>JAQPPZ010001361.1:6173333-7546666 GCA_028583015.1 Wollemia nobilis
GACTAATTTATGACGATGGAAAAATAGAAAGAATGTTGAAAAGGTTAAATGAAAATATCTCCCATCTGACTTTGTCGTCCTTGCCGTCCAAAGCCACCATTCATGGAAAAGATCAATTTTGATCCTCTTCTAGGATAAACCCAGAAAAACTACAGCATAATAGGAAGTTTTTTCAAGATAGAAATGGCATATTCTTAAGTGGAGAATGATGTGTGAGATATTTCTAGACTCCTCCCATGTACTCCCACCACTGAAGATGCTTTCTAAGGGCAAATGACTACTACTGCAACATAAACTGTCCAAATTTGCATTTATTTCAGATTCAAAATTATTGGTAAATCACTGTAAAGTAGCATATAGGCTGATTTGAGCATGGGATATGTTGTAAATATTTATATAAATAACACAGCTCCCTCCTTGGTTGAGACAGTTAGGAATTAGAATAGAGGAGAGTTTTCAATAGTAGCAATTAGGACTGTACAGTAATTTTTTGTAACGAGTTTTCAACATGTTTTGTCATCAATAAAAGTGTAGTTATTTTATCATTTTCTGTTCTAAGTGTTAATTAGTTAAGGAGTGATTTTCACCTCCTTCTAGATCAGGAAGTATGGGCCCACTTTCAGATCTAGAAGGAGGATTTTTATGGCAGGTTTTAATCTGTAATTTTGCTATAGCAAAATTAATAGATTACTTGTTAAGTTTACTTTTCTTGTTTTAAGTTTGTATAATGTTATTTATGTTTTCTAGCTTTCTAGAACTTGAGTGAATCACTTGTTAGAATTTTCTTGGAGGAATTTCATCATTTTTGGAGTAAATTGCTTGCTTTATCAATTATCACTTGTCTTTTACTACTACAAAATTTGACTCAAAATCTACCTTAAATGCTTCTACCTATGGAAGATGTACATATAAGGTCATGTTCAAGTTTTAATGTTGTTTGAATGTTGTTACAGTAATTTTATTTACAAAAAAAGTATATTTTTGAAGTTCATATTGAGGTCACCATTTGTAAATATCGACAAAAATAAAGCACAAATAATAAAATATTAAAAAAATCTAGCAAAACTAGGCTTGGGACTACAAAAATCATGCAAATTGCTCTAAATTCAACCTAGTAAAATGCAATTTTAATCAAGCAAAACACTCACTAAGTTGAGAATTTTTTTTGTGATTATCAATTGGATCACTCATATTTAAACACTTAGAATTTTCTAAATTATGCTTAAAATTAATTGAATCACTCACTTTTATGAGTAAATAGCTTGAAAATTTAGAATTAGTAAAAAATTCTTTATTTTTCTTCCAATAGCTCTGCCTATGGTCAATGCATTTTTGGTCACAAAAAATTAAAAATATATATGATACATAAAACTTAGCGTTATTCCCACTGACATGCCTAAATATATGTTGATTTAGATAATTGTTTTGACTTTCAATTAAAGTGTTGCACTAGTGTGAGTTCCAACAAGGTTGTAAGGGTTTTCCAAAGGTTTCCCCTAATATTTATATTAAGGTTGGCTCCCCACTATCCATGTATGGATCTCTAATCTAGACTAACTACTTTGTATGAAAATAGAATACATGAAAGTAAAATATGAAAATAAGATGCATAAAAGTAAAGTACATAACGTAAAGTTGTGAAGTTTAGAGTGAAATAAAATGAAAGCAAATATGTTTGCTACACCATAGAAAAGAGATCATGTGATCAATCAACACTTGATAAATTGACTAAAATCAATTTACACCCATTTATTAGATTATGAAATTGATAAGTGAATGACAAGATGGGCTAGAAACACCATGCCACAACCATCATACACTTAGAAAACTAGGAGGGTAGTGCCACTAATGGGATGCATAAGGACTTACCAATTTATTATAACCTCATGAGTACAAGACATGATGTGGGTTTTATAGAGTATATCTCTAAATTCTCATGGCTAAAAGATAGTTACAATGAGTAACCTAGGCCCTTATTTATAGAAAAGGTTTTCCCCTAAGTTACCTATGGTGAAAAATAACGAATCCTAATAAAATTAAATATTTTGGGGTAATTCTAGCAAACTTTTATACCTCCAAATGTTACAGGCCTCTAATTATACCTATAACAATATTAGAAGGTGTTGAAAATGTTTAATGCACCACAAAATACCAAATATCACTCTTTAGAAGACTTCCTTTGTGATTTATATTTATTTTTACCTTGTGCCTACTTGAGTAATTTATTCAATCTTGTCACGTTATTCACTCACTTTTGCAAGTGATTCACATGCATTAGCAAGCAAACTGGCCACTTGTGTTCACCAAATCACTCCTTTAAACATCTCAACATTTTGTTGAGCAAATAAACACCTTTGTTGAGTGAATTTATTCCTTGAGTGAATTGGAACTCTTGTTGGTTGAATCACTCCTGAAGGACATAAATTTGCACCATACAAATGAACACAATGCTTAAAGCAATGAAAGTAAATCTTATATTATTTTTGTATTTTTTGAGTTACAGAGGGTCCTGTCAAGAGGATATTTTACAAATGATACAAAATATTACAATAGGGGTGTGATTTCCCTTTTCTCAAAAAAAAGGTGTAATATTGATATCTCCATGCGAGCACATCATTTGGGGGAGTGGATTTTTCTATGACCGATGCATAGAGTTAGATCTATAATATTTTGCTATCCTCAAATTCTTTAACCTACACAAAATGAAAATAATTATGAATCAGTAGCACATGTGAGGTCCACTAGAAGTGGTACCCATATCAAATCAAGTTATGCTTAAGAAAAATAGGAAATACGATGCATGGAATGTAAATTTTAATCTAGAATGTAGTAAACATGCAAGATCTAGGTTAAAGTATAATTAAAACTTGCAAATTAGTCACTTGAATATGGCCATCTCGGGTTGAGATAGTTTCTATTTGTGGACTGTATTAGGGTGAGATGGTCATTATTGTAGATTTATTTTTAGTGTGAACAGGTGCAAGCCAAATTTTGGGTGGAGTATGAAGGTTTTTTATGATCGATTTGCATGGAAGGATGATGATACAGGTGCTAAAAACAAACAAGATAGCAATGAGAGTTTATGCAAGAAGTATAGTATGTGTGATTTAAAATTTGAGGAGGCAATATGGTAGCATATCGTTAGTAGAAAGAATACCTAGCATATTTTTGATAGCACTTCATGGTGAGCAATATTCAAAATTCATGGATTGGAAAATAGAGGGGGAGTGCCATTTTATAGACATATTGGAAAAATATATGTGAGGAAAAAGTAGCAATCAGAGGTAGCCTAATTGATTTCTAGCAAGTGATTACAGGTGGTAGGTAGTTTTGTTGCCTATAGGTTGATTCACATCGATGTAAAGTTAGTCATGGTGTTTCAGACTATGTAGGTGCTAATAGGTAATTTGACTATGTAATGACCAAAAAATACACAAATAAAAAAATAAAAAAGATTTTTTTTTACTAAGGAGAGAGATACATGAACCCTTCATGAACCCCTAACCCAACTAATAATAACCTAAAATTTCAATCACCTAATTTTTTCTAGAATCTACATCTCACGAAGCACCCTTTCATAAGTCTGTCTGTGTAGGTGTAACATGTATTACTGTAGATAATTCCATCTATCCCATCATTCTTTATGAGCTAGACCTATCACCTTCAGTCCATCGAAGGTATACATGCATATCCATACCATACACAAATCCTTATGTGTAGGTATGCTATGAGTGTTGCGAGTTAAGATATCTCATCTCCTCGATGAGCTATCTTAACTCAAATGTAATCTCTTCACAACTTAGTCCTTTATCTCCCTAAGGGGTCTCAATTCCCTTAGGTATCCTATGTTCACCCAAAGGGGTTCTCAATTCCCTTAGGTCACCTCTGATTTCACCCTAGAACTCTACACTTAGATTTTTATCATCAAGTAACCAAACAATGATACATCTAGTTACTATAACATCATAAAGCAATCAAACAATGATAGATAAAATAAATCAAGCTTGACACTAAAGAGAATCAACGACATAAACTAGATACAGAAATAGAGGAAAAGTACCTTTACTTAACCAATAAATAATTATCTCATTAATTCTTACATGATAAATTCTTTTTACTCTAAGAATATCACCTTATTTGCATTGGGGATATCTCCCCACAATTCTAGTATATTTGACCATAAGTAAATCAACATAAGATACAATTACCTATTCTTTGTTTCCATGGAACTCCTTGCTTCTACTTGTTTCCCATTGGTTCTTTGAGGGTAGTAGGGGATCAGGATACTCATGGTTCAGGATAGACATGCCTTTAAATGCATCTATTAATTTACTTTATCCAATTGCAACTATACAAAAATTCAATGCATAATGGATATCATAAAATAACCCTTACTTTTATTTTCACCTCTCAAGTGTCCTTAGAGAGTCATCCAACATGTACCACTAAGATCAAGGTCTAAATTAAACCAAATTCATTCATGTCTTAAATCATTGAAGTCCCATACCATTAACTTTTAAAACAATCCCTTTCTTTTCATTCCCTAAATCAAAGCCCCATAACTTCAATTCAAAGAATAAATCTACATCCTTTTTAATTCACCATTTACAATCAATCAATTACCTTTTTAAAATATTAAAGTCCTATACCTTTAACCTTTAAAACAAAAATTCATTCATTCCCTAAATTGAATCCCCATAACTTCAATTCACAAATAAATCCACATCTCTTTAATTTAAAACTCCTAAGATAATCAACCTTAATCAAAGGGGTTCTCTCTTTAAATTAAAAACCTTCAATACATTTCATAAAAACCAAAGGTTCCTTTTAATTAAAAACCTTAAATAAATATCATATAAATCAAATGATCTTTTTAATTAAAAACCTTAAATAAATCTCATAAAAATCAAAGGTTCCTTTTTAATTCAAAACCTTAAATAAATCTCATATAAATAAAAGGTTCCTTTTAATTAAAAACCTTTAATAAATCTCATAAAAATCAAAAGTTCCTTTTAATTCAAAACCTTAAATAAATCTCATATAAATCAAAGGTTCCTTTTAATTTAAAACCTTCAATAAATCTCATAAAAATCAAAGGTTCCTTTTAATTCAGAACCTTAAATAAATATCATATAAATCAAAGGTTCCTTTTAATTAAAAACCTTCAATAAATCTCATAAAAATCAAAGGTTCTTTTTAATTAAAAACCTTCAATAAATCTCATAAAAATCAAAGGTTCATTTTAATTAAAAACCTTAAATAAATATCATATAAATCAAAGGTTCATTTTAATTAAAAACCTCAAATAAATCTCATATAAATCAAAGGTTCCTTTTAATTAAAAGCATTAAATAAATCTCATATAAATCAAAGGTTTCTTTTAATTAAAAGCCTTCATTATATTTTATATAAAACTAAGGTTTATTTCTAATTAAAACCTTCATTATATTTCTCATAGAACAAGGTTTCCTTCTAATTAAAGCCTTCATTATATTTCTCATAGAACAAGGTTTATTTCTAATTAAAACCTTCATTATATTTCTCATAGAACAAGGTTTCTTTATAATTAAAAAATTCATTATATTTCTCATAGAACAAGTTTTCTCATTATAATTAGAACAAGTTACATACCACCTTACATAATACAAGATTTACAACTAGAGGTCAACACCTTCCAAGACGGATGTTGAGCAACCACGACCAAACCTGGCGTCTAAGAAAACTAGACCAGGAAACCCTCACAGTGCTCCCTTTGGCATGGTGTGGCCTTCGAACATGCACATCACTACCTGCTAACACCCACTGGTTTCCTCTAAAGTCTATGCTCACTAAAACACTCACTAGTTATGGCTGCTATATATTTCCTTCTACTCAAAGCATCAACTACTTTATTCTCTTTTCCCTTTATATACTCGATCTCAAAATCATACTCAACGAGAAATTCCACCCATATTATCTGTATCACATTGAATATTGGTTGGGTGAATATATACCGTAGAGTTTTATGGTCTATTTTTAATTCAAAGGGCCTTCCTACCAAGAGGTGGTGCCAAACCTTTAAATCATGCACTACTACAACTAGCTCCAAATCATGCGTAGCATAATTGAATTCATGCTTTTTGATCTTCCTTGAAGTATATGCCACTATTGAATCCTCTTGTGAGAGTACCCCACCCAACCCATCTATGGATGCATTAGTGCACACTAAAAAGTCTCCTTGAGGATCGGGAACCTTTAGTTTTGGTGTAGTCGTAAGCTTATGATTTAGTAGTACGAATGCAGCCTCACACTTCTCTAACAACTTGAATTCTTTCCCCTTCTTCTAAAGGTTTGTTATGGGTCCATAAATCTTGGAGTAGTACTTTATATAATGTCTATAATAGCCTGTTAATCCCATGAAACTTTGTACTTTCGTCACATTAGTAGGGGGTGACCAATTTAGAATTTCCTCTATATTTTTTGGATCCACAACAATCACTTTTGCCAATATAACATTTCTAAGATATCGTACCTCTAGAACATAGAATTCACTCTTAGCCAGATTCCCAAAAAGTAGATTCTTCCTTAACAATTCCAAAATGATCGTAAGATGTTTATCATGCTTTTCTTTATCTCAAGAGTATATAAGGATATCATCTAGGAATACCAAGAAAAACTGGTCTAAGTATCTCTCGAACACACTATTCATTAAGTTCATGAAATAAATTGGAGCATTAGTCAATCCAAAGGGTAGAATCGTAAACTCATAATACCCATACATAGTATTAAATACCATTTTGTGAGTGTCTTCCTCATGAATCTTTAACTGGTGATACCCTGACCTCATATCGATCTTAGTAAATACCTTAGCATCCTTTATTTTATCAAACAAATATTCAATCCTAGATAAAGGATATCGGTTCTTGATTTTAGCCTTATTTAGAATCCTGTAATCAATACATAATATTAGTGAATCGTTCTTCTTTTTCACAAACAAAACTGGTGCACCCCATGGTGACACACTTAGTTTTATCAAACCCTTTTCCAATAATCCTTGCAATTGAACCTTCAATTCTAACATTTTAGTAGTATTCATCCTATACGGGGATCTATGAATAGGTTCGACTCTTATCATAAGTTCAATTGTGACGTCAAATTCTCATACAGGAGGTAGTCTAGCTAGGTCCTCTGGAAATATGTCCTAAAAATCCTATAAAATTGGATGTTGTCTTCGTATTTCTCCTTTCTCATGGTCCTCCACCTCATTGATTTTTACCACATACACTATCCCTCCTCTCTTTAAGGCCTTTTCAATTGCATAGTGGATAACATTTGAGTTTCAAACGCCCCTTGTTTGCTATGAATTCTTAGTCTCTCTCCGCCTCTCTCTGAATACTCAATCCAACAATCTTAGAAATTGACTAAGGCTTTATGAGCCTGTAGCCAATCCATCCTAGAACCACATCAAAGGTATGTAAGGAAGCTACATATAAACAACATTCCATAGTCCCTTTAGATAGAGTGACTTCTGCCATAGGATAACAGTATTTCACCGAGTAGGTTTACCCAGAATCATACTCAACCTTCCACCCTTGAGCCAAATACCCAGGCCTTTTCGACATAGTCATTGCTAGACTAGATGAAATAAAACTGGCAGTGGCTCCACTATATATCAAAATGTTTACTTGATTATTGAAAACCTTACCTTTCATAAGTAATGGGGTGGCTTGTCCTTCTAGCTTCTACTTCCTGGTTACGACATAAATCTGATGTTCTGGTTCCTTCCCTTTTGCATTAGTTGTGCTAGTCCCTACTTAATATAGATACTGATTATAGTAATGACGTCCTCAAAAATTGTAGCACTCTTCCTTGGGTCCTTGCTATTTTTTAGGTTTCTCACTCCCACTATTAACTACTAGAGTTGGAGCTTGCAACCTATGTGATTGAAGTTTCGTATTGTTGGGTTTGTTATCATTCTTACAAAAGTTCTTCTTAAACTTAAATTTATTCCCATAAGGCTTCTTCTCAAGATTTTGGGGATTCCTAGCCTTTCACTCTTGTTCTACCTCCCATTTTACAAACCCATTACTATTCCTCTTCTTTAACTCTTGTTGAGCTTGTTCAGGTAGAGTGTCATATTTATAAAAAAATTGTGACTCTACTTTATTTGCTAGGTCATATACCTTTTACAGTGATTTTAGCTCCTACATGTTTACATCATGCTTTAACCTAGATTCCAATCCAAGAGTGAACTTATGAACCTATATTTTCTCATTATAGACATGTACATATTTGAACAGTCTTACCAGCATCTTATAGTACACCTCTACTATGTTGGTTCCTTGTCTTAGACTAGCAAATTCTTCAAAATTTAGGGCATAGAAATGCTCGATTAGGAATATATTCTTAAATATGTTTATAAATTTCTTATGTAGTGACCTCGGGGTGCACGCACCGCTCTTAAATCTGCTTGTGATGTTATTACTATACCAAAAATGAAGCTAAAATATTACGAGAAAACATATAACATGGAAATGATAAATAATGGATCTTTCATTAATATTGAACCTCGATTACATGTCGGCCCCTCTTAGAGACACCCATCTTGATACAATAATTTACAAGTTGATGAAGAGATGTCCCCTTTTGCAAAAGTGTGGCACACTCTAAAATGCTTCCCGATTTCGCACAAGGAAATGTTTGAGGGTTTACAGATGCCTCCTTCTCCAAGTATGTCTCTCGGATAGATCCTCTTGCTCTCGTATGTTGTGGATTATGTCTCGTGAACCTATGGCCCTGTATGCAATTCAAACAACAATACACATTTAGTTGTCTAAGATTGCCTCCCCGGATAAGGTTGTTAGTAATCAAAGAATGTAACATAAATATGATAAAACAATACCATGGAATCAAGTAAATCTAAGCTAATGATATAAGAAAACAAGATAAAAGATGTTATGTCTATTTAAGCTAAGCCTGTGGGCCACTGTCCAAGACTTTGATCTCTAAAGAAAACCTTGCTCTCCTTGCCCCAAAGCTATGGGTCAAAGACTATGATCTAATGTTGAAGAAAGTAGGTGTTGTGCCCTTTGATTTGTCAAAGCTTCGTCACACACGTGATCCCAAAGAGAACTCTTTCTCTGAAATGATCTCCTGTATGTGATTCGGGTCTCTATATGTCATATCAATCATGTGTCTCTTTTGGTGCTCTTAGGCTTGCACCTTTTATAGTGTGAAACCCTAGGTCTATGTCCAAGCCCTAGAAATGAATTTCTCATGCATAGTGCAAGTTAGCATGAGAAGCACTTTTCTATTGTCTATATTTGAAGGTTAGTTAACTGAAATCTAAATGCCCACTTGAGTATTCTATGCAAACTGTTCGTTAGCATGAGAAATTGTCATTTTTTTATGCTTGGAGGTTAGTTAACTTAAGTATAAATGCAAACTCAAGTCTTCTATGTGAACTGGTCGTGAAAAGGAATGCAAAGTCACTCCCGCTCACATTTATTGCATGTAGACTGCCACTTCCACACGAGATTGGGCCTGTTTGTTGGCAAACCACTTCTTATGGCTTAGCTGCTATCATTTGTAGTGGATATGATCTGGCCATTTTCATCTACAGTAGCTAAGATCTGTTCGCTCTAGGCTTGAGCGGCTAGAATATGGTTGCTCTTGTCTTGAGTGGCCAAGCTTGGATGGCTTGAAAAGGCCCCAAATGAGTGGTGAGAACCATTTTTGGTGCTTGGAAAGTCCAATATTATATCTTATGATCTTATGAGTGTGTCTATGTAAGTAGCTCCCCTAAGAATGACATGATTTAGGTGTCTATAGATGCCCCTTTTTGTGACACATTGTGTGGAAAACACAACACTGAGCAAAAACGTAGACTGATCCATTTGTAGGGTGTATGGTGATCAATTGTCTGATCAACCCCAGATGGCCCAATCATGCAAGATGGTGTGCATCCATTGAATCATTGCCTCAATGTTTGTAGGACTTAGCCTAGTGGCTTTTGCATGTTAAATTACACTCATTTCTCAAACTCAATCGAGTAGCTTTAGCTGCTACAACAATTTTGATCAGTAGGAGAGCTACAATTGAAGATGTCATGTCTGCTTACATTCCCACCAAACAAGGGAAATTTGTGATTGCTGTATGCAATGATTCAAAGTATGAACACAATGGATTGGTGAAGAAATGACAATGATTGAAGTGACAAGTCGCTTGACCAATATGACTAATCTTGTTCCTTTCTAGCATTTTCTACTTTTAATGGGCAATCCCACATCCAAGTGTGATTCCAATTGCTTATGATAATCATCCATCCCTATCTCGAGGAGTGGTCCAGCTATCAATAGCCTTCTTAGGGAGTTAGGATGAGTGATTCTATTTATGTTTAGATTGTATCACTTTGACTTAATGTTTTTTATGTCATAGGGGAATTAGAATGACCCCTTTGCGCTCATGGAGCAGTCTGACCATCTTGAACTTCTTCGGGTTTGAAGGGTGGCATATCGTAATTCCAAAATGAGTTGGTTTTTCCCCAAGTGACTTGATGGTTGCCTACTAATCTCACTGAAATACATGGAGTGCAAATTGATGAAATCATCGAGTGGATAGAGTAGGTAACTAGATACGAGGCCTGCTTGAGATTGTGATTTTATGTGATTTTTTTGTTGTTTTTAACATTATGATGATCCTAAACCATCAAAGTGTGATTATTTGATATTTTTGTTATTCCATCATTGAAGGAACTACTTAATTTTGACCTATGGGCTTAGCCACTATCAAGTCTAGTGACCTCTGATTTCCTACTTGTGGCCGCTGTCACCTTGAGCAGCCAAGAAGCTCGAGCCACTGACGTCAATAGTGGCCAAGGCATAATTAAGGAAATATAAAATTTGTAATTCTAGGGTTTTGACCTATCATTTTCACTATTGAATATTTCATTTTCAGAGCTCTTGTGTAGCAGTGACGGTTGTGACTTTGAAACTTGCTGGTGCTAAGGACATGGCTACGCGAGGTGAGACATCAGCTACTAGAGGAGCCAAAGCTTCTTGGGTATCTCTTTATTTAAAACCCTAGCTCTCTTTTATTTTCTTAAGTAAAATTGAAATCCACTAAGAAATGAGCAAAATGAACATCACTAAACTTGTTGGAAATGAAAAAACTCCATAATTAGGCTTAGGTTCCTTTTTGTCGCGGTGGGTTGGTCTTAAATTTTACAATCTGTTAGTGGCTTTAGCCTAGGATTTTTGAAAATTTTCCATTATTCCCCTGTTGTTGCCGTTTTGGGCATTCTCAAACTTAGTTTAGTTTCAATGCTTGGGTAGGAGATTTTTTTTCCAATTTGTGTGATTTCCCTCCCTTTGTTGTTTTGTTGAAGTTATTTTTTCAAAATTGTAAATTTTTTTGATTTTTTGGCCAAGGGTTCACGGGTTTATCGTGTCGTACCTTGGCTGATGTCACTCAGAGTGGATGGCTCTGAGCCTCTATCGCCCAGAGTCGACCAAGCTTGAATACCAATGATAAAAATTTTGACCATTGGTCCTTGGACGCTACTGCCTCTAGTGGCCAGGTTTCGGCCGTTGTAGGTGATAGTGGCTAAAGCTTGACTTTTGAATTTTTGCTTTCTTTGATTAGGTGCAATTTATTCTTTTTTTGCTTATATTTAGAGTAACTCATACCCTTTTGCACCATTTTCATGTTTATTGTAAATTATGCCTTAGATGAACTATAGTTATGTTTTGTTTTCTTTTGCTTTGTTTAGATCCTCACTGCTCGGGCTCAAGACCCAAAGCTCCTGCTAGACTTGCTTCTTGTATTTGATGACACTGATTGGGAGTATCTTAAGGCCTATGGGTTATAGTATGTTATAAGGTTGCCCCACATTATGGTCGATCAGGCATATCTTATGGCCTTAGCCCATCGTTGGGACCCGTAGACCAACACCTTTCACCTTCCACTTAGTGAGATGTCTATCATACCGGAGGGCGTATATAGGATCTTTCAAATCCCATTCGATGGGGTGCCCATTGTTTCATCTGCTACTAGATGGTTGTATCGCTCCAAATTTTTTGCATCCTTACCTTCAGGCTATTGGATCCGTGCCCGGAAGGAGGATGGGAAAAGGATGTCGCGGTACCTCGGACTGAGAGGACTTTGCGAAGGTCCCGCCTCTCAAGGGAGGTGTATTTTGATGATTTTTCGACGGATGGTGGGTTCACCAGGAAACATTTAAGGGCAGTTTCCACGCCTAGGTTTGGAATGTGTTTTAATGTGTTCATTTTTAACTTTAAGCATTCATATCCTAGGTTTGGCCAAATGAATCTAGATTAATCTACATGAAAATGCAAATTCAATGAGTACAAAAAACAGATTTAAAGACATAAAACAGAGAATTTACAGAATACAAATGAGGAATACCTGATCCGGATGTCTGGTAATGATTCTGATGTTTGAAGCAGTCAGGATCATCTGGAATTCGACAGATTCATCTGGGATCTGACAGAATCGTCTGAGATCTGACGAATTCGTCAACGAATTCGTCAGAGACCTGCAAGCAGAAAAATAGATACAAAATACAACGAATACTACTGTGCTAACAGAGGGAAACAACACCAAATGAATGTATGAATATTGAATAATAGTTATGAACAGAAATTCAAGCAAATTACGATATTCTAATGACAAATCATGATCTTAGTATGCAATCTAAGCTAAATGGGTGAACTCCAAATGCAAAATAACATAAACACTGAATAAACTATCTAATTTGCAGAATAAAACAGCAGAGAAAAGGTTGAAAAGTGCAAACTTCAGGCACTGATTGCCTCAATATGGACTGCAGTCGAGATCGTCTCGCATCAGTACGAAATCGCCTCGGATTCGACAGGTTCGCCTCCGATCTGAACAAGTTCGTCGACGACGATGTGTGCTGGCTCCGGCTGAAAAACAGTGATGTACCTGCAACAAAATTGGTATGGGACCAGTGCAAATGAAAAAATTGGGATGGTTCAACGTAGATGGAGTTAAATTGCAGAGAATTTCAGCCAGGGGGGTGCTAAGGGGATAGCTTAGGATTAAATAGGCTTAGGGGAGTAGTTAGGAGGTTGGAGATCATCCCAATTTGGGAGATCTCCAACGGGGAGGGTCCCTAACGGCACAGACACGCTTCTGCCCGGATTGGAGACCCGTTGGAATAGAAGCTAACTTTGCAAAATCAGTTTTGCGACAAGATCGTCTGGACGTCCTAGTCCAGACGAAATCGTCAGATCTGGGGCGATATCGTCTGATCGGCGACGATATCGTCAAACGGTCAAAACAACCTCTAAAATTGGCGCGGAAAAGGGGGAAACGGATTACCCGGCGGTTAACGGGCGGTTTGGGAGGTTAAATTTGAATTTTAAATTATTTACTAAGGTGAATGTAATTATTACAATTTTACTGCGCCAATTTTAGGGTGCTACATTTTGCCCCCTCTTTAGCGAATTTTCTGAAGAAAATGCGTTAAAGATGAGTTCTTCTCGATCTACGAGAAAGCAAAAATTATTCCCATTTTTAGGCGACGATTCTTGGTCGAATCGTACGACGACTTACTATGGTGCCCCCTCCGTGTTTTTACCCAAATCGAACGTTTGAGGTAAAAACGCGAAAAAGCAAAAAATTATTTTTGAATAAAATTAAAAAAAATAGGGTAAAACCCTAATTCATTTTTACTGTTCATTTTCTGGTTTTTAGAGCTCTGAAGCAAAAATGGTGGAGACGACGCACAGATCGACAGAGGTCCGACGCGGTCTACGGGTAAGAGTCTAGACTTAACTAGGATGCTTGAATTTAATTTTACATGCTTTGTAGGTAATTTTTAGGTGATTTTTGAGCATCGCGGCCGTTTTTGGGCCGTCGACGTCGTCGGGATGAAATCGTCCCGATTTCGATGAAATCGTCTCAATTTCGGCAATTTTGCCCGAGGGCGAAATCGTCGAAAGGGGGACGATTTCGTCAAATTAGAGACGATTTCGGCTTGCGAAATCGGAGACGATTCTGCTCAAATTTGGGACGATATCGTCCAATAGTGGGCGATATCATCAATTGCATAAAATTGAATTTTAACTTGCATTATTGATTACTTGAATTGTTATTAATGATTTTTTTATTGTTTTTGTTGTTTATGTTTGCAGAGAGGATTACTAAAGAGCAGGGAATGGAAGTACGGAGGGTTGAGAGATGACTTGGCCGCTCTCACACAGGCAGAGCGAGATCAGCTGGCACAGGCCGGCTTGCAGCATGTGGCAGAGATGCCACAAGTGTCTACCGATATGGGGCTTCTAACAGCCCTAGCAGAGAGATGGTATCCGGGTTCCTCATGTTTTCGGCTACCTACAGGGGAGATGACTCCCACATTAGAGGATGTATGGAGGATTCTGAGAATCCCCATACAAGGACGGTTGATTACTCCTGTGGCCAATCAGGGCCACGCTATGGGACGATTGTGCGGTGACCCGAGCTTCGCCCTGGAGAAGGGCGGAGTTAATATCGAGGCACTACGCCAGATGCCTGGGGCATCTAGACTCACACGGGTATTAGCTGGAGTGGTTGGTGGACTTTTGCTGTGCCACCAGAGCGGGTGCAGGGTGTCGTGGATGCTCGTAGATGTGATCTACGATATGCGGGATCACGGCTACAGATTCTCTTGGGGCAGTTTTGTTCTATGTCGATTGTACAGGATCCTGTATGGGGTCGTGTACAAGGGCGGCCGATGTCTGGTCATGACATCGCTCTTACAGGTTTGGTGCTGGGAGCACATTGCAGTGCGGAGGCCGATAGGGCTTCCTCTGATAGGGGTTGACGGGGAGAGGCCCCGAGTCTTCTACTGGTGGCTCCGGAGAGGGGCACAGCGACGGATAGATCTGCCTATGTCCCGGAGGCTATTGGATGACTTAGTCCCGGATCAGATCACCTGGAGGCCATGGAGGGAGCATCCAGGGTGGGCCGAGGATGGACAGGAGTTGGCTCGCGTCAGGCGAGTCTGCTGGCTACGGATGGAGAGGGGAGAGGTGGAGCTCCACCGCTATGACCGAGTTTTGAGGCAATTCGATCTGTAGAGGGGATCCCATCTCTGAGGGATTACGAGTTTTCTCGGACATCTGGGATAACACCACAGTTAGCGGGGCTCCCGACATGCAGCGGTTCTAGAGCCAGGACACGGATGATGCCCCCATCCAACCAGTGGATGGGGACGACGTAGGGGTAGCCGATGGCTACGATGCCTGTACGCAGGCATCCGCCCTCCTCGGATGACGAGGGCACAGGGTCCGATTCATGCGGTTGTGCATCGGATAGGGAGGCGATGCCAGGCAACGATGGAGGCAGCCCAGGGTCACGACGGGAGAGAGGTGAGGAGGCCACAAGCACAGGAGAGGCCATGACAGAGGGAGAGGAGGGAGGCGAGACCCCCATCTCCATAGAGGCCACCATCGCCCGATAAGGGCAAGGGTGTCGACACAAGAGAGAGTAGCGAGATGGCTACTCTCCGGGTGGAGAGAGATCATCTCCAGGCCCAGGTGCAGACTCTACAGGATGAGGCTGCATGCCACCGAGCTGAGGTGTCACAGCTATGGGACGAGATTGCATGCCTCAGGGCACGGGGCGGAGGGGCGAGCTCTGGAGAGCTGACACGGGCTATCGCCCAGCTGACATTCTATCAGACATTGTATCACCAGCTGGTGCCAGAGGCAGATAGACTACCCCTGCCAGCCAACATTGCAGATCCGATCAGGATCGGGTCATCGAGGACCACGTCCCGATCGAGGACTAGGACTACGCAGACTACGATGGGGCCACCTCGTCCACCTCAGGGCAGGGGAGGAGATGAGGCAGAGAGCTCGAGGGGCTCGCGAGCTAGAGGGCTGGACTGACACTGTATAGACTGACATTGTATTATATGATTATTATTTTGTTGATAGAGGATTGAGTATGCCGAGGTACAGATTGTGGCATACCAATCCAGTTTTGATGATGTATATATACGGTTGTTGATATATATATGATATGAGATATGTTTTTGAGCACATGACTTGTATAATGTGTATACTGATGATGCTGTTATGTTTGATTGATTGATTTGATAATTCATGTAATTATGTCGTTGGAAATATTATAATTTTGATGTCATGCTGTGATGTTTTAAATGAAATAATCTGATGTAACAAATTGGTTGTTTGTGATGTGATAATAATAAAAATAAAAATAAAAAGAGACTTCTAACAATAATTTCAAAGGACATTGTCGCTATTATAGACCATTTCATGGAGTCGCCGCTCACTCGGTCGTCAAGCTAGTCCCATTTATAGAAATATTGTTAAAAGTAAAAGAGTGCTTAAGAAACTGTCTTAAGACTTTGGTGCAATAATGCAAATGATGATGATGATGATGGTTTGTTTTCAGATTTTCATGAAAATAGTATGCATGAAATGATATTAAAATAATTTTTGCTAGGCATAAATTCCTAAGTGTGATAAAATTTTGGATAATTCTTTAGGAATTATACCATCATTGCAAAGTTGAAGTTTGACATAATGACATGAAATAATGAAAATGGGTTTGCTTTTTAAAAGCATAATTTGTGTAACATAATGAATTAAGTCATATGGTTTTCATGATTTTTAATAAATGGGGAATAAAAATTGTTACAATGGTTTGCGCTAGGCATAGAATATGTAGGTATAGACTTATACCATCATCGCGAAAATCCAAAAAAAGATAGTTTTATTGTATGGTTGATTTTTGATGAACAGAAAAATATGAAAATGAGGACTTGCGCTAGGCATAAAATTCCACTTTTGGTTTTGGAACTATACCATCGTCGCGAAAGTCAACCAGATATATGTGTTTTGATTGTATATTTTGAAAGAAATTTTTGATTTTTCTATTATATAGTGGTCTTTGTGGTAAACAACTGTACTTGATTTATTCCAAACAAGTTGCAAAAATAATATTTCAAAGGATTTTAAAGACAAAAGTTAGATTTATAAGGAATCCCGTGTGCATATGTGAATTCATTTCCAATCTTGACTTATCATAATGATACACAAAATCTCTCAAATACAAATGTGTGTGCAATTGCATTGTTCATTTACCAGTTTTGAGCAAGATAATATGATACAAGTGATTTGAAGAAACCAAATAAGTGTTCATTAACCATGATGTAGATGCATATAACCATACTAGACTACTATGTAGGTCGGATTATCAAGAGCTAGCTAATCCATAAGCAGACATAGGTCTGTACAAAAGAAGGTCGCTAATGTGATTAGACATATCACCACGCTAGGAGTTACCCAAGGCCAAGCAGGTTGGGCACAAACCACCTGTTATGGGGCTTACCTCACAGTTTTCGAATAATTGAGAATTCCAGGGATTCAAGCTCATCAACCCTTCTTTTCTTTTCAAAGGGTAGGGAAGGGATTTTATTGCTTTCTTGCTTTTGCTTTCTTTTCTTTTTCTGTTTCTTTTGAACTTTGCTTCTTTTTCTTTTTGTATTTTTTTGCTTGATTTTTGAGATAGTGCTTGAAATATTGCTGGAATGATATAAAATAACATTTTTCTTTTCTCTTTTTTCTTGAACTTTTCTTTTCTTTTTCTTTGCTAGGGATACTTGCTCGGATTAGTTGTAGAGCAAGGGATTTTTATTCTGGGTAGGGGTGAGCTTGTCCTTTTGCCAATTCTCAAAGATTCTAGACCATGTGCATGATAGGATAGCAGGGGAAACTTTTCGCTCAAGAAATCAGTTCTACTATGTAGCAAAACATGGAAATTACAAATATAATCATTTTATTGTGAAAAGATGTGCTTGGTTTAAGTAAATAACAAGATCAATTCTCTATGCTCAAATTTTATTTAATTGAATTTTGTGGACTTTGATATAAGAGAGATTAGTAATCATGCCAGATAAAATCAAGATATTTATTTTTGTGAGTGTGCAAGTGAGGGATTCCAAATAAATGGTAATTTATCCAAAATAATTTGAAACGTATAACTGCAATAATTGTAAGAAAATATATATAAACACTTTTGAGAAGTTTTGAGAATGTTGACTCTCTCTTTCTTCTTTATTTTATTTTGGTTTCGAAAGAGTCAAGCATATAGCTGTTTTTATATTTTTATTCTTTATTTTTGATGTTTGGTTTTATTTTTGTTTTTGAGCAAAAAAATTTAACAAGTGCCTTAAATAAATGCAATAGATAGTTTTTGAAGATTTTTGATGATTATGAATATTTTTGATGTTTTTGGATTTTTATAAATTTGAAAGAAATATAAGATAAAAATTTTGAAAGTATTTTAAACAATTATATACAAGGATGAAATGACCAAATTTATGCATAGTAACGTTTAAGATGCAAAATATTCATGGGTTCTTTAAGTTCTTTACCATCTAAGGTAGACAATTTGTATGCTCCTGATTCAAATTTGGCAGTAATAATGTATGGTCCAAGCCAATTGGGCTCAAATTTACCTTTAAGGTCCTTAGTTGCATTTGTATTTTTTTTATTTTCTTTTAAAACAAGGTCGCCAATCTCAAAGGATCGATGACGAACTTTCTTAGCATATGATCTTTTAAGCTTGTTTTGGTAAGCACGGAGATGCTCCAAAGCATTGATGCATTTTTCATCTAGGAGTTCCAACTGACTGAGTCTGCCAGCACGATATTCATCTCCTACTTCGGTATCTTGAAGTAGCAGAGCCAAAGAAGGAACTTCCAATTCAAATGGAAAAACTGCTTCAGCACCGTAAACCAAAACAAATGGTGAAGTTCCCGTGGGGGTTCGAACACTAGTTCGATAGGCCCACAAGGCTGGATATAATTGAATGTGCCAGTCACGGCCAGTTTTATTGACTAATATTTTGAGAATTTTGATTAAGGTTTTGTTAGATGCTTCTGCTTGACCATTACCCTGAGGATAATAGGGAGTGGACCAACGATGTTGAATCTTATATTTTTGGCATAATTTTTTAACATCTTTATTTTTGAAGCAAGTTCCATTGTCAGAGATGAGATTGGCAGGAATTCCGAACCTGCAAATGATTTGATTAAAAATAAATTTAGAAACTTGTGTGCCAGTGCAGGAAGCTAAAGGCATAGCTTCGACCCACTTCGTAAAATACTCAATGGCGGTTATGATGAACTTGTGTCCATCAGATGACACAGGATTGATTTTGCCAATAATATCCAAGCCCCATTTAGAAAAGGGCCAAGGAGATGAAATAGCCTGCAGCTCTTGTGCAGGCGCATGGACAAGGTCAGCATGTTTTTGACACTTGTCGCAATGGCGCACATACTCATGTGCATCCGTTTCCATGGTAGGCCAAAAGTATCCTATCCGAAGGAGCTTTTTAGCAATGACACTACCACTAAAGTGTCCTCCACAAGATCCATCGTGGGCTTCACTCAAGGCTGATTTAGACTCTTCTAAGTTTAAACATCTTAATAGGATACCTTCAAAAGATCTCCTATATAAAGTATTGCCAATGATTACAAATCGACTTGCTCGTCGACGTAATAACCGACGCTGGTTTCTATTAGAATTTGCAGGGAAAGTCCCATTTTGGAGAAAATCAAATATGTCTGTATACCAAGGTTCAGGAGTAGTTTCATTGATTAGAAACACATCCAAAGGCTCTAAGCATGACTTATTTGAAGCGGGTTCTTGGAGTCGACGAATAATGATAGTGGCATATTCGTCATCTAACTCCAAGGGCAGGAGAGATGCAACTGCGGCCATAGCATCAGCTGCACGGTTGCTAGTTCGAGGAATAGCTTCCAAGGTAACTTGATCAAATAAAGACATTAATTGTAAAACATAGGCCTTATATGGGCACAGTTTATCATCTCTGGTTTGATAAACTTCATTAATTTGGTTTATAACCAGTTGAGAATCACCAAAAACTAAGAGATGTTTAATTTTTAGCGCTAGGGCAGCTCGTAATCCAAGGATTAGAGCTTCATACTCAGCAGTATTGTTGGTGCAAGCAAATGTCAATTTGAAGGACAGAGGAATAAGATGTTTTTGCGGAGATATTAAAATAATACCCGCACTAGCCCCACTCATGCATCGGGCTCCATCAAAGTATAAGGACCATTGGTCGGTATGGTCTGCCTCTAATTGAAGGCATTCATCTGGAAACTCGATGATGAGGGGATGGGTAGACCCTAAGGGTGCAGCAGCTAATTGATCTGCTATGATTTGACCCTTAACAGACTTCTGTCCTATGAATGTGAGATCAAACTCGCTTAGAGCAAGAACCCACTTGGTCGTGCGACCCGATAAATAAGGTCGACTCATGAGATACCTTAAGGGATCATATTTAGCAATGACATAAGTTTTTTGACTAAGCATATAATGTCGTAATTTTTGCGTAGCAAACACGACTGCTAGACATAGTTTTTCCAACGCTGTGTAACGGGTTTCATAACTGATGAAGGTTCGGCTAATATAATAATTAGCACGTTCTCGCTTTTCATCATCAAGTTGAGCTAACATAGCCCCTAAGGCAGAATCTGAAGCGGAAATATATAGGAGAAATGGGCGATCAGATTTAGGTGGTGAAAGCACCGACGGATTAAGGAGATATTGTTTGAGAAGTTCAAAAGCTTCTCTACATTCTGTGTCCCAATTAAAAGGGACATCCTTCTTAAGGAGTTTAAGAAAGGGACCGGTTTTATCCGCCAACTTATCGATGAAGCGACGGATGGCTTGAAGTTTACCTTGTAAACTTCGTAACTCAGATATATTAGTAGGTGCGGGCATATCAGTGATGGCCGCAATCTTGAGAGGGTCGATTTCAATACCACGTAAAGAAACTAAAACCCCTAATAGTTTGTCGGATTTAACTCCGAATATGCATTTTGTCTGGATTTAATCGAATGAGATATTCTCGTAATCGATTAAAGACTTTCCTCAAATCATCTAAATGATTATTTTCAATAATAGAGCGAGCTATAATATCATCCACATAATCATGTAGGATATCATGCATCATATCATGAAAAATGTAGGTCATAGCTCGTTGATAAGTTGCACCGACGTTCTTTAAGCCAAATGGCATCACTTTCCAGCAAAAGGTACCCCAGGGGGTAATAAAGGCTGTTTTAGCCTGGTCTTCAGGAGCTATCCGAATTTGATTATAACCGGAGAATCCATCCATTAAGGACATCATCCCACTTTAGGCAGTGAAGTCAATGATTTGATCCATGTTTGGAAGAGGAAAGTCATCTTTAGGGCATGCAACGTTAATATCTCTAAAATCTGTGCAAACCCTAACTTTGGTAGCTTCTTTCTTGGTGACTGGAACTACATTTGAGATCCATTCAGCATAATCAATAGCTTGTATAAAGATAACATGCAGGAGTTTTTCTAACTCCCCTTTGACTAGCAGAGCCACTTTGGGATGCATTTTTCTAAGTTTTTGTTTAACAGGTTTAGCATCCGGATGGACCACTAGATGATGCATGACTACGGAAGGGTCTAGACCTGGCATATCTTCGTATGTCCAAGCGAAGACATCTTCATACTCTTTAAGGAATGCAATGTATTGTTCTTGTTTTTCTTGACTTAATTCTGATCCAATATTGATTATGTGAGGATTGTCCTCAGTTCCAATATTAATTTTAATGACGTTTTCTACCTTCATATGTAGATCTCTTTCAAAGTTAGGTGGGGCGGGTGAAACGCCCAATTCTTGTAATTCTTGTAAGGTTAATTTAGATAATTCATTCTGAGGATTAGTGGCCTCAAGTTGGGCTATAGTTGGTATAGAACCATCAAAATAAAATCCATTGTGTAACATCTCTTCAACAGAGACATCATGGAAGATATCTCCTTCCAACTCTTCATCGGGGTCGACAATCATTTCAGGGTATGCTATGGATAGCATGTTGCATGAAAACGACTGATTTTTAAGAGGCAAATCAACATGCCTATCCAAATAATCTTGATAGCATATGAGATGATCATCATCCTCAAAAGGAAAGGGTTGACCCTTATTAGGAAATAGGCCCACACCACAGCGGGCAGGCCACGGTTCTACCTCGAAAGGTTCTTTCATGCCATTTTGGGAAGGTCCCAAGCCTTTCCCTTTATATCCCATTTTAAGCATCATGGGTTTAGCTTTAATATAATCATTGGTAAAATAACACCGAGCATATCCTTCATGATGAGTTTTGATATTCCGAGGGATTCTTCCCCAGTCATATCCTTTATAAATGAAGGCACAACTCCCGACTTGGTAAGTACTTCCCATAGGTTGTGGGAGGCCCAAAGTACGAGGAGATGGCGGCAAGTTATTTAAAAGGTTTGAATCTTGCATGAAAGCATTTGTTTTTTCTGATATTAAGGTTGTAGATAAGTCTGGTAAAAGTTCATCAGAAAGGGCATAAGATGTAGAAGGCTTATTACCTATATCTTTAGATGTGGAAGGTATGATAGATGTGTCTATAGGTTTTGAATTTATAGGGATAGAACTTGAAGGATTGGTTGTAGATTTAAGATCTTTTTGAGGTTCTAAAATGATTTGTTTAGAGGGTTGTTGGTCTATATAGGAGGATGAAATTAATGGAGGGGAAATAGGTGAAGTTATGGGTGTATGTTTCACAGTTTTAGATGAAAAATAAGAACTAGGATGTGTGGATGACAGAGCAGGGCAAAATTGCACTCCAACGGGTTCTGCCAAAGCACACATATCAAAAGGTCTAGGGTCACCATGAATAGTGACCAACTGATTTTTAAACTCGAATTTAACACATTGGTGTAAAGTTGATGGGACCGCTCGCATGGCGTTGATCCAAGGGTGACCCAAAAGTATATTGTACGATGCTAGGCAATGTACAATAAACACGGTTGTTTCTAGGGTTCTAGGGCCAACTTGCAATGGGAGGGTAATAACTCCACACGTTTCTTGTGTTTCGTCATTAAAAGCTTTGATAATCATATCAGTTTTCTTCATTTCATCACTTCTAAAGCCAAATCGTTGGTAGAAGTCAAAAGTGCAAATGTTTAGAGATGAGCCATTATCAATCAAAACTCTTTTGACAGCTACATCTCCAATTAGAGCAGTAATGTATAAGGGATTGTCCTTATGTAAACTGTGTTGTGGGATATCTTTATCCCGGAAGTCAATACAATCAATCTCTCGAGTGATGATAGTATTGGCCATAGCTTCAGGTTGAATGTTTTGAGGTACCATCATTTGGCTCAATGTAAGCATCAACTCATCCCTATGGGTGGGAGAGGATCTTAATAAATCCAAAAGGGAAATTCTGGCCGTAGTATTGGACAATTGCTCATTAATATTGTAAGGGGGTTTAGATTGAACAGTAGGAACATGATTCCCTTTATTGGGGTTTTTCAAAACGAATGGAACCGATCCATCATTCTGGTTTGGTTCTTGTTGAGAGTTTTGAGCTTGTTGTCGAGTAACGACTCCAATGGTACCTACAATGTTATAGTGAAGACGCTGAACTGGTCTCGGTTGAGCATTAATGGCTTGTTCATTAGAAAGGAATATATTAGAAGAAGGTCGAGTAGTGACTCTTCTAGGAAATGGTTCTTCTGGAACCATAGCATCTGTGACGGGTTGAATAGGATCTGATTCATTTTCAGAACTATTCGATTGGTTTGAAGTAATGTCTAGTTCACTTTCACTATCTGATTCTATATCACTAGAATCAGAAGTTTGAAAATTATGTAAGGGCCTGGTCGTAACCAGGGATAAGGTCATGTCAAATATTTGAGGATCCTGAACAGGTAATTGTCCGCTAATGGTTCCTACATATCGGGTAGGAGGGGGAACATTATGATGTTCGATTTGATTGGCTACCTCTTTACCATGTCTTGGTAAAGGGTGTTGAAATATGTCTAGAGTTTGATTGGCATTTTGATTTTGATTTTGGGGAACGGTCTTTTGAGTATTATTAGGAGGGTTTTGTTTAGGTTGGAAGGCTTGCACTTCCATTTCATTATTGTCAATCAAATCTTGTATTTTATGTTTCAACCTTTTACAAGCGTTGGTAGAATGTCCAGGTCCTCTATGGAAATCACAGTGCAAGTCAGCTCTGTATCCGGGTATAGTTGGGTCAGGTTCCTGGATAGTTGGTAATTGGATCAAACCTCTTTCGAGTAATTGAGGTAAAATAGTTGATAAGGGTTGATTTAATCTAGTGAATTCTCGAGGAGGCTTATCAGGAGGTTTCAATATGAATTTTTCTGTTGTCTTTGTTGCATTGATATTCGCAACATTCCTGCTGTCAGTGACTCCGTCACCAACAACTTGTTTGTTTTTATATTGATTTCTAGACGTTTTCTCATCATCCTTCTTCCTAAGTTGGCCTCTCCTAATGAGGGCATCTTCTACTCTTCGAGCTAAATCTATAGCTTGATCGAAGGTAGTTAAAGTAGCAGTCGATAGCTCATAAGATATCTGTTCCTGTAAATTGTTGATGAAAATGTCCAACATTTCCCTATAAGGCAGCACAAAGTGCAGTTTTCCTATCAATTGCCTCCATCTAGCTAAGAAATCGGCAAAACATTCATCCTTGTCTTGTTTTAAATTGTATAGGTCTTTAATAGTTACATGCCTCTCGATGTAGGCACTAAATTGATGGACAAATGATTCCGTTGTTTCTTCAAAGTTTCTCAAAGAATGAGTGGGCAATTGATAGTACCACTCTAATGCCATTCCACCTAAACTTTTTGGGAACATTTTTAGTAATAGCAAGTCATCATGCGATATGTCGTGACATGCTATCCTAAACATGCGAAGATGCTCTATGGGATCTTCGGTTCCTTTATATATAGGTAGGATGGGCATGGGAAAATGCTTAGGGTATGGTTGAGCTACAACTATGGGATCCAAAGGTTGACTACAGATCTCTCGATAATTATACGAGGGACGGTAGGGATCTATCTGGTCCATACGTGAAGCTAATTGTTTCACCATGGCTTCCAGATTACTAGTTTGCCCCCCATATTGGTTCGGTAGGGCATTGACATGAGTTTTATGGGCATATGATGGAGGAACATGCAGATTAGATGCCATGTTACTATTGTGTAAATTATTGGTAGGAAAAGTATTATGAAGGAATTTTGAAGTTGTATTATGTTGTATTCCAGATTGTTGAAAGTTTGTATTTGGCTTTGTTTTAGGTTTTTGTTTACTTGAAGCATATTGCTCAATAGTTTGGCGGAATAAAGTAGTGAAGGAAGGTTTCTTTTGTGTGGGAGTGATTTTAGGTTGAATAACAGGTTCCTTAGGAGGTTGGGTAACCTGTTGTTTTGACATGTTTTGAGCCATAGTGACCATATCCGTATTGGATGGCCCAGCCTTGTCACTTTCTTGATCAATGAAAGACAAGGGATTAGTGCGCATATTACACATATATTCCATGGCTGCTTGAGTGTTACTAATTTGCCCTTTATCAATACGAATTGCCACATTAAGGTCATCAATGTTATCAATGAGAAATTTCCGAAAATGCTCTGCATTGTCAAAAGCAATAGTTCCATTTGGAGCTACTCTAGGGGATGAGGATCCATCCTCTTTAACACTCCCTTCTTGTTCCTTATCTTCACCTAAGTCTTCTTCTGATTGACCTAGAGTTTCTCCTTCCGGATTTGGATCTCCAAGAAGGACATTTGGGTCTCTAGTTGTATCTTGTAACCAATCTTCTTCTTCTCCTAAAGTTTCTTTACCATTCCTAAGTTTAGGCATGGTGCTAAATTTTGATTTCAGCAAATATATATATATATATATAATATATATATATATATATATATGCAACAAATTAAGAGGTATATGTTTACTATATACCTACTACAATATTTGAAAATGAAATGTTTAAGTTTTTGCTAAGTTTTTTGGGTTTTTTTTTTTTTAGTTTTTTCTTTGCTTTTTGAAATAATATTGTAAAGACAATCAACACAATAAATGCAAGAAATAAGACTGAAAGTAATAATCTAGTTTTCTATAAACAATTTATGAATATCATTAATAGGTTCGAGTTGTTCCGGAGTCATGAAGTGTTCTTCTTCAAATTGAAAGTTTTCTTTTAAAAATTTGATGAAAAGAGCTATAGTGATATTATCTGGTCTCAGATGCTGGTTGATAAAAGTAAAGCTCATGGCAATACTCTCGATATAGCACAGCTCGCGGAACTCTATTCCATATTTCCCTATCTGTAAGAACAACCTCTTGGTCTTCTACACAACCTAGGAACTGGTGCACAATGGCTGCGTTCTCGAGGTATTCCTCGAAGGTGAACAATTCTGAAGATACTAGAGCTCTCCTATAAGCTAACCATCTATGGCAGGCTCTCTGAAGTTCATGATAAAAAACTAATTGATGAGGATCCAGGATTCTATCTAGGACTAGCCTCTTGATTTGCTTAAGTTGTGTGGACCTAGATGAGATGAGACTAAGTCTTCTATCAAGTTCGTTCCACAGGAATTGATTCCTACTTGTTTCAGGCACACTAAGGACAGAATTGACTTCTATGGCTGCCAATTGGTTTTCTACGTTTATAGTAACTGCTAACCTTTTCTTAGGAGCTACCATCTAAACATGATTTCAAAGTTAAAGGATTTAAAATGCATCTATGTTTTAGTTGTTCTATATATATATATATATATATATTTTTTTTTTTTTTTTTCAAAAGGTTATGATGCATTCACGTCGGGTTCACCAAAATGTATCGCTCCAAATTTTTCGCATCCTTACCTTCAGGCTATTGGATCCATGCCCGGAAGGAGGATGGGAAAAGGATGTCGCGGTACCTCGGACTGAGAGGACTTTGCGAAGGTCCCGCCTCTCAAGGGAGGTGTATTTTGATGATTTTTCGATGGATGGTGGGTTCACCAGGAAACATTTAAGGGCAGTTTCCACGCCTAGGTTTGGAATGTGTTTTAATGTGTTCATTTTTAACTTTAAGCATTCATATCCTAGGTTTGGCCAAATGAATCTAGATTAATCTACATGAAAATGCAAATTCAATGAGTACAGAAAATAGATTTAAAGACATAAAACAGAGAATTTATAGAATACAAATGAGGAATACCTGATCCGGATGTCTGGTAATGATTCTGATGTTTGAAGCAGTCAGGATCATCTGGAATTCGATAGATTCATCTGGGATCTGACAGAATCGTCTGAGATCTGATGAATTCATCAAACGAATTCGTCAGAGACCTGCAAGCAGAAAAATAGATACAAAATACAACGAATACTACTGTGCTAATAGAGGGAAACAACACCAAATGAATGTATGAATATTGAATAATAGTTATGAACAGAAATTCAAGCAAATTACGATATTCTAATGACAAATCATGATCTTAGTATGCAATCTAAGCTAAATGGGTGAACTCCAAATGCAAAATAACATAAACACTGAATAAACTATCTAATTTGCAGAATAAAATAGCAGAGAAAAGGTTGAAAAGTGCAAACTTCAGGCACTGATTGCCTCAATATGGACTGCAGTCGAGATCATCTCGCATCAGTACGAAATCGCCTCGGATTCGACAGGTTCACCTCCGATCTGAACAAGTTCATCGGCGACGATGTGTGCTGGCTCCGACTGAAAAATAGTGATGTACCTACAACAAAATTGGTATGGGACCAGTGCAAATGAAAAAATTGGGATGGTTCAACGTAGATGGAGTTAAATTGCAGAGAATTTCAGCCAGGGGGGTGCTAAGGGGATAGCTTAGGATTAAATAGGCTTAGGGGAGTAGTTAGGAGGTTGGAGATCATCCCAATTTGGGAGATCTCCAATGGGGGAGGGTCCCTAACGGCGTAGACACGCTTCTGCCCGGATTGGAGACCCGTTGGAACAGAAGCTAACTTTGCAAAATCAGTTTTGCGACAAGATCGTCTGGACGTCCTAGTCCAGACGAAATCGTCAGATCTGGGGCGATATCGTCTGATCGGCGACGATATCGTCAAACGGTCAAAACAACCTCTAAAATTGGCGCAAAAAAGGGGGAAACGGATTACCCGACGGTTAACGGGCGGTTTGGGAGGTTAAATTTGAATTTTAAATTATTTACTAAGGTGAATGTAATTATTACAATTTTACTGCGCCAATTTTAGGGTGCTACAATGGCCATCTATGCTTAGGTGTTTGGAGCACGCTCTACACAGGCCCTTCGAGAGATTAGGTCTGGGGGAGTATCTATCAAAGCTTGGTATGATGCTTGGGTTTTCACAGTGATGCATGTTGTGTTTTTGATGGTGATAAGCAACGTTCTTATTTTGGACTACTCGGGTTTGAGGTTCCCTTGGAACCTACTGGTGATGGTGTAGGACCTACTAGATAGCAATGAGCCTATCATATATGCATGGGGTAGATCGCTATTGGCTCAATGCTACAATGAGTTGTACCACATCCATCAATGAGGATGCATCAGCATTACCTACAGCTTTCTCCTATAGGTTTGGGGATGGGGGCATATTAAGGTAGATCACCCTAAGGGGCTCCCAACTAATATTACAGTGATTGATGCTCGAACACAGTGCTATACTGCCAGATGGGCTTGAGAGCATGAGGAGAGTAAGAGCTACACTTTTTCAGGGGAGCTGTCCCATTATATTGATGCTTTCACCAGACTGTTGGTCAAATATATCGTGTGGTGGCCTTAATATGAGTGTCCTATTTGGGATGATCCAGCTAGTTTTACTACCAGGCCATGATGCGAGCGATGGCTTGTTGGTCATTATATTACCATCTGAGATTATTTCTTCTACTCTTGGGTTCTTCTTCAATACGGATTGCAGCAGGATGTTCCCTTGACATCGTTCTTATACAGGTGCCTCACAACATAGAAGGACCTACCTCCCTGATAGATCATAGAGCTTTCAGATGAGGAGGACACCCTAGTCATAGACCCTATAGTGGTTTGGAGAGTTATAAAAGCCTACTCTTAGTGGTAGGGTGATCATATGTGGCATGGCATCGGTATTCTAGGGTACGAGGATGATGGCAGGGGTGATGGCGCAGATCCGGTAGGATGTAAGGTTTGAGCCAGGACTGAGGTTTGGGGCCAACCGATAGAGTAGGTGGTAGTAGAGGATCCTAATGTTCCTAAGGAGGAGGAGTTAGAGCTCAAGGAGAGAGATTCTCCTCTGAGAGCATAGTTGCACGAGGTCAATGTTGAGCTCCAGGCTACTAATATATAGGTATAGTAGTGAGATACTACGATTGAGCAGCTCACAGTATAGATATAGGCTCTATAGGCTACTATCAGGGGTGGCAATGTCAGGATGTAGTTTGTTATTCCTACTTTTACACCACAGGAGGTTCCAATAGCAATCTTAGGGGTATAGTTTGGACGGCTTCATTCCTTGTTGGATGAGCATGAGGCTCAGATACAAGGTCTTACAGATCATGTTACCCTCCTTCAGATGTAGCTCAAGAGGCATGGTATTGTCCCTAAGGATCTAGCATATGCAGGTGGTTTGTAGGTTAACAGGCGCTCTACCTCAGGGTAGTCTTCCACCTGTCCTAGCCAGCATACCCGATCTTAGACAGAGAGACCTACAGGCTCACATCACTCGACTCATGACACTGCCACAGGGGGATGTGGCACTGGAGGAGGTGATGCAAGGGGCTCAGGCCCGACACTAGATTGATGTTCTACTTGGTTCTTGATCCATTTTTGAGGTTGACTGACCTACATGACTATAGCCCACGGACATTTTTGTATATCCATTGGACTTGACACACATATTTTTATGATATATTTGCCTTTTATGAATCATTATGTGTAACATTTATTGCTTATGTTTTTTTTGTTATTTTATTTTATGATATGATGCGATGATGGTATTATGATGATTTTATGGATATGTTAGAAAATAGAAGATATTTGAAGATGCTTAGATGGATGTGTAGATGCTTATATGATTTGATGATATGATGGGATGTATTTTTATGATGAATGATGAATTTATGGTATGCAAATGGATATTGCCTATATGTTTTATGATGTGGTTTATGAATGTGATGATGACTTATTTTTGTGAATGCAAATGTTATTGTTAAATGCATGTTTAATTTTTGCTTTAATTATATGCATCTAACTTATGTGATGGAATGGTATAAATTAACCTGTATGCTCTAATCACTTAAAACATATGGAATGCATATGACATTGACAATCTTAATGGGTGATACCACAAAAAGTTTAAAAATTATCATGAATTTAAATAATCACTTCTATCATAAGAATTGATTAAGTATTCATATATTATATGTAATGGTGTGTAATGTATCTTCTTAATAAGTTTCCGTAACTTAAAATATATAAAGTAGTCAATGGTCATATATATACTATTTCTAATATATATGTGGTATCTGTCCTACTATGTTGATACCCCATAATTTATAGAATATTATAAAGAAAGTGATGGTGTGAATGATTTAAATATTTGTTACTAGGTAAAAAACAATTTGGGGCTTTTCAGAGATTCAAACACTCTAGTTACCCTATCAACAGTTGTCTACTTACCACTTAGAATTTTGAAAAGTAAGGCTTTTACCATGGACCTGGTTTTTCATGATCTCTGTGTGTGCATGTGATTGTATATTTTGAGGTAGAACTCAAGCATTTCCTCCGATGTCGGCCGGGATTATTTTAGCCCATTTCTAATATCAAGGATCCTCAAGTGTTCATCTCATCCTTATGTTGGACTTAATTGGACTATACCACTCGGCAATATTTGGTTACCTAAGCTAGCTCATCCACATTCAAACATTGGTCTACACAAATGCATGAAGCAATTATAATAGACATATTGTCATGCGTAAGGATTTCTCCTTCCAATTTTGTACAATGTTGAGAATTCTAGGGATTCAAGCTTTATTCCCTTATTTTTGGCTTCTTTTTGGCTTTGGATATTTGCTCATATGTAGTGATGAAAATCACTTTTTATTTTGATATTGATTTTTTCTTTGAGCAGGGATTTTTTTGTAGTGATGATAATCACTGTTTATTTTGCTCATTCTTAGTGATGAAAATCACTGTTTATTTATTTATTTTTCTTGAGATTGATTTTAATGTATTTTGAATATATGATTTGTGTATCGAATTTTTTATTTTGAAATCTGGATTGTATGCTTGGCCTTTTGAATTTGTACTTTTGCTTTGGGATTTTGCTTATTTTGATTTAAGCAAGGGATTTTGAAAGGGTAAAACTTGTCCTTTTGCCAATTCTCAACACCTTTAAACCAGTTGCACAGGAGGACAAGCAAGGATAATCCTTTTCACTTAAGGTAACCTAGACCGCTTTGTAGCTTTCATATTTTTGTTGTACCAGCTAGGATTTTAGTGTTTCAATTAGTGATGGAATCATGAATATCCAAGGCTTTATCACAGCTAGGCCTTTATTTCTACTAATCAAAGTTGTTTTCCTCAAAAGTTGATAATATTACTAGATTTGGTTGACTAACTGAAAAGCATTAGTAATTATGTATAGCAACAAATAATGGTTGTGTTTAAAAACACAATTACACACATGTGGATGGAGGTATGGATATGAATGACTTGTGTGACAAACTGTGGTATCACTTTTAAGACTCTCATGACATATATTGTAATGTATATGAAAATGCAATGCAATGATGTGGATGCAAAATGTGAAGTGCAATTTTTTTTGTATTTTTGATTATTTTGACCAAAGGGCTTATTATGCCTTTGGGGCTTTTGTTATTGATTTTGACCAAGCGGTTTGAATTACCCTTGGAGCCTTTTTTATTTGATTTTTGACCAAGCGACGTGAATTACCCTTGGAGCCTTTTTGAATTGATGTTTGACCAAGTGGTGTGAATTACCCTTGGAGCCTTTGATTTGATTTTGGTTTTGACCAAGCGGTTTGAATTACCCTTGGAGCCTTTGATTTGATTTTTGACCAAGTGGTATGAATTACCCTTGGAGCCTTTTGAATTGATTTTTGACCAAGCGGTGTGAATTACCCTTGGAGCCTTTTATTTGATTATTTGACCAAGAAGTATGAATTACCCTTGGAGCCTTTGATTTGATTTTTTGACCAATTACCCTTGGATCCTTTGATTTGATTGTTTGATCAAGCGGTATGAATTACCCTTGGAGCCTTTGATGATTTTGGTTTTGACCAAGCGGTTTGAATTACCCTTGGAGCCTTTGATTTTATTTTTGACCAAGTGGTATGAATTACCCTTGGAGCCTTTGATTTGATTTTTGACCAAGTGGCTTGAATTACCCTTGGAGCCTTTGATTTGAATTTTTGAATTTTATGTTTTTATGATTTGTTTGTGTTTTTGACATATTTGAATGTTTTTTATTTTTGACATATTTGAATGTTTTTTATGTTTTATGAAATATTTGATTTTTTTTGTGTTTTTATGTGTAAAATACCTTTAAGTGAATGATATTGAGATATCCAGGCTCTTCAACACCATCTAATGATATAATACGATATTCTCCAGGTCCAAATCTCTATGAAATCATGTATGGACCTATCCAGTTTACCATGAACTTATCTCATAGATGCGGTGGCAGATTTGAATTCTTCTGGTTTTCTTTGAGCACTAGATCTCTAACATTGAATTCCATTAGGTGGACTTTACTATTGTAAACTCACGTAAGGCAATCTTGGTAAACATGGAGATGCTCTAAAGCATTGACTCGATGTTCATCAAGAAGCATCAATTGATCAAGGTGGCCTTGCAACGCAGCTTCATCATCTATGAAGTCTTTTAGTGTTATGCGTAGAGTTGGGATTTCCAACTCTAGAAGCATGATGGATTTAGTGCCATGTACTAGTGAAAACGGTGTTACCCCAGTGGGCATCCGTATACTAGTCATGTATGCCCATAGTGCAAGAGGCAATTGCATGTGCCAATCCTTGTGATTTTCTTGCACTAAAAATGGAGACTATTATTTTGTATGAGGCTTCTACTTTCCCGTTTGCTTACGAATAATAAGGTGTTGAAAAACTATGCTGAATATGATATTTATTCATTAAAGCATGCACATATTTGTTCTTAAAAGATGTCCCATTATCTGATATTACCTTAGAAGGGACCCCAAAATGACTTATGATATTGTGGAGTATAAATTCCGTAATCCTTGGTCCAGTTGTTGATGTTAAGGGTATTGCTTCTACTCATTTAGTGAAGTATTATGTGGCCGTTATGATGAATGTGTGTCGGCCTAAGTATGGGGGTGAGATCTTCCCAATCAATTCTAGTCCCAATTACAAAAATGGCCATGCTGCCTGGATGGGCTACAAAGCTTGCGATGGTAAGTGTGTTAGATTTGCATGATGCTAGCACTTATTACATTTCTTGACATACTCACAACAGTCCTTTTCTATTATGGGTCAATAGTAACCCATTCTCAAGATGTGCTTAATGATGGCGATGCCACTAAAATGGCCTCCACATGTTTTGTCATGAGCTTGCAAAATTGCCCAAGATGATTTCTAGGGCTCAAGACAATGGAGTAATACTCCATCATATCCTCATCTGTAGAGGATTTATCCTAGAAAAATGTATATTGTTGCTCTTTATTTAAATGTTCACCTTTCTATATGCAATAATCCTTGAGGTATTATTTTGAGCTTCAAGAAGTCCCACAATTGGGAAAGCCAATCCTGATAGGCCACAACCTCTATATAATAGACAACTTGCTCTTCCTACATTTTTGAGGTAGTGAACACGGATTGAGGAACAAATCTATGGTATATGGTCACACCACACTCTATGGGCCCATAGGAGATAAAATATCCCCAAGGTGTTGTTTGCAAGAAACTTTTGGCTACGAAGGACCAATCCTGATTTGGTTTGATGTTGTTCATGTTGACTAATTCTTTATTATCAAAAGCTTCACGACGTATGGCTGAGTGCGAAAACACTTTCACATGAACGGTTTTAAAATTAGCAGATAAATTTTGAGGGATTAAGGATCCCAAAGAGGCCATAGTGTCTACAAATCTATTCGATGTACAAGGGATTGCCTCAATGTCATACCATTCCAATTGGGCTAAGTAATTGTCAACAAGTTCCTTGTAAGTCTTCAGGAGTGGGCACCTGCATTGGAAGAGTGATTTGACCTGGTTTACTATGAGCAAGGATTCACCAAATATATTCAATATTTTAATGCCCATCGCTATGGTTGTTTGGAGTCCCAGGATCAATGCTTCATATTCTATATTTTTGTTTATGCATGGGAAGTCTAGTTTGAATGATAAGGGTAATAGAGTGCCCTGCGGTGTGATAAATACAAATTTTGCTCTGCCTCCTTGTTCACACTTCGAACCATCGAAGAATAATGACATGTCATTTTATTTCTTAGGTTATTCGAGCTCTGGTAGATCTAATAATGCAAAGACCACATCATCAGGCAACTCTATGGTGAGAGGCTTATTATCTTGAAGAGGTGCCTCTACTAATTGATTTGCTATGACTTGTCCCTTGATGGACTTTTGGCTTATGAACTCTAGATCAAATCCTATCAATAGCATGATCCACTTTGTGGTACGTGTATTGTGATATGTCTTGCTCATCATGTACTGCAAAGGATTTTATTTTGATATGACGTAGGTCGTATGGCTCAACATGTAGTATCACAAATTTTGAGTTGCAAAGACCATTGCTAAACACAATTTTTTGACATACGCATATCCTAGCTCATAGCTCACCAAGGTGCGACTAATGTAATATATGGCTTGCTCTTTGTATTGTGCATTATTTTGGGCTAACATGGTGCCTAATGCAAAATCAGTAGCTGATATATAGTAAAAATGGTATTTTTGGCCCTGGTGGAGCCAATATCATTTGCGTTTCTAGATAAGTCTTGATATCTACAAAGGCTTGATGGCATTCTTCATCCCAATGAAAGGGGAATTCCTTGCGTAGCAACCTATTCATAGGTATGCATTTGTTTGATAATTGCATGGTGAATATTTTAGTGGATGTTATCTTGACTTGTATGCTCCTAAACTCCCTAATGTTGGTAGGGATGGCCATTTCCAGTATAGCCTTTACATTTGTAGGATCAACCTTGATGCCTCTCTTGGATACGATGAATCCTAAAAGCTTTCTAGAAGTTACGCCGAATACGCACTTCTTAGGATTCAATCAGACATTGTGTTCTATGAGGAAATCAAATACTTGTCTAAGGAATTCAACATGCTCTTGCCAAAATAGGGACTTGGCTAATAATTCATCCATGTAATCTTCCAAGATATTATGCATATAGTCATGGAATATGTATGTCATGGCTCGTTGATATGTGGCACTAGCATTTTTGAGACCGAATGACATCACTTTGTAATAGAATGTTCCCCATGGAGTAATGAAAGCAGTTTTATGTTGATCTTCGGGCTTAATCCAAATTTGGTTGTATCCATAAAACCCATCCATTAATGAGAGCATTTCATGACCTGTGGTTGCATCTACAAGAGCATCTATGTTTGGAAACATGAATGAATCCTTTGGTGTTGCCCTGTTCAAATATCTAAAATCCATGCAGATACGAACTCTTCCATCAGGTTTCCCTACGGGTACCATGTTTGACACCCACTCAGGGTAGTCAATAGGAACTATGAATACTGCATCCATTAGTTTTTGCAATTCGTTCTTTACCATCAAAGCGATAGTTGGATGCATTTTCCTTAGTTTTTGCTTGATCGGATTCTTCATGGGATCAAATGAAAGGTTGTGAATGACTAAATTTGGAACTATCCCGGCATGTCTTTTTAAGTCCAAGCAAAAATATTTAACCTCTCCTTGAGGAGAGGAATCAAGATGGTTTTTTCCTGTGGAGATAGACTTTCTCCAAACTTGATTTTCCTTTGTTGGGTAGGATCATCACTGATTTCCACCTCAAAATTTGCTTCTATATCCATATGTGACCCATCCTCTAGTTGATGAGGCATGGGTATCAAATGAATGTCATCAACGGGATTCATAGGACCTATTGACTCAGGTTCCAAACCAACATGGAAGACGTCATATGCACAACCTGATGCAAGATGGAATGGCTGTAATATCTCTTCGTTGGGTAAGAGGTCTTTTGGCTCTATGGGTGAACTAGCATGATCCCAATCAATAACATCTATATCAAGGTACAATTATTTGGTAGGATATGCTTTATTATGAAGTGGAGTGGTCAAATAGATGGAGATCATGTTGGTGGATGGGATGAAATCTCCAGGACCACATGGGTGCAATATTGTCTCAAGGGTTTCCCTTCCATACTCGTGATGAGGTTCTGGAGGAATGGAAATTTCTAGATCTGTCCCTTGAGAAGGGCAGACAATAGGATCATTAGGCTCTAAATTCTCTCTAAATGTAGGTAGAGGGGGATTAACCATCCAACGAATGGCAGCTAGGTCAATAGGTCTCCCAAAAAATTAGATTTGAGGGTCTATGGCATGAAGTGTCGCCTCTCTCTCTACCATAACATTGACTTTCCGTAAGTGGTGAGGTCCAAGATAAGCCATCTCGGTCTCATCCTCAAAGTCATCATCACTTATCCAAAAAATTTTAGCATTGGTATGTGGTCCTAAGACAAAGGGCTCATGTCTTGGCCCTAAGTAGGCCATCTATGTTTTATCTTCATATTCTTCGTCACTTATGAAGAATCCATTTGCATTTGTCTCTCACCCCAAAGTCAAGGGTTGATGGCTTAGGCCTAAGTAAGCTCTTTCTGCTAAGTCTTCTGATTCATAGTCACTTTCATATGATGTATATTCAATCTCATCGTGGATGTACCATGTGAGCCTTTGTAAATAGTGAGGCCCTTGATAGGCTAAACCAAGTTGCGCCTCATTATCACTTGCTTCATATCCATTCTCCTCATCCCATGAGTTGTACCCTATTAGGGTGGAATCAATTGAGGCGTTTGGATGATAAGTTTTTGGAGGTGGTATGTTTACCATGGCTACTTATCTATTTCTCAAATTTGCTTGTTGTGGTTGATCTACAACACACCCCAAAATTGGGGACCCACCTTTTGGCAGGCTTGCAGAGAAGAATCTCGGTGACCTAGATGCTAAAATTGAAGAAAAGAGAAAAAATGCATGTGTTGAAAGTGTCACGAAATCACGACTTGTCGCGCCATCGTTGCCAAAAATAGGAAAGTGTCGCGAAATCGCGACATGTAGCTCCATCGCTGTCGAAAAGGAGAAAGAAAAGAAAAATTGAAAGTTGTCGTGAAATCGCGACATATCGCTGGAAAAGAGTGAAAGGGTGTAGCGAAATCATGACATGTCGCTGAGAAGAAAAGAAAAGGTGTCGCAAAATCGCAACATGCCGCTGAGAAGAAAAGAGAAGGTGTCACGAAATCGTGACATGTCGCTGGAAAAGAATGAAAATGGTCATGATTTCGCGACGTGTTTTTCCGAAGCATACGAATGATGAAAAGTGTCACGATTTCGTGACGTGTTTTGGCAAAGTGTACAAAAGCGAAAAAACATCGCGATATCGCGACAGGAAATAGCGAAGGGACTCGAAGTGGAAAGGCGTCACAATTTCGCGATCGATTGCAGCTAAAGTGTATGGATGAAGAAATGGTCACGATTTCATGACGTAAAGTTGTCGAAGAGGTCCGAAGGGGAAGTGGTAGCGATATCACGACAGTTTGTTGAAAGAAGGCAAGAGAGTGATAATGGTCACGATTTCGTGACGTAAAGTTGCCGAAGAGGTTCGAAGGGGAAGCGGTAGCGATATCGCGACAGCTTGTTGAAAGAAGGCAAGAGAGTGATAATGGTCACAATTTCGTGACTTAAGGTTGCCAAAGAGGTCTAAAGGGGAAGCGGTAGCGATATCGCGATAGTTTGCGACGAGAGAGCCCGAAGGTAAAAAACATCGTGATATCACGACAGAAAGCGACATAAAGGTCCGAAGGCAAAAGCGGTAGTGATATTGCAATAGTTTGTGGTGAGAGAGCCCGAAGGTGAAAAACGTCGTGATATCACGACAGAAAGCGACATAAAGGTTCGAAGGCAAAAGTGGTAGCGATTTCGCTATAGTTTGTGGAAGGAAGGCTCAAAATAGAAAATGGTAGCGATTTCGCTACAGTTTGTGGAAGGAAGGCTCAAAATAGAAGCGGTAGCGATATCGCTACAAGTAGCTGCCGAGGGCGCACGGGCGAGGAAGGCATCGCGATATTGCGACATGTCACGATTTCGTGACATGTTGCGTTTTTGCGGCTAAGAAGGTGAACAGGCCGCTTGCAGTTTTTGTCATGATTTACACAAGAAAACGTTACAGAAGGTTCAAAAAACGTAGGACACGTGGCGTACAGGTGTCGGAATTGCAGGAACGTTACATGCAATGGAAGATTTTGCACGTTTTGGCATCCAGCATGAATTGAAAGTAAGGAAAAAGTGGGAATTTGAAAGGTCACTTGCAGGAAGGTGAAACGAAGCGACAAAGGGAATCGAAGAGCCATTTCAGTTAGTATAAAATCAAAAGCACAGATTGAAAGAATGGGGGTTGGAAATTGATGCTTGCAAAGTTGCAGAGACAAAGGCTTTATGCCATTCTTGGCTTGCACTTGGGCAATTTCCTTCTTTTTGTTCTAGAACATTTATGCCTGGAACAATCTGTAAATGTAATTGATACATCATTTAATACATAAATACAGAGTATTGGCATCTCATTGATGAGAAAGAAGGAGTCATTTTGTGCATGCATGATTTAATGTTTTATCATTCATTCCAGATTTCTAAGGCTTTTAGGTGAAGTTTAATGCAAGTGTGCTTGGTTGCTTCATGCGAATGCCTAAATATGGAATTACAGTAGAAACCCTAGAAACCAGCACCTAATTTATTTGGATTGTGTGAATTTGCAGGTTCATTAGGTTAGGTTGCATGCATAAAACCTCAATATCTTCGGTTTCATCGAGTTGATGACAGCATTCTGACTGTAGTTAGTTTTATTTCCATTTACTTTGTTTTATTTTTCAAACCCTTATTTTATTTCATGCAGTTTAATTACTGTATTTGAATAAGCAATTGAAAATCCATCAGAATTGAAGATTAGAATAGGTTTGTTCACTTTGAGTCCACTAGAAATTCAAATTAAATAAACCATCAGTGCCCCTTGTTAACATCCACTTGCAAACCCTAAGACATTCCTGGCATTTCATTTGAACAACATCATTTAAACATAACAGGAACCTTGGAGAAAGTTATTTTCTTTGCAAGTAGAGGATTTTGGGACTCAGATCCTACCGGAGAGTGTGCTTTCACAACTGGGTGAAAACACCACTCAACAGATTGGTGCTAGAAGGAGGGCTCGAACTAGTTTATTTGATTTTGATTTTCATATCTGAATATTTTGTTTTTGACTTAATTTTGAAATCATTTACAGCTATACTGCAACACTATTTTTATTGCAGGTTTTCTTCAAAATAGCCGAGGGTTTCATCAGGCAGGCTGGACCCACCACGGCGTATTGCAACCAGGTCCCAAGCAACCGAGGAAACCATTTTCCATGACCTTACTGGTACTCCCAAGAGTAAAACCAAGCAAGTCGTAAGTTCACCAGTCGCAAAAGACCTGTTTTCTCCAAGAACATCGAGTGGACCTACGTCAGTAATATCCGTTGCACCTAGTGTGCCTATAGTAAGTAATATTTATACTGCTATTGTAGGTCTGTCTTCATCAATTCTGAGTCAAATGGCTCAAGCTCCAGCAGCTCCTTGGTATGGAGCTAATAATACTCCTTTGAACATTGCTGGGGATATCCATGAAATCCCCAAGAACATTGAAAGATTTCTGCCTAAATACAAACCAGATGGCCCAATAATAGTAGAAGAACATATCCAAGCTTATAAGGATGTTTTAATTAGGCTGCAAGTTCAATATGAAGATGTGGCCTGCAGACTTTTCCCTATGAGTTTAGATCCAATAGCATATGAGTGGTATATATGCTTGCCAACTGGTTCAATCACTTCTTGGATTCAAATGGAAAATGCCTTTGTTAATCAATTTAGATCACCCTTAGACCCTGCAACTATTTACAATCAGTTTATTACATGCAAAAGGGGCCAAGGGGAACCAATCAGAATGTTTAATCAAAAATTCTAGAAGTGCTATAACAGAGCAATCAGGCACTTTGCTATTGATCCCGCAGTGGCTTTGCAGATATATTTTGGGGCATTGGACCCCATGACAGCCATGTTTGCAAGGCACAATCCTCAGGTTACCACGTTGGCTTTGGCCTATAATGAAGCCATGATTATCGAGCAGCAAATGACACCACAAGGCTACGGGTTTACCCAGATGCCTATGGTGGGACAATATGCTCCATATGGCCAAGCTCCCCAGGAAAATCAACTCATGGCACCACAAATGCCAAGCATGAACGCCTTTTCATATCAGCAGCCGTATCCAACAGCACCCACATATGCACCCATTCCAATCCAACCACTCACAGCCATTCCACCTCTCCCTACATTTTTGCAGAGCAGTCAACCGACGATGCAAGGAACTAGTCAAGCCAATCCTCAGGCCATAGTTCCATTTCCAAATCCAACCCAGATTCAAAGTGTCAACCCATACGAGAATCCAATTCCTCAGAACCCGACCCCAGTGTTGAATCAAGACCCCATTAATTATGTGAATCCAATGGGGGTTAACAACAATATGATTCCACCAAAAGATGTTTATTCAAAAGTCGAGGAGCTCAAGAAACTAGTGCATAAACTGAGCAATGACAGGGTTCAACAGCAAAAGTATGAGTCCCATGCCCCTCACCCAAATCAGAATTTTAACAATAGAGGGAGGCACTGGAACACCAAGCCAAACAATGGGGGATTTCTTGCTCCCATTGCTAATCAATTAGATGCTTCTACAGGCCCTAGCCAATCCAATTCTCTTCTGAATCTTTCTGATTTGGCATGGGAAAGGGGGTGCAGGTTACATAACACAAAAGAACACAATCAGAGGAATTGTCTTGAGATTGCTAGATACACTCATTATCTTCAAGCACAAGTTGATGATTTGGAATTGGTATCAAATGAGAGTCCATCACAACACCAAGATGATAATATTATGGTGATGGAAACTGTATATCATCAAGAAGGTGAGAGTGAGGAAGAAGAAGATGAAATTCTGGAACAGGAGGTGCAAGATTTTTGAGATTTTAGAAAGGGGAACCATGGATACCATTTGAGAAGTAAGTCTAAAGCCCCTAAAACCTCATCAACACCTCCAAAAAATTATATTCTTCCTCCAGATACAAAGGCAAGTAACAAACCTCCCCCTCCAATCAGAAGAGAAATGTCTAATGACATCCAAAAGATAGTCAAATTCGAAAAACCAAACTATGACGTAGTGGAGGATATGAAGAAGTCCAAATCTAGCCTTTCATTCCTGGATGCAGCTAGATTGCCTGGTCAAAAGGAGGCATTGATAAGAGATTTGAACTCACCTGATCTGATGTGGAAGGAAAAAAGAGTTGATTCCCATCTTATTTTGTGAAAGGAGAGAAGGGATGTCCCGCCATTCTTACTGACTCTGAGAATTGCGGGTAAGAATTTGCATAACTATTGGTGGACACAGGTGCCATGAGCAACCTCATGCCTACAGAAATATGTAAAATGCTAGGTCTGTAGCCTGTTTCATCCAAATGTATAGTCCTGCAACTGGAAAGATCGGAGGTAAATGTGATAGGAACTCTATATGATGTCAAGATCCAATTGAATTCTGAACCCAGGGGTTTGTAGACATTTTGGTGGTTAATATCCCAAGCAGGTATGGAATGTTACTTGCTAGGGATTGGATGAAAACTCTGAATGGCTATTTTGCAAAAGATTGGCGCTAGAAGGAGGGCCTGAAAGGGGTTTATTTTATCATGATTTTAGATGCTATGGGTTTTTAATTGTTTAAGAGCTTTACATTGCTAAAAATTTCAAGTCCATTTTATTAGCATATACGGCCTCTAACACCACTCAACGGATTGGTGCTAGGAGGGACGTACGGGTTTATTTTTAGTGTAATATAATTTTAAATTTTTGTATGCATTAGTCCTCTAACATTCAGTGGATTGTAAAAAGGACGGTCTGAATTTATTTACCTGTTCTATTTTAAGAAATTCAGGTATGCTGTATATTTTTCTGATTGTTCATACAAAATTAAAGTGATTTGATTTAATTTTTCAGAATTTTGGTCTCATGCAATTACTTTTCATTTGATTTTAATGAATACATCTCTTAGTTAATGCTAACTTGATTTCTGTTTTATATTGCAGGTTGAATATTCAACAGATTTGGTTCTGAAATTACATTTTACAGTTTCACTAATGGCAACATTTGAGGAACAAATGGTATCCCTAAGAGCTGAAATAACATCTCTAAGAGAGAGAATGGTATTAATAATGGAGGATTATTATGAGGGTTTACATGTGATACCCTGTCATATTCCTACAATGTTATTGGATTTTTTACGATGTTTTAATCAAGAGGTGCCACTAGGATACTTGCAAAAAGTGCATGTTTACAAGGATGCATTATGTAAATTCCATATTTTTTATGAGGAGGTGGCTTGTAAGTTATTTGCATACATTTTGGATGATAGACCATTATTTTGGTATAGCCAACTACCCATGGAGGTTAGGACTTCTTGGATACAACTAGAAGCAGCCTACCTTAATCATTTTGGCTTAGCATGGTTGGGATATATAAGAGGTATATTAGGAAATGCGATCCTCCTGGCCTCGCTCAATTGATTAAATATTGATTGCATTGATTCTGTCAGAGGCGTGAAATAACAAGGTGGCTTGTGTTCTCGATTTCTTCCTTGATTGTTCTTTTGGTCGTAGTTGGCTAGTTGAGGATGTGCTTAATATTTTTGTGGTTGTTTTGCACCCCCATACTTGGGTGTAGCCAATACAACTTGATTAACTAGAGTAGGGTTGCTCTACTTTTGCTTGGACTTGTCATTCTTAGCATTCTTGTTCCACTCATTTTTTTTTCGAAGCTTAATAGTTCTCTCATCTACTTTTATCTCTTCAATGAGATTGGCCTGTGCCAAAGCTTCCTCAAACAAAGGATACTATTCGAGTTGTAGCAAGAGGAAGATATGTTTAGAACAACTTTTGGGAAACATATGAATGATCTCTTCTATGGGAATAGAGAATAATAAATTTTCCATGATTTTTCTCCACCTATTACCATAATCCATTACTAGCTCATCATCATACTATTTCAAGTTCACCAGGTTTGAAAGATTCACCTTCTTCTTAGCACCAAAGGATAAATGCTTCAAGAATGCATTTACTACTTGTTAAAAGTTGGTTATGCTATGCTTAGGTAGTTGGTTGAACCATTGAGTGGTAGCACCTGAAAATATCATTATGAATGTTCTTAGCATGAGAGTGTCATTATTTTCAAGATGAAAACAAGCGTTGATAAAATTGGTGACATGCTCTTGTGAATCCTCTTCACCTTTAAACTTATCTAACCTAGGCATCTCAAAGTTATTAGGATATGGAGGGCTAGGGATTTATGGGCACAATGGTTGATTGTGTATCTTTCTCAATGTTGGTGAGTTCCTAGTTGCCTCTTGTTTCTCAAATGTTTTCATATTTTTAGAAAGCTCTTGAAATGCATTTGATGCATGGATTTCATCCTTTTGCAAGCCTATTCGCATTGGCAATGGAGGTAACTCTATTTATTTTATTTATTCCATTTTCCTCCCTCCTATGAGGGGAATCAGGATTGTGATCTTGATTTTTTATGTTTACCCTCCCCCCATTAGTTGGATTTTGTTCATGATTTGGTGGGGGGTTTCATTGCAGGATATCTTGTCTAGTGTGCCTTTCCTTAGGTGAGTCAGTGTGTCTTGTTATTTGGTTATCACCACCATTTATCTATAAATTGTTAAGAGCTATTTGCTCAGATTGCTCTCTTAAATGTTGCTCATGTTGGCGCAAGAGTCTTTCTCTTTGTTTCTCTTATTCGAGAGTTTCCACAAACTCTCACTCTTTGTGTAATGCATTTTATAACCACCTAATTTAGTCAGTTTGTGTTGTTGTAGAAGCTCATGTTTATTTGACTCTATTCTTGTAGTCTTGACTTGTAGATTCCTCGAGGAGGTTTTTGTTGTATCTATACTCTTGCTAGTTAATGTGACTTATTCAATGTGCTATTGAATATCCCTATGATCATACTCCATGCATATTTTGTGGGGTCGCTCTAAGGTACCCCCAGATTGGGAGGTATTTTTAGAAGTCACAGTTTGTGAGCTTCCATATGTAGAGTTCTCAGTAGCTATAGTTCTTTTAGTTGGTTGAGTAGGAAATCGATTCAACCTGTCTAGTTGTCTCATTCTCCATGGCTGGTCCTGTGGGGTGCCATTTAATCCTATGAGGTCATAGCCTACGAGAATGTTTCATTTTGTGAGAGGGGTTTCTTCTATATTATTCCCATGACTAGAAGTAGCTCTAGTTTCTTGCCCTTCAGTGGGTAGATCTATTTCATATATTTCTTGTGAGTCTTGAGGTGTTGCAATTCTTGTTTGCCTTCTTGATGAAGAGGGCTTAGTGGTGACATGTTTTCTCCATGTGGATGGATATGTGGTAGTCTCATCATCCCCATGTGAAGAATGGGTCTTAGAACCTTCTTTATGTCCATGTGAGGAGGAATCCCTTGAAGTTTACTCATGTATTTGAGATGTTTCTATGTGTTTAGAGGAGGCCTTTGCTCCTCATGTCTCCTTGATGAGGATGTCTGTGAAGCCTCTTTTTGTTTATGTGACTTTTTTCCATGATGCGGTTCCTTACTTGGGATTTCTTGAGGAGATCCCCCAAGAGTTGAGTTATCACCCCTTAGGCTCATGGAGCTACATCTCATGGTCTTACAGGTATGTCATTCAACATTACTATGACTATGCCTATGGGTATGAATTGCTTCTGTCTCTCCCTAATCATCAGACCGAGGGTGTTTACTTATTTTTTTGACCATGTTGCCTTATGACTTGATCTTTTGAGTTTACTATTTAGGAACGACCACACAATTCCAAATAAATTTTTATCATGATTACCAATTTAAGTGTGCCCTAAACTGTTTGTTGTGTTTTGATGTGTTGTTCTCTTGATTTCTTTGCTCTTGTTCTTGGATTAAGAATGAGAAGACTCATCCATAGTGACAATAAAGTACACTCATGCCAAACATGATTTTCTCAAAATAAGCTAGGGTACACCGTTGAAGACCCAATGGGGGGTTTTCCTAGATCCTATACTCTGAACCAATGATTGTTCCAATAGTGGGAGATAGTTTGAACAAAAGTAACTTAGTGTCACTATAAGTAAGTTTGCCAATCCATTTATAGGAAGCTCTAGGGGGCAAACCAGTGGAAGGAGATGAATTCCAACATCATTTGACTAAATTGAATGTTGGTGATGAAATCCAACTCTCCAATGTTTAAATGAGATGTGTGTGTGTGGTGTTCATGGTGTTCATTTTAAGCTTGTGTAAAATAAAGTACATCAGATAGTAACAATGAGTCTTTCCTATATGCCTAAGTGCAAAAATACATTTCAATATTCAGAAATATGCATGAACTACTATGATTTGTATGAGCGCACTTTATCTCGTGCAACTATGGCCTCTAGCAGGGCCTCAAAGCAAGCAAACAACATATAATTTCTAGCATGTTGGATTCTAGGGAAAATTTTTTAGGCATAAGTCAATGTTCCTAGCAATGCCTAGTGGAAAATTTAAAAGAAGATCTAAGATATGCGAGATGCTTAATTCGTTCTTATTTATTCTTTCAATTTCCAAACATAAATGTGCTTTAAGTTCTTTGTTTTGAACACACAGAAGTAGACAAAAAGTTGTAAAATATCAAAAAATCTATACCAACATTTAATCCAGCTCAGAGAGTCAATGTTTTAACCTCTGTTGCACTCCAGTCCTAGTCGTTGTTGACCAGATCATCTGGTTCTTGGCCGATGTAGCTTAGAGCAGCTATTTTTTAGCTACTGTAGATCAGAGCAGCTAGTTTTTAGCCACTATAGCTCAGAGCGGCTAGACCTGCACACAAAATTAAGTTAGTTTTCTAGTAGAAAATGAAAAATTAGTGGTTTTCCCATCGTGATCACCATCTATAGTGACCCCGGGGTGCACACACCGCTCTTAACTCTACTTGCGATGTTATTACTATACCAAAAATTAAGCTAAAATATTATGAGAAAACATATAACATAGAAATGACAAAAAATGGATCTTTCATTAATATTGAACCCCGGTTACATGTTGGTCCCTCTTAGGGATACCCATCTTGATACAATGATTTACAAGTGGATGAATAGATGTCCCCTTTTGCAAAAGGATGGCACATTCTAAAATGCTTCCTGGTTTCACACACAGAAATTTCTGAGGGCTTACAAATACCTCCTTCTCCAAGTATGTCTCCCGAATGGATCCTCTTGCTCTCGTATATCATGGATTATGTCTCGTGAACCTAAGGCCCTATATGCAATTCAAACAACAATACATGTTTAGCTATCCAAGATTGCCTCCCCAAATAATGTTGTTAGTAATCAGAGAATGTAACAGAAATATGATAAAATGATACCATGGAATCAAATAAATCTAAGCTAATGATATAAGAAAACAAGATAAAAGATGCTATATCTATTTAAGCTAAGCCTGCGGGCCACTGTCCAAGACAACGACCACTAAAGAAAACCTTGCTCTCCTTGCCCCAAAGCTATGGGTCAAAGACTATGATTTGATGTTGAAGAAATTAGATGTTGTGCCCTTCGATTTATCAAATATTTGTTGCACAAGTGATCCCAAAGATAAATCTTTCTTTGAAATGATCTCCTATATGTGATTTAGGTCTATATGTCATATATCAATCATGTGTCTCTTTTGGTTCTCTTAGGCTTGCACCTTATATAGTGTGAAACCCTAGGTCTATGTCCAAGCCCTAGAAATTAATTTCTCATGCGTAGTGCAAGTTAGCATGAGAAGCTCTTTTCTATTGTCTATATTTGAAGGCTAGTTAACTAAAATATAACTTCCCACTTGAGTCTTCTATGTGAAATATTTGTTAGCATGAGAATTTTTTATCCTTTTTTTATGCTTGGAGGTCAGTTAACTTAATTCTAAATGCAAACTCAAGTCTCCTATGTGAACTGGTCATGAAAAGGAATGAAAAGTCACTCCCGCTCACCTTTATTGCATGCAAACTACCACTTTTGCCTGATATTGGGGTTTTTTGTCAATAAACTTCTTCTTATGGCTTAGTCATTGTCATCTGCAGTGGCTATGATCTGGCCGCTATCATTTGTAGTAGCTAAGATATGGCTGCTCTAGGCTTGAGCGACTAGAATCTGGTTGCTCTTGGCCTGAGTGGCCAAGCTTGGATGGCTTGAAAAGGCCCCAAATGAGTGGTGAGAACCACTTTTGGTGCTTGGAAAGTCCACTATTATGTATTATGATCTTATGCGTGTGTCTATGTAAGTAGCTCCCCTAACCATGACATGATTTAGATGTCTACACCTCCCATGGAGTATCAATGGGTTTAATATTAGTTTCCTCATAGTGGGTTTCCCACCACTCCAGAGCAGCCCCTTCTAGGTTAATCATAGCCCAAAGTGTTTGAGTTCTTTATGAGTAGCCTTTTACCATAAAGAGAACCTTTAATTCTCTTATCCATGCTTTCGCTGCATCCCCATCGGCCTCTCCATCAAACTTGTAAATACTGATGTTTTCCATGTTCCTAGCTATTTTATTTTCCGCTAAGGCTCCAGCTTGCACTTGCTATATAGTTAATCCACTAACTAGACCAATATCTAAGCCTCAAGCTTGTGAATTCTAATTTGCAACCGTTTCTAATAGTTGTCTTATATGATCTTGCATAGTAGCAATCGTAGCGGTGAGGTCTTATACCTCTATTGGGGATTTTTGGTCTCCCATCTTGGTTTTCTTCTTCAACATTACTTTTCTGAGTTTGTCTAGGTGTAGGCCTCCCTCATCTGGTCTTAGGTGGCATCTTAACCTGATTCCATCCAAGAAAGAAGATTATATTATAGTTTCACCTTAAGTTATATCTCTAATCAAGCCATAATACAAAGTTCTCTTGTTATATATGTTATCAACCTAACTAGGGTAATATCCTAGGCTAGGATGTATCACTAATACCAAAGTCCATACTAAGGCATCCTGAAAATCCATGCTCCCTTGGGTTAATTCCCATTATATTCTAGCAATTAGGGTATCCTAGATCATTCCAAATTTAGCCTTTGCCTAAAGCAAGCCTTCATTGGATACATATAATTTCCCTTTAGTACACATAGAAGATCTATACCATCATACCTAGATATCTGATACCAAATGTAATGACCCAAAAATACACGAACAAAAAAATACAAAAATAGAAAAGTGTTTTTATACTAATAAGAGAGACATGAACCCTTCACAAACCCCTAACCCAAATTATAATTACCTAAAATTTTAATAACCTAAGTTTTCTTGGAAGATACATCTCACGAACTACCCTTTCACAAGTCTTTCTATGTAGGTGTAAAATGTGTTACTACAGATAAGTCCATATGTCCCATAATTCTTGATGAGCTAGACATATCACCCTTAGTCCATCAAAGGTATACACGCATCTCCATACCATACACAAATTCTTATATATAGGTATGCTACAAGTGTTGCAATTTAAGCTATCTATCATATCTCCTCGATGATCTATCTTAACTCAGATGTAATCTCTTCACAACTTAGTTCTTTATCTCCCTAAGGGGTCTCAATTCCATTAGGTATCCTATGTTCACCCTAAGGGGTTCTCAATTCCCTTAGGTCACCTCTGAGTTCACGCTAGAACTCTACACTTATATTTTTATCATCAAGTAACAAAAAAATGATACATTTAGTTACTATAACATCAGAAAGCAATCAAACAATGATAGAGAAAATAAAGCAAGCTTAATGGAACGATAAAACTCGTTTGTTTATTTTTAATTCTAATCAATTCCTCAATTGCAATATAATGAAGTAATACGAAACCACAGCAGTAAATAAAATAAATCAAATTGGATATAGTTCGCCACTCAGGGAGGGCACATCCCCGCCGTGAAGGCAATCGTGCGAAATACGTAGTGAAAGAATAATAATAATCAAGATGATTTAATTTTAAATAATCTATCTAATATATATATGAAATGTTTACTCTTGGAATACCTAGCCGATGGCTAGGTTTGGTGTGTAACATGACTCCCCTCCTCGAAAAGCTTTGTCCTCAAAGCTGGAAATGTCTAGAAAACACTTTCAGGTTCCCATGTGGCATCCTCCTCTGGTAAATCTTGCCATTTGATGAGAAATTCTTGAATCTGACGTGATCTCAGTCTTCGTATTCTGTGTTGTAGTATATCTTTAGGTTGGAGATGTATGCGTCCTTCCTCATCGAGCACTGGTAATTCTGATTGACTTCGCACTTTCTGACCAATTACTTTTTTGAGACATGAAACATGAAATACCGGGTGTATTCGTGATGATGTAGGTAGCTCTAACTAATAGGCTACTTCTCCAATGCGGCGCACAATTTTGTAAGGACCATAGAATCGTGGAGCCAACTTTTGGCTGGACTTTATCCTTAACGATGATTGTTTGTAAGGTTGCAACCTTAGGAAAACCCAATCACCTATATTAAAAGTTCTCTCTGATCGGTGCAAGTCTTGTTGTTGTTTCATACTATTTTGTGCTTGGACTAAATTCTCTTTGAGGATGGTGAGTGTAGACTTCCTTTGTTGGAACCAATCATCCACTTTGGCTACTTTGGATGATCCTTGTACGTAATCTACGACGATTGGAGGCTTGGTGCCATACAATGCTTCAAATGGAGACATCTTAATTGAGTAATGGTAAGAAGTGTTGTACCACCATTCTACCAATGCTAACCATTGGCTCCATTGGTATTGTTTATCTTGAGCAAAACATCTTAAGTACGTACCCAAACATTTGTTAACTACTTCTGTTTGACCATCTATTTATGGATGGTAGGCTGAGGACATGTTCAATTTGGTACCACTAAGTCGAAATAATTCCCGCCAAAAGTTACTAGTGAAGATGGGGTCTCTATCACTTACAATATTTTTTGGCATACCATGTAATTTGAAAATTGAATCCATAAATACCTTTGCCACCTTGCTTGCAGAAAATGGATGTTGTAAAGCCTGAAAGTGAGCGTATTTGGATAACCGGTCTACGACTATGAAGATTACTGTCTTGCCTTCTGACTTTGGAAGACCTTCAATAAAATCCATGGATATATGTTCCCACTGTCGTTCAGGGATGGGTAATGGTTGTAACAACCCTGGTGATTTGACTGTTTCTCCTTTATTGTGCTGGAAAACTTCGCATTCTCGCTACCCATTGTTTGACTTCTACTTTTAATCCTTTCCAACAAAATGATTGTTTGACCCTTAAATATGTTTTCAAAAATCTTGAATGTCCTGCTGATGGAGAAGCGTGTGATTCGTCGAGGATCTTCGATTTGAGTTCTGAATTGTGTGGAATGTAAATGCGGTTCTTCTTCAGGAGGATTTTATCTTCATAAGAGAACAAAGGGTGTTTAGAGGACCCTATAGATAATTCTTGAAGTATCTGATCAGTTTCGCTATTGGACAACCATTCATCTTGTAATTGATTCACCCATTGGGAGCAAGGACCTGAAATAGCGTTAATGACTACTTCGTCTTCATATTTCCTGGACAGCGCATCGACGGCTACATTTTCCTTCCCTTTCTTGTATTCGATAACAAAATCATAGCCCAATAGTTTGGTTAACCACTTATTTTTTTTCGGATATGAAAACCTTTGCTCAAGAAAATGTTTGAGACTACTATGATCTATTTTTATAATGAAGCGGCTACTGATTAGGTAGTGTCTCCATTTTTCTACTGCGTGAAGAATAGCCAACATTTCTTTTTCGTATGTTGATCTTCCCAAATTTTTCTCGGAGAGCTGTTTACTTTCAAATGCCAACGGATGACCTTCTTGCATTAATATAGCCCCAATTCCTGTTCTTGATGCATCACATTCGATAATAAATGGTTTGTGAAAATTGGGAGTTGCTAAAACTGGAGTTGTACACATGGCCTCCTTAAGAGCTTCGAAGGCTTGAGTAGCCTCTTTCGACCAACGAAAAGCATCCTTTTTTGTGAGTGCCATGAGAGGTGCTGCAATCTTACCATAATTTTGTACAAACTTGCGATAGTAGCCCGTGAGACCCAAAAAACCATGAAGTTTCTTGATGGTTTTAGGTAAAGGCCATTCTTGAATTGCCTTAATCTTATTGGGGTCGACTTTGACGCCCTCGTGTGAAACTATATGACCAAGATACTCGACTTCTTGGACACCAAATGAACATTTGGAATGTTTGAAAAATAACTTTTCTCTGTGTAAAATGTGAAGGGCTTTATCCACATGATGTAAATGGTCCTTCCATGTTTTGCTATATATGAGAATGTCATAAAAAAAAACTAACACAAACTTATGGAGGAGTGGACGAAACACTTGGTTCATGAGACTTTGGAATGTGGATGGTGCATTGGTGAGACCAAAAGGCATGACCAAAAATTTGTAATGACCTTCATGAGTACGAAAAGCAGTTTTAGGAATATCTTCTTCTCTGACACGGATTTGGTGAAATCCTGAGCGAAGGTCTAATTTTGTAAAAAAATTTGCACCATGCAACTCATCTAGTAGGTCATCTATGACAAGGATAGGAAATTTGTCCTTGATAGTGAGTTTATTGAGAGAACGAAAATCAGGACACATACGCCAAGAGTTATCTTTTCGTCGAGCCAGAACTACGGGTGAGGAATAAGGGCTAGTCGCTGTGATGAATGACTCCATGATCTAGCGGATCCTGAATGATCCGTTTGATTTCTATCTTTTGTGGTTGATGATAGCAGTAAGGACGATTGTTAGGTGGGAAACTCCTTGGAATAAAATGGATGGCATGGTCATGAGATCGTTTAGGTGGTAATCCTTTAGGTTCTTGGAAAACCTCTTTGTAATTTGTTACGATGTCTCGTAAATCCGGAGCAGTAATATCCGAAGTTGCTCGAGATTGTTTTTCCAAACAATTAATTTGAGCTATAAATCCATATCCACCCTTTTTTAACATCTTCTCCATACTATGAGAGCTCACCATTTGTGATGGAGGAGTAGTGATGCCTTGTAAGTGAATGACTCATCCGTTTTCCTTCCATTCCACAAATAATTTTTTGAAATTGAAGCTAACCGTGTCTAATGTTTCCAACCATTCAACTCCCAAAATGACATTAGAGTTCCCTAAATTCATGACGAAAAGGGATCCAAACCAGGTATAAGTTCCCATTTTTATGGATACTTGAGATGTTCGACCAACACATTGCGCGTTCACCCCGTTGGCCACTAGAACCTGGAATTTGTCTTTGTTGGAAGAGTTAATGAATAAATTCAAAGCTTTTGTTGTTTTGATGTCAATAAAATTGTGGGTACTATCAGAATCAATTAGCACATTCACCTTTTTATGGCAGAGAAATCCTGGTACCTTGATGGTATGGTGGGCGGTTAACCCCATAAGGGCATGCACGGAGATCGCCATTGTATCCTCTTCCCTCTCTTCTAGAGTACTTGGTAGTTCTTCTTGCATAGGTTCTTCTTGGTGGTAAGTTTCTTCCTCTTCTCCTTCATATTGATCGCATTCAATATGAAAGTTTTGTTTTTGGGCACATGCTTGTTCCCTGGGATGATGAGTGTGACATTTATAGCAAAAGTATCTTGATGGTTGATCATTTCTATGAAAGGAATTGTTGTGATATGAAGGACGACTATAAGTTTCATGCCGTGCATACAACTGAATTCTCTTCTCAGCTAGCTTGGCTATTCTTATACAATCGTTCAACGCGGTTGGATTTTGAATGTCCACCTCCACCCTAATATTTTCTTTCAATCCATTGCGAAAAGCTCCTACCACTGTGTCGGGACTGAGGTCTAATGTATATGGTAGTAAACCGGTGAATTTTGAAACGAACTCGCTAACCGATCCTTCTTGTTTAAGAGATAACAGTCTTACTATGTATGACGATGTAGCTCCTTCATCAAATCTTTCTAAAAAATAGGTAGTGAATTTCTTCCAGTTAATAGTAGCTCTTTGCTCTCGCTTAAGCCATACGAACCATTGGTAGGCCTCAGTGCCTAATTTTGATGCAGCGAAAGGGACTTTATCAAAATCCTTAATTTGGTATAAGTCGAGAATGCCTTCCATTTTGGCTATCCAACCATGAGGATCATGACCCTCAAAAGTGGGCATATCAATGCGTGGAAAATTATTAGGGCCTCTCGGTTGGTGATAACCCATATCCCTTTCCCGATCTTGGTTATACCGTTGTCTATGATAGCGATCCCTAGAATTATTCGGATTGCCTCTTCGTTGCTCCCAATCGTCATCCTGGTCATCATTTTCTTCATTCCTTTGTGCATGGGAGTGATTTTGGGGATTAGTATTGGGATTAAGTCGGTTTTGTGCACTCGCTAGGTTTTTTAGGTTGATACTAATTTCGTGCATACCATCTAGTAAGAGTCGAAGAGTTTCATCCGTGGTAATGGCCAAGTTACTTGAGTCTCCTTGTGTGATGTTTTCGTGAGTTGGGGGAGGGTTAGTAGCCATAGGGTCTACCAGTGGATGATGTGGATTATAACTACCAATTTTGAAAGGAGAAGGAGAATTTTTTGTACACGGGCTTCGATGAGGTCTTCGTGCATTGTTATTGGTTGTCTCCGAGCTTGATAGTCGACCGTCAGATCCTTTAGTCCAACTTCTACTCATGCACTTTTCAAAATTTCCTGCTTAGTAATCCTTGAGCTTTGATTTCTGTGACAATTCGGTTGAATTTGGAAAAAAATTTGTGTTCCGCTTCAACTGTCGCACCAACTGCGACACGGATTTGAATTTGGGTGGCCTCGGGACAACAACTTTCAACAATTTTTCAATTTGGACAATGCCAGCAATTTGACAGCAACTTTTCAATTTTGACTGGGACTGACTGGACGATTTCAGCAACTTGGACAACTTTTTAGCAACTTTTCAATTGTGACTAGGACTGACTGGACGATTTCAGCAACTTGGACAACAACTTTTTAGCAACTTTTCAATTGTGACTGGGACTGACCGCAAGACAGCACGTACTGCTACGACCGAACAATGAGGAACCCGAAAGACTGGCAATGCAACTAGCTGACACGAAGGAACTGACATGGGACTGGCCAAGAACCAATGGACTAGACACGAGAGACGAAGCAACAAGACAAGACAAGACTAACCGACACGGGGGACAAGACAAGACTAACTGACACGAGACAGACCAAGAGACTCGCGCGAAGGAGGAGGCTTGTGTGACCGTAGTCACACGTTACTACTTGCCCTCTCTGCCTTATAAACCACTTTCCACTTTGTGCACTCCCAATGTGGGATAATTGCACCGACGAGAGAAAAAAAAAATCAAAAGGTGTACCTTTAGAAAATGGCGTAAATCGATTTTAATTCGGTTCACTGATTGGTTCGCGGCACTCGGAGATGCTTGCGTTTATTTCCCACTGTTCTGACTATGCTTTTGCATCGTATGGATTTTCACTGCATGGATCATGATCTTCGTGAGTTGTGTGCTCGTTGGAAGCAGTCTGCGGTGAGGGTTTCGGATCAAAACTTGATGTCGCTGTTATTGTAGTTGTGTAGCAATCACCGATCGAGAGAGCGCGTTATGTGAGACGTCGTATGGAGTGAGCAAGGTGTCGTGATCGCCGCCAGAGTTTAAAGGCCACGAGGCAATAGCAAAGATACTAAAGGCCGCATGAATTTAAACTGCTTGTTTTACCATTTGTTGTTTCTGCCCACTGTGGGTGGTCGGATAAAGCACAGTAACCCTTCCCTTCGCTCGGCACCTGGAAAACTGATACCACTTGGAATGATAAAACTCGTTCGTTTATTTTTAATTCTAATCAATTCCTCAATTGCAATATAATGAAGTAATACGAAACCGCAGCAGTAAATAAAATAAATCAAATTGGATATAGTTCGCCACTCAGGGAGGGCACGTCCCCGCCGTGAAGGCAATCGTGCGAAATACGCAGTGAAAGAATAATAATAATCAAGATGATTTAATTTTAAATAATCTATCTAATATATATATATGAAATGTTTACTCTTGGAATACCTAGCCGACGACTAGGTTTGGTGTGTAACACTTAACACTAAGGAGAATCAACTACATAATATAACTAGATACAGAAACAAAGGAAAAATACCTTTACTAAACCAATAAAACATTATCTCATTAATTATTACATGATAAATCCTTCTTACTCTAATAATATCACCTTATCTGCATTGGGGATATCTCCCCACAATTCTAGTTTATTTGATCATAAATGAATAAACGTAAGATATAATTACCTATTATTTGTTTCCATGGAACTCCTTGCTTCTCATTGGTTCTTTGAGGCTAGTAGGGGATCATGATACTCATGGTTTAGGATAGGCATGACTTTAAATGCATCTATTCATTTACTTTAACAAATTGCAACTATACAAAAATTCAATTAAGTTTCTAACCATCTAATGCATAATAGATATCATAAAAGAAGGCTTACTTTTATTTTCACCTCTCAAGTTTCCTTAAAGAGTCATCCAACATGTACCACTTATATCAAGGTCTAACTTAAACCAAATTCATTCATGTCTTAAAGTATTAAATTCCCATACCCTTAACCTTTAAAACAATTCCTTTCTTTTCATTCCCTAAATAAAAGCCCCATAACTTCAATTCAAAGAATAAATCTACATCCTTTTTAATTCACCATTTACAATCAATCAATTACCTTTTTAAAGCATTAAAGTCCCATACCTTTAACCTTTTGTAGACACCTAAAATGTGTCATGCTGAGGGTGAATACTCATATGGACATGCTACAAAACCATATGAAGGATCTTGGATAGACTCCAAGATAGAGCAGTGGTTCTAACCACTCAATTTAGGCATTTTGGACTAAGCAGTCTGAATCGCAGCCCAGACCTGTGGTCTCTAGTCTGAACCATGGTTGACACCTGTGATATATATTTTAGACCATAGTTGTGACCTACAATCTTAACTGGAGTTTAATTAGGCCTTCCATCCAAGCCAAATCGATTAGAATGGCCAAGATATCTAGAAGGAGGCAGTTGGAGGATGGAAGATTCCAAAGGCTTCCATCCTAACTGTCCTAACCAATCTTCTTGGTCTTGGCTTCTCCATGAAGCCACCCCTAGCCCTAGGGGCATGCTATAAATACCCCCCTTTTTCAATAGGGAGAGGAGGATGAAAGAGAGATAATTTGTATAGCGAAGCACTAGCAAATTATCGAGTGAGCTAATTGATCAAGAGAGCAGCGAAGCCCTGTCAAATTGCATAACAACCTTGTGTATTTGAGAGCCCCTTTGCTATCCGTGAAAAGACCAATTAGCCATGGATTCCCTAGGTGCCTAGGAGGATCAAGAAACACAAATTTTGGTGAAATAAGGCCCTTCATAGTAATTTGACCATCAAATCTATCAAAGGACAACAAAGGCGACCCTTGAACATCAATTCGGACAAGGAGGTCAAGCCCACTACCCCTAATTCTGAGGGTAAACACATCAAAGGTCAAACCGTAGCTGTCAGCCATGGTTTATAATGCATACTACCCCTCACAACTATAGTTTGCAACATATTAGAGATCACCTTACTCAGTTTGCTTTTTACCGCATATATTAGTCATGTTAGTCTTTTCATAGGTTTAATTGTATTTTTAGAGAAACTTTGACCATAGGAATTAGGCATTTTAATGCGTTGTAGTGGGTAGGAGTATATTGGATCTTTTTGATATTTTATTGCTTCTAATTTGATATTTTTTGAATGCATCATGTGCTTATTCATGTCTAGTATGTTGTAGTATAATTCTTGATACGATTAGAATAGCTTAAAACCTTTCTTTATGCTTTCTTGTTTCATTAGTTTAATGGTATTTACATGTATGATTCTTTAAAGGGCCTCATCACGAGAGGCTATCAATCTCTGTAATCATGCACTGTTGTTTCTTTTTCATAGGGATATAGGTGCATAAAGAAGCCTATATCATAATATTTCCACATCACGGAGAAGGGGGTTAGCTCTACCCCAAGGCAGTTTGTGAGTAATCACCAGAGCAAAAAATAAGGGTGCCTACCCTGTTGAGGCATTGGCAATTGTAAACATCTGTATCATATTTGGAGTGATCCTGAGAGGGAATTTTTGTAACCCGAGATCCTTTGAAATATCAATACAAGAAAACTTTGGATTAGTTGGCTTTCTTTGTTTGATTTGTGTATTTTTGTGTGGATATTTGTGTTTTACGATGGTATAGATCAGTACACTAGCTAGGTGCACGCTTCGTGGTTATGTCATATGGCGATCATGGTAGAACCCCACAATTTTAGCCTTGAATTTTGACTATTCTTGGCTTTTTATTTACATAAGTGCTAACCACAACTTTCAATTGCGATTATTTTTTAGCCTGTGGCTGTAACCTACGGTCTCCACTATGAACCATAGGTTGGACCTGTGGTTCATAGAGGAAGAAGCAGACAGCAAGGAAATCAATGGTTAATAGAGCAAGAGTTGAGGTAGGTCCCAATTTCACCTTCTATATTAAACTTTCTACTTTGTATTTTTCTAGAGATCATCGAACCGTTGCAAATTATGAACAAAAACATAAGGGGTCAATGAACAAGTCCTAGTTTGTGTTCGATTTCCATTCAGTGGAAAGTTATTGTTGGGAATAGCAGACCTCTGAGTGTAGTGTGCCCCTAAATATAGTGACCTTGATAAATATTGTGTGTCGTTTGCATGCTTGAGGTCCAATCAGCAGCCATGTCATTATAATTGCATCTTCAAAATATCATGTAGGACATTAGCATCCATTATTTCTGAACTTGAAAAGTTCCTTTTCTTTTCATGTAGGAATGGTCATTATGCTCTATGATGCATTTGTCATTTTTGCAAAATAAAAGGAATCACACACACCATGTATTATCTAAACCTGCTTGATTGAGATCAATAGTGGATGTCATTACCACTTGGTTGGCTCATTTGAAATTGTATTATCGGGACCCGCTCATTGCCAACGCTGACCCAAGAACTGTCCTATCCATGCAAAATAGCATGCACTCTTCTTTGGAAGGGTGTATCACTATGCATGGTGTGTTGGGTGAGGGTTGGTAGTACCTATGCTACTTCATTGAGTATGGATGTCATTACCATATTCGGCTTGTGTGAGTATATAGGTGAAAGCCAATTTAACTGAGTTTAAAATCCAACAATATTTCAAAACATGTGAGAGTTTTTAATACTGATACAACACATCTGAAAACAACATCAAATAGTTTAGGGCTCACAATCAAACATTTAAAAGAGATAATCACCATTTTTTTACATTGTTTGCATAATAAAATACATCTAGACGTTAGGTACACAAATGGTGAACACACAGGGTGATTGGCAAAGGTCTAGGACGGATGCCCACGATCAACCTCCAACTGGTTCACAGTAGCATGTGTTGAATCCTCATACACATGAGTGAACCAACCAACGTTCAACGAGCATTAGAGGTGACAACTCGACATGCAAAGATCCCATTGAGCAGACCCCCGATAGAGGAGATTTAGTACACTCCTCTAGACACAGGACTGAGCGTAGAGCTTCTCAACACGAAGATGCTCTGCTCCAAAGCCATTACCAAGACCGCACTACATGCATGTCCACAGGATCAATTGAGGAATATTTGGTGTAGGGGACTAAGTTGGTTCCCATACATACTAGGTCCATAGGAGGTTCTAACCCTCCACCGTCAGAGTATAGATGAGTTAGATATCTACCCATTCAGGGGCAAGAGGACAGGATCGCTTTTGAGTATAGGTCCACCCATACTCCCATGCATGCCTCACAATGCAATATCACCATTGATATATCAAAGGTGGGAGCTAATAGAACACCATTGCATGATTTGTGGATGTCTAGATATCTAGATGGTCTAGGTAGTGTTCTTGAGCAGCTAGGCTACAAGCCTACAGCTCTACCCACTCATGCTCCGAGTGAGCATAGTGGCAGTTGTATCAAGATCACTAGAGAGCATGGAGAGGATTCTAAGCATCATCATGTCACATGTCCACCATCCACACATCTTTTTGATGGGTACAAAATCCATAAGGTATCTCACATAGAGCATGCACACCGGAGTCCTCCTACGATCGATCAAATCGATAGATCACATAGACTAGTGTCTGAACAAATATGTCAGCTACTCCAAGATCAATTGGATGATGCTTGCCTAGAGAGGTAGCATATTGAAGATGCAAATATTCAAGCACAAAGGATCTTACAATAGAGATTATATGAGCAATGCATGCATGAAGATCGTATTCTAGCTCAAAAAGAGTACATAGAGCAAGAGGATCATTTAGCCAAGGTTGGCCTATACCCTCTCAAGGAGCATAGAGAGCATGTGCATAGAAGGGTTGTGTCCCTAGACGATATCCATGAGAAGTGAAGAGACGCTCATACTCATGTCAGTTGCCAATAGAGGGAGTGACCGTCGTCACTCAATGATCTTAGATAGAGGTAGCATAAGCACATAGATGTAGATAGATACGATCAGGGCTACCCTAAGATTTGTCGAGTTGAGGAGAAGGAAGAGCCATGTCCTCCACCTCCCCCAAAGAAGACATTACCTCCTAGACCGCCTCCACGGTAGCTTAGGGAGGTGGAATTTTTGTCTTCTAAGGCATACAAGTTTTTGGCCGATAAGGTCAAAGAAATAGAGAGGCAGGGCATAGCTATGCAAAATCCAACACTGATGAAGATACACAATGAACATCTAGACCCCTCGGTGCCTATGCCTTCATATCTCAAGCATTTTGATATGCCCTGGTTGTAAAAATTCAAGTGTGATGAGGATACACAAGAACATATTATGAGTTTTCTGGATGCAGGTTTCTAGATAGAGAGTCAAGATGCCTTGTTGTTGCGCACTTTCATTACGACACTTTTCGGCCTAGCCTGATAGTGGTTCAACCAGCTAAAGAAACAAAGTATTACTAGTTTTGAGTAGTTGGCCGATGCATTTCTTAAATGTTATTCATTTGGTGTCAAGAAATAGGCCAACCTTTCTGATTTGGTTGTGCTAGCTCAGTGCGACGACGAGCCCATCGAGCAATACAAAAAGAGATGATGTAGAATAATGGCAAATCTATCATTCCCTATTCCTATGGCCGAACTGACTCGAATGTTTACAAAGAGTTGTGCTAAGCACATGTCACTATTGTTGCAGTTGTAGCAGTACCCTACATTCAATGAAGCTGTGGCACAAGCTAGGTGATCGAGGATATCAAGTTGCAAGAAGGCAGCTTGAAGCTCAAGAACAGGAAAGAGGGGTTTAAAAAGAGTACTACAAAACAATAGGGAAAGTAGGCCCACACGAATAAAGTAGTACTAAATCTTAGAGGAGAAGACAAGGGACAACAAAAGCCTAATTATCAGGCTCAACCTCCTCCCACGCTTTACAAGACACACAAAAACAACTATAAGGTCAAAAACAAATAAGAGCATCCACCTCGCCAGTTCACATCCTTGACGGAATCGATGACTTTGATTTTTCATCAAATATGAGAGGCCAAGGCCATACGATTTCCTAAGGTCAAATTAGTAGATCCGAATGTGCCAAAGTCAAAGTGGCATCAAGATGATCTGTTCTTCATATTCCATAGAGTGAAATGCCATGGCATCAAGACATGTTGGTCCTTCAAGCACATCATGCAGAACATGATAGAAAAAGGGGAGCTGGTAGTACCAAGCAAACCATAGGTACCTGATAATAGAAACATGGGGATTTTCAAGAATCCACTACCCAATCATGAGGCACCTCGTAACAATGTCAGCCAGGTAAATCAAGTGTGAATCGAACCACCTACCCAGGTGTTCATAAGTATGGTCAATGTTGTTACTAGACATGAGAGGTACGATCAATCAAATTGACCTCGTGCTCCCCTTAGAATACAAGCTATGTCGGATCAATGGCCAGCTCAGAACACTCCAAGCCCACCAGCTAGATCGGTGGTGACCATAAGGAGCAGGTTAGTTTAGAACCTACAAACAGCTCCTATGAAGTTGTCAATAAATGAGCTTATTCAGTAGTCCTCTAGACACAAGGAGACTCTTATGGAAATTTTGAGGTCCATTGAGGTATAGTCCCAAGATGCCCATGCATTTACAAATTTCATGGGACATGTACAATAGTGTCAAGAACCCATGATACAATTTTATGATCATGAAGTGAGGATGGTTCCTACTATTATGGTTGATCCACTGCTGCATATTATCATGTGTGTTAACCACATGCCTTTCAAAAGGGTCTTGATAGACACTGGTTCCTCGATCAATATAATCATGACCAAGTCATTGAGCCACCTCAAGTTACCCAAGTCACACATTGTGCCTACCACCTTTATGTTGAGAGCATTTAATGATGCACTACGCTCGATGATTGGTACAATTGTTCTTCCTATTCAGGTGGGACTCAAGACCATATTTGTGATGTGTCACATGATAGAGGGTGCTATGCAGTACAACATTCTACTCGGGAGGCCTTGGATTCATGAAATGCATTTCATCCCCTCTATCTTGTATCAGTGTGTAAAATACATTCATGAGGGATAAGTTCACGTAGTATCCTCAGACGAAGAACCATTCAAGTTCGTGAACCTAGCAGATTTGACTAGGGTTTTGTACTCTCATCGATGCATTTGGATATCTGACCTGTCTCGTTGGTTAATATTCCAATAGGTAAACCAACAACCTATGCTCAACCATCAACATCTATGTCACATAGATCTAAGCATATGACTACAACTTCTCTAAAACTGACTGCATCAGTGATGCATCAGCAAATCAAGAAGCTAAAGGTGAAGTTCAAGGAGAAAGTGGAAAATCATGTGCCTAGATCAGTCAGCAATGAGACTCTCACTCCCATGGATGTGGAAGAACCTCAAGAAAAATCTGAGGAGTCACCTCATCCTGCTTCACCTGAATCTTCAGTAGGTTCATTGCACCGCAGGTGACTGTTCATCTAGACAACACAGGGTTGGGTGAGTATCTTGTGCAAAATGTCACTTTTGGACCTTTCCTAAAAACTACACAAGATATTGGCCAACCACACACCCATCAATTTTTGATTGGATCTGTAATGCCATTGGGTGAGCCACCCAACCAAACAAAATTCATCTATGTAGGGTTGGATCAAGCGCCCACCAGAATAGCTGTAGATGAGTACAATGACGAGCCATTCACCGTGAATGTGTGCTATCTGTCCAACCCAAAATATGCCATGCATATTTTTGAGTTGTATCATTTGCATGGGTGTGGCCTGGATCTTTTCAAAAAAGGATGCAGAACTTCGCTCGAACCTCATTATCAGTTAGCTACTAATAGGTTTAGGTTAGGGTTACATGTATAGTGTCATGACGATTTGCTTACTACATCCTTAGATCACATGTACTTGATTCTAGGGGAAGATGTGGATTTTACTCCATATCACCCTGATCCTTCTAGCTGAAGGAGGACTCACCAGATGGTATCGTTTGTTACCATAGGGCTGCCTAATTCATACCGTGATGGGACCTTAGAGGAAAAAAACATAGACAACCTTGGTAACCAAATCTGTGGTGCTACCAATGACATTGGTATGCATGGGCATGACCCCCATGCTATACGTGATCTCGAGTTAGGAGATATTTATGATAAGGATGGAGAGGAGTCCACCTTCGAGATGAGTGGACCTACTTATGATGTAGATGATGAGTCCTCAAACGATTATCAATCTGAGGAGGAAATCAAGATGACCTTTCCAAGTATGGCATTTATACGCTATATGCTTCCTATGGAACAAGTGGAAGAGATGAACAAGCACTTCATAGTCGATAGTAATTATAAAAATTAAACATAGGAGGCTTACTTAAAGCCTCGCACAGCTAATCTCCCACTGTGCATAGACACAATAGAGTGGCCCATCCATGGTAGTGACCATAGTGATGTAGATGAGAGGATCAATTCTAAGCTCATGTATCTATAATATCTATTGCCTAGGGAATCAAAGCATGTTATGGAGGAAGTACCTCCCAACACTGAATGCTCTAAGGAATGAGCAATGCCAATTTATGTGGCAGTGTCATATATATGATAGTTCTATTATATTTATTCGAATAGTGATGATAGAAACTGTAGAATTAGATACATGGTACCACATCTGTCTAATCGCTCCTTGGAATATGGGGGAAGTAATAGATTGTATTTGTATAGTTATGATGAGGACTCAGTGGAGATGGCCTATTTGGGACTTCACCACTTACATAAAAGGCCTCCACCTAGAGGTCCCTCACCTATTACAGTTGCAGGTCTATGTTGAGAGATCAATCTCCATTACAACCTGAGGGAAAGAAGAGAGCTTGAAGAGAGGTATCAGGAACTCTTTCCCAATCTGCCTATGTACATGGAGCTCCTGGAGCTGAGAGATCCCATTTTATAGCCAGTGCACTAGGAGGATTCAGTTATATGAGCATCCCATAGAGAGGATCTATTTGTGCTTATACCTCCTAAACCAAATCTCAGGTATGAAAGCTACGCTTCAGAGATAGAGTTTTATCCATGTGGTTTCGAAGATCAATTCCATTCCATCAATATGGTCTCCATCAATTTGACCACTCTGCTATGCAATCTAGCAGATTTATCCAAATTATCACATCTAAACATGGATGTTATCAATTGGGATCACACTAACTCATTAGTCCAGCCTGAATATTTCTTCCCAAATGAAGAAATATTGCAACCGTTTCATTTCACAGTAGGACGTGCTCATGATGTTTGTCATGCCGAGAATGCTTCCCAAGAGGAACATGTGAACTTAGTTGATGACATCTAATTCCTATGTCTCACCAGCTTGAGGAGGTATCACATATGTCATTAGAGAAAACCTTCGATGTAGATATCAATAAAGATCCCACCAATCCAAAGAATTTTATATTTGGAGAGAGTATCACTCTGGATGAATGTGATAGCATCATCCCTCTACTGAAAGAGAGACCTGATCTCCTTTCTTAGACTTACAAAGACATGTCGGGTCTAGATCCAAAATTGGTTACTCATAACCTATTGCTAGATTTGTCGAAGCATCCAGTCAAGAAAAAACCTAGAAAAATGCATCCAACAGTAGCCTTAATGGTGAAATACGAGTTACAAAAGTTGTTGGACATAGAGTTCATCATCTCCATCGACTATCCAGAATGGGTGTCCAATATGGTGTCTGTAGGAAATCCAAATGGAAGGGTCTGTATTTATACAGATTTTAGAGATCTCAACAATGCAACACCCAAAGATTCATTTTCATTGCCAAATATCGATGCTCTAGTAGATGCCACTATAGGTCATGAAATGCTCTCCCTTATGAATGTTTTTTTTGGATACAACTAGGTTCAAATTAAACCCGAAGGTTAGCATAAAACCACGTTCATAATGCCATGGGGGATATTTTACTACAAAGTTATGTCATTCGGTCTTAAAAATGTTGGTGCCACATATCAGTGGGATATGATATATATCTTTCATGACTACATGCATAAAATATTAGAATATTATATCAATGACTTACTATTTAAGTCGCTACTATGAGTAGAGCATGTGGAGGTCTTAAGGAAGGTCTTCGATCGCCTGATAGAGCACAATGTCAGGTTAAATCCTAAGAAGTGCGTGTTTGGCATAAATTTAGGTAAACTCTTGGGATTCAGCATTTCTAAACGAGGCATCGAAGTAGACCCATAAAAGGTCATGGCTATTTTAGACATGCGTCCTCCCACTAATATCAAAGAACTAAGAATCCTTCAAGACAAAGTAGCATCCATAAAGTGATTCTTCGCTCAATTATAGGATAAATGTCGACCCATGAATCGACTTCTACACAAGGGGGTCCCATTTTATTGGGACAAGAACTACCAAGCAGCCTTTGCTGAGATTAAGTAATACCTGGAAACACTGCTAGTACTAGCTTCACCAAGGCCAAATGATCCTTTTCTACTATATATATCGGCAACCAACTTTGCATTGGGACCATGTTGGCCCAAAATAATGTGCAAGGCAAAGAGCAAGCCATATATTACATCAGTTGCACCTTGGTGAGTTATGAGTCAGGATATGCATATGTTGAAAAACTTTGTTTAGCATTAGTGTTCACTACCAAGAAATTGTGGCATTACATGCTAAGTCATACAACATATGCTATATCAAAACAAAATCTTTTGCAGTACATGATGAGCATGACATATCATAACACACGTACTGTAAAGTGGATCATGTTATTTATAGAATTCAATTTGCAATTCATCAGCCAAAATACAATCAAGGGACAAGTCATAGCTAATAAACTGGCTAAGGCACCACTATCCAATAGTAGGCCTCTAACCATTGAGCTTCCATATGATGCGGTCTTCATAATATCTGAAGCTCCCGAACTCGAGGAACCAGAGAATAATGTTGATATGACATTGTTCTTCGATGGTTCAAAGTGTGAGCAAGGGGGTGGTGTAGGAATAGTGTTTTTCATGCCATAAGAAGCTCTAATGCCATTTTCATTCAAGTTAGACTTTTCGTGCACCAACAATAATGATGAGTACGAAGCCCTACTTTTGGGTCTCCACATAGCCATCGCCATGGGTATTAAAAGACTAAACATTTTTGGTGATTCTCTGCTCATAGTTAACCAGGTTAAGAGGCTCTTTCAGTGCCGATATCCCATGCTAAAATCCTACAAATAACTTGTTACCACTTATCTGGTTAAACTTGAATGGTATGATATTGAGGCAATCCATCATTCATTAAATAGGTTTGCAGACACCATGGCATCTTTGGGGTCCTTGATCCTACAAAATATGTTTGCCAATTTTATTGCCATCCATGTTAAGACACTCTCACACCCAGCAGTGGAGCAAGCAGCCTTTGATAACAAAGAGTCAGTCAACATGATTGTCATGGAACCAACAGTTGATTGGTTCCATAGAGCAGAAGACTTTCTTAAGCAGGCACCCTGGGAGTCTTTGACTTCTTAGAGTCCTACGAGGAGTGGTACTACCATTCACCACAAGGTATTTTCCCAATCTACATTTGTAAAGCTAAATACATAGGGGGAGCAGGACATATTAGCATTCGAATTTGAGGCTTGTCAAGGCTGGATTTTGCAAATTGAAGACTTTCTAAAACTTGGTATGATTCCAGAAGGATTGTTGTGTGCTACAAGATGCACATTTAAATATAAAGTGACTAAGTATATCTTGATATGAGTCCTCCTTTCGGCAATCTTAGAAGCTCACAATGGTATGTGCGGTGGCAATTGTTAGAATTGAAGTGCACTATGCCTTCACCTTGACACTTGAAAGTTTCTCTTGAAAAGTGTCATGTGTTTCATATAGGCTTATGCCTATATATTATAACCATTTGTATCAATAAAATTATCTCATTGTGTTCATTTAATATAAGGCCCAACATTTGGTATCAGAGCAGGCTTTCCCTGCCCTGTGAAACCCTTAAGGGGGGATTTCTTTCATGGAAATCCTCCCTCCCCCTCATCCTCCCTGTGAAACCCTTGAGGGTGTTAGAGATGGTTTAAATTTTTTTGGGAGATTTTTAATTTTTTAGTTTTTAGGGTTTGCAGATCTTGACAGAGCCGTGGATCTTGAAGTTTTTTTTTTTTGTTACAGCAACGTCCTTGTATTTTCTTTCCTGTAGCGGAAGGAGTGCATAGTTGGTGATGAAGGTTTGGGTTTGTGTGCTTTGGTGCACTGATACACTATGAGAAGGGTGCAATATCCCTTCATTAGGAGGTGGAGGAAGCAGCCCTTATTTCATATGAACATTTTTTTCCTCTCAGATCCACCCATAAACTACTGCTGCTAAGTTTCTATGTTGTGGCTTCCGATGCAAAAATCACCGCGGATGTGAAGTTTCAAAAAAATATGTGTAGGGCACCAATATTTTCTCACTGTGCATCTCGACCTATTGATGTTGTATTATGGATGCATTTTTTGTGTAGTAGATGAAAGCCTCCATTAGATGTCTTGATATTCTTGTCAGATTCTGCTCGGACGGTGAAGCGAGCGTGTTCCCAGTTAGAGAAGACAATGGATTGGATGCAAAAATATCATCCCATAAATACATCTATCCTAGATGCTGCTACTCAATTTTGGAAGGTTTGAATGTTTGAAATCATGCAATAAATTCATACATTTTTTTTCTCGCATCCACCGTCTTTGTCTTCGTCTTGTAGCTGCTCCTACGGGAAGAGAGAACAAGATTTTGATAATCAAGGGATCTTAGCTATGTTTGATCGATTGTAAGGAGAGCATGATATTTTAGATGGAGGATTTTGCATTTCATGTGATAAAGCAGAGCCAGTATCCTCCAGAGCAGAGACCTCCAGTGGCCCGTTGGTAACTTGTCGGGGAGGAAGGGTGGCCCACGAGGTTGCAAACTCTGTGCAAAAGATCACCGCGGTTGTTTTGGGCTTTGAATGTGAGCTACGACTTCTCTACACGAATTCTATAGTGCGACAGTCCACACACTTGATGCAATTTCATGGCCATGAAGCTACTGTTACGGAAATTCCACATACATCAGTGCATGGACGGTAACTATTGTAGACCTTGGTGACCTTGATTCACTGTCATTGTGACCGCGACGGTAGAGGATGTATTTTTTTAAAAATATGTGCAACTTTGCTGTTGATTCTCTGTGCACGCAAACGAGTCAAGGAAGTGTCATGGTGCTGCCCGTTACTGTTAGACATCAGATCATGAAATATTTGATCTCATTCCATCTATGGTGGGGTTGTTTTGCATTGCAACACAATTTTCTATGGAGAGTTGTTGAGACGCCGATGGCCTGGAGGTGATGATTAAATAAACTAACACTACTTATTGATGACATATCACCTGAACTTTGTTTAGCGTGATATTTTGTTCTGAAGACTCACTGATGTTTTTGCTAGAGACATGTTCACTGCATCACCTAAACTCTATTTAGCATGATATTTTGTTCCGAAGACTCACTGATGTTTTTGCTGGTGGCATGGTCCGATAAGCTTCGATTGACATACTTCCCTGGTCAAGAGCACATATGCTGGTCTAAAGTGTATAGTATTGAGATGTATGCGTATTCTATGCAAGATATGAAGGAAGATATCCCTGCATTTTGGGTGTGATTTTTGTTTTAATGTTATTGAAATTATCATGATTGAATGGTGAAAATGCTACCATCAGCCGCATCGTGTATAACCCACTACACTTGAAAAGATATAATGCAAAATCCACTTGCACCTTTGCCAAAGAGTGATGGAGGACTAATATCAAATAATCCCTCCGACTGTGATGCAACTTAATAGCAAGATCGTAGGATTTACCGATGCAGATATCTCACTTTTTTGAGTGAATATCGGTAATAGTTTCTATTGAAGACTACCCCCACCGGTGTTCCTATTTTCTTTTCTGCCCATGATAAGTTCATGCATGAATCACTCCTAAAAAAGGATATTGACATGTTACAATTCAAAATTCACTGGGAGTTTTGGTGATCGATCTTGGAGGTATCGAGTAGTGGCCCTCAATTTCAAACTAGCTAACCATAGTAAAATTCATTTTGGTGCAACACATGTCTTATGTTTGGATGGTAATATGACGGGAAAAGATACAATTGGATGGTGGAAGATAATAAAACTAACTGTGAAAACATTGCAAAAATTTAGACAACGTGATTTACGTTTTTTTCTAGCAGTTCTCTCTAGTAGTTTTGCAAGTTGTAAGGATCAGTTTTTATAAAGTGGAGAAAGGCCACTTTATTTTTTAAACATGTATGGAGAGTCTTATTGGCCGACAAGTCCACATGGCCAAATTTTTTTTTCATAAGAAGAGTGGATGGCCCACATGGCCCATGTAATTCCCCTACGAGGGAAACTGAGACTATTTTTCTACTGCCAGAGTGCAATGTCGAGAATTTTTTATTCCTGAGGTTTATTTTATTGCCAAGAGAGGCATGCTATTGCTTTTTTCTGCAATTTAAAGGCCCCATTCAAACCCAAGTATAGGGGTATTTATAGTCGTTGGAAATTTTTTTCCACGACGGACACAATGGTGGTGTCATATTGTAATTTTGAGGCTATTTCAATTGAGTTTTTTAGCCTCAAAGTTTTTCTACCTTGGAGTGCACTCTCGGTTGAACCCGACACTCCCAAGGTACTTGTAAGTGAACCTAGTATCTAGTATTCACCTCTTTCTACTTGGCGGATGTAGCGGCTGGTTACCCATGCATTTCGGTAAGATGAGGTGACTACAATAAGGACACTTATTCTAGGGACTACATACATAGACACCCTAGACTCTATCCGACATTTTTTTTGGATCTACTTCTAAAGACTATAGACAAAGACACTTCAGAAGATTCTCTTCTTCTACTCCATATTTGGCATCTATGGCTCATTTTATTGTATTGAGTGCATTTTCGGCAGAGACCGACACTCTTATATGGCTCATTTTTCATTTGTATTAAGGTGCATTTTCGGCAAAGACCGAAACCTTCTAGATTGAGTTCACCATAAGGAAGTATTTGATATTTATGGTAGGACTAGTCAATGACCTACGAAAGGCAACATCCTCTGAGGATGACCTGTAGAGGCCACAGAACCAGAAGTGGCTGACCCTGAGGCACCCAGGATGACCCTGAGGCACTTAGACGGTTGACCCAATGGCAACAGACCCATGGAAGTGGATGACCCTGAGGCAAAATAATGAGATGTATACACAGTGAATCTATCATTATTCACAGTTGGAGAGCCAAGCGCAAAAAGCATGAGCCTAGACCAAATCAGCAATAAAAGATGATGATAGGTTGCTTTTAGAGAAGTCAACATTAAGGGGGAATGTTACCTAATGTTGAATTGTTTTTTTTTCTTTAGTTAGGATAGTGCACTTTAAGGGGGAATGTTATAATTAAAGTGCACTATGCCTTCACCTTGACACTTGTCAGTTTCTCTTGACAAGTGTCATGTGTTTCATATAGGCTTATACCTGTATATTGTAACCATTTGTATCAATAAAATTATCTCATTGTGTTCATTTAATATAAGGCCCAACAACAATTTCAGTGGCATGGCTATCATCAAACGCATACTTCACATGGGTTATTATTGGCCCACTATGGAGAAGGATTGCAATGTGTATATCAAGAAATGCATTAAATTTCAGCATCATGCTAATCTTATGCACTTGCCATCGTAGGCCTTATAGACCATTCAAGCGGCTTGGCCATTTTCTTAGTAGGGATTAGATCTTATTAGCAAGATTTCCCCTCCATCGTCAAGCCGACATACATTCATTATCATGGCTACTGAGTATTTTACAAAGTGGATGCAAGCCATTCCCCTTAAAATGACCACTAGAGCTCGCATCACATAATTTATTCTTGATCATATCATATGTCATTTTAGGATACCATCCAAAATAATTTTGGATAATGGAACTTCTTTTAAGAACAAAATTGTTTTGGCTTTAATGTCTAAATACCGTATTAAACATAGTTTTGCAACTCCATATTATCCGCAAGCAAACGGGCAAGCTGAGGCCTCAAACAAGACTGTGGTAGCCATATTGAAAATACAGTGCAAGAACACCACAAGGATTGGCATATAAAGTTGTCCCTTGCACTATGGGCTTACAATACTAGCATTCAGATTCCCATTGGGGCAACGCCATTTTCACTAGTATATGGCACTGATGCCATTATGACCTTAGATTTAGAAATTCCAATGTTGTGCATCGCATTGAAAGAGTTCATCGATGATGACACCGGGTGGCAAGCTCACCTTGATCAATTGATGTTGTTTTATGAACATCACATGAATGCCCTCGAGCATCTCCACATTTATTAGGAGCAATTAAAATGAGCTTACAATATCAAAGTCCACTAGAGAGACTTTGAAGTTGGGGATATTGTGTTGAAAGAGAACCAAAAGAACTCCAATTTGTCGCCTGACATGCGAGAAAAATTTGTGGCTAACTGGATAGGTTCTTACATCATATTTGAAAATATTGGTCTAGGTACCTATCAGCTAACATAGCTAGAGGGTGTGAAAGAGCTTCAGCCTCTCAATATCAATGGGTTGAAAGAGTCCTGCCTGCATTTGGAGGGGTAGCCCTGATCAATTTGCAAGAGAAGCTAGCTCTAGGTACTTAGGATTGTCTAGTTGTATAAGTCTAATAAAAGCTAAAACAAGGATGATATTATAATTTGAGGAACCTTATCTCACATATGGGTTAAAAAAGTCTTGACTGACATATGGGGTATGCTTATGATATATCTAAAAATACTCAGATGCACACACAGAGATTATGAATGGTTGGGTCTATCACGGAAAAAGCCTTGTCCAATATAATCCTGGTATAGTTAGTATGTGATTTTTGGAGAGGTATACTAGGGTGTTTAAGTCTCAATGAAAACCCCAAAAAAAACATGCTCCAATAGCAACAAGATACCACATATCATTAGACTACAAAAATACGAGTCATTCATTCATCAAAATGCATTTTACAAAGCACAATCAAATATATAGGATAGATACTGCATGAATATCAAAAATTATGTTTAGATGGCCACTGACTATATAGTACAAAATGACATAATCATTCATTAGCATTTTAACCAATCCATTTTACTGCATTTCATAAATGGGTGATTAATTGATTAAGTTCTTGTAATGAGAATTATCAATTATTTTGCATGATTGTTATACTTTTTGTGATGTCATATTTTAAAAATTGATATACACAGTTTACATTAATTCCTTATGTTTTAAGTGATTAAATCATACAGGTTCATCTCCATTAGATTATGATTCCGTACATAATGCATTACCATATGTTGCATAGCATATCATAAACTGCATAAAATATACACATGCCCACAAAGTAAAAATAAATATGCATTAAAAATAAACATCGCATCCATCTACATACATCATATGTTGCACATCTAATCATCTAGATCACTGCATATCATCATCATAAAGTAGAAAATCTATCTAGTGCATGACATCCATACATCACATCATATAAACATAACATTTAAATATGCATTGCATCCATGTGCATCAAATAAACATAAAATAAAAAATTAATAAATACACATACACATAATGAGCCATAAAATATCATATAATATATATATATATATGTGTCAAAATGAGTACATAGGGAGTACAAAATGCCCGCAGGCTACAACTATGTAGGTCCTTGACCTTACACACAAAATGATACATCAAAATTGTAGTTAGCAACTGCTATAAATTAGATCTAGGCTACTCCCCCTGTACTGGAGCTCTCACCGCCTCCATCTACATCGTGCTCTGGAGCCTACTCTCCTAGTTGACCTGGCACCTATGGTCGATCTTGCTATGGATCCTACCTATTGCTAAAGCCTAACGCACCCAACACATGGGAAACTGGTAACTATAGTAGGCTAGTCCTCTAGCTGGAGGTCCTTGATGTCTGCCCTAGATCTCTAGACCTGGCATACGATCTCATTATGTGCATACTAGAGGACCTATGTGTCCTCTCTATCTTATGAGTCCTATAAATCGTGCTCACTATGGACTGCCCTGAGGTCCTAGACCTGGTACGCTATGACTCTACTGCAAAAGGATCCTCAACAATTGGTAACCCCTACATCTCTATGTAGTTGACCAGCTGATCAATGCAGGCAAGCCGGGCTGCATGCATCTCATTAGTCCTCATGACCATACCACGTAGTCGCATCACCTCAGTAGCCAGATGTTGTATGGCTGATGTACTTATTATTGGTATCATAGGAGGCCCCATGATAGCTTGAGGAGACCCCATAATAGCTCTCCTCACTGCTCGCACAAGATCCCGCTCTACCTATGTTGTAGTCCTCCATGATTTTGCTAACTCTAGGGCAGTTTGTAGTCTCTACACTTGGGCCTCTATGTTGGTAGCTTGATTTGTGAGCTCATGTATCTAGCCCTACACATTAGTTAGGTGTCACTCCCTATCAGTCACCTTTGCCTCTAGAGTGGTGATGGTGGTATCTCTCTCTCATTGTTGCATGTGAAATCATCCAATATGACACTGCAAGTCAGCAACCTGTGCTAGCAGCTATCTCTCTACACTTTTAGGAGGGACCTCACCCTCCTCTAGAGCATCCTCCTTAGGTTCGATCTCCAGTAGGTCCTCAGTGGCAGCCTGTGCACCCCAACCGTCCTCAGTATGCTAGCACACCCTACACCCATTAGGATCTGCCTCTGCCTCTACCTCTACTGGCTCTCAGCCTAGAGGCCCGATCTTGTGCCATATAAATAAAGACCACCACTCGTCATAGTCGGGTGTGGTCCCAGCTATCTCAACCCTCGACTCCTAGAAGTCATCAAGTGCATCCCCTAATGGTGGAGTAACTATTAGTGGGATATCCCTCTCTAGAGCTAAGCGTCTATACCTCAGGGGTATATCTGGCAGGTCTTACACCATGCCAAACTATCATAGGATACAAGAGAAAAATTGATACTCTCTTACCTTTGGCTTACACTATATAAGCCATCTGTCTTGGTGGGCCCGTCGCAGCGACTCGTCCGCATCTGGCCATATAAGACAATCCATGTAGAGGTACCAAATGACATCTCCCAGCCCAAGTTCTGCAAAACTAATGATGTAATGTTGTGTATCCCTAGAATGAGCCGTGCTATGGACACCCTCCTCAACACAAGGCCAACACATGGTGTAGCACTGATGAGCATTATCTAGGGTAGTGATGTGTAGAGGTAGATAAATAGGATGCTCGATTTGGATGTGTTGCCACCCCTAGATCTATATCAAAATGCTGTAGTTGATGCCCTTATAACTTTGCTCTATAATTTGGTACAACTCTTAATAGAGCTGGCATAGTAAAGTGCTTCCCCAGGCTAGCAGCAATGGCTCCTCCGTCAAGCTCTAAAGCACCTCCAAGCAGGGGCTAGCATGTTCTAGGGAATCCTTGTGCTTGAGGAGTCTGGAAGGACAATCTGAATTATGAGGTGCATGAAAAGGGCCTCTTGAGTATAGAAGACATCATCCTGATACCAGTCCTTGATGTGCATCCCTCCATGGTCTACATCATCATGTGCATCGATGCTTTGATCACTGAATATGGTAGCAAAAATGTCATTTTTTGTTGTATATGTAGAGGAAATGACAATCTCACCATCGATAGGGATCCTAAAGATCTTGTAGACATCCTCCAATGTGATGGTCATCTCATCAGGAGGCAGGTTAAATGTGTTGGTCCATGCATTCCAGTGTCGGGCCAACATAGTAATATAGGCATGATCTACACTAATGGTGGGTAGATCCATGACATAACCAAACCTGACGGCTCGAAACCATGCTCGGTCATCATCCAACAAGGCCTCATGGAGAATCCTCATCAAGTCAGGCTCTCACACTCTAGAAGTTAACTTCTAAGAAGCAAAAATGAAAAAATCATCATGTAAGCTAAATCTAGCTAAGCAGAGCTAAAAAAAACTACAAATTTAAAAAAATAAATAAAAACAAAAACAAGCAATTGCAGCCTACAACTGTAACTTGTGGTCCCCAATTTGTAAGTTGGGAACCACAACTGCAAATTATGATCCCCAATTTCCAAATTGGGAATCATAGCTACAACTTGCAGTCCCTAATTTGCAAAATTAGGGGCCACAGCTAAAACCTGTGGTTCCCATTTTATAAACTAGGAACCAGAGCTACCAACTGTGATTTAGGAGTGGCACCCATTTAGGGTACCCTCCTAGACCACTAATGCATAAAAAATTAAATTCTAGTCAAACCTAAACTAGTGGGGTTCATTATCGGTAGTTTAATGAGGTTTAATTTTCGCATTTATTAAGTGTGGTTTATTTTACTCATATGGAGTGTGAGGTCTTGGTTTTGAGTTACCTTGCCTGCACCCTACCCTCGACTAGTCGATGGATGATCAGGATCCACCATAAAGGAAGAACGAGTGTATAGGTTGTTGAGTTTGACAATGTTTTGTATCAGGGAATGTATCTCTCTCAGAGCTCTCAAATTGCTAAAGGTTGTAGGAAAATAATGAAAAATTGTAAATAGGATTTCAATTTATAGTTTCTCCTAGTCTTTGCAGATCATAGTTGACATCCACGGTCCGCAAACTAGGGTCTCTCGCTCACAGGTATGATCTGTGGTCCCCAAAATTTGATAGTGCACACCGCAGGTCATACTCGTGATCCGCAACTAGTAATAAATGTGCTAAAAACCCATTGTGGGAAGGTATGAAAAGGAAAATTAATGACTCCTAGTGGATAAAAATCAAAATAAATGATCAAAATTGCAAATTTGGTGACATTAAAAGCACCAAGATCAATCCAATAAATGCAAAATTAAACAAAAAGAAAACAAAAAATGAAAAACCAAATGCACCTCGTATTCAGTGATTTATCCTATAAACCTAGCGTTTGCAGCGACTTGCAATCCATGCAATCTGGCAAGATGAGTAAATCACAATAAGGACATTTAGGGAAAAATTGTCATTTATTTTATGACATCTTTCAGCAAATTATCAATAATATGATTCAACACAATTCTTCTTGAATTTGTATTATCTTGACTCTCTAAGACGACTATCATAGCTTGACTGCTCCATGGGAGAGAGATGTGTAAATACTACTAAGCATTACAATCATAAGCTGAACTAGGCCTGGCTAAGGCATTAAACGTCTAAATCTACAAGATTTTTAGGATCATTCATTATGGTCAAGCGATTTCATCGCTTCAAACATTGTCATTACCCTCATCGACTCGTCACTTGAGGGGGTAGTCATAATTTCATGTCATAATAAAAATCAATAGAATATCTCGGAGATCGTAGATCCCTTGATCTTGTCAAAATTGTGTTTGTCCTTGTGAATCATTGCTAACAACTATCATAAGCTTCCCCCTCTACTTAGGGTAAATAGCAAATATGAAATTTTATTTGTAGCTCTCATCCTTCGATTATATAGGCCTAACTCCTATTGTAGCACCAAAGCTACCCGAATGTCTGATGACAAGTGTAGAATTTTTAAATGTAAGCCTTCCCATGTTAGAAGTAATGATTCTAGGATTTGTGTCCTTTTGCTGGACCTAGAGCATCTAATGTTGATCAGACTAATGATCATCATAGAACTGTGGCATCATTTTAGGAGGTCTATTTTGCTCAGTGTTGTTCAATCCCACAACACATATCAAAAGGGGCATCTGTAGACACCTAAAACACATCATATCAAGGGCAACTACTCATATGGACATTCTACAAAACCATATGAAGGATCTTGGATAGACTCCAAGATAGAGCAGTGGTTCTAACCACTCAATTTAGGCATTCTGGCCTATGCAGTCTGAATTGCAGCCCAGATCTGTGGTCTCAAGTCTGAACCATGGTTGACACCTACAGTCTGTATTCTGGACCATAGCTGTGACCTACGGTCTAAACTAGAGTTTAGTTAGGCCTTCCATCCGATCCAAATCGGTTGGAACGGCCAAGAGATCTAGAAGGAGGCAGTTGGAGGATGGAATATTCCAAAGGCTTCCATCCCAACTTTCCTAACCAACCTTCTTGGTCTTGGCTTCTCCATGAAGCCACCCCTAGCCCTAGGGGCATGCTATAAATACCCCCATTTTTCAATAGGGATAATAGGATGAAAGAGAGATAATTTGTATAGCGAAGCACTGGCAAATTATCGAGTGAGCTAATTGATCAAGAGAGCAGTGAAGCCCTATCAAATTGCATAACAACCTTGTGCATTTGAGAGCCCCTTTGCTATCCGTCCAAAGACCAATTAGCCATGGATGCCCTAGGTGCCTAGGAGGATCAAGAAATGCAAATTTCGGGTGAACGAAGGTCCTTCACAATGATTTTACCACCAAATATGTTAGAGGATGACAAAGGCGACCCTTGAACATCAATTCGGACAAGGAGGTCAAGCCCACTGCCCCTAATTCTAAGGGCAAACACATCAGAGGTCAAACCACGACTGTCAACCATGGTTTATAGTGTAGACCACCCCTCACAGCTGTAGTTTGCAATAGGTTAGAGATCACCTTACTCAGTTTGCTTTTTATCACATAGATTAGTCATGTTAGTCTTTTCATAGGTTTAATTGCATTTTTAGAGAAACTTTGACCATAGGAATTAGGTATTTTATGCATTGTAGTGGGTAGGAGTATATTGGATATTTTTGATGTTTTATTGCTTCTAATTCGATATTTGTTCAATGCATCATGTGCTTATTCATGTCTTGTATGTTGTAGTATAATTCTTGATACGATTAGAATAGCTTAAAACCTTTCTTTATGCTTTCTTGTTTCATTAGTTTAATGGTATTTACATGTATGATTATTTAAAGGGCCTCATCATGAGAGGCTATCAATCTCTATAATCGTGCATTGTTGTTTCTTGTTCCCATGGAGACAAGTGCAGAAAGGAGCCTATATCATAATCCTTCCACATCACAGATAAGGGGGTTAGCTCTACCCCAAGGCAGTTTGGGAGTAATCACCGAAGCAACAATTAAGTGCGCCTACCTTGTTGAGGGCATTGGCAATTGTAAACATTTGTATTGTCTTTGGAGTGACCCTGAGAGGGCATTTTTGTAACCCGAGATCCTTTGAAATATCAATACAAGAAAAAATTGCATTAGTTGGCATTCTTTGTTCGATTTGTGCATTTTTGTGTGGATCTTTGTGTTTTACGATGGTATAGATCAGTACACTAGCTAGGTGTGCGCTCCTGGGTTATATCACCTTTAAAACAAACATTCATTCATTCCCTAAATTAAAGCCCCATAACTTCAATTCACGAATAAATCCACATCTTTGTAATATAAAACTCCTAATATAATCAACCTTAATCAAAGGGATTCTCTCTTTAAATTATAAAACCTTCAATACATTTCATAAAAACAAAAGGTTCCTTTTAATTCAAAACCTTAAATAAATCTCATATAAATTAAAGTATATTTTTAATTAAAAACCTTAAATAAATCTCATAAAAATCAAAGGTTCCTTTTTAATTCAAAACCTTAAATAAATCTCATATAAATAAAAGGTTCCTTTTAATTAAAAGCCTTCAATAAATCTCATAAAAATCAAAGGTTCCTTTTAATTCAAAACCTTAAATAAATCTCATATAAATCAAAGATTCCTTTTAATTAAAAAACTTCAATAAATCTCATAAAAATTGTAGACACCAAAACAGCACCAATCCGATTAAGTGACTACAAACATTGATCGCATGCACATACACAGCTTTCAGGGCAGCCCTCAGAGGTCAAACAGTGGTCTTGGCCACTTGCACAACAGTTTAGAGGGTCAAAAAATGAGCGGTGCAGAGTTGGTCGTTTTGTCAAAACCTTTAACAAACTTTAAGCCTTTAGTCCAAAGCAGCCTTCAAAACTTCACCAAACTTCAAGCCTTAAGCAATCCAAAGCAAAGTCTTCAAAAGCAAACAAGCCTCAACAAAAAGGGAACCTAGCCTTAGACGTCGCGAAATCGCGACGTCGCGATTTCGCGCGTCGCGAAATCGTGACACCTTTGGCCCCGAGGGGAGCCTCGGCCAAAGGTGTCGCGATATCGCGACACCTTTGGCCCTCGAGGCTACCCTCGGCCAAAGGTGTCATGAAATCGTGACACCTTTGGCCCCGAGGGGAGCCTCGGCCAAGGTGTCGCGATATCGTCGACACCTTTGGCCCGAGGCTCCCTCGGCCAAGGTGTCGCGATATCGTGACACCTTTGGCCTCGAGGTCTCCTCGGCCAAAGGTGTCGCGATATCGTGACACCTTTGGCCCCGAGGCCTCGCCAAAGGTGTCACGATGACACCTTTGGCCCCGAGGGAGCCTCGGCCAAAGGTGTCGCGATATCCGCGATATCGCGACACCTTTGGCCCCAAGGGGAGGCTCGCCGAAGTGTCGCGATATCGCGATATCGCGACACTTCGGCACTTTACGTTTAAAAGGCATACTTACGATAATCAAAGGCGGACTTTGACGTGGCCGCCGCATCCAAAGGATGACTGCCATGTGGCACCCTTACGTGCCCCTCTCCAAAGAGACCCCGTGGATCTCGCAGAACGGCGGACTTTAATGAGACAAGCGGTTTCAAAACAAATCCGATCCGAGGCCACGCCTCATAACTTCTAATGTCAGTACGAGCCATGTCTCATAATGGCCTGATAAAGATCAAATCTGAGTGGCCCTTGCGGATTTAGGGTTTTGACATTAATGCTCTAAGAGGCGAAAACCTCTATAAAAACTAGCTCGATGCGAAGTAAAAAAGGAGGAAGTATTTTTCTGAAACACAACGAAGTGTTGTTGAACTCATCCAGAGACCCGATTGCACCAGTTTGAATCCACCTTCTTCACATCTAGAATCTCTTGCAAAATAGAGGTTGGGGGTGTTCACCAGACTCTCATACCCGACAGTGGATCACAAGAATCCACCAATTTGCCGACAACACATTATCCTGGATTTTGAGCCAATTCCTAGTGAGTTGGCGTCAAAGTCAGATTTTAATGGGGCGGCCCGCTTGGGCACCCCACGTATGTTCGTAGTGTTAATATTCATGCTGTTTCGAATAAGATTAAAATAGTTTACGTTATCTCGTTTTCGAATATAAACTATGTTGTTTTCCCAACAGATCTTGCAATAACTGTGTTTGGATAGATTATGTTTTCTGTTCGAATACCTTTCCAGCATTACGTTTTAGATTGTTTTAGATCGGCTATCAAACATATTGTTATGATATCGTAACTTTAGACATTCGTCAAATATTATCACGCTTTTCTCATTGGTTGCACCACTAACTCAGGAAAGAACATTGATTCGACAATGGTCATCGATGACGTTTTTGATTTTCTTCATTAGAATCGTAGGTTGCATAGAGTTGTTTGTTTGCATGAATTTAATAAATCTTTCGAATGTATTATTTATCAATTTCTAAAACTAACGCTCTACCCTTTTGCAGCAGGTGCTATTAATGTGTTTACTGTTTCTTTGGTCGCAGGAAAGAACAGCAGCAAGCAAAGTTTTATCAACATAAGCGGCGGTGGTACTTTAGCCCGTCCATTTCAAATGTGGGCATGCGGATAGAAGCAATATTGACCCCGATTGTAACCGAGACAGACTAACACTCCTGGCCCCTGAAAAGGCAGGAGATGTATTGTAACCGAACGAAATTAATTTATATTCGGTTGATTCAAAGTTCTATTTTTATTACATCTTTAATACTATTTTTCATTCCGAAATCTCATGCTTTCAGTGGCGATCACGGTGGGACCGTTCCCCGATTTTTAAAAATCACAAAAATTAATCAGAGTTGTCTTGTTTGTGCTTGACAGGTACCCTTTTTAAACCGAAGATCAGAAATAGCAAATCCGGGAAGAAAAGAGGTAACGATTTTCTTTAACTGTCCATGTCATTTTCGGTTATGATATTTCTATGTATTTTATTTGTTTAATTTTTATTTTTTTTTTTTTTCCGCAAATTTTCCGTAAATTTTTCCGTAAAAAAAAAAAAAAAATTTACTTTTCTACTTGCTGTTTTTCAGTTTGTAGTGTCTGTCTGGCATAGGGAAAGATTTCTTTTTCAGTTGCCTGTTTCAATTTTTTTGCAAAGTAAAATGAACCCCACACACCACGTGGTATTTTAAACCAAGGCGTTGGTCGTAAAACCCCAACCCTTGAGCAAGACCAAAGGTGGATTCCATTATCACTTTGGCTTGAGATATTGCATCCATTACCTCGATCGCGACTGTTGCTAGACGTAAATCCTGACGAAGGCTGACCGAGTGTAGCTTGGGGTGATTCCCAGCACGCGAGGATAAGTTTTCTATGGTAGGTGTCATAAACAGAGCGATTCCCCTTCCGTACCGCCTATGTTCCACGTACCATCTGCTCTCACGTACCTATAGTCTCCCTCACGTAAGGGCGGGTATATAGAGAGGTTGGTATATCGGTCCGACAATGGTATATTGAAGGGGCGACCATTTATGGGAGTCATATGAGCCAACATTATGCATTTAAACGTTCTTCCAAAATTGCAAAAACAAAACGAAACACCAAAATGCACTAAACCAATCTAGGACACACTATTTAATCCTTAAAAGAGATAATCACAGTTTTGTGTATGTGTGTGTTTACTTCTGCTTAGTGTAGACAAAAAGACAAATCATCATAAACGAGATAAAATCTGCTTAGATAGTAGCGAAGCATCACAATGGTGTACACTCGTAGCCAAGCCCAATCAAGGGCAGACGCTGCGGAAGGTACACAAAGAGAGGGCGCTAGTCGCCTTCGCTTTAGCCCCGAGGACCTAGCCATACCGTCTTGGCGATCCGGCCTACAACAAAGTCCACATCGAGCCACTTCAAGAAGGAACTATTGGGAACCTCCTCATTGGAATACACCCATTCAACACAGCCCCTTTCGGGAAGATGGTTCACATGCAGCTCTCAATGTAAGTAGACAACCGCCTCTTGAGGCTAGATTTGAATGGCCACAGCGCGATGAAGCGCTAGAGAGGCATACTGTCCATTTGGAGGGGCAACGTGGATATGGCGTCCCTTCTTTACCTCCCATCAAAACAGAAAAACAACATCCAGAGCGTAGGGCTCTTTACACAGGGCAAGCTAACTCCGCCCGCCCCTTTCACACCCATGAAAGGGAGTACGAGGAAGATCATCACATTCCTCGAGAACAACAAACAGCATGGGAACCTTGCGTTTTTGCACCTGCCAGATATCATGATCACACATCGAGGCTAGGGCCTCAAACAAATGTCGCCTACCTCGACAGAGGGAAGCAACCCATTGAAATTTTAGACCATCAAGATCGAGGCAAACACATAGGCAAAACATTCAAGCCTCCTCAACAAAAGAGGGCAGACCCAGTTGACCCGGCAGTCGCCAGACATGCCGCTCGCCAAGCTCGAATCACGCAGCTTGAGCAGGGTCATCAGGAGTTAGAGTATTTATACCGCTTGAATAAAGAGCGCATGCAGCGCGAAGCGGATGAATTGCGCTATAAGCTACCTGAGAGGGTGCCAACCCCTCGCACCCACAGAGAAGAACAATATGAGAGGCACAATCCCTGGGTGCAAGACAGGTCTCCGCGACCTCGTCAAGTTTTGCCTCCGAGACCTTATAGACCCGAGAGGGAGGCCACTCCCCGAAACAATGATGGGTACCCCCAACGGGGACTCAATCAAGGTCATAGGTCTCGCCCAGGGACTCCTCAAGAAGTTTATGAGGAGTTCGAACCAGAAATAGAACGGGCCGACACGCCCCATCAAGGCGGGAGGGCTGCCAATCGGCCACCTCCCCATAGGCCTCCAGTCTCCCTTGACCCACAACGAGAGCAAACCAAAGAAGAAGAAATAAAATCTTTCGATGCATACAAAGCGCTATTAGAGCGTTTGGAGTCTGTGGAGATAAAAGCTTCTGGGCATCAAAAGCCCACACTACGTCAACTCCGTAGTCATCCGGTGCATCCCTCAGTACCCATACCTCTTTACCCTGAACATTTCAAGTTGCCACAATTGGCAGTCTTTAAAGGTGAGGAGGATGCACAAGAACATGTCACGAGGTTCCTAAGTCAATGCTTCGGCATCCAAGACAATGATGCATTGTTGCTTAGAACTTTCATAACCACATTCGCGGGCCTCCGCCTCGGATTGGTTTACACAATTGCCCAAACACAGTATCAACAACTTAGATCAACTAGTGGATGCATTTCTTGAACGCTTTGCTTTCAACACAAGGAAGAAGGCATCACTAAGTGATTTGGCCAGCCTCAGCAAGTATGAGGAGGAAACAATAGCAGCATACGGGAACCGATGGAGGGCTTTGCTTTCCAGGCTACCCTACCGTCCCCCTATGTCTGATCTCACTCAGATGTTTGCATGAAGTTGCTTAAAATCAATCTCTGGGCTATTGTTGTTGCAACAATACGATAGCTTAGAAGAAGCTTTGGCGCAAGCCAGAGTCATAGAAGAGATTAAAATAGGTGAAGGCACAATTGCCAAGCCTAAAAAGAAAGAGTGGAATAAAACCACTAAGATTGGGAATACGCAATCACAACCCGCAGCGGTTAATCAAGTTGCGATCAATGTTCCCAAGCCTACGCAAGACACGCAGCCTCAAAAGGCCAATTACCAAGCAGTGCCTCCTAGTTATGAGAAAGATAATAAGAAACAGGAGCAGAATCAGCAGCGTCGCCCTAGGCGACAATTCACCCCTTACACGGAGTCTAGGGACTCCTTATTTGACCGCTTGTCAGCGGAAAATTTAGTAACCCTTCCAGAGATCCCGACTATAGACCCTAACGCTCCTAAGCCTAAGGGATATAGAGAGGAACTATACTGTAGATTTCATAGGCGAAGGGGACACGATTTGAATGGATGCTGGAAGTTCAAAGGACTAATCCAAGATTTAATCAAAAATAAAACATTGGCCGTGGACAACCCCATAGCGCCAAACAACCAACAAATGGGGGTATTCAAGGACCCCTTGCCTCGCCCACGAGGCACAGGCAAAACCTCTCCAAGTTAATGAGGTGCGCCAGAATCTTCCCATGCAAGGATTTGTGGGAATGATCAGCATAGTGACGAGGAATAAAAAATACTCAGCAGTTGCCCCTGGGGCAGCCACAAAGGAAGTTTCGACAACGTCACGACCTCAACAACACCCTATACAGTCACCTCCGCCTAGACCAGAAATCACGATACGGAGCAAACTCACGCAGAGTTTGCGGACCACATCGGCTAGGCTGTCCATTTACGAGCTTATTCAACAATCAACACCTCACAGGGAAGCTCTTATGGACATTTTAAAAACCATCGAATTACAGCCCCAAGAAGCAAATTCTTTCAACAACTTCGTGGGACATGTAAAACGATGTACTGAGCCGGTCATCACCTTCAGAGAGGATGAAGTCAAAGCAATATCGAATGACGCGGCAGATCCACCCTTGCATGTTGTTGCGCGGATCAACGGGATCCCGTATAAGAGAGTGTTGGTAGATACTGGCTCGTCCAGTAATATTATTACCACTGCAGCCCTAAAACATTTGAAGTCGCCGACCTCTCATATCACAGACCTCCACGTACACACCGCGAGCTTTCAATGATGCAATATGCTCGACAATCGGCACAGCTTGTTCTACCTGTCCAGGTAGGACAAAAGACAACACCAACATTGTGCCATGTGTTAGAAGGCGAGATGGCCTACAATATACTGCTAGGGCGGCCTTGGATCAGGGACATGAAGTGTGTCCCTTCCATCGCTCACCAGTGCTTAAAGTATGCTTTTGAAGGAGAAATACATGTAGTCCCAATGGACTTGGAACCCTTCAAGTATTGCAATGCGGTACAACTAATGCCTCAATCGACCCTCCCTTCAACACATTTGGATTTCTAGCTAAATCCATCTAAAAAGGGTCCAACACCGCAGGCACCACTGGTGACCAAAACAACAACATCCCAGCCAGGTGAACCCTCATCATCTACTCCTTCATTACCAACGCCACCTGTCATGGCTACACAGAAGGACAAGGGAAAACAAATCATGGAAGAGGCTCAGCCCTTAGAAGAGGGGTTGCCAACAATTTCAACGATATCAACAGAGGAAATATCCAACACAACGGAAGCTGAGACTCCAAACCTACCAAACATGGAATGGACTCAGGAAGGACTCCCGTTCCCTCCCTCCGAAGCATCAACAATCACTGTTGAAATGGCTAGTACAGGCCTGGGGGAGTACATAGTGCAGAATGTTGTGGCAACGCCCGCATTAGAGTCAGTCCAGGATATGGGAAGACCTCGCCTTCCCATAGGAACAGTTGTTCCCCTAGGTCACCCACCCAACCCGACAAATTTTGTGTATGGGGGCCTTGATCATGGTCTTGAACCATGTAAGCAAAAGGAAGCAGACGAAGAACCTTTTGTTGAAAACATCAATTATCTGTCAAACCCGCAATTTGCCCTCAAATATCTCGGCCAATGCCATTGGCATGGATACGGGCTAGGCAGATATGAGCAAGGGATGCGTCTCCCTTGCCAACCAAGATATCAGATGCCATATGACAAGTCAGGAGTAGGGTTCAACCACCCCCTGCCCTTGGACATCTTGGTTGAAAATATGCAAGACCTAGAAATAGGCAACAAGGGGGGATTGGCACCAGATCTCTATGCCAACCCAAATACAGAATTTACATTGGGAGATTACCTCCCATGGTCACCAAACACCCTTGGTAATAGCAGTAATCCCTCTCCTTTGCTAGAGAGAGGCGAAAGTTCGGATACTCATCCCCAAAGAGAATATCAATGGTGTCCGGACATCTTCTCGAAGTTGTTCCCCTTAGAGATTCCAGTTGAGTCAGTACAATGTCAAGAGAGTCAGGTCCCTCCACCAAAAGTGGAACAACCGCAATGGGACCAGATTAACGTACTGGAACAAGGAGAACCATCAACGTCGCAAGCAATAGTTGCTGAAGAGAATGAACATTTTTGGATCTCCGAAAGTGACTCAGAAGATGAGACTGAGATGGACTATCTCAGACATGCGCGACGACATTATCGCCCTTTAACTCATGAAGATCTAATGGGACAGATGGGCATAAGATTAGGGCATGAATGGTGGGTCGACCCAGCAGGGTGGGACCTGATCTTGGATCCATGGCTCCACATTCACGATGAGCACCGTCCACCTCGAGACCCTATCATAACAACAGTGCCGAGGGAAGACCCTGTCCTCCATTTGGCACATAGGGCCGATCCGTTCGTGCCCGTTCCCTTAGAGCCAGATCCAGAGCATAGGGAGCATCTAGAAGAATCACGTTATCATGCCCGCGGTAATGGAGACCAAATTCATTCCATCCACATGATCTCCATTGATTTGACCGCACCCATCCGCAATCCGGCCAATCCAGCATGGTCATTGCATCTAGACATAGATGCCATCGACTGGGATCGCGTCAATTCACCTCTATCACCAGTAGAGTACTGGCCTTTCGGTGAAATGCCTCATTTTACCCCAAGGACAACTCAAGATATTTTTCAAGCTGAAGAGGAACCTGAGGTTCCAAGCATAGATCTAAATTCAGCTAATGATATCCATTTGATCCCGACTCCACATCAGTTGGAGGACGGATCCCACATGTCAGTCGAGGAGACGACTGACGTAGACATCGGCATAGATCCAATGAATCCATAGATTCTCAAGCTAGGGGTAAGTCTTTCCCCCGAAGAGCAAGCCGACTACATTACCCTTCTCAAAGAGAAGAAGGAGGTTTTTGCATGGTCGTACAAGGATATGCCAGGACTAGACCCGCAGCTAGTCACGCATAATTTAACGCTTGATCCGACAATCAAGCCTCGTAAAGCAAAAACTACGTAAGATGCACCCAACAGTGGCCTTGATGGTCAAAGATGAATTGCAAAAGCTGTTGGATGCACAGTTTGTCATCTGCATGGATTATCCGCCATGGTTGTCCAACATGGTTCCCGTCAAGAAGCCCGACGGGAGGATTCGCATATGCACCGATTTTCGAGATTTGAATAAAGCGAGTCCTAAGGATGATTTCCCCTTGCCGAGCATCGACGCGTTAGTAGACGCTACAACAGGACACGAAATGCTCTCCCTAATGGATGGTTTCTCAGGATACAATCAGATTCGTATCAATCCTGAAGACCAACTAAAAACGGCGTTCACAACGCCTTGGGGGACATTTTGTTATAAGGTCATGCCTTTTGGCCTTAAAAATGCTGGTGCCACCTACCAACGTGCCATGACGTATATCTTCCATGATTACATGCACAAAACTTTGGAAGATTACATGGATGATTTGTTAGCCAAGTCTCTCTTGCGCTCAAATCATATCGCTGACTTAGGCAAGATCCTCGATCGCCTCATGGAGCATAAAGTTAGACTAAACCCCAAGAAGTGCGTCTTCGGCGTCACATCTGGAAAACTCTTGGGTTTCATAGTCTCAAAACGAGGAATCGAGGTGGACCCAAAGAAAGTCAAGGCAATCCTTGAAATGGTTCCCCCAACCACAATCAAGCAGCTCAGGAGTCTACAGGGAAAGGTCGCGTCGATTAAACGCTTCATAGCGCAATTATCTGACAAGTGTCGACCCATGAACAAATTATTGCACAAGGGGGTTACATTTCATTGGGATGACGAGTGCCAGTCAGCCTTTGACGAGATCAAACAATACCTGGTTTCGCCGCCAGTATTGGCACCACCTAGACCAGGAGTGCCGTTCTACTTATACATCTCAGCTATTGAGGTGGCACTGGGCGCCATGCTAGCCCAGAAGAATGAACTTCACAAAGAACAGGCTACATACTATCTTAGCCGCACCCTGGTTAGTTATGAACTTAACTATGCATACGTTGAGAAACTCTGCTTGGCAGTGGTGTTTGCTACCAAAAAGCTACGCCACTACATGCTGAGCAACACTACGTATGTTGTGTCTAAGGAGAATCCATTGCGATACATGATGAGTCGTACTTATCATAGTAGTCGCACGGCGAAATGGATCATGTTGTTGACGGAATTTGACATAGAATTTATTGGACAAAAATCTATCAAAGGACAAGTCATAGCCGATCAACTAGCAGAGGCTCCTCTTGAAGACGATCAGCCTCCGGTCATAGAACCACCCGATGATGGGGTCTTTCATGTCTCAGAATCGCCGGATTCTGATGAGCCTGAGTCACAAGCCGACATAACCCTATTCTTCGATGGTTCTAAGTGTGAGCAAGGTGGTGGTGCGGGAATTGTATTCTTCACACCGCAGGGTGCTCCAATGCCCCTGTCATTTAAATTAAACTTCCCATGCACCAACAACAATGCAGAGTATGAAGCCTTGCTCCTAGGTCTTCAGACAACAATCGCCATGAACATCAAAAGACTGAACATCTTTGGTGATTCGCTGTTAATAGTCAATCAAGTCAAAGGGGTATATCAATGCAAATGCCCAGTTTTGAAGGCTTATAAAGCCCTTGTGGACAAATTCCTGGCAAAACTTGAGTGGTATGACATCGAGGCACTCCCTCGATCATCGAACCATTTTGCGGACACAATGGCCTCCTTGGGGTCACTACTTCCGTAGGACCTTTTCGGTGATATGACAACCATTCAAGTCAAAACCTTATCGCAATCCGCGATGGAGCGTGCAAGCTCAGACTTGACGCCAGGAATCCACATGATCCAAATTGAACCATCCTCGGATAGGTTCTCTCGAATCCGAGATCGTCTGAAACACGCCAACTGGGGGTCCTTGTTCTCCCCTACTCCCATTAGTAGCAACACAACACTATTCTTGCAGGTTCTATCCCATTCAACATTTGCTAGGGATGAACTTCAGGAGGGATTGGCTGTTCATACTATCGAGGTTTCTGATCAACAGGACTGGTATTTACCCATCCGAGACTACCTCAAGTTAGGTAGTCTCCCACTTGATTTGACTCATGCCGCAAAACGAGCACTCAAGCAAAAAGCGGCTAAGTATGTCTTGATAGGAGACATCTTGTATCGTCGCAGCTATGAAGGAATCCTCCTTCGTTGCTTGGACCAGCAAGAGTCCACTTGGGCGACCGCCCAAGCGCACGATGGTACATGTGGTGGCCACTTCAGTGGAATGGCCATCGCAAAGCGCATTCTTCGCATGGGCTATTATTGGCCATCTTTAGAGCGAGATTGTTGCACCTATGTCAAGAAGTGCGTGAAGTGTCAACATCATGCCAATCTAATGCACGTACCTTCTCAGGCCTTGCAGACAGTCCAGTCTGCTTGGCCGTTCTCGCAATGGGGCTTTGATCTAATTGGAAAGATCTCCCCTGCGTCGTCAGGCCATCACACGTTTATCATAACGGCCACAGAGTACTTCACCAAGTGGGTGGAAGCAATTCCGCTTACCTCTACGACAGGACCCCGCATTGTGGAGTTCATTTTGCATAACATCATATGTCATTTTGGTATTCCATCCAAAATAGTCTCGGATAATGGGACACCTTTCAAGAACAAAGACGTGCGTGCTTTGACCACAAAGTACAAGATTCAGCATAGCTTTTCGACACCCTATTATCCGCAAGCGAATGGGCAAGCAGAGGCGTCAAACAAAATGCTAGTTGCCATCCTTAAAAAGACCGTCAGTAGACAGTCATAAGGATTGGCACATTCAAATCCCACTTGCCCTATGGGCCTATCGCACTAGCATTCGGACGCCCACTGGGGCCACTCCGTTTTCACTCGTGTATGGCTCCGAGGCAGTCATGCCTCTAGAGTTGGAGATTCCTTCCCTACGCATATCAATGCATGAGTTCATCGATGATGATTCTACGCAGCAGGCCCGGTTAGACCAGCTTACGTTGCTTGACGAACGACGCGTTAATGCTCTCGAGCATTTACGCATTTATCAAGAGCGACTTAAGAAAGCTTACAACATGAAAGTTCACCTCAGGGACTTTCGCGTTGGTGATTTGGTTTTGAAGGAAAATCAACAAAATTCCAGTTTGCCATCCCACCTAAGGGACAAGTTTGCGGCCAATTGGTTAGGTCCGTATGTCATTGATAGCAAAATCGGACCCGGGACATACCGGCTAGCTTCTCTTGATGGTATCAAGGAAACAGAACCCTTGAATATCAGTCATTTGCGACCATTTCATATCTAAAGAGAGCCATATCCCAAAATGCTCCAAGGATTATCACAATCGCTTGGTCATACCCCAAAATGCTCCAAGGATTCTTGCAATCGCTTGGTCAATCCCAAAATGCTCCAAGGATTCTTGCAATCGCTTGGTCAATCCCACAAAGGCTCCAAGGATTCTTGCAATCGCTTGGTCAATCCCAAAACGCTCCAAGGATTTCCACAATCACTTGGTCAAAAATCATGAAAATTCAAAAACAACAAAAATCATCAAAAACAACAAAAATTTGCATCTCATTTCTAGGCATATTCAAATTCATCAATAGAGAGTTCTTCTCGCAATTCATCTTCATATTCACCAAAATCAATCCATCAAAAATACAAAAATACATAGCTGCATTCAAGCATCGCACCCATACATTGCACATTCATGGTCGTATAGGTCAAAAGGCACCATAGGTTGTCATGATTCTACTAGTCCATCTTGTTCCACACTGTTCCATCTTACAAAAACAGCAAAAACACCATTCATTTTACCACACTAGAGTCAGTGGTCTTTTAATGTATCAAGAGTTTTTCGTGATTCAGTCATCATTTTGCTCTTTTAGCAATGTAATGTATCAAGTCAAACAGATTTTACGAAGGTAGAGTTACACTTGCAATACACCTTGTTACGTAACATCCCAACACAAATTAAAACACATAAAAATTCCCGAGTTGTGTGAACGAAGGATGAAACCTGCACAAGTAATCCAGGTTACCATAAGCGAAACGGTTATCTTGCTCATCCCCCCGTGCGAATGACCCCAAGAATGTCGAGAGTTGGCAAAAGGACAAGCATCCTCCCTACCCAATTCCCTAAGAATCCCAAAGTTGCAAAACATCAAAAATTTGCAAATGTCAAAGCTCCAAAATTTGACATCCTACAATGCACATATCAAAAGGCACAAAGCATAGTGATTCTCGTCACTCCATATCCAAATCCCTTGCTCAAGAGAAAAGAAAAACAAATCAAAATAAACAATGATTATTATCACTATAAAGAGCAAGTATCCCAATACAATTGAAGAAAAGAAGGGAGTTGACCTTGAATCCCTGGAACTCTCAGCATTCTGACAGGTCATGAGGCAAGCCTCAATATCGGTTTGGTTGATAGCCTATCGGTCACTGGCGGTAAACTTCTCGCATGACGATATATCTGTCACATTAACTTGTGTACAGATCAATATTTGCATGTGGATGAGCTAGCTTATGGTATCCTGGATAACACCGCAGATTAATCTAACTACATACAACAAAGGAGTTAGTGGAGCTAATTAGGTGATCCTCAGTATAGATTCGGTTGAAAGCCCATCTGGCACTGGCGGTATCCTGACAAATACCACATAAATGAACTCAATTGCACACACAGGGATGTGAAATAACTTGGTTAAAAACAAGTCCGATTCATACCTTGTTCAAAAGTCTTGTAAGATAAAATACAATCATGGCTAGTAAGTTAAAACCGTCTGAGTCTCGGAAAACCTTTGCTACATTTCTAAACCAACTGCGCTACTTTTCATCCTTACAATACCACCAGAAAATACAAAAAGAAACACCACATTTGTACATAGCAAAATAATGGAGATCTAAAACAGTCTATGGTGCCATAGTCAAACATCACAAAGTTCATCCATCCATCTTATTTCCGCATATCACATGCCAATCAAAAACATTTGCATCCATCATGCATCCATCAAAATAAATCAACATACAACATCGGTAATTATCATACCATATGCATCCATCAATATAAAGTAGCATGCATCCACCAACATCAACCATTGTGCATAAAATCATGACATATACGCAAAGAAAGAAAATCAAAACAACAAAAACATCACAAAAAGCAACACAAAAACATAAGCAATAAATTGCCGGACACAAGTGCTCTTGCACTTAACCTCTTGGCACAGAAAATCGATGTCGGGGCCCAAATTGTCACCCTCCTACTTCCCCAAGAAGGCTACCATAGCTGGACCGCTCCACGGGAAGATGGGTTCTTGATGATTTCACCCCATTATGGCATCACCAAAAGGGTTAACACCCACCAAAAATAGGTCCAAATGTCGGGAAATCGCATGTGCTCAAATGGTAAAACATCCAAAGGCACCCTAACCTAAGTCATCTTGGGTCAAGCGACTCGTCGCTTTTCTCACGAAGGTCATTCCCTCATCGATTCGTCGCTTGAGGGGGTAGTCACACTTAGTCACCAATCAACAAGCACACACCCAATCAAGGCAATGACATGCATTCAAAGAATCATTGACAAAGACAATCACGCTCCAGCTTGGGGCGATAAACAAGCAATCATTAAGTTGATCAAATACTTGGCATTCCCGAAGCATGAACACAAGGTTTCCCCCTATGGATAAAAGGTTGCGCCCTTTGCCTAATCATGACTGATCAATGTCCAAGCTCAAGTCACACCTCACCAAAATAGGTTAACACTTGAAATCAAATTCCTTAGCTCGTCAGAAGCAAGGATTCAAGAATGCATGCCCTTTCCATACTTGGGGCATCAAAAGTTGGTTAGGTTACCAAGAAACCCTAATCATTAGTGCTTTGGTCATCTATTTTTGCTCAAGCATCGCTCACCCATAGCGCTTCCCAAAAAGGGGCATCTGTAGACACCAAAACAACACCAATCCGATTAAGTGACTACAAACACTGATCGCATGCACATACACAGCTTTCAGGGCAGCCCTTAGAGGTCAAACAGTGGTCTTGGCCACTTGCACGACAGTTTAGAGGGTCGAAAAATGAGCGGTGCAGAGTTGGTCATTTTGTCAAAACCTTTAACAAACTTTAAGCCTTTAGTCCAAAGCAGCCTTCAAAACTTCACCAAACTTCAAGCCTTAAGCAATCCAAAGCAAAGTCTTCAAAAGCAAACAAGCCTCAACAAAAAGGGAACCTAGCCTTAGACGTCGCAATTTTGTGGCGTCGCGAAATCGTGACACCTTTGGCCCCGAGGGGAGCCTCGGCCAAAGGTGTCACGATATCGCGACACCTTTGGCCCCGAGGCTACCCTCGGCCAAAGGTGTCACGATATCGCGACACCTTTGGCTCCCGAGGTACCTCGGCCAAAGGTGTCACGATATCATGACACCTTTGGCCCCGAGGGGAGCCTCGGCCAAAGGTGTCGCGATATCGACGTCGCGATATCGCGACACCTTTGGCCCCAAGGGGAGGCTCGCCGAAGTGTCGCGATATCGCGACGTCGCGATATCGCGACACTTCGGCACTTTACGTTTAAAAGGCATACTTACGATAATCAAAGGCGGACTTTGACGTGGCCGCCGCATCCAAAGAATGACTGCCACGTGGCACCCTTACGTGCCCCTCTCCAAAGAGACCCCGTGGATCTGCAGAACGGCGGACTTTAATGAGACAAGCAGTTTCAAAACAAATCCGATCCGAGGCCACGCCTCATAACTTCTAATGTCAGTACGAGCCATGTCTCATAATGGCCTGATAAAGATCAAATCTGAGCGGCCCTTGCGGATTTAGGGTTTGACATTAATGCTCTAAGAGGCGAAAACCTCTATAAAAACTAGCTCGATGCGAAGTAAAAAAAAGAGGAAGTATTTTTCTGAAACACAACGAAGTGCTGTTGAACTCATCCAGAGACCCGATTGCACCAGTTTGAATCCACCTTCTTCACATCCAGAATCTCTTGCAAAATAGAGGTTGGTGGGTGGTGCTCAGAAGCGTGAGTCAGACTCTCATACCCGACAGTGGATCACAAGAATCCACCAATTTGCCGACAACACATTATCCTGGATTTTGAGCCAATTCCTAGTGAGTTGGCGTCAAAGTCGGATTTTAATGGGGCGGCCCGCTTGGGCACCCCACGTATGTTCGTAGTGTTAATATTCATGCTATTTTGAATAAGATTAAAACAGTTTACGTTATCTCATTTTTGAATATAAACTATGCTGTTTTCCCAACAGATCTTGCAATAACTGTGTTTGGATAGATTATGTTTTCTGTTCGAATACCTTTCCAGCATTACGTTTTAGATTGTTTTAGATCGGCTATCAAACATATTGTTATGATATCGTAACTTTAGACATTCGTCAAATATTATCACGCTTTTCTCGTTCTGGTTGCACCACTAACTTGCAGGAAAGAACATTGATTCGACAATGGTCATCTGATGACGTTTTTCTGATTTTCTTCATTAGAATCGTAGGTTGCATAGAGTTGTTTGTTTGCATGAATTTAATAAATCTTTCGAATGTATTATTTATCAATTTCTAAAACTAACGCTCTACCCTTTTGCAGCAGGTGCTATTAATGTGTTTACTGTTTCTTTGGTCGCGAGAAAGAACAACAGCAAGCAAAGTTTTATCAACATAAGCGGCGGTGGTACTTTAGCCCATCCATTTCAAATGTGGGCATGCGGATAGAAGCAATATTGACCCCGATTGTAACCGAGACAGACTAACACTCCTGGCCCCTGAAAAGGCAGGAGATGTATTGTAACCGAACGGAATTAATTTATATTCGGTTGATTCAAAGTTCTGTTTTTATTACATCTTTAATACTGTTTTTCATTCCGAAATCTCATGCTTTCAAAAATCAAAGGTTTCTTTTAATTAAAAACCTTCAATAAATCTCATAAAAATCAAAGGTTACTTTTAATTAAAAACCTTAAATAAATCTCATATAAATCAAATGTTCCTTTTAATTAAAAACCATAAATAAATCAAAGGTTCCTTTTAATTAAAAGCGTTCAATATATTTTATATGAAACTAAGGTTTCTTTCTAATTAAAACCTTCATTATATTTCTCATAGAACAAGGTTTGTTTCTAATTAAAACCTTCATTATATTTCTCATAGAACAAGGTTTCTTTTTAATTAAAACCTTCATTATATTTCTCATGGAACAAGGTTTCTTTCTAATTAAAACATTCATTATATTTCTCATATAACAAGGTTTCTTTTTATAATTAGACTAAGCTACACAACACCTTACCTAATACAGGGTTTACAACTAGAGGTCAACGCCTTCCAAGGTTGATGCTGAGCAACCATGACCAAACCTGGAATCTAAGCAAACTAGACCGGGCAACCCTCATAGTGCTCCCTTCGGCATGGCATGACCTTCGAACACGCACAACACTCCATTGCTAATGCCCACTGGTTTCCTCTAAATTCTATGCTCACTGAAACGCTCACTAGAATTCTCACTAAAGCGCTCACTATATGCACAGCGTACAACACTTACAAACATGAGATTATCTCTTCCCTAAACCTAGTGCACATCGCTCAACATAGCCTATGGTGATTTCACACACACACAATGCTCACCCGATATATGGTGGTTTCTTTCTTAAACTACACACATAAGGTGGTTTTAGTTAAAACACAACGCTCCCACAAAGTTGTTTCATAACACACACAAGGTGATTCCAGTTAAAACATAGTGCTCCCATAAGGTGGTTTTATAACACACACATAAGGTGGTTCAAAATTAAACACAATGCTCATACACAACATATAGCGGTTTCTTTCAACTACACAGTTCTTATATACAACATATAGTGTTTTCTTTCAACTACACAATGCTTATATGCAACATATAATGGTTTATTTGAACTACACAATGCTTATATGTAGAAAACCAATGCAAATTAAAATCGGTGTTTGATTATCACCAAATTTCCAAATTAATTTACTTTTATTGATTTCTGACCCAATGGGAGGCATTAATTTACCTGTTTGGCCCATTCCATGGTGGGAATTTATAAAATTGATTGCCAATTGCAAACCACGGCTAGGATCTACAATTCCCATTTGCAATTTTGAAAACCACGGCTAGGTCCTGTGGTCCATGCAAAACATGATAGTGACTTGAAAAATTGGAGCTCTAACAGTGTCAGTTGAGAACTCACCTGAAACCTACCACACTTTATCCACACACCTACTCACAGGATGATGGCAAAGCGTGGGTAAGCTTCTTCTAGAAGCGACGAATGAGGCGAGGAAAAGGTAACTCAAAAACCAAGACCTCGCATCCAATACCACTAAAAATGAACCCAATTAAGTAATTGGTAAATCAATTTCACTAAATTGCTAGCAATGAACCTCATCTTAGGCTAGGGTAGCTTAGGTTTAATTTTTTTCATTTTTTGCTGCGGTATCGCACCTGGTGTTGTCTCAATTGGAGACCGTAGATACTAGTTGCGGTTCCTAATTGTTCAATTTGGGACCATAGCTACCAGCTGTGGTCAGCATTCAAAATCCCAACAGTAAATCTTTAACCATATGCGGACTGCAAGGTTGACCCGCAGTTCACCAACTTTAGAAAAAAATTATAATTTTTTTTAATTTTTCTAATTTTTTAGAGGCATTTAATATAATTTAATGCATTTTTTACCTATCTGATTGAAAAATATGATTGGTAGGCCTGCATTATGACATTTTTTTGCAATTTTATCAGTTTTTTACTATTTTTGATGATTGTTTAGGTCATTTATTAAATGTTTTTTCTTGTTTTAGTTATATTTTTCCTTATATCATGTTGTTTATTTTAGAGATTGACCTCTAGAGCTCGAGAGCCTGACATTTTGAAGACTCTCCATAGAGAGCTCACTGATGGTGAGAAAGAGTGGTTCAAAGTTGTCAACTTCAGCTACATACTATATCTACCCACTATCAGGGTATATAAATCATATTTGACTGCATTGGCTCGATGCTGGAATGCATGGACCAACACGTTTCACCTGCCTACAAGTAAAATGGCAGTTATATTAAAGGACATTTATAGGATCTTTAGGCTCCCCATTGATGGCAAAGCCATCATCTCTTCAAATTTTGGTGCTAAGGAGTCTGTCTTCGACGCCATCTTCGGTGCTCGAAGCAAAGAGGCTTAGCACGCCATTGACCATGAAGGGGTTCACATCAGCTATTGGTAGGGAAATAATGTTTTATCAGTGTGCGAGGTTGTTTTCATGCACCTGGTGGTGCAAGTTGTGCTTCCAAACTCCTCGAGTGTGAGGATTCCTTGGAATATCTTAGCCACTATGCATAGAGTTGTTCAGAGCTCTACCTGACAGCCACTGCTCATAGCCTAGGAGTGATCTATTGTCTCAGCTATATCATGAGCTATACCAAATTACTAATAGGAGACACCAGGTGATCATTTGTAGTCTACTACTTCAGATTTGGGGTTGGCAGCATATCAGTATAGAGCATCATGGGGAGCTATCCCTACACATTATAGATATTGATGATGCACATCAGTGTTATGATACCTACTAGCCTCGAGAGGAGGAGAGCTTTCAGAGTAGGACCCATACTGGTGATGTCCAAAATTATATCATACGATTCATAGGACTCGAGCCAGATGATGTCGAGTGGTGGCCCTACATGTAGTGTCCTGACTGGCCCGAGGCTAGTGAGTAGCTTCGACAGTATCATCGGGACAGATGGTTACTCAACTAGAAGACTGATATCAGAGAGTACCAATTTTTCTCTCGTGTCCTACGTCATTTTTGCATGGTGTGAAACATCCCGAAGATCTCATTTTCCTATAGGCACTTGGATTTGGAGAGGGATCTACATCTAGCCTCTAGCTCTAGGTGATGCTCTAGATGATTTATAGGATACTGGAGTTGACAAAGTTATGACCACTCCAAAGTATAGTGGATGGTGGTCTATGTTCTATTGGTATGGGGAAGGGCCTCTAGGTTGAGTTGCAGATCAGGAAGGGGTAGATGTGGATTTTGATAGGTGCAACATGTGCCAGCAGATAAAGGGTGGTTACAGTGCATAGGCTACAGATGAGGAGGCTCCTAAGGTTGACCCTGATGAGGAGGCTCCCAAGGAGGGGGAGGTCCCTCCTGATAGTGTAAAGGGACTACTCTTAGCATAGGTGGCTGACTTGCAGAGTCAGCTAGGGTGATTCTAGACATAGCAGAGGGAGTGGGACACTACTATCACTACTCTATAGATATAGTTCAGTAACAGATATCACCTACTGACATAGGTGGAGCAGCATATTGCTAGTCTGACAGCGTGGGCTACCATAAAAGAGACCCAGGCTGGCGAGCTCACCCATGCTCATGACTTGGCACTAGCATAGAGGGATGCACCAGTAGCAGAGTGATATCTGCTAAGGTTAAAAAGGGGGGATCATCCATCATCTTAGGTGACAGAGGGATGCACCAGTAGCAGAGTGATATCTACTAAGGGTACAAAGGGGGGATCATCCATCCTCTTAGGTGATTATGGGACCTCCAATGACACCAAGAGCAGCACTACTAGGTAGTCAGGATCCTATGGTAGAGATTCAGCACTTGCAAGTTTTGTTGATGAGTTCCCACATCCAGGGTTGCTCGGGTAGACCAGCTAGTTGGATATATATAGATGCTAGGTTCAAAGGTTCTTGAGGATCTGTATTCTCCAGAGTACCAATAGACTAGATATCGAAATACAAGACAGTCTATCACTAGCTCGAGCTATCACACCCACTAGAGTGAAATGACACACAAGTCCTCTAGTACACATGGTGGTAGTAGTCATACCAAGACTAGGGAGGTAGGGTAGTATACTGCAGCATCTAGCCATAGATCCCAGCACATAGAGGTGCCCATTGCATAGGTGACAATTGGACGAGTGCTAGGTCTCTTCGGGCTAGATGGTATTCAGGGCTTTCAACTGGATTCACAACATATAGTAGGGCAGTAGGCAGAGCAGGCTCCTGATCATAATACTAAGGGAGGCGGTGAGAGCTTCGGTACAGGGGGAGAATATCATAGCTAGAGCTCTACTATTTGTAGGATATATTTTTTATACATATCATTTTTGGTGTAATGTCGAGGACCTACACATTTGTAGCCTACAGGTGTTTTTGTACTTCCGATGTACTCTGAGACACATATTTATATATGATATGATTGATCATTATTTTATGGCTCATTATTGTGTACTCATTTATTTTTGATTTCATATTTATGTGATACACATGGATGCAATGCTTATACTATGTTGATGCTATATTATGTGATGTATGGATGACATGCACTAGATAGCTATTTGATTTATGATGATGATATGTAGTGCAATAGATGCTTAGACGTGCTTTTTGTGATGGATGCATATGGATGCGATTTTATTTTCTTAACACATATTTATTATTGTTTTCTTTGCATGCATTAATGTATTTAATGATTTATTTACATGATGCTAATCTAATATTAATGAACTTGTATGCTTTAATCACTTAAAACATAAGGAATAAATGTAGCTATGTTTATCAATATAATGGATGATGCCACATAATGTATAAAATTCATGAATGTAATTGAAAATCCTTAAGATAGGAATTTAATCAATTAATCACCCATATATGAAATGCACTGGTATGCGATGTTTATGGTACAAATGATATAATGTGTCATTATATTTTATTTTGCAAAATTTGAAAAAAATGCATGATATAGTCAATGGTCATCTAAATATTATTTCTAATATCCATCCGGTATCTATCCTATATGTTGATTGTGCTTTATATAATGATGTATCATGGATTCGATACTTTGCAATTTGATGATTTATATGGTTTTCATTTTTGACACTTTGTTGCTATGGGATAAATTTTTGAGGTTTTCCATGAGACTCAAACACCCTAATAGACTTATCAAAAGTTGCATACTAACCACAATAGACTTCTAAGATAAAATGCTTTTTCTAGGATAGTCCCTAACTGTTCATTATCCCTGTGTGTGCAAATGCTTATTTTAATATAAGACACGAGCACTCCCTAATGTTAGGCAGGATTCTTTTAGTCCATTTCTAAGATAGGGGTTCCACAAATGTCTTATCCAATCTCAAGTTTAGATTTTAGTTGGACTAAGCCACTAGGCAATGCAAGACACCTGAAGCTAGCTCCTCCACATTCAAACATTGGTCTTGTTCATAAGTGAGGTGCTAATGTGTCAGACATATTGTCATGCACAAGGTACAATAGTGCTAACAATTCCAGGGTTTCAAGCTCATTCCTTTCTATCCTTCAATTTTCGTGATACTTGCTCATGTGTAGTGAAGCAAGGTAGTAGATTCCATATTCTTTTTGAACTATCTTTGGATCTTCATTTGATCCCTCTTCAAACTAGATTTTGGATCTTCATTTGATCTCTGCTCGAAATTTTGATTTATGATCTTCATTTGATCTTCACTTTTGAACTTCACTTTGAGTTTTGATTTAAGCTTTTTTTCTGATCTTCACTCGATATTCACTTTTTGACATTTAAATTTGATAATTTTCTTCATAAACTCTCCTTTGGGGAAATTTACTTGAAAAAATTATTTTTGGTATATCAATTGAGAATATCGATCGTATGACATCAATATGAGATATCACTCTGGGGAGTCGATCTATGATATCGATCTAGGGTATCAATAATGATGATTGATGTGGGATATCTCTTTGGGATATTGTTGATTTTATCATAAGCAAGGTATTCTGAATAGGGAACTAACCTATCCTTTTTCCAACTACCAACATTTATCATACCATCTATACAAAGAGATAAGCAAGAATAACTCTTTTCGCTTCAGGATACCCGGTCCTGCTTCACAAATTTCATCTTCCCCTAGTCATTGTTAGGATTGTTTAAATTTTTTGATTAGTGATAGGCTTCTGATATGCTAAGGGCTATACTAACTAAACCTTAGCTACAAAATCAAAGCAATATTTCTACGAACACTTGATAAGACCACTAGGTATGGCTGAGTGATAAAAAAACCCTAGTATATCTCCACAACAACATTATAGGTTGTGTTGAAAAACACAATTACTCACATGAATGATGGATCATGATAAATGTAGATATGCATGATTTAAATGCAAATGTGGCATCATTTGTAAGAATGACAAACACAATGCCTTCTATTATGGAATGCAATGGATGACGAATGCCTTTATGCAATGCAGTAATGCAACGAATGCATGTATAAATGCAAAATGAAAATGCAAATGCAAATATTTTTGGATTTTATGCTTTACCATTTTTTTTTTTTATTGATTTTATAATTTTTATGGGTTTTGAGCCTCATAATTGACCAAATGGTGAGTACATGCCTCTGGAGCCTTTAGATTGACCAAGCAATTTTTAGGAATCCTTGGAGCTTTTAGGATTGACCAAAGGTATTATGGGTACCTTTGGGGCATTTTGGGATGACCAAGCGATTTTGAGAATCCTTGGAGCCTTTGGGGTTGACCAAGAAATTTTTTAGAAACTCTTGGTACCTTTTGCATTTGACCAAAGGGCTAACATATGCCTTTGGAGCTTTTTAAAATGACCGAGTGATTATAAGAAAATCCTTGGGGCTTTTAACTGACACGACCAAGCGGTTTTAGGGACCCTTGGAGCCTTTTGGGATGATGGAGTAGTTTTGACCAAACCCTCAAAGCTTTTGAGGTTGACCAAAGGGCTTACAGATGCCTTTGGAGCTTTTTGAGGTTGACCAAAGGGCTTATAGATGCCTTTGGAGCTTTTTGATTTACCAAACCACTTGTGAGAGTGTTTGGAGTTTTTAAGGATGACCGAGCAACTACAAGAAACTCCTAGAGATTTTTACTATGCTCTTCAAGCATAAAATGCCTTAATATGGATGATGTTGAGAGGTTCAGGCTCTTCAACACCCCCTAGAAATGTTAGGCAATAGGTACCCAAACCAATATTTTTAGATATGATGTAGGGTCCTAGCCAATTAGCCATGAATTTATCTCACATATCTGGCAGCAAATTAGAGTTTTGTTGGTTTTCTTTCAAGATAAGATCCCCAACTTCAAATTCTCTTTGGTGGATTTTGATATTGTAAGCTCATTTTAGTCACTCCTGATAGATGCGAAGATGCTCCAGGGAATTCACACGATGTTCATCAAGTAGCGTCAGTTGATCTAGTCGAGCTTATCATGCGGTGTCATCATCGATGAACTCTTTCAATGCGATGCACAATGTTGGAATTTATAATTCCAAGGGCATAATGGCCTCAGTGCCATATACTAGTGAGAATGGTGTTTCCCCAGTGGGCATCCGAATACTAGTCATGTAAGCCCATAGCACAAGGGGCAGCTGGATGTGCCAATATTTGTGGTTTTCTTGTACCATCTTTTTCAATATGGCCACCACTATCTTATTTGAAGCTTCAGCCTGCCTGTTTGCTTGTGGATAGTATGGAGTCGCAAAACTATGTTTGATTCTATATTTAGATGTCAAAGCTCTCATAGTTTTGTTCTTGAAATATGTTCCATTATCCGATATTATTTTGGATGGAATTCCAAAATGACTTATGATATGCTCTAGTATAAACTTTGCTATACGAGCTCTAGTTGTTGTTGTTAAGGGTATTTCTTCCATCCACTTTGAAAAATACTTAGTAGCCATGATTATGAATGTATTCTAACCCGATGATGGAGGAGAGATCTTGCCTATAAGATCCAATCCCCACTGAGCAAATGGCCAAGCTTCTTGGATGGGTTGTAAGGCCTGCGATGGCAAGTGCATAAGATTAGCATGATGTTGGCATTTAATGCATTTCTTGACATACGCATTGCACTCCTTCTCCATAATGGGCCAATATTAACACATTCAAAGGATGCACTTGATGATGTCCATACCACTAAAATGGCCAATGCACGTACCATCATGGGCTTGCAAAATTACCCATGATGCCTCTTGGGGCTCTAAGCAATGAAGGAGAACTCCATCGTAGTTTCTTCGATACAAGATATATCCTATTAAGACATATTTGTTCACTTTCTATTTAAATGTGTGCTTTGTGGCACATGGAAATCCCTCTAGGATTATACTAAGCTTTAGGAAGTCTTTAATTTGTGATATCCAATTTTGATAAATCTCAACTTCGATTGCCAAGATGACTTGCTCCCCCTGAGTATTTACTTTTACAAATGCAGACTCAAAAACAACCCTGTGGTGAATGGTAGTGCCACTCCCCATGGGAATCTAAGAGGTTAATGACCCCTAGTGTGCCTTCTTAAGAAAGTATTTAGCTTTGCAGAACCATTCATATTATGGTTCTACACTGATCATGTTGACCGATTATTTGTTATCATAGGTTGCATGCTCTGCTGCTAGATACGAGAGCATCTTGACATGGATGGTAGTGAAATTAGAAGATGGATTTTAAGGGATTAAAGTTCCCAGATAATACATAGTATCTGCAAACCTATTTAACAATTGAGTGATTGCCTTAATGTCATACCATTCAAGTTTGGCCAAATATGGGTCAACTAGATCTTTATAGGCTTTCAGTACGGGACACCGACACTAAAAAATCCCCTTAACTTTATTTACTATGAGTAAGGAGTTGCCAAATATGTTTAATCTCTTAATATTCATGGCGATAGTTGTGTGGAGGCCCAGCAGTAGGGCTTTGTACTCAATGTTGTTGTTGGTGCATGGAAAATCCAACTTGAACTACAAGGGCATTAGAGCTCCTTGTGGTGTGAAGAACACTATTTTTGCACCACCCCTTCTTCACACTTTGAACTATTGAATAACAGAGTCATATCAGCATTTTTCTTTGGTTCTTTAGGTTTGAGAGCTTCAGATACGATGAAGACTACATTGTTCAAAAGCTCAATTGTTAGAGGTCTACTATTTGACAGTGGTACCTCAACTAATTGATCTGCTATGACCTATCCCTTAATGGACTTCTAGCTTATAAATTCTAGATCAAATTCTATCAAAAGCAGGATCCACTTCACAGTACGTGTATTGTGATAAGTCTTACTCATCATGTACTATAAAGGATTTTTTTTGGATATAACATACATCGTATGACTTAACATATAGTATCACAATTTCTTTGTAGTGAACACTACTGCTAAACACAATTTTTCCACATATGCATACCTAAGCTCATAGCTCACCAAATTTTAACTAATATAATATATGTTCTACTCTTTGCCTTGCATGTTCTTTTGGGCCAACATGGTTCCCAATGCAAAGTCAGTTGTCGATATATATAGTAGAAAAGGCACCTTTGGCCTTGGTGGAGCTAGCACTGGCAGCGTTGCTAGGTATTACTTTATCTCAGTGAAGGCTACCTTGTATTCCTTTTCCTTGTTAAATGGGACACCCTTATGTAGCATTCGATTCATGGGTTAACATTTATCTGATAGTTGGGATTTAAATCACTTTATCAAGGCTACCTTTCCCTGAAGGCTCCTTAATTATTTAATATTTGTGGGAGGATGCATTTCCAAAATGGATTTGACCTTCACTGGGTCTACTTAGATGCCTCTCTTGGAGATGATGAACCTTAGTAATTTTCTAGAAGTTATGTCAAATACGCACTTCTTAGGATTCATCCTGACATTGTGCTCTATCAGGTGATCAAAGACTTTCCTTAAGACCTCTACATGTTCTTCTCATAGCAATGACTTGGCTAACAAGTCATCGATATAATATTCAAGAATTTTGGGCATATAGTCATGAAAAATGTATGTCATGGCTTGTTGATATGTGGCACCAACAATTTTTAGGCCGAATGGCATAAATTTATAGCAAAATATTCCCCATGGTGTTATAAACATGATTTTATGTTGGCATTCAGGTTTAATCCAAATTTTATTGTAACCAGAAAAATCATCCATTAAGGAGAGCATTTCATGACCTGCAGTTGCATCTACGAGAGCATTAATATTGGGCAACAAAAATTAATATTTGGATGTTGCCTTGTTTAGGTCTCTTAAATCCATGCAAATACGGATTCTTCCATCGGGTTTTCCTATGGGTACCATATTGGACACCCATTTTGGATAATCGATGGAAATTATAAATTCTACATCCAATAACTTTTGTAGCTCATCTTTCACCATTAAGGCTACTATTCGGTGCATTTTCCTAAGATTTTTCTTGATTGGCTTCTTCGTCAGATCTAGCAAAAGGTTATTTATAACCAATTTTGGGTCTAGACCTGGCATATACTTATACGACCAAGCAAACAAATTTGGTATCTCTTTCAACAGAAGGATGAGGTTGGCCTACTCTTTTGGAGTGAGACTCTCTCTAAATTTAACCTTCTTTGAACTGGTAGGATCATCACTGATATCCACCTCAAAGGTTTCCTCTATCGACATATGTGATCCCTCCTCAAGCTGGTGATGTGTAGGAATCAGATGGATGTCATCATCCAGGTTGATTGGTTCCACGTTGGAAGCATTTTCGATATGATAAACATCATATTCACAGTCTGGTGCAAAATGGAAAGCTTACAACATCTCTTCATTTTGGAATAAATATTTAGGCTCAATGGTTGAATCAACACGATCCCAATCGATAGCATATTTGTTAAGATATAATGGTTTAGACGGATCTATTGGATTGTAGAGTGGAGTGGTCAAATCAATGGAGACCATGTTTATGGAATGGAATTGATCTTGAGGACAACACAAACTGACCTCTACAAAATATGCATAGTCCTCATACCCACGATCTGGCTCTAGTGGCACAAGTACAAAAGGATATTTCCTATGAGGACTATAAATAACCTGATCCTCCCTATGCATTGAATGAAAAATATGATCATTTTTCTCATAGAGCTACATGTAGGTCTATGAAAGGGGATTAACCAACCGATGTATTGGATCCAGGTTTAACCGTCTTGCTCTCAGATGCGGACCAACATGTAGTTACCGATAGACCTCATCTATATTGATGGGTTGATGATGGTGCTACAAATAAGGAGGACCAAGGTAGGCCATCTCTAGCTCATATTCTTCATCATTTTCATAATAGAATCCTTCATTCACTCCAACTCCTAGAGGTCACTCCTCTAAATGAGGCCCCATTAATATTACTTCTTGCATGTTGTCGTCACTATCTGGAAAAGTTAGATAATTATACCTTATGTACAATGCTATCGATAAAACTGGCTCAGTATCTTCCCCTGAATGATCAAAGTTGGAAAGGATCACCTTGGTATCTTGTACCGACTCAATAGGAAATACATGATGTGCATACAAATGCCTTACATAAGTGACTTCGACTCATCCCCATATTTAATATCATTTGAGGAAACCTCATCTACATCATAACCTCATCCACTCATATCGGAGGTGGACTCTACTCCATATTCATTACAAAGATCTCCTAGCTCGAGATCACTTATAGTATAGTGGTTACACCCTTGCTCATCTATGTCATCGACTACATCATGGGTTTAGTGTCCCAGTTGATCTTTGGGGTTCATTTCTATCTTAACCTGCTCAAGGAACCCTTCATGATGATCTTCGAGTGGCTAAATGGTGATAACAGATATCATAGGGTGATTCCTCCAAAATTTGGAAGGATCTGAATGATATGGATTAAAATCCACATCGTCCACCATACTAAGGTACAAATGATCTAGGGATGCTACGAGCAAATCATTCTACCCACATATATATAACCTTAGACCAAATATATTAGTTACTAACTAATAATGAGGTTCTAGCGGAGTTCTCCGTCCTTGTTCAAAGAGACCAAGGCCGTATCCATGTCAATGATATTGCTCAAAAATATGCGTGACATACTCTAGATTAGATAAATAATGAACATTTACCATGAATGGTTCCTCGTCATCTTCATCCATGGGATATCACATTGGACGCTAATATAACCCCGCATAGATGAAGTTAGTTTGGTTAGGCAGCTCCCCTAGTGGCACCACTGATCCAATTGGATAATGATGAGTGGATGGTCGACCCATATCTTGCGCAATATTTAGAATTGGTTTGAATGTCACATTTTTTACAAGGTACTCATCTAATATGGTATTAGCGAGATGTACCATCACACGTGATGCGGATGACCCTGTTGAAGAGGTAGGCAAGGCATGCTGAGGTACCTTCTCAGCTTTGTCTTAGGATTCCTCAGTTTCCATGGGAATGGGAACATCCTCAGCTATTTTATTGGGCTCAAACTCTTTCTCTTTCTCACCCATATTCACCTTTAATTTCCTATCATCTTGATGCATGACTGATGCTGATGACTTCAAGGAAGTGATAGTGGTATGCTCCGATCTGTGTGACATAGATGACATTGGTTGAGCATGTACCATCGGTTTACCTCCTGGTTTCTTTATTGATGACAATGGTTGAACATATAGGCGCATTTATAGGAGTATGAAACCCCAAAGAAAATACTCTAGGTTCATAAACTCGAATGAATCTTCATCAGATGCCACTACGTGAACCAGTCCCTCGTAAATATATTTTACGAACTGATGCAGTATCAAGGGGACACAATTTATTTAATGAATCCAAGACCTACCAAGTAAAATGTTGTACTACATGGCCCCTTCTATCACATGACACATTACTAAAAAGGTCTTCAGACCCACTTGCATGAGTAGGATAATTGTGTCGACAGTTGAATATAGTGTGTCATTAAATGCTCTCAATGTAAATTTAGTTGGCACAATGTGTGATTTAGGTAGCTTTAAATGGCTCAGTGCATTGGTCATTATTATGTTGATCAATGAGCCAGTATCGATCAAAACCCTTTTAAATGGCATGTGATTCACACACATAATTATACGCAATGGTGGGTTGGTCGTAGTTGTAGAAACTTTCCTTATATCATGATTGTAAAATTGGATCATCGATTCCTGACACTGCTGTAAATGTCCCATGAAATTGGTAAATGCCTATGCATCCTAGGCCTATACTTCAATGGACCTCAAAATGTCCATAAGATTCTCCCTATGTCTTAGGTACTGCTGTATTAATTCATATATAGACAACTTCACAGGAGTTGTCTACAAGTTTTGTACCAACCTGCTCCTTATGGTCACCATCGATCTTGTTGGTGGGCCTGGAATATTTTGTGCCAGTCACTAATTCTCTGTGGCTTGTATTTGAATAGGAGAATGAGGTTGATTATGTTGTTCATATCTCCTGTGCCTAGTGACAACATTGACTATGCCTATGAATCCCTAGGTAGGTGGTTTGACTCGCACCTGGTTAAATTGACCAACATTTTTCCAAGGCACCTCATGATTTGGTAAGGGATTCTTGTAAATCCCTATATTCAGATTATCAGGTGCCTGTGGATTGTGTGGCACTACAAGATCACCCTTTTCAATCATATTTTGCACCATGTGTTTGAAATACCAACACACCTCGATGTCATGGCCTTTTGTTCTATGAAAAATTCAAAATATATCATCTTGGAACCCCTTTGGTTTGGGTTGATTGGGTCTATCATCTTGACTTCAAGAAATCTAATCACCTTGGCCTCGCATAACTGATGTAAAATCAATTTTAGTGATTTTTTCAATGGTGTGAACTATAAAGGCAGGTGTTGATCTTTGTTCTTGCCCTTATAATTATTTTTGCGCTTGTCATATTGCATAGGGGGAGGTTGAGATTGATAATTCTATTTATGTTGCCTCTTGTCCTCCCGTTGGTGATTTAGTACCACTTGATATATGTGGGCCTGCTTGCCCTATTATTTTTTGGCACTCTTCTTTCATCCCTCTATCCTATTTTTGAGCTTCAAGTTGCCTTCCTGCAACTTGATGTCCTCAATCACCTTGGCTTGCACCAAAGCCTCTTCGAATGTAGGATACTACTGCAGCTGTAGCAGTAACGATATGTGCTTGGCACAACTCTTCATAAAAATTTGGGTTAAATTTGTGGTAGGAATAGGGAATGGCAACTTCACCATTAGTCTCCTCCATCTCTTTCCATATTGCTCTATTGGCTCGTCATCGTGCTGAGCTAGCATAGCCAGATCGAAAATATTGTCCTATTTCTTGATGCCAAAGGAATAGCATTCAAGAAATGCATCAACTAATTTCTCAAAACTAGTTATGCTATATTTCTTTAGTTGATTAAACCACTCTCGGGCCAGCCCTAAAAGTGTCGTGATGAACGTACACAACAATAATGTATCATTGCTTGCTATCTAAAAACAAGCATCCATAAATATCATGACATGGTCCTGTGCATCTTCATCACCCTTAAAATTGTCCAACCTGGACATATCAAAATGCTCAAGGTAAGCCAGAGTAGGCACAGAATGATCCAAATGCTTGTTATGGATTTTCCTCCATGTCAACTTTTGAATAGTCATGCCTTGTCTCTCAATGGATTTAATCTTCTTAGATAAGGCCTTATAGGCCTTTGAAGATAGAAATTCCTCCTCCCTAAGTTGATGTGTAGGTGGCTTAGGATGTATTACCTTCCTTGTGCAATATGGATGGCGTTGCTCTTCCTCCTCTTCAACTTGGGAGCTCTCGGGATATTCTTGCTCATATCCATCTCTCGCTGCTACTTCATGATGCCTCTACCTTTGATTATCGAGAAATAGTAGCCACTCCCTTTGTTTGGCACTAGCATGAGTATGAGCATATATATGCTCTTGATGCATATCGACTTGATAAAAGCCTTTATATATACATGCTCTCTATGCTCATCTTGTGGATATAGACCAGATCTAGCTAACCTATCCTCCTGCTCTACACATTCCTTCTGGGTAAGGATACACTCCTCGCGCATGCACTGCTCATATAACCTCTGTCGCATGAGCCTTTGCACTTTAATATTTTCATCCTCAATATGTTGCCTCTCTAGGCGACCATCCTCTAATTGATTTTGAAGGATTTGGTATTTTTTCTCTGATGCCAGTCGATATGATCTATCAATCTGGTCTATCATGGGAGGCCTTTGGTATCCCTACTCTGTACGAGTGACCTTGTGGATTATGTACCCATCATATTGATGTGTTGTGCCTTTGCCTCTATATGTGAAGACAACATTTGCCTCCTATTGTATCCTATACTATGAATCACCATGCATAGGTAGTGGGTGTGTGACATGAGGGTGCTTAGAAGCCTCCCCATGTTCTCTAGTAATGCGGATGAAACTCATGCTACGCTCACTCAGGGCTTGAGTGGGCAGAGTGCTTGTAGCCTACCTGCTCTAAAACACTACCTAGATCCTTTAGCTACCTATACTACCATTGCTCATGCGGTAGTGTGCCATTATCTCCCACCTTTGATATATTAATGGTGATCTTGCATGGAGGACCATGCATGGGAGTATGGTTATACCTATACTCGATAGCGAGCCTATCTACCTACCCCTGAATGGGTGGTTCTCTAGTCCTTTTATACTTAGAATGTGGGGCTATAGATCCTTCAGTATACTTAGTACGTAGGGGCACCAACTTGGTCCCCTGCACAACAAACTCTTCAATCAATCCCATGGATGCGCGTGCATTGAGGTCTCAGTAATGGCTCTCAAGTAGAACACCCTCATACTGGAACTTTTCCTATTCTATACTATACCTAGAGGAGTGTACTTAAGCTCTTCTATCTATGGTTTTCTCTACTTTCTACCCTTGTGTCGAGTTACCTCCTTGAATGCTAGTCGAACGACATTTGGTTCGCTCATGTGGTTGAGGAATTGGTATGTATTGTTGTGAATTGGTTATGGTTTGGTCATCGGTATTGGATTTGGACCTTTGCTGACCAACCCACGTATCCACAATTGTGTAACTAGAGTCTAAATGTATTATTATTAAGTAAACAATGTATACAATAATGATTATCTCATTTTAAATTTTAAAAGTGAGTCCTAAACTATTTGATGTGTTTTCAATATTTGTTGTATTAGTGTAGAAACTCTTATCATGTTTTACAAAACTTGTTGGATTTTATTCTCAATTTAATGGATTTCACCTGTACACTCGTAGCTCTACAACTTGGATATGAACTCCAAGTCGGGTAAATCCCTCGTGTGTGGTAATGAAGCCCACACCTAGACAAGGAGCATAGGTCTTCTTAGATTCTCACCCATTTTCCCCCAGTCGACGTTATACCCTTTGAAGATAATACATGAAAATTTTCCAAGGTATGAAAGGTTTTTGAATTTAGTATTGGTCTATATATCAAGGATTCATAGGATTTGTACCAATGGATGGAAGTTACATCCACCGTCATTGAGCCCTACTACTGGTTGGATGTCAGACCAAACTCACTAGCATTTAATTTCCAAGTGGTGTGTGTGGTTCCTTTTAATCTACATAAAATAAATGCATCATATAGCATACATGCTCATTTTCTAAATGCTATGCAAGTGAAATACGTTTCAAATTCAAAAAATGTAAGCTATTCTAGATGCTCTTTAAGACTATGCACATTATGATGCTAAATGGCCACTAATTGGGCCTCACACATGCAAACCATCCACACATCTCTATCAAGCATGATTTAGCCTAGGGAAAACTACAATCAGAGGTCCATTTTTCCCAACAATACCTTTCTATTGAAAGTGAAATACGAAAGTAAACTAGGACAATTGATTTATCGTTTTCTTAATTCATTTCCTAAATTGCATTCGAATTAACCTTACTGTAAAAATACAGAGAACAAAAAAGTAACAGAGGTCTGAAAATAGGACCTACCTCAAGTCCTGCACTGTTTGATATTTTGAATTTGACTGTCTGTGTTGTCAGTAGGAGACCACATGTCTGATCTATGTTTCTGACTGTAAACCGTGCCTTGTACTTGCATTTTAGTTGTTGGGCCATAGCTAATAGTTGCGATTTGTACCTGCAAGTGTAAAACCAATAAAACATAGTCATATTTTATAAATGTGGGGTTCCACCATGATCGTCTTCTATAACAACCAAAAATGCTCGGTCTCGATGGCATCCTATTGCAATAAATGATAAAAATATAACATGCACACAAGAACAAGAAATTGACAACAACGAATCAAGAAGAAAAATGCTTTATTCCATTGTATTCAAATTCAGCATCAAATTACAAGTACATCCCTCTTAGGGATAATAATTTTGATACAATATTACAATAGGAGTGCATAATTGTTTCCCTCTTAAGGGTAGGTGTGATTTCCAAATGCCTTTCAGGATGACATGAACTACTCTAGGGTGGAGGTGCCCTCTTCTTCACGATGGAGAAGGAACTTGATAGTTGGTTCTCCTTTGAAATTATTCCCTGTGGTCAAGAAACAACACAAGAATGTAAAAAATATAGGTAGCCTCTCATGATGAGGCCCTTTTAGGTAAATTGCATAATGACACCATTAAAGATGCATAATCAAGAAATATGAAAAGTGCTTCTAAGCTATGCAAATTGAATCAAGATTCATAGAATAGCATAAATAAAAGTAGCAGCTACACTATGCATGGATCAAATACATAAAATGAAGCATAAACATGCATACAAAAACCATTTAAGTTCTAATTGAAGCATAAACATAAAGAAGTAAATCTAACCTAATTCTACGGTCATAAATCTGCTACACTACCCTTAAACTATGAAAAAAACTAATCTAACCTAATTAGTCTGACATAAATGAAAATAGGAATGTGGTTATACCTCTGCTATAAACCACAGCTTTGGTGAGCAGTCTGTACTATAAATCATGGCTAAAAGTCATAGTTAGCACTCTGATAAGATTACCCTAAATTCCAAGTGAAGTGGGCTTGACCTCCTTGTCCAATTGATGTTCTAGGGTCACCTTCGATGTCTTTCTGATAGGTTTGGTAGTTGAATCACTGTAATGGGCCTTCATTTACCCATATTTACATTTCTTGGTCCTTCTAGACTCCTAGAAATTCTATGGCAAACTGATCATTGGGTGAATAGCCAAGTGGCCTTCAAATTCATGAATTTAGTATGCAATTCAATAGGGCTTCACTGCTTGCTTGATCAATTCATACTCTCTCAATAATTCGTCAACGCTTCACTATAAAAATCATACATATATATATATATATATATATATATCCCCATTTTGAGGGGGTATTTATAGGATGCCCTAGGACTGGGGGTGGCTTCCTGGAGAAGCCAAGATCAAGAAGAGGTGGTTAGGACAGTTGGAATGGAAGCCTTTGGAATCTTTCATCCATTAACCACATTCTTCTAGATCAAATGGTCGTTCCAACCAATTTGGCTCAGATTGAAGGCAAAATGAATTCCAGTTAAGACCGTAGGTCATAACTGTGGTCTAGACTGTAAACTACGGGTCTCAGCCATGGTTCAGCTGTAAATCATAGGTCTAGGCTGCGGTTTAGACTGGTTAGGCCAAGGAGCCCAAATTGAGTGGTTAGAACCACTGCTCTATCTTGGAGTCTATCCAAGATCTTCCATATGGTCTTGTAGCATGTCCATATGAGTAGTCATCCTCCACATGATGTGTTTTAGGTGTCTACAATAGCATATAATGGTTTCTTTCAACTACACAACGCTTATATGTAGCAAACAAACGCAAATTAAACTAGACTCTAAATTTAAAGCAACCCAACCTTAACTCCTATAGAGAGTAGAAATATGGTGACATCTCACTGCCTCTCCCCTTAGCTTCTAGTGTGTTCTTATGTTATTCCTCCTCTCTCATTTGCATCTTCATATAAGTTTGCTCTACATCCCCTATCTGCTCTATTCTCCTTCCCTTTCTTCCTTCTTCCCCCTTCTCTGTTCCTTATTTTCTCCTTACGTGCTCGTCCATCGTTTTCTTGAACCTCGAGCCCTGTCTTGAGCCTTAGTTCTTCAATGCACCGTTCCCTATCCTTTACACATTCTTCCCATATTTTCCACCTTTGGAAAATTAGTAGCATCTTAGGCTATTTCCTAGGTTTCATTATTTAGGAAAGGGATGATTACATTTTATTTTAAAAAACATGAAGAATGGCTCTTTTCATTAAAATATCATTCTTATGATATTTATCAACATTAAAATATATTACTTTTATTTGCACAATTTCATTATTATTTTTAAATAAAAGATATCTATTTTTTTTATACATATATCATTTTTTCTTAAAATGAATCCTTTTTCACTTAATTCAATTAATTAAAGTTTTTTTTAATGAATTCTCTATTATCATTAAAATGAACACTTTTAATCAATTTAAATGAAAAATAATTTATTAATTGCAATGAAGTTTACTAAGGGGCTCAAATGAGCCAAATATTATTTACTTAAACTTCATTAATTAATTTAAGGGAATCTTCTTTCAACATGTAAATTTAATTTATTTTCTTTCATAAGAATTATGGTCTACTTTCATTTCAACATGACACTTTACCTTATGCATCTATATACATATTGCAGTTGTTCTCATATATAAAATCCAATATTAAACTACTCAAGCCATGATGTAGTAAAGAGCAAACAAATTTATACAACAATCAAAGAGGGAATCTTTCCATCAACCCAATCACTTATCTTAGCCAAATATTTTATGATAGCTACTAGGTTATCAACTAAATCTCAAGGTGATAGGCCATCGACGATTATCCCTTCCATCAATGCATACCTATATGAAGGTATCTATCCATGTTACCTCCAAGTACCTTAATCACCATTTCCCCTGATCTTTGGTACCCTCATTTCTGGTGGGTGACTATGCATGTTCCACCTACGAGTGTACCTGATCCTGCACACTTGGAAATATGTTAGCGATAACATGCCCTTATAAATAAACTAAACATCATATAGCTGGTTTAATTTTACAAACTAGGTATCACCACATCATAGGTTAATACATTTTTTGCTTGTGCTATAAATTCAGCTAGGGAGGGTCATGACAGATTGCCTGTTATTTTTTTGTTTTTGGTTTCATGCGACCATCTCAAGTAGAGATGGTGGTGACCATGAGATCATCTCGAGTCGATACGGTTACACCTCTCATGGAGAAAGTTGTCTATTGCTAGAGAAATCCATGGAATTAGCCCTAAGGTTGCCCAACGTGGATTGCATGGGTTGGAAAGAAGGCTCTTTAGGAGTCTCCTCAAGATAACGCATTTTAGGTGTCTACAACTCCTATGAGAAAATTGGTAGAAGTTTGTAGGTGAATCAGTGTTTATCAAAATTAAGCCAAATTTTAGAATTTTGGGGGTATTTTCCACCATTTGGGCTCTTGTTGATGATTATCACCTTACAAATTGATAAATTTGTAAAAGCAATATTTATGTACTACAAGTACCTAAATAAACATTAATGTGACTCTACAATTATGTTATATTTTATCCTACTAAGGTGACTCTATAATGGTGCTATTACTATATTAAGGTATTCTAACATAGTTTTAATCCATTTTATGATAATAGTTTCTTAAAATTATATAGTATATTAGATTCATCAAGAAATAATTAATATTGTAGTTGATATTTAGGGTAATCATTAATTGAAAAAATATTTCAAATTAAGTTTAGAATAGGAATTTAAATATTTTTGTTTATATATCTTTATTATGAGTATTCTAACAAACCATTCTATGACTATATATAGGGTAAGATATTTTTTTATAAGCTTGTTTTCAATTTTTTTAATTATTATTCATTTTGAACTAAAGGACTATAATATTTTTGATAAATTCTCATGTCTATATGTTGGGGTACCAAACATCGATAACTTTTTACAACATTTATATAAAATGAAAGCAAACAAGTAGATCTAGGGAAAGTACATTAATTATAGTTTTCTTATATATTTAAAATTTTATTTTTACCTAAAGATAAGATTTTATTTTAAAATTTTGATATGTTGAACAATAAATAAATGAAGAGAATGTAACTATGATAAAATTTTATGAAATTCATATATTTAGAATTTACATACCAATGCATATTTTTAAACAAAGTTCATTTGAAAGTAATATCATATAACCCATATGAGGCCTCCAAAGTTGTGTTAGTGACCTTGTCAACATAAAAATTGATATAAATATAAATATGTAATTATAATAAAACTATATATATATATATATATACATATATATATATTAAAATTTGCATTCCAAAACCTATCAGTCGATAAATTTTTGGTACAAAATAACATGATTTGACCTGATTTTGAGGCCTACAAAGTGTGCCAGTAAATTGTTCTAGAATACCAATGATTTTATAGCATTACCATAGCATCAAATTAGTTTTAATATAACATTCCTAAAAATTTCTAAGTGTAGTGCTTTGATAATATTATGGAAGAACTAGCTTAGCACCACATATTTGTAGCAACATTATAGTACCTTTTAATACTAGTGTGAGACTATGGTGGGATAAAAGCTTAACTCCAATAGAAAAGTTCAAAACTAGACTAGTGATGTTAGCTTAACATAAATAGTAATGTTATAGTATGAAAATGTTGTAATGTACCATGAAAAATTTTCTAATGGGAATTTTGAAATTTTAACTATAACTAGATACTAGAGGGAGAATAAGAGGTAGATTTTGGTGTCACTCATCATATGATGAAATATGATATTATTGTTTTTAATATTTTGATAAACTCAATAAGAGAGAAATTTTTAAAATCAACAATTGTTTTTATTGAGTAAATACTTCTTATACATATACATATTCGTCATGGGGATTGAACCCGGGTCACATCACCGATAATGCAAGTGGTGTTCTTGCTGATAGACCACATCATGCAAATTAGAAAGGTATTGGAATATGGTAATGCAAATGATTAGAAAGGTGTTGAAAACTACCAACATTTAACATGTTTTAAATTTTATCATTAAACTTCTTTTCATTCACAAATTATTCTATATAGAGAATAATATAGGATTTTATCCTAAAAAGTATTATATAAAAAAAATAAAGTATCAAAGAAATAAACTTACAAAGATGAATAAAATACTTATCTCTTAGATATATGATTGAATTGATATTTTAACTTTATGTTCTTGATGCTTGATCTTGGATCCATTTGTGATATACATGATCATAATTTTATTGAGTAAAGGATCCCACCCTAACAATGGAATAAATATGAGAATCTATAGAAGGAATACCAAATAGTAAAAGAGAACAAAAATTCAGGATATCATAAACTTCAATATCAATATTTTAACAATCTTGATATATGATAAAAGTTAATAATATGATGGACATATTACTTCTAAAGTAGTATTTTCCTTGAACGATGTTTGAATGGTCACTAATAATAAAAGGTCAATACCATGTGAGTATGTATAGGGATATTTTTATTTACAATAATTACACTATATATTGGATAAAAAAGTAGTAGTGTACATGAGGATACAAAAATAGGATAAAGAGGTGTTAAATTTCAAAAATAGGGGATAATTTTATAAATCATTAAATGCAAGTGTATTGATATTGCTTTGGTAAGTGTCATAGGTCTATGGTTTGAATAGGGTTTATAAGTAGCTTTAAATGGTATGTAAGTAAGTTTTATTAGGGTTAAGATAAGTCACTTATATATTTGTGGAATTATAGATAACAATGTAAGGGTAGAAGATAGGATGATAAGAAAAACTTAAAACTAGGATCCATTGCTTAAATCGGTTTTTATTTTTGAGTGATAATAGCTTACCTAAAATGGTGGAATATTTTTGTGTGTGTATTAAAACATTGCTTACTAAGGTAGGCCACCTAGGATTAGGCTTATTTTAATAAAAATAATACTATAGTAATTTTGCCAAAAACATATTTGAAAAGGTACCATCAAAATATGAAATTATAAGAACTGATAATGAAGCCAACAGATAAAGAGGGTAGAGGAAAGCAGAAGCACACTAAATTACATTATTTTTAGTATTTTATTTATTAGTTATATAAAGAATTGAGAACTGCATCAGCCATGTTAAATAGAAGGATAGCGGGAGGAATATTATTTTAGCTTCTCTATAAACAGGTTTAGCCCAGGTTTTTTTGTTTTACTCAGATAGGGCTATCTTGCATTTGTATGATCTTCTCTTATTTTTTTCTTGTACATATTTTGAGCTTTTTGTAAATAGTTAGAGCCCTTCAACCCCTTTTTTTATCAATACCAAAAACAAATATGAAGTTATAATTTCATGTGGGATATATATTAGATACGTTTGTAAGGAAATTAAATATATAATAAATAGAGGTCCATAAAATTAAATATTTTCATTTGTACATTTATACTAATTTACATAAATTTATTTTATAGATATATACATCTAAAAATTTTGAAAATGATTTGAGATTTATAGGATTTACAATAAATTGTTGATTTTTACCCTTATTATGTTTGCTAACACTTAGATAAATTTAGTTTTTTTAAGTTTCTAGCCTTACTCAATTTCTTGTCAATGTACATTTTAGGATATATTCCCAGTATGAATATCTGGTCAAATAATATTATATGCAAACTCCATGAGCTTTTAGAGCTAATAATGTAGATTTGGGTAGATCTTGATAATTCCTAGGTTGATTATTACCCAAAGGCCTATGCAACCCTTTCCTAGGGTCCATATATAAAGGAAAAATTTAGAAAAAGTTTTTTCCATAGTATACATCCTTCCTTACAAGGTGCCTTTTTTTGTAAAGTGGAATGATAAATGACTACCTTATTGTGTATGAAATAAAAACTTGCTAAAAGTACAAATTTAATAAGATAAAGTAAAAAATTCAAGTTTTCTAAGTAAATATTAATGGGGATTGGGAGCATGGAAAGGAAAAAACCAAGGTGAAAACATATGGTGATAAAAGTTACAAATGGTGATTGGTATGTGAGAAGGATAAAACCAAGGTGGAAATTACTAATGGGAATTGGATGTATGAAAAGGAAAAAAAAATCAAGGTGTAAACATATGGTAAGAAAAATAGAGGATTCAAGGAAACAATAACATTTTATGGGAGGTAAAAGGATACAGTATAGTAACCCCAAATAGAGAGAGACAAAGATAGAGAGAGATAGAGATCTATTGAATTGGGATCTAGATTAACACATCTTTCCTTTTATCTTTATGCTTGTGCTTGTGTACTCATTAAGTGAAAATTAATGTTAATAAGAATTACAACAAAATCAATGGGCAGTTACCTCTTGTGTATGTAGAGAGAGATTATTTATTGAGTTCTTTGTTCCAACAAAGTGATTTACATTCCTTCTAATATCGCTCCACTTCTTCCACCTTCAAACTTTTCATTAGTAGTAGGTAGACATGTGAATTTTTATCTTTTGTTTATCATGATTGGAATGCTTGTGTTTATGATTGATTCAATTAACAATATGGAAATAATGTATGTGAGGGAGAGGATAACTTATAGATAATATGGTATTCTTAAGGAAATATTTATCAATTTCTCATGGAAAAAATATCAAGACTAGATCTATTAGGATTTAGGTTTAATTTTTTCACATATATGATGGGTCTATAAATTTTTTAGTGGACTTGAAAATATCCCATTGTGTATATTGTATCATTTTTTGAGATTCATATAAAAAAGGTTCATATCTTTATTTTTTAAAACTTTAATGCTTGTTATTTTTTTCATTTCACTTTATTTCATTTTTACATGCACATTTTTATTTTTCTATCAAGATAAATATAATGTTGAAAATATTAGAAATGGAATTTTATTTAGGTAAGTACATAGGCTTGGATAAATAAAAAAAGTTACTACATGAGACAAAATAAATATGGAATAGAAGGAACTCATGTACAACTAGTCATAAAAAAATATGTACTTTTAAACATCATCTCATTACAAGTTCCCATCAAAGGGTGAAATAATATCAAAATATATGCAATAAATAGGAACCTAAAAGGATAACATACGTAAGTGATAAAATCCCTAATTTAGTATCCCTTTCTTGATATTAAATTGCTTCAGCCAATAGAAATGTAATTTTCATCTTTATCATGTGTAAGAAAAGTACTGATATGAATAATATTGGTTCATGAAATTATTTTTCCATAATAATTTTGAATTGAAATGCATGATATATTCAAATTTTATAATTATTTATATAAATTTGTTACATTTATAAGAAAAAAATTGGATGATATGTTTCATAGATGATCCTCTTCTGATGATAATAAAATAAATTCAAGATTATAGCAAACTAATTCCATGAGAAATTTATTTTAGAACCATATTCATACCCCAAATATTTCAAGACATTATTTTAGTCATGTTGGAATTCATAATAATTTCTAGAAATGAACAAAAGCAAATCATCCACTCAAATTCTATATAGAAATCATATAAGGACAAAATATTAGGTACACATATTTGAAGGCACCATAGATAATCACTATATCCATGGATAAAATTACACAACCCTCTAATGAACAAATGAGTGGGAGGGAGTATTTATACCAATACCAAAACCCCAATTACATAATAAATTTTAACCTAAGTCGACATAATGTTAGGAACCAAGTTCCTATCAATTGGAATTTAATTGAGAATACAATAGAATGATATAAAATCAAAAGGATGTATAAAAATCACTGTTAAATATCGCTTCTTCAAAAGGAGGTTTCCCTACCTAATGCTCCCAAGGAGATGTAATTAAATATATTCTTCTATGCCTAATGACACCTTCTATGAATGCATATATAAACCTATCTAATAGTCATGATGTGAAAGGACATGATGGTCCATAATCAAATGAGTGAAATAAATAATATAGGTTAGGATTAGGATCCTAACAAGCCACCCCTCTTAAAAGAGCTTTGTCCTTAAAGCTGGAATTGGGGAAATTGTTTTTGGATATGATGAAGTGTTTCCCATGTGGCATCTTCGAAAGGTAGACCTTTCCATTGAATCAAAAACTCAGTAATAGTGTGATGGTGTATTTGTCGAGAGTACAGCGATCCAAGATAGCTTCAGGTTCGATCATGAGTGCTCAATATTCTATGAATTTAGGAAGTTGAAATTGTGTAGTAATGTGGTTGCCAAGTACTAATTTTAAGATAATAAATATGGAATACAGGATAAATTTTTGGAAGAATCTGGTAACTCAAGTTTATAAGCAAAGGGCTCAATACGTTGAAGAATTTTATAAGTACCATAGAATTTAGGAGCTAACTTTTGAGATCCTTTTATTTTGAGTGAATTTTGATGATAGGGTTGAATACGGAGGAATACCATATCATCCTCTTAAAAAAATCTCTTAGTTTGATTTTGGTATACTTGTTGCTTCATACGATGTTGAGCGGTGATTAAATTATCCTTGAGAAGGCAAAGAATGTCATCTCTAGTAGAAAGGTGAGAATCTACTACTGGCACATTCGAACTTCCGAGAAGGTAAGAGGTAATGGAAGGTGGTGTTTGACCATATAATGCTTCATATGGTGTCATTTTAATGGTAGAGTGGTATGAGATATTATACCACCATTCGGCTATAGGAAGCCATTTAGCCCAATTAATCGTCAGTTTGTGTATAATAAGAAGAATGCATATGAATTTGAGTGCCCTGGAGTTTAAATAATTCTCTCTAGAAGTTACTATTAAATGTAGGATCACGATCACTAATTATGGTAGAAGGCATGCCATGAAGTTTGAAAATATTATCAAGAAAGATTTGAGCTATAGTACTAGTCGTATAAGGGTGAGCCATGGGATAAAAATAAGTGTATTTAGATAAGCGATCTACTACAGAAATAATAGTGGTTTTTCTTGTATATTTTGGAAAGCCTTCAATAAAATCCATGGAAATATCGACCCATGTTTTAGTTGGAATAGGAAGAGGTTGTAGAAGGCCAGAAGGATTTATTGTTTTACCTTTTTGTCTTTTATAGCTTTCACATTCATCCACAAAATTCTTAACAACTTGTTTCATGCCTACCCAATAAAAATATCTAATCACTCTTCTGTAATTCTTGAGGAATCCCAAATGTCCTACCATGGGTGTGGCTTCTAACTCGTGGAGAAGTTTGGTACAATATGAGGATGTGGGGGATAGGAAAATACACCCTTTGTACCTAAGTATTTTATATTTATAAGAGTAATGTGGTTTACTTGTGGAGTCATGTTGAAGTTGTTGAATTAATGTGTATGTAGTAGGATCATTAAACCATTCTTCATTGATTTGGTCTATCCATTTTGGAATAGGGGATGAGAAACCAGTAAGGGCATTAAAGAAGATTTTAGGTGTGTCCTCTGAGTTACCTTCTAGAGTTTCTATCACTACTTCCACCTCAATAGTATCTTCTTCTTTGGAATTATCCTGGTCAAGCGTATCTAAAATATAGAGTTTGGGGGTACTACATTTATGGTTAGGGATGAATTTCTCATCACAGTGGAAACAAAGGCCCTTTTCTCATATTTCCTTCATTTCTTTAGGGCTAATTCTTTTAATTGGTAAAACTCTATTTAGATTTGAGGTGGTGTAGAAATTTTGATATTTGCTTATTGGTGGTATCCCAAGTCGATGTTGGTTATTGATTTTTTCTTCCACCATTTGAGCTAATGCAATAGTGTGTAACATATCGGTAGGATTGAGCATTTGCACTTCTAATCGAATGTCTTCTTTTAAGCCACTGATAAAGAAACTTTGGAAGAATGATGCATCTAATCCTGATGTAAAATTTACCAATTTCTCAAATTGATCTTGGTACTCTCGTACTATAGTGGTTTGGCAGAGTTTGATGAGGGATCCTGTGAATTCTTTAAATTTTCTTGGGCCAAATCATACCATTATATTTTTTTTTAATTTTGTCCATGTAGGGTTGTCATTTATATTTTTATACCATTGGTACCATTGAGTATCTATATTCTCTAGGTGGAAGGGTGCAATACAAAATTTTTGAGTTTTAGGGATTTGATAGAGGGAAAAATATTGTTCCACTTGATAGATCAAATTTGTGGGATCACCTCCTTCAAATTTTGGAAAATCCAGTTTTGTGGTTCAAGGTAGGATTGATGTTTGTGGTCCCCCGAGTAATGCTTGTTGTGTGGGTGTTATGATTTGTTGGTTGGCTTGCATTACTGCCATATTTTGTTGTACCATATCCACAGAGTGGTTAGTGGCATCCATTTTTAAGTTTAACTCTGCCATCTTTGCCATGATTTTTGTTTTGAATTTGTCCTGCCATTTATTCATTACTTGCATGATTTCCTTTGTAGGGTCTTGTGACCTTCTACCATCAACCATGTTGGTGTGTTTTGCAAATTTCAAGCCTTCTTAATCTCAATGCTTTTATAAATTAGCAAAAATTTAAATCAATTTTGTCAATTTTATTGGCAAAAATTGAAAAACAATTATTGCAAAATTTAATATTTTCTTCAAAAATTGGTTTCAGCCTTTGGGACCTAATGGTCACCTTTATATTCATTTTTTTTAATTCTTTAAGCAAGAATACAATGGCTAGTAGTGATTTTTGTAGGGTGGAGTGACGATTTTAGAAGCAATGAGGCAGAGCAATGCTAGGTAGTGGCGAAGTGACAATGCAGAATGGAAGTAGTGAGGCAAAATTAAAGTGGTGGGACGAAGTAGGTCTAGGTAGCGATGGAGCAGGGAGTAGTGAAAATGGTCAAACGAAGGACAAGTATCAAACACTAATGATAAAAGTGAATGACAATGAATAGGACATCGTGGGTAGGGCTTTGGTCATGCATGTAGGGGTTAGGGAGTGTGACCGAAGTCACACAAAGCTTTACTCATGTAATCATTGTTTTAAATGCCCTTTTTCCAATTTATGATGAATGTGGGATATAATCCTTTTTGCATTTCTTCAATTTTTCTAGTGTCTAAAAGGTTAGACATCATCGGTTATATTTTTTGGTGTCAAAAATTTGATTTTAATGTTATAAACCTTATGTTATAATTTTTAATTTATGCAATGTCATCATTGTTAGAATATCATAATATGCACTATGCCTTCTTGACACTTATTAGTTTCTCTTGAAACTTGTCATGCTTTTCATGTAGGCTTATGCCTATATATTGTAACTCATTCCATTTGTAATATATCTCATCTCTTTGTCTAATCCCAACAACCATTTTTCATGAGACATCATTGGAAGTTCTGCAAGTTGATTTTGCAATTTTTGATTTGGTGCTCGATCAAAAATGTTAAGGGATTTGTGATGTATTCAAAAGGATTTGAGTGGATTTTTTAAGCATGTTAACACTTGTTTTTATCCTTTGTTATATGTTGTCATCCTGACCACCGATAGTAGTTTATGTGTTGTCCCAATGAATACTGTTGATTCAAAATAACAAGGGATACTTCACAAATGATGCTAATGCCAATGGAGATAGCCAAAAATTAGAGAAATTTATTTTTACTTACCAGTTTTGCTTTACTTGTAATCAATTATAGTGATGTTCAAGTAGCATAGGTTGTCTTTCACTAATTCCCTTTGGTTGTAGATGTACCTCGAGTGAAAAATGAGACTAGATCTGATACCAATTGTTAGGAACCAAGTTCCTATCAATTGGAATTTAATGGAGAATACAATAGAATGATGCAAAACCAAAAAGATGTATAAAAATCACTATTAAATATCGCTTTTCTTAAAAAGGAGGTTTCCTTTCCTAATGCTCCCAAGGATATGTAATTAAATATATTCTTCGATGCCTAATGACACCTTCTATGAATGCATATATAAACCTATATAATAGTCATGATGTGAAAGGACACGATGGTCCATAATCAAATGAGTGAAATGAATAATATAGGTTAGGATTAGGATCCTAACACATAACAAGAGGGATTTAGGTTAATTAATAGTTAAAAAAGGTTTTAGCTATAACAGGGTTAAACATGGTCCATAGGGCTTACATAATAAAATATTATAAATAATTAATACATTATACAAAGAAATGTCCTTAGGCTTAACCAAAACATCATACAATATCATCCTTGACCATGAATCAAATTTTAATTTTAACACTCCTTCATAATCAAAAATTAGTGTCTAAGGAGAGAAGATATTAGTGAAAATAATATCTTACCCCATAATATATACTCTAATAGCCCTCTACAATTAAATACCCTTCACAATTTCCCTCATCATCTGGAATATGTCCACCAATATTTAAAAACTTACCTTCAGTTCTTTATAATATTAGTAAGCAATTCTTTTTTTATGTCATAGTATTTGCAAGTGGCCTTTGACTTCTTTAAAGGCTTATCATGGCCCTTGATCCCCTAGGTCTTAGCCTCCTTATATTTGAATTCCTTTACATGAGCCTATATTTATGGAGTCCCATAATAATTCTATATTGCCATCTAAAAGTAAACTAGAAGAGAAAATTTGATCAAGAGTAAGAGTCTTTTGAGATTCCAAGAACATAGGAATCATATGAAACATTAGGTTTAACATATAAAAAGATACTAAGATATTAGCAAGGACAAACTTCATATATTATACATTATCTTTATTTTTTCCTCTAGAATATGCAATATCTACCCTCAAAGCCTTAAATATCACAATAGAATCCTCAATATTATCAAACTCAACTAGTTTAAGAGAGAAAAGATCTAATTCCAAGACACTTACATTGGTAGTATTAAATTTCCAAAAAATATTATGCAATGTTGATCATACCTTTATAGGACCACTCTTTTATTTTATGTAGAAAAATAACTCTAGTTTAATCAACAAGGAAAATAGACCAAGAGCCTCTTCTTCTCTTTGATGGTAAGATTCATCATCAAGAAATTTTGTTTATCCCATTGAAAGATGCACCACAAGTTCTTATTGCATAAAATTCCAATCATTTGGGTTGACCAAATACTATAATTTTACCTATTAATATCAGTAACTAGGGATTTGTGATCCACCTTACACAATCTGACCCCTAACACCAAAATAAGTTTTTTAACTAGTGCCACTAATGCATAGAGCTCAAAAAGTTAGATGATTAAAAAATGCTTAAAATTATTTTTTATGCAAAAGATATGGCCTCCAAACTTTTTATCCTAGTGGACCCTAAAACATAAATATATCTAGTCTTAAACCTTATTAAAAAATCCATGTAATTATTTACTACCACTTGGCATCATTTGATTCACTAGTGACATGCACTTATTTTTCACCAAACCATATCCTCGAACTTATGTAGATACAATAGTTTCCCTTCATATATTTGTCAAGGTGATTTAAATTGGTATAAAAATTATTTTTATTGAGCTAGACATAGCCATATTGATCCAAAGTTAGTCTATATTCCACCTTGTAAGCAAAAGAATATAAGAGTCTTTAGAGAGAATCAAACCAATGTATCCTATATGCTAGGGACCATCTACTAATGAATAATCCTTCGTGATAAATGTGAATGAAGGATCAATTCACCATTGTTGAACCCTTCACTTTCTACTTTGGAGGCTATAAAACATGGAAGTACATAGATCAAACACATAAACTTGCATTCCAAATATGACTCCATTGACCAACATACCCATCCCTCTACAAGTGATGGTGAGTTGGTGCTTTCCATACATAGACATGATCCCAACTTCTTTTATATAAATTAATGGTGTGACTTAAACCTATGCCCTACCTCCTTTTATACATAGCATAAATTACCATGCCAATAGTTATTTCAAGACTAGAGTAGACCAATCAAATATTACTACATATGCATGAAATCCAAATGATAAAAAGTCTTTATTTCGTTCAAAATAGACAACTATGTGTGAATCAAACCTAAAATATGAAGCAAAAACTACCTTAATGCACCCTTCCATATCTATAATAGCATCAACCATAGGTTAATAACATCATACCCCTTCCCATGGAGGAGGGCATCATACACCCCTACTAAAACTAGCATCAAGCCAAAGTGAGAAAGGCATAAAATTTCAAATTTAAAAATGCATGCAAAGCCCTATTGAATTATGGAGTGTCCTCTTTTTTAATCTCCTATTTTTCTAAAATTAACCAACATGAGACTAAATTCATGTTTTGTGAAGTGGCTTTGGGAGGAACAAATATTTTTTATTTTCAAGGCTTTCAAGAAGATGAAAAAGTATAATAAATTCACCATAGAATTTAGAAGAATTGGAGGCTTTGAATGGTATTTATGTGTGACCAAGTAAGGTAGCTCCATACTCACTATAATACTATGTTGGAATTCTTAATATTTTCTAGAATTAAATAGAAGTAAATCATCCACTCAAATATTATATAAAAACCATAAAAGAACAAAAGAGGAGACACAAATTTGGGGGCACTTGTAGGCACCATAAATAATCACTATATCCATGGATAAAATTACACAAAACTCTAATGAATAAATGAATGGGAGGACATTTATATCAATACCAAAACCCCAATTACATAAGACATAACAAGAGAGCTTTATTTTAATTATAAGTTATAAAGAGGATTTAACTATAACAACGTTAATCATGGCCCATAGGGCTTACATAATAAAATATTGTAAATAATTAATATATCATACAATGAAATGTTCTTAGGTCTAACCAAAACATCATACAATATCATCCACATGATGTGGTCTATCGTTAAGGATGCCACTTGCATTATACGTGATGTGACCCGGGTTCAATCCCCACGATGGATGTGTATAAGAAGTATTACTAAAAAAAATATCATCCTTGGCAATGAATTATATTATAATTTCAACAAATCATGGTTTTATATTTTTATTTGCAGATTTTTTCCCCCTAAATCATTACCCTTCTATAATTTTGCTTAATTTGAGTGTATTCTTTTTCTATTTTCATATTCATAGTACTAACTTGAGTGACCTTAAGTGCAATGCATAAACTTATAAATATAAATTACCATACCAATAGTGGCTTTGATACTAGAGTAGAGTGATCAAGGATTGTTACATATGCATGATCTCCAAGTAGAAAAAAGTATTTCTTTCCTTTAAAATAAATAACTTTGTGTGACTTAAACCTAACATGTTGAGCAATGACTACCTTATTGTACCCTTTGATAGTTGCATCAACCATTGGTGGATAATGGCATACCAATTTCCATGGAAAAGGTAATCACACACCCCTACTACAAATCACATCAAGTCAAAATGAGAAATATGTTGAGGTATACTATTTGGTACAAGCTAATATACCCCCATGGTACCTTCATGGTAAAATTGTAAATATATAATATATTAGGGTTGAGTCTTTATTTTAGGTGATTGATTTATATTTTCCTTTTATCTAAGTATTTATATGTAGGAAATGCACAAGTGTCGTGTAATCTAGAGTGCAAGTGTATATTGAGATAATATACACAAGTGTCTTGTATGCAAGAATTAAAATAGGTAATGTGAGGATGTGCACAATTATCTTAGATTAGGAGTTCATGTATAAGTGTAAGAGTCATGTAGATGTGTGCAAGTGTCTTAGATTCAAGTTTGTATGTAATAAGAAAGTGAAGACTCTAGTATGTAAGTGGCAATATGATAAGCCAAGGTCATGAGAATTATCATATGGAGAGCAATAGTTAAGTACATGAAGAGTAATATTCTATATCTATATTATGGAGATAAATTTCCATGAAGAGATATCCAAAATTGAATGTAATAAGATTACAGAGTTGTAATAGGAAGGAATGGACTAAAGCTTGTATATAGATTTTGAGAAATGTATTGTTCATGAATGACTTAGGCCATTTACATTTATAGTTTATTATATAAATGAATGTTATTTACTTTATTATATAGTCTTTGATATACATATTAATTTTCTCATATATTATTCTACTCATCATATTATTATTTTGACCTTTAATATTGTGGTTGTTTTATATTGGGAACTATGATATTTTTTGTGGTAGTAAGGATTAAAAATCCAATAGTGGTATCAAAGCTACCACTTGACTATGACTATTTTTATAGAGTTATTTATTATCCACCATTATTAATTAACTTTTTCCACTTTTTATAAAGTTAATTTAGAGTATGTCCACTTTGAAGGTAGTGTAGACTTGGACTCTAATTTTTAAAGGTCTTATTGAGTAGAAGATTGAGGGGATAAGGATTAGTCACCCTTATGATAGGGTATTTCCACTTGGTTGAAGGAACTATTGAAGACTAGGACTCAAATATATTGATAGAAAGGGTCAATTCAAAAGAAAATATGGACATAGATAGAGATCACCAACTCAAAAGAAAGTTGGAATTTTAGGGATACAAATTCACCTTGATTCAGATTTTGGATTCTCTATTGAAGAGGAGGAGAATATATAGACATGGAAAATTGACCCACTAAGGTGATTTATTTTCCTTAGATCCTTAGTTTTAATATTATAAAATTAGGATAATATTTGACCCAAATTTTCCCCAAACAAATCCCTTCCATTTAACCCAAAACCTATACCATTGGATGAGGCTCGAAAAGAGCTTTCGAATGGTATAATATTTATCCCATTTTGACATTGTTTGGTCATCCAAAATGCCAAAAAATGGTATGTGGGTCTAGCTATCATGAATTCCACATGCATATTCACTAAAAATCGACAAATGATTAATTTATTGAATATTATTTGAGGTTGTTTCGATTTGACCCAAATTTGGCCCAATCCCACAATTTTCATGAATTTGTGCTTTAAAATACCAGTCGTAGATTCACTCAAAATGGAAAATTGCTAAGTTTGTTTAATGAAATGCTAACTACCCCCAAAATAGTGCATCTCTTGGTTATTTTGTAGTATTTAAAACCATTATTTCATACTAAGACTAATGGTCATTTAAGCAAGCTAATGGAGAATTGTGAAAACTAGCAAAAGAATAAGCAATTGAGTTGAAAGTGATTGAGAATTGAGAAAGAGTGTTGTAGGTTGAATTTTGGAGAAATGTTTTTGCATATTTAATGCTAGAGCAAGTTTGATGATGATAGAATAACACTTTGGATACTTCTACTTGTTTATTGAATCCATTTTGCTACTATTGTTATTTCAACCATAGGCAATCAAATCGACAATATCCCTGTTGTGAGAAAGTAATTTTGCAACTAGCTTGACACCTTCATTTCATTTTTACATCTACATTTCATATTTATCATATTTTCCTATTAGAAAAGCAAGGTCATATTTGATCTAACCTTACCCCATCAAATCATCTCCATTCCTCTCAAAACCTATACCATTGGATCGGGTTCAAAAAGAGCTTTCCAATGGTATATTATATGTTCCATTATAACACCATTTGGCTCTCCAAAATGCCAAAACAATTGCACATGGGTCTAGCTATCATGAATTCATGTCACCCCATATGCGGATTTTCTAGCAGATATGAATTCGTGATGTGGATTCATTCCAAACATAGATTAGTGACACAGATTCATTCCAAACATAGATTCATGGTGTGGATTTGCCTCAAGATGCAGATCCACACTATCATGAGCTTGGTGATAATTTATTACCTCCAAATTCATTCCTACTTCTTGGTATATTATGTATTCATCATTTTTCACTTTATAACACTCTTATTTTTGCATTGTTTAGCTATTTTTTTAGTTTGTATCAGTTTTTAAGCAATTTTACAATTTCCATTTTTATCTATGATTGGTTAAAGATACTAAGGGGATTTGACTGCCACACTACTGATATTCATCACATAGTGGCCTAAGAAAATTTCCCAATGCCAATCACCATTTTTAGTGGCCTTATTTAATTTATTATAGTTTTATCGTGAATCTTCACCACCTCAAACATGTATTCATGATGTGGATTCATACCAAACATAAATTCATAATTTAGATTCACTTCACTCAAATATTTTTCTTAGGTAAGCATCTAGATCTGATCAATTTCAACTTTATTTTCTCTAATTCTCTGTTTGTATGTATTTGTTTTATATATAGATTAGTTGGAAAACATAAAAGAAGAAAATTAAAAAAGAGGTAGAGAAATATAACAAATTGCATTTAGCCTAGAAGTGTTGCTTTTACTATGTGCTATTTTCAAGAAAATCTAAATTATATATAGCTTAGGTTTCTAGTTGCATTTTATCACAAATCTAGGTGTATGCAAATCAAAAGAACACATCAAAATATACACTTTGTCTAGACTTAGGGATAGTCTCTAAATTTTTCTTGGTGAACCCACCCAATTTTTTGATAATCACCAAAGGAGGCATAGCACCAAGTGTCCCTCACATCAAGGTGTGGACCCTTGATTTCCCATCCCTCTTCAAGGTACAGATCCATTAGCCTAAAGGAAAGGGGTACAAATTTTTTGGTTTACAGAATCACTATTGAATATTTCAAGGAATCCAAATCAAGAGAAATTTGGTCATTTGAGGACATTTAGAGTCACCCTAACATAGATATTGAGTTCTTAGGTGTAACTTAAGACATTGAATATTTTAGATAAAAATAGGAGCAACATTTTTACAAAGATACAAAAGCATTCTAGCTTCCAAGGTTAGTGGAACATCATAAGCTAAAGGAAGAGATACACTTAAGGTTCCTATAGAAATAGAGAATAAAATAAGAAATCAAAAAATAAATCAATAAGCATAGATAAGGTGAAGAAGATAGAATTGTAAGCTTTCCAAGATAAAGTAAACCAAAATTCAAGCTTAGTAAACCAAAAGTCTAATAGGTTAATATTCGTAACTAGAGTCTTTGCAGTCAAGCTTAGTGAAATAAAACCTAAGTGAGATAGCTTAGTGAGAAGAACCTAAGCAACCAAGTTTTGTAAGTAGGCTAGCTTATTGAAAAGAGCCTAAGTGACCAATACTTGTAAGTATCCAAGCTTAGTGAGAAGAGTGTGAGTATCAAACCTATAAAATTGATCAAGCACAGTAAATATCGAGTCTATATAGAAAATATAGAGGTATATGTGCTAACATAGATAACTAGTCTAAGCACTAGCTAAGATGATATCATAGAAGGTTGGAGAATAGCCAAATATATCATAGGAACTATTCTAGTGTTAGGCACAACAGAACATAGGCTCTATTTGGGTGATATCCAAACATAGTAGAACATAGGTGTTATTCAAGTGCTAACCAAACACAAAGAATAATTCAAGGTTTTCTAGGTGCTAGCTATAAAGGAATTGATTTAACCTCTAATGATATAGAGTTGTCATTAGCTCACAAAATAGAATCCATACATGAGCAGCATATTCAAATTGAAAGAAGAATATAGGATTCTACGAGATCAAAACATCATTACAACAACATTAGATTATTTAACAAAGCAATATAAAAAAATGTTTAAGCACTAGAATAATAAATAAGAAAGAAAGAGAGCTAATAAGAGTCTGTAGAATATAGTAGAGTAATTCTAAGCACATAAGAAGTGTTTCTACACTAGTGAAGATGTCTAACAAAGACAAAGTGCAATACATAATAGCTAATCCAATGAATATGAAGTGCAACTCAATGCTTAACACTCTATAGGAACCTGGAGATTGAAAATTTAACATTCAACATTCTATAGCCATGGAGTCTAAGAGAGACATCTAATTACCCCTAGGAGTCTAGCAAAAGGAAAAATCTCATTACTTCCAAGAGGCCATTAAAAGCATTACACAAGAAAATGAAAAAAAATGTTTTGAACAATTGAAGGCACACCTGATGTATGTAGTAAGATATTCATCAACCAGGTAATATCAATAATTACATGATTTTTCTGCATGATTAGGTTTCTATTGGTGGTAATTTTATTCAAAATATCTTTATGAAATACATTATTTGGAAATATAATATTAAAATGTTATTTTGAATTTAGTGCAGGTAGAAGCGAGTGTGAGTGTAGTCGAGAGTGAGTATAGCCAAAAGGGGGTGTGAGTGTAGCTAAGAGTGAGTGTGAGCATAGTTGGGAATGAATATAACCAAAAAGAAGTGTGAGTACAAGCTAGAAATGAGTGTAGATTGAAGTATGTGTGAGCACAATTTGGGAGTGAGTGCATCCATAAGTGAGAGTGTGAGCACAATATGGAAGTGAGTGTAGCCAAAAGTGAGTGTGAGTGCAAGTCAGGAGTGAGTACAACCAAAAGTGAGTGAGTGTGAGTTGGTAGTGAGGAGGAAGTATGAGTCAAAAATATTAAAGTAGAAAGAAAAGTGTGATCAAGGAACAAGTGCCACTTCTTATTCTAGATCTTAGAAGAATTTATAAGATTCCTTTGAAGAAAATCTAGGTAACATGGAAAGAAAGCCATTTTTGAAAGTCCTTATAGAAAGTATGAATGGCCAAGTTGGAAGTTTGTATGCCCTAGCTAGAAATAAGAGAAAGATAGAATCTATGGCAAGCCCAATCTAGATAGCTGATAATACACTAGAAGTGATTATCAAGGATGATATGATTGAGCATGATATAATGATTCTTAAAACCAGAGGGTTAATATGTAAGTTTCATGGATATTGGAAAAGTTTTTCTAAGATTCAAAATTGGATTAAGTAGAAGTGGGGATTGAATTCAAATTACTTCACAAATTTTCTTTTAAAATTATTTTTCCTCATTATTTTCTCTAGTTCAAAAATAAGGGATAAAACAATGGATGGATGCCCATGGTTTAGGGGTAAAGATGCATTATATTTAATACCTTGGAGTGATAACTATTTTATGGGTATAGAGACTATTAAAATGCTTTCTAGAGTTTTTTAGGGTGACTTAGACGGTCGTAGACCACCTAGGAGCATTTTAGGGTGACCTAGACGGTCATAGACCACCTAGGAGCATTTTAGGGTGACTTAGATGGTCATAAACCACCTAGGAACATTTTAGGGTGACCTAGGCGGTCGTAGATCTCTTAGGAACATTTTAGGGTGACCTATATGGTCATATACCACTTAGGAGTGTTTTAGGGTGACCTAGATGGTTGTAGACCACCTAGGAGCATTTTAGGGTGACCTAGATGGTTTTACACTAACTAAAAGTATTTTAGGATGATCTAGATGTTCATATACCATCTAGGAGCATTTTAGGGTGACCTAGATGGTCGTAGACAACCTAGGAGCATTTTAGGGTAACCTAGATGATCGTAGACCACCTAGGAATATTTTAGGGTGAGCATGGATGGGTCTATAGATACCCTATATATAGACCCTCTATCTGTAGGTTATCACTAGAATTGCTAGGGTGGTTGTGGTGGTCTATGGGGTAGGCAACGAGCTTACTTCTCTTTGGGTAGAAACTATCACCAGATAGGGTGATGTAATAGGAACCTACGTAGATAGAATTCTTCTTTGGCATCCAATAAGATGACCACTCATGTTCCTCATCTAAACTAAGGTAATTTGTGGGAGCTATATTATAGTCTAATTCATCATCTATTGTCCATTCATGAGGAGGACATTGATCCTCTTCCTCACTATCAGATTGAAGGGTGTGTGAACTTTCTCCTACTTCATGAAATAGAGTGACATCGCTAGATAGCCCTTGACCTATCATATTTATGGGAAAGTAATATTCCAATGAGTGGACATGATTTGGATTGGCATAGGGATCACATGTAAGCTCATCCTTATAATTTAGACCTAGGCATTCTAAAATTTCTATGAGTATATCCAAAGTTATTGGTTTGTTGTGTCCCAACCTAGATTTATCATATGGTAACTTATATTGTGGCTGGCAAGGGATACAAGTATAACCCTAGACCATAGTCATGCCAATGGAAGCAATGGAGATATCACATGGCATAGTAAGAATTTGAAATGTAACTTATATCCTCATAGAAAGGTTTGTCATCTTCCTCTTGCTGAGAAAATGGTAATATTCCATACTCGATACCCCAATATATAAAATTTATTTGATTAGGAGGTACATCTAGAGGTACGATGCTACCTATGGGAAGATGAGGTCATCCCATATCTTGCACCATATTAATGAATGGAACTATGGTTATGCTCCTCACTAAGTACTCTCCTAACCCTCTACTAACCATATGGTTTGTAACCTGGGATGATGAAGGTGGAGGAGACAAAAATGAGGCTTGAGATGAATCAATGTGTACCTCCTAAGATGGTTCCTCATATACTAGACTAGGAATATCTTCTCTAGATATGGTGTAAATGATGGAAGAGATTTCATCGATTGGCCTCTTTGATATGTTCCTTTACAAAGGATATGACGATGATGAAGGTGTCTTTGAAGTTTCCAATGATGATTGTGGTATGAATGAATATGGTAATGGTGTAATGGAAGGTTATGGTGATGGAAGTGGACTTTGAATGGATGTGTTCAGTTGTAAGTCCACACGAGTCGATGGTAAGGTCGACTCAAGGATTTGATACACCAAATTTCACTACTTAAAGGGCTCGATGTCTACAGAGATTATGTGTACCTACCCTTCATAAGTATACTTTAGATATTGGTGAGCAATGGAGGGAATGCACTTCATGTCTTGGATCCAAGGTCTATCTAGAAATATGTTGTAGGCCATTGCACCCTCCAAAACATGACATAATGTTGGTATAGTTTTGCGTCCCACCTAAATGTGTAGGACTATAGTTTTTACTATGGAGTATCTCGTATCATCAAATTCTTAGAGGGTGTCGATGGAAGCAACAACATGAGACACTAGAATTCCTAGGTTTTTGAGAGCACTATTGGTTATTATGTTGTTTGACAAACCAGTGTATATTAAAACTCTCTTATACGATATTTCATTCACACATGCAATGATGTGTAAAGGAGGGTCAACCACATCACTTGATATGGGTTTGAGTTCGTGCTCATGGAACATGATCACTTATTCCTTATACTACTACACATGCCCCAAAAAATAAATAAAGGAGTTAGAATCCTGGGATTGCAGTTCTATCGACTTAATAATATCCATCAAAGCTTCTCTATGAGGTGGAGATTGTTGAATGAGCTCATAAATGGATAATCTAGTCGATGTTGTTCTTAATATTTTGGTAATCTTACTTTTTACTATCACCATTGGGCTAGGTGGAAGGCTTTGTATTGGAGGAGGTGGAGGCTATGACATAGATGGAATATTGCTTAAAGCTACAGGTGGTGCAACTTGACTTGGGTAGCATCTATTCCTGCTTACAATACTAACCATCTCGACATACCCTTGTTGAGGGGGTGTCATCTTGACCTCGTTTATTTATTTTGTAGGAGCTGCCTACACCTCATGAGTGGGTAATGAGTCTTTGAAAACACTCATTTGTTTATTATTTAGGGTGAGAGGATTATTCACTTGAAGTGTGTTCCTCTCGATCATATCCTGCAATAGGTTTTTGAAACCATACCACGTAGATAAGTCATGCCCATTTTTCCTATGATATCTACAAAATAGCTCTTGTCGATGTCCCATAGGCTTTTTTTTGCCTATGCTTAGGTATATAGGATTGATTTATAGTAAAGTAATCACTTTGGCAACCCACAAAGGATCGAACAAGGAGTCCATTGAGTCAACAAAGGTTGTATACTATCGCCTAGGATGACGTTGTTTATTTTTCTCCTGATTCACTTGGGTATTATTATAATAACTCACAGGAGGAGTTTGGGCTTGATAATTTTCCTTTTGAGGAGGCATCATTTGTGCAGGCCCTGGGACATTAATGGCATATTGATTGATCACTGTCAGCTTTGATGGCACCAGATTGCTCTTTGGATTTTTAGTCCACTCTTTTTTGTGATGTTTTGATATATTCCCCTCTTGGATTTTGATCTCTTCTATGGTTCTAGCCTATGATAAAGCATCTTCAAGAGTGGGATATGTTGAAGTTGTAACAATAAATATATTGTTTGTAGAAAACTCTTTGAAAACATTCGAGTCAACTTGAACACTGGTAATAGGTAAGGTAGCTTTTCTAAAAGTATTCACCACCTGTTTCTATAGTCAGTGATAGACTCATCGTCATATTGTTTTAACCTCGTAAGTTCAGTTAAGGTCACCTTTATCTTGGTGTTGAAGGCAAAAAATTAAAAGAATGCAACTGTAAATTTTTCAAAGGTATAAATGTTATGCCTTGGAATTTGATTAAACCACTCAACGGCTGGGCCAGATAGGGTAATCAAAAATGTTCTCAGAAGTAATACATCATTCTCTTGTATGTTGAAGCACTAGTAAATGAACCTGGTGACATGATATTGTGCATCTTCTTCCCCTTTAAATTTATCCAATTTGGGCATTTTAAAATGCTCAAGATATGTAGGTAAAGGTATATATGGATGCAGTGGTTGACTGCACAATTGGTGCAAGGTGGGATTTTGAAGCCTAGTCCTAGTTGTATTACTCTCTATAGTTTCCATGTGTTCAAGCAATTCTCAATACGCAACTGAGGATTTAATTTCCTCTTCTTTATTTTGGACCCGTAGAGAGGGACGAGGAATGTTAAGCATATGTTGAGGTGGTTGATTGTCATCAACCATACCTCTAAATGGTGTTTCTAGGTATTCATCATTTTGTTCCAAATTATCATAAGCCCCATATGGTGTTTCTAGAATGGGCCTACAAGGATGAACTAATGTCTGCTAAATACAAGCTATATTTTTCCTAGGAGGTAAGTTCTGATCATGCCTATGAGGTTGATATGGTAGCCTTTAATTAGGCCTAAGAGACCTATCTTGATTTAAAGTGGGTTGCCTCTACTGATCCTCCTATATATGCATGTTTGGAGTAGGAACTCCATTGTGCAATGTTTCTTGAATTTGATGTTCAATTATTTGTCTTTCTAAATGTTGTTGATGCTCTATAAGATCCAAGCATTTTTTATCTGACTAAAGTTCATTAAACTTGGCTTGACAATCAGCATACCTCTTGACTAGTTGATTTATTTGAACAATTGTGTTAGGCCTATGGACCTTAGCATTATTGCCCTGATACCTATCCTATTCAAGAGGATTTGTTAGGTCTATTACAGATTTTCCTTTATTGAGGTAAGTTACATTGACTTGAAGCTCACTCCTAAACATATGTTCTTGGTATTATATTGGTGCAGAGGTACATTATTCTTATGTGGAATGATGCAACTAAGGATAATTAGGATTTTACCTAGGTATTCCTTCATAAATGAGGAAGGGTAGGGTAGAATTGGCTTTTCCAATGCGAAAAGTATCATACTCATCTTGATATGTGCATTTTGGAGAAGGGTGATTTGAGAGCATAATATGATTTTAGCCCTACCCTTGGTGTATACTATTGATCCTGCACATAAGTGTGTGGAGTATATTGAGTAGGAACATGAATGCATAGTATTGCTCTATGTGTAGGTTCCTCATTGTGCATTTGCATTTCTTTAAATAAGGTGTTTGAAGTATCCATAATTGGAAAGTAATTTCTTAAAGTTGGACTGTGACCTGTAGGGGTTCCTTGTAAGCTAAGTCTCCTCTCTGACACTCTAGGACTTGGAAGAGAAGGTGGCCACCATGGAGGTATAACCATGTCCTTGGGGTCAAATTGGAGATAATATATGTCTCCTTTCCTACTCCCCACAATGTCAGACCTTAAGTGGGCTTAGCTATGGGTATATACCATAAATACTTTTTCTAATCTATATGTGATTATCTCCTTTACAATTTTTATGTATTCAAACAGAAAAAAATAGAAACACACAAGAATACAAATGATTATATCTTTTAAATATTATGTGTTCCTAAACTATTTAGTGTATTTTTTATTTATTATTTTGAAAATAATATCTTTCATATGTTTTAAATTTTTGTTGATGTAACTCTCAATTTTTAAATGAATTTCACCTATACACTCATATCTCGACAACTTGCAATGAAATTTTGGTCACGTGAACCAACCAAAGTATGGATATGAAGTCCGTACATGATCATGGAGCATAGGCCCTACCATTCCTCACCCATATTGACCGTGGGCAGTGATACACCCTATAAAGAGGAGTGCATGCAATTTTCCATGGCTAAGATGGTTCTTGGAGCTAGATTTGGCTAAAAATAGGGTTCATAGAATTTGAGCCAATGGATGGAGATGAAACCCACCGTTTTTGAACTCTATCAATGGTTGGGGATGAATTCCAACTCACTAACATTTAAAAGAGATGTGGTGTGTGTGGTTCCTTTTATGATTAAATGAAATTAAACAAAATAGCACTCAATGAATTTTCACTAAATGTATAAAGAGAGTTTTACTTTCATAATTAGATGCATAAAAAATTTAGGAACCTACAAATTTTTAACCTATATGAAAACCTAACTCTTAGGCATGAAAACCTAACTCTTAGGCAGGTCACACGTAGGCAAACCACTCAAATACATATCTAAGATTGTTATTTTTCCTATTTTCTTTTTTTAACTACTTAGTAATTTAATAAAAGGAAATATAACTTTCAATAACCTAAGAAAAGACATGAAAAACATCAATTTATCCTTTTCTGAACAACCTACTTGCAAATTGACTGTTTAGGCACTTACCTTACATGTTCTGAAAGTTGTTTCTAGAAATTTTTGTAGAAAACCCCTAGTTTTGTGGCTATCCCTGGGTGGGATGGATGCAAATTTGGGGGCCATCCCTAGGTGGGATGGTTGTTGTTGTTGTCCTTGGCAGTTCCAATTAGGAATTCAAAGGTTGTTTCAACTCAGAATGACCAGAACTTACAACCTACAAAACACAAAAATAAGGTCAAAAATGGTAGAAATTAAAAAAAGGGCAAGGTACAAGGATTTCATAGTGATCACCACTGAAGAGCATGAAAAATGGCTACACCTAGAATATTGAATTGAAATGCATCTAATGTATTTATTAATTAAGCATGCAAAAGAAATATGATAAAGTAAGCGACTAAATTGACAAATATGTTAAGTAAAAATGGGGGGTTCTCCTTGTATTTATTAATTTATCAAATCAATGGTTACAATACATCCCCTTGAGGGCTTTTTAGTTTGATACATTTCAAGTTACAAATCTTGAGGGATCAAATCCCTCCATGAACTTAATGGCATGCTTATAGTGTTCTTCTCACACTCACAATATAGAGCTATATTTGGGCTACATTTATTCAACTCCTTAGATCCTCCCTCATGTGTGGAATATTTGTACATACTCACAAGAGATTGAAATATGTTAATAGCATATGAATTTTGTAATGAAAACCATGAAAAGTATGCAGTGATGAATATAAAAATTATTTGCGACTAATCTAAACTACTCAAAATGACTTAAAAACTTAATATGATGTTTATCATGTGATTTTGTAAATATCTAAGCATAAATAAAAGTGATATTATGAGCACAACCTATGGCCATTCCTGGGAGAGACAACTAGGATTTTAATCATAAAAATATTAATTAACATATTAAAACTACTCAAAACTCCACCAAAATGTTAACCTATAGAATTGAACTATATAGAAATTAGATTAAAATTGTGGGCCAATTCATAGTCATCCTTGGGAGTTCCAACTAGGTCTGCTAACCATCCCTAGGGAGGATGACCACAAAACAGGGTGGTTTTTACCACCAATTCCACTTGGATCTAGTCTATATGTGGTTTTTTCGATTGAAGAGGTTTCCAAGGTAAATATATGGGCAAAATTTGAGGGAAAATATTGGCAGCACTTCATGGTCAATAATTGCAAAATATTCTCTTTTTGAATTGGGTGAAAACACCTCAATTTATAGTCCAAGAGGGCAAAGAAGGTAGAGGGGCAAGTTTGGGCATGCAAGGCAAGTGTCGCCACTTGGCAATGTCTTTACCATGCATAGGGTGGAAGAGGCTTCCCATTTGGACCTCCAATTTGTAGACCCTAATGTTCATGATAACCTCCCAATCTATCATTATTGATTGGGCGGGATAAATGGTAGAAAATGATTACCATTTGTCCCACCCTTTTACTTTTTAGGGGTCTAGGTCATGGTCATACCACCCAAGAATAATTGCTTTTGGCCATACCTAGGTGGGATGGTCATGAATTGTAATCATCTTGGGGTAGGACGATCATGGCTACATGCCCCAAAACCTTACAAAAGTTGGGTAAATATTCCCAAAATTGGTTGGGAGCCCTAATTAACCCCTAAGGGTTTCTCAAGAGGTCCATATGATGTCAATAATAGTGGTGCCTTTGCAGTCGTATCTGATTTACATAATTTTAGTGTCTACACAAAGCTATGAAATTGATCAAGCATAGTAAATATTAGGTCTATATAGAAAATATAGAGGTATATGTGCTAACATAGATAACTGGTCTAAGCACTAGATAAGATGTTATCATATAAGGTTGGAAAATTACCAAACACATCATAGGCACTATTCGAGTGTTAGCCAAAATAGACCATAGGCACTATTTGGATGCTATCCAAACATAGTAGAACATATATGCTATTCAAGTGCTAACCAAACACAAAGAAGAATTTAAGGTTTTCTAGGTGCTAGCTATAAAGGAATTGATTTAACCTCTAATGATATATATTTTTCATTAGTTCATAAAATAGAATCCATACATGAGCAACATATTCAAATTGAAAGGAGAATAGAGGATTCTACGAGATCAAAACATTATTAGAACAAAATTAGACTATTTAACAGAGCAGCATAAAAAAATGTTTAAGCACTAGAATAAGAAAGAAGTAAGAAAGAGAGCTAATAAGAGTTTTTAGAATATAGCAGAGTAATTATAAACACATAAGAAGTGCTTCTACACTAGTGAAGATGTCCAACAGAGACAAAGCACAACACAAAATAGATAATCCAATGAAGATGAAGTGCAACTCAGTTCTCAACACTCTATAGAAACTTGGAGATTGAACATTTAACATTCAACATTCTATAGCCATGGAGTCTAAGAGAGACATCTAGTTACCTCTAGGAGTCTAGAAGAATGAAACATCTCATTACTTCCAAGAGGCCATTAAAATAATTACACAAGAAAATGAAAAATAAAGTTTTGAACAAGTGAAGGCACACCTAAATTATGTAGCAAGATATTCATCGGCCAAGTAATGTCAATAATTACATGATTTTGTTGCATTATTAGGTTTCTATTGGTGTTAATTTGATTCAAATACCTTTATAATATACATTTTTTGGATATATAAGGTTAAAATGTTATTTTTAATTGAGTGTAGGTAGAAGTGAGTGTGAGTGTAGCTGAGAGTGAGCACAACCAGAAGGAGGTGTGAGTTTAGCTAAGAGTGATTGTGAGAATATCTAGGAATGAATATATCCATAAAGAAGTGTGAGCACAATATGGGAGTGAGTGTACCTTGAAGCAAGTGTGAGCATAATATAGGAGTGAGAGCATAATATGGGAGTGAGTGTAGCCATAAGTGAGAGTGTGAGCACAAGCTGGAAGTGAGTGTAGCCAAAAGTGTGTGTAAGTGCAAGTCAGGATTGAGTGCAACCAAAAGTGAGTGAGTGTGAGTTGGGAGTGAGGAGGAAGTGTGAGAAATAAATCTTAAAGTAGAAATAAAATTATGATCAAGGAACAAGTGCCACTTTGTATTCTAGATATTAGAAGAATTTATAGGATTCATTTGAGTGCGACCAAAAGTGAGTGAGTGTGAGTTGGTAGTGAGGAGGAAGTGCGAGCAAGAAATCTTAAAGTAGAAATCAAAGTGTGATCAAGGAACAAGTGCCACTTCTTATTCCAGATCTTAGAAGAATTTAAAGGATTCATTTGAAGAAAATCTAGGTAACATGGAAAGAAAGCCATTTTTGAAAGTCCTTACAAAAAGTATGAATGACCAAGTTGGAAGTTTGGATGCCCTAGCTAGCAATAAGAGGAAGAGAGAATCTATGGCAAACCCAATCTAGGTAGTAGATAATACACTAGAAGTGATTATCAAGGATGAGATGATTGAGCATGATATAATAATTCTAAAAACCAGAGGGTTAAGATGTAAGTTTCATGGATATTGGATAGGTTTTTCTAAGATTCAAAATTGTATTAAGTTGAAGTGGGTATTGAATTCAAATTACTTCATGAATTTTCTTCCAAAAGTATTTTTCCTTATTATTTTCTCTAGTTAAAAAATAACGGATAAAATAATGGATGGAGGCCTGTGGTTTAGGGGTAAAGATGCATTATATTTAAGACCTTAGAGTGATAATTGTTTTGTAGGCACATAGACTATTAAAATACTTTATGTATGGATTAGGCTTTTTGGACTTCCTTTTCAACTCATCAATAAGGAGGTTTTGAAGAATATTGGTAATACTCTAGATGAATTCATCTAGGAGGGACCAACTACTAAGGAAAAAAGGCATGTTATATACATTCGAACATGTGTTGTCATGGATATTTCTAAACCTTTACCTCAATTGATTAGGATTAAATATGAATAAGAGAATGGAATCAAGAAGTGGATCGTGAAAATATTGCATTTCAATGTCATAAATGTGATGAAACTGAGCACATGGTAAGAGACTGCAAAGTGAAAATGGAGGAAGATATGAAATTTTTTGGGAGGGTAGCTTCAATTTGAAACAAGGAGACCATATCATAGGATACGCTAGGTGAAATCAAGGATTTTCTACTCCTAAGAAAGTTTCTAGAAAAATCCCTCTACATCATCATATGGCAACGACCATTACAGTTCACTCAAATCAACCATTAGAAGAAATAAATTATATGGGGATGAGAAAGCTCAATTAACATATTCAAATATAGAAGGAGCTAAAGGTGAAAAGGAATAGGGAGGGGAAAATTTTAAAACAAAGGAATATGGGGAGAATAATATTAAAGCAAAAGACGTGAAGGAGTTCAAGCTTAATCTAGGTGAATCACCTTTATTATCCTCAAGTAGCTTAAAATATTCTCCTTACATTAAAAATAAAATTAGTATGAAGTGTGTTCCTTGCACTGTAGTATTTTAAGAGTAGTATAGTAAGGAAAATATTATGGAGGATATCCAGGGAAATTTAAGGTTTTCAGGCAAATATAAGAAAGTGATGATTTTGGAGGATCATCTATGCAGTTTAGAGTTTTTAGGGCAACATAAAGAAGAAAATTCTAATGAGGCTATTCCTTGCACTTTTGAATCTTTAGGGAAACATAAATATTTAGAATATAAGTTTCATTTTGAAAAATATAAAAAATGGAAGAGATTGATGAATATGAGAGTGTTGGTGGGAACGAAATAAGGAGATGAAGGCCAACAAAGCAAGAACAAAGAGAAAAAAAAACTCAATAGGAGATTGATCTGGGGATCCAAATAAAAATATCACAAGTGTTAACAAGAAGTGGAGCTAATCCCACTAATAAAAATAAAAAGTTTTGATGATGAAAATGATATCATGGAATATTAGGGGTATGAATAAAACCACTAAAAAAGAGTTATTAAGAATTCAATAGGTTGTTATAGCCCTAAGTTTATTTTAATACAAGAAATAAAATTAAGCAGTGAGAAATGTAACGATGCTTTTAAGAAGATTTGGAAGATAGGTTATTGTTTAGAAGTTTCTTCTACAGAGCTTCAAGTGTTATTTCAATAATATGGGACAAATGCAAATGGGATGGACAACTAGTAGAAGCAAAAAGTAATTGGGTTGTTGGATTATTTTCCAAGAAAGAGGAAAACATCAAAGTTGGGGTTATAAATGTATATGTTCCAACTATAGTTACTCCTTGTGAAATATTTTGAAAGGACATTAGTATATTTTTATCAAATACAATGACGATTCATTGTGATTTATGGATTCTTGGGGGTGATTTTAATATTGTTCTATATCCTTTGGAAAAGAAAGGTGGCATTCTAGGATGGTATAAATAAATGCAATATTTTGATTTATTTTTCAATTCAAATGACCTTTGGGATTTTAGTCCCTCAATATTTTAATATACATGGGATAATAGACACATTGGGAAAACTTATATAGCAGAAAGACTGGATAGATTCTTGTTATCCAATAAATGATTGCAAACAAAGTATACAATTTCTTCAAATATTTTATTGCAAGCAAGATCAAATCACAAACCCATTATTTTGACTTGTGAGTTACCTAATAATAGTCATCCAAAGCCATTTCGATTCTAGTATATGTGGCTCCAAGACCTTGATTTTTTCTACATAGTTATGTTATGGTGGGATGAATCAAAATTTGATGGATCATGTATGTATAGGTTTGTTCAAAAGTTGAAATATTTAAAGGAGCAAATGAAGATATTGAATGCCAAATATTTTGGTAATATTTTTAAAGAAAAAATAAAATTAATCCAAGCTCAAAAATTTACAAGAGATAATAGAAAGTAATTGAATATATCATGATTCTTATGTGAAAGAAAAATAATTACTTTTTGATTATCATAATTCATGGAAAAGGAGTCAGATTGGTTCCAAAAATCTAGAGAGAAATGGATTAAGGAATGATATAGAAACGCAAAAATATTTCATAGAAAAAAAAATATTTTCTATTCGTCATATCAAAATATTATAACTCCATATGGAAGAAATATTAAGGATGAAGAATATAAGGAAGGAAGAAATTAATTATTTCAAAAAAAAAAAATCAGATTCTAGGAAAGATAAGGAGGCAAAAGAAAATATTTTACAAAATATTCCATCATTTATCACTTAGGGACAAAATTAAATCTTGATGAAGAAAATATCTTTGAACGAGCTCCATGAAGCAGTTTTTTTTTTCCATCCTAACAAGGCACCTGGTATCAATGAATTTTTTACTATTTTTTTTTTTAACTTTTGGGATTTATTGAATAGTGATATGTTAGATGTGGTTGAAGAGGTATGAAAAATGAAGGCTATAATAAGTGAGACCAATTTTACTTTTATTACCTTGGTTCCCAAGAAATATGACAAAATATTTTGAGAATTTTTGTCCAATAAGCCTTTGTAATATGATTTAATAGATCATTTCAAAAATTATGGTAAACAAGTTGAAGGGCATTCTAGGGTGTCTTATCTCAAAGGAACAAGGTGGCTTTGTTCATGGTAAACAAATTATTGATGGTATAATTATTGCACAAGAGACCATACATTCTCTTCATTCCATGAAAAAACCAAGTATGCTTTTGAAATTAGATATGAACAAAGCATATGATAGGGTTTCCTAGAATTTTCTACATGTTATTCTTAGAAATTTTGATTTTGATTATAGTTGGTGTGAGTGTATTAAATGTTGTTATAGCAATGCAAAATTTTCTATTTTTATAAATAGTTCTCTTATTGGGTACTTTATGTCATATTTTGGACTTCATAAAGGTGACCATATTTCTTCTTATCTATTAATTATTTTTGTGGAAGCATTAGGGAGAGCCTTTTCAAAGGCAAAAAAGGAAGTAAAAATCAAGGGTATTCAAGTTGCAAAAAATTGTCCCTTTGAATCTCATCTCCAATTTGTTGATGATACTTTTATTTTGGGTCATCCCTCAATCAGTGAGGCCATGGAGTTTAAATAAATATTATCATTCTATGATAAGGCTACTATATAGTTGGTAAATACTTCAAAATATAGGATTTTTTCATCAATACTTCTCTATATTTACAACAAATTATTGTGAATATTTTAAGGTTTAAAATTAAAAAATTTCCATCAACCTACTTTGGTATTCCTTTGTCTGATAAAATAAATAAAAAGGGGCTTTGGATATTTTCTTAGATATAATTAAATCTTTCTTGGAAAGTTGTAAAGGTAAGTTATTAACCAGGGCAGGAAATATACATCTCATAAAGACTACTTTACAATCCATTCATATTTATATGATGTCACTTTCAAGACTGCCAATAGGTATTGTGTCAAAAATTGATAAAATTCAAAGAGACTTTCAATGTAAAGGTTGTGAGGAAAAATTTAGATTTCCTCTTTGTAAGTGGGATGGGGTTTACAAAGGAAATAATATTGGAGGAGCTAGCTTACAAATTTGTAGACTTATAAATTTGGCATAGCAAAGTTTGTGTGGAGATTATTCAAAGATCAAGGAAATGATTGGGAAAAAACATTACTTAACAAATATATAGGTTCTCTTGATGCAATGAATTTTTTTAGAAAAATAACTCTACACAAAGTATTTTCAAAAAGGTACTTCATATCAGAGAGTTTTCAATTGATAAAGAAACATATTATATGGTCAGTCAATGAGGGGAGTTATGCAAGTTTTTGGTTTGATGCTTGGTTGAAGCCTTATCCTCTTATCTCTAACACAAATGGAAACCATTGGCTCAAGCATACCTAATATGTAAAGGTCCAAAGATCAAATATTATATTATTATGAGAAAAAACTCCAGATCATGAATTTATTTTAGTAACATGGTTGAAGAAGAGGAACTAAAACAAACAACTTATGAACATCAAAATATGCTTTGAGAGTTTTATTTGTTGAATTTTATATGAAAGGATGAGTTAATTTGGAATTTATCAAAGGATGGTGAATACTTAGTCAAGTTGGGATATGAGAATTTAGAACAATCAAAATTTCCTTCTCCCAAATATTTTTATTGGAAGAATGTTTGGTTATTAGAGGCTCTCCCTAAGGCCTCAATATTTATTTGATTAGAAGTTCAAAGTAATATTCTTATGGGAGAGAGTCTACAAAGAAGAGGATATTATGGACCCTTTAGATGTGCCTTGTGTGAGAAGAATTTAGAAATTTCAAACCATTTACTTATTCATTTTCTATTTGCTCACACCATTTGGGGTTATTTTTTAAAAAATATGAAATTATATTGGGTAGCTCCATAAACATTGAAAGAGTTGATAAAGTGTCAGATAAGTTATTTCAAAGCTAAAACATTTTGTATTCTTTGGAGGATTGACCTTGTCATTATTTTTTGGAATTTATGGATTAAAAGGAATAATAAAATTTTAAAAAATAAATATCAAAATCATGTCAAGTTTGTGAAGAACACAAGCTTATACTGAGAGGGGGGTGAACAGTATAAGACCACTTTTTACTTTTCTTTACTCAAACAATATTATCCAATATATCAATGCAATGTCAACAGCAGTAATCAAAGCAATGCACAAATCACCACACACAATAGAGACACCAATTTAACGTGGTTCACCCAATGTGGGCTACTCCATGGAGAAAATATTTCACTAAAATTTTCTCAACAAATCTCTTGGGAATCCTTCCCTATTACAATGTTTATGGACCTCTATCCAAAGGAGACACCAATCCCCTAATCTGGTTTGTGGGCACCAACCCACAGGAGACACCAATCTCCTTAGCTAGTTTGTGGATCTCTATCCATAGGAGAACTCCTTCTCCTCTACTCTAGCTGGTGATCCTCTAGAAGACTACTGCCTCCACTACTCTAGCTTGTGGATCTCTCTCCATAGAAGACTCTTGTCCTCACTCAGAAGACCTCTATCCTCACTACCCTGGCTAATGGATCTCTATCCACTAGAGACTACTATCCTCTGCTCTATCACCTCCAAAGCTTACTCTCAACTCTATCTCAAATATACACTAAACATAATCCTTTAATCTAGCACAAATATTCTCAATATCTATCTCAAATATACACTAAACATAATCCTTCGATCTAGCACAAATATTCTCAATATCTATCTCAAATATACACTAAACATAATCCTTCAATCTAGCACAAATATACTCAATATCTATCTCAAATATACACTAAACATAATCCTTCAATCTAGCACAAATATTCTCAATATCTATCTCTAATCTAGCACAAACCTATCCTCAAATATACACCAAAATCTATCCTCAAATCTATCCTCAAGCCTTAACACAAAGCTTGATCCAATCACAAATCAACTTTGCTAGATCTACCCCAAACCTTAACTCAAGGTTTGAACAAATCAATCAATCAAATCTACTCTCAAGTCTTCTCAAATACTTACCTCAATCTATCCATTACAAGGCTTCCACAAAATCTCACACTAATCTCTCCACAAGTCTTCACCAAGACTTACCTCAAATATTCTCAACAAGTCTTCACCAAGACTTACCTCAAATCTGCATTGTAAGCTTCCACAAAATCTCACACAAATCTATCCTTAAGTCCACTCTAGGACTTACTCAAATCTACTCACTAGCTTTCACAAAAGCTTATTCAAATCAACTCAATCTATCACAGAAAACCTCTTCAATCACACAAACAAGTTTCACACAGAATCTTGTTTTAATCTCACAGAAACATATAGAGAATGGTTAGAGACTCAATATGTTTCACACTCACAACAATACTTAATCACTTTCAAACTCTCTTTTTTAACCATAGAAACATATAGAGAATGGTTAGAGACTCAATATGTTTCACTCTCACACAACACTCAATCACTTCCAAACTCTCTTCAAATAAATTAAGAATAAAGAACAATTTGTTTCACAGAACTTGAACTATCACTCCAACACTCTCAATCAACTATGCTCAACCAACTCCACTCAATCAATCACTCAATGAAACACAACTTGCTTACAAACCCTAAACAAGTGTTTCACAATACTTCCAACAACTCACACTATGAATCTCAATCCTTGACTCAATATGATTCCTAATTCACATAACAATGATACTCATGATATTTCACAAACCCTAGTTCAAGATAGTTCTCAATATCTCACTCAAATGTTCTCACAAACATTCACCAATCATGCACATGAAAGCTTACTCAAAAATGCTTATCAAACAAACCTTTTCACTCCAACTTAGCATTCATAACATTCAACCCAACAATATTTCACTCACAAGGAAGATATGCCCATACCTTTTTCTTGATGGAGAAATGACCTCAAAACCTGTCTCAACACAATCAACCTCTTTGCCAATCTCAATGGTTAGATATCAAAAATCTATCCTCAATTATTTCCTTCAAATATTTCACCATTACAAAAATTATTAATTCTCAATTACACCTTATAATCTCCAAATTTATCAAATAAAGATTTCAACCACTCAGTTTCACAATAACCCCTTTCAAAAATTTAATGCATGAAACAATCCAAACACTACTTATGTCTCCCTACTCAATATTGTATTTTTCAAATAATTAACTTTATAAAACAATGCAATATATTTTTAACCTTCAATAAAATATTTCTCACTTTCTCTAAGGTAAAAATTAATTACCTTACCCTTTTAACTCCCTAAGCACTCAACAAAACCAAATAACCACGTGCTAATAAATTTCCCACTTCACACTTTAACCTAGGTGCAAAAAGTAAAGCATGCACTTTAAGCACCACCAACAACCTTAGGCAATGCACAATTAACCAAAAATTAAATACCTCATGCGTGCTCCCCATGGGATTCGATCCCTGGTCGAAGCACCGCCTATGCCTTAGTCATGGCTCCCCTACCGCATGAGCTAAGTGCTCACATGAGAAGCAAAAGTGCTTAGAGCACTTTGACTTCTCCATGCAAAAAGCCAAAAGGCTTTGTCCCACAATGCCACCGAGATTCGAACGCAACACCTCTACATTTCCAACAACTTACACACCTCGGATTCATAGCTAGCCCAACCGTTGGTTGGTGTTTAATCTTTCTACCTTAATCGCTTTGTCTTCCATGGATTTTGAGGGCAAATAAAAATTTAAAACTTTTTCCTTTGTTTGCTCATGAATTCACCTTTTCATTAATCGCATGCACTATTATTTTGGAGACTTAGATTTTTAGGGGTAAGTGCTATGGTATTTATACCATATGCCTTCCTTTTTCCAACGTCGATGGAGAATATAAAATTTGAATTCATTTTGGCGCCCAACCCAACTTTGGGTTATGAAAATATTATTTTTATAAATAAATTTATAATATAAATATTATAAATTATTTATAAACTACCTTAGGCATAATTAAACTTTTAATATTATAATAAAGTATTATAATATTATTTCCATTGGGCCTAGGTGTTTTCCTCTTTCGCCCTTAGACCTTTTATGACCGCCTTTAATATTATAATAATAAATATTATAATATTATTTCCTTTAGGCCTTTTCTTCAGGGTATTTAACCATCCTTTTGACCAATCATCTGGAGCTCTTAGACCAAATCTCTTGGGCTTAAAATATAAATATTTTAACCCTTATTTTGCCAAGTCTTGCACTGATTCCTGACATTGACTCTTGACATCAATGACAACACAACTAACTCAAAATTTCCAACAATCTCCCCCTTTGTCATTGATGGCAACCCCTTTTTTTTTACCAAACCTTTTCCTCTTTCAAAACTACTCCCCCTAAGAAACTGCTCCCCTTGATTGAATGCTCTCCCCCTAACTCAAATCTCTCCCCCTTTGACATCAATGGCAAAGGGCCACCTTTGGGGCTTGGGGCTAAGAATGAGACTCTTAGCTTAGCCCCTCCCCCACCTCCTCTTGAGGTGGTTAATTCTAGGGTGGGAGTATCTCTACTCCCAACATGCACTGATCTTTACCTTTGTCCACCTTCTTCCTCAACTGATCCTTTTGATTCCTCTGAATATTCATGTTCCTGCTTGTCTCTGGAAGTTTTGCTCTACACCACTTTGTTGTATGCCCATCATTATTGCACTTATAACACTTAATGTTGTTATTCCTTAAAGGTGCAAATATCTTGGGGTTTCTCCTAGTGAAGCCATATCCATTCCTATCATGAACCCTACAATTTACTACCTTGTGACCAAACTGATTACAAGAGTAGCAATACCCTTGAAAGAGATACTTGTTTCTGAAATTCCCATATTCCTATCTTTCATGTGTCCTGCACTGTGTAGCCTTGTGCCCAAACCTGTGACATGAGAAGCATCATCCATTGAAACTACCTTGCCTTGACCCCATTGGTCTCTTAGTCTCTTTTACCCTATGTTGTTTCATGTTCCATCTGTTCCTCATTTGTGCATTGTTCCTTTCCTTGTTGAACTTTCTATTGTCCAACTCATCCTCAGAAGTCTCACTTTCTCTTACACTCTCTTCTTCTGAAGCTTCTTCTTCTTTGGAGCTTGAGATTGACTCCTCTCCTTGTTCTCTTTGTACCTGTTCAAAACCAAGACCTATCTTGTTTGATGAAGATCTTTGTACCTTGATAATCTTATCCAAGTTCTTTGAGCTTCTCCCAAACCTGTGTAGCTTATCTTTAGACTCTTTTACTTCCTTCCTTAGTAAAGCTACTTCATGCTCTAACCTTTCACATTCTAAAACCTTAGCCTCTAACTTCTCTTTAAACTTCCTTGTCTTAGCTATTGAGTTGGTTAGATCTTCTATAAGCTTTCCTTTCTCTTCATCACATTCTTGAAATTGAAGCTTGAGTTTTGAGTTCTGCTTTCTTACCTTCCTTAATGCATCAAGGGCAGAAATAAGTTCACCCTCAAGATCAACTTCTCCTTTCTCTGATTCTTCCTCTATTTCTTTGCCTTTGAAATCATCTTCATTCTTTTCTGATTTATTTCCACTAGAAGCACTTCCTTCTTCTTCTATTACCATAAGAAGACTTTCTTCTTCTGGACCTTCACTAGCATCCTCATATTCATCATCACTGAAACTGAATCCATTCCTTGTACAACTATCTTCAAGATGACCAAAGTTACCACATCTAAAACACTTGAGAATTATTGGTGACCTATTTCTAACCACTTATTTTTCTTCTACCAGAAATAGAATTTCATCTTCATCATTATTTGAGGAACTTTCATCACTATCACTTGAACTCTTACCTACCTTGTCTGCATAGAAACTCTTCTTATGCCTTTGGAAAAATTTCTTTCCTTGCTTGTTTTGTTCATCCCTACTTTTCTTTTGGTACCTATATTTTCTTATTTCCCTATTCTTATGATCCTATTTTTCTTCATCATTGCTATTTCTAGCCTCTGGACAATCAGATGCATAGTGACCATATTTTCCACAATTGAAACATCTAACTAATTTCGTACCTTTATACTTTCTTGAGTCCTTGTTCCTTCTACCATAATTTGCTTCTTCATCACTAGATAACTCATTGCTTGAATCTAACTTCTTACCCTTTGTCTTCTTAGTAACTTTGAAGGCTGCTTCTTTCTAGGGAATAGGTTCCTCTTTTATTCTCATCTCAAAAGCTGTGAGAATTCCATGTAATTCATCCCTTGTCAAAAGTTCAATATATTTTGACTCTTCTATAGCTGAAATATTTTCACTATACCTCTTTGGGAGTGACCTTAAAATCTTATCACAAACATCTATTTCTTCAACTTTAAGCCCAAGTCCTTGCATGGAGTTAACAACCTCATCCACACGAAGTAGATATGCAACAATGTTTTCCTCTTCCTTCATCTTTAGGTCTTCAAATGTTCTCTTGTAATTTTACAACTTTACCCTTTTGACATTTTTGTCTCCCTCATATATACCTTTCAATTTATCCCAAATTTCCTTTGTTGATGTGCAATGCATAACCTTTATAAACTATGTTTCATGCAAACCCTTTAAAATTCCATTCATTGCCTTTGAATTATTCAGATGTAGGAGCTTACCATATTTATCTATAGGTGGAGTAGTTGGTGGTATGTATCCATTCTCAATTGCTTCCCATATTTCATTCCCAAGTGCCATTAGGTGAATCTTCATTCTCATACTCCAAAGTACATAATTGTTCCCATCGAACAATGGTGTTGAATTCCCTGAAGATCCATTCTGAGAATCCATCTGTGTTCTTGTGAGATTTTCCTTCAAGTTATTAAACTCTTTCGAAGGAACCCACTCTGATACCAATTGAAGAACACAAGCTTATACTGAGAGGGGGGTGAACAATATAAGACCACTTTTTACTTTTCTTTACTCAAACAATATTATCCAATATATCAATGCAATGTCAACAATAATAATCAAAGCAATGCATAAATCACCACACACAATAGAGACACCAATTTAACGTGGTTCACCCAATGTGGGCTACTCCATGGAGAAAATATTTCACTAAAATTTTCTCAACAAATCTCTTGGGAATCCTTCCCTATTACAATGTTTATGGACCTCTATCCAAAGGAGACACCAATCCCCTAATCTAGTTTGTGGGCACCAACCCACAGGAGACACCAATCTCCTTAGCTAGTTTATGGATCTCTATCCATAGGAGAATTTCTTCTCCTCTACTACCCTATTGGTGATCCTCTAGAAGACTACTACCTCCACTACTCTGGCTTGTGGATCTCTCTCCATAGAAGACTCATATCCTCACTCAAAATACCTTTATCCTCACTACCCTAGCTAATGGATCTCTATCCACTAGAGACTACTATCCTCTACTCTATCACCTCCAAATCTTACTCTCAACTCTATCTCAAATATACACTAAACACAGTCCTTCGATCTAGCACAAATATGCTCAATATCTATCTCAAATCTACACTAAACATAGTCCTTTGATCTAGCACAAATATACTCAATATCTATCTCAAATATACACTAAACAATCCTTATTAAACTCAATTTACTAAACACAGTCCTTCGATCTAGCACAAATATACTCAATCTCTATCTCTGGTCTAGCACAAACCTATCCTCAAATATACACCAAACTCTATCCTCAAATCTATCCTCAAGCCTTAACACAAAGCTTGATCCAATCACAAATCAACTCTGCTAGATCTACCCCAAACCTTAACTCAAGGTTTGAACAAATCAATCAATCAAATCTGCTCTCAAGTCTTCTCAAAGACTTACCTCAAATCTATCATAAGTCTTCACAAAAGCTTACACTAATATATCAACAAGTCTTCACCAAGACTTACCTCAAATATGCTCAACAAGTCCTCACTAGAACTTGTCCAATATGCTCAACAAGTCTTCACCAAGACTTACCTCAAATATAATTGTAAGCTTCCACAAAATCTCACACAAATATGTCCTTAAGTCCACTCTAGGACTTGCTCAAATCTGCTCACTAGCTTTCACAAAAGCTTATTCAAATCAACTCAATCTATCACAGAAAACCTCTTCAATCACACAAACAAGTTTCACATAGAATCTTGTTTTAATCTCACAAAAACATATAGAGAATGGTTAGAGACTCAATATGTTTCACACTCACAACAATACTTAATCACTTTCAAACTCTCTTGTTTAACCATAGAAACATATGGAGAATGGTTAGAGACTCAATATGTTTCACTCTCACACAACACTCAATCACTTCCAAACTCTCTTCAAATCAATTAAGAATAAAGAACAATTTGTTTCACAGAACTTGAACTATCACTCCAACACTCTCAATCAACTATGCTCAACCAACTCCACTCAATCAATCACTCAATGAAACACAACTTGCTTACAAACCCTAAACAAGTGTTTCACAACACTTCCAACAACTCACACTATGAATCTCAATCCTTGACTCAAGATGATTCCTCATTCACATAACAATGATACTCATGTTCTTTCACAAACCCTAGTTCAAGATAGTTCTCAATATCTCACTCAAATGTTCTCACAAACATTCACCAATCATGCACATGAAAGCTTACTCAACAATGCTTATCAAACAAACCTTTTCACTCCAACTTAGCATTCATAACATTCAACCCAACAATATTTCACTCACAAGGAAGATATGCCCATACCTTTTTCTTGATGGAGAAATGACCTCAAAACCTGTCTCAACACAATCAACCTCTTTGCCAATCTCAATGGTTAGATATCAAAAATCTATCCTCAATTATTTCCTTCAAATATTTCAACAATACACAAATTATTAATTCTCAATTACACCTTATTATCTCCAAACTTTATCAAATAAATATTTCAACCACTCAATTTCACAATAACCCCTTTCAAAAATTTAATGCATGAAACAATCCAAACACTACTTATGTCTCCCTACTCAATATTGCATTTTTCAAATAATTAACTTTATAAAACAATGCAATATATTTTTAACCTTCAATAAAAATATTTCTCACTTTCTCTAAGGTAAAAATTAATTACCTTACCCTTTTAACTCCCTAAGCACTCAACAAAAACCAAATAACCACGTGCTAATAACTTTCCCACTTCACACTTTAACCTAGGTGCAAAAATTAAAGCATGCACTTTAAGCACCACCAACAACCTTAGGCAATGCACAATTAACCAAAAATTAAATACCTCATGCATGCTCCCCATGGGATTCGATCCCTAGTCAAAGTGCCACCAATGCCTTAGCCATGGCTCCCCTACCACGTGAGCTAAGTGCTCATGTGAGAAGCAAAAGTGCCTAGAGCGCTTTGACTTCTCCTCCATGCCAAAAGCCAAAAGGCTTTGTCCCATCAAGATTCGAATGCAACACCTCTATGTTTCAAACAACTTACGCACCTCGGATTCATCGCTAGCCCAACCGTTGGTTGGTGTTTGACTTTTCTACCTTCGTCGCTTTGTCTTCCATGGATTTTGGGGGCAAATAAAAATTATAAACTTTGTCCTTTGTTTGCTCATGAATTCACCTTTTCATTAATCGCATGCACTATAATTTTGGAGACTTAGACTTTTAGGGGTAAGTGCTATGGTATTTATACCATATGCCTTCCTTTTTCCAACGTCGACGGAGAATATAAAATTTGAATTCATTTTGGCGCCCAACCCAACTTTGGGTTATGAAAATATTATTTTTATAAATAAATTTATAATATAAATATTATAAATTATTTATAAACTACCTTAGGCATAATTAAACTTTTAATATTATAATAAAGTATTATAATATTATTTCCATTGGGCCTAGGTGTTTTTCTCTTTCTCCCTTAGACCTTTTCTAATCACCTTTAATATTATAATAATAAATATTATAATATTATTTCCTTTAGGCCTTTTCTTCAGGGTATTTAACCATCCTTTTGACCAATCATCTGGAGCTCTTAGACCAAATATCTTGGGCTTAAAATATAAATATTTTAACCCTTATTTTGCCAAGTCCTGCACTGATTCCTGACACTGACTCTTGACATCAATGACAACACAACTAACTCAAAATTTCCTATAGTTTGGAACCATATTAGTTCCTCTCTTGTAGAATATCTACAAATATGGTGCTCATCATGAGAAGTCTCAATTGTAAAAAAATAGGTGCTAATAACTTGGCTATAGAATTTAAACATACATGAAAGAGTCATCTGTGACAACAGAATTAAAACAAAGGATCCACTTCGAACTATGGTAAAATGGAAATGTCCAAAAATTGGGTTTATCAAAATTAATTTTGATGGCGCTTCTAAAGAAAATCTAGGAAAAGCTAGTGGAGGTGGTGTTTTTAGAAATAGTGAAGGAAAATTTCTCCTCACTTAATCAAAATCATATGGAACTTCAACTAACAACTATGCATAGGCTAGGACACTTCTTATAGGGATTAAAATTGCAATAGAAAAAGGATGGAAATATATTTCAATTGAGGGGGACTCATAAATTATCATCAATGCTACTAACAAAAATGGATGTGGAGACTCAATAAAAAATAATATTATTGTTGATGTTCATCATCTATTACTAGAGGCAATCTCTTGGTAGTGTGAGCATATTTATAGAGAAGAAAATCTAGTAGTAGATAAACTAGTGAATTATGGTATTGATCTTCATCTTGGTGAAGTTTAAATTTTAGAAGGAAACTGGCCAAGTGAGATTTTATGTCTTAATCAAAATGATGTCAATGAGCTAATTGTGAAAACATAGCACTTTGAGGACGTTGAAGAATATATTTAATAGAAAAATAAATAAAAAATTGTGATAAAAATGTATGCTACAAAAAATGTAATATTTTGGTGTTTTTATGGGAGTAGTCCCCAATAGAAGTCACATATAACCTATTAAAAAATTAAAAATTAAAATTAAAAGGTTATTTTTATTTTTATTTTTTGGTTTAATTAGATATGGAGTGATAAGGATTACTACATAGGATTAATAATTAAAAGTTTTGAAGATTATTAAGTTTTTTGAGTGATTTAATATTGAAGGAGTTAAAAGGTTTTTTAGTTTTTGAAATTTAGGGTTTTTATATTTTGAAGCTATTTTAGAGATTTGAAAAATTAAATCTTTAAATTTTGCAAATTTTACATATTAGGGAGTTAAAAGGTTTTCTACATCAAAGGATTGGGAAAATTAAAATTTACAAATTTTATATTTGAGTTATTTCTTAACTAGAGAGATATAAGGTTTTCTACTTCAAAGGAATTGAATTACAAACTTTGATCATTATGAAAAAAAATATGTAATCTATAATCAAGAAGAAAATATTAGAAGTTATTAAATATAGAATTGAAAATTTGATTAAAAATCTAAGGGTAAGCTAGATATGACATTACAATTCATCTATAAAGAAGCTATGGATGAAAATTTTGAAACATTTGAATACTATTTACATTCAAAACTTGTTGAAGCAATTGATAATTTTAAGAATGATATTATGATACCTATTGACATAGGTAGTATAATGTATATGGCATTGCTTTCACTTGAACTTCATAAATATAAAAATCTAAAGCAAAAAGAGTTGATTGAAACTCTAAAAATGAAAGTAGAAATTGATACAATTGAATCAAATGAATCATCTCTAAAAATAGTGTTTCATTCTTCATGTAATATTGACATTCCAAGTTCATCAAATTCAAGAAATTATTATGATGCTCTAAGTGAATGTTTAGAAGATACAAGAGAATATCAAGATTATAAGAAAACTAGATCAAATGAAGCACATGATCTAGAGATCAAGGACAAAGAAAAACTTCAATCTATTCATGCATATGAACCTAAAGCCAAATAAGAAGCTCAAGTAGTTTGTGATCTACATCATAAATATACAAATACTAAGAATCTAAAGAATGAATATGAAGAAACACAATTCAAGCAAGAGGATGAACCAAATATTCAATGTAGATATGAAGATTCTATAGAAGTAGAGGTTCCTGAATAATGCAAGGTCACTTGAAGATTGAAGATAAATATGAAGACCAAGATTGAAGACTAAAGTCTTCAATAACCAAATAATGTAATACAGGGGAGTGTTGAGGTATATTACATTATTTGGTACATGCTAATGTACCCTCATGGTACCTTCATGGTATAATTGTAAATATGTAATAGATTAGGGTTGAGTCTTTAGTTTAGGTGAGTGATTTATATTTCCCCATTTTCTAAGTGTTAATGTGTAGGAAATGCACAAGGATCATGTAAAAGTGTAACATACAAAAAATGCACAAGTGTCATATAAAAGTGTAATGTGCAAGAAATGCAGAAGTGTCATGTAAGTTAGAGTACAAGTGTAGATTGAGCTAATATTCACAAGTGTCTTGTACGTAAGAGTGCAAATATGTAATTTTAGTATGTGCACAAGTGTATTATATTAGGAGTGCATGTAGAAGTGTAATATTCATGTAGATGTGTGCAAGTGTGTTAGAGTCAAGTGTGCATGCAAGAAGAAAGTGAAGAGTCTAGTATGCAAGTGGCAAGATGATAAGCCAAAGGTCATGGGACTTGTCATATGGAGAGAAATAGTCAAGTACATGAAGAATCATCTTCTATTCCTATATTATAGGGATAAATATCCATTAAGAGATATCCAAAAATCAAATGTAATCAAATTATAGAGTTGTAACAAGAAGAAAACGAATAAAGCTTGTATACATATTTTGAGAAATTAATATTGTAAGTTTTCTTCATTCATAGTCATGAATGACTTACGCCATTTGTATTCATATATGATTATATAAATAAATATTATTTTCTTTATTATATAGGCTGCTATATACATATTATTTTGTTCATATATTATTCTACTCATCATATTATTATATTTACCTTTAATATTGTGGTTGTTTTATATTGGGACCTATGATATTTTTTTTGGTAGTAAGGCTTAAAAATCCAATAAAAGGCATACAATTTCATATTTAAAAACACATGCAAAGTCCTACTGAATCATGGAGCATCCTTCCCCTTTGAATCTCTTATTTTAGTAACATTTACCATAGAACGAGACCAAAAACATATTTTGTAAAGCATCTTTAGAAGTGACAAGGAGTTTTTATTTTCAATGTTTTCAAAAATATGAAAAAAATATAGTGCCTTCATTGTTAGAGTATATTAATTTATTTGGTACATGTCAATGTACCATCTTCGGTACATTTCTAGATTAGGAGTTTATCTTAGATTAATATTTGAGTAGATACTTCAAGCAAGTAATAAAGGAACAAGTGTTAGAATGTGCAATGATGTAAATGTGCATGTATTCCATATGTATATGAGTCATAGGATAGGTATATGAAGAGTCATGGGTAGAATAAAGGCCAAGGAACATATATACCTTGAGGTATAGAGAGTAATAGAGAGAGTGAGAGAGACTGAAGTTACTATAGTTATTTGTAGTTAGAGTACAATGTAGATATTTCATTAAAATTATGGAGTGTTCATGTCCTTTATTATAATACAGTGTACTATTTTCATGAGCATCCATTAATGGTATATTTTTAAGTTATTGCAGAAGTTTATCTCATATTTTTACTACATATTATAGTACCATTATCATATAGTTATCATTGCTTGCTCATTTTACATCTTGTAGTTGTATTTACTTTAATATAATCATCAAAAGCTAATTGTGGTATCAGAGCATATGGTAGATCGATAGGAAATATGGAGAGCCACAAGAGAAATTGAGAGGAGATAGGATAATATCATTTTTAGAAATTTTTAAAATACTTTTGGCTAGAGTCTTTCCACATAGTTTTAGATAAACTCGTGAAGACTAGGACTCAACACTAATTCCACTAGATTGATAAATTAACTAGACAAGATTCATAATCTCTAGATTTAAATTTCTCTCCATTATAGTTTATAATACTTTGTTGTAAAAAAAATTGATTAAAATAAAGTTGGGAAGCTTCCTACAAAGAGCTAGGAATAATATCTTCTTTGAAATCAATCCAATACCTAAAGCAACAAGTTGGAGATTGAAGATTTGGAGGCCTAATAAAAAAATCCCATTGCAAGAGTTGTAGACTTGTAGAGTGCAAAAGAGGAAAATTCCAAAGGAGTCATATTGTAGATTAAAGGAAGAAGAGACTCTAGAAAATATTCTAGGAAAATATTGGAGATTGGATATCTCCATTAAATATTGAAGACTATAGATTTAGATTGAAGGAGGAGAAAATAGCTCAAGAATTTGAAGAGACCCACAAGAGGTACCATTGAATAACTTCTATTTTTGGAAGATTAAAGATAGAGAAGGACTAGCAAAGGTCTTATTCTAGATTTCGGAGAAGGCCATTGAAGGAGTTTCAAGGAGAACTCATTGGAGAAATTTACTAGCAGGAAGGAGTTCATGATAAAGGAGGTTTTGGGACAATTATCATCATCCAAAAATAATCCCAAAAAGAGAAGGATTTGGAAAGGAATTTGCCAAATTTTAGAGGATAATAGTAAAGACCTCAAGACTATTAGAATATTGAGAAGAAGGCCACTAGATAGGCCAAGGTTGAAGTCAAAATTCGATAAGGAAGCTGAAGGAGAAAGGAGTTAGAAGAAGCCACCAAATATAATAGATTTAGATATTTCCATTGAAGGCTATTTTGGAGAAAGGTGATTGCTAGTTTTATAGCAGAAAAGTGAAGATTTTATGAAAGAAAATCTCAGCCACGATTTGGAGAATTTTCCTACCAAATTTATGAGATTGAAGGATAACACTTCAGAGGAGAAATTGACTACTTTGCAATCTATAAATTTTAGATTTGAAGACAACAAGAAAGCAAAAATTTGGGAAGCATTAATAGCTCATAAGTTTTAAACTTTCAAGCATCTTGAAGGAGATTTAAAGCCACCAAACTACATTTTCAAGCAGCAAGTTAGAGCAATATTAAAGCTATGAATTGGTGAGTTAAAGAGTTGTTTTGGACATCAAGAAAAAGTTATGATGTCATCTAATATAGAGCATAAATTAGGTGATAAAAAACACCAAGTCTATGGAGTTATAAAGACATTAAATTTTGGTGTAAAAGGTTCATTATTTAAACTTTTAGATTCATCTTATTATTAAGTTTCATTAAGCACCACATTAGAGTTTAAAGTTGAAATGGAGTAAGTTTCAAAATTAAATTCTTCAAGGAAGTGCAAAAGTTAGTTTATTTAAGGGTTAAAACCTATACATAAGAAAGTGGAGTTAGATATATTTCGAAAGAAATAAATATATCAACATACTACCTTCTATTGAAAGCAAAAAATATGTTATTCTAATAGTATAGACTTATTGGAATTATTATTGCAAAGGTATTCAAGTAAAGAAGATAGAGGATAAGTGTTGTCTAGTAAGGAAGGCACCATTAAATCACTATTTTCCCTCAAGGAGTAGAGCAAGAAATTGCTATATCAAGGAAGCAATATATCTTTAAAAAGGATACTTAAGGTCTCAAATTTTAGTACAAATTAAGGTAGACTTATTTACAACATATATTTGCACAATGCTTGTTGTATCCAATGTATAAAAGGAGGACAAAAACTAGAGTGTCTTAAGACACTACAATAGCAAGCATATAACAATCATTGAGCAACCATATCATCAAGGTTGAGGAGAAAACATCAAAGTGGAGGAAGAGAGCCAACTAAGGGATCATTAGCAAAGTTTTCAAGGTATCTAAAGACACCAGGTTCAGCATCGTCGATCTCATGAAAGCATTGTTTATGGTGCAATAACAACCTGCAATAGAGAGAAGACCAAGTTGGATAGCATAAATGTATTAGCAAGGCAAGTTTTATGTATCACTAGCAAGGTTTTAACATAAGATAAAAATAACAAGGTGCAAGAAGAGAGGCTTATTTGAAGAACACAAGCTTATATTGATAGGGGGGTGAATAGTATAAGATCACTTTTTACTTTTCTTTTCCAAATAGTATTATCCAATATAATCAATGGAAATATCAATAGCAATAACCAAAGCAATGCATAAATAATCACACAAAATAGAGACACCAATTTAATATGGTTCACCCAATGTGGGCTACTCCACAAAGAAAATATTTTACTAATATTTTCTCAATCAATATCTTGGGAATCCTTTCTCTATTACAATGTTTATGGACCTTTGTCCAAAGGAGACACCAATCCCCTAATGAAGTTCATGGATCTCTATCCACAGGAGACACCAATATCCTTAGCTTTGACTGGTGATCTTCTAGAAGAATTGTTGTCCCCACTACTCTAGATAATGGATCTCTATCCACTAAAGACACATGTCCTCACTGCCCTGTCTAACGGATCTTTATCCACTGGAGACTATCATCCTCTATACTCTATCACCTTCAAAGCTTTATCTCAAATCTGCACTAAACATAGTCCTTCAGTTTAGCACAAATCTGCTCAATATTTATCTCTAGTCTGGCACAAACCTGTCCTCAAATATGCACAAAACTTTATCCTCAAAACTATAAAAAATACAGTCCTTTGGTCTAGCACAAATTTGTGCTCAATATTTGTCCTCTGATCTGCACTAAACATAGTCCTTCGATGTAGCACAAATATATCCTAAATCTCTATCCTCTGATATTGTACTAAATGTAGTCCTACGGTATAGCATAAATTTGTCGTCAATCTTTGTCCTTAAACCTTAACACAAAGCTTGATCCAATCATAAATCAAAACTGCTAGATCTGCCCCAAACCTTAACTCAAGGTTTGAAAAAATCAATCAATCACCTCTGCTCTTAAGTCTTCTAAAATATTTATCTCAAATCTGCCTTGTAAGCTTCCACAAAAGCTCACACTAATCTCTCTACAATTCCTCTCTATAACTTATCCAAATATGCTCAACAAGTCCTCACTAGAACTTACCCCAATTATGCTCAACAAGTCCTCACTAGAACTTGTCCAAATTCTACTCTCAATCTCTTTCCTCAAACTGTATTATAAGCTTCCACAAAAGCTCACATAAATCTATCCACAAGTCTTCTCAAGACTTACCTCAAATCTGCTCAACAAGTCCTCACTAGAACTTGTTCAATCTCATAAAAACATAAAGAGAATTGTTAGACTCAATATTCTTCACATTCACCACAATGCTAAATCACTATTTTTACCACATAAACATATAGAGAATTGTTAGAGACTCAATATGCTTCACACTCACAAACTCTCAATCACTTTTAATCTCTCTTTTATCACAGAAACATGTAGAGAATTGTTAGATAATCAATATGTTTCACATTCATCAATACTCAACATCTTTCTCAAATTAATTTAGAATATAGAACAATTTGTTTTACAGAACTTGAACTATCACATCAACACATTCACTTGACTAGGCTCAACCAACTCTACTCAACCAATCACTCAATGAAATAAACCTTGCTCACAAACCCTAGTCCAAGCATATGAACACTCACTCAAATGTTTCCAACAATGCTTATCAATCAATCTCACATAACAATGATACTCATGATATTTACACAACCTCTAGTTCAAGTTCACTCAACTAATCACTTCAACAACAATGCTTATCAAACAAGGTTTTATCAACCACTCTTTATTCCAGAAAACCTTGAAGTATTAATTCAAAACACACTCAACAATGCTTACCAACAATCCTTTTCACTCCAACTTTGCATTCACAACATTCAACAATCACTCACTAGGAAGATGTGCCCATACCTTTTGTTTGATGTAGAAGTGCCCTTAGAAAACCTGTCTTAATCATAATTTTCTTCTTTTCAATTTCAATGGTTAGATGACAAAATATCACTCCAACACTTTCTCAAAATATTTCTTAGACACAAAAATAATCAAACCCAACTACCCCTTATCACTCCTTAAAATTAATATTTACTAAAAAAAAAAAATCAATCTTTTTTATACCTTATAACTTCACTTTACTCAAATCACTTCACCACACAATTAAATAGAAACAACCCTTATAACTCCCAACAACACCTAACCAATTAAATAGAAACAACCCTTATAACTCCCAATAGCACCTAACCATTTATTTCAATACAAGAATAATAAAAATCCTTGTAACAACCCTTATAACTCCTATTTTTAAGAAATTTTTCCTTTTAAATTACACAAACCCAATTTTACTATAAAGCCTTGTATCTCCCTTATTGCACCTAATATCACAATAAAAAGAAATTAAATTGTTACCTTGCAAAACTCATTGCGCGGTTGCCAACCTTTTAAATTACACAAACCCAATTTTACTATAAAGCCTTGTATCTCCCTTATTGCACCTAATATCACAATAAAAAGAAATTAAATTGTTACCTTGCAAAACTCATTGCGCGGTTTCCAACATCATCAATTTATCATCAAAACCTTTTCCCCCAAAAGGCTGTACTCATCAGGATTCAACCTGCAGACCTCTGCCACCATAGTGTTGTCACTAGCACCCTAGCCAACTGTGTTGCTGAGCTACTTGGAACAAAAGATGCTCCACTTAGTGTTATACCTGTCATGGATTTGATGTCAACAAAAACGTTAACTATTCGGTCATCACCGAGAATTGAACTTAGAACCCCCTCTATATGGAACTTTACGCAAAGTCCATCCACCAACAGAGCTACTTGCTCGGTTGAAACCAACCACGCAACTCTAATGTCTCTTTCTTTACTCATTTTTCGTGAGCTTCTCTATTTTTCGCTGCGTCGCCCAAAATCGAATCACATGCACATGCTCTAGTTCCAAGGAGTGGCTGTCAGATCACTTTTCATAATCACATGACTTTCTTAAAAAACTTTTCAAAACCTTAGTGCTTCTTTTATATATGAAGTAGCTTTCAAATTAACATCGTCAACACTCCGAAATTTTATAAAGTTATTTCAATGAAGAGGACGTCGGTGGGAGATTTTAACTTTATAAAATGTCCTCATTTTAATTAACTTAATTAAAGTACTAAATATTTAATTTTAAATTATTTAAATATAAATAATTTAAAACTTTAAATCAAATAACTCTTTGGCACTTCACACAATTTTAATATTTGAATTTTAAATATTCAAATATTTAAATTAAAATTTTAAACCTTAGAGCTTATGGGCTTAGGTTAAATTTTAATTAAATATTTAAATCAATAAACCTTAGGCTATTTTGGATCTTTATAATATTTAAATTTTCATTTAAATATTATTTCCATCATTTTCTCAATTATGCCCACAACCATGAAGATCTTTGACCATTATTTTTCTCACACAACCATGGAGGGTGCCTTTCTTTTTCTTGCTCAAACATGAAGAGTGTCTTTCTTTTTCTTGCTCACTTAGCCATGAATATTTTAGCTTTCCTTTGACATCAATGACAACCAATATACTCAAACTTTTCAATATTATTACCCAAGCAGATATCATGTATAGCTTGGAAGAACATTGATAGCGTTGAATCACCTTGGAAGCACCTGCATTGGAGAGCACCACCATTCACTGGAGAAATCTAAGCCAAGAACAACTAGCAATAGTTGGCAAGAGTGTTGAGCAAATAAGGGAGTTGAGAGCGTAGCTACATGCAAGTGTGAGAGCTTCCACTTGCCACATTGAGCGAAGGAATCTCATGTCACTTGGCACAGGGGAGAAGGACAACAAGAGCACCTACAAATACTTTGTAACGTCTTCATTTTACAATACTTGCAAAGGAAATTAGCACCCAAGTAATGATCAACTTAAATTGACAAGGATCGGTCTTCACTACTTAGCATGCTTAGGCTAAAATAACACGTATGTTTCCAAGATTAGCATCATCTAATGTGCCTCACATACCAGCACCACCTAACAAGAATTTATAGGCTCAAAGGTAATTTATATACCATTTGACATACATTTCAAAGGGAGGTAAAGTCTATTAAATACCTTAGTCCAAAGGAGAGTGCAAAGACTATTGCATACTCAGGTCAATCAACATTAATGAGGAGGATATTACAGTCTAAGTGCACCAGAGAAAGATGTTCAATTAATGCTAAGCATCATACCTTGTAGATCGGTGAAGATACAACACTCAAGGTTTGAAAGTGTAGTCAAGGTCTAATTCAAGTAGCACGTGGCACATTATTAAATGTATAAGTGCATTACTTTAATAGTTAATTTCTATAGCACAAAGGAGATATACGGTTATCTAATTTCTAAGGTTAGTTAAGTAATTGATAGGAGAAATAAGGATCTAAAACCTTAGATAGAGTATTAATGTTTAGAAAGCCAATTAAAAGAGAGGATTTTATATTAGTAAGAGCTTTTTCAAATTACATTGCTTGAAATTCTAATATCTTAATATTTGCAAATAATTAAATTAGGAGAAATAAGGGTTTCTACCTTGTATAATTAAAACATTATTTTGCAAATATTATTATTTTCTAAAGTTCCAAATTAGGGAGATATAAGTAGTACTACATAAAAATTTAATCCATTGGATTTTAGAAAATTAAACCATTGAAAATTAGATTTTTTTTTTTTGGATTTACATGGTGAAATCGGTAGCCGCAACAAATCTGGGTAGGTTGTCTGATTTTTATGGCCACCATAGTATTCTGCACTGTCCATCCCAAAAGCTACCACATAGAACTTCATGCAAGTTACCCCTATAACCACCATGCCACAATCATTTTAAACCTTTTACGTCACTAAAAGCACCAGGAAAGGGATAAACGTTCAGTTCGGCGATGAAAATTAGAATCGAAAGAAAATCTTCATAAGCATTGATTAAATAGTTGGAAATCATTGCTTACACTTGTCTCATATTCACATTAAGAGGGACAAAATAAATCCAACCATAGAGTATTGAAGTTAGAGAACTGCATCTAATTAAAAAGTGCATATATCAATAGGGAGAAATAAGGTGATATAGGAGTTGACTATTGTCTTCAAAACACTAGGGAATCAACTCAAAAGTAAATATAATAGATGCTAAGAAATTTATAAAAATAGTAGCATACTATAATCACTTGAGAGATACAAGGGATTCTACAAAATCCAAAATTTGATAAAGATTTATCAAGTTAGTTCATATACTCTAGACTAAGGAGACATAAGGTAGACTACTACAAATGTTCTATCAAAAGTATTCTCAAAATACTAAAAAGAGCTAAAAGAGTTATGTTGATTAATCATATACTACAAGATTTGAATAATTGGAACTTGGTAATATACTCAAATTCAACCTACAATTCATATAAGGAGATACAAGGTCTCCAAATGACAATAGACTATTAAAACTAAGAAGGAAGAAATATGTCTACATCAAAGAATACCATGAACAATTATATGAATAAATCCATTAGAAAGGAAAGGGCAAGTGATAAAAATTGGAATCAAGACTCTACTTATAAAGTCTGAAGGAAACTTAAACCTTACTTCAAAATTAATTCATAGTGAAGCTTTAGAAGAAAATTTTGAAACCTTGGAATATTATCTACATGCTCAACTCACTGAAGCAATTGATAATGGAAAGAGTGATATTCAAATTCCTTTAGACATTGGTAGCATATTATATATGGAATTACTTATATTCAAATGTTACAAAGATGAGAATGTAGAACAAAAAGGATTGATTGAATCACTTAAAAGAGAAAACAACAATAGATGAATCCTTCTTAGAGAAGATATTTCAATCCCCATGCAATATTGATACTTCAATTTCTACTAAATTAAGATCTTATCATGATGTCGTAAGTGTTTGTTTATAAGCCTCTATACACAAAAGGAATAGTAATGAGGAGGACAAAGGTAAAGAGGAAACACTTTTGTAGGAATCATATGATAGTGCGACCACTTATGAAAGTACAAAAATTAGCTACAAATACAAGGATAAAGAAGAAGAATAAGAAGAAGAAGAAGAGGAACCAGATCAAGGAGGTATATAGTGCAAGGTAAATTAAAAATAATACAAAGGACCTGATCAAGCTGAAGAACATCTAAAGGATGAAGATCCATATTGAAGACTAAAGTCTTAAATACCTAAATAATATAATATAGGGAGTTTTAGAGTATATTACATTATTTGATACATGTCAATAGACCACCTTAGGTATATTTCTAGATTAGGAGTTTATCTTAGATTAAGGTTTGAGTAGATACTTCAATCAAGTAATAAATGCACAAGTGTTAGAATATGCAATGATGTAAATGTGCATGTAGTCCATATGTACATGAGTCATAGGATAGGTAGATGAAGAGTCATGGGTAGAGTAAATGCCAAGGAAAATATCTTCCTATATACATACCTTGATGTATAGAGAGTAATAGAGAGAGTGAGAGAGATTGAAGTTACTATAGTGATTTGTAGTTAGATTACAAAGTAGTTATTTCATTGAAATTATGGAGTGTTCATGCCCTCAATTATAATACTTTGTACTATTTTTATGACCATCCATTCATGGCATATTTTTGAGTTATTGCAGAAGTTTATCTCATAGTTTTCCTACATATTCTAGTGCCATTATCATATAGTTATCATTTCTTTCTCATTTTGCATCTTGTGGTTGCATTTCATTTAATATAAATCATCAAAAGCTAACATTCATCCTATGATTTAGAAGAATAATTGGAGGATTTGAATAATATTTTTCCATGACTAAGTGAGGTAGCTCTTTACTCGCTCTAATGCCATGTTGGAATTTATAATATTTTCTAGAAATAAATAGAAGTAAACCATCCAATCAAATCTTATATAGAAAGTATAAAAGTACAAAAGAGGAGACATGGATTTGTAGGAACTCGTCAGCACCATAAATAATCACTATATCCATGGATAAAATTACACAATACTTAGATGAATAAATAAGGAGTGACAAGGGGTATCTATAACAATATGAAAACCCCAATTACATAATAAATTTTAACCTAAGTAGACATAATAAGAGAGATTTAGGTTAATTACAAGTTATAAAGAGGGTTTAACCATAACAAGGTTAATTGTGACCCATAGGGATTATATAATAAAATATTATAAATAATTAATACATTGTACAATGAAATGCCCATAGGCCTAATCAAAACATCATACAATATTGGTATTGGACATAATTAGATTCTAATATCAACAAATCATGGTTTTATAGTTTTATTTAAGGATTTAGACTCAATTATTTCTAATACTTATGATATTTAATTTTTGTTTCCCAAATCAATATCCTTTTATTTATGTTTTTTCTTTCTTTGAGTGTCTTATTTTTCTATTCCCACTAATAATTTCATCTTCATAGTACTACCTTAAGTGACCTTAAGTACAAAGTATAAACTTTAAAATAGATTATTTTTATGCCACCTAGAAACCCTAAAGTGTAAATAGCAATCTCCATAGTACTTATGTTTTCATGCTGCCCTAAAAATAGTAAAGTGCAATGAACAATGTCCATACTACTTTCATTTATGTTTCCATACAAAACCCTAAAGTGCAAAGGACAATGCATAGACTAGTTTAAATTTTATTGCAAGAAAATATTTCCATATTACTTAAAAAATTCTAGATGTGGTTTATATGAATCAAACATAACCTTTTCTACCTGTTTTTTTTAATCAACTTTTTGTTAGTATTTTTAGTACCAACTAGGTATCATATAAAAATAATTTGATTGACCTAACTATATAAATCTACTTATTCATACACAAACAAAATAAAAAATAGAAATTATGGCTACACCTCAAAAACTTTTGTATTAATATCTCAACCACCACTTTGCATATATGTTTTTTCTCTCAAATGTCCATGTTATAATAATATGGTCTTTACCTTACATAGGCTAACAAATTTATTTTAAAAGCAAAGCACTTGTCCATCTAATGTTGGTGTCATCAATAACTAACATAATATTCTACTAGTATATTGTGTCTTAGTTCTAACCATTGGTGCTAACACAGGGAATGGTATTAGTTATACTAGTCCCATACTAATATCTTGCTTCTTTGTTTGCTAGTTTTATCCCTTCTTTATATTTAATCTTACACATTGTTCTTCCTTGTGTTATGCACATCATTCTTAGTTTCTTCAAGCATTTTCTCTAAATGGATTACTATGATCTTTGCTATATAATGAGGTAGAGGGCTTTCTTTGAAATTTTTTTGGACTAGAAAATCCTTATTCTAATTAATTTTTGACAATAATATGATCCCTTTACTTTATATTTGAGTTTGTATCATGATCATTTTTTTAATCTTTTTCTTTATCATTTTCACTTTATAATCACGTAGTATATTTTTAATTCTATAACATTTATGAATATTTTAAGTGTGATAATTTTATAATCCATTTGTTGATCCCTTTCTAATTATTTATATTTAATCTTAATATATTTTAGAAATATTTTGAAATATCCATGACAATACATATTCACTTATATGCAACATATTTTTATTTCTTGATAATTGGCCCCTTCTAGATGAACTCCCTAGAGTAAATTATCAATATTATTTAAAACCTCCTTCTTGATTAAGTATTATAGTATTCCATCATAAATCATACTACAAACCTATCAAGAGCTTATGTATCTATAGAAAAATCCTCAATACATTGTCTTAAACAACATCCAACTCTCCCTATAAACCATGGACCACCACCTATTATTTTATCCCTAATTTTTGAAACTAGAGAAGATAAAGAGAAAAAATAATAATTTTGAAATAAAAGTCATTTAATAATTTAAACTCAGTCCCAAGTAAAATTTAATTCACTTTTGTAACTATAAAAAACCTAAATAATATTTTATGAGATTACATATTATTCCTATGCTTTTAAGAGCCAGTGTATCATGATCAATCAATCACTTATGGTGTATCATTTAATCATCTAGAAAAAATTAATATAACCTCATTCTTCTTTATATTCTTCATTGAAAAAGTATTACTTCCCTCACTAGGGCATCCTTCATTCTAACTAGAGATTTTTTAAGTGACATTCATTTCTAGTTACTGTCGACATAAAAAATTGACCCACTAAGATGAGTCATTTTTCTCAAAAATCTTTAGTTTTCTCTCTTAAAAATTAAGGTTATCTTCAAGATATATTTTTCCCTATATTCAAGGTTATACCATTGGATAGGGCTCAAAAAAAGCTTTTCAATGGTATATTATATGTCCAATGTCAACATTGTTTGACCCCTCCAAGTGCAAAAAACCTATGTATAGGTCTATAGCTATCATAGAATTCGTGGGAAAATATGCATCTAACTTTAAAAAAAATTATTTAAATTGCTCCAAGACTATTTCAACGAAAGGTGTCATTCTCGTTGATTTGCTAGCCCTAATTTGGGTCAACAAATAATTTAGATTAGTAATTTACTAATCTAATTAAAATGGCTCAACAAATTCCCAAATTGGTTATCCCACGAGAATGATAAATATATGTGCTCCATCTCCCAAGTGAGAGAGAGAGAGAGAGATAGGAAGGAAAAGCGAGAACATGGAAGGCTAAAACAATGAAGGTGTGAGAGGGATGAATGGAAAAATTAGAAAACTAGAGAGCAATAACATTTCGAAGAGAGAGAGATTTCTGAAATAATAATTTTATTTATCGGTTTGAGCATCAACAACTATAGGTTGAAGGATTGAGGGCAGATCTGAGAGTGATTAAAGAGTATTTACGAAATACCTGTCTCGTTGCCTAGAATCCACTAATGATTTAATCAGTAGTAACCCTATTGTAAGCATGTATTTTATTTTACAATTATATTAGTAATTTTTTTTTCTTTTCTATTCGTACGTGCATTTCATATTTCAATCTATTTTTCATTTAAAAATAAAAAAGAAAAATGTAATATCACCTTCAACCTAAATTTTCCCTAACCAACTCACGTTTTTTATTCTTAAATTTTATACCTTTGGATAGTACTTGGAAATATCTTTCCAATGGTATATAATGTGCCCCATTTTGATGTTTTTTTGACCTCTAAAATGCTAAAAGACCATACACAAGTCTAATTATCACGAATTTATACATATCTAATAAATTTACATAAACGTAAAAATGGGGGTAAATATTTGGCTTTAAGTTAGGCATTTTTTTTGTTTAAGATCAAGTGGAATATATTTTAAACCATTTAGTTTTACTAGCTTTATTAATTGTTGCATCATTTATCACTCGGATATAGATTTTGATTTACTTATAATCATCAATTATTATCATCCTTTTATATATAATTTGTTGGAAAAGAACCAAGAATATCCATTTGCTCTAATGATTAAAATAAATGCCATTTTTATGGGATCTATGCTTCTAAATATTATCATCAAGTACTAATCTAACTGTTGTAGATTCATAGACATAGTCGTTACAGGTTTGAACATATTCAAATCCATCCAAATTTGTAACTCATATTCAAAAACATACAAAACTATGATGGAGGTAGGATTTTGATCTCATATTTATCATATTGATTTATTTTTGTATATTAGTTTTTACAAAGCTTATTACTTCACTGCATTTTTTGTTATTATTGTTTCTTCTTCCATCAAAATTGTATGTTTTACACTAGACCAATAGATCCCTTACTTTCTTTATATTTTGCTAGAAGAACCAATGGGATATGACTATCATAGACCATGATCTAATGCATCCTATGTAGATCCCCCACCCCCAATCATAAATTTTAGTGTGCTATTGTGAAATTGAAGGTTTCTTACAATTCGTCCTGATAAATCCAAATTCATCTGAAAGCAAACATCTCGACCATGTAAGGATTTAAACTTGCCTTCTCACATTTTAGATTTATATTTCTCTTTCATACAGGCATATCCATTTAATAAAAGAATATAAAACACCCAAAACATAGACTTTATTATATTTGTTATAAAATGAAAACACAAAAAGAAAAACATGTTAGCATAGATCTTCATATTTTGCTTCTTATAAAACCATTGCATCTTAGTTAAACTTTACAAAGCTTTCTAATTAGGTTTGTATACCTTGTTTTCATTTGAAATTTAAGTGCATATAGCTAGGTAGAAATTGCATTTTGGCCAAACCCTAGGTGTGTGCATTTAAAAAGAATTACATCAAACATCCACTTTACCTAGGTGTGGAAACCACCACAGAAAGTGTTTCCTAGTGAACCCTACCCAATTTGTTGACAAAAACCAAAGAGAGCGCAACTCAACTGCTTCTCATCTGAGATGTAGACCCATTCTTTTCCCTCCCCATTTTAGGCATGGATCCATTATCTTGGAAGAAAGGGGTGCAAAAATTTTGGGCCTACATTCTTTGGTGAACCCGACATGAACCATGTCATCATTCTGATTTTATGGCTTTTATTTGTTTTCAAAATAAATAAATAAATAAATAACAAAAATGAATATAACTTTTAGAAATGGTGAAGATATCATGGGTATTGCAAATAACCCAATTCAATATGAATCTACTTATGTTACTACTCCAATCACCAATCTTAGGGAAATTCCACTAGATGCATTGGTTAATTATGGCCAACCTCGTTCGCAACTTTCTTCATATTCAAAATTACCCTTATAACAACCTCATCTTATTTCATATCCTCCCTCTCAACTGATCCCTTAATGATTTTCCTTTCCATAATCTTTGCCATTAGAATGTCCTCCACAATCACTACCATATTCTTATCTACAAACCAATTATTCACCTCAACCTCTTCATAATAATGGTATTGTTCCCACCACACATTCATGTCAATATTTTCAATCCACATATAATTCTTCTTCACCATTATTGCAATCACAACCATTTCAAAAATTTTCTTTCAATACGACCCATCCATTTCAACAAGGTAATACTTTTTCTTCCAATCCTAGCATGCACTCACATCATACTTCACAAGCTACCTATAATAATTCTACTCACAATCAAGAAGAAAGAGGTAATGGACCATTTATTATTAAATTCCTAAGAGAAATGATAAAAAAATTTCAAAAATCTTCACCTCGCAAATTTACTAAGCTCAATCAACCAATGACCATAATACTTAAGCACTTACTCAATACAAATAAGATTGATTTACCTCCCATAAGACAACATGATACTATAGTAGATTGGTATAATCCTGAGCTACATTATGAATATCATAGAGTGGATGGACATATGACACAAACATGCAAAAAATTGAAATATGTGATTCGACTTGATTTATGTAGGTCATTTTTTTGTCGAGTTTTCAATCTATTCTTGATCATAATCCTCCAACAAGCAATAAACTACTACATCCTACTATTGATAGTATCCTAAGAAGTTCCTCAAAAACCTTTTCCACATAAATTTACTAAGCTCAATCAACCAATGGCCATAATTCTCAAACACTTGCTTGATACAAATAGGATTGAGTTACCTCCTATAAGGTAACCTAGTACCACAATAGACTAGTACAAACTTGAGATACATTGTGAATATCATAGAGTGGATGGATATATGACACAAACATGTAAAAAGTTAAAATATGCAATTAAAGACTTGATTGATGCAGGTCTTTTTTCTATAGAGGAGTTATAATCTACTATTGACTATAAATTTGTAGTAAACAATCAAACTCCTACACAATAAGTACCCATAACTACTCAAGACATGGGGATCTCCCAAAAATCCCTATTTAATCATCAACAATAGAAAACCAATCAAATCGTATATCTTAATGTGTTCCATCACAATGATATCACTAATATTGTAACAAAAACTATAAGTGAGCAACCTCTAGTTCAATCAACTCAATTTGATAAACAAGATATGAGTTCCTCATTCGAACAACCTTCAAAACTCTCTTTGGATCTGGAGGATGATTCAAAATGGAATATGAGCATAGAAATCCCACCTTTAGCATCGAAATCTCAATCTGTAATCCACTTTGATAGCCAACAATAGTCGGTTAATACTCAAACAAAGATATCTCTTTTAGAAGTATTACAAAGTTCTGATGCTCATAGGAAAACTTTGTTCAAATTACTTAGCCAAAAATTTGTTCCTCATAATATTTTGCCTAAGGACACAGTTAATGTTGCAAGCTCTTTTGAGATTGATCACATTTTATTTTATGATGATGAGATTCCTTCCCCGCATGTGTGAGAAGATTCATCCCTTTACATCATAGGATTTATTAGAGAAACACTTATCAAAAATATTTTGATAGATAGTGGTTCCTCACTTAACCTATGCACTTATCTATTCTTTCAAGAACTGGTATTGAAGACGAAAACCTCACTAAACTTGACATCATCATAAAGGCTTTCAATGATGATTCCCAAGAAACTTGGGGCACTATAGTCCTTCTCCTTGATATAGGACCTAAGATCTTAAAAACCTTATTCTATGTGGTGTCTTGTCCTGTGACTTATAATCTATTACTTGGATGCCCTTGGATTCATGAGATGAGGGTTGTCCCTTCCACTCTTCATCAATGCTTGAAGTTCAAGTTCAAGAATCAAATTATCACTATTTTTGGTGATCCACAAGTATCCTTACCTCACGTAATGGTGGAGCTACCTAATTCTCCATACTATTTTGCTCTATCATCACCATCATCGCCTATTATCCATCAATATCTTTTATATACAATGGATCATCCTTCATCACCATGTAGTACCCATTCAAATACACTTAAATCACCTTCTGTAATTAACTCATTATTAATCACACATAATTCTCCTAGGGATCATCAAGACTTGGAAAGGATTGAAGAAGATCAAGACTTAGAAAAAATTGAGGAAGATGAGGAACCCCCTTATCCATCTAATATTTTGTTTTGTAATATGATAAGTTATACACATTTTGATAGTTGATTTTATGCATCTCAAGAGAGTCCTGCTCCATTATCTTATAAAAATCTATCAAAATTAGGGATTGCTCCTCCCTATGTTAAAAAAAATGGTTTTGTTCAAGAATGCATAGATTTTTGTGCAAAGGCTCCTAAAGAAAAAGTGATAAAGGAACTTCCTTGTTCAAAAGCTCCTTTGATTTTGAAGCCACCTTAGACATGATATACACAAATCACATTGTATAGTGTATATAGATCATCTTGTATATACCACCAATTCCATCATCAAAAATAATAAAAAAAATCAAAAAGTCAAATAAAAAATCAAACAAATCAAAAAAATAAAAATCAAATAAAAAAACAAACAATAAAATCAAATCAAACAAAATTTATACTCATCTAGTTTGTATTTCAATCATTACATTTCCATCATTATATTTACTCATGCCATTTTATATCCCTTGACTTGGGAAATTTTTCATTGCTTATATCTCCCCAAGGCAAGGGATATAGTTCTTGTTTTGCTTCATTGGCCTTGATTCATGCATTTTAATATACAACCCTATTGAGTAGAATTTGATTTAGCAATATTATTCCCATCATCTTAAATACCCCGTAGTGGATAAGATTCATGGTCATGAGTGAGGGGAAGCCTTCATTCGACCATTTACAATCACACATCCCAGTGGGTATATCTCTTCTATTCTTGGCTATTAGCAAGTGCTATACTCATAGCAGATTCAACACATCTTATCATTTTTCTTTGGCCTTTTGAATTTTTGTTTTCATTCACCCATGCATATCATTTAGGTTTACATATAGCTTATCTGGCACGACTATCATCTCCACATTGCATTACATAAACCATAAATCATCTCTCATTTAGTCACCTTTATTCTATATTTCTCAAATAAAATTTTAGTCCAATCGCATACGCCATATGGTCACATCCAGTTATTATTCTACTTATATTAAATAGATGTTATCAAAATTCATAATCAATTTTGGTTTCTTTCAAAGGAATTTAAAAATTATCTCGAACCACTCACCAAATATACACTTTAATAAAATTTTGATTCTAGATATTGATTATAAATCTCTCTTAAACCAAAAGCACTACTGTTTCACTAAATAAATTTTGAAGTTTTGGAAAATGATCTTGCCACTTTTGAACCAAATCACACTTACACATCTAAAAATTATTTTGCACAAGGGAAGATGATGCTACATAGTAGTTCTAGCTCCTTAAGTGAAATGTTTTTCCTTGCTATCCTATTATGTGCATGGTCTAGAATAATGAGAATTGGAAAAATGAAAAGCTTCCCCCCTACCCTAATAAATCCCTTGCTCCTCTACAAAACAAGTATCCCGAAAAAAGAGAGAAAAAAAAAAAAAGCAAAAAAAAAAGAAGAAGAAATAAAAACAAAAGCAAAATGCCTTTTATTACAAAGCAATAAAATATCCTTGTTCAAAAAAAAAATGAACAAGAATCCCTACTCAAATAAATCAAAATAAAATAAGGGGGTAATGAGTTTGAATCCCTGGAATTCCTCATTTATTTGAACACCATGGGGTGATCCTCATTACAGGTTAGGTGGCATTAAGCCTCCTTGGTAATGGTAGTATCCTTACGTGTGGCGACATGTCTATCATATTAGTGACATTTTGTATAGACCAATATCATCTTGTGGACTAGCTAACTTTTGGTAGCTTGTATTACATAGTACTTAAGTCTAACTGAATGCATACAATCATGGTAAATGAATACATCTTTTGCACACACAATGGCTCTTAAAATTGGCTTGCATCATTACCTTATTTAAAATTGGTAAATGAATTTCATAAGCACGCACATTTGATCCTTAAGAGATTTTGTATCATAATTAAGGCCAATATGGAAAATGAATACACAAATCACACACTGGTTCTTGATAAATTTGACTTCATACTAGAAATGACCAAAATTCCTTAAAGGTTGATTAGCAAACATCATTATTTCATCATGGATTTGTCTGACTATTAGCATATGCAATTGTTCCTAAAAAAAATTAATCTTGCATTTTCATACCTATCACTTAGCATAAATGCTTCCATTCTACTATATTGCATGATTACTTATCATTTACAAAAACTTGCATTTGATCATATATAGTCACTTTATCATATAAACTACATATTGACTTCACGATGATGGCATGAGACAACCCTAATAAAAATTTTCTATTTACTTCACACTAGGAACCTTATGCATAGCACAAGTCATCTACCCAATTTTTCATACTTAGTCACCTTTATCATATCTCCTTTTAAGATTAACTTAGAATTAATCTTAAAAACCATAAAACACTTTTCATAAAACTTATCACTTTTCAAAAACCAACAAAAATTTAAAAAATTAATTTGTTGACCACAACCCTTTGATGTTAACAATATAGTAAAATCTCACACAAGATCCACTTAACGACCAATGCAATTGAAGCCTCCATATATGGTCATATACAAGCATAACATCCTTGAGATATATTGTTAATTGATCAAAATCAATAGGGTTCATTTTCAAAATATTTTTCTTCTACAAAACAATTAAATCACACTACAATTACATCACTTTTATTAAATCAACAAATCTCAAACTACTTTTGGATCACAACCCTTCTATGTTAGTAATATAACAAAACCTCACACAGGATCAGCTTTACGACCAATGCAAGGGAAAACCTCCATAGATAGTCATATACAAGTATACATCCTTGAGGTCTATTGTTGACTGATCAAAATCGTAATGGTATATTTCTCAGCTAATTTTTCTTCTACAAATAATTCAATCACACTACATTAGAAAATATAAATCACATCAAATCACACTTCACTTTCCTACAATGGTATCTTGATTAAGCATGATAAAAAGTACATGAAAAACCAAAACGTGACCATAAGAATGATTATGTAGATCATAAAAAACAAAAAATATATTTTGCATTTTGCATAACACATAAAAATAAAATCCAAACAAAAACAAAAATAGCAATATGGTATACAATCATCATATAATTAGATCATTCAAAACATGCATCAAAATCAACATGCATTACCATCTAGATCATTTACAACATACATCAAGAAGCAAAAATTTGTATACACAAAGCAATTTACCATTTAGTTGGATCCTCTTAGTTACTCCATCATTATCTCTTTATCAGTAATTTTGAGTTTCATTAGGAATATGGCATTCCTCATGAAACTCGAGGGGGCATCCCAGCCAGTAAATTAGTAATCATTTTTGTAAACATCAATTCCACATGAACCATTCATTTTAAACCATCTACTCATTTTTTCTTATGTTAATCATTATCACTTCTACTCAAGATTCTACACCTTTCTTTGATGCATTTATTGTTCATAAATACGCCAAAGAAGGGGAAAAATGTAGACATGAAAAATTAACCCATTAAGATGAGTCAATTTTCTCAAAAATCCTTAGTTTTCTCTCTTAAAAATTAATGTTATATTCAATATAATTTTCCCCTATAAATCATCACCATTCTTTTCAAATTTTATGCCGTTGGATACGGCTTGAAAATCGCTTTCCAATGGTATATTATATGTCCAATTTTACCACCATTTGACCCCTCAAAGTACAAAAAACCTATGTATAGGTCTAGTTGTCACGAAATTCGGGGGAAATGCACATCTAACTTTATAAAAAAATATTTAAATTTCTCCAAGACTATTTTAATGGAAGTCATCATTCTCCTTGATTTTCTAGCCCTAATTTGGGCCAACAAATAATTTAGATTAGTAATTTGCTAATCAAAGTAAAATGGCTCAACAAATTCCTAGATTGGTTATCCCACGAGAATGATAAATATATGCACTCCATCTCCCAAGTGAGAGAGAGAAAGAGGAAGATAAAGTGAGAGCACGAAAGGCTAGATTGATGAAGGCATGAGAGGGATGAATGGAAAAATCAGAAAACTAGAGAGTAATAATATTTCAAAGAAGGTCTGAGGTGTAGACCAATTGGTTCAACCAAACCCTGTAAGGGAGGCAAAGGTACAAGGTTTAAATCTCGGGCCTCGTCGGACTGAACGCTTGTCCCTTTCCTGGTGCTTTCAACATCATAAAAGGTTTAAAATGATTGTGGCATGGTGGTTATAGGGACGAACTACACAAATATCTATGTGGTGGCTTTCGGGGCGGACAACGCATAATACTGTGGCGGCCATAAAAGTCGGACAACCTGCCTGGATTCATGGTGGCTACCGATTCCACCATGTAAATAAATAATAATAATAATAATATTTCGAAGAGAGAGAATTATGAAATAATAATTTTATTTCCTAGTTTGAGCATCAACAACTGTAGGTTGAAGGATTGAGGGCATATCTGAGAGTGATTAAAGAGTATTTTCAAAATACCTATCTCGTTGCCTAGAATACATTGATGATTTAATTAGCAATAACCCTATTGTAAGAATGTATTTTCTTTTACAATTATATTAGTAATTATTGTTTTCTTTTATATTTGTACGTGCATTTCCTATTTCAATCTATTTTTCATTTAAAAATAAAAAGAAAAAAATGTAATGTTATCTTCAAGCTGAATTTTCCCTAACCAAATCACCTCTTTTTTTAAATTTTATACCATTAGATAGGGATTGAAAATAGCTTTCCAACTATATATAATTTACCCCATTTTGATGTTGTTTTGACCTCTAAAATGCTAAAAGACCATATGCAGGTCTAATTATCATAATTTATATAGATCTAATGAATTTACATAAAAGTAAATATGGGGTCAAATATTTGGATTTAAGTTAGGTATTCCTTTGTTTTAGATCGAGTAGGATATAGTTGAAACCATTCGATTTTACTAGCTTTTATCACTTGGATATAGATTTTGATTTATTTATAATCATCAATTATTATCATCCTTTTATATATAATTTGTTGGGAAAGAACCAAGAATATCCATTCACTCTAATGATTAAAAGAAATTCTAAGGCCATTTTTATGATATTTGTGCTTCTAATTATTAGCATCAAGTACTAATCTAACCATTGCAAATTCATAGACATAGTCGTTGCAAGTTTGAACATATTCAGATTTGTCCGAATTTGTAGCTGATATCTGAAAATGTACAGACCTATGCTAGGGGCAGGATTTTGATCTCACATTTATCATATTGATTCATTTTTGCATATTAGTTTTTACAAAGCTTATTACTTCACTACATTTGCTGTTATTATTTTTTCATCAAAATTACATGTTTTACACTAGAACAATAGATCCCTTACTTTCTTTACGGTTTGCTAAAAGAACCGAGGGGATCTGAATATCACAAACCATAATCTAATGTGGCCTATGTAGATCCCCAACCCCTAATAATAAATTTTAGTGTGTTGTTGTGTTGTGAAATTGTAGGCTTCTCATAAATTTAGACCAATCTGAATTCATATTGATAAACCTGAATTCATCCAAAAGCAAACATCTAGACCAAGTAAGGATTTAAACTTGCTTTATCACATTTCAGATTTATACTTCTCTATCATATAGGCATCTGCATTTAATCAAAAAATAGAAAACACCCAAAACATAGACTTTATTACACTTTTTATAAAATACAAAACACAAAAAAAAACATGTTAGCATAGATCTTCATCTTTTGCTTCTTATAAAACCATTGCATCTTAGTTAAGCTTTACAAATATTTTTAATTAGGTTTGTATATCTTGTTTTCATTTGAAATTTAAGTGCATATAGCTAGGTAGAAATTGCATTTTGGCCAAACCCTAGGTGTGTGCATTTAAAAGGAATTACATCAAACATCTACCTTTACCTAGGAGTGGAAAATAACACAGAAAGTGTTTTCTGGTGAACCCCACCCAATTTGTCAACAAACACCAAAGAGAGTGTAACTCAAACACTTCTCGTCTGAGATGCAGATCCATTATTTTCCCTCTCCATTTTGGGCATGAATCCATTAGCCTGGAAGAAACGGGTATGAAAAATTTGGACCTACAGTTACTCATCGTTTTCTTATGATAATCCTTCATTATTTATATTTATTAAAAAAAAGAACATTGAAGGTGAATATCACTTCTTACTTGCACATGCTCCTTGCTACATTATTATATAATATTAATAAATAAATAAATATTTTGTATTCTTTCTCTCACATATACATCTATCTATATATATTTTTACTAGGGTAAGAAGAGGTTTTAGGGTCCCCAAACCCATACATCAAGCTATGTAAGAAAACACAATATGTTGTAGTAGCCTAAAAAAAATACTATCATCCACTTACTACTACGACTAAACCTTAGAATACTTAATATTGAAAAAATAACTTTCAAGCATGATAGATTACTATACCACTTCCAAAACAAAAACTTAAAATAACTATAGCTACCACCCAATCATAACAAAAAAATAGACTAGAATAAAATATAGTAGCCAGTAATAAAAAACTTAGCCAAGATAGCATTCCAATTCTAATGAACTTGATCCAGTAAATTGACTGTATCCATCACTTCTTTCAATACAAGATTTTACAAGTTTCTCTTAGAGTCTTCCGAAAACCATCCTCAAAAATTTCCTCAACCTCCTCATCAATTTTTATCACCAAGGGTTCTATTTTAACCAGATCTCCCCTCATATTGTTCTTCCACTTCAATATGATCACCCTCTAGATGGTTAAAAATATATGCATGCAATCACCCACTTGGTGCTTTACATGCAAATGATATATTTTCTTCACATTTTGGATCACTTCCCACTCTAAGATATAATTTTCAACCCATGCAAACATCATCTCCACCATATCTTGATATGATTGGATTGACATTTTCATTTTTTAGAAGTGTCCAACTATCCATATTATCTCGTGAAAAGCCACCCAAGTCATTCTAATGAAATACTAATAGTCTTCCTTAAAACTAGAAGTCACCCCCATCACAAATCCTACCCCTAGATACACATAAAAATCATGTATTTTTAGGGTGAGAAGGGCCTAACTGTACTCTCCAAGATTTTGATACACTGACCATGGTACTTGCAGGTCAAATTCAATCCATTCTATGATCCTCATCTTTGTTCATATTTTTTTCATTGGCATTCCATGCCTCCACCTATTGCTCCAATAGGTAAATATTCTATGATCATTCCTTATTAGATATTTCCATCAATGGAGGGGGAAAGCTAGAAACCCAAGACCATATATCCTCCATAAATACTCCCATATTTACCATAAAATTAGCCACTTTGTTCCCTTCTTGCTAGATATGTTGAATTTTAACATTCCTCAGCTTTTTGAGATTCATTCTACTTTCTAGAATCATTTTTACAATTGACCAACTCACTTCTTATTCTTCTTTTAGGGTCTTGATAATATTTAATGAGTCACCCTCAATAATGATATTCATAGCCCCTATATGTAGGATAAATAAGATTCCTATAAATAGTGCTCTTGACTCATCAAAGTGATTTGTCTAGTTTCCTAAAGGTTCTACATATGCCAAAATAATAACTCTTTTTTCATATCTAACCACCCCTCCAACTCAAGCTAATCCACGATTATATTTAGTTACTCCATAGAATTTGAGCTTCACCTAACCCATCAGGGGGATTACCATTTCACTTCATCTCTAGATGACTTGGGTACACTTTTAGGAGTTATACTGGACAACCCCCATTCCCGTAACACATAAGTTTCCTACTTAGATTTCCTTTCTTGTTGGTGTTTGGTTACTTTAAAGTTTTCAATAATTGTATTACCAATTTGAGTACTAACAAAGGTAGCATCCCTCTTATTATCCTTGAAAATTTTGTTGTTGCACTCTCTCCATAGGCCCCATAGAAAATGAGAAAGGTATAGTTGCCATAGTGTTTTTAAATACTTGCTCTTAAAAGGGGAGTTCCATTGGAGGTACACATATGTCATATTATCAAGAAGAACTCAAAAAACCATAAATTTTATAAAGAAGATGACTAAGAACACCATAGGAAAACTCATATCCTAATAATAGGTATTGTATGGTCTTAGCTACTCTTTTGCATAAGGAGCACCTGTTGACAATTTGGAATCCTCTTTTGCACAACTTATCCATAGTTAGAATCTTATTTTGGACCATGTTGGATTCTCAAAATCCATCATATAATATACCCTAGTTTTTGAACTTTCAAGTATTCCATTAATCTCTTAATTTCTAATGAACTCTATTCAATTTTGTTATAGCATTTGTTTTCTCAAAAATCCCCCCTTAGATTTTATTAAATTGTTAGAATTCATTTTATAGCCTTTGTATTTAGATTTGTAAGCATATTAGTCTATTATTTTTAATTAGTCTCATTAGCACAGTTTTTTGTTTTCTAAATGTTTTATCTAGTCTCATTTCCCCCTTAATAGTTCTTGTTGAATAAATATTTCATGTCACCTATAAATTCAAAGGGGTTCATTTGAATTCTTCCTGCCAATATTTAAATCTCCTCTTTGTCTTATTTAGAATGGTCATGTTAAACTTCATGCATCTTCCCCAATCCTCTACCACCAACATTAGTCCACTACACAAAATTAATTTGAATCGTCCTTCATTATTTCTTCCCATACCTATAAGTCAATAATCATTCCATATCATCTATGGTCCATGTTTATCTAGTCATCATAAGTTAATATGAGCTACAATTAGTCCCTAGGGAATTTTCCCATCTAACTTCTCAAAGTTGCATTGTAGTCTATGCATCGAGCAAGTTACATTGCCATCCACGACCAATAGTCATTCCTAGATCTATAGAGTAATCCACACCATTAAAAATATCCATCATAAGTTATAAAAGGTAAATGGTTGGTCATCACTAGATATCCATGGTCTACATCCATCCTCATGACATTTATTGATTTGATCCATTAATCCATTCCTACCTTAAATGTCCAAATTATTCATGGCAGAAGAATAAACGACCTGTGTTTCTCTTGTCAAATAAGATCTATGGTCTATATTATAGTAAAAAATTATTACCATATCCTATTTGCATTTCATAATGGCCTAGAGCATGCTCAAATCAATGTTCTACAATAGTCCTAAACACCAAATATATGATCCATAGAAATCCCACCAAATATATGGCCTATGTTACTTAGCTAAAAATATAAAAACTTGTGACCTGCATTGCTCAACAATATTAGTAAAATGAATGGTCAATTTTCCTCCAATATGTTTACATCAATGGTTATGAATGAGACACGTAGAAAGCACCAAATAATTTGACACATGTAGAAAGTCTAAGCAAATCTACAAGTCACCAGGAATGGTAAATCAAATGAATGGTCCACCTTGCATGATAGATAAAGATAAGATATTTGGACCAAATTCAAAAGCCATAAGTTAATGGTGCACATTGTGCCATGTAGACAAATACCCATGGCTTGTAATAGCTAAAAAATAAGTGGTCTATAGTGACACATGTACCGATAGGGATCAAATAGCTCATCCCTATTGGTAGCATATTATATATGGCATTACTTATATTCAAATGTTACAAAGATGAGAATGTAGAACAAAAAGGATTGATTGAATCACTTAAAGAGAAAAAAATAATGGATGAATCCTTCTTAGAGAAGATATTTCAATCCTCATGCAATATTAATACTTCAATTTCTACTAACTAAATATCTTATCATGATGCCTTAAGTGTTTTTTTAGAAGCCTATGCACACAACATGAATAGTAATAAGAACGACAAACACAAAGCAAAAACAATTTTGTAGGAATCAGGTGATAGTACGACCACTTAAGAAAGTACAAAAATTAGCTCCAAAGATAAGGATAAAGAAGAAGAAGAAGAGGAACTAGATCAAGAAGGCATACAGATAGTACGACCACTTAAGAAAGTACAAAAATTAGCTCCAAAGACAAGGATAAAGAAGAAGAAGAAGAGGAACTAGATCAAGGAGGCATACAGTGCAAGGTAAATAAAAAATAATACAAACGACTTAATCAATTTGAAGAACATCTGAAGGATGAAGATCTATATTAAAGACTAAAGTCTTCAATACCCAAATAATGTAATATAGGGGGGTGTTAGATTATATTACATTATTTCATACATCTCAATATATGAAGTTAGGTATATTTCTATATTAGGAGTAGATACTTCAAACAAGTAATAAATGCACAAGTGTTAGAATGTGCAATGATGTAAATGTGCATGTAGTACACATGTACATGAGTCTAGGATAGATAGATGAAGAGTCATGGGTAGAGTAAAATCCAAGGCACATATATTCCTATATACATACCTTGAGGTATAGAGAGTAATAGAGAGAGTGAGAGATACTGAAGTTACTATATTGATTTGTAGTTAGAGTACAATGTAGTTCTTTCATTGAAATTATGGAGTGTTCATGTCCTCAATTATAATACATTGTACTATTTTTGTGAGCATCCATTAATGGTATATTTTTGAGTTATTGTAGAAGTTTATCTCATAGTTTTCCTGGATATTCTAGTGCTATTATCATATAGTTATCATTGCTTGCTCATTTTACATCTTGTGGTTGCATTTACTTTAATATAAATCATCAAAATCTAACATTCATCCTATGATTTAGAATAAGAATTGGAGGATTTTAATAATCTTTTTCCATGACTAAGTGAGGTAGCTCCATACTCACTCTAATGCCATGTTGGAATTCATAATATTTTCTAGAAACAAACAGAAGTAAACCATCCAATCAAATCTTATTTAGAAAGTATAAAAGTACAAAAGAGGAGACATGGATTTGGATGAACTCATTTTTTTTTTTTTTTTGGTAATTAAGGATCAAATTCATTGCAATCGGGTTTTCTAGGTTGACCCAAAACCTTTTACAAGAATCAGCACTGTGCTGTTACGGATCAAAAACTCAATAGGGACAGACTGTCCTTCGCTACTAGTACCCTTCTGAAGCCCCCTTCTGTTTCGTCTTCACGCACCTCCGCGGTTTCGCAACAAGTCGCGAAAATGAGACATGTCGCGAATTCGCGACATCTTTCTGCCTTCTGCTTTCATCTTCCCTCATCTCCGCGATTTCGCGACAAGTCGCGAAAATGAGACATGTCGCGAAATCGCGACATCTTTCTGCCTTCTGCTTCATTTTCCAGCATCACCGCGATTTCGCGACAAGTCGCGAAAATGCGACATGTCACGAAAATGCGACATGTCACGATTTCGCTACATCTTTCTGCCATCTGCTTCCTTTTCCAGCATCTCCGTGATTTCGTGACAAGTCACGAAAATGCGACATGTCACGAAATCGCGACATCATGCTGCCTTCTGCTTCGTCTTCATGCATCACCGCGATTTCGTGACAAGTCGCAAAAATGTGACATGTCACGATTTCGTGACATCTTTCTGCCTTCTGCTTCGTCAGCATGCCCCTCCATGATTTCGTGACAAGTCACGAAAATGTGACATGTCATGATTTCGCTACATCTTTCTGCCATCTGCATCGACTTCATGCATCTCCATGAATTCGTGACAAGTCGCGAAAATGTGACATGTCACGAATTCGCGACATCTTTCTGCCTACTGCATTCATCTTCCTGCATCTCCGTGATTTCGTGACTAGTCGCGAAAATGTGACATGTCGCGAATTCGCGACATCTTTCTGCCTTCAGCTACATTTTCCAGCATCTCCGTGATTTCGCGACAAGTCACGAAAATGCAACATGTCGCGAATTCGTGACATCTTTCTGCCTTCTGCTTCATTTTCATCATCTCCGCGATTTCGCGACAAGTCGCGAAAATGCGACATGTCACGATTTCGTGACATCTTTCAGCCTTCTGCTTCGTTGCCGCCTCCACGTCGCGAAATCGTGACATTCTTGTTGGGCGCTCCCCTCTGCCACTGTCGATCGTGAAACCGTGACATCTTTCCATACTTAACTTTTTCCAGCATTGAACACCGCGAAACCGCAATAGGTCGCGAAAATGCGACATGCCGCGATATCGTGACAATTTTCTTCTATGCTCTTCACTGCTTCTTTTGGGCGCGATAACGCGACATGTCGCGATATCGTGACAATTTTTGGTCAACACCTCTCCTGCTCTACTTTGACCGTGATACGGCGACACGTCGCGATATCGCGACAGTTTTCTTCTGTGCTCTTCACTGCTTCTTTTGGGCGCGATAACGCGACAAGTCGCGATATCGCGACAATTTTTGGTCAAAACCTCTCCTGCTCTACTTTGACCGCGATACGGTGACACGTCGCGATATCGTGACAGTTTTGGTCCGTGGTCGCTATTGCCTTTTTTTGTCGTGAAATCGTGACAGGACTGCTTCGGGTCACGAAAGTTCAACGTGTCGCGATATCGCGACGCTTTTCCTTTCTTGCTCTTTCTCATTGCTTTGACCGCGAAAAAGCACCATGTCGCGATATCGCGACACTTTCCCAACTTAGCTTTTTCTTTATGCTTCGAGCCATGAAAGTTCAAAAAGTCGCGATATCGCGACGATTTTTCCATCTTGCTCTTTCTCGTTGCTTTGACCGCGACAGAGCAACATGTCGCGAAATCGCGACACAACAAAAAAGGAAACAGAAAACTCCTCTTCCTTTTTTCGAACCCCACAGATGCATCATCATTGGCGATCATTTTGAATAATCTTGTCCACATCACTTGGTACCCCGAGTTCCCAAGTGACCAACCCATCGGCTTCCACCCCTATATTGGCCAAGATATCAGCAGTTTTATTGGCTTCCCTAAACACGTGCTGGGCCCTTCGCTCATTCCTGGCTTGGTAGAGGATCCTAGCCTCTTCGATGACAGTCTTAAACCACCACGGAGGAATTTTCCCATTGCTGATAAGGTTTATGACGTGCAGAGAATCTCCTTCGATGATTAGTTTATCTTCAATCTCCTGAGCCATCTGAAGACCCCTCCATAACGCTCTTGCTTTCGCCTCGTTGTTAGTCCTTGTTCCCAACTGCTCAGAAAAGGCCATCACCAGAATGCCTTGATGGTCTCTCACTGCTCCTCCAGCCCCTGCTCTGCCAGGGTTACCTTTAGAAGCCCCATCAAAGTTGAGCTTGAGCCATCCAACTGGGGGCGGTTTCCACCTGACATCTACTCTAGGATTGATCTTGGGAGACACGGGTTTCTCAACCAGGGTAAGATTTAAGGAATGAGCGATCAGTCTCTCCCAGAGGGGAGGATTTCGAGCTTCATGAGGAATAAGGCTAACATTTTCACGGGCAAAGGTAAGGATCTTATTGGTGATGGAGGTGACATCATGGCTCGACTCATGGAAAGCTCTATGGTTTCGTTCAAGCCAAACCTGCCAAAGAAAATGATGGAGACAGATCTTCCAAAAAAACCTCAACCTAAGGCTAACGAAGGGATTTGGCCATTGGTGGAAGAGGTCAATGATGGTGGCTGGTCTGACCCAAAAAATGCTAAAGGCTTGAAATAACCTATTGAGGATGCTCAAAGAGACCGGGCATTCAAGGAAAATATGGAGGGTGGACTCCCAATTGGCCCTGCACAAACAACAACGGTTAGCAACTATCATACCTTTCCTTATCAAGTTGTCAATCGTAAGAATCCTGCCTTGGATCGCCATCCACGAGAACATTGCAACTTTAGGAATAAGCTTTTTGACCCACACCAACTGAGTCTGGAGAATGGGGTCCTCAGTATCTACCATTAGCATGTATGCAGATTTGACTGAGAACTGCCCATTTTTGAAAGCTGCCCAAATTACATGATCCTGCCCAGGACTCATGGAGATGAATTGTTGATGCAAGATGCTTTGGATTTCTTTTGATTCGGCTTCAAATCCTAGGATCCTTATCTATTTCCAAATAAGCCTTCCTCTGTCCTGCCTCATGAAGTCAGCTACTTTCCTTCCAAAGAGATCCTCTGTGATTCTTTTGATCCTCGCTAGGTGAGGAACCTGAGATAACGCTTCATCCTTGGCCCACCTGTCATCCCAGAACCTGATCTTCTATCCATTACCTAGGACCCATCTTAGGCCTTTCTTTATGACCTCTCTGCTTGATAAGATTGCTTTCCAGAACGCAGAACCTCTCCTGTGCACCGTATCATCTAGGAAATCGAAACCTTGAAGATATTTCCTTCTAATTATGGCAGTCCACTCATTCTCCTCGTTGTTAATAAGACGCCAAGCTTGTTTAGCTACTAAGGCTGTGTTTAGATGAGCAACTCTTCTCAGTCCTAGCCCCCCATTTTCTTTCGGCCTACAAACCTTGCCCCAGCCCACAAGGTGGATCCTCTATTTTTCCTCTGACCCAGACCAGAGAAATTTCTTTTGAATCTGTTCAATTTTTTGGTGAACTCTGGTTGGAGCCCTAAAAACAGAAAGAAAATAAACCGGAATGCTCTGTAAGGAAGCCTTAGTGAGGGTGAGTTTCTCGGCCTGTGATAAAAAATGTCCTTTCCAGCCAGCCAATTTTTTTTGGATTCTTTCTACCACTCTATCCCACATAGATTCACACGGAGAACCATAGAAAAGGGGAAGGCCTAGATACGTGGTAGGGAGAGTCGCTATCGAACATCCCAAAATTTTTGCTATTCTGGCTTGTCTCTGATTTGGGGTGTTAAGGAAGTAAAGCTTACTCTTGTTGAAATTCACCTTCTGACCCGTCGCATCCTCATAGAGTTGGAGAATGTGCTTAATCCTTCTTGCTTCAACCACTGACGACTGAGTCAACATCAAAGTGTCATCCACAAATTGTTGGTGACTAATAGGGTTGATGAGAGAGGTGGCTTTGATCCCCGAAATTAATCCAGCATTGCATGCTGCTTTAATAGTTCTACCCAGTGCCTCTGCCACAATGATGAACAACATTGGGCTTATTGGATCTCCTTGTCTGAGCCCTCTGTGACTCTGGAAGTACCCAGCTGTCGTGCCATTGACCAGAACTGAGAACCAGGGTTCGGATATGCACTCTTTTATCAGCCTGACCCACTGAGGATGAAAGCCAAACTTCAGAAGAACAGCCATCAAAAAATCCCAGTTAATGCGGTCAAAAGCTTTGTTCATATCGAGCTTTAGGGCTAAGACCGCCTTGTTGGTTTGTCTGGCAGAGTGCAATGCTTCATGGACTGTGATCACACCATCCAAAATTGATCTCCCCTGAACAGAGCTGCCTTGGCCAGGGTCGATAATGAGGGGCAGAATTTCTTTCATCTTGTTAGCAATGGCTTTTGATAATATCTTGTAGGACACGTTGCATAAACTAATCGGTCTGAAATCTGCCATTGTCTCTGGTGTTGGGCCCTTAGGAATCAGGGCGATAAAGGTGGACTTGAACCCTCTCGGGATATGTTTTGAAGCCTGAAATTCTTTGATTGCAGAGATGACATCCTCTCCAACAGTGTCCCAAAAAACTTGGTAGAACCGAGGAGGGAACCCATCAGGGCCAGGGGCCTTCTCAGGTTCCATGCTAAACAGAGCCTTTCTGATTTCTTCATCAGTGAAGGGAGCAAGAAGCTTACCATTTATGGCCTCATCAACCAAACTCGGAATGGACTGGAGGAGGGTTTCCTTGGCTTCCTCTCTACACTGGGATTCATCCCCGAGAAGGGAGCTGAAGTAAGCAGTTGCTTCCTCCCTGATCTCAATTAAGTCCTGGGTTTTGGATCCATCGGCTTTGGTCAACTCTCTGATCTTATTATTACTTCTGTTCCTCAAGGTTGAGACATGAAAGAACTTTGAGTTCGAATCACCATCCTTTAGCCATAAAGCCCTGGATTTTTGTCTCCAGTATGTCTCCTCACAAGCTAAAATATTGTGATATTCTGACAGATTGGCTTGTTCCTCCTTCCTAGTAGCTTCATCACTGATACCATTCTGTATCGTGTTGTCAATGACCTGCAGCCTTTCCCCCACTTGTTTCTTGTTCTCAAACAGGTTCCCAAAAACCTCCTTATTCCAAGTTCTAAGGTTATTCTTTACTAATTTCAGCTTTTGAGCAAGTATGAAACCTGAACTTCCGTGAAAGGGTTGCTGCCACCATTTGGAAATACTTTCTTTTAAATCCGGGTGTCTGATCCACATTGACTAAAAACGAAAAGGTTTTTTGAAAGAGTTTGACTTTGGGACCTCCAAGAGGATGGGATTGTGATCGGAGGAAATTTTGGGAAAAGTTTGCAGGGTAGAGTCTCCAAAACCAGCAATCGCCTCCTTTGATAAGAAAAACCTGTCAAGTCTTTCCTGGATAAGTTGGCTTCCTGTTCGCCTGTTGCTCCAAGTATACTTGGCTCCTCTTAGCCTCACATCCATCAGTTGGTTCGAGTTAACAAAATCATTGAAGTCTTCCATACTTCTGGTAGGGAGCCCTGATCCACCCTTTTTGTCTGATGGGTATAGAGGCGTGTTGAAATCTCCTGCCACCACCCACGGGATGTCATGGAAAGCATCACCCAGTTTGCCCAGATACTCCCACAAAGAAGCTCTCCCCTGAACAGAATTAGGAGCGTAAACATTGGAGCAGATCCACGATCTATTGTTGTCAATATCATGGAAAAAAACACTCAACACCCTGTCGTCCTCTTGGATGATACTGCCTTCCACTACCCGAGGGTCCCAAAGAACCATGAGCCCCCCTGACGTTCCTCTAGCCGGTTTAAACACCATTTCCCCTTGACTCCACATCTTTTTTGCTATTGATTTTGACTGGGCTTCGTCTAATTTTGTTTCTTGCAACATCAAAATTGTTGGATTGTATTGCCTTCTTAGCGAACTAACCACTCTCTGAGTGGGCCGGCCATTGAGGCCTCTCACATTCCATGAGAGAACCTTCATTTAGATTGTTTAGAGTTTTTCCCCTTCCCCCTTCCCTGAGGAGGTTTTCCTGATTTGTTATCTTCGAGCCCTGGGATAACTTGTTGTATCAGAGTTTTTTGTTTACCGCTGGCAATCTCATTGTCAGTCCTCATTCTGTTGTGCTCTGCATTTGAAATCCTCCCCTTCTTTCTCTCACAGCCATAGTCAATAGGTGACTTGGTCGTACTCCTGGTCTTCTTGGGGCTAAATTGTGGGGGATCTAACTGTTGTAGAACCGGACTCACGCATTCCTCAAAATCATCCATTTCTACCAGCTCAGTCCTTGATTCTAACTCCTCCATATTTTTCCTGTATTCTCCTGATTTTTGTAAAGAATCTTCTAGATGGTTTGGCGGGCTTCTGGCTATGATGTTGGGGAGGTCTGGTTTCGAAGACTCAATCTCCTCCACCCTTTTTCTATATTCTCTGGGGCTTAGCCTTACCCCTCCCTGGGGGTTTGAGGGGTTATTTGTTATGGGATTTGATGGACCCGCCCTTGATGGGGATTCTAGGGTTTCAGGGAGTTCACATTGCCTGTTTCCCTCTTCTAATTCCTCGCTCTCCCCTTCTACCGTTAGATCGGCTAAAATATTGAACTTATTTGAGCTTGGAAATTTAGGGCTTACCTGATTTTCCTGTTCTTCGATGAGATGTTGCTTGTCTTTGCTCTGATTTTGCCCTGCACCCTGTTTGTCCTTCTCCTGATAAATGTAGTTCTTTTTAAATGGCCTAAACCCTCCTTTGCCAACAGGGCCTCTTTTTAGAGGGGGGTTCCTAGGAAACCCTTTCTCATTTGCATGTTTGCCTTTCGATCTGTGGTTGTCTCTGCTGGCTGCTAGAGTAGGGCACTGATTTTGTAGGTGGCCTTGGGATTTACACTCAGGGAAAAAAGCTGGCTTGTTTTCATATTCCACCGCCTATTTTCTTAGGTAGTTGTCGTACCCTAGCTCCACAACATTTGGCAGCTCAGATTCAAGATTAGCGTTGACGCATAGTCTTGCATGTGTCATCCTTGTCCTAGCCAAGGTTGCATGATCTATGGACACCAGTTCTCCGATCGTTCTGGCGATGCCATGCAGCCAATACTCATTGAAAAACTGAGCTGGTAGGTTGGGGAGCCGAACCCAAATGGGAGCAGTATTGATATTCTATTTTTCAGGGTCAAAATCCTCCCCCCATTTCCTGAGGAAAAGACTGCGTTTCCCTAAAAACCAGGGTCCTCCAGTGAGAACGCGGTTCGCATCCTCCTTATTGTTAAATCTTATGATAAAAAACCCCCTGGACAGGGCAACAACCTCCATACTACCCACCGTTCTCCATTTGGATAGGGCCCAGGACCGAATAGTTTCTATATCTGGCCTTCCACCCAGAAACTTGCCCACTAATGAAAACTCTTCCATGGCTAAACATGGCCCCATCGAATCAGTAGGTGCCATTATCCTATTATTTACCGGGATGAGGGGCGGGAGTGAAAGAAAAACACTCTTTCTCCCCTTGACAATTTTCGCAAAGGACCGGCCTCCTCTGGGACCCGCACCGCCCATCTGGGTCCCTTTGTCCGGATCTTTTTGGGGAGGGTCGCGCTCTCTCTGGACAACCCCTCCTACCGTCGCTGGCCTCCCATCCTCTGGATCCTCGCCTGGGTCAATCTCGAGGGTCCTACCCAAACCCTCCGAGCCTTCTCTGCTCTTCCCGCCTAAAAATTTCGAAATTTCTCCGCTGCTCCTCTCCTCCATTTCTCCTAACCATCTAGTTCACACTGTGCATTGGATTGAGCAGGATTTGGATGAACTCATAGGCACCATAAATAATCACTATATCCATGGATAAAATTAAAAAACACTCAAATTCATAAATAAGGAGTGAGAGTGGGTATTTATAACAATACCAAAATCCCAATTACATAATAAAGTTTAACCTAAGTAGATATAATAAGAGAGCTTTAGGTTAATTACAAGTTATAAAGAGGGTTTAACCATAACAAGTTGTTAATTGTGGCTCATAGGGATTATATAATAAAATATTTTATATAATTAATACATTGTACAATGAAATGCCCATAGGCCTAACCAAAACATCATACAATATCGACATTGGCTATAATTAGATTATAATATCAATAAATCATGGTTTTATAGTCTTATTTAAGGATATAGACCAAATTATTGCTAATACTTATGATATTTAATTTTTGTTTCCCAAATCAATATCCTTTTATTTATGTTTTTTCTTGCTTTGAGTGTCTTCTTTTTCTATTTCCACTAAGACTTTCATCTTCATAGCACTACATCGAGTGACCTTTAAGCGCAAGTCATAAACTTGGAAATAGATTATTTTTATGCCACCTAGAAAACCTAAAGTGTAAAGAGCAACCTCCATAGTACTTATGTTTTCATCCTGCCCTACAAATCCTAAAATGCAATGCACAATTTCCATACTACTTTCATTTATGTTTCCATACAAAACCCTAAAGTGCAATGGACAATCTATAGACTAGTTTAACTTTTATTTCAATAAAATATTTCCATATTACTTAAGGTTGCTAGAGATGGTTTATATGAATCAAACATACCTTTTTCTACCTCTTTTTTTAATCAACTTTTTGTTAGTTTTTTTAGTACCAATTGGGTATCATATTAAAATTGTTTGATTGACATAATTATATAAATCTACTTATTCATACACAAACGAAATAAAAAATAAAAATTATGGCTACACCTCCAAAACCTTTTGTATTAATAGCTCAACCACCACTTTGCATTTATGTGTTTTCTCTCAAATTTCCATGTTATAATAATATGGTCTTTACCTTACATAGGCTAACATATTCCTTTTAAAAGCAAAGCACTTGTCATCTAATGTTGGTGTCATCAATAACTAACATAATATTCTACCAATATATTGTGTCTTAGTGCTTACCATTGGTGCTAACACAGGGAATGATATTATTTTTACTAGCCCCATGCTAATATCTTGCTTCTTTGTTTGCTAGTTGTATCCCTTCTATATTTAATCTTACACATTGTTCTTCCTTGTATTATGCACATCATTCTTAGTTTCTTCAAACATTTGCTCTAAATTGATTATTATGATATTTGCTATATAATGAGGTAGAGGGGCTTTCTTTGATATTTTTTGGACTAGAAAATCCTTATTCTAATTAATCCTTGACAATAATATGATCCCTTTACTTTATTTTTGAGTTTGTATCATGATCAATTATTTTTTATCTTTTTCTTTATCATTTTCACTTTATAATCACGTAGCATATTTTTAATTCTATACCATTTATGAATATTTTAAATGTGATAATTTTATAACCCATTTTTTGATCCCTTTCTAATTATTGATATTTATCTTAATATATTTTAATTTGAAATATCCATGAAAACACATTTTCAGTTATATGCAACATATTTTTATTTCTTGATAGTTGGCCCTTCCTAGATGAACTCCCTAGAGTAGATTACCAATATTCTTTAAAACCTCCTTCTTGATTAAGTATTATAGTATTCCATCATAACTCATACTACAAGTCTATCAAGAGTTTATGTATCTATAGAAAAATCCTCAATACATTGTCTTAAATAGCATCCAACTCTCCTTATAAACCATGGACCACCACCTATTATTTTATCCCTAATTTTTTAAACTAGAGAAGACAAGGAGAAATTTTTTTTTTTAAATAAAATTCATTTAATAATTTAAACTCAATACTAAATAAAATTTAATTCACTTTTTTAACTATGAAAAACCTAAATACTATTTAATGAGCTTGCATATGATTCCTATGCTTTTAAGAGCCACTGTATCATGATCAATCAGTCATTATGGTGTATCATTTAATCCTCTATAAAATATTAATAAAACCTCATTCTTATTTATATTATTCATTAAAAAAGTATTACTTCCCTAACTAGGGCATCCTTCATTCTAACTAGATATTTATTAAGTGACATTAATTTCTAGTTACTGTTGGTCAAATATTTGCCTAAAATACAAACGTGTGTTTGTGCATCCTAGACACGACCAACATTGAAAGGTTGAAGAAAATAATTGTCCTCCATGAAAATCTGTAGAGAGGGTTGTCTCCCTTACTAATCCTACACCAGTTTAAGTCTAGATTTGCATGAAATAAATTGGAAATAACGGAAAGAAATGGGAAATATAGCCACAGGCCAAAGATGTAGGATTGGGGATAGAATAGTAGTAGGAATTTCAACCAAATGTTATAGCAGCATAAAATAGAAAGGAAGGCAAGAGAATCCACTTACAGTTCCCCGAAGACAACTTCCAGAATCGCATTCTAGTACTCACGCTATCACCAACAATTTTCAAATATAGATGCAAAATTTGATCTTAACAACAGATAAAAGATATGAACATAAAATAGAAATGTTTGAACAAAAAGAAATCACACATAAAGACTATTTACAAAATTAGAAGCCACAATTTCTTCTATTTACACAGAGAACTTGAATAGTTTTTTTGCAAAATGTCTATCCTCCTTTTACAATGGAAGATGAGTAGTATTTATAAATAATTTCACCTCTTTCATTTAATTCACATGAAGATGAAATGTTTACAGATCAGGAACCCCTGTGAAGAAACCCCTCCTTGAAGTCCTTGAAAATCGTCCTCCTAAGAAAATGATCCAGTTTCTAAGATGAAATCTCCTAGAAATCAACATATTTGGGTGTCGGTGCATGAAAAATTGCAAATATGGTCATTGAATTGATGCCTTCATCACTCCTTGGAAATTTTTCCCTTTTTCAGAATGTCTTGGAACTCATGAAAATCACTCTATGATTTTAATGTTGTAGCTCTTTTAGCTTGAAATCAACAACTTTAGTCACATTTCACTCCAATCATTAAATATCCCTTATTCTTCAGCCTTTGAAAAGTCTTGATTTATGCTTAAAATCAAATTCTCCCAGAATAAAGCAATGAGCGAAAGAGCTTCCTTTAATTTCATCATTTCCCCTCCTTTTCGTGTTTCTTGTGATCTTATACTTGATGCCTTAAACCATCTCCGTATTATTTTGACTTCGAAAGGGGTGACTAAAAGCTTCATATTTCTCCTAAGGTGAAAGCACCTCACAAAAGATGTCCTTTTACTTAAAATATATATTCACCCCCAAGAGAGGCGAAAGGCAATATCACCCTTTACCTTGGGTGAATGTAGCTTTTACTTTTCCATTCCATTTCTTTTAATATTCACCCAAAGAAAAAATAAAACCTTTGGCGCAACTGTGGGGTTGTATTCATATAGCTTCACCCCAGCGAGGGGTGAATGGGAATTTCACCCCTCACCTAGGATAAAAGCGATGCCAGCATGCCAATGTGGGATCCACAACTTTTGTTTTTAGATGCATTCACCCAAAGAGAGGGTGCAAGGTGTTTTCACCTTTCTCTTGGGGTGAATGAAACTTTGACTTATCAACGCCACTTAGTGCCTTACAAACTTTTCCTTAGTATTCATCTGAATCTATTATTACCAATTTTTCACCCTAGGGAGGGGCGAAAGGGAGTTTTACCCTCACTTGAGGTGAGAATACTTTTGATTAGTCAACATGTTGATGGGGGCACACTATCTTTTAAAATTTGAAGACGTTCACCCCAAAGTGGGGTGAACGATACTATCACCCCAAATTTGAGATGAATGTACCTTTTCATGTCTCCATCATACTTTAACCTTAGACCCAATTCAAACTTAACCACTTCAATGTATTTTTGCCCCAATGAGAGACAAAAGAGACTTTTTCCCCTCACTTGGTATGAAAGGGATTTAGCCCAACTTAGCACGTGTTCTTCCTTTTTACAATCCTCATTCACCCTGAAGTGGAGCGAATACGCCTATCGCCCCATTTTTGGGGTGAACGTACTTTTTTTCTTTTCACTTATTGACAACATGATTTTTGAAGGCGATAAGGGTTCTTCATTCTTCATTCATGCAAAAAGGATGTCATTTTTTATTACTCTTAGCCTTTGGGTGCTATTTGTTACATATGTGTTTGAGTGATTTTAACTGATCTCACCAACCAATTTTCCCAACCATTTTACCATGCAACACCCATTATTCCCAAGCATGAAATTCATGAAAATTAGAAGGAAAATTAACACATAAAAATACTGTAACACATTATACAGACCAAAATACTACAACATAATATTAATATATTTTACCACTTTTATAATAAAAAAATCATTCAAAAAAACACCATCAAAAATCCTAATGTGGCATAATGTCAAAATTGTCAATATTTCTAGTGGCTCACGGGGTATCCAACTCACATGGATGCAAGTGATACCAGGCATTTATCCATTGGGCTCCTTATATGGTCTTCTTACCGGTTGCCTTGGTTGGTAATTTTGATTTGGATACCTTTTTCTACGCCTACTCAACTGCTACCTTCTCAGTCACCTCTTGCTCTACTACTACTCGTGCTACCTTTGCTTGCTCTATTGTTACTTGCTCTTTTGTGGCCTGCTCTTCTTGCTCCTTCAAAATTTTATAGGTTATTTCATAAACTGTAACTCCCTCAGCCCAAGAATATTTAGTGAACAAGAAGGAAACACTAAATGACTCGTAAATATACCATAGGTTCTTGGTATCCTCTAGGCTAAGGCACTTAGCTCATTTGGCCAACTCGAACAAGGATAACTCCATATGTGTGAACTTTTTCATAGGCAACAATACTTATTCCTCTATGATGGTCTCCTCCCATTTATCAATCTCCAAAGTGTCCTCCACAAAATTCTTCAAGGCTTCTTCCAATTGTTCCTTGGGTAGAGGCTCGCCCCATTTATTGGTAAAATTTGGGAACCCCATATTGGCAAGAGCATCAAAATGAATCATGGAAATAGTGTGTTCCCTCTCCATCATGTTGAGGAGCTTCCTACCTTCTCTTACCAAATCCAACCACTGTAAGTAGATGCGTAGCATGACCTTAGCGGTAGACCAGGCTCAGTCTATTTCACTCATGGGGTGAATACACATATTGGACTAATCTAAGGCTTATATTTTCACAACCATATTCATATGAGGCTCTAACATCTCCTTAACACTGTCTCTTGTCTACTAGATCAACTAAATCTAAATTTGAACCTCATAGAGATACTACAAAACCTGAACTACTCTGGCTACCAACTTCTCACAACTTTGAGCCAACCGAAGGTGGGCTTCTTTAATTGTTTTATGGAAAAAGACTGTAGCTTGGATGGACTTCTCTACTAGTTGATTCTATATGGACTCAAGTTGTGATGTAAATGATTGCACTTGCTGCTCCATTGCATCTTTCACCTTCTGATGAGCCCCTTCATGTTGATGCCATTGCTCAACTTCTACCACCATCTTCTCCTATTACGCTCTGGTTGCTTCCAGAGGATCTTCCAAATCGGTAATTTTTGTTTTGATGTCATAATATCTTTGATTATAATAATCGCAATGTAGATAAATTAAAATCATATAAAACTATATATTCTCCATATTTTTAGTCAGATCAATCCTTGTCAGGTCCTCCATCATGGTCTCATAAGTGTAATCACTTAGCATCATTTCTCCTCATGGCTTTTGGACCAGGGGAATTATCTTTGTAGTGTGAGCCTCCATGGAAACTAGATAAAAAGTGACTTTATTGAGAGGTCTAGCTAGAGAAAGGGCCTCCTTCCTCCTGTGGCTCTTCAGTAACTATGATGATTGAGATGAGCATGATTAATATTTTCTACATTAGGTTTCTTGGGCATCACCTCAATTTTGAGCAGTGCCTACATCTTCAAAAATGGCATGAAGGGGATCATAATATATGCACAGTATAGCTCAAAGGAAGAAGAGGATATAGTTATGAGAGGGGGGGCCAAAATGGTAGAGTGAATGGAGGAACCAGACTTAGTTGAAGTTACGCTCACTCTTGGAGGAGCCTGCGTACTTACAGTAATAGTGGAAGTAGCAACAGGAATGTAAGGGAAAGGATGCAAAAATGGATTTGGACCTAATGCAAATGAACTAAAAGAAAGGGAGGTCAAAGAGAGGGGAAGATAATAAGGAGCAGTAGAGACCAGTGGGTGGGAATAAGGGAGTGAAATGGACACGAAAGGTATACCAAATGGAGGAGTGAAATAAGTAGGGACTGATGGAAATGAACTAACAACCACTACTTGCTCCTGAGTAGAAGAGGGAAGAGGAGATGTACCTTCGAGCATAGGCATCATGTGACCTGGTGATGGAAGTGACTATGCATCAAGTTATTCTTTTTTATGCTCTGCTCCCACCTTAAGGTCTATGACTTCCACCTGCTAGTCCAATTACTACTCGTGAATTAATGAAAACAACTATGCAACACTGATCGGAGCAACTGACACCAGCAAAGGCAGATTAACAGTTGTTATAGCAACTGTAAATGTAGAAACTACAACAGTAGATGAAGAAATAACACAAATTTTTAGCCTCTTTGTAGCTTTCAAAAATGGAAGCACCTTTCCAATAGTTTTATTCTCCAACAAAGGCACCTCATCTATATTATGCTTCACCCACTGGGATCTTCATTGAAACATGTACTACTGCTCTTCTTCCTCAGGTGTCTCTTCCTCAGCTGGTGGGTGCTCTTCTCTTGCCACACTTTTTTTGCTATTAAATTTTTTAAAACTTTGAGGTACAACTTTAGTGAAAGCGATGGATTGATAGACGTTAACAAATTCATCATACACCTCCGAAAATGTTGCATCCATATTCAACCCAAAACTAGATGTAATTTTCCCTCTGTGGACCCGCATAATCATCCAATTCATAATTTTCTCTTTAGTCCACGTGGGTAATTATTCCTTCATTTGGCCAAATATCCCTGATGGAGGAATGTGATCTCTATGCACTACCGGATTATATTCAGCCTCATGCTCATAAAAATCGTACCACAGAGGAAGCGACATCATATATTCAACATGCCACTCTAAATCATGCCCATCAAAATTGTTATGATTTACCTATATATTAGGTTGTGGACAACAATGAAAAGTCTTGGCCTTAATTATTTCTAAAAATTCACCCAATAGGTCATATCTCCATCGTTGCAATAGTTCTATCAGAATTAGGTCTTGAAGTGCCTTTGTGAGTAGCCTATTCTGATCAACCTAGTTCACCTCTATACTACCGAACATGAATGACATGGTGCAATTCATTCTTTTTCCATGCCCTACTCCATACACATCATTCATGTAGTCATTCTGGTGCACTACCTTTATGGTAAAAACATGCTCAGTGGTGAAATATGGAAGCAGGAATGGCTTGCCCGTGAAGCCATAAATTCTTAAAATCATGCCTTGAGTTAACAAAAAGACATCACCCTTCTTAGCTGTGATAACTGCCTCCTTCATCACCCATGACACTCTTTCACTTTTGTAAAAAATCAACTCAATTGCAGGTCCTAAAAATAGGTGATTAAGGAAAATTTTATGAAGTAGTAATTATTAGATTTTATGAAGTAGTAATTATGAATTTCAGGAAGGGCTGGGGTCAAAAGAACTTTAGGCGGGAAAATTTTTGAGCAGGCGATAGGCGATGTTCTAGGGTTTGTGGAGCGAAGGAAAATCCAGGGCATCAGGTGGGTTGTCGTAGTGTTTTTTTGGTTACTATGGATCTGAAGGAAAGTCTGCTACCCTAGGAGGGCCCTATGGGAACTCCTCCGGATCCTCTCTCTGGGAGAAAGAGCTCTTACGCTGAATTGTTAAAAGAAAATTCTTCGTCTTCTAATGATGCAGCTTAGAGAAATACTCTTCATACGCTCTTCAAGAATGCTGGAAAGAGCTCAATAACACATCAAGTTAATGGATGCCTTCCGCAATCCACCCCAAGACCCAAGATTGTCATCGAGCCAAAGATGGTTGAAGACACAATCATATACAAAGCCAACCATGATCTGATCTATAAATTCATGGGTATCCGCCCTACCCTGACTTTCTTGCATACCTGGGTCAGACAAAACTGGGAGCCTCATGGTGAGTACTCCTTATGGTTTATTAGCAATGGGTATTTCATTGTTAGTTTTTCTTCTCTAGCCGATAGAAACAGGGCTTTTGAATCGGAAAAGAGGAACCACGGTCCGGCAGGGTTATTCATTCAACCCTGGAGAGTGGGTTTCGATCCTCGCATTGAACCCACGGCTATCTCGATTTGGATCTGGTTGTATGCTCTTCCAATGGAGTTTTGGGGTGAGCAGGTTTTGGAAATGATCGGTAACTCCCTCGGTAGACATTTGGGCGTCTCCAAAGACACCATAGAAGGAAGCATAGTTTTTTTTGCAAGAATCTGTGTGGAAATGGATATTAGCCAACCTCTACTGGTAGAGGTGGAACTTGAACTGGCAGGACTATCTTGGATCCAACAGCTAGATTATGAGGCTATGCCCTTCAGATGCAGAGTTTGCCACAAACATGGGCATTTGGCTCGGTTTTGTTCAAATATTTTGAACACAAAAATGGAGGCCCTGCTTGGAATGCCAAATCGCCCTAGAGAGGGTAAGTCTACTCTTACCAAAGAACCATCCAATACTCCTCAGGGTAATGATGTTCAGAAAGATGGCTTTGAACAGCCCAAAATAAGGAGAAAGCAAAAGAAAAATGGTAAGGAGCAATCACAAATCAAGCCAGCCAATAGGTATGAAATTTTTAAGACACTAGTGGACCAAGAGGATCAAGTCATGGAAGGAGTGGATGGGAATATTGAGGACAATAACATTCATGTTCATGCTTCTCCTTCATCTCCCCCCGTCTTAGAACAGGTGATTGAGTACACTAAGTTATCATAGTCAGAGAATGTAGGGGCATTGATAGTGCACTCCCAAGCGCAGCCAATAATCAAGGATGTCAGCATGGGAATTGCAAAAAATAATAGAGAAAGGCCAGCCCTAGGGATAACTCAGGTGGAAAAGAGATCCAAAAATAGCAACTCTTAAGGAGTGGGAAGAAAATCAAATAAGGACCTGCTAGCAGTTCAAGGAGACAAGCTGATCACTGGAGGATCGGTGAGGACAATTGATTCTGACTACTCTCAAGGTTTTAAATGATTATTAAATCATGGAATATTAGGGGTTTAAACAATATAACCCATCAATCTGCTGTTCAAATACTCTTAGGAAAATACAAAATAGATTTTTTGCTTATCCAAGAGACCAAAATGTTGTTAGATCTTATGTGTAAAATAGTTAACAGAATTTGGAGGGGTGCTGGTCATATGGATGTGGCGGCCCAAGGTGCCTCAGGGGGGATTGTCACTCTTTGGAACTCTCTGGAATGGACTGCAATAGAGCATATAGCCTGGAGGGGTGTCCTCACATCTCATTTTAGGAATAATGTCACAGCTGAACATGTTTTAATCACAAATTTTTATGGGGCTCAAACCCTTGATGGCCAGAGGCTTCAATGGAAAGTTGTGCATAACATGAGGACCTCAAGGGAAGATTTAGACTGGATTATTGCTGGGGATTTTAATGCTAAATTATCTTCTAGAGATCAAGGAGGAACGCCAATTTTGGACCCAAGGGATCGACTTCTGATTGCCCAAGTCCAGGCTTTTCACCTAGTGGACATTAAAGGCCCTGGACCCAACTTTACTTGGACTAACAAGAGGAGGGAGCCACATAGCCAAAAGGTAAAGCTAGACCGTTTTCTGGTTTTAGAGGAGGCATTCGTAAAATGGAATACAAAATTCCAGATTTTGGAGGGCCCGATTTCAGATCACTTTCCCATTTTGTTGGAGGGAGGGATTACGACATGGCAGCATCACAAACCCTTTAAATTTGAGAATTTTTGGTTACAAAAAGATGATCTTCGAAAGAAAATTCCACAGTGGTGGGAGGAAGGTCATCTACATTTTGGGACAACAATGTTCAGATTCCACAAATAGCTTCATTATGTCAAAGCTCAACTGAAACAATGGAGGCAAGCTAACAAGACAGACTTCCAGATCCAAAGAGCTCCTTTGGTGGCCAGATGGGATGAGGTTCAAAAACACTTTAGGGAAGGAACAATTAAAAAGCAACTCAAAGCCGAGGATGATTCCTTGCATAAAGTGGTTGAGGACATTGATAACCAAGAGGAGACCTACTGGAAACAGAGAGCAAGAACCACTTGGTTATTGGAAGGTGATAGAAATACCAAATTTTTCCATCGGTCAGCCTATGCTAGGAGACAGATGAATAACATGGAAGCTCTTCAAGATGAGAATGGACATTCCTTTGATACTCTTCCTGGTATGCATTCCCATTCAATGGATTATTTTTCTAAACTTTTTAAGGCAAGTATGGAGCAAGATGTATAGGCTCAAAATGAAGTGATTGATGTCATACCCTCTATTATCTCTGAAGAAGAAAATCAGGCCCTTCTTAAACCCATTGGTAGAGAAGAATTGAAGAATGTGGTCTTTGGAATGAGTACCAGCAAAACTCCAAGACCAGATGGCTTTCCAATTGAGTTTTTTCAGGCCTTTTGGGATACTTTGGATGAGGATGTTTTGGCTATCGTAGAGGAGTCCAAAGGTAATAAAAGAATGCTTAAGGAATTAATTCATACCTTCATCACTTTAATTCCAAAAGGGGAGGAGGGGGTTCACATTTCAGATTATAGACCTATTGCCTTATGCAATGTGATTTATAAAATAATCATAAAGGTAATGGCTGAACGGCTAAAACCCCTTTTACATAACATTATCTCCTCAGAGCAAGGGGGTTTTGTAGAGGGTAGACATATCATGGATGGGGTGGTTCTTGCTCAGGAGGCAATCCATACAATGCAAAAATTTGGTAATAAAGGAATGTTCATTAAATTAGATATGTCAAAGGCTTATGATAGGGTGGAGTGGAGTTTCTTGTCAAAAATGATGGCAGCCTTTGGTTTTTCTCAGGACTGGATAGATTGGGTCATGAGTTGTGTATCAATGCCGTCTTATTCAGTATTAATCAAGGGTCTTCCCTCGCAACATTTTGGAGCCTCTCGAGGTCTTCGTCAAGGGGATCCTTGCTCTCCCTATCTTTTCCTCATTTTGGCTGAAGGATTAGGTAGACTTTTCTGGAGGAGAAGACATCAAGGTTTGCTAATAGGTATCAAGGTGGGTGAGGAATTTTTGACTCACTTATAGTTTGTGGATGATACAGGATTGGTTGGAGTGGCCAGCTTCAGGGAAGCAAGAGTGATCAGAGATACTCTTAATGTCTACCTTAGAGCTTCAAACCAAGTCATCAATGATAAAAAATCCAAAGTGGTCTTTCTTAATCTTTATCAAAGGCTCCAGGACAGAGTTTTAGAGATCTTGTGATTCACAAGGACTTCTCTTCCAGTGGTTTACTTGGGGGTTCCTTTGCATTTCAAAAAACTAAAAATGGATATCTAGAAGGATCTTTTGGATGGTATCAAAGATAGAATGAATCATTGGTCTCACAAATGGTTAAGCTATGGGGGTAGATTAACTTTTTTACAGTCAGTCATTCAGGCCATGCCAATTTACAAATTCTCTATCCTGGCTGCCCCTCATAAGATATGGAAAGAGCTGGACAATATGGCTAGAATATTTTTATGGGAAGGAGCAAAAGGAGAGAGGAAATGGGCCTTAGTTGGTTGGGATAAAGTTACCCAGCCCAAGGTAAAAGGAGGGCTAGGACTGAGGAGATCCAAGTTCAATAATAAAGCTTTGGCTGGAAAGCTGTACTAGAGGTGGATTTCCCAACCAACCTCCTTATTCAGCAGAATCCTAACTAGTAAATATTTGGGTCATGTTAACCCCAACGAGGTGGGTCGTTTCCCTTTGGATGGCCCTAGATCCCTAGTGTGGTAGGCTCTCAAGCTAGGATCTCAGGTGGTTAAAGATCGATTGTTTTGGAAAGTGGGGAGAGGGGAGAAGGTTCATTTTTGGATAGACTCTTGGGATCAGTACCCACCCATCATTGTTGAATTTCCTGAATTGCAACCAATAAAATCATCTCAAAAAAGGTATATTAATATTCAAATCTATTTGCATTTCATAAAGGTAAATGAGGTATAAGATTTATGAACACTAAATTTAAGCTTAGTTAATTTATTATGCTTGAGATTAATTAGATGAATGGAGATATAATGAATTGCATTGATGAAATATAACCATAGATGATTTATTGAATGATTTGAAAGATTTTTGAAGTAAGGAGGATTTAATTTAAAAGCTTTTAGAATTACTTTATTTGAAACTAAAGCATAGAAATATTTGTAAATAATTTAACTTGGAGGATTAAGGTTTCTACATCAAAATTGAAATATTAAATTTCCAAATACCTTTATTTTCTAAATTTCTAATTAGGGAGATATAAGGAGTTCAACACCAATTTAGGTTATTGAAATTTAGAAGCCTAACTATTGAAAATTGAAGCACAACATAGAGTTGGTAGAAATTTGGAAACTACATTGGAATTAGTATCTTGCCCAAAATTAATGAGACATAAGGAATCCAACTTACAGAAGTTGAATATAGAAAATATTATCAATTGAAATTGCATCAATATTATCTTTAGCTTTCCATTTATAAAGTGCTTGTCTTGAAGTTAATTATTAGGGAGACAAAAGGACTTCAACTCAAAGGAAAATTGGAAAGCTAAGTATTTTATCAAAACCATAACATACTCAAAACTAGGGAGGTCAATTTTGAAGGCCATAAAGGCCTTAAAATTTACATCTCTCAAACCGCTTAGGATATTGGGATGATTCTTTCAGTGTTGGGTCTATTTATCCATCCTCTAAACAACTAAATAAACTTTACAATAAAATGAAAGAAATATAAATTTGTGTGATGCAAGATCACTCTTACATCATTGGATGCTCTTGCATCAAATGTCCTTATATTGAAAATCTATATAATTTTTTCCATGTGAAATTACAATATTTACCACAGCATCAGGTTATATATTTTGAGGTACCATTATTTTTCTTAAGGTACTCATTAATTCCTCTCTATGTATATATGAAGTTCTTAGAAAATCCAAAAGAGAAATTCTAGCTATGATATTTACCAATTGTTCATTAATGTCATAAGGGGATTTTTGTTGTGGATATTATACATTATTTTCTTTTGTGGGTGCTTTCAATACAAATGGAGGTGATTTCTTATTTTGAGTTGGAGTTTACGATTGAGAATTTTGATTTTGAGCTTGTTGTCTAGTGACGGCTCCAATAGTTCCCACAATGTTTTTTTTATTGATAAAAGGGGGGTTTGAAAGGATCCCGTAACCTTTTACAAAGAGAAGGTTGGGAGAAGAGTTCCCAACCAAAAAATAGCTAAAGAAATAGACCCTCTATGGGTTATTGGAGAAAAATAGCTAAACCAATAAAATTTGAATCAGGGCCATCCCGCCCAAAACCATATAGAGGATGGAAATTTTGAATCAGGGCCATTCCACCCAAAACCATACAAAGGATGGAAAATTTGAAACAGGGCCATCCCACCCAAAACCATACAAAGGATGGAAATTTTGAAACAGGGCCATCTCACCCAAAATTTAAAATTAAAATTTGAAAATGAAGCGGGAAAAACAAAAAAAAATGAAATTTAAAAATCCTTCCCACCCATGGGTGGTCAAGGACACAGTTGTAGAATGTAGACCATGAAGCATTTGTAGGATGGAAACTAGGACATCGACTGGGATGCAATCCATGAAGCAACAATTGGCCAAGATGTCGATCAGGATGCAAACCAAGAAGCAGTGATAGGAAAGCGAATAAGATGCAGCAACAGGACATGGTCCAAGAAGTAGTAGGAACCTAGGGACGCCACAACACAAGCCTAAAAAGTGGAACAACAATCCTGAGGATCTCCTCAAGCTAGGAAATCCTCTTGCACATAGAGGTGAACTTCAAGGAAGCCAAAAGACCCAAGGAAATGAAGGTGAACATCAGATATAGGTAGGAACATTCCAAGGATCTAGATCTGGAAGAGTCAGGGTAAACCAAAGCTACCGATAAAGCACAATTCCACTCCCCAAAGACCAAAAGATGCAGTATGGTACCCTGAGCAACAAAAAAGGATTTGGAACCCTCCATCCCTGTAGATGAATAACTTCAAGTATTGAACCTGGGAAGCCAATGGATCCACTCAATAGCATTTAAAATTTAAGGCCACCCTCAAAGCCAAGAAGAAATATTTGAGTGTACATAAAAAGGAGCATGTCCAACAGCAAGAAGCTCCTGAATAGGAGCACAAAAATGAATCCCACCCACCAGAGCAATATCCAGCTAGGGGATCAATGACAAAAAATTTACACAAATTCAAAGGCAGCCAAGGGAACACCCTCACATAGCTGCAACAAAACACCATACCACTGTATGTGTTCTCACAAATTCACCCCAGTAGGTTTGGATCAATAGATGGTCCTTTCCCCTCCTTGGAAATCTAAAAAAACATGAAACTACTAAACCTATAAGAAGTGTTACACCATCCAGCCAAGTCTTTAAAATTGACAATGACCCATGAAACATAACCAACAAGACCTCCAACAAATAAAATACACTGGACACAGGCTACAATAGAGAACTAAGCATGACTAGTATCCAAATACAAGATAGGTTAACTTTTATTTTGGATGCGTTGATCATGGTTCTTCGACTGCAATATGAAGTGTTATCCTCTACACATGATCTCGCACTGCAAATACGAAGCACATAGGTCACATATGGGGTTTCAGTTATCTGCATGGTATTTCAAGTTCGTGTAGTTAAGTTGTGCACAATGGGGCCCAATCTAGGCCTGCACAGCTTGGGATCATAGTGCCCACAATGTTATTATCTTATAAGAAACCAAAGTGGGGCCTAGCATTTACTGCTTGTTTATTTGAAAGTGTTTGTCGAGATGAGGTTTAAATGGTCATTCTTCTAGAGAATGGTTCCTTTGGAACTAATAAATCCATGATAGGAAGAATTGGATCTGATTCATATTTATATCTATTTGAATTATTTGAAGTAATGTCCATTTCATTTTTTGTGTCACTTCTTGTATCTTCTGAAGATGAAGATTAAAAATATTGTATGGGCCTAATTGTAACTATAGATGGATTAGCCACATATGAAGTTTGCAAATTTTTATGGGGTAAGAAATTACTAATTTTTCCCACATATCGAGTTGGAGGAGGAACATTATGATGTTCTAGTTGATTTACAACTTCTTTACCATTCTTGGGTAAAGGATGTTGGAAAATATCTAAAGTTTTATTTGTATTATGAGTTGGTTATTTTTGGGTATTGTTTTAAGGATTATTATTTGAAGGAAATTTTTTGTAGCGATCTCGGGGAGGCATTGCACCGTCCACTAACTACTCTACTTACAATTCGATCGAATCCTTTAATGTTAAACATGCAATAAATGAAAGGCACAAAGCAAATATAACCAAAATATGGAGAAATAAATGAATGAATGCTCTTTGTATTGATATTCTCATAATACAATTACATATGAATCCCTCCAAGTAATACCCCTCGTTTGATACATGATTTTACACACAAAGAGGGCAACAGGTGTATAAAATATCTCGTCACACAGGAAGCACATTTTATGAGGCTTCTCAGTGATGCATAATAAAATGTATGAGGGCTTATATATGCCTCCTCTAGGTTTTATTGCTAGAGGGATCCTCTTGCTCTCGTGTGTTGCATACTTTCTCAATTGAACCTGTAGCTCTAAAATCAATGAAACAAGAACACACGCTTAGATGTCCGAGATTGCCTCCCTGGATGAGGTTGTTAGCAATGAATAAGCTTGATGTAAACAAATGCAATGAAACTAATACTATGGATGTGAATAACTGAAATAAAGCTTATGCTAATGAAATGAAAGAGAAAGTAGAATAAAAGAAACTAACACCTAAAACCCTAGACTAGGTAGTGGGTCACTATCTAGGATAGCGATCACTAAGGTGAAATAAACCTCTATTGATCCAAATGCTATGGGCTCAATTATGCTACTAATGTTAAAATGATTATCTTATGTGTTTATATTTTGCCCTCCAATCCAACAGGGCTCTGCTACAAGAACCGATCTCCAAGGGAAGCTCTCCAAGTCTCTAGAAGCTCTCCTCAATGACATAACCTGTTCAAAGTTTTGATGTATGATGTTCTCCCTCCTTGATTGATACAAGAGGGTTTCAGAAGAAGGTCCAAGAAATTCCCCTAGTGCTTTTAGGTTTATTCCTTATAAAGTGTTTGAAGCCCTAGGTCAATGTTAAAATCCTAGGACTCAATCCCTCATGCGTACTAAGTGTTGGCATGAGAAACTCTGTGTTTTTCTATGTTTAAATGAAGTCTAAATCTGGACTTGAGTCTTCCATGTAAACTGGCTGTGATGAGGAATGCAAAGTTGTCCTCGCTCATCCTTATTGCATGAATACTGCCACTTCCACCCATGATTAGGTTGGAAGTGGCAGTCTTCATGCAACCAGGCTTGGATGGGCTAAAAATGCCCCATACGAGTGGCAAAAACCACTTTTGACACTTGGAAGGTCCCAAGGTTTAGTCACATGACCTATGAGTGTACCCATGCGAGTAGTCTCTCTAACCATGACATGTTTTAGGTGTCTAAAAATTCCCCTTTTTGCAATGTGCTGAGTGATAGACACATCATAGAGTGAAAACATAGACTGCTATGTTTGCAGGGTGTATGATAATCATTGATCTAATAAACGTTGGATGACCCAATCACACAAGATGATACACATCCTTGAATAATTGCTTCAACCTGATTGAAGGCTTAATTTAGCACAGGGCTTGCACATGTCCACTTGCACTCATTCCTCAAACACAATCAGGTAGCTTATGTCACTACAATGTGATCCGACCGGAGGAGAGCTACAAATTGAAGATGTCATATTTGCTTATGAACCCAGCAAACGGGAAATTGTTTTGTAAGAGTTGAGTGCAATGATTCATAGGATGAACACAATTTTGACATGATCGTGATATTTTGTTGATTTTGATTATGATGATTTGAATATTTGAACTACCCCCTCACACAATTAATTGGTGAGGGAAGGGCAATGAATGAAGCGACGAGTCGCTGACTAGATTTGGTTCCTTTCTAGTATTTGTTCTTTTAATGGGTAATCTTCCATCCAAGTGTGATTCCAATTATTTATGATAATCATTCATCCCTATCCCGGGGAGTGGTCTGGACATAAATAGCCTTCTTAGGGAGTTAGGATGAGCAATTCTATTTATATTTGTATTGCATCACTTGGCTCAGTGTTTTTGGTATCATAGGAGAATTAGGATGATTCCTTTGTACCTGTGGAGCAGTCTGACCATCTTGGTATTATTTGGGATTGAAGGAGGCACATCATAATTCCAAAATGAATGTTTTACCCCAATTAACCTCATGGTAACTTACTCATCTCACCGAGTTGCATGGAGTGCAAATCACTGCAACCGTTGAGTTGATAGAGTAAGTAACTTGATAAGAGGCTTACTTGAGATTTGTCTTTATGTAATTTTTTTGTTATTTTGAACATTATGATAACCATGAGTCATCAAAATGTTTTTATTTAATATTTTTGCTGCTCCTCATGGAGAGAATCCCTCCTATTTTTTCTTAGGCTATTGGCCACTATCAAGTCCAGTGACCCCCAAATGTCTGCTCATGGTCACTCTCATCCTGAGCGGCCAAGAAATTTTGGCTGCTGACAACAACAATGACCAAGGTATAACTTGAGAATATAAAAATTAACCCTAGGGTTTTGACCTTTCACTTTCACCAGCTATTATTTTACATTTCAGAGCTATGTAGTGAAAGTGACTTCTACAATTTGGAGTGTTGTTACGATTAGGAGAACCATGGTTGCGTAGGGCGAGGCATCGACGAGCAGAGGAGTCAAAGATTCTTGGGTACTCTTAAAAACCTTAACCTTATCTGTTTCATTTTTGGGTAAAATGAACTACATTAAGTAATCGGTACATGAACCTCATTAAACTTGTCGATAATAAATTAAACCCATAGTTAGGCTTAGTTTAGAATTTTATGTGGTGGGCTTGCCCCCATTTGCTTATTTTTCAATTTATTTTTGTCATTTTTGGCCTAGGTCAAACATTTTTATCGTGTCGCCCATCGTCTATTGCTTCTCAGAGCAGCCAACTCAGCTTGTGGTTTGGCCGCTGTCACTCAGAGCGGCTAGATTTAAATCCCAATGGTCAAAAATTTGACCATTGGGGTTTGGCTGCTCTCAGCTTTAGTGGCCAATTTATGGTCATTGTAGTCAACAGTGGCTAAGAACACTTGTGAAAAGTTTTTATTTTTCTTATGTTTTGGAAGTGCTTACTGATTTTTTTAAATATTTGACTTACTTTTGTGAAATCTACTGCATTATTAGGTGCATTTATTGCTCTCTTTTTCTTGGACTTAGAATAGCCTATAATTATATGAACCGTTTCCATGTTTTATTATGATTTATGCCTTAGATGCATTGTAGTTATGCTTTGTTTTCTCTTTTGCTCTTAGGTTCTTACTGCTCGAGCTCGTGACCCAAAGCTCATGAATGAACTTCTACCCCTTTTGAGTGCTACGGACTAAGCTTGACTCAAGTCCCATGGGATACAGTTTGTCACTAGGCTGCCCTACATTATGTTAGATCAAGCTTACCTTACAGCTTTAGTCCATCGATGGGATTATCGAACTAATACCTTCCACATTCCTACTGGCAAGATGACTATCACACTAGAGGATGTGTATAGGATATTTTGGCTCCTCTTTGATGGAGTGGTCATTGTCTCTTCGACCACTAATGATCGTGATGCTAGATTTCTTCAAGTGTTTAGAGGGCATGTTGTTGATGCCTTTAAGGACACCAAATCTAGGGGTGTATCTGTCATACATTGGTACCAAGAGTGTGTCTTCATGGAGAGGCATGCAGTATTATTGATGGTCATCAACAACATTCTTATTCCATATTGCTCAGGCCCGAGGTTCCCATGGAACCTCCTTGTGATGGTCTAGGATATGATGGACAACAAGGATCCCATCATCTATGCGTGGGGTAGGTATCTTTTGGCCTATTGTTATGACGAGTTGTATCATATCCGTCAGTAGGGTCACATCAGCATCACTTACAACTTGCTCCTATAGGTTTGGGGATGTGAACACATCAAGGTAGATCATCCCAGAGGGCTTTCTTCCAAGATTATAGTTATTGAGGAGCGATAGATGGGCTTTAGGGCATGAGGAGTGCAAGATTCATACTCATGTAGGGAAGCTCTCCCACTACACTACTACTTTTACTGGGCTAAAGGTTGAAGATATCATGTTGCGTCCATATCATGAGTGCCTGGATTGGGATGACCTGGCTAGTTTCATAGCTAGGACATGGCGTGAGTGGTGGCTCATTGGTCATAAGGTTGGTATCAGGGAATATTTCTTCTACTTTCGGGTTCTCTGTCAGTTCGGGCTATAGTTGGATGTGCCACTAGTTCTAATTTTGTATCGACATCTCACAGTAGAGGGAGACCTTCTTCCTCCATGGATTACAGAGCTTTCTGATAAAGAGGATGCCCTAGAAGTTGACCTAGGAGTCATTGGGGGAGTCACAGATACATTTGTGTAGTGGTGGAGGGATCTGATGTGGCATGGTGAGGATAGTTTGGGCCGCACGGATGATGGTGTAGATCTAGTAAGGTGTAGAGTCCAAGCCAATATCAAGGTATGAGTCCAACCAGCAGAGCAGGTGGCAGTGGAGGAGTAGGAGGCTCCTGAGGAGGATGAGGAGGATATGGATCTTGAGGTGAGAGATTCTCCTCTGAGAGCACATTTGCATGAGGTTGAGGTTGAGCTTCAATCAACCAAGATCCAGGTATAGCAGCGAGATGCTACCATAGCCCGACGAGATGCTACTATAGAGAAACTCACGTTACAAATCTAGGATTTGTAGGCTACTTTTGGGGCGGTGCTACTAGGATGCAATTTTTTATTCCTCCTTCTACACCATAGGGTGATATCGAGGTAGATCCTGGGGTGAACATAGGGGTAGATGTTCTATGCCTACAGTCATTGCTAGATGAGTACGAGGAGTAGATACAGGTGCATGTCTCCCATATAGCCTCTCTCCAGATATAGCTTAGGAGGCAAAAGGTTATCCCTAGGGAGGTACTAGGTGCAGGTGTCTCACAGGTTAGCAGGCGTTCCACCTCTAGGCAGTCTTTCATCCATCCTAGTCAGAGGACTCAGACTCGGACTCACACAGAGAGACCAGTAGAGTCACATCACTCTACGCATGACACAACCATAGAGGGAGGTGATACCGGGGCATATGCCCTATGTTTGATTGATGATCCACTTGGATTTCATTTTTGAGGTCTACTTGATCTATATGACTGTAGCCTATGGGACATTTTATATATCCACATACTTGATACACACATTTCTATGATATCTTTGCATTATGACTCATTATGTGTATTTATTATTGCTCATGTTTTTGTTTTATTTTATTTTATCATGCGATGTAATGATGGCCTTATGATGATTAGATGTATATGTGTTAAATTATAGATGATATTTATGATGATATGGATTTGAGATGGATGCTTATGTATGTGTTTATGTAGATGCTTATATTATTTTATTATTGCGACATGATGTGATGTATCATGAGTTTATTTGATGATGGATTTATGATTCTATGTATGGATGGATGCAATGATGTGATCTTTGATGTAAATGGATGATTTATGAACTATGTATTTATGGATGCAATATTTTTGTTGGGTACATGTTAAATTTTGATTTAAATGTGTGCATCTAACTCATGCTATGATATGGTGAATGCAATATGTAATCTAATTTGAATGAACTTGTATATTTTAATCACTTAAAATATAATGGATGCATATGCTATGATGTTGACAATTTAACGGGTGATACCACCGAAAGTATAACAACCATGAATGTTTAATAATCATCTAATCATAAGAATTAATTACTTAAACCATCCATATGTGCAATGTAATGGTGTGGAATGTATGTATTTTCAGGATAAGCTTTTGTAATTTAAAATATGTAAAATAGTTAGTGGTCGTCTAAATATCATTTTTGACGTATATCCGATATCTATTTTAATATTATTTTATTAATACCCCCTAATTTACAGAAGCTTATAAAGAAATTTGATGATATGATTTGTTGCTATGTAAGAATTATATATTTGAGGGTTTTTCCTAAGACTTCAAACACTCTAGTTACCTTATCAGCAACTATGTACTGACTATACAAGAATTTTTAAAAGCAAGGATTTGAATTTGTACCTGAATATTCATTATCTCGATGTGTGCAAATGAATATATATTTAGATAGAACTAAAGCATTTCCTTTGATGTCAGGAGGGATTCTTTCAACCCATTGCTAAGATCAGGGATCCTTAAGTGTTTTACATCATCCTTATGTTGGACTTAGTTGGACTATACCACTAGGCAGTATTGGGATACCTAAGCTAGCTCATTTACATTCAAACATTGGTCTATATTAATACCAGAAGCTAATGTAATAGATATATTGTCATGCGTAAGTATTTTTTCTTCCAGTTTTGTGCAATGCTGAGAATTCCAGGGATTCAAGCTCTATTCCCTTTTTTTCTTCATTTCATTTGGGATACTTGCTCATACTTAGTGATGAAAATCACTATTTATTTTGACTGATTTTTTTTTCTTTTTTTTTTTTTCTCTTGAGCAAGGGATTTATGTAGGGATGAAATTTACTTGTTTGTTTCAACTTTGATTGTTGCTTGATTTTGGTATTTTGAATTATGACTTTGGAAATTGGAATTTTGAATTTGTGCTTTGTTTCGGGATTTTTCTTATTTTTAATGAAAGCAAGGAATTCATGTAGTGATGATAATCACTCATTTTTGGGTAGGGCAGAACTTGTCCTTTTGCCAATTCTCAGCACCTTTAAACCAGTTGCATAGGGGGACAAGCAAGGAATATCCTTTTTGTTTAATGTAACCTATACCACTTTGTTATTTTCATCTTTCCTTTGTACCAACTAGGATTTTAGTGTTTCAATTAGTGATGGGATCTTGAATATCCAAGGTATTATCACAACTAGACCTTGCTCTCTACTAATCAAGGTGGCTTTCTACAAAAGCTGATAAGACCACTAGACATGGTTGAAAGACTAGGAAAACTTAGTATATTTCATATAGCAATACGAATTGGTTGTGTTGAAAAACACAATTACACACATGGATGCATGGATGAGGATGAACTTGAATATTGTGATTGAAATACAAATTGCGGAATCATTTGTAAGAATGTGATCATAACATATGCGAATGCAATGGATATGTATGGATATGGATGTAAGATGCAAATGTTTTTGTATTTTTGATTTTTGCATTGTTTTTGTGCTTTTGATTATTTTGAATGTTTTTGTGTTTTAATTTGGCTAAAGGTCTTTAAAAAGCCTTTGGAGCTTTTTGTGATGATTTTTACCAAGCGGATTGGGTATCCTTGGAGCATTTTTGTGATTTGATTTGACCAAAGGGCTTTAAAATACCTTTAGAGATTTTTGATTGATTTTGACCAAGTGGATTGGGTACCCTTGGAGCATTTTTGTGATTTGATTTGACCAAAGGGCTTTAAGATGCCTTTGGAGCTTTTTGATTTATTTTGACCAAGCGGATTGGGTACCCTTGGAGCATTTTTGTGATTTGATTTGACCAAAGGGCTTTAAGATGCCTTTGGAGATTTTTGATTGATTTTGACCAAGTGGATTGGGTACCCTTGGAGCATTTTTGTGATTTGATTTGACCAAAGGACTTTAAAATACCTTTGGAGCTTTTTGTGATGATTTTAACCAAGCAGATTGGGTTCCCTTGGAGTATTTTTGTGGTTTGATTTGACCAAAGGTCTTTAAGATGCCTTTGGAGCTCTTTGATTGATTTTGACCAAGTGGATTGGGTACACTTGGAGAATTTTTGTGATTTAATTTGACCAAAGGGATTTAATATACCTTTGGAGCATTTTGATTGATTTTGACCAAGCGAATTGGGTACCCTTGGAGCATTTTTGTGATTTGATTTGACCAAAGGGATTTAAGATACCTTTGGAGCTTTTTGTTTGATTTTGACCAAGCAGATTGGGTATCCTTGAAGCATTTTTATGATTTAATTTGACCAAAGGTATTTAAGATGCCTTTGGAGCTTTTTGTGATTGATTTTGACCAAGCGGATTAGGTACCCTTGGAGCATTTTTGTGGTTTTATTTGACCAAAGGGCTTTAAGATGCCTTTGAAGATTTTTTTTTTTTTTTTGACCAAGTACATTGGGTACCATTGGAGCATTTTTGTGGTTTGATTTGACAAAAGGGCTTTAAGATACCTTTGGAGCTCTTTGGTTGATTTTGACCAAGCGGATTGGGTACCTGTTAGTCAAAAAGTGACTAACTATAGAAAAACATCTGATGCTCCTTTTTGCATATTTTCCAAGAGGACCGAAGTGGCCCATATGCAAAATATCAAAGAAAATGCAAAACACCGCAAGGAGGAAAAAGTGTCACGATATCACGACATGTTGCCTTTTCATGGTTCAAAGCAAAAAGAAAAGCAAAAGGGAAAAAGTGTCGCGATATCGTGACATGTTGCTTTATCGCGGCCAAAAGGGAAAAAGTGTCACGATATCACGACATGTATTTTCATGGCTAAGAGCAGCAAAAGGGAGTAGGAGGAAAAAGTTTCGCGATATCGCGACATGTTGCATTTTTACGGTTCAAAGCAAAAAGAAAAGCAAAAGGGAAAAAGTGTCGCGATATCGCGACATGTTGCTTTGTCGCGGCCAAAAGGGAAAAAGTGTCAGGATATTGCGACATGTATTTTCGTGGCTAAGAGCAACAAAAGGGAGCAGGAGGCAAAAGTGTCGTGATATCGCGACATGTCTCAGTTTCACGGTTCACAACAAGGAGAAAGAGCAAAGGGCAAAAAGTGTCACGATATCGTGACATGTCTCAGTTTCACGGTTCACAGCGAGGAGAAAGAGCAAAGAGCAAAAAGTGTCGCGATATCGCGACATGTTGCATTTTTGTGGCTAAAGAGCAAGAGAAAGAGCCAAGAGGGAAAAGTGTCGCGATATCGTGACATGTTGCTTTTTCGCGGTCCAAAGCAAAGAGAAAGAGCCAAGAGGAAAAAGTGTCGCGATATCGCGACATGTCTCATTTTCGTGGCTGGAAGCGGTAGAAGAGCAAAGCAAGGAAGAATGTCGCGATTTCACGACATGTCTCATTTTCATGGCTAAAGAGCAAGAGAAAGAGCCAAGAGGGAAAAGTGTCACGATATCACGACATGTTGCTTTTTCATGGTCCAAAGCAAAGAGAAAGAGCCAAGAGGAAATAATGTCGTGATTTCGCGACATGTCTCATTTTCACGGCGGGAAGCAGCAAAAGAGCAAGGGAAGAGACGAATGTCGCGATTTCGTGACATGTCTCATTTTTGCGACTGGAAGCAGCAAAAGAGCAAAGGAAGAGACGAATGTCACGATTTTGCGACATGTCTCATTTTCATGACGGGAAGCAACAAAAGAGCAAAGGAAGAGACGAATGTCGCGATTTCGCGACATGTCTCATTTTCGTGGCTGGAAGCGGCAGAGGAGCAAAGCAGGAGATGAATGTCACGATTTCGTGACATGTCTCATTTTCACGATGGGAGGCAACAAAGGAGCAAAGGAAGAGATGAATGTCATGATTTCGTGACATGTCTCATTTTCACGACGGGAAGCAGCAAAGGAGCAAGGGAAGAGATGAATGTCACGATTTCGTGACATGTCTCATTTTCGTGGCGGGAGGCAACAAAGGAGCAAAGGAAGAGACGAATGTCGCGATTTCATGACATGTCTCATTTTCGCGGTTGGAAGCGGCAGAGGAGCAAAGCAGGAGACGAATGTCACGATTTCGTGACATGCCAACTGTAAAGGAATAAAGTATATTTTTGGCAACTGGAGACGAGCACTAACATTAGGTGCTAATTTTTGGAGAATGGTCTATTGATTATAACCTGGCAGGTCCGTTGGATGATTGCCAATCTATCCAATCTACGGGAAATCCGTTGTGTATTGTTAGAAACTATAGATTATTGCTTGTAAAATAAGTAAGATGTACTTAGGAAAAGATACTCTTTTAGGGTATATATAGGGGTGAGCGACTCCAAAAAGGAGGTCGACTCTTGGACGTTTACAAGACTGTGTGTACGTACTTCGAATACAAGCAATAAAATCACATCTCCCATTGGCTTCTGGTTCATATCGTGCAAGTGTATGTATTAATGTTCTTTATTTTTGCTCACAATATTGAATTGTAGATTGAGTCTGTTCTTGTATCTGAACTTTTGCAATACATAAATCATATTGCTAGAATAAGAATCTAATATATACGCATGCTAAACGAAACATCAAAAATCATATCTAGAATTATATAATTTTTGCTTTGGAATGTGTTTTTAAATGCTTTGGATAGAAGTAAGTAAATTTGTCTTTGATGTTGTCTAACCTACACCATATAAAAGTTCTAGCTTAGGCTATATTTCCCTTATCTCTTGTTTCCCCTTTTCTCTAAAAAACTTCAAAGGAACCAACCTTCTCTGGAGACTAGACAGATGATCTCAAGCAAGATCTGTCTATTCAATGTTGGCAAAGTCTAAGGCGCATCACTATTAACCGAAGGCAAATTTTGTTCCAACAGTTTTTGGCACGCTCGATGGGACCAGCAATCCCACAGTATTGTATAAGTTTTGGTGTTTTACCTTCAGAGCCTTTTGTTTGCAAAATCTCAAGAAAAAAATCACCTGGCGACTCCGTTGCATTTAGACCATAAAAGAAAGACCTTGTCTAGAAGCCTTCTCGGTTATATAGCCATATGATAACCATATCCCGAGCTAGAAACTCGAAGAACCTATCGAGTTTTTTGAACTACATCTCGAAAGCCTAAAAGCACACCCTGTGCTAGCCGCACGATCAAATCCTCCTGACACCATTAGCACCTCTTTACAACCCGTTGTAGGAGCATCTGCAAGCAATCCCATAGCAGTTGTAACTCCTTTAGCAATCATGGCAGCCGCCCCTGCCCCAACACATCTTGTATGGAATCAAACTGGCCCTTTGAACTTGGGAACACACCACCAAATTCCACAAGCTACGCTAAAAGCCTTATCGACCTTTGATGGAATAGGCAAAATAGCAGATGAGCACTGTTTGGATGTATCAACGCTAGCATCTATTTACAACATCACTGAGGAAGATGTAATGGTCAGATTTTTGATCATATCTTTGAAAGGAAAGATGCTCTATTGGTACAGAGCGCTTCCCGCTGGATCCATTACTTCTTGGGCAGTACTGGCCGACCGTCTGGTCGATGAATTCAATATACATGCGGATCCTTTCACATTGTTGAATCAATTCACTGTCATTGAGAGGCATCCACAAGAAGAAATCCAAGATTTCAACATCAGGTTTACCAGAACTCATGATAGAGTACCGCAAGGCCTAAAGCCCACGGAAGAACAAGCTATATGCTATTATCTAAGGGCTTTTGATTTAGAGCTCAGTATGATAATAAGGCAATCCCGTGTAACCACTTTTCTTGGGATCTATGTAGAGGCAACAAAGGGCAAAGCTGATCTCATCGCTACAAAAAGATATCCATCAAAAACTCTATTGCCAATTTTACCATAGTTTTCCCAAGCGTCAATCTCTAAACTGCCTGTACTCCCATCAACGCAGGCCCTCCTAGCTATAGCTGCACCTCCTACATTTCGTGCATTACCAGCCACACCCCTTGCATCAGCTCCCCCCAATGATCAATACACGACCATAATTGATACAATGAAGGCATTGTCAAATGAAATGGCATCCATGAAAAAGAGAGAGGCTGAAAGGAGTTTTCCGCCAAGAAGGTTCCCTCAGGTAACAAGAGATGCAACACAATCAAGCAATAGGGGACATGTAAGACCGAGCATGGTATATACAAATGAGACAGTGGAGGCCGATGAGCCTCCCACTCGATTCTAACTCTTGGTGTACTACATGTAACGATCCACATGGGGAAAGTTCATGTATAATACACCAGCATTATGTACAAAGTATAGCAGTTGAAAAGAGTAAAGAAAAAATGAAAATCCATGTAAATATAATTAGAGAGGAGGACCACAACTTCATGATGCCTATAGTAGAACAGGTTTCAGTTTTGACAAGATCAGGTAAGAAACCACTGCAAGCAGACCCTAAAGAGCTTTAGCCATTGGATGTTTCCCCTGCTCCCAAGGAAGTTCCCAAAGAAAATCCTAAAGGAAGTCTCCCTCAGGAAAGAGAATATCAGTTTCCAACCAAAAGTCAAGGGCAAGAAACACACAAAGAATTTTTTCCTCAGGGGGAAAATGAAACCCAAGAACAGGCTAGGGAAAGGTTGAGTTTCCCCTCGCTGACAAAAAGGCAAAGAACTAAAGCTACCCAGGGATACAAAAATAAATGTGAAACTTTTGCCAAAGAAAGAGAAAGGATAGTTGATTCACCTATATTCAGTATAGTGGAGGAAATGAAAAAGACTCCTTCTAAGGCAAGTATGTATGATGCTTTTCAAATCCCAGGTCAAATCAATCTCCTATAGGAATCCCTAAGGACAATGAAAAATGGAGGTGGGACTGCATCATCTTCAAAAATGGTTCTAACAAACTTGACATCTGCCACTGGTAAGAATAGCCCCCCCCCTTTTATTTATCCCTTCAAATGAAAGGATGGGTTGTCCACAACTGCATGATAGATTCAGGCGCTGCTACCACTGTGATACCCAAAGCAGTATGTGATATTATGGGAATGGAGTACACTAGGAGCAGCGTAGGCATCCTACAGTTAGATGGTACTCCAGTAAAAATTGTAGGAGTGATAAAGGATATTCCCATATGGTTGCATAATTTGCCTCAGATGACAGTCATACAAGAGGTAGTAGTCGTAGACTTGGAGCCCTATTTTGGTATGTGTCTATCCAGAGAGTTCATAGCAAAGATAGGAGGATACTTATCCTTAGATTATTCTCATTTGGAGATACCTTTCAAAGGTAGAAGGGTCAAGATTTTTAATGAGAAACCATCGACGTTTCATGTAGAAAGGATTGGTGAAACCGATCATGTAAATATGATGACTGAAGAAACAATAGAAGAAGACCTGATGGAAGAAACATTAGAAGAGCTCCAAGCTGAGGACAAGTTTTCTCTACAGAACTTTAATGCCATGATAGAAATAGAAATAGGAAACTATTCTATTGAGAAACCAAAAAGAAAATTGGTACCCTCCCTAGAAGAGGATGGTTCTGTGAATCATTTGTGGAAGCTTTTCTTTGATGGGGCTAGGTGCAAGAATGGAGCTGGTGCCGAAATAGTTTTGATTTCTCCCACTGGAGAGGAAAAGGTTTTCTCTTACAGGTTGACTTGGAGTTGCTCCAACAACACAACAGAATATGAGGCCCTATGCTTAGGGTTAAGAAAGGCTGAGAAATTGAGAATCAAACAGTTACTCATCTATGGAGATTCAGAACTTATTGTGAATCAAGTCACCAAAAAAGGTATAAGTAAACAGGATTATTTGAAGGCTTACAGGAACAAAGTGTGGGATCTCTTAGAGGCCTTTGAGGCCCTAAATATAAAGTTTATCCCTAGAGAACATAATACCCATGCAGATTTGTTAGCTTCATTGGGAGCTAATTTTTGTCCTGTAAGTAATGTTATTCAGAAGTCTAAAACTGTTAGACTTATATACAGGCCTTCAGTACCTGATAAAAATATTTTTCGGCAAGTTTTTGAAAATGATGAATAGGTATTGGATTTCTTAATCCTTGAAATGAATTTCTTAGCCAGCCAGGATCTGTAGGATGAAGAGGAAGGGAACCAGATCATAGAAGTGCGTAAAAAAGGAGCTAAGCCTTTTAGGAAAAAGCAAAAAAGGAATTATATGTACAGTATAATATAAGCATATATAGACAATATTTGTAAATATTACCATTTTTTTGGCCTTAACACAAAAAAAGATTTTCAGTTGCAGCCAATCAGAAGTCAACATTTTTTTTTGAATAGAGATACTAAGGTATAAAGGGAGTTTTTGGTGAGGTAATGTTCACGTTTGATCTAAGTGCATTTTCCCATGTTCTTTGTCTTTCTCTGAAAGATTCTTTTTACAACTGCGTTGTTGACTCCGATACCCAATGGATAAAGGCCTGGTTCAAAATTTTTGCAAGCAAAAAATCCCCCGGAAGGCGCCAAGAATGTTAGTCAAAAAGTGACTAACTACAAAAAAACATCTGATGCTCCTTTTTGCATATTTTCCAAGAGGACCGAAGTGGCCCATATGCAAAATATCAAAGAAAATGCAAAACACCGCAAGGAGGAAAAAGTGTCGCGATATCGCGACATGTTGCCTTTTCGCGGTTCAAAGAAAAGCAAAAGGGAAAAAGTGTCGTGATATCGCGACATGTTGCTTTGTCACGGCCAAAAGGGAAAAAGTGTCGCGATATCGCGACATGTATTTTCACGGATAAGAGCAGCAAAAGGGAGCAGGAGGAAAAAGTGTCGCGATATCGTGACATGTTGCAATTTCGCAGTTCAAAGCAAAAGGGAAAAAGTGTCGCGATATCGCGACATGTTGTATTTTCGTGGCTAAGAGCAGCAAAAGGGAGCAAGAGGCAAAAGTGTCGCGATATCATGACATGTCTCAGTTTCACGGTTCACAACGAGGAGAAAGAGCAAAGGGCAAAAAGTGTCGTGATATCGCGACATGTCTCAGTTTTGTGGTTCATAGCGAGGAGAAAGAGCAAAGGGAAAAAAGTGTCGCGATATCGTGACATGTCTCAGTTTCACGGTTCATAACGAGGAGAAAGAGCAAAGGGCAAAAAGTGTCGCGATATCGCGACATGTCTCAGTTTCGCGGTTCATAGCAAGGAGAAAGAGCAAAGAGCAAAAAGTGTCGCGATATCGCGACATGTTGCATTTTCGTGGCTAAAGAGCAAGAGAAAGAGCCAAGAGAGAAAAGTGTCATGATATCGCGACATGTTGCATTTTCACGATCCAAAGCAAAGAGAAAGAGCCAAGAGGAAAAAGTGTCGTGATATCGTGACATGTCTCATTTTTGTGGCTGGAAGCGGCAGAAGAGCAAAGCAAGGAAAGAATGTCACGATTTCGTGACATGTCTCATTTTCGTGGCTAAAGAGCAAGAGAAAGAGCCAAGAGGGAAAAGTGTCGTGATATCGTGACATGTTGCTTTTTCGTAGTCCAAAGAAAAGAGAAAGAGCCGAGAGGAAAAAGTGTCACAATTTTGCGACATGTCTCATTTTCACGACGGGAAGCAGCAAAAGAGCAAGGGAAGAGATGAATGTCGCGATTTCGTGACATGTCTCATTTTCGTGGTGGGAAGCAGCAAAAGAGCAAAGGAAGAGACGAATGTCGCGATTTCGCGACATGTCTCATTTTCATGGCGGGAGGCAACAAAGGAGAAAAGGAGGAGACGAATGTCACGATTTCGTGACATGTCTCATTTTTGCGACGGGAGGCAGCAAAGGAGCAAAGGAAGAGACGAATGTCATGATTTCACGACATGTCTCATTTTCGCGATGGGAAGTAGCAAAAGAGCAAAGGAAGAGATGAATGTCATGATTTCATGACATGTCTCATTTTCATGATTGGAAGTAGCAAAAAAGCAAAATAAGTAAGATGTACTTAGGAAAAGATACTCTTTTAGGGTATATATAGGGGTGAGCGACTCCATAAAGGAGGTCGAATCTTGGAAGTTTACAAGACTGTGTGTACGTACTTCGAATACAAGCAATAAAATCACATCTCCCATTGGCTTCTCGGTTCATATCGTGCAAGTGTATGTATTAATGTTCTTTATTTTTGCTCACAATATTGAATTGTAGATTGAGTCTGTTCTTGTATCTGAACTTTTGCAATACATAAATCATATTGTCTGGAATAAGAATCTAATATATACGCATGCTAAACGAAACATAAAAAATCATATCTGGAATTATATAATTTTTGCTTTGGAATGTGTTTTTAAATGCTTTGGATAGAAGTAAGTAAATCTGTCTTTGATGTTGTCTAACCTGCACCATATAAAAGTTCTAGCTTAGGCTATATTTCCCTTATCTCTTGTTTCCCCTTTTCTCTAAAAAACTTCAAAGGAACCAGCCTTCTCTGGAGACTAGACAGATGATCTCAAGCAAGATCTGTCTATTCAATGTTGGCAAAGTCTAAGGCGCATCACTATTAACCGAAGGCAGATTTTGTTCCAACAGTACCCTTGGAGCATTTTTGTGATTTGATTTGACCAAAGGGCTTAAATATGCCTTTGGATATTTTTGATTGATTTTGACCAAGCGGATTGGGTACCCTTAGAGCAATTTTGTGATTTGATTTGACCAAAGGGCTTTAAGATGTCTTTGGAGCTTTTTGTTTAATTTTGACCAAGCGGATTGGGTATCCTTGGAGCATTTTTGTGATTTTATTTGACCAAAGGGCTTTAAGATGCCTTTGGAGCTTTTTGTGATGATTTTGACCAAGTGGATTGGGTACCCTTGGAGAATTTTTGTGATTTGATTTGACCAAAGGGCTTTAAGATGCCTTTGGAGCTTTTTGTGATGGAGGTGACCATGTTTTTTATCTTTATGACATATTTGAATGTTTTTGATTTTATGACATATTTGAATGTTTTTGATTTTATGACATATTTGAATGTTTTTTATTTTATGACATATTTGAATGTTTTTTATTTTATGACATATTTGAATTTTTTTGATTTTATGATGTATTTGAATATTTTTTATTTTATGACATATTTGAATGTTTTTGATTTTATGACATATTTGAATGTTTTTGAATTTATGACATATTTGAATATTTTTGACTTTATGACATATTTGAATTTTTTTGATTTTATGACGTATTTGAATGTTTTTTTATTTTATAACATATTTGAATGTTTTTTACTTTTATGCATGAAATGCCTTCAGATGAATGATATTGAGAGGTTCATGCTTTTTAACACCGTCCAAATATGTGAGGTGATACGCTCCAAGCCCAACCTTCTTTGAAATCATGTAGGGGCCTGTTGAGCGGTATTTTCACCCAATTGTGAAAGTATACTCTCCCTTGGGATTTGGGCTCCAAATCCCCTCTTGCAAAGAATTTAAACAAACAACTTCTCCAAGGTCTCCGCTATATTAGCATTTGTATATGTGTATTAGTAATCTCAAGTAAAGATATTAAATTTAAATGCTTGGAAAACCTTAGTGATTGCAAGTAACTGTAAACAAGGGGTGGGTTTATTTTACCATGAAACTTTAGTGATTGTTCATTGAACCAAAATAAAGCAAATGTGAGTTGGCCCTCATATGACCATGATGTAGTGCCTTAATTCCTTTTATCTTGAGAGTTTTAAGGTATATTTTATCTTCTTTATTAAGTCTAAATATGGCTTCTTATCATGAAGATGAAGATAGCTTTCAATGTGATCGATAAACCATCCCTCTTTGGTGAAATAGATTTTCACAAAGAGGCAATAATTTATGGCCTTGAATAAAGGGCTTTAAATGTCACTTTAACTTATCCCTCTTAAATGAAATCAAATTTTCATCAAGATGAAAAATTAAGTGCTTTGAAGAAAAGACCTTCAATGTAATAGTCAAATTACCCCTCTTTCGTAAAATTAGAATTTTTATGAAGAGGGGGCAATTTTAGGCCCAAAAACAGAAATTTGTGAAGTGCCATAAAACATAACTCCTTCAATGAAATTGGAATTTTCATGAAGGGAATGTCATCATAGGCTCATGAGCGTAACACAAAACTGAAAAAATGAAAATTGACCTTAAAATGGAAATTTTCTATTTTCGGATTTTTAAAATCTGTAATAAAATAGCAACTTCGATGAATTTTTAAAAATACTAAACAACTCCGAAAATGAAATTTTAAAGTGCGTATTGGAATTCTGAAGTATAATCTACGCAATGGTGAAATTATTTTTGAATTTTGAAATTTTTTAAATGTTTATTTTAATGCCTGAAAATTTAAAAAAAGTTAAAATTTCTGGAAAAATAAAATGCAGAAAAATGAAAATGAAATGCAGAAAATGAAACACAAGATACATTCAGTTTGATGCTATCCTATTCCGGCAAAACCGAATATGTGAGGTTTTCATGCATGCAACCTAACCTATTGGACTTGCAAAAAAAGCACAATCCGGATAAGCTAAGTGTTGACTCCTAGGGTTTTAAATGAGGTTTTCAGATTTAAACATTCATATGAAGCAACCAAGAAACTTGCATTTACTCCATTTACAAGCCTAAAATCTGAAAAAGAAAAATAAATAAATATTTAATCTTGCATGCAGAAAATGACTCCTTTCTTGCCCATAAAATGCAACTTTCTAAAATTTTCTGTATTAAAAATTTGTCATTTTACAATAACAAAAATTTCTAGTTTCCCAAACCAGTCCATGGAAGAAAAACAGCCCAAACAAGCCCAGAATAGCCCTCTTGCCTTCAAATCTGCAACTTTGTTTGCAGCAGTTTCCAACCCCTGTGCATGCATTCATTTAGGTTTTTAAAGTTTTCCCTCCTGACCTTTCATTGTACTTTCTCATGCAAATGTTTGTTTTCTGTTTGCTGCCTTTTTACATTCTGATTCATTTCGAAGACTTCTCCTAAAACCCATCACTTCGTTTTCCCATTAGATTTTTTCCTTTTATTCAAACGACCTTTGCGTGTTCGCCATGCGTTATGGCTTAATCATCATAACGTCGTTATAATATAACCCCCATTTTGGAGCATTATGACCCAATAAAATGTTTCCCACCCGATGATATTGTGGGTCTCCATGGCCTATAGTATAATCACCCAAATAGATCCCTCATTAATTGAATAACGTATTTCTCCTTGGACCTCAATGTTGCTTTAATTAAAATCAACCAATCATGCTAAATCCTCTTCACGTGGGACACCTTCCCATGACACGTCGATTTGTCGAAAAGCTATGCTGTCAAGGTGTAAATACCATTCCTATTAAATTTTGGAGGACTCCACCTGTACTCAATTCTGCCATTGCCATAGCCTCATCAAAATCCTCCAGTGATAACAGCATCCATGCTATACCTCTTCATTCACTTCCATTGCACTTCGATTATTGACCATACCTCCTGCGCTTTCTCATACTACACTATCATTCGGTTCAATGGCGTTGTGTGGTATTCATTCACCATTTCAGAGGTCCACATCAAACTGTGTTCGATGTGGGTTTCCATTCATTTGCTAACACCATCGGGCATTTTTGTTTGATCGCCACGTATGCCACCTCTGTACATGCTTACACCATTCACCACCATCCGAGGATTGTACACATCCAACTTAGGGTATGCGGTAGTTTACTTTCGTGCCAACTAGGCTTTCATCTCACTTGTTGTGTATTGTTAGTGTGGATCTTCACGTTTGGTTTGATGGTGGTCTTTGTAGCCTGTCACCTCACTCCCATTCGATTATCCATCGCTCTGTTCGTCGAAATACACCATGCCATGTTTGATCCTGCTCGGCACCATCATTGTTATCCAAAGCCCTTGTGCTTGACATCAATGTCATCTAGCTACTTCAACCATAGGCCCATCTATAATTGGTCTTCATTTATCACGTCAATTCTGGAACCTGCACATGTGCTCTTCCTTATTGGCATCGAAAATGTTGCCTCCACACCGTAGTCATGGTGGTTGGATTGGCCACATCAACGACCTATGTGCCATGTAGCCTGGTCATTGTTCTTCCTATCATGTTCATAGTGGGGTAATTCCCATTTTGGCCATCGTGTTATCTTCATCGACCACTCCGATGAATACCTCTGCGAGCATGTCGTGGAGCGCCTAAAAATTGTATCTCTCGAAGTTGAAACCATGGAAACTATCGTTGATTACCTGTACATGTCTTCCTATTTTTAGACCTTCATTTGACCAATCATCATCGTTCACATTTAGAACCCTAATGCCTCCTGTCAGCATCTATACGGATTCCATCGCTGCTACATTCATCATGGAAATAATGCTTTACTATCCTCGCGTCGAGCGTTCCCAAAACTTTCGACATCTTGTGCTGCCAATCCATCGTTTATCCTGTTTCATAATGCCTCCCTATCGACTTTAATGATGTTTGCCCACTTTAGCACCTATGTTCTGTCGATTGGACCAGCCCGTCCAAAACGTCCGATATCTGACTTACGATGCTTCCTCCATAGGTGCGGTCTCCACGCTGACATGGTCCACGGTGATTCATCCTCATCACGATACATCCACGTCCGGCTTGGCAATCACATTACCTGCACGAAGACACAAAAAAAGGGGGCTTTAGTCTTATGACTAGAATAAATTACAAAGCCCTAATATTTGAAATGAATACAAGCCTTTTATTTTGCAATTTTTTTTTTTTGGTTATTGTGAGAAATCTTTATGACCATGTACATGGTTAAGCAATATCATCCCAACCATGACACCTCCTAAAGTTGGGAGTTATCATCATTAATATGAAATTTGACACAAAACCACCACACACCATTTTTTAACTATTATTATATACAAAATATATATAATAATAATAATGTATATTTTCGGTATACACAAATGAAAGAAAATCCAAAAAGTAACCACGAAAACACTAACCACAAAATCGATGAAGAAACTTGCCGACACAACAATGATGATAAAAATCGTCAACCACAAAATGACATTAAAAATCGTCAACAACAATTTGACGATAAAAAAATCATCGACAAGAATTTGACGATAAAATATCATCGACAATATCGTCGACAAGAAAATATTATTGACAAAAACTAATGATAAATGCAAATTCAAAACAAGCTGAGCATTAGACCTTCGAAACAGACATGCAAACACCCAAATACAAAAAATAAAAAGGTGGATCCCCAATTTTGGGGTACGTTGTGGAGCAACCACAACAGGGCCTATCCAATTTTTCGTAAATTTGTCTCACAAATGCGATGGTAGATTTGAGTTCTATTGGTTTTCTTTGAGCACAAGATCCCCAACTTTGAATTCCCTCAAATGGACTTTACTATTGTATGCTCATGCAAGGCAATTTTGATAAATGCGGAGATGCTCCAAGGCATTGAATCATCGTTCATCAAGAAGCATTAACTGATCAAGGTGACCTTGTTGCGTGGTGTCATCATCTATGAAGTCCTTCAATGCTATGCGTAAGGTTGGAATCTCCAATTCTAGGGGCATGATGGCCTCAGTGCCATATACAAGTGAAAATGGTGTTGCCCCAGTGGGCGTCCACACACTAGTCCTATATGCCCATAATGCTAGAGGTAACTGCAAATGCCAGTCCCTATGATTATCTCTCACTATTTTCCTCAAGATGGAGATGATTGTTTTGTTTGAGGCTTCTACTTGCCCATTTTCTTGTGGATAATAGGGTGTTGAAAAACTATGTTGGATGTGGTATTTTTTCATTAAAGCATGCACATTTTTGTTCTTGAAATATGGCCCATTATCCGATATAATCTTCGAAGGGACCCCAAAATGACTTATGATATTGTGGAGTATAAACTCCGCAATCCTTGGTCCAGTTGTCGATGTCAAGGGGATCTCTTCGACCCATTTGGTGAAATACTCAATGGTCGTTATGATGAATGTGTGTCAATACTGAAGACGGGGAGAGATCTTCCCAATCAAGTCTAATCCCCACTACGAGAAGGGCCATGCTACCTGGATGGGTTGCAAGGCTTGTGATGGCAAGTGGGTGAGGTTTGCATGATGCTGACACTTGACGCATTTCTTGACATACTCACAACAATATTTTTCCATAGTGGGCCAATAGTAACCCATTCTCAAAATGCATTTAACGATGGCCATGCCACTGAAGTGACCACCACACATACCATCATGAGCTTGCAAAATTTCCCAAGATGCTTCCTGGGGCTCAAGACAATGAAGGAGCATTCCATCGTAACCTCGTCTATAAAGGATCTCTCCTAGAAAAATGTATCTAGTCACCTTTTGTTTAAATGTTCATCTTTCAGCATGCGACAGGCCTTGCGGTATTATTCCAAGATTCAGGAAATCCCACAATTGGGATAGCCAATCCTGATAAGCCACAACTTCTATGGATAAAATGACATGTTCCTCTTGTGATCCAGCATTTGTGAACACATATTGGGAAACAATCCTGTGATGAATGGTTGTTCCACACTCCGTAGGACCTTGAGAGATCAAATATTCCCAAGGGGTCATTTGCAAGAAAGCTCTAACTTTGAAGGACCAATCCTGATTTGGTTCAGTCTAGATCATGTTGATTGACTCTAGGTTGTCAATAACCTCACATTGTATTGCTGAAAATATGAGCACTTTCACATGAATGGTTGTGAAATCAGCAGACGGATTCTGAGGGATTAAGGATCCCAAATATGCCATGGTGTCTACAAATCTATTTGATGTATGAGGGATTGCCTCGATGTCATACCATTCTAGTCGGGCTAGGTAAGTGTCAACAAGCTCCTTGTAAGATTTCAGGAGTGGGCACCTACATTGGAACAATCCTTTGACTTGATTTACTATGAGCAAGGAGTCACCAAAGATATTCAATATTTTAATGCCCATTGCAATGATTGTTTGGAGTCCCAAGATCAAGGCCTCATACTCTATGTTATTGTTCATGCAAGGGAAGTCTAGCTTGAATGATAAGGGCAATGGAGTACCCTACGGTGTGATAAATACTATCCCTGCTCCGCCCCCTTGCTCACACTTTGAACCATCGAAGAACAATGCCATGTCTCTTTGTTTCTCAGGTTCTTCGAGTTTTGATGGATCTGATAATGCGAAGACTGCATCATCAAGCAATTCTATAGTGAGAGGCTTGCTATCCTGAAGAGGTGCCTCTGCTAATTGATCCGCTATGACTTGTCCCTTGATGGACTTTTGGCTTATGAATTCTAGATCAAATTCTATCAATAGCATGATCCACTTTGCAGTACGTGTATTGTGATATGTCTTGTTCATCATATACTGCAAAGGATTTTATTTTGATATAACGTAAGTCGTATGGCTCAACATGTAGTGTCACAATTTTTTGGTTGCAAAGACCATTGCTAAGCACAACTTTTCTACATACGCATATCCTAGCTCATAACTCACCAAGGTGCGACTAATGTAATATACGACTTGCTCTTTGTCTTGTGCATTCTTTTGGGCTAACATGGTGCCCAAAGAAAAATCAATAGCCGATATGTATAGCAAAAATGGTATGTCTGGCCTTGGTGGAGCCAACACTGGTGGTGTTGCCAGGTAAGTTTTGATCTCTATAAAGGCTTGTTGGCACTCTTCATCCCAATGAAATGGGACATCCTTGCATAGCAACCGATTCATGGGTCGACACTTGTCTGATAATTGTGCAATGAACCATTTTATGGATGCTACCTTGCCTTGTAGGCTTCTTAACTCCCTAATGTTGGTAGGGGCGGCCATTTCCATTATAGCTTCTACTTTTGTAGGATCGACTTCAATGCCTCTCTTGGAAATGATGAAACCTAAGAGCTTACCAGAAGTCACGCCAAACACGCACTTCTTAGGATTCAATCTGACGTTGTGCTCTATGAGGCGATCGAAGACTTTTGTAAGGATCTCAACGTGCTCTTGTCATACTAAATATTTGGCCAGCAAGTCATCCATGTAGTCTTCCAATATTGTGTGCATGTAGTCATGAAATATGTATGTCATGGCCCACTGGTATGTGGCACCAACATTCTTTAGGCCAAATGGCATCACTTTGTAACATAAAGTTCCCCATGGAGTAATGAAAGTAGTCTTATGCTGGTCTTCGGGTTTGATTCAGATTTGATTGTATCCAAAAAACCCATCCATTAGGGAGAGCATCTCATGACCTACAATGGCATCAACAAGAGCATCTATGTTTGGCAATGGGAATGAATCCTTCGAAGTTGCCCTATTCAAGTCCCTAAAATCTATGCAAATGTGGACTCTTCCATCTGGTTTTCCCATGGGCACCATGTTCGAGACCCATTCAGGATAGTCGATGGGAACTATGAAGATCACATCCAATAGTTTTTGCAACTCATTTTTTACCATCAAAGCGACGGTTGGATGCATCTTCCTCAATTTTTGCTTGACTGGCTTCTTTAGGGGATCCAATGAAAGGTTGTGAACAACTAACTTTGGATCAATACCTGGCATGTCTTTATAAGTCCAAGAAAATAGATTTGGTCTCTCCTTGAGGAGAGGGATAATGATGGCTTGTTCCTCTGGAGATAGACTTTCTCTGAACTTGACTTTCTTTGGTTGAGTAGGATCATCACTGATGTCCACCTCGAAAGTCGCTTCTATAGCCATATGTGACCCATCCTCCAATTGGTGAGGCATGGGTATCAAGTGAATGTCATCGATGGGATTTATAGGTCCTACTGACTTAGGATCCAGACCAGCATGGAACACATCATATGCACAACCTGATGCAAAATGGAATGGTTGTAATGTCTCTTCATTAGAGAAAATATCCTCAGGCTCTATGGGTGAATCAACATGATCCCAATCAATAGCCTTCATATCAAGACACAAAGGTTTAGTGGGATCTATTAGGTTATGAAGTGGAGTGGTCAAATCAATGGAGATTGTATTGATAGATGGAATGAAATATCTAGAACCACATGGGTGAAATCTTGTCTCAGAGGTTTCCCTTCTATACTCATGATGAGGCTCTAGAGGAAAAGGAATCTTTAGATCCAGCCCATGAGCTAGTCGGATAATAGGATCATTGGGCTCTAAGAGTTCCCTGAATGTAGGTGGAGGGGGATTGACCATGTGATGAATGACATTCAAGTCAATAGGTCTCCCCAAAAACCACAAGCCAAGGTCTATGGCATGAAGTACCACTTCTCTTTCTACCAACATGTCGACCTATTACAAGTGGTGAGGTCCAAGATAAGCCATCTCAGTCTCATCATCAAAATCATCATCACTTATCCAAAAACCATTAGCATTGGTATGTGGCCCCAAGGTAAGGGGCACATCTCTTGGCCCTAAGTAGGCCATCTCCATCTCATCCTCATATTCTTCATCACTTATGAAGATGCCATTTGCATTAGTATGTTACCCCAAGTCATGGGGCCATTACCTTGTTCCTAGGTAGGCTCTCTCTATTGAGTCCTCTGACTCATAGTCACTTTCATCCGATATGTACCCACTCTCGTTGTGGATGGACCAGGTAAATCTTTGTAAATAGTGAGGCCCATGATAGGCTAAGCTTACCTATGCTTCATCATCATTTGCCTCATATCCATTTCCTTCTTATTCCTCATCCCACAAGTTACAACCTATTGGGATGGTCTCAATTATGGAGCTTGGATGATAAGTCTTGGGAGGTGGTATGCTTACCACAACCACTTATCTATTGCTTGAATATCTTGCACTTGGTGGGTGATAGGGAATAAAATTGATGTCTTCTCCTAACCCCAAGCTTAATCTATCTAAGGCTACTGCTAGAGAGTCATCTCGACCTCTGATGTGATAGCCTAACCCAAACCTATCAGATGGAAGCTGGTATTATGGCTCGAATGGCCGCCTACGCCCCTACTCATATATACCAAGACCATAACCATGCCAATGGCAATACTCAAAATAGGTTAGAGAAAACTCAGGATTAGAGAGGTAATGAACATTGACAGTGAATAGCTCATCATTATCCTCTTCTATATCCGTAGACTTATGGGCGCAGTCTAGTCCAGCATAGATAAAATTTATCTAGTTGGGAGGGATTCCAAGTGGAACCATTATTCCCACTGGTGGTCTTAGGTCTTTTGGTCATCCCATGTCTTGTGCAGACTCTATGATGGGTGTAAATGTTATGTTCTACACAAGATACTCTCCTATCCCCATACTTTCCAAGTGTATTGTCGCATGTGATGTGGATGATCCTACAGATGACACTGGTGAAGTGGGCTCTAGTATCTCCTCAGCTTGATCTTGGAGATCTTCCTCCTCCATGGGAGTTGGACTTTTCTTAACGTCTATGGTTAGCACTTCCTTGGGCTCTCTTTCCTCAACCATGGGTGCCTTTAGCTTCTGATTATCTTTTGGTTTAGACATTGATGGTCTATTAGAAGCATTAGTCACTTTGTGTGCAAGATGAGGTGTTGATGCAGATGGGTCTTTTTGTACCCCTTTGTCTTTATCATTCAGTTGCATAGTTGGAGATGAAGGTCCTACATACAAGTGGGCAGAAGGAATCACAAATTCTCCTAGATAATCCACCTGATGAACATATTTGAATGGCTCTTCATTAGCCAACACCATGTAGACTTTGTTATCATGCACATACTTGACACATTGGTGTAAGATCGAAGGAACACATTTCATGTCCCTTATCCAAGGTCTCCCTAGGAGGATGTTGTATTGCATGGCCCCTTCCAAGACATGACACATCACGGGGATGGTCTTATGCCCCACCTTGATAGGTAGGACTATCGTTCCCATAGTATTGCATAAAGCATCATTAAAAGCCCTTAATGTATAGGCTCCTGGAATGATATTGGACTTGGGGATCTTAAGGTGTTCTATTGTTGTTGTTGTGATGATGTTGATTGATGAACTTGTATCGATCAAGACCTGCTTAAAAGGTAAATCATTGACTGATGCCATAATGTGTAGTGGAGGGTCTGGTAAGGTAGTAGGTATTATCTTAATCTCATAATCATAGAATCGAATTACAGGTTCCTGGCATTCTTGTACTTGTCCCACAAAATGGGTGAATGCATTTGGATCTTGTGGTTGGAGCTCAATCAACCTTAAAATCTCCATCAAGGTCTCCCTGTGCTTTGGGGACTATTGTATGAGCTCATAGATGGATAGCTTAGCCAGAGTCATTTGTAAGTTTTGCTCAAGTCTACTCCGAATAGTTACCACAGGTCGGGTTGGTGGACCTGGAAGGTTGTTTTACCCCTGCCTCTACCTAGGTGTAGTGGGGATGTTAATGGGAGCTGCAGGAGGTTGCGGTTGACCATACCATCTACTCCTGGTTGCTATATTGACAATTTCAACCATCCCAATGCACCCATGGGTAGGCGTATCAACTCGAACCTGATTGACTTGTGCACCTTGCCCTCTAGGGGCCTCATGGTTTGGTAGTGGGTTTTTGTAGATGCCCATATCTCTATTGTCAAGAGCCAATGGGTTGTCAACTTTAAGTTCTCCTACCTCAATCATGTTTTGCACCTGGTGCTTGAAACCAATGCAAACCTCAATATTATGCCTCGGTATCCTATGATAAGGGTAAAATTGATCTTCCCTATATCCTTTTGGCTTAGGATGGTTGGGATCTATAAGAGGTATATCAGGGAACCTGATCTTTCCCGCCTCGCTCAATTGGTTGAAGATTGATTGCATTGATTCTGTCAATGGTGTGAAATAGTGAGGGGGTTTGCATTCTTTGTTTTGCCCTTGATTGTTCTTTTGATCATAATTGGCTGGTGGGGGTTGTGCTTGATAATTTTGGGGTTGGTGCATAGCCCCATCCTTAGGCGCAACCAATACCACTTGATTAACTGGAGCAGGGTTTGCCTGCTTCTGCTTGTATTTGCCATTTTTGTCATTTTTGTTCCACTCCTTCTTGGTTCGGAGTTTGATGGTTCCCTCATCTACTTTTATGTCCTCGATGAGTTTGGCCTATGCCAAGGCTTCCTCAAATGAGGGGTATTTTTGAAGTTGTAGCAAGAGGGAAATGTGTTTGGAACAACTCTTGGTGAACATCCAGACGATCTCTTCTATGGGGACGGAGAATGATAATTTTGCCATGACTCTTCTCCATCTATTCCCATAATCCATTACTGGCTCATCATCATAATGTCTCAAATTGGCCAGGTCTGAAAGGTTCACTTTCCTCTTAGCACCAAAAGAGAAACATTTCAGGAAAGCATTCACTAGTTGTTCAAAATTGGATATGCTATGCTTGGGCAGCTGGTTGAACCATTGGGTGGCGGCACCCAAAAATGTCATAATGAATATCCTGAGCATAAGAGCATCATTGTCTTCAAGATGAAAATATGCATTGATGAAATTGGTAACATGCTCTTGTGCATCCTCTTCACCCTTAAAATTTTCCAACCTAGGCATCTCAAAATGCTTAGGGTATGCGGGGCTAGGGACAGATGGACATAATGGTTGATTGTGTATTTTGCTCAATGTTGGTTGGCTACCAACCATCTCTTGTTTTTCAAAGGACTTCATATTTTTAGCAAGTTCTTGGAATACCTTTGAGGTGAGGAGTTCCTCCTCTTGTAGACCCCCCCATGGTGGTGGTGGAGGTAACCCTCTATCCATTTGATTTGCTCTATTTTCTTCCCTCCTATGAGGGGATTCAAGATGTGCCTGATCCTGCTCTATTAGATTTACCCTTTCTCCACCAGTTGGATTTCACTCATGATTTGGAGGGTGATTTTGTTGTGGGTTTCCTTCTTGTCTAGTGTGCTCCTCTCTTGGTGAGTCAGTGTGTTGATCTCTTTGATGATCATTTCTATTTGCTTGTTGGTTGATACGAGCTAGCTGCTCAGCTTGCTCTCTTAAATATTGCTCATGTTGGTGCAACAACCATTCTCTTTGTTTATCATGTTCGAGAGCTTCTACAAGCTCTCACTCTTTGTGCAAGGTATTTTCTAACCATCACATGTGGTTAACTTGCATGGTCATAGAAGACTCATGCTTATCTGATCCTATTCTAGTGGTTTTGATTCACAGATTTCTCGAAGAGGTTTCTATTGTTTCTTTGCTCTTGCTAGCTAATGTGACTTGTTTAGTGTATTATTGAGTGTCTCTATGATCAGACTCTATATGTTTACTATGGGGTCACCCTGAGGCACCCCCAATTTGAGAAGTGGGCTTAGAAGTCATGGTTCATGAACTTCCAGATGCAGAATTCTCTATGGCTACGATTTTAGGAGGTGGTCTCGAATAAATCCGATCCACCTCATCTAACTATCTTGTTTTCCATGGCTGATCCCATGGGGTGCCATTTACTCCAATGAGGTCATAGTCTATTGGAATCCTTCCTCTTGTGTGAAGGATATCTTCTGTTTGATGTCTATGACTGGATGTATCTCTAGTTTCCTGCCCCTCAATGGGCTGATCTATTCTAAGTGTCTCATGTGAATGTTGGGATGTTGCGACTCTTGTGTGTCCTTTTGGTGATGAGGGTTTTGTGGCCCTCTCTACCCTCCATGAGGATGGATATGGGGAAACCTCATCATCCCTATGTGAAGAACGGGGTCTAGAACCCTCCTTATGTCCATGTGAGGAGGAAGCTCTTGAAGCTTCCTCATGTCTCTGAGAAGTTTCTGTGTGTTTAGAGGAAGCCCTTGAGGTTTCCTCATGTCTCCTTGATGATGATGGTCATGAGGCCTCTTTGTGTTTATGTGATGTAGTTCCATGATGTGGTTCCCTATTTGGGGTTTCTCGAGGAGATCCCCCAAGGGTTGAGTTATCACCCCTTAGACTCATGGAACTATGTCTCATGGTCTTTCGAGTAGGTCTTTCAATGTTACTACGACTTCGCCTAAGGGTATGTGTTGCTTCAGATTCTCCCTCGGTATCAGACCGAGGATGTTTACTTCTTGTTTTGACCATTTTTTTGGGAATTTAGCTTTTGTGTTGCACTTAAATATGACCAAACAATATCAAGCAAATGTTTATCTTGATTACAAATTTAAGTGTGCCCTAAACTATTTGTTGTATTTTGATGTTTTGTTGTTTCTTGTTTCTTGTTCTTGCTTTGGATTTAGAATGAGGAGACTCATCCATAGTGATAATCAAGAACACTCATGCCAAACATGATTTCTCAAAAGAGACTAGGGTACACCACTTAAATCCCAATGGGGGGTTCACCTAGCTCTTCCACTCTAAACCAATGATTGTTCCAATAGTGGGAGATAGTTTGAACACAAGTAACTTAGTACCACTATAAGTAAGTTCCTCAATCCATTTCTAGGAAGCTCTAGGGGGCAAAACCGGTGGAAGGAGATGAATGCCAATGTCACTAGACTGAATTGAGGGTTGGTGATGAAATCCAACTCCCCAATGTTTAAAATATGCATGTGTGTGTGGGGTTCATTTTAAGTTTGCATGAATAAGAATGCATCATACAACAACAATGACTCTTTCCTATATGCCTAATGCAAAATGTGTTTCAATTTTTAGAAAGGTGCATAGCTACTATGAGATTAATGAATGCACTCTATTAGGTGCAAGTATGGCCTTTAGAAAGGCCTCAAAGCAAGCAAACCAACACACAGTGTCTAGCACATTGGATTCTAGGGAAAAATTTACAGATAGAAGTCGTTGTTCCTAGCAATGCCTAGTGGAAAATCTAAAAGGAAACCTAAGATGTGCAAGATGCAAGTTCTTTCTCTTTCATTCTTTCAGTTTTCCAAATTGAAATATGTCTTAATTATCACTATTTTTAAGAGAACAAAAATAGACAAAAAACCATAAAGTGTCAGAAAAGTTGTACCAACCTTTAATCCAGCTCAGAGAATCAATGTTTTGACCTCTGTTGCACTCCAGTTCTAGTCGTCTGTCGACCAGAGCGGCCTTTTTTTGGCTCGTTGTAGACCAGAGCGGCTGATTTATGGCCGCTGTAGATCAGAGTGGCTAAACCTACACACAAAACCCGAGTCAGTAAAGTGGTAGAAAATGAAAGTAAACTAAAGAACTGGGCAGGGGTCCCACCGTGATCGCCATCTATAGCGACCTCGAGGAAGCGGCGTGTTGTCCACTAACTACTCTACTTGCGATTCGATTGAATCCTTTAATGTTAAACATGCAATAAATGAAAGGCATAAAGCAGATATAACCAGAATGTGAAGAAATAAATGAATGAATGCTTTTTGTATTGATATTCCCAAGATCCGGTTACATATGAATCCCTCTAAGGGATACCCTTCATTTGATACATGATTTTACACACAAAGAGGGCAGCAGGTGTATAAAATATCCCCTCGCATAGGGGGCGCACTTTATCAGGCTTCCCGGTGATGCACACAAAAATGTATGAGGGCTTACAGATGCCTCCTTCTCTAGGTCTGATTGCTAGAGGGATCCTCTTGCTCTCGTATGTTGTGGATTTTCCTGATTGAACCTGTAGCCCTAAAATCAATGAAACAACAACACACGCTTAGATGTCCGAGATTGCCTCCCGGATGAGGTTGTTAGCAATGAATAAGCTCAATGGAAACAAATGCAATGAAACTAGTACTATGAATGCGAATAACTAAAATAAAGCTTATGCTAATGAAATGAAAGAGAAAGCAGAATAAAAGAAACTAACACCTAAAACCCTAGACTAGGTTGCGGGCCACTATCCAGGACAGCGACCGCTAAGGTGAAATATCTCTCTATTGATCCAAAGGCTATGGGCTCAAGTCTGCTACTAATGTTAAAATGATTACCTTATGTGTTCAGATTTTCCCTCCAATCCGACAGGGCTTCGCTACAAGAATCGATCTCCAAGGGAAGCTCTCCAAGTCTCTAGAAGCTCTCCTCAATGATCCAACCTATTCAAAGTTCTGATGTATGATGTTCTCTCTCTCCTTGATTGATAAAAATCAGAAGAAGGTCCCCTAGTGCTTTTAGGTTTACTCCTTATAAAGTGTTTGAAGCCCTAGGTCAATGTTCAAACCCTAGGACTGAATCCCTCATGCGTACTAGGTGTTAGCATGAGAAGCTCTTTGTTTTTCTATGTTTAACTGAAGTCTAAATTTGGACTTGAGTCTTCCATGTAGACTGGCTGTGAGGAGGAATGCAAAGTTGTCCCCGCTCATCCTTATTGCATGCAGACTGCCACTTCCACCCAAGATTAGGTTGGATGGGCGAAAAAATGCATTTAAATTTTAGCCGTTGTCATCTGCAGCGGCTAAGGTTTGGCCACTCTGAGCTACAATGGCTGGATTCTGGCCGCTCTGGTCTACAACGGCCAGGCTTGGATGGGCTAAAAATGCCCCATATGAGTGGAAAAAACCACTTTTGACACTTGGAAGGTCCCAAGGTTTAGTCACATGACCTATGAGTGTACCCATGTGAGTAGTCTCCCTGACCATGACATGTTTTAGGTGTCTATACTTTTCTACTTCAATTTTACCTTTATCAATTAGATCTTGTATTATATGTTTTAGTTTTTTACAAGAATTGGTTGAATGTCCATCTACTTGATGAAAATTACAATGTAAATCAGCCCTATATCCTGCTGTAGTGGTATATGGTTGTTGAATTTTTGTCAATCATATTAAAACTTGTTCTAATAGTTGAGGTAAAATCAATGTTAAGGGTTGATTCAATCTTGTGAATTCTCTTGGAGGTTTATCAGGAATATTTAACACAAATTTATTTATAGCTTTAGTTTTATTGATGTTTGAGGTGTTTCTACTATCAGTAACTCCATCACCCACTACTTATTTATTTTTATATTGGTTTTTGAAGGTTTATCCTCATATTTTTTCTTGAACTGCCCTCTTCTAATAAGGGCATCTTCTACCCTTTTTACTAAATCTATAGATTGATCAAAATAGGTTATTGTAGCTATAGCAAATTCATAAGATAGTTGTTCTTGTATATTACCAATGAAAATTTCCAACATCTCTTGGTGAGGTAAAGCAAAATACAATATTCCTAGAAGTTGTCTCCATTTGGCTAGGAATTCAACAAAGCTCTCATCTTACCCTTGTTTTAAGTTATATAAATCCTTAATAGTGAAATGTATTTCTATGTAGGCACTAAATTGGTGCACAAAATTTTTTGTTTGTCTCTTCAAAATTTCTCAAAGAATTTGTTGGCAATTGATAATACCATTCTAAGGCCATGACTCCGATACTTTTAGGAAATATTTTTAGCAACAAGAAGTCATCATAATAAATATCATGACAAGTTGTCCTAAACATGTGAAGATGCTCAATAGGATCTTCAGTTCCTTTATATATCGGGAGGACCGACATAAGGAAATATTTGGGGTAAGGTTGAGCAACAACAATAGGATCTAGAGGTTGACTACACATCTCTCTATAACTATATGAGGGATGGTAAGGATCTATCTGATCTAGATGTGAAGCTAAGTTTTTGACTATAGCTTCAAGCCCTTGTGGTTTCTCACCAAATTGATTTTGTGTTGTCATACTATTGTGCATTTTATGATATGGTTGTGTTGTCATATAAGGATTTCCAATAGAAATGCTATTATGTAAAGTGTTTGTGGGAACAGTGTTATGAAGCTTATATGGAACTATATTTTGTTGGATTTTCTATTGATGATGATTGGCATTTTGTATTTTCTTAGCCTTTTGTGATGTAGCTATTTTTTGATTAGGAGCTTGAGAGGAAGAAGAATATTGTTTTTATTTGGAATTTGATTGTGTTGCTAGTTTTTTATTGTTCAAATCTATGTTTTGATTGGTGTTTTGAGATGGACCAACTTGATCTTGATTTGTTCTATTTATGTATGTTATTGGATTAACATTCAATCAAAGAGCAGCTTCTATAGCAGCCTCTGTTGAATAATATTCCATTGGAATTAAATGCTATGTTTCCAACACATGATTGATTTGACCTATATTACTTTTTAAAAACTTAGCAAAATGTTGGACATATTTAAAACTAACATTGCCTTGAGAATCTACCAAAGGTCTGTTATGATCTTCTTCTTCTTCTCCATTATCATCTTCACCTTGTTCTGTGAGTCTATCATCTTCAATAATTACCCTATCATCAAGGTTTTCTTGATCTTGTTCATCATATTCTATTTATTTGCCATTTCTCAAGATTCTAGGTATTTTGTTCTAGGATGCTTTACTTCAGGGATATATATATATATATATATATATATATATATATATATATATATATATATATATATAATTAAATTTCCTGGGTATATATGTTATATATATACCTATATAAATATTATATTTTATTTTTGGTTTTTTGTGTTTGAAAACAAAGTAGAAAATAAGAATTATAATATTTTAGATATTATACCTAATCTTCTTGAAATAGTTTATAAATATCATTGATAGGCTCAAGTTCTTCAGGTGACATATAATGCTCTTCTTCAAATTGAAAGTTTGCTTTTATTAATTTGACAAAATGAGCTATGGTAATACTATCAATTTTAGAGTCTTGAGCATAAAAATATATTTGGTGACAATACTCACGAAATTGGACTGCCCTAGGAGTTTTGTGATATCTTCTTGTGTTTTCCAAGACTATCTCTCAAACCTCTATGTGTGCTAGAAATATGTGTATTGTTATAGCATTTTCAAGATAATCTTCAAAAGTGTACACATATGAAGAAATACTTGTTCTCTTATCCTCTAACCACCTCTCACATGATCTTTGAATATCAAATGAGTGAGAAGAGTTATCGGTTTTCAGGATTCTAGCTATGTCAAATCTCTTAATTTGGTTAAGTCTTGGTGTGTTGGCTTTTTTAATGTCAAGTTTCTTCCAAAGTTTAGTACACTGTTCTTGATATGGAATACTAGAGTTTTCAACTACTAGAGAGATTTTTTGTGTAGATAATAATGCTCTAACATCTATGATTGCAGCTCTTCCTATGTTGAAATCTAACATCTAAGAAATAAGGCTAAAGTATGCAAGTTTGACTAATGATATTTTTGTTTTATTTTGTTTTTATGTATATATATATATATATATATATATATATATATATATATATAAATATATATATATATTGTTTTTATGAATTAGAAATATGCCTATGTTATTCACATCGGGTTCACCAAAGAATGCAACTCTAAAATTTTTGTACTCCTTTCCTTCAAGTTGATGGATCCATGCCTCGAAGGGGAATGAGAAAATGCTAGGTCTACACCTCAGAGGAGAGGCACTTGAGGTCATGCCCTCTTTGGTGATTTTTTGATGAATTGGGTGGGTTCACTAGGAAACATTTGCTATGGCAGTTTCCATGCCTAGGTTGGGAGTTTGTTTGATGTGTTCTTTTTATTTTGCTCACAATCACCTAGTTTTGGCCAAATGCAACTAATCTATACTAAATGCAGTTTCTTTTAAAATGAATATAGAATACAGTGAACCACATAAGGTAAATCAATGTAGTGCTCAATTATAAAAGATATTTGACACTCTTACTCAATCTAGATGCCTTATGTAGAGTCTATTTTCTTGTTGCAGGATAAATCAGATGTTGCAGGGCGATATCAGACGTCCGATATACTATCGGTAGGTTCAATCTAATATCGTTAGACCCAATATGGTTAGAAACCTGCAATTTTACAAATAGACAATAAAATAGAAACTTGCAATACAAATATGGGTCTTGTTAAACATGGATTAGGTTAGGTAAAAGTCTATTGTATGCTACTTTTAAAGGAAACAATATGAATATGAACTATGATATGCAAATAACACAATTGAATGCAATGATGGTGAACTCCAAGTATGATAAACAACAATTTCTATATTAAATACGATGATAAATTATAAATATGATGCTAAAAATATAGATCTGATATTAAATAATACAAACCAAAGTTTTAAGGTGCCCTTAAGCAACCTGCAAACAAGATCGGGTGTTGCAAAGCAAGATCGAACTTATTCTAATAATATTGGATATCCAATATCGTACTGTATTGTCTGATGCGTAACTACCTGTTGGCATTTTTGCCACATTGTTTTTATTGTTATTTTTCATGTAAAAGAATGTCGAAGTTGTAGAGATACTAACTCCTATGTTGTCCCTCCAAGCATTTTGAAAGGGAAAATGTAAAAATCTCTGCAAGTTTTTGTGTTGGAGCTAAGTACAGAAAATGTCGCGATATCGCGACATGTCGCATTTTTGTGACCTGTCACATTTTTGTAGTCAAACTAGTCAACGGTAGCAAGGCGGTAAAACTATCACGATATCGCGACATGTTGGAGTTTCACGGTCAACATAGTCAAAGGCAACACTAAATTGAAAATTGTCGCGATGTCGCGACATGTCACGTTTTTGTGACTTGCAAAGGCAACAAAGCAACATGATGGAAAGATGCGCGATATCGCGACATAAAGCAGCAAGGACGAGCGACAGAGAAACTTGCAGTGATATCACGACAAAAAAGTGAGCAAGGGGTAAATGGTACGGACTGGTGCGATATCGCGACATGTCGCGTTACCACGACAGGGTTGAAGATAAACACAATGCAGACAAAAGATGCGTGATTTCATGACATTTTTGAGGACAAAGCTAAGCAAGAGAAACTTGTCGCGATATCATGATAGGAAGCGACAATGAAGGCGAAGGCTAAAAAATGTCACGATTTCACGACATATTGGGGAGATAAGGCCAAGTAGCGAAACGTCACGATTTTGCGACTTATTGAAGACCAAAGAGCAAAATGGTAAGAATTGTCGTGATTTCGCGACATGTTCCATTTTCGCGCCTTGTTGCGATGAAGGAGAACTAAACGGAGAAAACGTCACGATTTCATGACATGTCACATTTTTGCGGAACAAAATTTGACAAGTACAAGGCAAACAAAAATTGTCGCGATATCGCGACATGTCGCGTTTTCATGATAAAGGAACTTGAAATACAATGCTAAGTACGGACTGTCGCGATTTCGTGACATGTCCCATTTTCGCTCCTTGCAGGAAGATGAAGGCCACGAAAGAGAAAGATGTCGCATTTTCATGAGAAGGAAGACAGGAAGCAGCCAGATTGTACGAAACGTCACGATTTCGCGACATGTCCTGATTTCACAGGGAAAAAAGTGCAAAGTACAAGAAGACTTAAAATGTCACGATTTCGTGACATGTTGAAGATGCAAGGGCAAAAAGGAGAAAACATCGTGATATCGCGACATGTCATGTTTTTGCGACCTATCACATTTTCGTAGGAAAGAAGGCGAAAAAGGACACAACAGGAAGAAGATGTCACGATTTCGCGACATGGTGAGTTTTCATGACTTGGAGTAGCGAAGAAGGCAAGGCATGAAAGATGTCGTGATTTCATGACATGTTGAGGAAAGAAGCCCAGACAAAGAAGAATGTCGTGATTTCACGACATATCAGGAATACAAAGCTAAACTAAGAGAAGATGTCACGATATCACATGTCGCATTTTTACGACTGGTGGCAAAGAGAGAAGGCAGTAAGGTAAAAGTGTCACGATTTCGTGACATGTCACATTTTTGCAACTTTGTCACATTTTTGTGACCGAAGCAACAACAAAGGCCCGATACAGTTCAGTTTGCATTTTCCTTCAGAATTGCATAGGAGAACGTGCAGAGAAGATAAAGATCAAGTAAAAGCTCTTCAACTGACAAAATTGGTGGGACAATTTTTATTCCAAATTGACAAATCCACCTATGCCAATGGTTTTTGAGATCGTGGTCAAAGAAGCGTTAAGATTAAATGTTGCTAATTACCGATGTGCGCAAGATGGAAGAACCTGAGGTAGTTTTTGATGCTACCAAAATTTAAGATGCCTCCAATAGTCAAAGCTCTTGTTCGTGGTTTCTTAACAACTTCCGGCTCGCCCCGATAATGGTCATTAAATGAAGAAATATGGTCCCTTGTTTTCGTTTATTTTTAGTTGTAATTCATTAAAAACAGGGACTGTAATTTCTCCGAGGTAGATTAAGGGGATCATTCTTCAATTTTTTTTTCATGTATTAAATGTTGTAATATGAAAGAAAGAGGCAGGCACCTCTATAAATATCAATGTAAAACTCAAGCAAAAGGAGGAGAACCTTTTTTTTTTAAATATTGAAGCAGAAATCCTAGATGCAATCTTGCTCCATTCTTAGTTTCTTTTGAGTCGATGATCTAAACTATTGTTCACATTTTGTTTTATGAGTATTTTACTTCTATCTCGTCCAGTGTTAATATAAGTTGAATTCTATTTTTTTGAATTTAGCTATATTTTTCATCTAAATGTTTGAAGTATAATTGAAGGTGAATCTACGACTAGTTTTGATCTGATTTTTGTCTATGCCTAAGAATCGGTTGCCGCTTAAGCTTTAGGATCTGGTTTTAGAATATTTGCTATCTAAGGTTTTTCCCCATTAACTATCGGCTTCGGCTATATTTCCCATTTCTTTTCTCATTTTCCCATTTCTTTCCTGCATCTTTATCTTGAACCAGTTTAGACTAGTTTGGGAGCTAGCCCTCTCTAGAGATTGGCCTGAAAGACATCTCTTTCTCTCGGCATTTCAATGTTGGCCAAGTCTAGGGCACACACGCGATTAAATCTTGTACTTAGGCAGATTTGTGACCAACACTACCGTACTTTTGAACTTGCAAGTACTTATAAAAACAATAGGAAATAATAATGCAAAAAGCATGAAAGTGATTACTAATCAGCTAGGGATTCTGGAAGAATTCAGGGGGAGGATGTATGATTAAATAGGCTAGGTAGGTTAGAGGGGTTGGGCTAAAAATAGAGGGAGTTTTAACTTCTCCCAATCTGGACGATACCAGGTGAACTAATATCGTAACCTTCGTGTCATTAGGCAGGTGGAGACAAAAAACTTTATAACAAATTTGTCATTTTTTTGTTTTGGATGAGATCAGATATTCGATCTTGCATATTTAGGTCCAATATCAGATCAGAATTTTGATATCATTAAAATAGATCTGATATCATCAAGAGGGCATGAAAATCAAGGCAAAAGGTTAGGAAGTTGTTTTGATTATTTTTTTGAATATTTTTGACTTAGGATAAATTGATATGGATCAATTTTAGGATGTTATAGTTTGGTATCAAAATAATCAACATTATGCTTAACATTGTTGTTGATGATGAGTTCTAATATTAGGGTGTTAATATTTTTTAGACTTTCTACTATCTTTTCTAAATTGTCAATTTTTTCTATCACATTTTGATTCTTCTATAGAATTACAAAAATAATTTGACATTAAAGCATAGGGTCAAGAGCGTGTTTCAATGGGTCTATTATGTAAATCTATAAAATATGTAATATATAAGATATATATGAATAAGTATATTTGATAATGCATTCCTTATCCATGAAGGATATATATATATATATAATATATTTATCCCAAGATTATATAAAAGTATATAACCTTTCATATCCACCCCTTAATATATAACGATTAGTATGTTATTAATAAAAATTATAAAAGATAATATTAAAATATAATTTTAGAGGATATTATAAGGTAGTGTTTAGGTTCACTACATGTTATTTGTGCATTATTTTACTGCTACTACTACTGCTAAAATTCTTGAATTTGCTTCATAACAATGTTATTATACTTTGTAGCTTCTTAAATGAACATCCTTTTAGAGTTGATACTTAGATTATTACTTTGTTAGGAACCTACTATTAAAAATAAACTCACTCACACAAAATACTGAAATTAAACAGAGATTCATGCAATAACACAATATCACAATGCGAAAAGTAAATGCAGAATTAAACACTCTCACAATAAACACAAAATCGTAGGCCTCTTCGAGGGGGCAACCTCCTTCAATATTTCATTAATTGGAAAAAGATACATTCGTACATGGCTCCATGTCTTTTAAAGAAAAACTTCATGCAACCCTAACCTAAAGCTCAAGAGTTGGCTTACATGCAAAATGCCACTCGAGCTAGAATCTTCTACCAAACATCGGTTACATTCTTGATAACGGTTACATGAAATGGCCCCACTTGTCTAGGTGCCTTACTTGCCACATACCATTACAAAGTATTACAAAATAACATTATAAAGGGGGTCCCCACGTTGGAAGTGGGTCATTACATAATCAAATGAGAATTACAAAAATAATGTTAGGATGGGGTCCTAACATGTCCTTCCCCTTCAAAAAGCTTTGTCCTCAAAGTTGTAGATGAGGAAACTGGTGTTGGAGCTGTTGGAGAGACTCCCATGTAGCATCTTCTAGTTGTAGACCATACCACTAAACAAGGACCTCAGTAATGGCTCGGTTGCGAAGAGTGTGCATCCTATGATCCAACAATTATTCTAGCTCAAGCAAGATAGAACCTTCTTCATCCAATTTTGGGAGGGTAGATTGAACCTATACCTAATTTCCCACAACCTTCTTGAGAGAGGATACATGAAAAATAGGGTGGAGCTTGGATGTAGATGGTAGGGCCAATTTGTAGGTCATGGCACCAATCCATTGTAAAACCTGATAGGACCCATAGTATTTGGTAGCAAGTTTCTAGCACCTACAAAGCTAGAGGGATGACTATTTGTATGGTTACAAGTGAAGGAAGACCATATCACCAACATCAAAGCTACACTTAGAATGATGTTGATCAACTTGTTGGTGCATCTAATTTTAGGCCACTTCCAAATTCATCTTCAGTTGATAAAGGACTTTGACATGTTGGTTGAGTGTAGTGTCGATTGCATGGACCTTGGAGCTACCTAGAATGTAGGAGGAGGGCATGAATGGAGGTCATCCATAAACTACTTCAAAAGGGGTGACCTTGGTCATCATGTGATAGGAAGTATTATACCACCACTCAACCAAGGGAAGCCACTTCACCCATTATGTAGGATGATCAGAGGTAAAGCAACGAAGGTAGATCTCCAAACATTTGTTGATAATCTCAGTCTAGCCATCCATTTGTGGATGATAAGCTGAACTCATTTTGAGTTGAGTTCCCTACAACTTAAACAATTCTTGCTAAAAATTACTAGTGAAGGTAGGGTCATGATCGGACACAATGGATGTGGGCATGCCATGAAGGTGGAAGATAGAATCGAGGAAAATTTGGGTAACTATGGAGGTCATGTAAGGATGGGAGAGGGAACAAAAATGAGCATACTTCGAAAGATGATCCACTACCATGAAAATAATTGATTTGCCTCTGGACTTAGGTAACCCTTCAATAAAGTCCATGGAAATATTTATCCAAACCTGTTTGAGAATAGGCAAGGGTTGTAGAGTTCCTGGAGAATGCATCATTTTGCCTTTCATCCATTGATAGGTGTCACATGCTGCCACAAAATTATGAATGTCCTTCTTCATACCTTTCTAGAAAAAGGTATGCTTAATCCTTTCATATGTTTTGAGGAACCCAGAATGGCCTACAGTGGGTGAAGCATGCATTTCCTTCATGAGAAGTTCCTAGAGTGGAGATATGTGAGGAACAACAAGGCATTAGTGGTAGCATAAATCTTGTCCATCCCAAGTGTATCCAAGACATGAGGTAGGCTCTATTTGAAGGGAGGCAACCAAAGTTTGCAAGCCTGAATCCTTAAGCACCTCCTCATGAAGAGAATTTATCCACTATGGAATGGGTGAAGAAATGACACATAGCATACTATGAGCCTCAAATTGGTGAGAGAGGGCATCCACCACAATGTTCTCCTTGCCCTTTTTATAAGTAATATCATAATCATAGCCCATGAGCTTAGAGATCCACTTTTGTTGTTTGAGGGTGGAAACCCATTGCTCTAAGAAATATTTGAGACTTTGATGATCTATTTTAATGGAGAAATGATGCCCAATGAGATAAGGTCACCAATGAGTGACCGCATGCAAAATTGCAAGCATTTCCTTAGCATAAGTTGATTTGCCTAGATTGTGATTGGAGAGCGCTTTACTAGTGAAAGCCAAGGGGTACCCTTCCTGCATCAACACCACGCCAATACCATTGCCTGAAGCATCACTTTCAATTACAAAAGGCTTGGAAAAATTAGGCATTGCTAAGACCAGAGTGGTTGTCATAGCATGCTTCAATTCAAGGAAAGCCTATTCAGTTGGACCGGTCCAAGTAAAAGAATCATTTTTTAACATGGATGTTAAGGGAGTGATAATTTTACCATAATTATAGATAAATTTGTGGTAATAGCCTGTAAGCCCCAAAAATCCATGAAGACCTTTTAGAGTGTGAGGTTTTGGCCACTCTTGAACCACTTGAATCTTCCTAGGGTCAACTTTAACTCCATATTTGGTGACAATGTGTCCCAAATACTCCACTTTTATCAACCCAAAAGAACACTTGGACCACTTAGCATAAAGTTGATGTTGTGCCAAAAGTTGTAAAGTTTGATCCACATGGGAGAGGTGCTCTTCCCAAGAGTGACTATAAACCAAAATGTCATCAAAGAAAACTAGAATGAATTTACGAAGGAATGGATGAAAAATGTTGTTCATGAGGCTTTGAAATGTGGAAGGTGCATTGGTCAAGCCAAATGGCATCACCAAGAACTCATAATGACCCTCATGAGTATGGAATGCAGTTTTGGGAATATCTTCATCCTTGAGCCTGATCTGATGGTACCCAAAGCAAAGATCTAATTTGGAGAAAAACATAGTCCCATGCAACTCATCCAATAATTCATCCACCACAGGAATAGGAAACTTATCCTTAATGGTGAGCTTATTGAGCTCACAAAAATTGATACATAATCGCTAGGACCCATCTTTATTTTGCACCAATAAGATAGGAGAAGAGTAAGGATTGTTACTAGATCGAATGACTCCAACTTTTAACAATTCTTGTACTAACTTCTCTATCTCTGACTTAAGGGCATGAGGATATCGATACGACCTGATGTTAGGTAGTACACTACTAGGTACCAATGGAATGGCATGGTCATGGGAGTGACATGGTGGCAAGTCTGATGGTTCAACAAAAACTACATTGTGCTTTATCAAAACAAGTTGTAAATATTTAAGAATTTGGTCCACCTCTAAAGTAGGTGGTTGGATTACAAATATTTGAGTGATGACCCCATGAGAAGATTTTTTCAACAACTTCTCCATACAATTTGAGTTGATAATCTAAGGAGGCCCTACTTGTGAACCCCGAAGAGTGTAAGACCTTCCATTCTATGAAAACTACATCCATAGCTCTACAAAATTCCATGAGATGGTTCCCAATGTACCTAACCATTGAGCTCCCAATACAATATCACATCCCCCTAATTATAGAGAAAACATATCGATTTTGAGCTCATAATCCCCTATTTTCAATTTAACATTGTGACATTTACCTTTGCAAGGCAAAGTCCCTCCATTGGCCACCATAACCTCAAAGGAATTACATGTGTGTATGTAACAATTGGCCTGCTTGGAAATTTGGGGATCAATAAAGTTGTGTGTACTTCTAGAATCGATAAGGATTGTAAGATGTTGGCCTTTGAAAAAACCCACAACTTTCATGGTTTGTGGAGTAGTAATCCTAGCAAGAGCATGGACAAAAATTTTTTCCTATGGTTCTTCATGTATTTCTTCCTCATTTTGGGGTGGGTCCTCTACTAGTTCTATTTCATCATCACTTTGGTCACTATTGATTGGATCTTCGACATCTATGAGAAACAACTTATTTTGGGTGCACCTATGCCCTCAAACATATTTTTCATCAAATTGTAAAAACATTAGTCAAGCATTTATGGGGAACAATTTTATTTTCATTATGAGTTGGGAACTTGGGAGGAAAGGAGGGTTTAGTTTGTGGAAATTTAGATGTCCTCCTTTGAGCTAAGAATTTGGATTTAACCAACTATGCCAAGCTTATAGCCTGCATCATTGTTTATGGTTTGAACATCTTGACCTCGACCTAGAGATCATCCTTCAAGCCACTGATGAAACAACTCATAAAAAACCCTTCATTCAACCCCTTAGTTTTGTTAGCCAATTTCTTAAATTGGGTTTGGTAATCCCAAACTATAGAGGTTTATCTCAACTTTGTCAATGCTCCTTGTAAGTCATCATACTCACTAGGGCCAAATCGAGTGAGTAATTAGGACTCAAAATCTTCCCAAGAAGGATCAAGAATGGTGTGTTGCAACCACTAGTACCATTATAAAGCTTCAGATTCCAAATTGAAAGAAGCCATCTAGACCCAAAAATATCTAGGGACATTATGGAGTTTAAAAAATTGATCAACATGACATAACCACCCATATACATCCTTCCCATTGAACTTAGGAAAGTCTAATTTAGGCATCTTAAAGGTAGGATCATGGTCAAAGAAAGGGTGAGAGTCTCCCCCTTCCTTTCCTTTTCCTTAACCTGATTGTTCAGTATGGTAATCAAACCCTTTTGGGACACCTTGAAGTTTGGACTCAACCTCGACAAGTTGTTCTTCCAAGTTGGTTTTGGAGTTAAGGTATTCACCTCTAAAGCATTGAATATCTTCCTTTATGGTGTTATTGTCATGGAGAAGGCTATCAAGGGTGCTTTGTATTTTTTCAAACATTGAAGTGGCTTGATCTACCTCTTTTTGATGTCCACGAGTGCCACCAACCATTTTGGGAAGTTTTGAACCTCTTTCACTAAATTACTAAAAATAGAAGTGTGATTGCAGGAGTTACTATTTTTAGTAAGGAGTCCAAAAAAGTGCTTGGGTGTTATATATCAAAATGATCAGCTTGAAAAGATGGTCACAATGAGCTATATATCTCAACACTGATTTTGGACACCCCAAACTTTTTTATCTATTGTTTTGATGAGTCTACTGGTGTGGTCAATTTTTTCTTTGGAGGTTGGGTTCAAAAGTTGGGTACTATATCAACCAACTCTACCTTATCTATTTTTGACTACTGACCACTTTAAACACTATACTAGCACCTGTACTATGACACTAACATTGTTTGGTTTTTTACTCTAGAATTCCCTATGATATTCAGTTACTGACATTGTCTATTCTATTTCTGTCACTGACAACCCTATAATCACTGATTATTATAGATGACTGTTACTACCACTAACAATTGTGACTGTTTAATTTCTAACTCTAGGATTCCTTGCACTATTAACAACCCTATAATTTACTGATTATTACTGAATGAATACCTGATTATTACGGACACTTGCAGACTCTGCCTTGATTGTTTTTTCATGATAGGGAAGTCTCCTCCATATGCTCACTTTTTGTGGGATGAATTTTTGGTTGTAGGTTACACATTCAGTAGAATAGGAAGGCTTTGTTTTTTTGTAGGTTAAATTTTTGATAGAACTAGGGTATGCTAGGCAAAGGTGTATGTAATACCCATAGGCCCTCTGTTATACCACAATAGTGCTTGGACCAATATTTTAGGCCACTACTCAAGGAGGATTCCACACATACCCTTGAGCACACTACCTGCCTCTCTGATAGTATGGGAGGGTAATATTTTGGGATGTTGTGTCCCATGTACTATGGATAATACAAGGCCAAAAAATTTTCCTAGGGCTAAAGGTTTGTTTAATCCTAGATGGTCTCCCTAAATACCCGAAGATATATGGGAGCTCGATTCCATGCATGGGTGTTGTTTGAGGCCTAGGTATTGGAGCATGATCACCCTTCACTTCACTAGATGCTTTATGGGCTATCTAGCTTAGCCAATAATGATAGCTCCTCCATGATATTTTAAAACCCTCAACATAGGGTTTCTAACCTACACAACTACTATAGAAAAAAGAAAGGACTATATTTTTTGTTAGTTTTTGTTGTTTTTTTTAAATAAAGGAAAAACAAAAATAAAAAACATAGAAAAATTATACCTAATAGTCAAAATGGATGGGCAAGAATTATCGTAGTCGTAGCAAAACTCGGCCCTTGGAAAGTGCTCTGATACCACTTGTTAGGAACCTACTATTAAAAATAAACTCACTCACACAAAATACTAAAATTAAATAGAGATTCATGCAATAACAAAATATCACAATGCAAAAAGTAAATGCAGAATTAAACACTCTCACAATAAGAAAAATCATTGCAGGCCTCTTCGAGAGGGGCAACCTCCTTCAATATTTCATTAATTGGCAAAAATATACATTCGTACATGGCTCCATGTCTTTTAAAGAAAAAACTTCATGCAACCCTAACCTAAAGCTCAAGAGTTGGCTTACATGCAAAATGCCACTCGAGCTAGAATCTTCTACCAAACATCGGTTACATTCTTGATAACGGTTACATGAAATGGCCCCACTTGTCTAGGTGCCTTACTTGCCACATACCATTACAAAGTATTACAAAATAACATTATAAAGGGGGTCCCCACGTTGGAAGTGGGTCATTACATAATCAAATGAGAATTACAAAAATAATGTTAGGATGGGGTCCTAACATACTTATAGTTAATAAATATAATGGTTTAAAAAGGATCTTTTGAATTTTGTATTTTAAACCACTTTAGTTTTATTTTTACTCTTGAAATTTGTTTCATCTTTGATGATGAAGATTATACATCTCATCTTTAAATTTGAGGATCATAATGAATCCAATAATTCTCAAACAATAATTATTGATAACATCTTGACCTCTCTCTCTCGTTTTAAATTATTATATCTCTAAGTACGAAAAGTAAAAATGCTTTAATATAAAATCCAAGAAAATATTGGAGGAAAACAACATATAAGTGATCACACCTTCATTTTAAAAATTATTAAAAATATTAAATAACAGTATGTAAGGCCGAAATCTGCGCTTATCAATAGAGGATGTGTACACATGGTTTGAACCTTAGACCTCATGAAGAAGAACCAAACCCTGGGTTGTCCTCCTCATGACATATTGTTTATTTTTTATTTTTTTAATTAGTTATATAATATTAAAGTATAATCCATTTATAACCATTACCATGATACTTCAACAAACCACATAGTGACATCATATCACTTAACAAAATTTAAACATAAATCTTAATATTAAAAACCAAATTTTTAATTATTTTAAGTAATATTATTTAATAAAATATTAAAATTCACTTAGTGATTCTTCTTATTTCCACATTTATCTCAAACCCTCCAAGTTAATAAAGTTTACTATTATTCCGCTATAAAGAAAAAAAAGAAGAAGAAAGAATTTGTTTGTTTGTTCTTGGCATGCTTTAAGATGCACTATACCCCTTCAACATTGTATATCTATTACAGTGGGCAATCCCGACAACCTGATAGCTAAATGACTAAATTAAATTCAAAAGGGATCTCGTGTTTTTAAAGTGGCTTGTCGTGGAGTCCACAATTTTGTATTCAAAGGTTCTCGACCCAAAGTAGGAATGTATTGTGAGGTCATAACTCATGAAATGAAATAAAGCTCACAACACGTTGGGCGCGAGTAAATGAAAAAAAAAGTGTTTCCAAATATTCCAAAATCAATGCAAACCACATCCAAAGCGACATCGACTCAACGTAAACATAGGATTTATAGTACGTAACAGACATATTGTATGGGGTGGTAGGGTAAAGACTCTTTAAGTGTCATTTCCAAAGGCACCATGCTTATTCTCACCTTGTTTTTTTTCAAATAATAATTTCATAATATTTATGGTTTGAATTAGGATTTCAAATTTAAAAAAAAATTTAAAATATATTAAATTGATAGTTTTATAAAATGCTTATTCTTACCTTGTTTTTTTTAAATAATGGTTTCATAATATTTATGATTTAAACTAAACTTAGATTTTTTTTAAATGTTGGTCGTTTCATGATTACATTATGCGGGTGGCTGTAGGGTCCCCTTTCACGTATGAGGGGGAGAGATTTGAACCTGGGCCTCTCCAGGCACTAGAGTTTCAACTACCCACTTTTCTCCAACTCTACCACATAGACGGATCTAAATTTAGATTTCGAATTTTTAAATAAATACTTAAAACATGATATAAATAGTTTTATAAAAATTTATTTTATTTTATAAATGAAAACTTAAAAATATATCAAACTGATAGCTTTAAAGCACTTATTCCTACTTTGTTAATGTGTATACTTTGGAGGAACAATATGTGGCAAGAAATTCTTCCCTAGACACAAAAGAGGACACTGACTGATGCATATCAGCATATTATAAATTTAAGAGAGTACAGATAACCACAGTTTTTTTTCTTAACAGAAATTAGGTAGTTATGTTGCACACCATGTACTATGTAGTTTCATGTTTCCTACTAAGAGGAAGAAATTCCATCTGTACTCAAAACAGAATCTCACACCCATAGTGGACAAACAAACAAACATGTATACTCCTCACCTGTCGGCCTTTCTAAAATATTCCAAGCTTTTATATCTCTTCCATTCAAATTATGCTTGCCCCAACTCAATCGTGTAGGCTGGACATTAAGATGTTATAACCTGGGGAGTAAGGTGGCCCGCCTGTGCGAGGGATTCTTCTACTACTTGCACATAGAAAGCCTGAACCCTGGCCCAACGAGAAAATTAGGAGCCACCCACCGTGCCTTCACTTTCTCTGTTAATTGAAACTTAAGCACTAATTGATATGATTAACGTTGTTATTTGTCAAAAACATTTGTTAAGAGTGCTTAAAGAATCAGTGCGTTTGGTATGTTTGATATATTCTCGAATTGACGAGACTAGGAATCTGACAATTGCCACGAGCCGCGCTGGTCCTGATTTCGGATGAGAAATCGCAATCACCCATGAACACAAATTCTGCCGAACTTGCAGGGAAATCGGATATCAAAGTACAGATTATCTGATCTACTCTGTCACTTCTGTCTCAACTGTCACAGAGGTTTTCAAACGAAGAAGAAAAACTCCTTTGGTTTATGAAAACATGTATCGTGTGTCGTGCAAAAGGATGACCTAAGATGTAAAAAAGAGGTTTTAAACTGTAACGAAATTTTAACGAAATAAATAATTAAGATGGTCAACTACCCATGTAGGTCCGAATTATTATTAAGCAGTCCAGTTTCTTCCAAGTTGAGTGTCAATTAAAATAGATGACACATGCACCTACAACAAAGGTTGAGAATCATGTGTGGGAATTCCTCTGGCAGATATTGACAAAAGTAGATGTGTTATGCAAATTTTCAGCGTGGGAATGAATACCCATATGAGAATGGTAAGGCCCCCCAGACAATTGGCCTCTCCTACCATCCATAAAACCTGAAAATGATACCTATCGACTTCTCTCTCCTTGGGAGTTTGGGGTGCAAGAGAAGAAAGAATCGTGACTATCGTACTTGGTGCCGCTCACTGGCGTTGATTCCTTCTTGGGCTAGGTACGTATTAAATGAGTTTGAAGTATGAGGGAAAGAGAGAATCAAGAGCCCTAGAAATAAGAATAAAGATAGGACAGATGACCGGATGGAGCAGCGAAGCTTCCTGCCAATTGTGTGAGTGCATTGACAGCGACTGCTGAGAACTCAAGTACATGAATACGGACTCATTCACTAGAGCACATGTTTCTGCAAATTTGACAGTGGAAAAAAACAACAGCCATCGGCTGCTGCCAGTAGTACCAAGAGTTGTCTTTCCATCTTTAGCATGACTATAGCACAAACATAACCCTGGTGAAAGCATCCTCTTCCCAAACCTGAAATCCTAAACCCAGCAGAGAAAGAAGAAAAGCCCACCATTGATGGTCTATGTATTGACTATTGAGCATAAAGTGTGAGGTGGGAACAGTACTTGTCAGTGAAAGAAGAAAAGAAGAAAAGCCCTCCATTTTGAATTGAGTGGTCCTAAAACATTAACAGATTCCTACTACCTCCTTAGAAATATCCTGTGGCCTCCCCAACCCATCTAAAAGCGATAGTTTTAGGCGCTGCAAGGCCTCCTAACATCATTTGGGGACCTGAAACAAAATACCAACAGAGGAAAATGCCTGTTAACTTTGTCCGGTGACGCCACGTTGCTGACAACCTATTCCTTGGCCATGAAGTAAAAAAAAAAATGATTAGTCTGCAGGAGACTAGTTTGGATGCATGCCCTGACTTACGTCTTTCCCTGAGGGGATCTATCTTCGAACAATAAAATTCAAGGCAAGGACTAAGGACGAGACGTGACCAAGCCGTAAGGCTGATTAGGGCATTTTGAATGGGCTATTCCGTCCACGATCACATGGGGAACCGTCCGTCTGCCTCCTAACAACTGTACATATCGACCCCCTTCCACCATTTTCTTCGAATGTCACGTGGGCTCCTTGTCGTCCTCTACAGCATTAATATCCACTGTCACCACCACTTACATTTTCCATATATGCGAGAGGACTTTTGTCTGTCTCAAACGTAGCACTCACCATATCATTCGTTCAGAGATATGCGATCTGTACTTCCCCTCGTATAAAGATCTGATACGATTCCCTACCTTTGCCGACAGCCACAACAGTGCGGATTAGCATGCTTCGCCCTTGTTTATCCTTACTAACTATGTTTAGAAGGGGCAAAGACAATTTTCCGTCGAGGGGGTATCGTCGCTGTACAAGATAACCAATAATGGCCGCGACAGGAGCATCACTCTAACAAGGAGAATAGAAACTGAGGTAATGGCAAGAAATTCAACACAATTTTGCCTTCATTATGTTTCCCTCGACAGAGAAGGCGCTTTCACATACCATATACAATATCCCATATACAATAACGATGCGTAATTTCCGATGTTTTCGTCGGCCATTGGCCGCATAATTCAAAACCTCCGTGACATTCGGTACGGACAACTAAGTGTTCAAGGAAATACAAAACTGGGATTTTCATGACCGTTGGTTATGTGCAATTTAAACTAGCAGTTGCTCCTAAATTAAAAAATAAAATTAATAATCTGATTAAATATATTATAATTTTTTTTTAAGGTAGTTTTTTCTCAATGAATTGAGAGCTTTGTTTATCAATAGAAAATTTAATACACATCCACTAAACACCCACTTCTTAAACACTGCAAAATAAAATAAATATTAAAATTTAAAATACTAAACAATAATTTAAAATGTAATTCAATTAAAATAAACCATAGTAATTATTTAAAAATCACCAAATCAATTAAGGTTACTTAAAAAACACGCAATAATCCCGTGATGTGGGGGAGTTGAGATGTGTAAAACTTTTAGGAAAAGAGAGGTCCCAGGTTCAAATCATTCCCTCTCACATACATAAGGTTATGTAACTTTGGGATGTGTTAATCCCACCACCCAGTCATAAAAAAAACACACAATAATTATAAATTACTCGGAATAAGGTCTAATGCAGGTTATTTATTGTTGTGCATATAATTTCATTCTTAGGTATTGTATATTACAACTTTGAGATGTGTTAATCCCACCACCCAATCTTCAAAAAACACACAATAATTATAAATTACTCTGAATAAGGTTGCAGGTTATTTATTGTTGTGCATATAATTTCATTCTTAGGTTTTTTATATATAATGATATAAATTTCATTATTATCAATGAAATGTTGAGTATAAAGTGTTTTCACTTTTCAATATATAATTATATTATTAAAAACACAAGTTTCTAACATAGGTATATTTCATTACTTAAACGCGATTTTTTTATGTCTATCATTTGAAAACACAAGTTTCTAATATAGGTATATTTCATTATACTTAAACGCGATTTTTTATGTCTATTATTTGTGAGTGTGAAGAAGTACATAAACTCTATGCTTTAAAATGGTTATTTGATTTTCATGTCTATTATTTGTGTGTGAAGAAGTACATAAACTCTATGCTTTAAAATGGTTATTTGAAATAATTGATTAATGAATGTTTTTGTTATTTATTTATTTATTATTATTGGTTTTTAAAAATGTAATGAAAAAATATAAAGTTTTTGGATATGGTACTTTTATCAAATTTAATAAGTATTCAAAATAATTAGTTATTAAATTAGTGATATATTTATACTTTTTTATTGAATGTGTCTTTTAGTACGATGTTATGTTAAAAAGGCATAGTACCAAGTATTTTGTAGAGTAGTGTCCTCTCACATCATGAGTTTTGAACATCCCCTTTTTCCTTTTAAAAAGGGAAAGCAAAATGCAATGAATCCTATCCCTCACTATCTTTGAAAATATATTCTTCATATTATATGTATATAATTATATGTGATAATCATTGTGCCAATGACAACAATGAATATTGAATATGTTTCTTCTTGAATAACAATATAATAATGACAAAGCCATCATTACATGGATAAAGAGCCAATGACATGCTTAACCAATGTGATCATATATAGATTCTCATTCCTTATAGTCTACCAGAATTTGTACACCACAATATAGAATGTCTTGTCACTTATGCAAGGCAATAAAAATAAAGAATACTATGTCATATCTACATTGTGAAAATCTCAAAATATTACTATTGTTTGATGCCCTGAGAACATTGACCATTCGATGCAGTTGTTGGATGCATTTGGTACTTGTACCTTGTGAGGAGCACTTTTTTCGAAAGTCTAAGGAGTGTGGGACATGACTTTGAGGATGACCTCCAGGGTTTTGTCAAGGTTGGATCCTTGTTTGGATGTGATATTTGATGCTTGCTTTCTAATCTAACGTGGTCTCCTAGGTTCTATCTGAGTAAAAGGGGTAGGATGAAAGCAATAGAACTAACTAGCCTAAATAATGGATGGATATGCACCAAGAATTACCAATTCCTTCTAAATATTAATGATATTAGTGAACACATACATCAAACATGACTATAAAGGTGAATATGGTTTCAAATCAATATGATTGTTTATCTATTGACTCCCCATGAAAACCAAGATAAATACTAGTCTAATACATACACATGAAGACCAAGACAAAAATTTTAGTAGTCACAACTCTTTATATATATATATATATATATATATATATATATATATCATCAAGTGCTTTATAATCATACCAAAATGAAAGAGGCTCAAAGGCTTATACATGCAATGACTCAAGGTTCAAGTCTAGATTGATACACAAGAAAAATGAGTGAAAGAATATATCCAAGGTCAAATAATAGACACGAACATATAATTATTTTGTCACTACTTGGATGCAAAATTTGACTATTTATACAATGTGTCTCAAAATTTAAAATTTAAACTTCCCTCCAACTACCTTGAGCAAGAACACATACATCCTCTTTGGCTATTGGTTTGAGATACCATGTTGTATTGACTTCCTGGTAGATCTACGACTGATCTAGGGTCTAATAGTCATAAATGCTCTACATGTGGGATGGATCCTTTTTGATACGACATTAATGAGCCTTCGTCCTTTTGGAACCTTGAGCTTAGTTGGCACTTATAAAAATAACTCTTTCTTGTTGGAGAAGCTTCTTCGCTAAATCTAAGGCTAGTTTTAGTTGCATGGGCCCCATATCTACATTTTTCTACTTTATGGGTCACTACCATGTTGGACCCTCCATTGGATTTGATCGATGCTTGTCTTTCCCAACCCTTATTTGGGTTCTTGATAAAAGGAACCTTATGCATAGTGTGGATCTTGAGACACTATCGATCCTTTGGTTTTATCTTCTTTTGTTTTCTCTTAACTTTTGGGGATCTAGTTATTGAATTTTGATATCAAATTTTGGTCCAAGAACTCCCCCTAGGATCCAATTATTCTAGTGTTGTACTCCTTTTATACTAGCTTCCCTATGGAATTTTGGTTTAGGTGAAAATCTATCTTTGGATTTTATTTGTAGTGAAAGTTTACTATACTAATGGTGGATCTCAAGGGATCTCCAACCTGTTAGGGATGAAGGACCCAAACTTGTGGCCTTATCATTGGTTGTAAATTTAAGATTATAGTTTGTTGATTTCCTTGATGACCTCATTCCACTCTTCTTTGGAAGGTAGCTTTGCCCAAGTGAGGTGAATGTAACTCATCTTGAGCTTGTACAAGTTTTCCATAAGAGAAGGGATATATTCATGCTTGGCCTTATAGAGGAGCACTTGAGTGTGACTATAGGGTTCACAACCAAGTTTACATTATCCTCGATGGATGCATTTAGTGGTACATCGATGCCTACTTGTACAAGTTGATACCAATTATAAGATGTATCAAGGGTCTAGGGAGAAGGAAGGTATGTTGATACCAATGAGAAGATATACCCCTTCAAATCCTTCATCCTCCAAGATAGGGCCTCAACTAGCTCATTGCATTGATGCATCACTTGTTGGCTTGCCAAGACTTTGGTGATTTTATGGGTTATAGTGTCAATATTGGTAATATCTATCATAGCCTATCACTAATGGTTGATTTGTTCTATGATGATGTAACAACCCATCAAACCAAACCAAAAAAGAGATTTTTTTTCATAAGGTTCACAAAAAAGTTCCAAAATTTCCAACATTATAAGGCATAACCACAATTTGAGTTCATTGTTATTGTAGATGACACTCAAGTGGACAAGAGTGGCCAATATCCTATATTTTTGGTGCTCACATTTCTAAACCTCATAGTTTAGAGAGAAAACCAATAGTGGCCTCCCCACCTATTTATACCCTCACTAGTACAAGACAACTTGACCATGACATAGGGATTTTTCTCTAAGGCCCATAACACTTAAAGGGGGATGTCTTTTTCCTAAATCTACATAAGTCTATCTATGTAGAATTATTTTTGTGTAATGCCTTAGTGATTAGTTACCACATCTCTGTGGGCTAACTAAGGCCATTACCACTCACCTGGTAATGAGCATGGTCACCTGATCCTCATCGTTCAAGGTGCCACCACTATACTATCTTGTGAATGATTCCAAAAACCTACACTATTTTGGAATACCCAAGCCTCATGATTTAAGGTGTATCATTTACAAACATCTAGTTATTGCATCACAACAACTCCTCCCAAACTTGTAATTTTTTTGTTATTGCATCACAACTCCTCCTAGAATTCACAACTACCTAGTATTGCAACACCACTACTCCTCCAAATATTAGGTTATCTTCTTGAATCAAGGGTTCTAAAGTGGCTCTAAAATCATGTGTCAAAGATTCCCATCCAAACCCCAAAGTCTAAGCATAAAATAAAATCTACTATATTAAACATGCTTAAATAGAACACTTTGCTAGCATCTTTAATAAATTCCAAACATAATGCTAGCATAAAAACATCTCTCCAATTAAAGTGCTACATTAAAGCATACTTAAATATAACACATTACTAAACTAGCATCATAATTAATTTTCATAACACAATTAAGAGCATATAGCACCTCCATCATCTCAATATTGAAAGAATGAACATCATCCATGAGTTTAAATCTATAACCATGAAATTGAATCTAACTCATTATTTCCAAAACATAGAAACTAGCATTTACTTTATCTATAAGAAGGATAAACTTCGTCCAAGGACCGCATTCTCTGATTCAAAATTTATTCTTTTCTTTCTATAATGCAATCATTCCATTTTATTTATAGTTATACATTCAAAAGATTTACATAAATATTTAAGCAATAAATCTTCCACTCCATAATCTATCTCAAATAATATAATCATAATGCCAATATTTCCAAAATATTCAATTCTTCCTCAAATTCCTAGAATACTCAAAAAGGTTCTCATTACAATACATTCTTTTAACATAAGCACAACTTCTATCTTTCCTCCAGATATTTTGCTTGAAGCTCACCTCCAAGAGTAATGAGAATAATTCTAGAGATTAGGACAACTCATGATATGCAAATGTAACCTACCATGCAAATCTCATATCCAAAATTTATAACATATAGATATAAAGCAAATAATGCAATGAGACAATCCCATACTTCTCCCTATAATGGAATTCCTTATCTACCTAAGCCTCAAGAAACCATTATATAAATATTTCACAACCGCTCTTTTATTTATTCCAATTCAATACTACATAAACTCAAAAACATTGGAAACACACTAAGCTCTAAAGTCCTTTCCTTAAGTTCAACCATACCTTAACACTTCATTAAAATCACATTATTGCTTTCACATTTAAATCTTTGCTACAATCAATAATAACCAACTAATTCTTTTTAATATATTCAAAATAACCTAACAACCATTAATATAGATAAACCATAGTTGAAGACATGCACACCAACAAATCAAAATATTTAGGCTCAAGCAACACTTACAACAAACCAAAACAATATATCCCAACTATTTATCCCCTCCTAGACAATGATACACAACACCTAGAAGCAAAGCAAGGACGAATTGAATCAAGATACAATTTAGCAAGAAGACCTCAAAACAAGACTTCACTGCAACAAGAAAATAACAAGCAACTATGCAAATTGAGTTTGCCTAATTGAAGCCAAATGATTAAAAGGTATAGATTTAAATCCAACACAACCTCCAACCTCCAAACCAGTAAAAGCGAAAAAGAGGTCTTGGGTACCAAAGGTTGAAATAATTAAAAATGAAGGTTGGACCTCTAAACACCTAGCCTAGCCTAACTAAGCCAACAAAAAAAACAAAAACCCAAGCAAACACCTTACTAAAGGTAGCACAGAGACAAAGCCTACGACTAAAAATTACTATCCAACTCTAGAAAGGCTACTACAAAAAAGTGGATATAATAGCACCCTCAACCATGGCGCTTGCACTCAAAAAAGAAAATATAGCAACAAAAAATCAATCTCCACCAAGACTTAGATCAACCAAAAGAACCTTATGCAATGATCTCACCAAAAAACCTCCAGATACCCATAACAAAAGTTAAAACAATGAAGCAATAGAAATACATATGCCTAACATCCATCAACATAGCATACAAGCATTCATTAAATGAAAACAATAGAGTAAATACATATTTTCGTCAAGCTTTTTGATCTAGATTTTTCCCTTCCTCTTCTTTCTTCCATCCAAAACTTGGCAATAACTCCAATATATAATTTCTAGGAGTTTAACGTCAAAATTCAACCTTTCATGCATGACATCAATTGCAAAAAAGTAATATTTACAAGGCTATGTTACAAAGATCATCCACTTAACCAAAATTGCTACCTTTTTATTAAAATAACTCTATGCTCAACGGTTTAACTTATTAAAAGTTTTTTACTTTAATTAATCAATATCCAAAGGTTAAGCTTAACAACCAAAACACAATCTCATAAAATTCAATACCAAAATTATCATCATTAGAATTTAATCAATTACTAACCTCCTATAATTGATTAATTAATATTGAATGTTATTACTAACCAATAATATCGATATTCTTATTCTTATTCTTATTATATATGATATTAAATATTAATACTTGACTCAATAAAATCATTAGCCAACCAATTACAAAACACATACATGAATGCATCATAACCATAAATTGCTAGACTAAAATACAATCATTAATATGCACAAGCAATACTTATTCTTGGAGTAGGTGGTTTTATGATAGCTAAAATGTTATCACCCGCCTACTAACGATGGCTATTTTTCTTAAGCAACCTCCTTGCACGATGATGTATTTAAAAAACATACATATATGTAATGCATCTATATGAGGGTACTATTTTACCCTTGAGCTATCGATGAGAATTTCATCCATCATTTTCCATTTTTCTCTCAACTCTAGTGGTTGTCCCATACCAATACACTTCTAAGAGTACCTATTCCTGGAACCACAATTTTCATCAACATTACAATATTCTAAAAATAGTATAATAAAAGTATAAAGTGCATTAATCAATACATATTAATAACATAAAATGATATTTATGCATTATATATCCACGCATCAATACATAAACAAATATCAAGATAAAGTCTTGCCAAGGAAGGTCATTACATATTCCCCTTAGACTAAACATAGTCCTCTATGTTTCCTGAAAATATAGCATATATTTCATTCAAATAAATATGGGAATTGTTATCTCATTTCCTCACCATCTTCCCAAGTTACCAAATTTTTAGAATATTGGTCCCATTGGATCTTACATTAATCTAGGGTTTGTTTCCTCAACATCTTAGAATAAAACCCTAGAATCCTTACCATTTGCACCTCAATGGATGAGGGATCTGCCATCTGCAATTTTGAAACATTTTAAATATAAGAAGGATCAACAACATATTTCCTAAGTAGGGATATGTGGAAAGTGTCATGGATCTTTGACAGGTTGGGTGTAAAGATGAGCTTAAAGGCTATTGGACTAATCTTATCAATAATCTCAAAAGGCCCAATATAATGAGGATCCAACTTATTTGACTTGATGGCACTTTTCATAGGTCTTACCATAAAGAAGACTCTGTCTCCCATAGATAATTCTCTTGGTTATATTTTTAGATTAGCATACCTCTTCTGATGATTGGCTACTTCCTTGAGCCTTTATTGAATCATTTTGAGTTGCTCCTCCATATCTCTAATAATGTCTGGTTCGATCACCACTTGATCTTTTATATTATCCCATGATAAAGGTGTTCTACATATTTTGCCATACAAGGCCTCAATGCATCCATTCCCAAGGATGCATGATATCCATTGTTATATGCAAATTCAACTAGATGCAAAAATACTTCCTAGACTTGGTTCATTCTCTTTATTTTCCCATCTATTTTTGGATGGTAAGCATAAATGATATTGAATTTATTACCCATTGCATGATGAAGAGCTTGCCAAAATTTTGATGTAAACCTATAATCTCTATCTGATATAATCCCCTCAAGAAAACCATGTAACCTAAAAAATTCCTTGGCAAAATTCTTTGCCACAACTAATGCATCATCCTTGATATTTCTTGGTATAAAATGTGCAACCTTGGTCAACTTGTCAACCACCACAAGTATTACATCATGCTAGTACCTAGTCTTAGGTAAATCCATAATAAAATCCATAGATATAACCTACCACTTCTGAGTAGGTATATCATGTGGGTATAATTTACTTGTTAGGTGTTGATGCTCTGCCTTAAACTTTTGATACTCTAAGCATCTAACAATAAAACTAGTCATATCATGTTTCATTCTTGACCAATATAAGGTCTTTTTCATGTTTTCTCTCATCTTTACACCTTCTATATGAGTATAATATGGATAACTATGCACCTTTTCATAATCATTCTCCTTAAATCACAAATTTTGGGTATGACAACCCTATCCTTGAAACATAAAAGTCCATATTTTATGTTAAAATCCTTATTTTCCTTAGGATTTCTCTCATTTTTTGCTCTAATTTCAATGCAATACTATTTTTGTAGCTACATTTCCTTGAATTTTTCCATTAAGTCTAAATGAATTTGGATCAACGTTGCTATATGCCTTCTCCTACTTAAGGCATCAACAACCTTGTTTTCATTTCCTTTGATATACCCTATACCAAAGTCATAGTCAACTAGGAACTCTATCCACCTTCTCTGTCTTGCATTCATCATAGGTTGGTTAAATATGTACCTTAGAATTTTGTGGTATTTCCTTAGCTCGAATGGTTTCCCCAATAAATAGTGCCTTCATACCTTTAGCGCATGCACAACCGTTGCCAAATCTATGTCATGTTTAGCATAATTTAACTCATGTTTCTTGAGTTTCCTAGACTCATATGCTACAATAGCTTCATTATAGGACAACACCCTACCCAAGAATTCTAAGGAACATCTATGTGTACTATAAATTCCCAAGAGAATATGGTATCCTAAGAATTGGTGTTGTAGTCGGCTTATTCTTTAGAGTTTCAAAGGCAGTCTCGCATTTAGCTGACCATTTAAAATATTTTTTTTCTAAAGGTTGGTGATAGAGTAGGTAATTTTTGAATAGTCCTTCATAAAATGCCTATGATAACCAATAAGTCCCATAAATCTTATAACTTGTGACACATTAGTGGGTGCATGCCAACTCAAAATGATCTCAATTTTCTTAGGGTCTATAACAATCCCTTTTGTAGATATGATATGCCCTAAATACTAAACTTGGGAGGCATAGAACTCACACTTAAACAATTAAAAATAAAGTTAGTTTTTCCTCAACACCTCTAACACTAACCTCAAATGTTGGTCATGTTCCTCTTTGGTGTGAGAATATATCAAGATATCATCTAGAAATATTAAAATAAACTTATCTAGATATTTTTGGAACACATTGTTCATTATATTTATAAATGTTACTAGTGCATTTATCAATCCAAATGGCAACATTGTGAACTCACAGTGACCATATCTAGTATTAAATGTTGTTTTATGAGTATTCTCCTATGGATTCTCAATTAATGATATCCTGATCTCAAATAAATCTTTGAAAATATAGTGGCATCCTTTAGCTGATTAAAGAGATCATCAATCCTTGACAAAGGATACCTATTCTTAATGGTCACCTTATTTAGCATCCTATAATTGATGCACAACCTCAAGGAACCATATTTCTTTTTCACAAATAGTACTAGATCACCCTAGGGTGATACACTAGGTTTGATTAGACCCTTTTCCAATAAATATTGAAGTTACACCTTTAATTTTTGAAAATACATAGGAGTCATTCTAAAATGTGTCTTTGCAATAGGTTCAACTCTAGGCATTAGTTCAATGGTGAAGTCAAATTCATGTCAAGGTGGTAGGCTTGGGAGATATTCTAAAAATACATCTCTAAATTCATGTAGAATTGGATGTCTCTTAAATATTTCCTCATCCCCATTATCATTTGTCTTACCATTTATCTTTACTACATACAACATACCACCTCTTTTGATTGCCTTCTTTAGCTACATAGCTGACAACAAATAAGGTTGAAAAGACCCTTGCCTACTTTGAACCCTAACTCTCTTCTTATCCTTATCAGTATAGTCCATCCATATTTCTTGGAAGTTGATTAGGGCTCCATGAACCTTTAACCAATCCATCCATAAGATAATATAAAATGAATGTAGCGGTGCTACATATAAGTGCAAAATATTGGATCCATTGGGTAGTGTGATCTCAATTGTAGGTAAACATTGATCCACTAAGTAGGTCTATCCAAACCCATACTTAAATTTCCATCCTTGTACCAAAAATCTAGGTCTTTTTGGTATATCCCTGATAATACTAGTGGAAATAAAACTATTTGTAGCTCCACTATCAATTAAAAATTTAACATTCTTATTAAACAACTTATCATTTAGTAACATAAGAGTTGCTTATCCATCCAAGTTCTGACTTCCTATGGCTACATAGATTTAGTGTGTTTGTTCCTTAGCCCTATTATGCGACTCTAGTTGTTGGGAATACTTATTTGCATAACGAGGACCACCATAAATAAGATAACCTATCTTGGATGCCTGAGATATTTTCTAATTTTTCTCCCATGTTCCCTCTTTTCGAGCTAAATAATTCTACTTTTGAGGTTGGGGTTTTGAATTATCCTTTTTCTAGAAATTCTTCTTATAGTTCTCTTGGTTCTCATTATTCTTATTCTCAATGTTGGGCAAAACATTGGTTAGTTTTTCTACAGTTCAATTAATTACCTCCATTTAATTGTCAACCTAGGGTAGCTCGTAGTCTTGTGAGCAGCCGTGCAAAATCTATGCTTGTAATTTCTCCTTCGGAGATGAGTCCCTTAGATTATGGTTTGGGGGGTGTTTAATGTTCATTGAATTTTATGTTTAAACCAATAATCCTATGCTAAGTCTAAGAAATAGGACTAAAAACATTAAAACTCTAAATAACTACCTTGCTGGAAATTACAAAAAATAGGGAAAATGTTGGAAATAAATTAATCTATTAAAATAATTACAGAAAACAAGGGAAATAGGGAAGAACTCTATTGTAAGTGGGCCCACGCTTCCAGTAGGTTCTGCCCATGGTAGAATGTTCACCGGACGCTTAGAAGATGCTTTTTACAAGAACAATGCAGAGATTTTTATTAATAGTTTACAACTGAGAAAATTACATAAAAAGTCTAGGGGTCTTCTTCAGGGGTGGCCTGCATATTTATAAAGTATGCGGCCAACCCTGTTACAATTTTTAGAATGAATCAACACGTGATTCGTTGTTACAGCTGGTTGCTTGAATCGGGCAAAATATCATGATTTTTCAGCGTATTCTATTTCTAGAATATGCTGATATTTGATTTGCCCGACTTACAAAATTAATTTATGTAATAGCTAAAAAATAGGTGATGAATCACCTTTGACATTATCCCATGTTTGGTTATGATGCTAGAAATCCTTTCATGCTAGTTGTCGATGTGTTCGCTCTATTCTATCGACCATAGAGTCATGCTGAAGTTTGACGCTAACGGGAATCAGGCACCATGGTTGAAGAAGTCGGGAAGCAGGTGCCTTTCATTCGCATAACAGGAAGCAGGTGCCTTCCACCGTACAATGGGAAGTAGGCACCTTATATCGTATAATGGGAAGCAGGCACCTTCCATCGTACAATGGGAAGCAGGTGCCTAACAAAAATTAGGTGCCTAACAGTTAGGTGTCGAACGGAAGTTAGGCGCTTCAAAGGACTTGGGCGCCTGACTTCATGCCTCTTTACCGATATTCTATAGATGTTTTCCCTTCATTTATTTGTAAGTGCCAGGTCCGAGTTGGACCTCGATGAAAACATGCCAAAATGCAATGATTTCCACTAAATCTACACAAATTACACTTAAAGACAAATATTAGAGAACATGCAAAATAAACTATCAATTATATATATAATTTCCATAAAATATTTATATCTACAAGAATATATGTCACACATTATGGGGAAAAGAGTACAAAAAATGAGCAATTTTGTGGCTCATCATCCCCCCATGCTTAAGGGGTGGCACGTCCCTATGCCACTTTGAACTGGTAATTACCAGTTCTGTTCACCTCATCCCAATAGGCCCGGTTGGTCTGTGTCCTCTTTCTCTTAGTGGCCTTGGCTTTCTCTTTGTCCTGGGGCTTTCACCCCTTTGGTGTTGTGGGAGCTATTGTCTCCTATCCCTGCTACTTCTGGTGTTTGTTGCATCGAAGTGGTTCACTTGGCCCTACCCTCTTCTTGGGTGGTTCTCTGGTCCAGGCCACCTTGCCCTTATCAACATTCATATAAAAACCAGTGAAGTTGGTGGCATCCTTCTAGAATGTAGGCTCAACCATTTTCTAGTACTCATGGTGAAGTGGCAACTTCTCACCCACAGGCACTGATTCCTTATCTCCAAATGGGATGCTAGATTCCTTAGCAACCCTAGCTATGGGTAAATCTCCCCCTATTGGGTCAAGCTCAGGTTCAGCTTTAACCTCTATTTTTGGCACAGGGGAGTTCTGCTGCTTGATGCCAGATCCTCTTTCTATACAGGGCCTAGAAATCCCATCCGCTTAAAATATACCTACATCCTCGAAGGCTTTCCATCTTCTGACCCATACAAATGCTAAAATTCCTAGGTTGAGCAACTGGAATATTCTTCCGAGGTCTGCCAGATTGTTTTTTGGCCTCCTTTTCTACTTCCTTGAGGGCTTTCTTGGAGGCCTTCTTCCAATTCTTCTTATCTACCTTAATTTCCTCCTTGAGCTCCTCAAATTTCTATTTTTGGGTAGCAAATAGATTCTTTGTTGCCTCCCATTCCTCATCAAAATCTAACTCTGATTCCTTGTCAGATTCAATGCCTAGGGCCTTCAACTCTGCAACTCTTGCTCTGGTTCTGGGTCGGCGCTGAGATGGCCTTATGACTTTTTGTTTTGATCTCAGCTTGATACTCTGTACCCTAGGGTATGTTGGTGCAACTATTATTTCCTAGTGTATAGGGGATGCAGGTTGTTGAGCCTCCTAGTCCTCTATAGCTACTTGTTGCACATTAAGGACTATTTATTTTTCCTCTATAGCTTCTTACTGCACATCAAGGACTATTGCTTCTTCTTGAGGTTGAGCTACCCCTATATTAATTGGAGAGTGCTCTACCTCTCCCTCTCTATCTATAATTTGAGGCTCTTCGACCTCCATCTCCTTTTCTCCATCTTCTCCCCCTTTTTAGGCTACTCTACATTTTGAGGTTCTTCAATTTTAACCTCATCCTCCTAAATTACCTAATCTAGAGAGGGGGACGTAGAGCAGGGCTGCTCTACTTCCATTGTAGTAGTATCTCCCTATTCTATTTCCTTATCAATAGGGGGCACTTCTATTGCCCCATCAGTCTGCACTACTACATCAACCCTGGTCGATTGCTCGACTACTTTTGGTCCACCTTACAACTACAATTATCTTCATAGTTGCCAAATTGTTTGATACAATTCATGCATTTTTAGGGTGGCCTCCTTTCTAGACTCTTCAAATAGATCTCATTCCTCTTTAAATTTGGCTTCCCAAGTGGAAGCCTACTCTTTCAAAACCTACAGCTACTGCTATAGATCCTTCACCTACCTCTGGTGGTACATCTACCATGGCCACCTCCTATTGAGGAGTTGGCCCACAGGAAATGTCCTATAAAATATGGGCCAAATACTCCTCCCTATTGAGCTCATCGATGGGTGTCTCCTCATCGGATGAGCTTGAAACCACCCTCGATACCCTCATTCTTCTACTTCACATCCTAGTGGAGATAGGCATGGAATCCTACACTACCTCATCCTCAAATTAGGGTGCAGAAGGGGATAGAGCCTACCCTATTTCCTCCCCAAATTAGGGAAAATCAGGGAATGAGGTCTATCCTACTTCCCCTATATTTCCTATAGGCTGGGATGCAGGCACCATCATTTCTCATTCTATCACCTCTTAGGCTGACTATTCATTTTGAATGGGCACCTCCTCCTCTACTTGTGCCCCTACTATTGCACTAGTACCCATAACTTCCTCAATTGTCACATTTCTATGTGACTCTGCATATCTCACCAAGGCAAAAATCAGGCCATGGTGAGCCAGGGCAGAGATGGTCTCTACCTGGTATCACATAGCCTCATATTTCAAGGTGCATGCAAGGTAGTGGGGGACATTGATTTTATCCCCATGTAGAATATGATTGAGGAAATGGAAGTGATTGGCATTCAGGTGGGAGTACCTACTAGAGCATGTGAAGAAATGGGTGATCTATTCAAAAATGGCCCTCTAGAGCTCGAGAATGTGTCATTTTGGCAAGCCAGTGCACGTCAGGTACTCTATTGGTGCTCCAAAAAATCTCTATGCATAGAGGGTAAGGTTATCCTCTTTGTACATGTGCTCCCCTATAAGAGGGAGGCCCATAACTCTAGTGATGTAGTCCTTAGTGACTGGGATCTCCAGCCCCCACATGCGCATGACCCCCTCGCTCATCGATGTCACAAATTCATTTGCTACTACCGCATCCTAGCCCTGAATGACCAGTCGATAGTAGTCCATCCATTCTATAACATCCAACTATGTTTGGACATCTACAGAAATGCTCGAGCAATCGATCAACTCACTCTTCTTAAGGTCATGATTTTTTGACTTTCCCCCATGCTTTACCTCTAGTTCATAATTCACTCAACAATATTACTATCTCCCCTTCGAATTACCACTATGCCTCACTATTCTATGTTTTTCTTGCTGAATTTGGTTGCATAGTAGCTGGTAAACAAATTTTTAAAACAACTACATTTATGCATGCAGGCGGTTAATTACCATAATCAATAGTGATTATGGTTATCCTCAGTAAATTTCCTTCGAGCATGTGCCCGATTGTGCGGAGATGATAACCATAAACTATCGACCAATCAGAGGTGTGCCATGCAACATTATGCCAAGTGGATTTGTTCAAGTGGTTAAGGTAATAATGGGGGGTTGTGCTGACACATTTCCATAGACACACATGTTCATGAAAATAATATAGACAAGAAACAAAAAATTTAAACATGCACCTAAATTTATTTCATGGGTGCATATGTGTAAATGTTCATGGTGCATCACTATTGGCTAGCATTTGATGATGGGGCAAACCACAATAGATAATGATGGCCATGGTTCCCATGCAATGAATTTCCTTGGATGTGATTGGTTCTTGGTAGCTGCACTATGGGTTATTCAAGAAAACCTACAAAAATTAAAAACAAAAATTAGAAAAACATAGCACCTTGGGATGACAAACGTCCCCTCCTTGGAAATTGGTTGATGTCAACTTTTAATTTTATCCATGGTGGAGTTGAATTTACATGTGTAGGGGGTACTGACATGGCTCGGGCCACATCCCAAGGCTGACGTGTTATTCTATCAAGGTAAAAAATGGTCGCAATCAATGAAAATTAGGCACCTTTTTTGTATGGAAATCAGGCACCTTCTTTTTGAGTTATGACATGTAGGTACCTTGTAAACTGGAAATAGGCACCATAGGAATCAGGTGCTTTGCTTACATGGGAAGCAGGTGCCTTAGCAATCAGGCGCTCTACTTAACACGAGAAGTAGACACCTTAGCAATCAGGTGCTTATGTCTATCATGGGAAGCAGGCACCTTTTTGCTAACTATCGAGTGTCGTACTTATAAAACAAACTTTATACAAACTTTTTTTTACATATATGCTAAGAATATTTGGTGTTAATTTCCCAAAAACTAGAAGTCGACCATTCTCCTAAAAAATTAGGAGTCAGGCATTGAACTATCAACAAACGAGATGCAGGCACCATCTTCATAACATACTAGGAGTCAAGTGCCATGAAGCATACAATGGGAAGTAGGCACCTTCCATCATACAATGAGAAGTAGGCACCTTCCACCATACAATGAAGGTGCCTTCTTCATACAATGGGAAGCAGGTGCCTTCCATTGTACAATGAGAAGTAGGCACCTTTTCTAATAACTAGAAGCAGGTGCCTCCCCATAAAATACAAACACATGGCACTTTTATTTTATTCAATAGGTGCTGACTTGTCCTTGTATATGCGTTATCAGGTTGATCAGGCCTTTTCAGTGCTTCTGATTGAAAAATAGGTACAAGATCAACATCTACCCCTAAACCAGTAGTTGAGTGTTTTATTGTCCAAAAAGACCAATCTAAACACTCTTGTGTAGGTTCAGGTTTAGTATTCCCTTTCTGAATGGGGACTAACTACTCCTACTGCAAGAAAATTCTCCTAGAAATCTTGGAAAGTGCAGGTTCATGGATCATATGCTTGTTAGGCCTAGGTCTCCTAGGATGCCTAATAGTTGCACAAAGGGCATTGTACTTGCAAAACAAAAACACAACTAAAAAAAAAAAATTTTAAAAGAATAATTGTCTTTGGGACTATGTGGACTAGGTCCACATCTCATTGACTCAAGATAAAATCAGAATCAACTAGGGTCTCCCCCATGCCTAATCTAGACTCAATCATGTATGCTTCAGACACATAGTATGGACGTAGGTGGTGGCCATTGACTGTTAATGTAATGTTGTTGCCATCTATTGTTCTAACTCTTACAACCCCATTATTGATGATTTCAATTACTTCATATGGCCCCATCCAACGTTGCATGAGCTTGCCCTTTCTTTCCTGGAATCGAGAATCATAAAGTAATGCCCATTCTCCCACTTTAAGCTGCTTTGGCCTGGTGTGGTGGTCATGCCACTTGGCCCTTTGTTTTTGAATGATCTCTATTTTCTGTAGAGCCTCAAGGTGGTATTCATCCAGCTGATTAAGCTGTTGAATTCTATATTTTTGTGCATCATCCAGATTGATATTCAATTCTATAGTAGTCCTAAGTGTTTTAACTTCAAACTCTATAGGCATCATGGTTGTTTTCCCATAGACTAACTGAAATGGTGTGAAACCAGTAGTAGTCTTCCAGGTGGTCCTGTAGGCCCACACTGCTTCTGGTAATCTAGTAGCCCAGTCCTTCCTATGTTGTTGCACTATCTTTGTCAGGATATTCTCCAATTCTCTATTGGTCACCTCAACTTGCCCATTTTCCTATGGATGGTAGGGAGTGGTTTTGTTATGCCTGATTTTGTATTGTTGCATGAGTTCTTGGATCATCCTTGAAGTAAACTGAGGTCCTTGATCTATTGTGATCTCCCTTGGGACCCCAAATCTTGTAAAAATTGTTGAATACAAGAAGTCTGCTATAGTTTTCTCCTTTGAATCATGCAAATCCTGTACTTCAACCCACTTTGTCACATAGTCAGTACAAACTAGGATATACCTCTTACCTCCTAACTATGGATTAATAGGTCCTACAAAGTCCATCCCCCATTTATCAAATGGTTCAATGTGAACATGTGGTTGGAGTGGCATCTCATCTCTGAGAGTAGGTCTACCCATCCTCTGACATTGATCACACTGACTCACATGCTTGGTTGCATATTTGAATAGTGAAGGCTAGTAATAACCAGCTTGCAACACTTTATATGCAGTCATTTTTCTTGCAAAATGGCCACCACAAGGTTCATCATGGCAAGCCTTTAGTATTTCAATTATTTCTTCTCCAACAACACATCTCCTCATGATTTGATCAAGTCCTATTTTAAATAGGCACCCATCAATCCATGAGAAATCTGCACTTTTCTCAATTAAAGTCTATTTTTCATGAGGTAAAAGTGTAGGGGATACTCTACCAGTGGCTAAATAATTAGCCATATCTACATACCAAGGTATCTGATCATTTAGAGAAAACAAATGCTCATCTAGAAATTGGTCTTCTATAGCTGCATAGTCTGGAGGTGTCAATCTGGATAAGAAATCAGCTACCACATTGTCCTTTCCTAGCTTGTCTACTATTGTCACATCAAATTCCTACAAAAGCAACAACCATATGATAATTCTACCACTAATCCTAGGTTTGTTTGTCAAGTATCTGATTGTTGAGTGGTCAATGTGTACAAATACCTGATAACCTATAATATAATGATGAAATTTGTTAAGAGCATGTATTACTGCAAGAAACTCTTTCTTTGTGATAGTATAATTTAGTTCAACACCTATAAGGTTTTTACTAACATAATAGATGGCATAAAAATCATCACCATATTTATATCCCAATATTGAGTCTATTGCATTGTTAGATGCATCAACATATATGTGAAAAGGTATGGTCCAATTTGGACCTCTCAACACTGGAGCAGTAATCAATTTTTCCTTCAAGGTGTTGAATGCTTGTTCACATTCTTCAATCCAGACAAACTCTGCATCTTTTGTTAACAATGTGGTAAGAGGTTTAGCAGTTTTTCTAAAGTCTGATATAAACCTCCTATAATAACCAGTTGATCCTAGGAAACTACGAATGTCCTTTTGTGTTTTGGGAGTAGGCAGAGTTTGGATGACTTCAATTTTCTTTCTGTCTACTTTGATCCCATCTACAGAAAGGTGATGTCCTAAAACTATCCCTTCCTGCATCAACATATAGCATTTCTCATTGCTTAAGGACAGGTTAGTTTCCTCACAATGTTTAAGTGTCTTTTCCAGATTTTCTATGGCAATTTCAAAAGTCTCACCATATACAGTGAAATCATCCATGTATACTTCCACAGTCTCTCCAATCATATCTAAAAAATGCTAAGAACTCCCTACCCTCTAAAGGTGAGAGTGCATTGCATAGGGCCAAATGGTAAGACTCGGTAAGAAAATGTCCCCCCGGGGGGGGGGGGGGGGGTTTTTCCTTTTTCCCCCCCCCCCTTTGGGGTCGTGTTGTCCCCCCCCCCCCCCCCAAAAAAAAAAAAGTCCCCCCCCCCCCGGGGGGGGGGCGGGGCCCCAAAGAAGGGGGGGGGGGGGGGGGGCCTTCTTTTTTCTTTCTTCTCCCCCCTTCTAAAAAAAAAATCCCCCCCCCCCCCCCCCCCCCCCCCCCCCCCCCCCCCCCCCCCCCCCCCCCCCCCCGGGGGGGGGGGGGGGGGGGGGGGGGGGGGGGGGTTTTTTTTTTTTTTTTTTTTTTTTTTTTTTTTTTTTTTTTCTCCTCTATGGTTGTCTTACTGGTCTGACCTGGTCTTCCAGATATATTCTATGTGTACAGGTCTCAGGAGCTATTCCTCTCATGTCAGAATACTCCCAAGCAAAGGCATCTTGATGTTTTTCCAATGTTTGTTTTAGTTTGGTCTATTGTTCAGTTGTCAACTTGTTATCTACATTCAACATTCTACCAGGTGCAACTTCTATTTGCTGAATATGGTGGTATTTCACTCCTACTAATGGCAACTCAGGAGGAGGACAGGAAGGTTCTCCCTAAAAAAAGTGGGAGATCATCTTATCCTCATCATTTTCATCTTCCAATTCCTCAAGTGTCATCATCGGTTGGAGCATTGATAGACCATCAACATTTTGATTTTCATTATCAGGTTCTCCCAACAAATATGTAGACTATGCAGGTGGATGTATGATTAGTTTCTTTATATCCTGACCATCTAAAATAGTCATTTGTCCATCTCTACAACTTATGTAGGCATCAACTATTTCCAGCCAAGGTCTACCTAAGATTAATGGGTATCCACCTAGTCCAGACTTAGATTGCAATACTAAAAAATCTATTGGATACTCCCATGCATCTACTGTAATAGTGATATCTTCCAGTATTCCATCAGGAAGTATTGTAGACCTATCTACCAACTACAACATAGTTTTAGTGGGCTTCAGGTTGGTCAATTTTAGTTTTTGCATGGTTTCCTAGGGCATGACATTGATGGCAGCCCCCAAATCTACTAGTGTGTTGGGTAAAATACAACCCTCTATTTTTATAGTTAGCACAGGGCTTCCTGGATCTGAATACTTCTGGTTGTAGGTATTTCCTAGCATAAGGTCAGCTAACTGACCTACCAAACTGATTGATTTAGCTAGTTTCCTCCCTAGTTTCTTGAGGCACAACTCTCTTATGGCCTTTCCATAGATAGGTATGTCTCTAATGGCCTGAAAGAGAGGAATTGTGACTATTAAGTTCTTTAAACTAGAGAGGATATCAAACTCTATTTGTATTGGTTTCTTGGGTTCCTACAACCTTTGTGGAAAATGTGGAACCTCCTCTTTGTTATGTACAGGTGTTGATTCTTCTTCTACCTCTTCTATAAGGGGTGATTCCCATTTCTCTATTTCTACTGGTTCCTCTTCTTCTACAAGAGGAGTGACTTCTACACCTACTTGCTTTCCTGACCTTAACTAGATAGGATCATAATCTACCTTGATATTATACATAGGGTACATCTCATTTTCCATATGATAGGTTGGTTGCTTGTTGTTTGGGTTTGGTGTTGGTTGTGTTGGTAACTGAGGAGTCCTTGGAGTAGGTAAAGTTGGTAGACTTGGTTGTAGTGGAGCTGGAGCAGTATGTTGTGGATACTGATTCCAAGCATTCTGATTTCTCCACTACTACCTAGGCTACTGATATTGGTTCCAAGGATAAGGGTTGTAAGGATTTTCTCCTTGGGGAAATGGATTCCAAGGTTGTTGACCATACCAACCCATGTTGGGTGGCTGGTTTTGACCTTGATTCTAGTAATTACTACCCCCATAGGATGACATTCCTGATTGCATATTGTTACCCATAGGAGACTGTTGCCAGTTCCTCCTATTACCCATGAAGTATGCCTCGGCTACTTCAGGTTCCTCTTTAGATTTCATTAATTGTGGACACAACTTCATTTTATGATCCTTCTTACAAACAACACATACACAAACTTTATTTTTTGGGCACTCATTTCTGGGGTGTTTGCCTCTGCATTTAGGATAGAAGTAGGCCAATGTTACCTCATTCTCCTACTTCTTTCTCTGAAGTAGAAGAGTATCCATTTGAAGAGCCAGAGATGATAACATCTCACTCTTAAGGTCTTCTAACATGTTGCCTATTTCTATTTTAGTGATAGTGGTTGACTGCTTAACATTTCTAGAGGTTAATTTACCCTTTCTTCTTGAGAAATTTTGACACAACTGCTGAATATCATCCATTTGGTGTTGGTAAATGTCTCCCCCAGAGATCATGTTTAAAGCTTCCAAGGATTCATTTGTTAGTCCTTTCAAAAAAATGCTTCTTAGGGACCTATCTCCTAGTTTTGAATGGGGTGATCTTTGCAAATTGAAGCTAAACCTATCCCAGTATTCTTCCATGGATTCCCCTTCCTTTTGGGTCATATCTAAGACTTCCTCTCTTGCATCTCTTGCTCTACCAAAATCTTGATACTGATCCAGGAAAAGTTTCTTCAACTATTCCCAAGTAGTTATCCATTTATCCCCCAAGCTGATGAACCAACGCAAAGTTGAATCATCAAGGGTGGAAGGGAATAATTTTAGTTTCTGAGGATCTATGGTGTAATCCATAGATCTACATAAAACATCAAATTTGAACAGAAATAGGTCTGGATCTTCTATTGGTAGTCCTCTAAAAGTTGGAAGGTGGGTAGGAGAGATGTGTTTCATCTTGTGATCTCCTCCTACCTCTCCTATTGGAAAACTAAAACTAGTAGATGTTTCCTCTAGATTTTCTGCCATTCTACCTACTACTGGTGTTTCTACCCCTGCTTCATTCAAAGCAGTTGTCAATGCTTCTAATTCATTTCTTTTATCCTTCAGAAGGAGGGATAAGTCAGTGTTTGAGATAGTTCCATCTAACACTACTTGCCAACATTCAACATTCAGTAGATCCTCCTCAGATTGAACTCTACTTATCTCTGATCCTGCTCTGGGATTCTGCTAAATTATTTTAGAGGGATCCTATGCAAATAGTGGGTGTTGCCGCCAATGCACAGGTGGAGATTGAGATGGTGAGAGTTCAGTATCAGGTTGAGGTTCTACTGAAGCAGAAGGATTTTGAGAAACAACTTCTTTATTTTTGACAAAATGACCATCTGGTCCCCTGTTCTTAGGTGGACTCATACAAAGTTTTAGATGAAGGTTTCTGAAGAAAACACTCTAGACTACTGTAACTATGCTTTCTTCAGAACAAGAAATTACAATGGCTACTCCTCGAAAATGGTGCCAAAATTTTGGGCAAAATATTGGTTAGTTTTCTATAGTTCAATTAATTGCCTCCATTTAATTGTCAACCCGGGGTAGCTCGTAGTCTTGTGAGCAATCGTGCAAAATCTATGCTTGTAATTTCTCCTTCGAAGATGAGTCCCTTAGATTATGGTTTGGGGGTGTTTAATTTTCATTGAATTTATATTTTAAACAAAAATTATCTAACTTATTAGTCTAAGAAACAGGACTAAAAACATTAAAAATCTAAATAACTACCTTGCTAGAAATTACAAAAAATAGGGAAAATACTAGAAATAAATTAATCTATTAAAATAATTACAGAAAATAAGGGAAATAGGGAAGAACTCTATTGTAAGTGGGCCCACACTTCCAACAAGTTCTACCCATGGTAGAATGTTCACCGGATGCTTAGAAGATGCTTTTTACAAGAACAATGCAGAGATTTTTATTAACAATTTACAACTGAGAAAAATACATAAAAAGTCTAAGGGGTCTTCTTCAGGGGTGGCCTACATATTTATAAAGTATGCGGCCAACCCTATTACAATGAATGAATCAACATGTGATTCATTGTTACAGTTGGTTGCTTGAATCGGGAAAAATATCATGATTTTTTAGCGTATTATATTTCTAGAATATGTTGATATTTGATTTGCTCAACTTACAAAATTAATTTATGTAACAACTAAAAAATAGGTGATGAATCACCTTTGACATTATCCCATGTTCAGTTATGATGCTAGAAATCCTTTCATGCTAGTTGTCAACGTGTTCACTCTATTCTACCGACCATAGAGTCATGTTAAAGTTTGATGCTAACGAGAATCAGGCATCATGGTTGAAGAAGTCGGAAGCAGGCACCTTTCATTCGCATAATGAGAAGCAGACACCTTCCACCATACAATGGGAAATAGGTGCCTTCTATCATATAATGAGAAGTAGGCACCTTCCATCATACAATGGGAAGCAAGTACCTAACGAAAATCAGGCGCCTAACAGTTAGGTGTCGAACGGAAGTCAAGCGCTTCAAAGAACTTGGGCGCCTGACTTCGTGCCTCTTTACCGATATTCTATAGATGTTTTCCCTTCATTTATTTGTAAGTGCCAGGTCCGAGTTGGACCTCGATGAAAACATGCCAAAATGCAACGATTTCCACTAAATCTACACAAATTACACTTAAAGACAAATATTAGAGAACATGCAAAATAAACTATCAATTATATATATAATTTCCATAAAACATTTATATCTACAAGAATATATGCCGCACATTATGGGGAAAAGAGTACAAAAAATGAGCAATTCTGTGGCTCATCACTCAAACTTTGGGTTCCCTTTACTTTTATTTTTTTGTTCCTTATCCCATTTCATAAACCTCACACTCTTCCTCTTATTGCGTTCTTGTATTTATATCTCTGCCAACATAGCATAGTTGAAAAGGATCTTCTTGGTTTGTATATTGGTCTCTTCTTATCAGGATAAATTATATGTTTTTTGAAGAGTTTTGGGCTTGATAAAATTAATTACAGTCCAAATTTTAGGGTCCACCCCCAATATGAACTTATGCACCTTTAATTGTTCATTGATCTCGTGTTTAGGTATAAATTTCAATAGTTTAACGAGTCATTGATAATATACCTCCACAGGCAATGTACCCTACTAGAGCATAGAGAACTCAAACTTCTCTACATAAAATTGTTCTGATAGGAATCTCTTCTTAAATGCCCTTACAAAACTATCCCATTTAAGGTCCACAACATGGATTCATTTGGATACTTTGAATGTGTTCCATAATTCTAAGGCTACATCCTAAAGATGAAGGGTTACCCAAACTATTTAGGTTTTGGGTAAGTAATTCTTCATAGAAAATAAAATTTCCAGCTCATTTAGCCATGACTCTACTACATCACCCACTTCTCTTTCATTAAATTTAGATACTTTAACATTCTTAAGGTCCTTGGAAATATTATCTTGGATCCAAGATCTACCCTCAATAATTCCTCTAATAGGATTCCTTTCTTGCTTACCTTCTAAATCCTTATTACTAATTTCCTTATTAACCAAGGTTTTCAATAATTTTTATTGCTACTCCATCTACTCCGGGAGCAACTTAACTACTAATGAAAGGTTTTCCATCCTCTCACTAGAGTCCATTGTTATTCCAATTTCTTGTTGGAGTCCATTGTTCTTCTGGACTTCTTACTGGAGTCTATTGTTCTCAAAGTTTTCTTGTTGGAGTCTATTGCTCTTCCAAACTTCTTTTGGTAACATACTACAATTTCCTCTTGTGTAGTTGATACCACCTTCTTGGATAAACCTCCTATTAAAATAGGTGCCATATACTATCCACAAAAGGAGCTAGGTAAGTTATAATTTATTCCAATTATACTTACAATTAGTTAGTTTCATTTCCCCATGAATTAATTGAGACCATTATCACTTACATGATAATAATCATGGTCACACTTTCCTTACTACAAGGTGCCATCCCTAATAATAAACTATATACTCTCTAGGATTTTTATTTCTTGGTATCACTAGTCCAAATGATGTGCAACACCCATCTTATCCTAGATCACATTAAGGTCCCTAAAATAGCAAGTATTTCCAAAGTAGAACATCAAGTCAAGTCTTATCCTAGGTTCTCTCCATGGAAAATTCTAGTCCTATGACCTAGAGCTCTGATACCAACTGTAACAACCCACCAAACTAAACCAAGAGAGATGTTTTTTTCACAAAGAAGTCCTAATATTTATAGAATTATAAGGCTAACCACAATTTGATTTCATTATCACTATAGATGACACTCAAATGGACAAGAGTGGCCAACATATTTTATTTATGGGGTTCACCTTTCTAAACCTCACCATTTAGAGAGTATGACAATAGTGGTCTTCCCACCTTTCCTATACCCTCATCGGTAAAGGAAAACTTGACCTTGACATAGGGATTATCCTCTAAGGCCCATAAAATTAAAGGGTGATGTCTTTTCCCTAAATCTTGTTGGAAATTTGAGGTATTTTATGCTGTCATTGATTTCACATGGATCACATTGAGTTTTGGTGGCCAAAGTATTTCATAAATAAGCATTTATGATATTTGGAAAGCATGAATATATACAAGGTTTTTGTGAAAACCAAGGCAAAAAAAATAAAAGGTTTTATTTAAAACCATGGATGGCATATTTGAAATGGGTTTTTCTTAAAACCCAGGTTGGCTTTTTGTTTCATCGAAAAAGGTGCCGTGGTGATGGAGATATTTAATTTTAAATATTTAAGTCTAATTTTTATTATTTAAAATTTAATTTTTATTATTCCACACTTAAGGACATTGAGATCCTACTTAAGAAACATGAGCAATCCCTAATCAAATATGAAGAAATTGAAGCCACATCAACAACTTTTGCCACCAAGGCAACTTTACATCCTAAACAAAACAAGGGTCAAAATAAACATAATCAGAATCAAAGGGGTAGACAAAATCAAAGATACTCATAGTACCAGCAATAGCTAAATCAGTAGTACCAACAACAACCAAATCAGCAATACCAACAATAGCTACATCAGCAATAGTACCAACAGTAGCCAAATAAGCAATACCAGCAGCAACCACGTCAACAACAATACCAACAGTAGCCAAGATGGCAAACAAGACCTCAAGGGGGTCAAAAAAACACTCAACAAGGGTGTGAATATTGTGGAAAATGGAATCATAATGTTGCTAATTTCTATCATAGACAAAGAGAACAGGGAGAACCACAAAATAATAATCTGAACACATTGTACATAGCCAACCAAGTTAATGTTGAAGATAAAGAATATTGGTATATTGATTCTGGAGCAGCAAAGCACATGACAGGAAGGCAAGATTGGTTGACAAAGGTTCAACCTACATGAATTCCATTCATTAATTTTGGTGATGAAAGTGCTATACCCATTGAAGGTGTTGAGGAGGCACCACTTACTTTGCATTATGGGAATAATGTTCCTGCAACAGATGTTTTGTATGTACCTGGTCTTAAAAGAAGACTTCTTTTTATTGGGAAGCTTATAGATAAGGGCTATAATGTCTATTTTGAAAAATATAAATGCTACATTAAGGAACCCAATGGCAATGTCAAAGTCATGGGAGTAAAAAAGGATGGTGTTTACTACCTCCTTACAAAATCTGTAACACAAACATCTTTGCATACAACAACTACTTTCTCTTTGGAGTATATTTGGCATGAAATATTGGGAAATTTAAATTTTAATAATCTTCAAATGATGGCTAGAAAAGGATTAGTTAAAGGACTTCCACATATTAAGAAGTCAAATTTTTTTTGTGAGCCATGTGTAATAGCCAAACACCATAGAAAACCTTTTGAAATAGGAAAGGCATGGAGAGACAATAGACCTTTGCAATTGGTTCATTCAGACATTTGTGGGCCAATGTCTCTTCAATATTATACTGGGGGTAAATACTACATCACTTTCATTGATGATTATAGCAGAAAGGTATGGATCTACCTAATTCAATATAAGTGGCAAGCCCTTGATAAGTTCAAAGAATTCATGGCACTTGTTAAAATAGAAAGTAGCTATCAAATCTCCACCTTAAGATCAAATAATGGTGGAGAATATCTCTCCAATGAATTCTTCAATTTTTTTAAGTACCATGGGATAAGGAGGCAATTCACAACCCTTTATACACCACAACAAAATGGAGTTGTTGAGAGGATGAATCAAGCAATCACAAATAGGGCAAAGTCAATGTTACATGCTGCTACATTGCCTAACTCATTTTGGGGTGAAGTTGTTCTTACTGCTGCATACTTGACTAATAGGTCCTACATAAAAGCCTTACATGAAAGAACACCTGAAGAAGCATGGAGTGGAAGAACGCCCTATGTGGGCCATTTGAGAGTCTTTGTATGTGATGCCTATGCTCACATTCCTCATAAGAAGAGGAATAAGTTTTATGATAAGAGCCAAAAATGCATATTTGTTGGCTATAGTGATAGTGCCAATGCATATAAGTTATATGAGCCTATTTACAAGAAAATCATTTTATCTAGGGATGTTACCTTTCATGAGTATCCCCCATATAATCCTCTAAAGTCCCCCACTTTAGAAAAATTAATGAAATAGTTGCTCCATTCATGCATACTATATCATCTAGCTCTTCACCTCCACTCATAAATCAAGAAATTCATCCAGAAGAACTCCCTACAAATGATCCATGCCCTCCATATCCTCCTAGTCCTCCATCTAATGATCAAGCAACATCATCCAATCCTTTACCTAAGTGGGTTCAAGCCACAATAGATGAAGCCCAAGCTCATTTGCCTACTTATACAGGTAAAAGACCTTCAGCCCTAAGAAACCAAGTGAATTATGCCCTAATGGCCAAAGTCCTTAGCCAACCTGAACCTTCTAATGTCAAAGAAGCACTTGGTGATCCTAAATGGATTCATGCCATGGATCAAGAATTGGATTCCATTGAAAGGAATCACACTTGGGAGTTAGTTGATTTACCCAAAGGCAAATATACCATTGGCACAAAATGGGTATACAGGGCAAAGTACAAAGAAAATGGCTCACTAGATTGCTACAAGGCTCGTCTAGTAGCTCAAGGATATAAGCAACAAGAGGGAATTGATTATGAAGAGACCTTTTATCCCGTGGAAAAATGACTACAATCAGGATAGTTATTGCTATGGCAGCTCAAAAGCATTGGTCCATATATCAAATGGATGTCAAAAGTGCATTTCTCAATGGTCAATTAAATGAGGAAGTGTATGTGAAAAAACCACTAGGGTACACAGTTGAAGGCCAAGAAAACAAAGTCCTTAGATTGAATAAAGCTCTATATGGATTGAATCAAGCACCCCAAGCTTAATATGCAAAGATTGACTCCTATTTCCACAACCTTGGTTTCACTAGATCTGCAAAAGAATCTACTCTCTATGTGAAACATTAGAGGAACCACATCATTTTGGTTACATTGTATGTGGATGATCTTCTTATTACAAGTGATTACACATAAGGAATAAGGTTTCTCAAGGAGGACTTATGCAAGAATTTTGAGATGACAGATTTAGGCCTCCTCCACTATTGCTTAGGCATAGAGGTATGGCAACAACATGGTAACATTTTTATCTCATAGGCTAAGTACATTTAGTCTATTTTGGATAGGCTTTGCATGGAGGAGTGTAAGCCCTCTTTAACTCCCATGGAAACTAGATTGAAATTGGTCAATAATGATGAAGAAGAAAGGGTTGATGGTACCCTTTATAGGCAGCTAGTTGGAAGTTTGATCTACTTAAATTCAACTAGACTAGATATTTGCTATTTAGTTGGCCTTATTTCGTGGATCATTGATATCACATGGATCACATTGAGTTTTGGTGGCCAAAGTATTTCATAAATAAGCATTTATGATATTTTGGAAAGCATGAATATATACAAGGTTTTTGTGAAAACCAAGGCAGACAAAATAAAAGGTTTTATTTAAAACCATGGATGGCATATTTGAAATGGGTTTTTCTTAAAACCCAGGTTGGCTTTTTGTTTCATCAAAAAAGGTGCCCCGGTGATGGAGATATTTAATTTTAAATATTTAAGTTTAAATTTTAATTATTTAAAATTTAAAATTTAAAATTTAAAATTAAAATAAAGTTAATTTATAGCGTCGACGTCAAAAGAAAGGAGGAGGCACATAATATTAAAGTTTAATTTATAGCATCGACGTCAAAATAAAGGAGGAAGGCATATATAAATATGCCACCAAATGTTTTGATTGATTCTCCCATGTCCTCGATGATGGTGATGCGTTTGAATTGCTAAGGAAGCGAAAGGTGCCAACGTGTTAAAGAGTGTGCAAAGGGTGTTCGTTCGAAGAGGGAGCAAAGGCGTCGCAGCTCATTCGAATCCAATAGAGAAAGGAGGCAATAAAAGTAAGGGAGGTCCCTTACCAAGCACCGTAGGCGCTTGTGGCCTAGCGACAAGAGGAAGGCGCGTAAGGTGTTGAAGCGCCAACAGATCCGAAGTTCGAATCCCATCGGTGCTGGTTTTGCAAAGTGAAAGGGAGGACTCTTTTGGCACACGTGGTGTTTGAGGACACGCTCGGAGCAAAAAAATAGAAGGTTTGTGCTCATTGTTCTATGTGAGTGGTTGGCTCACGTGGTTGTTGGCACCATGGTTAGAGTGGTGCAGGGGCAGCGATCGGGGATCGAATCCCGCTGAGGACAAAGGCAAGTTAATAATTTTTCCTAATATTTTATTTTTCTAAGGTTGCCCTAGGAGAGATAAGGGTTGTGATGCATGTTGAGAAAAAGAGAGATTTTTGGTGATTTTCCTTTTAGAAGTATATCATATTATATATCGTTGGAAAGCTTATTTCGAGGGCTATTTGATTAACTTGCTTAGAGGGAGAAATAAGGTGTATGTAAAGAGATATTTCTGTTTTTGTAAAGGGGTTCAAAAGTGAAGGTTGTTTTGTTCTTTTTCAAAAGTGATTAATTCTTTCATAAGGGGACATGATGCATTTTGTTGAGTAGGAGTGATAAGGTGTTATTTGGATATTGTTGTTGTGATATTAATCATGATCTCTAACCCTTGTTGAAAGTTGAAAAAGAAGTTTGTTGAGTGTGGCAGATTTCCAAAGAGGTTTCTTCATCTTCATAAAAGGTATGGGCACATTCTCCTATTGATTGATTATGGTGGTTGATTTATGAAATATCATTGGAGAGAAAAGGATTGATTGTGGTTTCCTTTTCGAAAGTGGTTGGTTGAATGCTTCAAGGTTTTCTGGTTTGAGAGTTGTGTTTAAACCTTGTTTTATAAGCATAGTTGTTGAAGCCCATTGGTTATGCAAAGAACTTGAAAAGAACATGAGTATCATTGTTATGTGAGATTTGTGGTTGAGCATTGTTGGAAACATTTGAGTTGGTTGATACATGCTTGGACTAGGGTTTTGTGAGAAAGAGATGTCTCTTGTGATGATTGGTTGAGTTGAGTTGATTGAGCCTAGTCAAGTGATGTGTGAAGTGATTGTTCAAGTTCCATGAAACAAACTATTCTATAAATCTGATTTGAGTTGAGATTGAGCTTAGAACATATTGAGTCTCTAACAATTCTCTTTATGCTTCTATGAGTTGACTTGAGTTGAGTTGAGATTGATTTGAGTTGAGATCATTGTGGATCATTGTTGTCATCCATTGTAGAGTGCTTTGCCATTCATTGTTGAGTTCATCATTGAGCCTTGCCTTTGTAGATTTGTGGATGAGATTTGAGTGCTACTTGAGCATGATTGGTTGAGCCTTTGAGAAGGCCTTTGGGATAGATTTTTGGACAACTTTGTGGATAGTTTTTGGAGCAAATTTTGAGTGAGTTCTTAGTGAGCTTGTTGAGCAGATTTGGACAAGTTCTGTGTGAGCTTATTGAGAATATTTGGACAAGTTTTGTGTGAGCTTGTTGAGCAGATTTGGACAAGTTCTATGTGAGCTTGTTGAGCATATTTGGACAAGTTTTGTGTGAGCTTGTTGAGCAGATTTGGACAAGTTATGTGTGAGCTTGTTGAGCAGATCAGTGTGTTGCCTAGTTGAGCAGATCAGTGGATTGCCTACCTGAGTAGATCAATGTGTTGCCTAGCTAAGCAGATTAGTGGATTTCCTACCTGAGTAGATCAGTGTGTTGCCTAGCTGAGAAGATAAGTGGATTGCCTACCTGAGCAGATCAGTGTGTTGCCTAGCTAAGCAGATTAGTGGATTGCCTACCTGAGAAGATCAGTGTGTTGCCTAGCTGAGTAGATTAGTGGATTGCCTACCTAAGCAGATCAGTGTATTACCTAGCTTTGAGTAGATCAAAGTAATCATTGTATTAGATAAGGATCCTTATTTTTATGTGAAATATTATAAGGAGATTATCTTGTGGAGTACCCCACATTGGGGGAACCATGTTAAATCTTGTGTCTCAATTGTGTGTGGTGACTTGTGCTCTTGCTTACTATTGCTATCTAAGTTATTAATGCACACTACTATATTTGGTTATTGCAATTAAGGACATTAATTGATATTGGTTTGGAAAGAAAGTAAAAAGTGGGCGCTATACTATTCAACCCCCTCTCAGTATAAGCTTGTGTTCTTCAATTGGTATCAGAGTGGGTTCCTTAGGAAAGGCTAACAGCTTGAGGGTAGATTCTACAAGAACATAGATGGCTTCATAGAATGGATCATCTACAAATAAGGCACCACTATTTGATGATAACAATTATGCTTTCTGGAGCATGAGAATGAAGAACTACTTGATATCACAAGGATATGAGGTATGGCAGATGGTTGAAAAAGAGTATAAGGTTGAAGGTGATCCCGAGGCAGATAAGACTATCAAAAAATTGGTTGAGATCAATGCAAGGGCAATAAATTATATTTTGAGTGGGCTACATGAGACAAATTTTGCAAAGGTCATGGTATGTAATTCAGCTAATGAAATGTGGACCAAGTTGCGGAATACTTATGAAGGAGATTCCAAGGTAAAGTTGTCAAAACTACAAACTCATAGAAAAATATTTGAGGAATTGAAAATGGAAGATTCCTTAGATATAGAAAAGTTTTTACTCTGAGTTGATGAGATTACTAACACCATGAGAGGCCTAGGATTTGAGATGAAAGAATCAAAAGTTACCCAAAAGGTTTTGAGATCACTTCCCATGAAGTATGATGCAAAGGTTTCAGCAATAGAAGAAACAATGGATATCAACAAGCTAACAATGGAAGAACTACAAGGAACTCTCACAACTTATGAGATGAGGGTGAGTAAGCATCAAGTTCCAATAAAAGAGATTGCATTCAAGGCTTCAGAGAAAGAGAAAGGGAAGGTTCCAGAGATAGATAGAGATCCAATTAATGATGAGGAAGCTAACTTCATCAAAAGGAATAAGGACTCAAGGAATTACAGAGATATGAGGAAAGTCAGATGCTACAAGTGTGGTGATCTTGGTCACTATGCACACAAGTGTCCACATGAAGAAAATAGTGATGATGAAAAATAGGGTCACAAAAGAAAATAATATGGAAAGCATAAGCATGACAAAGATGATAGATACAAGCAAAATAGGTATGAGAAGAAGAAAATTTTTATAAGGTAAAGAAATCTTACTACATTGTAGAAGCAAGTGATATCTCAGATCATAGTGATAGAGACAAGTCAGATGATGAAAAGGAAGAACATATATTCCTAGGAATAGAAGGTGAAAGAGAACAATGCTTTGTGTGTGGTCAAAGAAATCATAGATTAGGATATTGCAATGGATTTAGTGATAGTGAAGATGAGATGACACATCAAGGAAACAGACATGGTCAAAGAAATCATGAGAGTTTGTTTGCTATAGAAGATGATAATGATCTCAGTAACAATGAAGATAAAGAAGTCTCACTTTTGGTAATAAAAAAGGAAGAGGATGAGCCAAGAAAAAAAAATCAGAAGTCAAAAGGCTAAAAGAAGAATACAGAAATATTGAAAACAAGATTCGAACAGATGTCAAAATCAGAGAAGAACTACTTCAGACAATCAGTAATCTCAGAGAAGAGCTTCAAAATGCAAAAATAATAGAAGAAAGGATGAATGAAGAACTAAGGGTAATAATGACAAGACATGACACGTTAGATGAAAAGGTTCAAAAAGGAGTGGAAACTTATTTTAAGGCCGTATCTCACTTCCAAAAAGAATCACACTCAAAAGGAAAGGAAGTTCTTAAATATGAAAGCAAGGAAGCACCTAAGTTTTATGAAGAAAGTTCCAAAGTTCCTATGGCTCCAAATATTCAGTTTGGATCTTATTTTGAGATAGGTGAATCAAGTTCAAAAGGAAAAGAAATACTTGAAGAGAAAAGCAAGGAAGAAATTAAGGAAAAGGATTTAGATACTACAAAGAAAGTTCAAGGATGCAATGCACAAGTTGAAAATGATCATAGGGATAATGGTCAAGAAAGGTATGAGGAACCAAGGCATGAACAAAGGGCTTTTCAAGGACATTGTTTTTATTGTAATGGATTTGGACACAGGGCTATACACTACAGGGTCCATGGATCAAAGAAGTTTGATTTTTCTAGAAGAAACTTCAAAGGAAGAAGGTATGGTTTTTAGGGACATTGCTTCTTATGAAACAGGATTGGTCATAGAGCTTCTCAGTTCAAATAAAATGAGCAAAATGGTTTTGGTTTTAGAGCTACACAATTCAGAAGTCATGGTCATAATGGTCATGAAAACAGAGCTTCACAATACAGGGTTCAAGAAAGGAATGGATATGGAAATTATTTCAAGAAAAAATTCAGGATTTGGGCACCATCCAAAGGCTACAATATCAAGTGTTTTAATTGCAATAACTTTGGACATATTGCAAAATGGTGTAGGACTCAATTCCAAACAGGTTCAAGGCAAGAAGGTCAAACAGGTTCTAGACAAGAAGATCAAGTAATTCATCAAGAGAAGGATATCAAGAAAACATGGAAGGAAGTTGATAGAGGAAAGAAACAATGTAATATGGGAGTAAAAGTACTCCCACCCCAAAATTAATCACCTCAAGAGAGAAGGTGGTGAGGGGGCTAAGCTTAAGAGTCATATATTTTAGCCCCATAGGTGTCCCTTTTGCCATTGATGTCAAAGGGGGAGAGATTTGAGTAAGGGGGAGAGATTTGAGTTAGGGGGAGCAGCCTCCAAAGAGAGCATTGAGTTAGGGGGAGCAGCCTCCAAAGAGAGTATTGAGTCAGGGGGAGCAACTTTGATTCTCAAAAATGGTTTTTACAGTGATTGTGGTGATTTGCATTAGAGGTGTTGCCATCAATGACAAAGGGGGAGATTGTTGGAAATTTGAGGTATTTTATGTTGTCATTGATGTCACATGGATCACATTGAGTTTTGGTGGCCAAAGTATTTCATAAATAAGCATTTATGATATTTTGGAAAGCATGAGATATATACAGGTTTTTGTGAAAACCAAGGCAGGAAAAATAAAAGGTTTTATTTAAAACCATGGATGGCATATTTGAAATGGGTTTTTCTTAAAACCCAGGTTGGCTTTTCGTTTCGTCAAAAAAGGTGCCCCGGTGATGGAGATATTTAATTTTAAATTTTTAAATTTTAAAATTTAAATTTAAATTTAAAATTAAAAGTTAATTTATAGCGCCGACGTCAAAAGAAAGGAGGAGGCACATAATATTAAAGTTTAATTTATAGCACCGACGTCAAAAGAAAGGAGGAAGGCATATATAAATATGCCACCAAATGTTTTGATTTATTCCCCATGTCCTCGATGATGGTGATGCGTTTGAATTGCTAAGGAAGTGAAAGGTGCCAACGTGTTAAAGAGTGTGCAAAGGGTGTTCGTTCGAAGAGGGAGCAAAGGCATCGCAACTCGTTCGAATCCAATGAAGAAAGGAGGCAATAAAAGTAAGGGAGGTCCCTTACCAAGCACCATAGGTGCTTGTGGCCTAGCAGCAAGAGGAAGGCACGTAAGGTGTTGAAGCACCAATAGATCCAAAGTTTGAATCCCATCGGTGCTGGTTTTGCAAAGTGAAAGGGAGGACTCTTTTGGTGCACATGGTGTTTGAGGACACGCTCGAAGCAAACAAATAGAAGGTTTGCACTCATTATTCTATGTGAGCGGTTGGCTCACGTGGTTGTTGGCACCACGGTTAGAGTGGTGCAGGGGCAGTGACCGGGGATCGAATCCCGCTGAGGACAAAGGCAAGTTAATAATTTTTCCTAATATTTTATTTTTCTAAGGTTGCCCTAGGAGAGATAAGGGTTGTGATGCATGTTGAGAAAAAGAGATATTTTTGGTGATTTTCCTTTTAGAAGTATATCATATTATATATCATTGGAAAGCTTATTTCGAGGGCTATTTGATTAACTTGCTTAGAGGGAGAAATAAGGTGTATGTAAAGAGATATTTCTATTTTTGTAAAGGGGTTCAAAAGTGAAGGTTGTTTTGTTCTTTTTCAAAAGTGATTAATTCTTTCATAAGGGGACATGATGCATTTTGTTGAGTAGGAGTGATAAGGTGTTATTTGGATATTGTTGTTGTGATATTAATCATGATCTCTAACCCTTGTTGAAAGTTGAAAAAGAAGTTTTTTGAGTGTGGCAGATTTCCAAAGAGGTTTCTTCATCTTCATAAAAGGTATGGGCACATTCTCCTATTGATTGATTATGGTGGTTGATTTTTGAAATATCATTGGAGAGAAAAGGATTGATTGTGGTTTCCTTTTCGAAAGTGGTTGGTTGAATGCTTCAAGGTTTTCTGGTTTGAGAGTTGTGTTTAAACCTTGTTTTATAAGCATAGTTGTTGAAGCCCATTGGTTATGCAAAGAACTTGAAAAGAACATGAGTATCATTGTTATGTGAGATTTGTGGTTGAGCATTGTTGGAAACATTTGAGTTGGTTGATACATGCTTGGACTAGGGTTTTGTGAGAAAGAGATGTCTCTTGTGATGATTGGTTGAGTTGAGTTGATTGAGCCTAGTCAAGTGATGTGTGAAGTGATTGTTCAAGTTCCATGAAACAAACTATTCTATAAATCTGATTTGAGTTGAGATTGAGCTTAGAACATATTGAGTCTCTAACAATTCTCTTTATGCTTCTATGAGTTGACTTGAGTTGAGTTGAGATTGATTTGAGTTGAGATCATTGTGGATCATTGTTGTCATCCATTGTAGAGTGCTTTGCCATTCATTGTTGAGTTCATCATTGAGCCTTGCCTTTGTAGATTTGTGGATGAGATTTGAGTGCTACTTGAGCATGATTGGTTGAGCCTTTGAGAAGGCTTTTGGGATAGATTTTTGGACAGATTTGTGGATAGTTTTTGGAGCATATTTTGAGCAAGTTCTTAGTGAGCTTGTTGAGCAAATTTGGACAAGTTCTGTGTGAGCTTGTTGAGTAGATTTGGACAAGTTCTGTGTGAGCTTGTTGAGAATATTTGGACAAGTTCTGTGTGAGCTTGTTGAGCATATTTGGACAAGTTTTGTGTGAGCTTATTGAGCATATTTGGAAAAGTTCTGTGTGAGCTTGTTGAGCATATCAGTGTGTTGCCTAGTTGAGCAGATCAATGGATTGCCTACCTGAGTAGATCAATGTGTTGCCTAGCTGAGTAGATCAGTGGATTGCCTACCTGAGTAGATCAGTGTGTTGCCTAGCTGAGCAGATCAGTGGATTGCCTACCTGAGCAGATCAGTGTGTTGCCTAGTTGAGAAGATCAATGGATTGCCTACCTGAGTAGATCAGTGTGTTGCCTAGTTGAGAAGATCAGTGGATTGCCTACCTGAGCAGATCAATGTATTGCCTAGCTTTGAGAAGATCAAAGTAATCATTGTATTGGATAAGGATCCTTATTTCTGTGTGAAATATTATAAGGATATTATCTTGTGGAGTACCCCACATTGGGGGAACCACGTTAAATCTTGTGTCTCAATTGTGTGTGGTGACTTGTGCTCTTGCTTACTATTGCTATCCGAGTTATTAATGCACACTTCTATATTTGGTTATTGCAATTAAGGACATTAATTGATATTGGTTTGGAAAGAAAGTAAAAAGTGGGTGCTATACTATTCATCCCCCTCTTAGTATAAGCTTGTGTTCTTCAAATCTACATAAGTCCATCTATGTAGGATTATTTTAGTATAATATCTTAGTGCTTCATTAACACACCTTCACGAGCTAACTAAGGCCATTACCACTCACCTGGTAATGAGCATGGTCACCTGATCCTCACCATTCAAAGTGCCATCACTATACTATCTTGTGAATGATTCCAAAAACCTACAGTTTTTAGAACACCCAAGCATCACTGTTTAAGGTGTATCATTCCCAGACATATAGTTATTGCATCATCACAACTCCTCATAAATTTTTATTTTTTTTGTTATTGCATCACCACAACTCCTCATTGAATTCACAACTTCATAGTTATTGCATCACCGCAACTCCTCCTAGGATTGAGTTATCTTCTTGACTCAAGGGTTCTAAACTGGCTCTAAAATTATACCTCAAGGATAAACCCAGAAGTCTAATCATAAAATAAATTTTGCTATATTAAATATGCTTAAGTAGAACACTTTCCTAGCATATTTAATAAATTCCAAATATAATGCTAGCATAAAAAATATTTCTCCAATTAAAGTTCTATATTAAAGCATACTTATATATAACACATTACTAAACTAGCATCATAATTAATTTGCATAGCATAATTAAGAGCATATAGCACCTCCATCATCTCAAAACTGAAATAATGAACACCATCCATGAGTTTAAATCTATAACCATGAAACTGAATCTAAATCATTCTTTCCAGAACATAGAAACTAACATTTACTTTATCTATAAGAAGTATAAACTTAATCTAAGGAATGTATTCCATGATTTATAATTTCTTCTTTTCTTTCTATAATGCAATCATTCCATTTTATTTATAGCTATACATTCAAAATATTTAAGCAATATATCTTCCACTTCATAAACTATCTAAAATATTATAATCATAATGCCAATATTTTCAAAACATTTAGCTATTTCTCAAATTCCTAGAATACTCAAAAATGTTCTCATTATAATACATTATTTTAATATAACCACAACTGCTATCTTTCCTTCAGATCTTCTACTTGAAGCTCACCTCCAAGAGTAATGTGAATAATTCTAGGGATCAAGACAACTCATGATATGCAAATACACCCTACTATGCAAATCTCATATCCAAAATGCATAACATATAGATGCAAAGCAAGCAATACAATGAGAGAATCCCATACTTCTCCCTATAATGGAATTCCTTATCTACCTAAGCCTTAGGAAACCATTATATAAATCTTCCACTACTACTATTTTATTTATTCCAATTCAATACTACATAAACTCAAAAATATTGGAAAAACACTAAGCTCTAAAGTCCTTTCCTTAAGTGTTTGATTCTCTAAGTAAACAATACAATATTTACCTATGAAATATTAACAAACACTTTCTTTCAACCACACCTAAATACTTTATTAAAATCACATGCTTGCTTTCACATTTAACTCTACTTAATAATACTCTACTACTAATCAATAATAACCAACTAATTCTTTTTAATAGATTGAAAATGACCTGACATTAATTAATAGAGATAAACCATAGCTAAAGACATGCACACCAACAAATCAAAATATTTAGGTGCAAGCAACACTTGCAACAAACCAAAACAACATATCCCAACTATTGATCCCCTCCTAGACGGTGGTACATAACACTAGAAAGCAAAGAAAGGATGAACTGAAGGAAGACATGATTTAGTAGGAAGAACTCAAAAAAAGACTTCACTATAGCAAGAAAACAATAGGAAACTACACATACTGAGTTTGCCTAATTGAAGCCAAAGGATTAAAAGGTATAGAATTAAATCCAACACAACCTCCAACCTCCAAACCAATACAGTACACAAACCTAAAATAGTTATTGGATACCAAAGGTTGAAATAATTTTTGGACCCCCAAACACCTGGCCTAGCCTAACTAAGCCAAAAAAATAACAAAACCCTAAGTGAACACCTTACTAAAGGTAGAACAAAGATAAAGCTTGTGACTAAAAATAACTATCTAAATATGGAAATGCTACTACAAAAAAGGGATATAATAAAATCCTCAACCATGGTGCTTACACTCAAAAAAAGAAAATATAGCAACAACAAATCAATCTCCACCAATGCTTAGATCAACCAGAAGCATAACCAGATGAACCTTTTCCAATGATCTCACCAAAAAACTTCTAGAGACCCATAACAAAAGCAAAAACAATGAAGCAATAGAAATTTTTATGCCTAGCATCCATCAAAATAACATACAAATATTAATTGAACAAAAATAATAGATAAAATGCCTCTAAAATTTCACTCCAAAATAACAACCTTTCTCTCAAGCTTTTCGATCCAGAGTTTATCCTTCCCCTTCTTCTTTCTTGCCCCCAAAACTTGGTAATAACTCCAATATATAATTCCTAGAAGTTTAACATCAATTTTTGATCTTTCATACATGTCATCCATTGCACAAAAGTAACATTTATAAGGCTACATTACAAAGATTGCACACTTAACCAATGTTACCACCTTTTTATTAAAAAAGCTTTACCCTCAAAGGTTTAACTTATTATTAGCTTTTACTTTAATTAATCAATATCCAAAGTTTAATATTAGAAACCAAAACTCAATCTCATAAACTCCAATACCAAGATAATTATCATCATTAGAATTTAATCAATTACTAATCTTCTATAACTAATTAATTAATATTGAATGTTATTACTAACCAATAACATTGATATTCTTATTATTATTCTTATTATATATTTAAGCATGGAAAATTGACCCACCCAGGTGAGTCATTTTTCCTAGAACCCCTGAGAAGTCCCTCAAACTTGTTAAGGTACAAGTTTGAGCTTCTCTTCCCCTCCCTTTTTATTTTTTCCTAGCTTTGCCAAAATCACGGTCGACCTATACGGGGTGCAATTTTGACAAGTTAGGGTTTTTTCTTAGAAACCCAACTTTTTAACCAATCTCTAGGATGTTAGCCCTCCCCTAGGTTTACCTTTTTTTTTTCTCACCCTTTTACCTCCAAACCTCTTATAAATAGAGAGTTTGGATCCTCTTTGTTTTGCTAAGTGATATTTCCTAAGTCCTAAGAGATCTCTCCTGAGTCCTAAGTGATCTTTCCTAAGTGCTAAAATGCTAAGTGATGTTTAAGTGATTTTTGGCTAAGAGGATTTTGAAAAAAATTTCTAGCAAGATCAAGTGTTTTCTGGTCTTCTTGTACTACTCTACTTTTGATTTTTTGTTCTTGGTGGATAAGTATTGGAACCTTGAGTTGGAGTTTACAATTTTGTGGATGTCTTCATCCTTTTGAATGTTATTTTACAACCGCTAGGTTTCTTATTGTATTTCAATATTTCTAGATCATTAATTGTGAAATTTTGTGTTTTATTTTGCATTAATAGATCATTTTGCACTTCTATTTCAAATTCATACCTTATCTATAGAAGGCACAAGATTTGAAGATTTGGATTCATGGTCTCTCCTTACGGGGCACAATTTTGGATATGTTAGGTTTGGGGATAAAGTTTTACTTCTAATCCCTTGGTTTGTGTTTGCACATTTCATTTGGATAATAATATCACTGTTTACACTTTGTTTTTTGTATTATTTCATTTAATTGCATTTCATCTTGTTCATTTCCAAAAAGGTCAACAATTACTTTTGTTTTCAAATTATTAGCTAAAAGTACCAAGGGGGATTGACTGCTATGCCTCCAAGCTTAGTCACACAACAACCTAAGTAGGTCCCCAAATGATGATCAATTTTATTAGGGTTTTGTGAAGCTATTTTGTAGATTGTGAAGTTGTTGGATATATCTAGATGCAAGTTAAAATCTAAGGATAACCATCGGATCAAGTAAGTGCCCTAGATAAACTTCTTGGGTTGTTTTATATTTTATTTCTATCCATTTCCATAACAAATATAGATCATAAAAAAAAGAAAAATAATTTGGTCTCCTTCCTAGGCATTTGAAAGAGAAAAGGGCATATAGTTTGCATTGATACGCTATGGCATATAACATTAAATAATGCCTTAAAGGTATTTGTTGAATGTTATATGCCATACTATATCATGTTAGAAATAGATTATATTACATCATTTGGGTCATGTAAATGTACCTACCAAGGTACATACTTAGGACATTAGATTACTTTGGGGGGAAGTTACCTAGTTTCTTCATGCAATGTAATAAATGCACAAGTATCAATGTGCAAGCTATATATGTACAATTTATCCCTTACATAACTAGATAGAGTGTTGGCCAAGGAGCTTATATTCCTATATAATTGCCTCATTGTCATGGAGTATTATAGAGAATATAAGAGCATAACATAGATATATTCATCCATACTGGAGATGGATGCAATGTAGTCTAGTAGCATTATTCATGGACTGTTCATTTCCTCCATAGCTACATTGTATTCATTTATGTCATTTCTATTTATAGCATATTTTAGTCATCTCATAGATTTACTTTCTTTCATATTATTTTTACATGTTGTGATTGATATATCCCATTGCATACTATATCAAAATATAACAGTGGTATTAGATCTATGTAAGATCTAGCCACAGGAAAACCACCATCATCATTGAGTTTGAGTTTTTATCAAATTGATGTGTTGCTGGACTGGTCACTGAAAAAACTCTCAAAAGAATACAGGTGATAGAATTAAGGAGAGCAAAAAATGATGACTAAAAGAAATATCAGATCCAAAAATACTGATATTGCATTTGGCTAGGGTCTTTCCATAGAGTTGCAAAAAAAAACTTGTGAAGACTATGACTCAACATTCATTCCACTAGATTAACAAATCAACTAGTGAAGATAATTCACGATATCTAGAATTTATTAACTATTACCCAAATTTTCTTTTGTTGTAAAAAACTAATTCTTAGAATATTGAGACTCCTACAATAGAAATCTAGGAGACTTCAACTTTGTTGCTCGAAGGTTGGCGTACCTTCATAGTGCAAAGATTAGTTCCTTGTCCAAGAAAATAATACTATGGAAGAAGACTTTTGGATAATATTTGTGGTGAAGTTAGGAGACTAGAGATATCCATTACTAAATTAAGAACTTCACACAAGAAGAAAATGTCATAGTAGCCTTGATCAAGAAGAAATAGCCATAGTAGTCTTGATCCAGAAGAAAATACCATAGTAACCTAAATCCAAAAGAAAAAGACCATAGCAACCTTGGTCCTAAAAAAGGCCATAGAAGCTTTGATATTGAAGAAAAGACCATATAAGCCTTGATATTGAAGAAAATTTCATAGAAGCCTTGATATTGAAGAAAATACCATAGAAATCTTGATATTGAAATAAGGCCACAAAAGCCTTGATCCTAAAGAAGAATCTAGAAGTGAGTATCTGATTTAGAAGGAGATTAAGATTTTAGTACTAGTACTTTGTTAGAGGGAAAGGAAATTCAACGAGTCAGGAAACTTCCTACAAGAAAGTTATAAAGAGTATCTTCAGAATCAATCCAACACCTGAAGTAAAATTAAAGGTAAATATATCAGGAGGAGATCTCATTGAAGAACTTCTAGTCTTGGAAGAAGAAGTACTAGGAGAGTACTACTCGAATCTAGAATTAGCAGAATCGAAGATCCAAAGGAAGATATCACCACCAATTCTTATAGGAGAAGAAGGTTAAAGAAAATATCTCAAGGAAGACTAGAAGAAGCTACAAGATTAAATACCTTAGGGAGGTCTCAACGAGCATCTAGTAAAAGGCTTGGAGAGCCTTACTAAAGAAATCATCAAAGAAGAACTCATTGGAGAAATCCACTACCAAGGAGAAGCCCTTTATAGTGAAGTACTTGGAAAAATTATTGCCATTTAACAATAAATCCAAGAGAAGAATAATTTGACAAGGAGTGCCAAGTACTAGAAGGAGAATCCAGTGAAGACCTCAAGACATTCAAAATCTTGAGAAGAATATCCTGCTTGAAGTTAGAATTTGATAAGAAGACTTGAAGATAGAAGAAGTTCGCAAGATATAAGAGATTTGAATATTGTATCTCATAACAAGAAGGCATTGTTTCAAAGATAAATACTTCTTCAAACCTATAGCAAAATGAGGAGACTGCAAAAGGAGAACAAGCCACAAAATCCCAATCTCATGAAGGAAAATTTTGAGACCATATTCTAGTGAATAGGGAATGGTTTAGGATAGTATAGAGAAAGCAGCAAGATCTACATCCTCCATAGAAGCATCATAAGAGCTACAAAATATTTCAAAAAGGTATGCAACTATTGGTGCAAGTAGATTCATTAATTGGATTACTTATCAAATTTATTAAAGCACCTTAATTTAGATCAAAGTTGCAATAAGAAACATTGTATTACAGTATTCAAAAGTGCAAAAAGAGAACATTTAATTTTAAGGTTCATTTGCACATTAGGATTTGATTATATTTATGCATTACAACTATTTATCAGCTACCTATCATCTACTTTGGAAAGCAAAATAAGACTAGTCCCTACAACTTTATTTATAAGAAAATTGTAGAATAATTTTTGAAGATTCATTTCATATTATTCTTGATTAGTTGCAGTAAATTGATTAAGTGCATTAATTTTGAGAGTTAATTGGAGTGATGAGGTGAAATTTTTAGTCATTAAAAGTGAAATATTACTAGATTCATTTACACTATTCTATTTATCTCAAAATATTATTGTTTGTGTTCTTGAGAAAGGCACAAAAATAGAATTTGTAAAAGTGTCTAAAGACACTATTAGTGCACAAAAATCTACAACATTGAGTGGCATGGGAAATCCACAAAATTATCTCAATATTACAAGCATTGGAGAAGAAAGTAGCCACCAAATATCAGTAAAGGAAGCCTCTAATGGAGACTTTGCGAGTCTCAAATTCAAAGCATAATAAGTTTTTTTACAAAGAAATAGTGTAGAAAAATACAACAAAAAAAGATCTTCTATCAAGTGGTTACAAGCTTGGATTCATTTGTAAAATATCCAAGCAAAAATGGAAAGGTGTCTAATAAAAAATACAACCTTGAAACCCCTATATTGTTGTAGACACCTAAAATATGTCATGTCGAGGCGACTAATCATATGGGACATGCTAGAAGACCATATGGAAGACCTTGGATAGATTCCAAGGTATAACAGTGGTTTTAACCACTCATTTGGGTACCTTTGCCTAGTTAGTGCTAGCCGCTGATGATACCTAAAATTAGAAATATTGATTGCGCCTATTAGCCATGGTTAGGACTCAGAATTAGTTGGTCTTCATCTAACCCAAAATCGGTTGCAATGACCAATTGGTTGTAGATTGGGGCAGTTTGAGTGAGGAAGGTTATGGATCCTTCCATCCAACAAACTCAACTGCCCAATATTGATATTAGCTTCCTCATGAAGCTACTCCTAACCCTTGGCAATTACTCTATAATCCCCCTCCAAATTGGGGAAAAGAGAGAAATATAATCAATTGAGCAGTGAAGCCCTATTGAATTGCATACTCATTCACATGCATTAATAGGAATACATTTTCTATCCAATTGGAGATCATATTGCCATGGAGATCCTAGGAGGATAGGAGAGCCAAGAAACGCTAATATGTGCAATCCATGCACCCATTGAGCAATTCAACTACAAAATATATCAAAGAACATAGAGGCGACCCTTGACCATCAATTTGGAAAGGAGAATCAGAGAATTGACCTTGATTTGGAGGGCAAACTTATTTTAGTGTCCATTGTGGCTATCAGCCATGGTGAACAGTGCCCATCGCTTGAAGGACCTGTGGTCAGCAGGTGACACCTGATTTCCTTGTTATTTACTTTATAGTTTGTTTAACTAGGTTAGATTAATCATGCTATAGGTTTAATTCAGTATTCTAGAGACATTTGACTGACAAAGGAGTTAATTGCAATTTTCCTTAATTGTTATAGTGTAGGCATAACAAATCTTTTTCATTCTTCCATTTATTTAATTGGTTAATTAGAAGTTTAGATAGATTTATCTTAGTTTCTTTCATGTTTCAAATGGTATATTATCATGTTTTAGATCAATTTATATGCATTGAATCACTTTCTTAATTTCTTAATTATCATGTTATCTTTTGTGCAAATACCCTTTTAAAGCCTCATCAATAGAGGCCTCCTTTGTTTTTAATGTTTCTTGTTGTTTATTGAATGTAGGACTAACAAGGTTTTGGGATGCAAGGCAACAAATTCCTCTAATCACGGATAAGAGGGTCATCTACACCCTAGAGCAGTTCGTGTCACCTTGGAAGGCATTTTTGATTGCATCTACCCTTGAGAGGGATTTGAAACTCTATTGTAATTGATGTATCAAATGGGTATCCCTAAGAGGGACGAATCTGTAACTTGGATTCATTGAGATTAATAGAGGGATTATTTATGTTGGCAATTTTGGGTATGTTGCCTAGATTTATGTTTGCGAGTTGTCATTGATGAAAAAAGGAGTTTGTGTTGATGTCAAAAGGAATTTGTGCTAATGTCAAAAAGAGTTTGGTGATAAAAAGATCTTGAAAGTTCCATGATGTTTGTTTATGGGTTTTTAATTAAAACCAAGGTGACAAGGTTAAAGGTTTTTCTTAAAACCATCTGGACTCATTAAGGGTATTTATGAAAACCATATTGGCTTAATGAAAATGTTTTTGCTCCTTGAAAAAACCTTAAAAGTCCATTTTGATTATTAATAAATAAATTAACTCAAACCTTTGAAAAGGTTTTAAGTTAAGTTTATTATTAATAAAATAATTATTATTAATTTAATAATTATTATTGAAAGGGTTTCTAAACCCTTAGCGGTGCTCATGTAAAAGACTTACCTCGTCGATGTCGTTTGTTTGGAAGGAGCGTCGACATCAACTTGCATGGGATGCAAAAGACTATTAAAGGGCATTAATTCCTAAGGTTCAATACACCTCCAATTTGTGCGATTACCTTCGAATTCGTATTGCTCTATGACCTTCAATTTTGTATTACTCTGTGACCTTCGATTTTGGATTGCTCTATGATTTTCGAGTTTTGTATTGCTCTGTGTTTAAGTTATGATTTCGTATGCCTGTGATGAAGACAAATCTGTTTGTCTTTAATTTTTGCAATCAAAGGGAAGGTAAAAGGACGAGTGGCACTTGAGAGTTTTGTTGGGCACTTGTGCTCCAATGGTAGAGGTAGTGGAGTGAAGGCACTTGCTAGGCAAAGGTGTCAAGATCGATTCATATCGGGCGTGTTTCATTTTTGGTCGCGGATTATTGTGCATGTGGTACAATAGTTGCCTTGGGCCACAAGTTTGGAGGAGGAAGCACTTTGACACTTATGTTGGTGTCTCCACACTTCTCCTAAGGTTGGAGAATTTATTTTTGGCCAAGGTAGATATTTTGTTGATAATGTGGAATATTTTATTTGACTTGGCAAATTATTGTTGGTAATTGGATGGAGGTATAAGGTTAAATAGAAATATTGCTTTGATATTGTTATTATTGATGCTTAATTTTTATGTGGTAAATGCATTTATAAGTAAATGTATTTTATGAGTTATAAGGGTTTAAGGAATAATTGTGCTTAATGTCATATTGGGGTTATAGAACCTTTGGAGTTATTGAGTGGATATTCTCTTGTAATTATTTTTTGAGGTTGAAGTTATTTTGTGATATATTAAGTAGGAGTTATAAGGTGTAAAGGACTATTGTTGATATGTATGTTTGTGAGTTTTTATTATTGATGAGTTGGAGTGATAAGGTGTTATTAGGACTCTTATCATTGTGCATTATTCCATTGTTGCTAACTCTAATTTGTGGCAAATTGAGAGTTAGTGTTGTGACATATTTTGAGTTCTCCTTATTCATCAAAGTAAAGGTATGGGCACATTATTCCATGGTTATTATTGATTGATGGTTTTCTAAAAATAAGTTTGGAGTGAAAAGGATTAAATTAATTTTCCTTATTTGGAGTGGATCTTATTTTCTGAAAGTGGAAGTATTGATTATGCATTATGATATCATGATGAGTTTATGAGTTATTGCATAATTCTAGTTTATGAGAGTGGAAGCATTTGAAGTTTAATTTAGGATTTTTGAGTGAGAAGCTTATGCCATTGCTATAAGTTGTTGAAACCCTAATTGAGTTGTTTGGTTGTTGAGAGTTGAAGGACAGAACATATTGAGTCTCTAACAATTCTCTTTATGCTTCTATGAGATTGATTTGAGTTGAGATTGAAAGTTGAAGGATAGAACATATTGAGTCTCTAACAATTCTCTTTATGCTTATATGAGATTGATTTGAGTTGAGATTGAGAGTTGAAGGATAGAACATATTGAGTCTCTAACAATTCTCTTTATGCTTCTATGATATTGATTTTATATGATTGGATGAAACACAATGGGTCTCTAACAATTCTCTTTGTGTGTTCACATTGGGAAAGTTTCTTGGTAAACTTGCTTGAGCTGATTTGGGCAAGTTCTTGGTGAGCTTGCTAGTATTTATTTGGATAGGTTCTTGTTGAAGAACTTGTGGACAGATTTGATGAAGTCTTGGTGAAGACTTGTGAGCAGTTGTGATTGGTTTGTTTAAGCTTTGAATTAATCTTGGGACAAATCTGACAGATATTTGAGAGCAGATTTGTGCTAGACCAGAGGACTGAGTTTGGTGCAGATTTGTGATAGAGTTTGAGAGGACTTGTGCTAGACTGAATAATTGTGTTTAGTACAGGTTTTGATGAGTAGTTATGGAGGCGATCAGTGAGGACAAAAGTCTATAGAGCCAAAGAAAGGAGGACAAGACGTCTTCTATGGAAAGGAGTTCCACCTGCTAGCGGTAGAAGAGGTAGTGATCTTCTGAAGTATCATTTCCAAAGCTTTGGGGGATAGGACATCTCCTTTGGGCAGGAGGCTCATAAATACTTGTTGAGGGGATAAGACATCTCCTTTGGGTAGGAGGCTCATAAATACTTGATGGGAAGGATTATCCTTTAGGCATGAGGCTCATAAATACTTGTTGAGGTGGAGGATTATCCTTTGGATAGGAAGTTCATAAAATTTGTAATAGGGAAAGGATTTCTCAAAGAAATTGATTGAGAAATCTTTTAGTGAAAATATTTATGTGTATGTAGCTCGTATTAGGTGAACCACGTTAAAATGGCTCTTCTTTGTGTGTTGATTTTTGTGATGGTTAATGTTATGGTGATGCCACTGCTATCTAAAGTAAAGTTTTTTAAATGGTTGCATCTTATACTATTCACCCCTCCCTCTCAGTATAAGTCTATGTTATTCAATTGGTATCAGAGCGGGTCTCTCCAAGAAGAGCCTAACAACTTGGAGAAGGATCCCTCGGAAGATCATTTGAGCACAGAAAGTGATGAAGAGATTGAATTTGATTTGAAAGGGGAATTCTTTTTGGCCCTAAGAAATCTAGAAAAAGTCAGGGAAGAGAATTTTGTTTTAAAACAACAAAATCAAGAAGAAGAGATGGCCAAAATAGAACTATCTCAAAATCTCACAGACTTCAAGATCCTAGCTAAAGAAGGAAATAAAGTTGAGCAGGTTTTGACAGAGGTTTTGAAAGGGAAGGAAGCTGAATGTGAGAGAATTGAAGAAGAGGTGGTTTCTCTAAGAGTTAGACTTGAACAGATGAGTCTTAAACAAAATATTTTTCTTGGAAAGCAAAGGGAAGAAGATCTCCATATACAAGAAGAAGGAACATCTAGTAGAAATAAAGTCAACTTTCAAAAACCAAAGGATACCATAAAAGAAGAAATCAAAGGATAGAAATGGACAAGAGTTGATCACAAAAGAAGGAACACTCATCAAAGGCTTCCAAACAGGTTACACAATGCTTTCCATGGCTATTGTTTTTCTTGTAATAAATATGGTCATAGAGCTATCCATTGTACTAGGATTGTGAATGACAATGTTAAGAAAAATGTTAATTCTTTTGCACCACTCATGGATGATAGTATTATGTGTTACAAATGCAATAATTTTAGGCATATAGCTAGAATGTGTAAATTGGAAAGATCTAGTGAAGTGAATGTTAGGAAAACAAATGGAAATAAAACTAGATATATGATAGTTCAAACTACTCTTCATGCTCAAGATAAGGAAGAAAAATGGTACCTTGATAGTGGATGTTCTAGGTACAAGACTGGAGAAAAATAAAAGTTTATAGTTCTCAAAGAAACTACTAGAGGGTCAGTTAGCTTTGGAGATAACAGATCGGTTAAAATTTGTGGAAAGGGTTCTCTAAGTTTAGATGGAAAAACTAGAACTGAAAATGTGCTTTATGTAGAAGGATTGAGACATAATATTTTGAGTGTTAGCCAACTTTGTGATCAGGGTCATATGGTGACTTTCTATTTTGATAGATGTGAGATAAGGAAAGTAGAGAATGGAAAAATCATTGCTAATGCAAGATGAACTCCTAACAACCTCTACATGCTAAGTGAGATAAAAAGGGAAAAGTATTTTTTGTCTCAAGAGGATGAAAGTTGGCTATGGCATAAAATAATGGGACATTTGAGCTTTGATAATCTTATCAACATTAGCCATAAGAAAGCAGTCATAGACTTACCTAAATTGAAAAGACCCCAAAATACTATTTGTGGTCCTTGTCAACATGGAAAGTAAACTAGAACCAACTTTAAGGCTAAAGGGTACATGTCATCCAAACCTTTAGATCTTATTCATACTGATTTGTGTGGTTCCACCAGAACTCAAAGTATACAGGGAGAGATTTACTTCATGCTTTTCATAAATGATTTCTCTAGAATGACTTGGGTTACCTTTCTAAAAGAAAAATCTAAAGCCCTTGACAAGTTTAAAGACTTCAAAGAAATGATAAATAATGAAATAGACAAAAGAATAAAATGCTTAAGATTAGATAGAGGAGGAGAATTCACTTCAAATGAATTTATGGATTATTGTGAGCAATAAGGGATTAAGAGGGAATTTTCAGCAGCAAGAACTCCTCAACAAAATGGAGTAGTTGAAAGAAAAAACAAAACAATTGAAAATATGGCTAGAGCTATGTTGAATGAGTCAAAGCTTCCTGATGGTTTTTGGAAAGAGGTAGTTAGTACAACAGTGTATATTATCACCATAGCTCAGTTAAGAGTCAATCATCACAAAACTCCCTATGAGCCATGGAAAGGAAGAACAGCCACAACAAAACATTTCAAATTTTTTGGTAGTAAATGTTACATCAGAAGGGAAGATCAAAATTTAGGGAAGTTTGATCCTAGATGTGATGAGGGCATTTTTCTTGGGTACTCCAACAAGAGCAAAGCCTATATATGCTACAACAAAAGAACTTGTACTATTATGGAAAGCATAAATGTTACAGTGGATGATAAAACAGGGATAAGATAACCATTTCAGGAAATTGATGATGAATATTTCCAAGAAGAATTCAGGGAGGATTCAGATAAAGAAGAAGAGGAAAGACAACTCCTTCCTAAAACTCCATCCAGATATGTTCAAAAACACCATCCAAAGGATCAAATAATTGGTAATCCAGAATTCAGACATACAAGGAGAAGAATCATATCTTCAAATTCCCATACAGATGTTTTGTTGTTATCTTAGATTGAGCCAAAAGATCTCAGTGAAGCTTGTGTAGATAAGTTTTGGATAAATGCTATGAATGAAGAATTGGAACAGATAGAGAAGAGTGAGACTTGGGAACTTGTTCCAATACCTAAAGATAAAAATGTCATTGGCACTAAGAGGGTCTTCAGAAACAAGCTAAATGAAGATGGTCAGGTTGTCAGAAATAAAGCAAGGTTAGTTTGCAAAGGTTATGCTCAAGTAGAAGGAATTTATTTTGAAAAAACTTTTGCTCCAGTTGCTCGTCTTGAGGCTATCGGAATGTTTTTGGATTTTTCAAGTTTTAAAAATTTCAAGGTCTATCAGATGGATGTCAAATCAGCTTTTCTAAATGGTGTGTTAGAAGAAGAAGTCTACATTGAACAACTAGAAGGGTTCTTACTTTCAAAAAATTTAGATTTTATGTGTAGATTGAAAAAGGCATTGTATGGTTTGAAACAAGCTCCTAGGGCTTGGTATTCGAGGCTTGACAAGTATCTTCAAAAAAAAGGTTTCAAAAAAGGTATGGTAGATAGCAATTTGTATATAAAAAATGATGGAAATAATATCTTAATTGTGGTTGTTTATGTTTATGATATCATTTTTGGAGGTAATAACACCAAAATGCATAAATATTTTTCTAAAAATATGTAGAGTGAATTTGAGATGTCCATGATTTGGGAATTGTCCTTCTTCTTAGGACTTTAGATTGCCCAATCAGAAGAAGGAATATTTCTCTCACTAGGCAAGTACATAAGAGAGATGCTGAAAAAGTATGGTATGGAGGATAGCAAACCTGTTAGTACTCCAATGATTATAGGGTGTAAGTTGAGCAAGGATGATGAATCTCCAGAGGCAGATCAAAGGTTGTATAGATCCATGATTGGCAATTTGCTTTATGTTACAGATACCAGACCAGACATCATATAGGCAGTGGGACTAGTTGAAAGGTTTCAGGATGCACTAAAAGAAACTCATGTTATGGTAGTAAAAAGGATTCTCAGATATCTGAAAGGCATTATGGATCCTGGGCTTTGGTATCCCAAGAATGATAAGTTCACTCTCACAACTTTGATAGATGTAGGTTGGGCCGGTAATATTGATGACAAAAAAAATACCAGTAGTGGAGCTTTCTTTTTGGGGAATTTTTTAGTTGCTTGGTTAAGCAAGAAATAACCTTCAATTTCCTTGTCTACAACAGAGGCAGAATACATAGCAGCAGTAGCTTGTTGTACACAATTTTTATGGATGAAGACTACCTTGGAGGATTTCAAAATAAAGCATGATCAACCCATTTCCATATTGTGTGATAATACAAGTGCCATAAGTATCTCCAAGAATCCAGTAATGCACTCAAGAACGAAGCATATTCCCATCAAATATCACTTTTTGAGAGAGTAGGTTCAGGACAAGCAGGTTAAGCTGGAATATGTGCCTACTAAGGAATAAATTGTTGACATTTTCACTATAGCACCCTAAAATTGGCACAGTTAAACCCTTAGTAAAAAGATAAAAATTTGAATTTTAACCCCAAAACCGCCCGTTAACCGCTCCCCTCATTTTTTGCGCCATTTTTAGGATTTGTTTTGACCGTTGGACGATATCGTCGACGATCAGACGAAATCATCCCAGATCGGACGAATTCGTCTGGAACAGAACGTCCAGACGATTTCGTCCCAAAACTAAATTTTCATAATTAGCTTCTATTTCAACAGCTTCTCTAACTTGGGCAGAAAGCGTGTCTGTGTGGTTAGAGTCTCCCCCATTGGAGATCTCCCAAATTGGGGTGATCTCCAACCTCCTAACCTCTCCCTAAATCCTATATAAACTTAGGATTTTTCTTGACTTCCCCCTGGCTGATTTTCCCTGCAACTTTAGTTTCTCGTGCATTAGAACACCTTCGCACCATTGTTTGCATTGTGTATTTCAAGTTTTTCTTGCAAGAATTTTACTGTTTTTCAGCTGGAGCAAGCTCGGATCGTCGTTGGCGATTCCAGACGATTTCGGATGATCCTGTCGTAGATCGGCGATGATCTCATACGATTGGAGGTGATCTCGACTGCAGTCCAGATTGGGGGCAATCAGAGCCCGGAGTTTGCATTTTTTTATCTTCTCTCTTCATTTCCTTATGCATTAACTTAGTTTATTCTATTTCTACATTCTGGAGTTCACCTCATTTAGCATAGATGCATGATAAAGTTAAAATAAATTATTAAATTAATGCATTTCCTTTAATTGTTATCTGGATTTATCATTTAGGTAGGTTTACTATTATTTCTATCATTTCCCCTTGCTTTTGCAGTTGCATTTTTGGTCTTTGGTATCTATTTCTGTGATTGCAGGTTTTTGATGAATTCGTCTGATGAATTCGTCAGGTCGACGATGATCTCGTCTGATCTCAGATGACCGACTATGATCTGAGATGATTCTATGCAATTGTAGATGATCATGTAAGATTTGAGATGATCTGGACTTCTACAAACCTCAGAATCTTCATCAGACATCCGAAATCAGGTACATTCTATCTTATTTAGCACACTTTCTATGTTTAGCACTTATTCATGCTTTTTGTATCCATATAAATCAGCATTGGCATATAGAATAGCTTAGATTCATCTTGGCCAAACCTAGGAATTGAATGATTGAATATAAAAATGAACACATCAAACCCATTCTCAACCTAGGCATGGAAACTGCCACTCAAAGTTTCCTGGTGAACCCCACCATCCATCAAAAATTCACCCTTATACCCCTCCCCCGAGAGGCGCGACCTTCAAAGGGCCTCTCAGTCCGAGGTATTGTCCCATCCTTCTCGCATCCCCCTTTCGGGCGTGGATCCTATAGCCTGAAGGTAAGGATGCAAAAAATTTGGAGCGATACATTTTGGTGAACCCGACGTGAAAACTAAAAACCTTTTGAAAAAAAAAAGGGAGAAGATTGTTAAGATTGCATATCATATTTAGATGGTAGATTATAATAAAAGATGAGTTGTCACCATAAATGTTGAAAATCAATTAGCAGCCATAGAGATTACTTCTTTGCTTAGAGTACCTCAAACAAATAGAGTCCAACCTTTATGGGACGAACTTGATAGGAGATTGGGTATTATTTCATCTAGATCAACAGAACTTAGGCAAATTAAGAGGTTTGTCCTAGATAGAATCCTGGATCCTGATCAAGTGACTTTATACCATGAGCTTCAGAGAGCTTGCCATAGGTGGTTAGCAGATAAAAGAGCACTTGTGTCTTCCGAGTTGTACACCTTTGAGGAATACCTCGACAACGCAGTTGTAGTACATAAATTTCTATCTCGTATAGAGGATCAAGAGGTCATTCTTATGGATAGAAAGAGATGGAATAGAGTTCCTAGAGCTGTGTTATATCGAGAGTATTGCCATGAACTTTATTTCTATAGGTCAGAGTCTGAAATAGATAATATCACCATAGCACACTTTGTCAAATTCTTGAAAAACCATTTCCAATTTGAAGAGGAGCATTTCATGACTCCCGATGAACTTGATCCTATTAATGATATCCATAAACTATTTATAGAAAACTAAGCCATTCTTTTATTATTATTATTTCTTGCATTTAGTATGTTGTTTGTTGTCTTTATAATATTATTATAAAAACAAAAATATAACAAAAATTAAAACATTTTCTTTTAAGTATTATAGTAGGTATATAATTAAAATATATACCTCCCAAACTTGTCGCATATATATATATATATATATATATATATATATATATATATATATATATTTGCTAAAATCTAAGTTTAAGCATAATGACTAGACTTAGGAATGGAAAACAGACTGAAGTAGAAGAAGATTGGTTAGGAAAACCATTAAATAACCCAGATGTCCTTCCTGAAGACCCAATTCAGGAAGAAGGAACCCTAGACCAACAAGAAGAAGAGTTTGTTGTAGGAAATGAACAAAAAGAAACTGTTAGAGAGGAAGGATCCTCATCCCCTAAAATGTCTCCGGGAGGAGTTGTTACTTTTGAGAACATGGAACATTTCTGGAAGTTCCTCAATACTAATATTGGCGCTCTTAATAGAGCAGTCCATATGGACAAGGATCAAATTAGTGACACTCAAGCAACCCTAGAAGAAATATATCACACACGCACTAATCCCTTGTCCTTCGTTGATCAAGAAAGTGATCAAGCTGGACCATCCAATTTGGATATGGCCGCTATAATCCAGAACATGCAACAACAACAGGTTACCCAACCACCTAGAGTGCCTGTTACCAAGCCTAGAGTTATTCCCACACAAAAGAAACCTTCATTCACTGCTCTATTTTGCCAAGCTATTGATCAACATACCTCAAATCAACAAAAGCCCAAAACAAAACCAAACACCAATTTCCAACAATCTGGGATACAACATAATGCTACTACAAATCTTCTTCATAATACTCTCCCTACCAACCATTTGCATAATAGCAATATAGCATCTAATCCTTACGTCACGCCATCATACGCTCACAAATCCCATACTCATGTACCACCGAACCAATATGGTGGACAAACTAGTAATCTGGAAGCCATGGTGAAACAGTTAGTCTCCCGCATGGACCAGATAGATCCCTACCATCCCTCGTACAATTATCGAGAGATGTGTAGTCAGCCTTTAGATCCTATAGTCGTAGCACAACCATATCCTAAACACTTTCCTATGCCTGTCCTACCTATATACAAAGGAACCGAAGATCCCATAGAGCATCTTCGTATGTTTAGGATAGCATGTCATGATATATCACATGATGACTTGTTATTACTAAAAATGTTCCCAAAAAGTTTAGGAGGAATGGCATTAGAGTGGTATTATCAATTACCCACTCATTCTTTGAGGAATTTCGAAGAAACAACCGAGTCTTTTGTTCATCAATTTAGTGCCTACATCGAAAGGCATGTAACCATTAAATATTTGTACAACTTAAAACAAGACAAAGATGAATGTTTTGCTGATTTCCTAGCTCGGTGGAGACAGTTGATAGGAAAATTGCACTTTGTGTTACCTTATCGAGAAATGTTGGATATCTTTATCAATAATTTACAAGAACAACTATCCTATGAGTTATCAATTGCTACCTTGACCACCTTCGATCAAGCTATAGACTTAGCTCGAAGAGTGGAAGATGCTCTCATTAGGAGAGGTCAGCTTAAAAAGAAAGACGATGAGAAAACATCCAAAAATCAATATAAGAATAAACAAGTTGTGGGTGATGGAGTCACTGATAGCAGAAACATTGCTAATGTTAATGCTATGAAAACAACGGAGAAGTTTATACTGAAACCTCCTGATAAACCACCTCAAGAATTTACTAGGTTAAATCAACCTCTATCAACCATTCTACCACAATTATTAGAATGAGGTTTGATCCAATTACCAAATATCCGGGAACCTGATCCAACTATACCCGGATACAGAGCTGATTTACACTCGTGATTTCCATAGAGGACCTGGACACGCTACCAACTCTTGTAAAATATTAAAACATAAAATACAAGACTTAATTGATAACAATGAGATGGAGGTGCAAGCCTTTCAACCTAAACAAAATCCTCCTAATAATGCTCAAAAGAACATCCCCCAAAATCAGAATCAGAATGCCAATCAATCATTGGACATATTTCAACATCCTTTACCAAAGCATGGTAAAGAGGTGGCTAATCAAATTGAGCATCATAATGTTCCCCCTCCTACCCGATATGTAGGGACTATTAGTGGACATTTACCTGCTCATGATCTGCAAATATTTGACACAACTTTATCCATGGTTACGACCAGGCCTCTACATAATATTCAGACACCTGATCTTAGTGATACAGAATATGAGACTGAGAGTGATATGGAAATCACCTCAAATCAATCGAATAGCTCTGAAGATGAATCAGATCCTATTCTACCTATCACAAATCATATGGTCCCAGAAGAACCATTTCCAAGAAGAGTCACTACTAGACCATCGTCTCACCAATTACTTTCTAATGAACAAGCCATAAATGCTAGACCAAGACCCATTCATCATCCGCAAAATAATATTGTAGGTACCATCGGAGTCGTTACTAGACAACAAGCTCAAAATTCTCAACAAGATCAAACTCAGAATGATGGATCAACTCCATTTGTTTTGAAAGTTCCTAATAAAGGGAATCATGCGCCTAATGTTCAACCTAAACCTCCTTATAATATTAATGAACAATTATCAAATACTACAGACTAGAATTTCCCTTTTGGACCTTTTAAGATATTCTCCTACACATAGGGATGAATTAATGCTCACATTAAGCCAAATGATGGTACCACAAAATATTCAACTCTGAAGCCATGGCCAATACTATCATAACTCGAGAAGTCGATTGTATTGACTTTCGGGATAGAGATATACCGCAACATAGTTTACATAAGGATAACCCCTTATATATTACTGCCCTAATTGGAGATGTAGCAGTTAAACGAGTCTTGATTGATAATGGTTCATCTTTAAACATTTGCACTTTTGACTTCTACCAAATATTTGGGTTTAGAAGTGATGAAATGAAAAGAACTGATATGATCATAAAAGCCTTCAATGACGAAACACAAGAAACGTGTGGAGTTATTACTATCCCATTGCAAGTTGGTCCAAGAACCTTAGACACGACCGTGTTTATTGTACATTGCCCTGCATCGTACAATATACTCTTGGGTCACCCTTGGATCAACGCGATGCGAGCTGTTCCCTCAACTTTACATCAGTGTGTTAAATTCGAATTTAAAAATCAGTTGGTTACCATTCATGGTGATCCTAGACCCTTTGATATGTGTGCTTTGGCAGAACCTGTTGGAGTTCAATTTTGCCCTGCTCTGTCATCCACACATCCTAATTCTCATCATCCATCTAAACGTGTGAAACACACACCCATAACATCATCTACTTTTTCTCCATCAACTCCACCTCTACATATAGTTCAACCATCTTCTGAACAAACCACATTAGGACCTCAAAAAGATCCTAAACCCACAACCAATGCTTCTTGTTTTACTCCTATAACTTCCATACCTATATAGACCCATCCATCGACATCTCTACAACATCTACACCTACCAGAGGCATATTTTACGCATCCGAAGATGTAGGAAATGTTCCTTCTACCTCTTACGCTCTTACTGATGAGCTCTTACCCGATTTATCTAAAATTCTTATATCAGAGAAAACAAATGTTGCTATGCAAGATTCCCTTATTTTAAATAATTTGCCACCCTCTCCTCATACCTTGGGCCTCCCACAGCCTATGGGAAGTATTTACCAAGTCGGGAGCTGCGCTTTTATTTATAAGGGATATGACTGGGGAAGAATACCTAGAAACATCAAGACACATTATGATGGATATGCTCGATGTTATTTTACTAATGAGTATATTAAAGCTAAGCCTATAATGCTTAAATTGGGATATAAAGGGAAAGGTTTAGGACCTTTCCAAAATGGTATGAAAGAACCTTTTGAGGTAGAGCCATGGCCTACCCGATGTGGTGTGGGCCTATTTCCTAGTAAGGGTCAGCCCTTCCCATTTGAGGATGATGATCAATTCATATGTTACCAAGATTATTTGGATGAACGCGATGCTTTGCATCTAATAAATAAGCCATTTACATGTAATATGCTATCCATAGCTTACCCTCAGATGATCGCTGAATCCGACGATGAGTTGGAGGGAGATATCTTCCATGATGTCTCCGTTGAGGAATTATTACATAACGGATTTTATTTCGATGGCTCTATACCTAGTATAGCCCAGCTTGAGGCCACGACTCCTCAAGATGAATTATCCAAGCTAACCTCGGAAGAATTACAAGAATTGGGCGTTTCACCCACCCCACCTAATTTTGAGAGAGATCTACACATGGAAGTAGAAAACGTCATAAAAATTAACATTGGAACCGAAGATAATCCTCACATAATCAACATTGGATCAGAATTGAGTCAAGACAAACAAGATAAATACATTGCATTTCTTAAGGAATATGAAGATGTCTTTGCTTGGACATATGAAGATATGCCAGGATTAGACCCTTCTATAGTTATGCATCACCTAGTAGTCCATCCGGATGCTAAACCTGTTAAACAAAAACTTAGAAAAATGCATCCTAAAGTGGCCTTACTAGTCAAAGGGGAATTAGAAAAACTCCTGAAGGTTATTTTTATACAAGCCATTGATTATGCTGAATGGATCTCGAATGTAGTTCCAGTAACTAAGAAAGAAGCTACCAAAGTTAGGGTTTGCACAGACTTTAGAGATATTAATGTTGCATGCCCTAAAGATGATTTTCCTCTTCCCAACATGGATCAGATCATTGATTTTACTGCTGGGAGTGGAATGATATCCTTAATGGATGGATTTTCTGGTTATAATCAGATCAGGATAGCTCCTGAAGATCAGGCTAAAATAACCTTTATTACCCCTTGGGGGACCTTTTGTTGGAAAGTGATGCCATTCGGTTTGAAGAATGCAGGTGCAACATATCAACGAGCCATGACTTATATCTTTCATGATATGATGCATGATATTCTACATGATTATGTAGATGATATTATAGCTCGTTCCATCAAAGAAGATGATCATTTAGATGACTTGAGAAAAGTATTTGATCGGTTAAGGGAATATCTTATCCGACTGAATCCAGCCAAATGTATATTCGGAGTTAAGTCCGGTAAATTATTGGGGGTTATAGTTTCTTTACGTGGCATTGAAATTGACCCTCTCAAGATCGTGGCTATCACTGATATGCCCGCACCCACAAATATATCTGAATTACGGAGTCTACAAGGTAAGCTTCAAGCTATTCGTCGCTTCATCGATAAGTTGGCGGACAAAACAGGACCCTTTCTTAAGCTTCTTAAGAAAGATGTCTCTTTTCATTGGGACGACGAATGTCAGGAAGCATTTGAACTCCTCAAACAATATCTCCTTAACCCACCTATGCTTTCACCACCTAGACCTGATCGCCCATTTATCTTGTATATTTTTGCTTCAGATTTTGCCTTAGGAGCTATGTTAGCTCAACTTGACGATGAGAAAAGAGAGCGTGCTAATTATTACATTAGCCGAACCTTAATCAGTTATGAAACCCGCTACACAGCATTAGAGAAACTATGTCTAGCAGTCATATTTTCTACACAGAAACTATGCCATTATATGCTCAGTCAAAAAACGTATGTTATTGCTAAATCCGATCCTTTGCGGTATCTCATGAGTCGACCGTACTTATCTGGTCGCACAACAAAGTGGGTTCTTGCGCTAAGCGAGTTTGAACTCATGTTTATAGGACAAAAGTCTGTTAAGGGTCAAATCATAGCAGATCAATTAGTTGCTGCACCCTTAGAGTCTACCCATCCCCTCATCATTGAGTTTCCTGATGAATGCCTTAAATTAGAGGCAGACCATCCGGAGCAATGGTCCCTATACTTTGATGGAGCCCGATGCATGAGTGGGGCTGGTGCAGGTATTATTTTAATATCTCCATAGAAACATCTTATACCTCTATCCTTTAAATTAATGTTTGCTTGTACTAATAACACTGCTGAATATGAGGCTCTAATCCTTGGATTACGAGCTGCCTTGGCACTAAAAATTAAAAATCTATTGGTTTTTGGTGATTCTCAACTTGTCATAAATCAAATCAATGATGTTTATCAGACCAGAGATGATAAATTACGTCCATATAAAGCATATGTCTTACAATTAATATCTTTATTTGATCAAGTTACCTTGGAAGCTATTTCTAGAACTAGCAACCGTGCGGCTGACGCTATGGCTGCAGCTGCATCTCTTTTGCCCTTGGAGTTAGATGACGAATATGCTACCATCATTATTCATCGACTCCAGGAACCCGCTTCAAATAAATCATGCTTAGAACCTTTGGATGTGTTTCTAATCAACGAAACTACTCCCGAACCTTGGTACACTGATATATTTAATTTTCTTCAAAATGGGACCTTCCCTGAAGGTTGTAATAGCAACCAACATCGGTTATTACGTAGACGAGCAAGTCGCTTCGTAATTATTGGCAATACGTTGTATAGGAGATCTTTTGAAGGCATCCTATTGAGATGTTTGAATTTAGACGAATCTAGATCAGCTTTGAGTGAAGCCCACGATGGATCTTGTGGGGGACACTTCAGTGGTAGCGCCATTGCTAAGAAGCTCCTTAGGATAGGATATTTTTGGCCCACCATGGAGAATGATGCACATGATTACGTGCGCCATTGCGACAAGTGCCAGAAACACGCTGACCTTGTCCATGCCCCTGCACAAGAACTATAGGCTATTTCATCTCCTTGGCCCTTTTCAAAATGGGGCTTAGACATCATTGGAAAAATCAATCTTGCATCATCTGATGGACACAAATTCATCATAACTACCATCGAGTATTTTACAAAGTGGGTTGAAGCTATGCCCTTAGCTTCCTGCACTGGAACCCAAGTTTCCAAATTTATCTTTAATCAAATTATTTGTAGGTTTGGAATTCCTGCAAATCTCATCTCGGATAATGGAACTTGTTTCAAAAATAAAGATGTCAAGAAATTATGTCAAAAATATAAAATTCAACATCGTTGGTCCACTCCCTATTATCCTCAGGGTAATGGCCAAGCAGAAGCATCTAATAAAACATTAATCAAAATCCTTAAAATATTGGTCAACAAATCTGGCCGAGATTGGCACATCCAATTATATCCTGCTTTGTGGGCTTATCGAACTAGCGTTCGCACTCCCACGGGCACTTCACCTTTTGTTTTGGTTTATGGCATTGAGCAGCTTTTTCCCTTTGAATTAGAAGTTCCTTCTTTGGCTCTACTACTTCAAGATACTGAAGTAGGAGATGAATATCATGCTGGCAGATTTAGTCAGCTGGAACTCCTAGATGAGAAGTGCATCAATGCTTTGGAACATCTTCGTGCCTACCAAAACAAGCTTAAACGAGCATACCTCAAGAAAGTTCATCATCGATCCTTTGAGATCGGTGACCTTGTCTTGAAAGAAAATAAAAAAATACTAATGCAACTAAAGATCTTAAAGGTAAATTTGAGCCCAACTGGCTTGGACCGTATATCATCACTGCTAAATTTGGATCGGGAGCATACCGATTAGCTACCTTAGATGGTAAAGATCTTAAAGAACCTATGAACATTATGCATCTTAAACGCTATTATGCATAAAATCTGGTCATTTCATCATTGTATATATTGTTATTTTGCATATTGTTTCATTTTAGTCATTCATATAAAAATTTCAAAAAACAATCACATTGTGTATCTTCTCAATTCATCAATCAAAATCAAAATATAAAAACATCAAAATCATCAAAATCTTCAAAAACATCTTTTATTTTCGTACTTGTCAATTCTTGAAGTATTGCAGTTATATTTTCAGTTATTTTGGATAAATTAGCATTTATTTGGAATCCCGCACTTTCACACTCACATGCATAAATATCTTGATTTTATTTGGTATGATTATTAATCTCTCTTATATCAAAGTCCACAGTTGAATTAAATAAAGTTTTGAGCATAGAGAATTGATCTTGTTATTTACTTGAACCAAGTATATCTTTTCACATTAAAATGATTTCATTGCAAATTCGATATGATGCTACATAGTAGAAATGGTTTCTTGAGCGAAAAGTTTCCCCTGCTATCCTATCATGCACATGGTCTAGAATATTTGAGAATTGACAAAAGGACAAGCTCACCCCCGCCCAGAATAAAAATCCCTTGCTCTACAGCCAATCCGAGCAAGTATCCCTAGTATAGGAAGAAAAAGAAAAGTCAAAGAAAATGAGAAAAAGAAAAATATCATTTTGTACCATCTCAGCAATATTTCAGCATTATCTCAAGTTCCAAGCAAAAATACAAAAAAAAAAAAAAAGAAGAGAAAGAGAAAAGAAAAAGCAAACAACAATAAAATCCCTTTTCCCTACCCTTTGAAAAGAAAAGAAGGGTGAATGAGCTTGAATCCCTGGAATTTTCAATTATTCGAAAACTGTGAGGTAAGCCCCATAACAGGCGGTTTGTGCCCAACCCGCTTGGCCTTGGGTAATTCCTAGCGTGGTGATATGTCTGTTACATTAGTGACCTTCTTTTGTACAGACCTATGTCGGCTTATGGATTAGCTAGCTCTTGATGACCCGACTTACATAGTAGTCTGGTATGGTTACATGCATATAAATCATGGTCAACGAACACTTATTTGGTTAATTCAAATTACTTGTATCAAATTATCTTGCTCAAAATTGGTGAATGAACAATACAATTGCACACACATTTGTATTTGAGAGATTTTTGTATCATTATGATAGATCAAGATCGGCAATGAACTCACATCTGCACATGGGGTTCCTTATAAATCTACATTTTGTCTTTGAGATAATCTAAAATATTTATGCAAATCTTTTGGAATAATTTCATCTTCTTATTTAAAAGAACATCTGTTTAGTATAAAAACAATTACATACATTTTTTTCAAAAATCCAAAATTTCTTTCAACAACATATTCAAAATCTAGCAATAAAGTCACGTTTATATATTTTTTTTGTTTATCTCAAAATCAAAAATCAATTATGCAATAAAATTACTTTTTTGGATTTCGCGATGATGGTATAAGTCTATACCTATAATTCTATGCCTAGCGCAAACCATTGTTCTAATTTTATTTCCCATTCATTATTATTTATAAAAACATATGGCTTACATCATTATGTTACACAATTGTGCTTTAAAAAAAAAAAATGCACAATCTTTCTATTTCATTTCATTATGTCAACATTCAATTTTGCAATGATGGTATAATTCCTAGGGAATTATTCAAAAAATTTATCACACTTAGGAATTTATGCCTAGCAAAAATCATTTTTTAAATATATTTCATGCATAATTTTTTTATAAAAATCTGAAAACAAATCATCACCATCATCATTTTTCATCATCACAACCCCAAGTCTTAAGACAGTCTCTTAAGCACTCTTTTACTTTTAGCAATATTTCTATACTGGGATTAGCTTGACGACCTAGCGAGCGGCGACTCCATGAAATGGTCTATAACAGACGACAATGTCCTTTGAAATTATTGTTAGAAGTCCCTTTATTTTTCATCAAATCACACCACAAAACAACCAATTTGTTTACATCAGATTATTTCATTTAAATTTTATAGCATGACATAAAATTATACTATTTCCAAATGACATAATTACATGAATAATCAATCAACAATTCTAAAATTGAAGCATCATCAAACATATGGACAAGTCATATCACAAACAAAAAAGATCATATATATATATATATATCAAAATATATGTACATCATATCACAACTGGATTGGTATGCCACAATCTATACCCTGGCATACTCAATCCTCTCAAAAATATATCCAATCCAGTCTATAGCAGCTAGTCTCGAGAAGCCCTCGAGCTCTCAGCCTCATCTCCTCTCCCACCCTGGCATGGAGGAGGTGGTCCCATAGAGGTCCGTGCTGTGTCTCGGGTCCTCACCGTCGATCATGAGGATGTCCTCGATGATCCCATCCTGATCGGCTCCGCAATGCCGGCTGGCAGCTGTATCCTCTGGCCCTCTGGAACTCGCTGGAAGTATACTCCTTGATAGAACGTGGTCTGAGCAATAGACCATGCCAACTCCTGCATGCTCGCCCCTCCACTTCGAGCCCTGAGCCATGTAGCCTCATCCTAAGAGTCTGCACCTGAGCTCGTAGGTGGGCATTCTCAGCCCGGAGAGCCGCCATCTCGCTACTCTCCCCCACCTCGACACCCTTGCCCTTATCGAGCGATGGTGGCCTCTCCCCCTACTGAGAAGGGAATCCCTCCTCCCTCCTCCCTATCTACTGTGGTCTCTGTAGAGCCTGTGGCATCCTCTGGCATCTCTCCTATGGAGACCGTCATTGCTCTCTCCCTCTATGACCCCACGCTGCCTCAATGGCAGCCTGGCACCGCCTCCCCATCCATCGCACAACCACATGCATCGGACCCTATGCCCTCATCATCCGAGGAGGGTGGATGCCTATGTACCAGGCATCATATCCATCAATGACCCTAACATCATCCCCATCCACTAGCTGGATGGGGGCATCATCCACATCCTGGCTCTAGAATCGTTGCATATCTAGAGCCCCGCTCAGTGTGGTATTATCCCGGATAGTCCGAGAGTACTCATAGTCCCTGAGAGATGGGATCCCCTACTGTAGACCGAACTATCACAAAACTTAGTCATAGCGGTGGAGCTCTACCTCTCCCCACTCCATCCTCAGCCAACAGACTCGCCTGATGTGAGCCAACTCCTATCCATCCTCTCCCCACCCTGGATGCTCTCTCCATGGCCTCTAGGTGATCTAGTCAGGGATGAGGTCGTCTAGTAACCTCCGTGACATCGATAGATCTATCCGCCACTGTGACCCTCTCTGGAGCCACCAATAGAAAACCTGAGGTCTCTCCCGATCAACCCCTATCAGTGGGAGTCCTACCGGCCTCCGCACCGCGATGTGCTCCCAGCACCATACCTGTAGTAGCGATGTCAAAACCAGACATCGACCTCCCTTGTATACGACCCCATGCAAGATCCTATACAAGCGACACAATACAAAGCTGCCCCATGCAAATCTGTACCCATGGTCTCTCATGTCATAGACCACATCTGAAAGGAGCCATGGTAATCTGCACCCACTCTGGTGGCACAGCAGTAGGCCACCCACTACCCCTACCAAAACTTGAGTCAACCTAGATGCCCTAGGCATCTGCCTTAGAGACTCGATGTTCACTCCGCCCTTCTCCAGGGTGAAGCTCGGGTCTCCGCACAACCTCATCATAGCCTGGCCCTGATTGGCCGTAGGAGTCATCAACCATCCTTGTATGGGGATCCTCAAGATCCTCCATACATCCTCCAAAGTGGGAGCCATCTCCCCTATCGGTAACCGAAAGCAGGATGACCCCGGATACCATCTCTCTGCTAGGGTTGTCAGTAGCCCCATGTCTGTCAGTATTTGTGGCATCTCTACCACATGCTGTAGTCCGACCTATGCCAGTTGGTCTCGCTCCACCTGATTGAGCATGGCCACGTCATCCCTCAGCCCCCCATATTTCCATTCCTAACTTTTTAGTAATCCCCTCTACAAAATAAATAATCAAACAATAAAAATCATCAATAGATAATCATTAAAATCAGTTAAATTAATTTAATCTTCTAAAAACAATAATGATATCATCCACCATTGGATGATATCATCCTAAATTAGGTCAAATCGTCCTTTGTAGGATGAAATCATCTTCGATTTCTCAACTTGGGGATCGCCCCTTGTTGGACGGGATCGCCCCTATTTCATCGATTTTGCCCCTAGACGAAATCGATGATCTAGGGACGATTTCGTCTCGACATCGTCGACGGCCTAAAAACGGTCGCGATGCCCCAAAATAGTCAAAATTTAAATAAAAAATTACACAAATCAAATTAAAAACATAATTCACTAAGTTTAGATCCTTACCCGTAGCCCGTGCCGGACCTCTGTCGATCTGTGCGTGGTTTCGACCATTTTGCCCGCAGAGCTCTAAAAATAGTGAAAATGAACAGTAAAAATGAATTAGGGTTTTACCCTATTTTTCTTAATTTTATTTAAAAAACAACATTTTTTAAAATTTTGCTTTTCCGTGCTTTTACCTCAAACGTTCGATTTGGGTAAAAACACGGAGGGGGCACCATAGCAAGCAGTTGTACGATTCGACCTAGAATCGTCGTCTAAAAAATTGAGTAAATTTTTGCTTTCTCGTAAAATGGGAAGAACTCGTCTTTAACGCATTTTCTTCAAAAAATTTGCTAAAGAGGGGGCAAAATGTAGCACCCTAAAATTGGCGCAGTTAAACCCTTAGTAAAAAGATAAAAATTTGAATTTTAACCCCAAAACCGCCCGTTAACCGCTCACCCCATTTTTCATGCCATTTTTAGGAGTTGTTTTGACCGTTGGACGATATCGTCGACGATCAGACGAAATCATCCCAGATCGGACGAATTCGTCTGGAACAGAACGTCCAGACGATTTCGTCCCAAAACTAAATTTTCATAATTAGCTTCTGTTTCAACAGCTTCTCTAACTTGGGCAGAAAGCGTGTCTACGCGGTTAGAGTCTCCCCTGTTGGAGATCTCCCAAATTGGGGTGATCTCCAACCTCCTAACCTCTCCCTAAATCCTATATAAACTTAGGATTTTTCTTGACTTCCCCTGGCTGATTTTCCTTGCAACTTTAGTTTCTCGTGCATTAGAACACCTTCGCACCATTGTTTGCATTGTGTATTTCAAGTTTTTCTTGCAAGAATTTTACTATTTTTTAGCTAGAGCAAGCTCGGATCGTCGTTGGCGATTCCAAATGATTTCGGATGATCCTGTCGTAGATCGGCGATGATCTCGTATGATTGGAGGTGATCTCGATTGTAGTCCATATTGGGGGCAATCAGAGCCCAGAGTTTGCATTTTTTTATCTTCTCTCTTCATTTCCTTATGCATTAACTTAGTTTATTCTATTTCTTGCATTCTGGAGTTCACCTCATTTAGCATAGATGCATGATAAAGTTAAAATAAATTATTAAATTAATGCATTTCCTTTAATTGTTATCTGGATTTATCATTTAGGTAGGTTTACTATTATTTCTATCATTTCCCCTTGCTTTTGCAGTTGCATTTTTGGTCTTTGGTATCTGTTTCTGTGATTGCAGGTTTTTGACGAATTCGTCTGACGAATTCATCAGGTCGACGATGATCTCGTCTGATCTCAGATGACCGACTATGATCTGAGATGATTCTGTGCAATTGCAGATGATCATGTAAGATTTGAGATGATCTGGACTTCTACAAACCTCAGAATCTTCATCAGACATCCGAAATCGGGTACATTCTATCTTATTTAGCACACTTTCTATGTTTAGCACTTATTCATGCTTTTTGTATCCATATAAATCAGCATTGGCATATAGAATAGCTTAGATTCATCTTGGCCAAACCTAGGAATTGAATGATTGAATATAAAAATGAACACATCAAACCCATTCTCAACCTAGGCATGGAAACTGCCACTCAAAGTTTCCTGGTGAACCCCACCATCCGTCAAAAATTCACCCTTATACCCCTCCCCCGAGAGGCACGACCTTCAAAGGGCCTCTCAGTCCGAGGTATTGTCCCATCCTTCTCGCATCCCCCTTTCGGGCATGGATCCTATAGCCTGAAGGTAAGGATGCAAAAAATTTGGAGCGATACATTCACCAAACCTCTTCCAAGAGAGACTTTTGAGTATTTAAGGAAGAATTTGGGAGTACTTTTACTCCCACCCCAAAATTAATCACCTCAATAGGAGGCGGGGGAGGGGCTAAGCTAAGAGGCTCATTCTTAGCCTTGAGCCCCAAAGGTGACCCTTTGCCATTGATAACAAAGGGGGAGAGATTTGAGTAAGGGGAAGAGCCTTGAGTTAGGAGGAGCAAAGCTTCAGAGAATGGATTTCAGTTGGTTTCAGTTTTGACAGTTGATAGTTGCTTGAAAGTTTTTTTTCAGCAGTGGTTTTAGTAGTGGTTTGCCATCAATGACAAAGGGGGAGATTTTTGGTAATTTTGGGTATGTTGCCTAGCTTCATTATTGTGAGTTTTCATTGATGTCAAAAGGAGTTTGTGTTGATGTCAAAAGGAATTTGTGTTGATGTCAAAAAGAGTTTGGTGACAAAAAGATCTTGAATGTTCCATGATGTTTGTTTATGGGTTTTTAATTAAAACCATGGTGACAAGGTTAAATATTTTTCTTAAAACCATCTGGACTCATTAAGGGTTTTTATTAAAACCATCTTGGCTTAATGAAAAGGTTTTTTCTCCTTGAAAAATCCTTAAGAGTCCATTTTGATTATTAATAAATAAATTAACTCAAACCTTTGAAAATGTTTTAAGTTAAGTTTATTATTAATAAAATAATAATTATTAATTTAATAACCCTTAGCAGCACTCATGTAAAGGACTTACCTCGCTGACATCATTTTTTTGGAAGGAGCGCCGACGTCAACTTCCATGGGATGCAAAAGACTATTAAAGGGCATTAATTCCTAAGGTTCAATACACCTCCGATTTGCGCGATTAACTTCAAATTCGTATTGCTCTGCGACCTTCATTTTTTTATTGCTATGTGACCTTCAATTTTGTATTGCTTTGTGATTTTTGAGTTTCATATTGCTCTGTGTTTAAGTTCTGGTTTCGTACGCCTGTGAGGAAGACAAATCTGTTTATCTTTAATTTCTATGATCAAATGGAAGGTAAAACGACGAGTGGCACTTGAGAGTTGTGTTGGGCACTTGTGCTCCAACGACGGAGGTAGTGGAGCGAAGGTGTTCGCTATTAAGAGGTGTTGAGATCGATTCACGTTGGGCATGTTTTGTTTTTGGTCATGGATTATTGTGCACATGGTACAACAGTTGCCTTGGGCCACGAGTTTGGAGGAGGAAACGCTTTGGCGCTTATGTTGGTGTCTCCACACTTCTCCTAAGGTTGGAGAATTTATTTTTGGCCAAGGTAGATCTTTTGTTGATAATATGGAATATTTGATTTGACTTGGCAAATTATTGTTGGTAATTGGATGGAGGTATAAGGTTAAATAGAAATATTGCTTTGACATTGTTATTATTGATGCTTAATGTTTATGTGGTAAATGCATTTAGAAGTAAATGTATTTTAGGAGTTATAAGGGTTTAAGGAATAATTGTGCTTAATGTCATATTGGGGTTAGAGAACCTTTGTATTTATTGAGTGGATATTCTCTTGTAATTATTTTTTGAGGTTGAAGTTATTTTGTGATATATTCAGTAGGAGTTATAAGGTGTAAAGGAATATTGTTGATATGTATATTTGTGAGTTTTTATTATTTATGAGTTGGAGTGATAACGCGTTATTAGGACTCTTATCATTGTGCATTATTCCATTGTTGCTAACTCTAATTTGTGGCAAATTGAGAGTTAGTGTTGTGACATATTTTGAGTTCTCCTTCTTCATCAAAGTAAAGGTATGGGCACATTCTTCCATGGTTATTATTGATTGATGGTTTTCTAAAAATAAGTTTGGAGTGAAAATGATTAAATTAAGTTTTCTTATTTGGAGTGGATCTTATTTTTTGAAAGTGGAAGTATTGATTATGCATTATGAGATCATGATGAGTTTATGAGTTATTGCATAATTCTGGTTTATGAGAGTGGAAGCATTTGAAGTTTTCTTTAGGGTTTTTGAGTGAGAAGCTTATGCCATTGCTATAAGTTTTTGAAACCCTAATTGAGTTGTTTGGTTGTTGAGAGTTGAAGGATAGAACATATTGAGTCTCTAACAATTCTCTTTATGCTTCTATGAGATTGATTTGAGTTGAGATTGAAAGTTGAAGGATAGAACATATTGAGTCTCTAACAATTCTATTTATGCTTCTATGAGATTTATTTGATATGATTGGATGAAACACATTGGGTCTCTAACAATTCTCTTTGTGTGTTCACATTGGGCAAGTTTCTTGGTAAACTTGCTTGAGATGATTTGGGCAAGTTCTTGGTGAGCTTGCTAGGATTGATTTGGATAGGTTCTTGTTGAAGAACTTATGGACATATTTGATGAAGTCTTGGTGAAGACTTGTTAGTAGTTGTTATTGGTTTGTTCAAGCTTTGACTTAAGCTTGGGACAGATCTGATAGATATTTGAGAGCAGATTTGTGCTAGACCAGAGGACTGAGTTTGGTGTAGATTTGTGATAGAGTTTGAGAGGACTTGTGCTAGACTGAATGACTGTGTTTAGTATAGGTTTTGATGAGCAGTTCTAAAGGTGATCAGTGAGGACAAAAGTCTCTAGAGCTAAAGCAAGGAGGATAGGACGTCTTCTATGGAAAGGAGTTCCACCTGCTAGTGGCAAAAGAGGTAGTGATCTTCTAAAGTATCATTTCTAGAGCTTTGGGGGATAGGACATCTCCTTTGGGTAGGAGGATCATAAATACTTATTGAGGGGATAGGACATCTCATTTGAGTAGGAGGCTCATAAATACTTGTTGAGGGGAAGGATTATCCTTTGGGTAGGAGTCTCATAAATACTTGTTGAGGGGAAGGATTCTCCTTTGGATAGGAAGTTCATAAAATTTGTAATAGGGAAAGGATTTCCCAAAGAACTTGATTGAGAAAGATTTTAGTGAAAATATTTATGTGGATGTAGCCCATATTGGGTGAACCACGTTAAAATGGCTCTTCTTTGTATGTTGCTTTCTGTGATGGTTAATATTATGGTGATGCCACTACTTTCAAAAGTAAAGTTTTTTAAATGGTTGCATCTTATACTGTTCACCCCCCTCTCAGTATAAGTCTATGTTCTTCACTTTATACTTGTTTCATTTCTTGTTGCCAACTTATGCTTTCCCATTTTTGCTTATTTCATGAATTGCAATAGATATATTAGATATCAAGAGCCTTTTTGGTGGTTATAGAAGGTTATCACGATGGAACTTTGTATTTTTAGCCATGATTTACTGACTCTAGTCTGTATTTTTTGTGGTAGGTACTCATCGTGGTTGAAAGCCATGGTCAAAAAGTTATCCCACGGTTGATAGGCACGGGCAAACAGTCACAGCCGCACATTAGAGCTACGGTTGGAAATAGACCAACCAAAGAGCAGGAGTAAAAGCTAAATTAGATGAGGACTTAAGGTAGGACCTTCTAACAACCTCTGTGTCTGTTTTCTATCTTTGTATTTCTCCAGAACATCAAAAATAAAATCTAGCTAGGACAAGGATACAATATCAATAAAATGAATTAGGTTCTTGGGGTTATTATTTGATAATTCTACTAGTCACTTCTAGGAACAATGGGTCTCTAAGTGCAGCCCTCTCTAGTCTCCAGTTGTCTAGACCATCTGAATGTTAGAGTTCACTTGAATGTGGCCCAATCAATGGAAAATTACTCATACTAATTACATTCTCTAAAAATCACATAGCATAGTGTGCATATACCTCTAAATATCAAACATTATTTGTTGCATATCATATAGGAAATGATCATGTTAATGTTGTAGTATGCATATTTCCTTTATGCAAATTAAAAGGAACCACACACACCACATTTCATAGTAAACGCTCATGATTTGGGAGTCACATCCAACCACTAGTAGGGTTTCAATGATGGTGGAGGTTATTTCCATTTGTTGGCCCAAATACCTCATACCTTCTTATTACTAGACCAACACCGGATCTAAGAACCATCCGTAGCTCATAAAATTTGAATGTACTTCTCTTTGGAGGGTATAACGCTAACTGGGTGATATTGGGTGAGGATCTGGGAGGACCTATGCTCCTTTCCCAAGTGTGGACCTTATCACCACATTTTGTGGGGATTATGCAACGTAGAGTTCATCGCTAGGTTGTCAAGTTGTGAGCATACAGGTGAAAACCATTAAACAATTGAGAAAATCATCAACGTATTGCAAAACACGTTAAGAGTTACTTTACTAATACAATAAATTGAAAACACATCAAACAATTTAGGGCTCATTTTAAAAATGTAAAAGGAGATAATCATCATTGTATTATTTACATGCTAATAAAATTTAAATCTAGACATAGGATACATAATGGTGCAAACATAGAGAGGCTTATTTGGGCATAGACACGATATCGAAGCCCAAGCTCCACTTAGTGCACATCACAATGTGGAACGCCCTCAATCACATAATCCTCTTGGACATCATTCAATGAGCATTAGAGGAAATTATTCCACATGAGGGGATTATGTTCAGAATACCCTGATTAGAGGAAGTACTAGAAATCCCTCTAGACACAAATCAGAGCATGGAACTTCCTAGCATGGGGGTTCCACACATGGTAGCATCTACTGTGACCACGTTTCGTAGGCATCCATGGGTTCAGCTGAAGAATATGTCATCAAAGGATCCATATTGGTACCCCTTCGACCTGTATCTAAGAGAGGCTCATGACCTCCACCATCAGAGTGTATATATGTCCAAGATCCACCCATTCAAGGGTTAACTGAGAGGGCTTATTTCGAGCACAAGCTTGCACAAACTCCCTATAGGGGCGAGCCCACCGAGTTCACCATAGATATATCCAAAGTGGTAATAAATGGTATGTTGCCTCATGAGCCATGGTGTAGCAAACAGTTGGACAGTCTACACAGAGTCCTAGGGCATCTAGGATATAAGCCTATGCCTACACTCTCCTGATCGATGAGTGAGTGTAGTACAAGCATGATTAGGATAGCCTGAGAACATGGAGAGTTCTCCAAGAATTCTTGAGACATGCGTGCTCTTGCATCACATGCAGGCATTGAGTATAGGATATAGCTTGACACAAATGCCATATTTACAGATCGAGGCAAGAGTATGGTAAATCAGTTCATTGGAGGACATATCTATAAAGTCACTTGAACAGAGCGCAGCCCTTAGAGGCCTCAGATGGCCAATCATGTTGATATAGCTCATAGACTAATGTTAGAGCAAATATGATAGATTTTCCAAGACCAATTGGAGGATGTTCATGTAGAGAAAGAGCACCTCAAAAATGAGAATTCTCAGAGGTAGAGGTTCATAAGACAAAAATTATATGAACAACACATGCGTAAACAACACATCATCGATCAGAATGAGCATGTAGAGATGATTGATTATCTAGCGTCGGTTTACCTCCTTTCAGTGAGATAAGGGAGCGTGTCGATAGATGAGTGGTTTCACAACCTGAGTTACACCTAGAGAACATTCACACACATACTCACCATACAACTCAACACAGAGATCGATGTTCAACGTCCAAACAACATGAGCATAGGTAGTATGAGAATGAAGTGGGAGAAGAATTAGAACAAGAATATTCTAAAATCTCCCAATTCAAGGAGGGTGAGCCTAGTCCCCCACCTTGACTGAGGAAGAATCTACCTCTAAGGTCACCTCCAAGGCAATCTCGAGAAGAGGAGTTACCTCGCAAGCCTACAAGACCTTAGCAGAGAAATTCCAAGCCATAGAGAAGCAAGTAATGATGTATCATAAGCCTACCTTGAACAAAATTCACAATGAACCTCTATGCACGTCAGTGCCTATTCTAGCATATCCTAAGAATTTCAAGATGCCTAGACTAGAAAAGTTTCAAGGATAGGAAGATGCACAGGAGCACATGACTAGTTTTCTAGATATGTACTTTCAAATTGAGAGCAACGATGCTTTGCTCCTGTGCACCTTCATCATGACCCTCTCAGGCCCAACTCGAGAGTTGTTCAACCAATTAAATAGGCACATCATTACTAGTTTCAAACAACTAGATGACACATTTCTTGAATGCTTATCCTTCGACATCAAAAGGAAGGTAAAATCATCCAACCTGGTTGCTCTAATACAACATGACGATGAGCCAATGATGGATTATGGAAAATAATGGAGGAAAATTATGGCAAAACTATCATCCTCCATCCCATCCTCTGAATTAATGTGAATGTTCATGAAGAGTTATGCCAAAAATGTTTTTTTATTGCTATAGTTTCAACAATACCAAACATTTGAAGAGGCTTTCATGCAAGCCAAGGTGATAGAGGACATCAATTTATAGGAGGGTAATTTGAAGCTCAAAAATTAGGAGGGACACAATAAAAGCACTGAGATACATCAGGTCAAGCTAGCCCATGTTAATTAGGTGGTGTTGAACCTTCAAAAATGGGATAAGGGGTAACAACAACGAAACTATCAAGCCCAAACTTCTCCTATGCAATATGAGCAGTATAACAACAATTATAAGGGTAAAAATAAGGAACAATGCCCACCTCACATATTCACTTAGTTATCAGAGTATTTGGCTTCAATTTTTCATTAGTTATGCGAGGTGAAGGCTATAAACTTATCTGAAGTCAAGTTAATGGACCCAAATCATCACAAGCTTAAGGGCTACAAGGATGATCCGTATTGCATATTTCACTGATTGAAAGGCCACAACATCGAGGTATGCTGATATTTCAAACATCTTGTGCAAAATATGATCGAAAGATGTACGATTCTTGTTGACAATCCACAAGCATCTGATAATCAAAATATGAGGATTTACAAAAATCCTCTACCAAATCATGAGGCACCAAATAATAATGTTTTCCAAGTCAACCAAGTACGCATCAAACCATCAACCCAGGGGTTCTTCAAAATGGTCAATGTTGTCATAAGAAACGCGAGGTATGAATGACCAAATCAACCTCTAGCACCTATTAGAGTCCAAGCTGCACCTCCTCCAAGGCCATCCTAGCATGTGCATGGCCCACCAACTAGACCGATGGTGACCATCATGAGTAGGTTGGTCCAAAACCTAAAAAAAACTCCAATAAAGTTGTCAATTTATGAGCTAATTCAATAGTATCCTAAGCATAGGGAGATGCTCATGGACATATTAAGGTCCATAGAAGTGCAACCTCAGGATCCCAAAGTATTTACATACTTTATGGGGCATGTGCAATAGTGTCAGGAACCGGTCATTCAATTTCATGACCACAAAGTCAAGACAGTTTCCACTGTTATAGCAGACCCACCACTACATATCATCGTGTGTGTGAATCACAAACTATTCAAGTGGATTTTTATCGACACGAGGTCATCGATCAATATCATAACTACCAAGGCATTAACTCACTTGAAGTTACCCAAGACACATATCATCCCTTCTACCTTCATGTTGAGAGTGTTCAATGATGCATTATGCTCGATGGTCGGTACTATAGTCCTACCTATCCAAGTGGGGCTGAAGACCATCCTGGTGATGTGTCACATAATCGAAGGTTCTATGCAGTATAATATACTTCTAGGAAGGCCTTGGATAAGAGAGATGCATTGCATCCCTTCTATTTTACACCAGTGTATTAAATACATTCATGAGGGATAGGTTCATGTGGTACCTTAGGATGAAGAACCCTTTAAATACATGAATTTAGCAGATTTTATAGGGGAATTTTTACTCCCCTCAACACGTATGGATGTGCAGCAAACGTCGCCAATCAAAGAGCCAGTAAGGTAAAATCAAATAAGTGTGTGCTAGACCCTCAACATCCGTAGCTCAAAATTGAGCTTGAAGGTCCTAATCCCATGGAAGTAGAGGAAATTCAAGGAGGATTCGAAGAGACACTCTAGCCTGCTTCACCTGTGTCTTTAGTAGGGCCATCTACACTATAGATGACCATCCATTTGGTTAATCCTAGATTAGGGGAATACATTGTGTAGAATGTGATGTTCACACCGATTATCAAGAATACACATGACATGGGTCGACCGTGAGCCCATCGCCTTACCATAGGTATGGTGGAACCATTGGGGGTACCACCTAACCAAACCAACTTCATCTATGGAGGGCTAGACCAGTTTGCATCTTCCACACCCATGGATGAGGATGATGATGAACCATTCATTGTGAATGTTCATTATCTTTCTAACCCGGACTACACCATGCGATACTTTGAGTGTTACCATTGGCATGCTTAGGGTCTCGGACTATTCGAGTAGGGATGTAAGAAGCCTATAGAACCATAGTATCAGTTACGTACTGATAGGTTTAGGTTGAGATTTTATAGCGGAGGACAGGCTAAACTCTTCGTGGAATATTTAGACCGCCTAGACCTTAGTCTGGGGGGTGAAGTTGACTTCAATCCGTATCACCCTAATCCTTCTACATTTTAGAGGGATAACCGGCTAGTGACTTATGTCACTATAGATCCACTTGAGAGATATCATACGAACATCTTGGTGGAGACCGGCCTAGAATCCATTCCAAGAGCTAACTTGGATAATCAAAGTCATGGAGCTATTGATGATATTGGTATGTACTTCCAAAATCTAGACACAACTATGATTACAAAATTAGAAGTTTCTTCTTAGGATGTTCATGCAGTATCGATCATCAAAAGTGAGGGACAAGACTATGATTCTAGAACAAATGATGCTGAGTTATCCTCAAACAACAAGCAATTGAAGGATGAAATTGAGTTGGCCTATTTGGGTCCCACACTCTGGCACCATATTTTACCTCTAGAATCAATGAACATGAGCGAAGAGCCTCTTGATAACGATGACGACTATCAAGAGATAGCCTGCATAAGGCCTTATTCAAAGCATCAGTTGATTCTAGTGGGTAGCGGTGAAGGACTGTATTACGATAGTGATGAAGAAGATGAGATAAAGAGATCCTATTTAGGACCTCCCTACTTATGCTATAATAATGCACCTTACACTGTTGAGGATATATGCAAAGAGATCAATCTCCATCCTCACCTTAGAGGGATACCATATAATATTAATGTGATTTATCATATGGAGTTTCTCGATCTATCGACGTACATGGAGCTCCTTGAGCCAATGATCCCATCTGAAAATATATTCATGGATCAGATCTAGAGATACCCATACCCCTAAAACCACATCTCAAGGATGGAAGTTTTGCTAATGTTGAGTCACTTGCACATGGTCCTAGAAATATGATTCATTTCATCAACATGATATCCATTGATTTGACCAATCCACTCAATAATCCAACTGAACCGTATAAACTATTACCTCTAAATGTAGATGCTATTGATTAAGATCATGCTGATACACCATTAGAGCCTAAATATTTCTTCCCTAATGAAGAAATACTACAACCAGGCAATGCACATGATGTCTATCATGCTGAGGATACTTCCAATGAGGAACCTATAAACCTAGTAGATGACATCCACTTGATCCCTATGCCCCATCAGCTTGAGGAGGGATCCCACATATCAATAGAGGAAACCTTCGAAGTGGATATCAGTAATGATCCCATCAATCCAAGGAAGGTCAAATTTGAGGAGACTTTGACTCTTGATGAGCATGCCAACCTCATACCTCTATTGAGAGAGAGACCTGATCTCTTTACTTGGACTTACAAATATATGTTGGATCTAAATCCAAAATTGGTTACTCATAACCTTTCACTAGATCTATTAAAGAAGCTAGTCAAGAAGAAACTTAGGAATATGCATCCAACAATAGCCTTAATGGTTAAGGACGAGTTGCAAAAGCTATTGGATGTAGATTTTGTCATCTCCATTGACTATTCAGAATGGGTATCCAATATGGTGCCTGTAGGAAAACCTGATGGAAGGATCTGTATTTGTACAAATTTTTTTGACCTGAATAGGGCAACACCAAAGGGTTCATTTCCATTGTCGAATATTGATGCTCTTGTAGATGCAACTACAGGTCATGAAATGCTCTCCTTAATGGATGATTTTTATGGTTACAATCAAATTCTGATTAAGACCGAAGACTAGCATAAAACCATGTTTATAATGCCATGGGGACATTTTACTATAAATTTATGCTATTCAGCCTTAAGAATGTTGGTGCCAAATATCAACGAGATATGACATATATTTTCCATAACAATATGCATAAGATCCTAGAGGATTACATTGATGACTTGTTGGCAAAGTCATTATTGTGTTTTGAGCATGCAAAGGTCCTAAAGAAGGTCTTCGATTGCCTGATAGAGCATAATGTCAGGTTGAATCCTAAGAAGTGCGTATTTGGCATAACTTCAAGAAAGCTCTTAGGATTCATCGTTTCAAAATGAGGCATCGAAGTTGACCCAAAAAAGGTCAAGGCTATTTTAGAGATGCTCCCCCCACAAACATGAAAGAATTAATAAGCCTACAAGGCAAAGTATCATCCATAAAGCGATTTATCACACAATTATTGGATAAATGTTGACCCATGAATCAACTGCTACACAAGGGGGTCCCATTCAATTGGGACAAGGACTGTCGAGCAATATTTGCTAAAATTAAACAATACCTAGCAACGCTGCCATTGCTAGCTCCACCAAGGACAAATGTGCAATTTTTGCTATATATATCGACAACTAACTTTGCACTGGAAACCATGTTAGCCCAAAAGAATGTGCAAGACAAAGAGTAGGCCATATATTATATTAGCCGAACCTTGGTGAGTTATGAGCTGGGATATGTATATGTCGAAAGTTGTGTTTAGCAATAGTGCTCTCTATAAAAAATTGTGACACTATATGTTGAGTCATACGACATATGTCATATCCAAACAAAATACTTTGCAGTATATGATGAGCAAGACATATCATAATACACGTACTGTGAAGTGGATCATGCTACTGATAGAATTTCATCTAGAATTCATAAGCCAAAAGTTCATTAAGGGATAAGTCATAGCAGATCAACTGGTTGAGGTGCCTCTCAAAAATAGTAGGCCCCTCACCATAGAGCTTCTTGATGATGCAGTATTTGCCTTATCATAAGCACCCAAACTCGAGGAACTGGATAACAAAGCTGATATGACCCTGTTCTTCAATGGTTAGAAGTGTGAGCAAGGGTGTGGTACAGGAACAGTGTTGTTCATACCACAAGGAGCTCCAATACCATTATTGTTCAAGTTAGAATTTCCTTGCACTAATAACAATGTTGAATACAAAGCCCTAATTTTGGGCCTCCAAATAGCTATCACCATGAAGATAAAAAGGTTAAATATCTTTGGTGATTCCCTTCTCATTGTGAACCAAGTTAAGGGATTATTTCAATGTTGATGTCTGGTATTGAAAGCTTACAAGGATCTTGTTGACATTTATCTAGATTTATTGGAATGGTATGACATCGAGGCAATCCCTCATTTGTCCAATAGATTTGCAGACATAATGGCATATTTGGTATCTCTAATCCCTCATAATATTTTTATCGATTTTACTACCATCCATGTAAAAATGTTGTCACACTCTATTGTGCAGCACGAAGCATTGGATAACAAAGAGTCAATCAACATGATTTATGTAGAACCAAATCATGAATGGTTCTATAGAGCCAAATATTTTTCTCAAGAGAGCGTCCTGGGATATTTGATCTCATAGGATCCGATAGGGAATGGTATTACCATTCACCTCAAGGTTGTTTCCCAGTATACATTTTCCAATGTAGAACCACAGGGGGAACATGCTGTCTTATCGGTTGAAGCCGAAGCTTATCATAATTGGACATCACAAATACATGACTTCCTTAGACTTGGGGTAATCCCTCAGGGATTATCATGTGCTGCAAAATGCACATTTAAATAGAAAGCAAGAAAGTATGTCTTGTTAGCAGATATCCTGTACTGCAGAAGCTACGATGGCGTTCTTCATTGTCTTGAGCCCCAAGAGTCATCTTGGGCAATTTTTGAAGCTCACGATGCTACGTGCAATGGTCATTTCAGCAACATGGCTTTTGTTAAGCACATCCTTCATATGGGTTATTATTGACCCACTACGAGGAAGGATTGCAATGTGTATGTTAGGAAATGCAATAAATATCAGCATCATGCTAATCTTACACACCTGCCATCACAGGACTTATATCCCATTCTAGTCGCTTGGCCATTTGCTCAATGGGGATTTTATATCATTGGTAATATCTCTCCTCCATCATCGGGCTGACATACTTTTACTATCACGGCTACTAAGTATTTTACTAAGTGGCTGGAATCCATCCCCTTAACAATGACAACTGGAGCATGTATTGTTGAGTTTATACTCTTGGCAATTTGAGTTATTTTATGTTGTCATTGATGTCACATGGATCACATTGAGTTTTGGTGGCCAAAGCATTTCATAAATAAGCATTTATGATATTTTGGAGAGCATGGATATATACAGGGTTTTTGTGAAAACCAAGGCAAGCAAAATAAAAGGTTTTATTTAAAACCATGGATGGCAGATTTGAAATGGGTTTTTCTTAAAACCCAGATTGGCTTTTCGTTTCGTCGAAAAAGGTGCCCCGGTGATGGAGATATTTATTTTTAAATATTTAGTTTAAATTTTAAATTATTTAAAATTTAAATTTAAATTTTAAAATTAAATATATTAATTTTAGCGCCGACTAAAGAAAGGAGGAAAGGCTATATTAATTTATAGCGTCGACGTCTAAAGAAAGAGGAAAGGCATATATATATATGCCAACAAAAGCTTAGACTTCATGACTTCCAGCGCTTATTTTTTGAATGCCTTCGATTGGGGAACGAATTGCGAAAAGAGAGAGAAGTGTGACTTTGGTCTATTGAAAAATCATTCGTGGAGTTTAATAAGATGCATAGGCATCTTTGGCCTAGTGGTTTGTGCACTGTGTGTTACATAGGAGGTCCTGCGATCGAGTCCCACCGTGGTTATTTGCTTTGTTGAAGTGCTCGAAGCGCTGTTAAGTTTTTCGAAGGGTGCAGAAGTTTATGATATAAGTTTTTGTTCGTGTCCCTTTGGACACGTGAGGGCATGTGGCCCAATGATAGGTTGGATGTGGTTAAAGAGCTGAGCAAGGAGACGTCACGAGATCGAATCCCGTCAGGGAGAGAGGCAAGTTAATAATTTTTTTAATATATATTTTTTTTTCTAAAGTTGCCCTAGGAGGAATAAGGGTTGTGATGCATGTTTAGAAAAAGAGAGATTTCTGGTGTTTCTCCTTTTGAAAGTATATCATATTATATATCGTTGGAAAGCTTATTTCGAGGGCTATTTGATTAACTTGCTTAGAGGGAGAAATAAGGTGTATGTAAAGAGATATTTCTATTTTTGTAAAGGGTTTCAAAAGTGAAGGTTGTTTTGTTCTTTTTCAAAGGTGATTAATTCTTTCATGAGGGGACATGTTGTATCTTATTGAGTAGGAGTGATAAGGTGTTATTTGGATATTATTGTTGTGATATTAATCATGATCTCTAACCCTTGTTGAAAGTTGAAAAAGAAGTTTGTTGAGTGTGGCAGATTTAGTGGACATCCAATAAGGCATCAAAAGGTATGAGCAATATTCTCCATTGACTTTGTTTATGGTGGTTGATTTCTGAAATATCATTGGAGAGAAAAGGATTGATTGTGGTTTCCTTTTCGAAAGTGGTTGGTTGAATGCTTCAAGGTTTTCTGGTTTGAGAGTTGTGTTTAAACCTTGTTTTATAAGCATAGTTGTTGAAGCCCATTGGTTATGCAAAGAACTTGAGTTAGAAAAGAACATGAGTATCATTGTTATGTGAGATTTGTGGTTGAGCATTGTTGGAAACATTTGAGTTGGTTGATACATGCTTGGACTAGGGTTTTGTGAGAAAGAGTTGTCCCTTGTGGTGATTGGTTGAGTTGAGTTGATTGAGCCTAGTCAAGTGATTGTGTGAGGTGATTGTTCAAGTCCCATGAAACAAACAATTCTATAATTCTGATTTGGGTTGAGATTGAGCTTTGATATTAGAACATATTGAGTCTCTAACAATTCTCTTTATGCTTCTATAATATTTGAGTTGAGTTAAGATTGACTTGAGTTGAGTTGAGATTGATTTGAGTTGAGATCATTGTGGATCATTGTTGTCATCCATTGTAGAGTGCATTGCCATTCATTATTGAATTCATCATTGAGCCTTGCCTTCATAGATTTGTGGATGAGATTTGAGTGCTACTTGAGCATGATTGGTTGAGCCTTTGAGAAGGCTTTTGGGATAGATTTGTGGACATATTTGGGACAACATTTGAGCAAGTTATTGGTGAGCTTGTTGAGCAGATTTTTGAGCAAGTTCTTGGTGAGCTTGTTGAGAAGATTTTGAGCAAGTTCTTGGTGAGCTTGTTGAGCAGATTTTGAGCAAGTTCTTGGTGAGCTTGTTGAGCAGATTTTGAGCAAGTTCTTAGTGAGCTTGTTGAGCAGATTTTGAGCAAGTTCTTGGTGAGCTTGTTGAGCAGATTTTGAGCAAGTTCTTAGTGAGCTTGTTGAGCATATTTGAGCAAGTTCTTAGTGAGCTTGTTGAGAATATTTTGAGCAAGTTCTTGGTGAGCTTGTTGAGAAGATTTTGGGCAAGTTCTTAGTGAGCTTGCTAGAGCAGATTTTGGGCAAGTTCTTGGTGAGCTTGCTAAAGTAGATTTTGGGCAAGTTCTTAGTGAGCTTGCTAGAGAATATTTGGGCAAGTTCTTAGTGAGCTTGCTGAAGCATATCAGTGGATTTACTACTTGAGCAGATCAGGATTGCCTTATTGAGCAGATCAGTGGATTGCCTACTTGAGCAGATCAAGATTGCCTAGCTAAGAAGATCAATGGATTGCCTACCTGAGTAGATCAGTGTATTGCCTAGCTTTGAGAAGATCAAAGTAATCATTTGTATTGGGATAAGGATCCTTATTTTTATGTGAAATATTATAAGGAGATTATCTTGTGGAGTACCCCACATTGGGGGAACCATGTTAAATCTTGTGTCTCAATTGTGTGTGGTGATTTGTGCACTTGTTTACTATTGCTATCTATGTCATTAATGCACATTGCTATATTTGGTTATTGCAATTAAGGACACTAATTGATATTGGTTTGGAAAGAAAGTAAAAAGTGGGTGCTATACTATTCACCCCCTCTCAAGTATAAGCTTGTGTTCTTCAATTGGTATCAGAGTGGGTTCCTTCGAAAAGGCTAACAACTTGAGGGTAGATTCTACAAGAACATAGATGGCTTCACAAAATGGATTATCTACAAATAAGGCTCCACTATTTGATGGTAACAATTATGCTTTCTAGAGCATGAGAATGAAGAACTACTTGATATCACAAGGATATGAGGTATGGCAGATGGTTGAAAAAGAGTATAAGGTTGAAGGTGATCCCGAGGTAGATAAGACTATCAAGAAATTGGTTGAGATCAATGCAAGGGCAATGAATTGTATTTTGAGTGGGCTACATGAAATAGATTTTGCAAAGGTCATGGTATGTAATTCAGCTAATGAAATGTGGACCAAGTTGTGGAATACTTATGAAGGAGATTCAAAGGTAAAGTTGGCAAAACTACAAACTCATAGAAAAATATTTGAGGAATTGAAAATGGAAGATTTTGAAGATATTGCAAAGTTTTTACTTCGAGTTGATGAGATTACTAACACCATGAGAGGCCTAGGATTTGAGATGAAAGAATCAGAAGTTACTCAAAAGGTTTTGAGATCACTTCCCATGAAGTATGATGCAAAGGTTTCAGCAATAGAAGAAACAATGGATATCAACAAGCTAACAATGGAAGAACTACAAGGAACTCTCACAACTTATGAGATGAGGGTGAGTAAGCATCAGGTTCCAATAAAAGAGATTGCATTCAAGGCTTCTAGAGAAAAATAAAGGGAAAGTTCCAGAGATAGATAGAGATTCAGATAATGATGAGGAAGCTAACTTCATCAAAAAGGAAAAAGGACTTAAGAAATTACAGGGATATGAAGAAAGTCAAATGCTACAAGTGTGGTGATTTTGGTCACTATGCACACAAGTGTCCACATGAAGAAAATAGTGATGATGAAAAATAGGGTCACAGAAGAAAAGAATATGGAAAGTATAAGCATGACAAAGATAACAAGTACAAGCAAAGCAAGTATGAGAAGAAGAAAAGTTTTCGTAAGACAAAGAAAACTTTCTACATTGTAGAAGCAAGTGATAGCTCAGATCACAGTGATAGAGACAAGTCAGATGATGAAAAGGAAGAACATCTATTCCTAGGAATAGAGGGTGAAAGAGAACAATGCTTTGTGTGTGGTCAAAGAGATCACAGATCAGGATATTGCAATGGTTTCAGTGATAGTGAAGATGAGATGACACATCAAGGAAATAGGCATGGTCAAAGAAATCATGAAAGTTTGTTTGCTATAGAAGATTATAATGATCTTAGTGACAGTGAAGATGAAGAAGGGTTTTTCTATGGGATAAAAGAAGTAGAAGAAGAACATTCACTCCAAACAGAAGAAGTTAAGCAAGAGAACATTGTAAGAAAGATAGATGTCTCAGTTGATCTAAAGGAAGACTTCAATGATATCCATGAGCAACTACAAGAGGTTAAGGAGAATCTAAAAGAATTGAGATGTTCCATACTTGAGAAGTTTGATCCATCACATGACTCAAAAGGTCAAGATATTTTCACTAAGAAGGAAACATGTATTTCAGAGACAATAAATATGGATGCCAATTTGCTATTTGACACAAATGAAGAGAAAGAAGAGGAAGGTCCCAAAGCACCAAAGGTCTCATATTTCAGGTTTGGGGAATCACACTCAAAAGGAAAGGAAGTTCTAAAAGATGAAAGCAAGGAAGCACCTAAGTTTTATGAAGAAAGTTCCAAAGTTCCTATGGCTCCAAATATTCAGTTTGGATCTTGTTTTGAGATAGGTGAATCAAGTTCAAAAGGAAAATAAATTCTTGAAGAGGAAAGCAAGGAAGAAACTAAGGAAGAGGATTTAGATACTACAAAGAAGGTTCAAGGATGCAATGCACAAGTTGAAAATGATCATAAGGATAATGGTCAAGAAAGGTATGAGGAACCAAGGCATGAACAAAGGGCTTTTCAAGGACATTGTTTTTCTTGTAATGGATTTGGACACAGGGCTATACACTGTAGGATCCATGGATCAAAGAAGTTTGATTTTTCTAGAAGAAACTTCAAAGGAAGAAGGTATGGTTTTCAGGGACATTGCTTCTTATGCAATAGGATTGGTCATAGAGCTTCTCAGTGCAAAGAAAATGAGCAACATGGTTTTGGTTTTAGAGCTACACAAATCAGAAGTCATGGTCATAATGGTCATGAAAACAAAACTTCACAATATAGGGTTCAGGAAAGGAATGGATATGGAAATTATTTCAAGAAAGAATTCAGGATATGGGCACCATCCAAAGGCTACAATATCAAGTGTTTTAATTGCAATAACTTTGGACATATTGCAAAATGGTGTAGGACTCAATTCCAAACAGGTTCAAGACAAGAAGGTCAAACAGGTTCAAGACAAGAAGATCAAGTAATTCATCAAGAGAAGGATATCAAAAAAATATGGAAGGAAGTTGAGAGAGGAAAGAAACAATGTAATATGGGAGTAAAAGTACTCCCACCCCAAAATTAATCACCTCAAGAGAGAAGGTGGTGAGGGGGCTAAGCTTAAGAGTCATATCTTTTAGCCCCATAGGTGTCCCTTTTGCCATTGATGTCAAAGGGGGAGAGATTTGAGTAAGGGGGAGAGCATTGAGTTAGGGGGAGAAGCCTCCAAAGAGAGCATTGAGTTAGGGGGAGCAGCCTCCATAGAGAGTATTGAGTCAAGGGGAGCAACTTTGATTCTCAGAGATGGTTTTTGCAGTGATTGTGGTTTTTGCATTAGAGGTGTTGCCATCAATGACAAAGGGGGAGATTGTTGGAAATTTGAGTTATTTTATGTTGTCATTGATGTCACATGGATCATTGATGTCACATGGATCACATTGAGTTTTGGTGGCCAAAGCATTTCATAAATAAGCATTTATGATATTTTGGAGAGCATGGATATATACAGGTTTTTGTGAAAACCAAGGTAGGCAAAATAAAAGGTTTTATTTAAAACCATGGATGGCAGATTTGAAATGGGTTTTTCTTAAAACCCAGATTGGCTTTTCGTTTCATCGAAAAAGGTGCCCCGGTGATGGAGATATTTATTTTTAAATATTTAGTTTAAATTTTAAATTATTTAAAATTTAAATTTTAATTTTAAAATTAAATATATTAATTTTAGCGTCGACTAAAGAAAGGAGGAAAGGCTATATTAATTTATAGCGCCGACGTCTAAAGAAAGAGGAAAGGCATATATATATGCCAACAAAAGCTTAGACTTCATGACTCCCAGCGCTTATTTTTTGAATGCCTTCGATTGGGGAACGAATTGCGAAAAGAGAGAGAAGTGTGACTTTGGTCTATTGAAAAATCATTCGTGGAGTTTAATAAGATGCATAGGCATCTTTGGCCTAGCGGTTCATGCATTGTGTGTTACGTAGGAGGTCCTGCGATCGAGTCCCACCATGGTTATTTGCTTTGTTGAAGCGCTCGAAGCGTTGTTAAGTTTTTCGAAGGGTGCAGAAGTTTATGATATAAGTTTTTGTTCGTGTCCCTTTGGACACGTGAGGGCATGTGGCCCAATGACAGGTTGGATATGGTTAAAGAGCTGAGCAAGGAGATGTCATGAGATCGAATCCCGTCAGGGACAGAGGCAAGTTAATAATTTTTTTAATATATTTTATTTTTCTAAAGTTGCCCTAGGAGGAATAAGGGTTGTGATGCATGTTTAGAAAAAGAGAGATTTCTAGTGTTTCTCCTTTTGAAAGTATATCATATTATATATCATTGGAAAGATTATTTCGAGGGCTATTTGATTAACTTGCTTAGAGGGAGAAATAAGGTGTATGTAAAGAGATATTTCTATTTTTGTAAAGGGTTTCAAAAGTGAAGGTTGTTTTGTTCTTTTTCAAAGGTGATTAATTCTTTCATGAGGGGACATGTTGTATCTTATTGAGTAGGAGTGATAAGGTGTTATTTGGATATTATTGTTGTGATATTAATCATGATCTCTAACCCTTGTTGAAAGTTGAAAAAGAAGTTTGTTGAGTGTGGCAGATTTAGTGGACATCCAATAAGGCATCAAAAGGTATGAGCAATATTCTCCATTGACTTTGTTTATGGTGGTTGATTTCTGAAATATCATTGGAGAGAAAAGGATTGATTGTGGTTTCCTTTTTGAAAGTGGTTGGTTGAATGCTTCAAGGTTTTCTAGTTTGAGAGTTGTGTTTAAACCTTGTTTTATAAGCATAGTTGTTGAAGCCCATTGGTTATGCAAAGAACTTGAGTTAGAAAAGAACATGAGTATCATTGTTATGTGAGATTTGTGGTTGAGCATTGTTGGAAACATTTGAGTTGGTTGATACATGCTTGGACTAGGGTTTTGTGAGAAAGAGTTGTCCCTTGTGGTGATTGGTTGAGTTGAGTTGATTGAGCCTAGTCAAGTGATTGTGTGAGGTGATTGTTCAAGTCCCATGAAACAAACAATTCTATAATTCTGATTTGGGTTGAGATTGAGCTTTGAGATTAGAACATATTGAGTCTCTAACAATTCTCTTTATGCTTCTATAAGATTTGAGTTGAGTTAATATTGACTTGAGTTGAGTTGAGATCATTGTGGATCATTGTTGTCATCCATTGTAGAGTGCATTGCCATTCATTATTGAATTCATCATTGAGCCTTGCCTTCATAGATTTGTGGATGAGATTTGAGTGCTACTTGAGCATGATTGGTTGAGCCTTTGAGAAGGCTTTTGGGATAGATTTGTGGACATATTTGGGATAGATTTGAGCAAGTTCTTGGTGAGCTTGTTGAGCAGATTTTGAGCAAGTTCTTGGTGATCTTGTTGAGCAGATTTTGAGCAAGTTCTTGGTGAGCTTGTTGAGCAGATTTTGAGCAAGTTCTTGGTGAGCTTGTTGAGCAGATTTTGAGCAAGTTCTTAGTGAGCTTGTTGAGCATATTTTGAGCAAGTTCTTAGTGAGCTTGTTGAGAAGATTTTGAGCAAGTTCTTAGTGAGCTTGTTGAGCATATTTTGAGCAAGTTCTTAGTGAGCTTGTTGAGAAGATTTTGAGCAAGTTCTTAGTGAGCTTGTTGAGCAGATTTTGGGCAAGTTCTTAGTGAGCTTTCTAGAGTATTTTTGGGCAAGTTCTTGGTGAGCTTGTTGAAGCAGATTTTGGGCAAGTTCTTAGTGAGCTTTCTAGAGCAGATTTTGGGCAAGTTCTTAGTGAGCTTGATGAAGTAGATCAGTGGAGTTGCTTAGAGCAGATTGCCTTGTTAAGCGTTGGTTCCTTGGCGAGCAGATTGCCTAGTGAGCGGATCGGTGGATTGCCTACCTGAGTAGATGAGTGTATTGCCTAGCTTTGAGCAGATCAAAGTAATCATTTGTATTGGGATAAGGATCCTTATTTCTGTGTGAAATATTATAAGGATATTATCTTGTGGAGTACCCCACATTGGGGGAACCACGTTAAATCTTGTGTCTCAATTGTGTGTGGTGATTTGTGCACTTGTTTACTATTGCTATCTATGTCATTAATGCACACTGCTATATTTGGTTATTGCAATTAAGGACACTAATTGATATTGGTTTGGAAAGAAAGTAAAAAGTGGGCGCTATACTGTTCACCCCCCTCTCAGTATAAGCTTGTGTTCTTCATATACTCACTAATATCATAAGTCATTTTGGGATATAATACAAGATAGTGTTGGATAATAGAACATCATTTAAGAACAAAACTATGAGAGATTTGATGTCTAAGTATAGAATCAAACAAATTTTTACAACTCCATATTATCTACAAGTATACGGACAAGCTGAAGCTTTAAATAAGATAGTGGTATCCATATTGAAAAATACAGTACAAGAGCACCACAAATATTGGTACATCTAACTACCCCTTGCATTATGGGCTTATAGGACTAGTATTCAGACGCCCATTGGGGCAACTCCATTTTTACTGGTATATGGTGCTGAGGCCATTATGTCCTTAGAGCTAGAAATTCCAACGTTGCGCATCGTATTGAAAGAGTTCATTGATGATGACACCGCATGGTAAGCTCACCTAGATAAATTGATGCTACTTGATGAATATTACATGAATACCCTTGAGAACCTCCGTGTTTATCAAGAGCACTTAAAACAAGCTTACAATAGCAAAGTCCATCTGAGAGATTTTGAGGTTGGTGATCTTGTGATGAAAGAGAACCAACATAACTCCAATTTACCGCTAGAAATATGAGATAAATTTGTGGCTATCTAGTTAGGTCCTTATATGATCTCAGAGAAGATTGGACTTGGGATATATCACTTGAAATTGCTTGGAGGAGTTGAAGAGACTAAACCTCTCAATATACTTCATCTTAAAGTGTTTTATGCCTAAATATCAAAAGGCTCCAAGTGTTTCTCAAAACCACTTGGTCAATCCCAAAAGGCTCCAAGGGTTTTCTCAAAACCACTTGGTCAATCCCAAAAGGCTCCAAGGATTTTTCAAAACCACTTGGTCAATCACAAAAGGCTCCAAGGGTTTTTCAAAACCACTTGGTCAATCTCGAAAGGCTCCAAGGGTTTCTCAAAACTTATTGGTCAATAAAAAAGGCTCCAAGGATTTCTCCAAATTGCTTGGTCAATCCTTAAAGTTCCCAAAGGCACCTGTGATCCCTTTTGTCATCCTAGTCAAAAGGTTCCAAAGGCATCTATAAGCTCTTTGGTCAAACTTGATGTTAAAATCCATAAAAAAATTGGAAAAATATTAAAAATAAAAAACATTTACATTTCATTTGCATCATTGCATTGCATTTTGTATCATGCATCTCATTTTCCACATACATTTCACCTTTGCATTGCATTAGGCATATTGATCCACAGTGCTTGCATTAGAATTGTGTTTACAATCTTACAAATGATACCATGTTTGTGTTTCAATCATGCATCTATGCACTATATTTTTCATCCATTTATCACCCTTGTGAGTAATTATGTTTTTCAACACAACCCCAATTGTTGCTATGAAGAATATACTAGGGTTTTTTGGTCATTCAACCATACCTAGAGGTCTTATCAAGAGTTGATAGAAAGCTTGCTTTGCTTTTATAGTTAAGGTCTAGTTAGTATAGCCCTTAGCATATCATAATTCTATCACTAATAAACAAATTAAAAAATCCTAGTAACGACTAGGGAAATATGAAAGCTACGAAGCAAGACCAAGTATCCTGGGGTGAAAAGTTTATTCTTGCTTATCCCTTTGTGTAGACAATATAGGAAATTTTGGCAATTGGTAAAAGGACAAGTTTATTCCCTACCCATAATCCCTTGCTTACGTTAAAATGAGAAATATACTAAAGTGGTACCCTAGATCAATCCTCTATATTTATACCCTAGATCAATATCATAGATCAAAATCCCAGATTGATATCCCATATTGATGTCATAAGATCGATATCCTAGATTGATATCCCAGAAAAAGTTCCCCAAAGTAAAATCCCCAAAGGAAGTTTTTGAAGAAAATTATCAAATGTAAATCCTAGAAATTCAGATCAAATGAAGATCAAGTTGTACAAATAAAATAAAAATCAGTATCAAATCCCTTGCTCAATAAAAAGAATGAAAGAAAAAATAAAGTAAAGTACAAAATAAACAATGATTCTTGTCACTATAGTACAAAATAAACAATGATTTTTATCACTTTATATGAGCAAGTATCCCAAAAAATTGAAGAAAAGAAGGGAGCAAACTTGAATCCCTAGAATTGCTAGCACTATTGTACCTTATGCATGATGATATGTCTGATACAATAGCATCCTACTTTTGTGCAGATCAATATTTGAATATGGAAGATCTAGTCTCAGGTGTCTTGTATCGCCTAGTGGTCTAGTCCAACTAAAATTTAAACCTAGGGTTGGATAAACATTTGCAGACCCCCATCTTAGAAATGGGCTGAAAGAATCCTACCTGACATTGGGGTATGCTTATGTCTTATCTAAATATACACATTTACACACACAGGAATAATGAACAGTTAGGGCCTATCCTACGAAAAGCCTTATGTTTCAAAAGTCTTGTATGGTTAGTATACAACTTTTGATCAGTCAACTAGGTTGTTTGGATCTCATGGTAAACCTCAACAATTCCCAAAATAGCAACAACCAATTTTTAATGTAATCATCAAAACATCATTTTATTTTATGAGAGTTTGTTTATTAGAACTATTTGTAATATATGTTAGATACCAGATGGATGTCAAAAATTATGTTTAGATGACCACTGACTATTTTATCCATATTATTTTAATTTACAAAAGCTTATGAACAGAAACCAACAAATAATTACATCTCACATATGGGTGTACTATCTTTCATAAAGATATAAAGCAAATACAATCCATGATTGTTATACATTCTATGGTGTCATCCATTAGATTGATTAAAATTCACATTGCATACATTATGTTTTAAGTGATTAAAGCATACATGTCCATTTTACAAACACATTATAAAAGAAACAAAGAAATACATGTAGTACATACATGGCATAAATTATGTCATAGAAGTGTAAACTAAATGCATACAAGTAAAGAAAACATATACATGCATGTAACATCAAAATATGGCATTTATAATGCATCCGATATTTATAATACATATATCATAAGTAGTACATCTACATACATAACTCATAACATCTAATCATATATCGCATAGCTATCTAGTACATGTCATCCATACATCACATAATATAGCATCTAATCAATATACACATTGCATCCATATGCATAACATAAAACATAAAATACCAAAAATAAAGTACACATGTAATGAGATGAAATGTCATATCATATATGTGTCAAATGTACATCATAGTGGGGTACAATCAAAATACCCGTAGGCTACATATGTGTAGGTCCTCGACCTTACACTAAAAAATGGTACAATAGCATCTCTAAAGATATGTACTAAATAGGGCCTGCACCCCCAGTCCATGAGGCACCTCCATCACCTCCGCCATCCTTGTGGCTCCTCTGTGAGCTGCTACCATGAGTCTTGTCGAACCTGTGTGTCCTATGACTAGAGCTAGCCGATGACTACCTTGTATCCCTGCTCCTGGTCTACTGCAAGTTTGTGGTAGTGGTCCTCTATGGTACCTATCCATCAAGTAATCTGATGATGCCCTCTAGCTGGGTATTGTAGGATATATTCATTGTGTGTCGATCATTATCCTCCTCCATGAGGGTATGTAGCCTACTGATATTGGTCACAGGATCCAACCCTACTAGCATTAAAGTATATGGCATTGTAGGAGGTGCCATGATATCCTGTGAGGATAAGGGATATCCCCTTGCCACCTTGAGTAGATCTCACTCCAAGGACACTACACTCAGTTGTGCTTGTGCTAGATCATGCTCACTAGTGAGCTGCATAATCTGAGTGTCAGCTATGGTCACCTATGCCTGGAGATTTGTCCTCTCCTCCTTGTATTCATACCACTACCTCGACCCATGATATAGCTTCACCTCTAGAGTGGCGATAGAAGTGTCCCTGTGTAGGAGTTGGGTGTGGAGTCTCCCCACCTGGCTCTAGATATCGGCAACTTGTATCGTTAGCTACCCTGCCTCCTTATTTAGAGCTGCCTCACCCTACTCAGAGATCTCCTCTTCTGCCTCTACCTATGGGCCCTCCTCTACTATGGCCCCTATGCCTCATGTACCCTTTATCTACTAATAGGTCCTATGCCCATGAGGATCCACCTCTGCACCCTTTGCACCATCTACTATGAACCCATAAGCTGGTTGGCCCAGTGGACCCTCATCATGCCACTAGAATTTTGACCACCAGCCATCATAGTCTATAGTAGTGCCTTCATCTTCCAGGTCTGACTCCTAAAAATCATCATCAGCATCCCCTAGTGGAGTAACTTGGGGCCAGGTCAGGTCCCTCTCCAAGACCAAGCATTTGTAGATGGTAGGCATATCTAGAACATCTTGCCAAATCCCAAACTACCTTAGGATGCAAGAGTAGAACTGATACTCGCATGTATCAGCCTTCTGGATGATGATCCACCTGTCTCTACACACCCGATGTAGGTATCTATCTATCTCCGTACAGGGTGGGTAGTCCATGTAGGGTCACCACCGTATATGCTTGGGGTGAAGCTGAGCAAAGTGACCGATGTAGTGATCTAGGTCTCCTACATGAAACCTACTCTTGAATCCCTCCTGATCCTAGGGCCAGTAGGTTGCATAGCACTATAACTCGATAGGAATGATAGTGATATCCAGAGGTAAGTCTACGGGGTGCTTTATCAAAATATACTGCCAGCCCCAAATTTGAAGAAGGATGCTGTAGCCGATGCCCACCCTACTATGATACGTGATTATAGAACCAAAAAGTTAGGAGCTCAAAATATAATCTCTGATATTCATTAGCCTTGAAAGGTTCGAAAATACATTGCTTAAATACATAAACTAATAACCAATACTTAGAAAGCTTAGGAGAAATATTAGGGAGGAAGGAAAATAGGGAGGAAAGGAAAAAAGGAATTTGGAGTCAAACTCTTCCTGCCGTCCATGCCGTCCAATCCTGCTGACTCGGTTGTCGTCCAAGGAGGTAAAAGGGTAAGGTCCAAAGCTTACAGTTGTAAAACAAATTTTTACCATTTTACCATTTTAACTTCCAACATTCTCCCCCTTAAAGTTGAGAGGACTGACTATACAGTCTCTCAGCTTTATATATTGAGCTTTAGCCATGCCTTTGGTGAAGATATCTGCAATGTTATCCAAAGTGCTGCAATATTTAAGCTCAACTATCTGTTGCTCCACCATGTCTCGAATGAAGTGATACTTCATATCGAAATGCTTTGATCTCCTATGGTGGATTGGATTGTATGCCAACTGAATGGCACTTATGTTATCACAATACAATCGAGTTGGACCACTTTGACTTTCTCCAATCTCTTCAAGGACTTTTCTCAACCATAGGGCTTGAGTACTAGCATGTGTGATGGCTATATACTCAGCCTCAGTAGATGACAATGCTACAACAGTTTGTTTCTTGGAACTCCAAGTGATTAGTCCTGACCCTAGACTAAAATAGTTCCCTGATGTAGATTTCCTATCATCTATATTGCTGCCCCAATCACTGTCACTGAAGCCAACTAATTTCATAGAATTACATTTGTGGTAATGGATTCCAAAATCCAATGTACCTTTTACATATCTTAAGATTCTTTTAGTTGCTTGTAGATGCAGCTCAGATGGACTTGCCATAAACCTTGAAACTAGAGAAACAACATATTGAATATCGGGCCTTGTGTTGGTGAGAAACATCAGACTCCCAACCATGCTCCTGTAAGTGGTCATGTCAACCTTTGGTGCTCCGTCGTCCTTGCTCAATTGGATTCCATGTCCAGTTGGAGTTGCAACTGATTTGCACTGCTCCATGGCAAATTTCTTGATCATGTCTCGAGCATACTTGTGTTGACATATGAAGATCCCCTTATTTGATTGATGCACTTCCATGCCTAGGAAGTATCACATTAAACCGAGATCTTTCATCTCAAATTGCTTCATCATGGAGTTTTTGAACTCCATATTCATTTTAGTGTTACTACCCATAAATATTAGATCATCCACATACAAACAAACTATGAGAATGTCTACACCATGCTTTAGGTAGTACAGAGTTGGTTCACTTTTGCTTCTAGTGAATCCATACTCGTTGAAATAGTCATCAATGCATGAGTACCAAGCTCTTGGTGCTTGCTTGAGGCCATAAAGTGCCTTTTTCAATTTGTAAACAAGGTTCTCCTTTCCTTGTTCTTGAAAGCCTTGAGGTTGTTGAACATAAACCTCCTCAATCAAGTATCCATTCAGAAAAGCACTTTTCACATCCATGTGTTGAATGTTCCATCCTTTGTGGGCAGCTAAGGAAAGAACTGATCTGATTGTCTCTTGTCGTGCAACAGGAGCAAAAGTTTCCTCATAGTCAATGCCAAATTTTTGAGTAAAACCTTTTGCTACTAATCTCGCCTTGTGCCTCTCAATGCTTCCATCAACATTGTATTTGGTCTTGTAGACCCATTTACATCCAACACACTTTTTTCCTTTGGGTAGCTTTACTAGCTCCCATGTATCATTATTTTTTATAGAGGTTATTTCCTCTTCCATGGCTTCTTGCCATACATTTTGAGTACAAGCCTTCTCATAGCTAGCTGGTTCTAGCTGTGCACTAGCCAATAAAGCATAATTGACTACATCTCCCTTAGGATCATGGGAGTCATCATCCCCATACAATTGCAAATTTTCAAGTTGTTGCAAAACTGTATTCATTTCACTAGCTTGGCTTCTAGTGAATCTTCTCTGGAAATTTTGATCCAACATTTGAAAGGATGGATGATGTTGTAAAGTTCTTTTGCCTCTTGATGGAGAGTCACTGTCAATGTCCATCGGTGAAGAACTTACTGATCTCTATGGAGAAGGACTTGGAGTGGCGGTTGAAGTACTTGATGTAGTACTCCTGCTTGGGCTTGGAGGGGGTGGTGTGCCTTTGCTTTTCTTGGGAGACACCTATTGTACCTATTGTACCTGTGAAGAATTTACATCTTGGGACTCATCATCAACAAAAATTCTTTGATGACCCCATTCTCCCCCTTCATCAAAAATTACATCCCTGGAAAGTACAATTTTATGAGTCTTGGGATTGTAGAGTCTATATGCTTTGGTAGACTCACAATACCCTACAAATATACAAGCTTGAATTTTGGGATCAAGCTTCTTCCTTTTCTCATCAGGAATGTGCGCATATGCTAAAGAACCAAAAACTTTGAAGTGCTTTACATTTGGTTTCTTTCCATACCACCCCTCATAAGGAGTGATGCCATCTAAACTAGAAGTTGGACTTCTATTTAGAATGTATACACTGGTTCTTACAACATCAGCCCAGTACATATTAGTTAGATGCTTAGTCTGAAGCATCATTCTCGCCATCTCAACTATGGTGCGGTTCTTTCTCTCTGCCACACCATTCTGTTGTGGGGTATAGGCAGTGGTGAATTGCCTTTTGATCCCACTTGCTTTACAATATTTCAAGAATTATTTTGAGGAGTACTCACCTCCTCGATCTGTCCTAAGACATTTTACAAAATACTCACTTTGTTTCTCTACATTGTTTCTGAAATCTATGAAGCAATCAAAAGCTTCATCTTTATGTTTCAAGAAATAAATCCAACACATTCTAGAGAAATCATCTATGAAAGTGAGAAAATAGGAATTGTTTTCGATACTCTTTGTCTGCATTGGACCACAGATGTCCGAATGCACTAACTGAAGTGGATAGCTGGCTCTCCATGCTTGTCCTTTTGGAAACTTAGACCTTGAGTGCTTTCCCAAAGCACATCCTTCATAGACCTCCTTTTGTTCATTGATTTTGGGAAGTCCTGTCACCATAGCTTGAGAAGTTAACAGTTTCAAGCTAGCGGAATTAAGGTGACCATATCGCAAGTGCCAAAGTACACTTGGATTAGTTATAGCTACATTTGCAAGTTGAGCTCCCCCTGGCTCACCAAATTTGAGAGGGAATAACCGATTCTTGGTCATTGGGACCTGTGTGATGACACGATTACAATTGTTTTTATCAAGAATGATACATTTTCCTTCATCAAAAACAAGTTTGTAATTATTCTCCATCATTTGCCCAATGCTTAGCAGATTGTGTTGGAGCTTTGGAGTGTAGTAGATGTCATTCACTTTCTTTAGGCCTTCTTTTGTTGGAACCTCCATGGCTCCAATGCCTTCGACTTGCAAAGCTTTATCATCCCCTAACTTGATGTGGGATTTATAAGTGGAATCTAGAGTAGCAAATAGATTTTCTTTGCCACTCATATGGTTTGAGCAACCAGTATCCAAAATCCATGTGTCATTTAGATTTTGTTCTGATTGTCCATATGAAAGAAAAATATTAGAGGTATCATCTTCTTCACCATAATTTCCATATTGACTGTTGCTGCCTTGAGAATATTTTGACCAGCAGTCACGAGCAAAGTGACCTGGCTTGCCATAGTTAAAACAAGTTGTTTTGGACTTGTCACTTCCTCGTCCTTGATTTCCACTTCATCCTGGATTTCCTCCTCGATTTTGGTTTCCACCTCTATTCTGATTGCCTCCTCTGTTGGAGTTGCCTCCTCTATTTTGATTGCCTCCTCTGTAGTTGCCTCTGCCTCTACCTCTTCGTTGGCCTCTGCCTTGACCTCTTCCATGTCCTCTTCCAGTATTTTCATTGGATGTGAAGGCTTTATCATCGCCTCCATAGCTGGTTGAAGGAGATTCCTGTAATCTCTCTTCATGAGACATTAACGACCCAATTAATGCATCAAATGTTAAAGTGGAAAGATCTTTTGACTCTTCTATGATTATGGCTATGTGATTCCATATTTGAAGAAGTGTTCATAACACTTTCTTTACAATTGTTTCAGGCTTAATTTCTTCACCAAGAGTAACCATTTTATCAACTACTGCTTTCACTCTGACACAATAATCACCTACTTTTTCATCTTCTTTCATTTTGAGATTTTCAAAATCTCATTTTAGTGTTTGAAGCCTCACTTGCTTCACTTGATCACTTCCCTGGAATCCATCTTTCAAAGCTTTCCATGCATCTTGTGCAGTTATACAAGCGGCTATTCTAGGGAATATACTCTTCTCCAATGCTGCTTGGAGATGATAAAGAGCAGAGGAGTTGCTCTTTTGCGCTTCTTTCTTTGTTTTCTTATCTACGACACTTAATGTTGTCCAGTCTATGGGTTCGGTGTAACCCTCTTCCACTATGTCCCACAAACCTTTCCCTATGAGTAAGGTCTTCATTTTGATAGACCAATACTCGTAATCATATCCGTTGAATTCTGGAATTGGTAGATTGTTATGTGAGGCCATAGTTACTAAAACACTCTTTTTATTTCTCGGTTACAATAAAGCACTCTGCTTTTTCAAAGAAGGAAGAAGGAAGAAAGAAGAAAGAAGAAGAAAGAAGAGATTACAAATTTAAGTCAAATCTGACTTGATTCACTCTTTCACTGATTGCTTGTTCCTCTTGTTGTGGCACTGCTATTTCTTGATTCACGAAATTGTCTGCTACTTGTTCTTCATCATCACTGATCAATATTATCTCAGGTGATTCTGGTTCTAGAATTTCTACTGAATTACTGTAATGAGTATATTCAGATTCTTGTGGTGCAACTTCTATGGATTCAGATTGCTCAAATTGACTCCCAAAGGAGTTATCTTCAGAGTCTGCCTCGTACCCTGAGTCTGGATGCCTCTGGTGTGCTATTACTACGTTCTGCAACTGACTAAACATAGTATGAAGCCCATAAGCTCATACTTTTTCATCAAAGCTTTCAGCATTCTCTCTTACCAAAAGTGCACAAAGTGCATGATAACATCCTGTGGAGCGAATCATGAATTTTGCCCTTCAATTTGCCTCTTTTTACAAATTCCTAGTCTTCAATGTTTTGCCTCTCTCAGACTTTTACAAAGAAATTGTCACAATTTTCCACCTTTGAGTCCTCTTACATAAATTGCCTCTTAGGCAATGTTCTTTTTCTCCTTTTATTGTACTAAAAAGATATCTATATTTCTATTTAATAAAAAAAATAATTGCTTTATAATTTTTTTTAAAAACAATTATTATTTTAATTTATTAAATATAATATAAATTATTCTTTTTAATATATAAAAAAAACTTTAGAAAGAAAAAAACATTTTTTAATTTTTTTTCAAGCCTGCAGGAGTCGAACCCGTGACTCCTCTCACTAAACAAAGCCTTCTTACCAACTCGGCTTCCACCGTCGATGGGACTCAAGCACCATACACCTGTATTTCTAAGCTTTTGGGGCAAGTGTACCAAAAAAATTTAAAACCTTCGTCGTCGTCGGGTTTCGAACCCGTGACCTATTGGGGGCGAGCGCCTTAAGGCTGGCTCCTCGAGCCAGTCGAGCTGCGTGGCCCGACGAGGATGCAAGGGAGGCTTGCCTCCTTTGTTTCATCGTGGCCTGCGCAAAACAACAAAAAAAACTTGTGCTTTTATCCCACATTCGTTGTGCGAAGGGGAAATAGCACTATATAATCAAAAAGATGCACAAAGCTTATCGATTGCCTTTGGGAAATCGATGACTGCCCTTTTGTCGACTTCCTTAGCCAATCTCCTCATGCCATATCACCCTAGTTGCTCCTTTGTCTGCCACATCACCTACCACATCGCCTTACGTCCAATCAGCTCTCCTCTAGTCCGCGTGTCCACGTGTCTGCCTCGTTGTCTGCTCACCATGTGTCCGCCTCTAGTTTACGTTCTACCAAGTCACCTATCAATCACCTAGGGAATCATGCCTGGTGTTCTTTGGTCAGCTGGTCAACCTCAAACCGCATGCTCTCTATGGGCCTCCTCTCGACCTCGCCTCGGTTCATGCTCTACGGGCCCTCTCGACCTCCTCGAGATCCGTGCCTCACCTGTGGGCCTCCTCGAGCCTCCTCGAGATCCGTGCCTAGCTTGCCTTGAAGCCCTAGACACCCTCCGCTCTGATACCAGATATAGAACCAAAAATTTAGGAGCTCAAAATATAATCTCTGATATTCATTAGCCTTGAAAGGTTCGAAAATACATTGCTTAAATACATAAACTAATAACCAATACTTAGAAAGCTTAGGAGAAATATTAGGGAGGAAGGAAAATAGGGAGGAAAGGAAAAAAGGAATTTGGAGTCAAACTCTTCCTGCCGTCCATGTCGTCCAATCCTGCTGACTCGGTTGCCGTCCAAGGAGGTAAAAGGGTAAGGTCCAAAGCTTACAGTTGTAAAACAAATTTTTACCATTTTACCATTTTAACTTCCAACAATGATATGAAATAGCTCATGGTAGAATTGTGCTAGTAGAGTTCTCCCCCACGTCAGAATGAGATACCACTTATTTGAACTCACCATCACCTCTCTGGTCCTAGCTAAGAGGTTCCAGGGGAGCCTCACACCTGAAGAGTTTGGGGGAACTATCTGAATAATCAAATGCATAAACATAGCCTCCCGTTGTGAGAAGAAGCCGACCTGGAACCACTCCTATATGTGGATGGCTCCATGGTCGATGTGACCCTGTGCATCACAATTTTGCTGGCCAAATATCGCATAAAAAATAGCCTTCCTCACTGAGGTCAAAGATGAGGTCATGGCCTCACCATCGATGGGAAAGCAAAATATGTGGTAAAAATCCTCCAAAGTCAGTCATTTCACCCGTAGGCAGGTGAAATTTATTGGTCTACGCATCCCAGTGACTGTCCAAAGTAGTCAGGTAATACTGGTCAAATCTGATCATGGGGAGGTCCAATAAATTACCAAACCCCACTATAGCAAACCAACCCCACTCCATGCTAGTAAGAGTGTGGTGCAGGTTATGAAGGAGATTAGTCTCCCTTGCCCTATTAGTCAAGGCCTGAGTAGCAACAATAAAGCAAAAATGAAAAACTATTAAAAACAACTAAAAAAATGACAAACAAATCATAAAATCTCATAAAAATGCAAAAACATGCAAAAATATGATAAAAAATAAAAATAAAAATGAAGAGTATTTAAAAAATGCATTAAATGGCATTAATTGCCCTCAAAATCCAAAAAAATTAACATATTTGAAATTTTTTCTAAAGTTTACGCACTATGGGTCCTAATCGCGATCGACGTAATGATAAAAAATATGACCATTGGGATTTAAATCCTACCGCGGCTGATAGCCGCGGCCCCCAATTTATCAATTGGTAGTCATATCTACCACCCGCGACTAAGGAGCGAGACCCTTTTCGAGCCCCGTCCTCCCCAAATAAACCCTAAAAAAATTAAACCCACCCCCTAAACTAACCTATGCTAAACCTAGCTAGGGTGAGGTTCATTACCGGTAATTTAATTTGGTTCATTTACCCATTTACTTAGTGTGGTTAATTTTAATCCAGTAATTTACAAGCATGGTCTCGATTTTTCGAGTTACCTTGGAGGCACCAGCTCCTACGCTAGTAGAAGCCTCCGGTTGGTCGACCATCGATGTGGAATATGCAGAATAGGTCGAGATTTTGGTAGCGTCTTGGGTCAAATTTTAATATTTACCTCTCAAAGCTCTCAAATTTATTGTCAATGTTAGGTAAATAATGATTTTTTCAAAATCAAATCCTTATATATACTTTTCAAATTTAGGTCGACCCACAGCTGATAATCACGATCCTCGAATTAGGGTTTTGCGATCGTAGCTTTGAGCTGCAGTCAAGCAAATTTCTCGCAGTTGATAGGTGCAGTCAGCGAGTTGCAATAAATGCTCCCAATTCCCATCGTGGAGAGCCTTAAAAGGTCAAAATAAAATTGTTCATCAGACCAAAATTGCACCAAAAAATATAAAATAATCTAAATAAGCCAAACAAAGCACAACAACATTAGGAAATGTCATCATAAGGTAAATCAAATTAACTGGTTGAGATTACAAAGTACATTCAATTGAGGTCATCAGTATGACAATCCTTTATTGGAGCGCCACACTTCCCAACCAAATAAACATATTCAATTCAAAATTAACAAAAAAGTCAAATAAATCAAAAGTCAAATGTGCCTCGTATTCAGTCATTTACCCTATACACTTGGTAGTTGCAGCAACTTGTGATCCATGCAATCCGACAAGATGAGTAAATTACCATAAGGACATTTGGGGTAAATTCATCATTGTGGAATTGTTATGCTTCATTTTAATCCCTAAGAAGACCTTAACGACTAGACTACTCCAAGGGAACGAGATACTCATCAGAATTCTCCTATGATATATTTAGCATATCATAAATAATATGATTCAACACACGCCTAATTGGGATTGCTTGCATTTTTATTCCTTAAGAAGGCCTTCATGGTTGGACCACTCCATGGGATAGAAATTGGCAATTACTATTAATAGTTGCAATCATAGCTTATTAGGCCTTGCCAAGTATTCAAATGCTAAATATTAAGTTTGTGCAAGATCATTCATGGTGGTCAAGAGACCTCGTCGCTTCATTTATTATCATTACCCTCATCGACTCATCGCTTGAGGGGGTAGTCATAATATCAAATCATAATCAAAGTCAATAGAAGATCCCTTGATCGTAGATCCCTATATCTTGTCAAAATTACGTTCGTATTACGAATCATTTCCAAAGACTATCATAAGATTACCCTTCTATTGGGGCAAATAATATATATGATAGTTTGTTTATAGATCTCCTCCTTTCGGTTATATAGGCCTAACTCCCATTGTAGCACCAAAGCTACTTGAATATCTGATGACGAGTGCAAACCCTTTCAAATTAAGCCTTTCATCGAGTTGAAAGCAATGATTCTAGGATGTGCATCCTATTTACAGGACTTGGGCATCTAATGTTGATCAAACTAATGATCATCATGCAACCTACGACATCATTTTAGGAGATATATTTTTGCTCAGCATTGTTCGATATCACAATGCATTCTAAAAGGGGCATCTTTAGATACCTAAAACACATCATGCCAAGGCGACTACTCATATGGGACATGCTAGAAGATCATATGGAAGACCTTGGATAGATTCCAAGGCATAGTAGTGCTTTTCACCACTCATTTTGGCACCTTTACCTAGTCAATGCTAGCTACTACTAACACCCGCAGTTAGCAGTGCTGACCATGCCTATCAATCATGGTTAGGATTCAGAATCAGTTGGCCTTCATCCAACCCAAAATCGGTTGCAACAACAAATTGGTTCGAATTGGAGTAGTTTGAGTAAGGAAGGTTTTGGATCCTTCCATCCGACAAGCTCAACTGCCTAATCTTGATATTAGCTTCCTCATGAAGCTACTCTTAGCCCTTGGAAATTGCTATATAATCCCCCTCTAAATTGGGGAAAAGAGAGAGAGAAATATAATCAATTGAGCAGTGAAGCCCTATCGAATTGCATACTCATTCACATGCATTAATAGGAATACCTTTGCTATCCAATTGGAGATCATATTGCCATGGAGATCCTAGGAGGATAGGAGAGCCAAGAAACAGTAATCCATGCAATACATGCACCCGTTGAGCAATTCAACAACTAAATATGTCAGAGGATAAATAGGTGACCCTTGAACATCAAGTTGGCAAGGAGAATCAGATAATTGGCCTTGATTTGGAGGTCAAACTTATTTCAATATCCACCATGATTGTCTGCCACGGTGAACAGTGCCAACTGCTTGAAGGACCTATGGTCAGTAGGTGACACCTGATTTACTTGTTCTTTACTTTGTAGTTTGTTTAACTAGGTTAGATTAATCATGTTGTAGGTTTAATTCAGTATTCTAGATATATTTTACTGACATAGTAGGAGTTAATTGCAATTTCTCTTCATTGTTATAGTGTAGGCATAAAAAATACTTTTCATGCTTCCATGTCTTCAATTGGTTAATTAGGAGCTTAGATAGATTTATCTTAGTTTCTTTCATTTTTATAATGGCATATTATCATGTTTTAGATCAATTTACATGCATTGAATCACTTTCTTGATTTCTTGATTATCATATTATCTTTTGTGCAAATATCCTTTTAAAGACTTATCAAGATAGGGCTCCTTTGTTTTTAATGTTTCTTTTTGTTTATTGCATGCAAGACTAACAGGGTTTTGGGATGCAAGGAAACAAATGCCTCTAATCATGGAGAAGAGGGTCATTGACACCCTAGAGCACTTCGTGTCACCCTGGAAGGCATTTTTGATTGTATCTACCATTAAGAGGGATTTGAAACTCTATTGTAATTGATGTATCAAATGGGTATCCCTAAGAGGGATGAATCTGTAACTTGGTTTCATTGAGATTAATAAAGGGATTCTTTATACTTGTTTCATTTCTTGTTGTTAACTTATATTTTTCCATTTGTGCTTATTTCGTGAATTGCAATAGATAGACTAGATAGAAAGAGCATTTTTGGTGGTTACAATTGCATTCAAAATTATGCCACAAAACCATAAATTTAGACTTGAAAAAGGGATGCAAAAGAAGGTGCAATAAAGGCCATTTTATACATAAATATATTACATTGCATGCACTATCTAAATCTGGTTTATACATGAAAAGAAGGCATATTTGAAGGTGTCTCAAAGGCACAACATCCATTGGAAAAAATAGTCAAAGGTAGTCAAACACTAGCATCTTTCCAAGCATAGAAAAATGAGCCACTCTAAGAGCTCATACTCTCTCATCTTAGATGGCCAAACCTGCAAGAGATAAGTCAAAAAATCAAAGGAAGAAACAATGTTATAATTAAGAGCAATGATGTCTACAAGGAGTATGTATAACATGTGAGAAAATATGAAGATAAAAGAACCATTGGAGTGTTCCAAACTCCACATATTCAAAGCTGAAAATCAGTGCTCAAGCCTCCAAATTATCGCTCCTCAACTCGGCCTAAAACAATCTACAAGCAAGAGCTATTGATAAAAAAAGGAGTTGTGAATGTTACAGGGTTTAAAGAACCTCGAAATGATACTTTGAAGAAGCATTATAGAAGATGTTCATGCACAAGGAGGAAGTGATATTTATTACTAGAGAGAATACCCTAACGCTCCTCACACAAGTGCTCACAAAAGTTACAAGCTACAGGTTGGTGTAATACATATATGAGGAACACTTGTCTAAAGAGAAGCCAAGCACACCATTGAAGAACGTATTGTCCATACGTTACTCAAAGGGAGAAATAAGTATTTTCTAGCACCTTCTACTATTCAATTACTCAAGAAGAAAATGGATGTGCCCCTTGGCACTCAAATCAAGATTCTCCTCCATTTTAAGAGTGTCAACGACTAAGGCATTCAATAAGCATTTACATTTGGGGTCTGCATGATGAGCACCAAAAATGCTCATTTTATATACACTATTAAGGGGCATCATCACTGGTTTAATTAGCATTAGAAATATATTTTTATTTAACTTATGCATATAATTGATAGAAAATCCGGTATTATGCTTAACGGGTGTTTTTAGTGGAAACTGTGTATAAATGTAGGTTTTGCTACTGATATGGTGTTTCCCAATCTACATCCCAAATGGACCTGGCATGTTTCTATTTTAATGCATCTGAGGTATATGGAGTAGGTGCCTTACTCTAGTGCCTTACTCCCATACATGGGGAGGGTCTTACTCTGGCACCTTACTCAAGTAGGCGCCAAGCCGGTGCCTTACTCAAGTAGGTACCTTATTGGTGCCTTACTCCCCATATGTTGGAGACACCCACATTGGAGATGCCATATGACCAAGTCAACATTGACCAGGTTGACCAAGGGGCTAAGGAGGAGGTTGCACGTGAAGACAAAGGAGAACTATTTTAATCATGCATTATTATTAATAGAATAAAGTATTTATTATTATCAACCGATTGGTCGGTTGACCTTGTAAAGATCTTAAAGTATTATTTTTAGGATGCATTAGTTTAGGATTTGTTTGTTACGTACACCTAAGGATTTTTATATATTTATCCTTCTAGTGAACGAACATGCTTTAAAATAGGGAAATAAAATATGTGTAGAACCAATTGTAACTAATCACGTCATGTGATTAAATTAGATTAATTTGTTATTGTAACAATATCTGGCTGCACTTTATATAAAGACGTAGGCCAGATGAACAAGGAGATCAATGATTAATTTTACATAGAAATTATTATTCCATTTCATTCTTTGTTTAATTGATTAAGAGTGCAACTCCTCTTATTCGAGCAAGCTCTACGTAGCTAGTCGGGCGGACTATCTGCGGGAGCTTGGGCCCACTCCCTGCAGTAGTCCTCCCTTGTTTTATTTCTGTATTTATTTTCTATAGATTAGTTTATTGCTTTATTTACCGCTTTAATTTAATTTAGTTGTGTGTTTATTTTTCTTGCATTTTATTTTCGTACATTTATTTTCAGCACTTTAATTTTAGTTGTAATTTATTTATTTAATTTTCCGCACTTAGTTTATTTGGTTTGGCTGACATTCAAATGCATGAACATCCCCCACCAAACTAAATAAGGTACAGACAAATTCATTCCCCAACACTGCAGGCATATACTGTGCGTGACACTCGTAAGTTTACGGACTTATCGGATTGATAATTTATGGAAGAGAAATGATTATTTTTCGAGACATGATTTTTGCTCACCATTTTGGCACCGTTGTCGGGGAGTGTCAAAACTGTAGTGTTATGATTTATAGGTCAGATAAAAAGCCCATTTAAAATTACCTGTAGATATTTTACCTGAGAAGTGTGAGTCCACCAAGGGCCTTTTTATAAGGCCAAAAATAGTTGCCGGAATAGTCACAGCCAAATCCCATAGGCAATAGTTTAAATTTACCAGCTTCTTAGGTAAATACGAGAATGAACCTGATGTACCATAATTAAGTGTAGAAGTAGGAATAAAATGTGTTGTTGAAATTTTTTAGAAAATCAGGCGATGAAGGATTTCCATCATGTTCTGAATGGTTTCAAGAAATCAAAAGAAATAGCACAACCCAGGTCTGATTAAAAATTTTTAGGGATGTGTTTTTATACAAAAACTATTGGAAAATTATGCCTCCAAAAGCTTGGTTTTAATGATTGAAATTTTTTTACAGGCTTAACGCTTTGCAACATATTGGCAAATTCTTTTAATGATGCAGGGAAAATGATAGAGCTGAATTTAAAAGAACATGTTGTTATGGAGTATGCTCTTCACTTGCGCTTAAGGCGACCTGGTGAATCAGAAACAAGCACATATTTTTAAAATATTGCTACGCCCTATTTTCTTCAAGGTGCTAGCCGTAGGTAGTCATTTTTTGGCTTGCACATTTTATCGTAATGTTGAAAGAGTTTGGTTGTGAGGCCATGAAGGAAAATACTCTCCTCATGCTACAACATATCAGACTAGTTGACAAAGAAGAAGATGATTTTCAGAAGACTAGCTCAGATATAGGCATGGGGGGACCCCACCTTCATCATTGCCACCAACAGCACAATGAACGTTGTTCACAGTGTTCATGGGAAGAAAAAAATTATCTTCTACTGAAAAGGCTCCAAAGTTAAGAGCAAATAAAAAACAGAGTTTTTTTTGCTACCCGTTGGAAGAGAGTATCCTCTTTCCCGAGGACCAACTTGGTCCAGAAGGGAAATGAGAAATCTCCAACCGGTAGCTAAAAAAATAGGGGAGGAGCCTGGAAGAAATCAGATGTCTGCATGAAGTCCACATGGTGCCTGAGCACGAAGAAAAAAAATGAATGGAGCTCATAGTGGCTAGAAAAAATGGCACATAAAATCTCAACGAGGTGTCTCATGGAAGCATCACAACTGAACACCCGATACATGCCATATATGATGGTGAACAGATTGATTTATCCCCACTCTTCAAAGTAGAGAATCGTAGTGCTGCTCTAATTCTGCCTGTGAGAAAAAAATCTAGAGGGGGAGATCATTTTGATTTGGATGCACGTGTGTCGGGACTGTATAAATTTTAATCAATGAAAAAAAAGAGTGACGCATTCAGGAGCACACGGTGAGAAAAAGAAATAACGCACAAATATTAATCCCTACAAATGCATTCGGAGAGAGATACATCAAAGTGGGATTAAAATATTTTTATATGTGCCATTGATGATGAGCTGAGTATTTCAAATGCATAGTGCCAAAATTACAGATTTTTTCCAGCAACATTTTTAAATGTGGAAAAGAAATTACAGAGAAGAGATGAAATTTCACTATGGTGGAGGAGAATGCCACATTTTTAAATCATCGACTCACATTTGTGCAATTGACATTTTGTTATTTGATGTAGACGATGAAAAAAATGATAAGACAAGATCTGTTCTGGTCATGGTAGAATAGATGAAAAAAAGAGAAGAAAAAAAAAATAGTTAGAATTTTATTAATGCCTTTAGTTTAGATTTTTTTATGTTTTGCAGGAGAGCATGAAGTGTAGAGTGTCATGCCAATAGTTTTCAATAGTGCCTTACTCAAACAAGTGCCAAGTAGGTGCCTTACTCATGTAGGTGCCTTACTGAGGTAGGTGCCTTACTAAGGTAGGCGCCTTACTGTAGCAGGCATCTTACTCAGGTAGGCATCTTACTGAGGTAGGTGCCTTACTAAAGTAGGCATCTTATTGAAGTAGGTGCCTTACTCAGGTAGACGCCTTACTTAGGTAGGTGCCTTACTGAAGTAGGAGCCTTACTAAAGCAGACACCTTACTAAAGTAGGTGCCTTACTCAAGTAGGGCCTTACTTAGGTAGGTGCCTTACTAAAGCAAGTGCCTTACTAAAGTATGCATCTTACTAAAGTAGGCACATTTCTCAGGTAGGTGCCTTATTGAGGTAGGAATCTTACTAAAGTAGGCACCTTACTGAAGCAAACACCTTACTTAGGTAGGCACCTTACTCAGGTATGTGCCTTACTAAAGCAGACGCCTTATTGAAGCAGGAACCTTACTGAAGTAGGCATCTTACTCAGGTAGACACCTTCTAAATTAGGTACCTTACTAAAGTAGACGCATTACTCAGGTAGGTGCCTTACTCAAGTAGGTGCCTTACTGAGGTAAGCACCTTAATCCCAAATCAAGCACCTTACTAAAGTAGGCACCTTACTCAGGCAGGCGCCAAGCAGGCGCCTTACTCAAGCAGGCACCAAGCTCCTCAAGCGGCGCCTCAATGTCCATCAACGGAGGCACCTGATCACGAAAAAAAAAAGGACAAGCACCTTGATGTCATGCATCAAGGGTGCCTTGATTATTATTATAAAAAAAAAAATAAAAAAAAGAAAAAAGGGGAAAAAGAAAAAAACCGCACATCATCTATCCTACTCAGCATAAAATTTCTTTTGCTACTTTCGTGTGTTGTAGGGAAAGTGCTCGCATGCAAGCTGTAGGCATCCTGAGAGCCAGGGCCTAATAGGCATGGATTGCACTGAACTGCATTTTAGTTTTCTTAGTTTTTATTTTGCAGGGGAAATGACCTGATTGTACAAAAAATAGGCATCTTGGGAGACAAGGCCTATATCGGCTCAGCATTCATGAACCTACATATTTTTTAGGGAGGTAGAAATTTGACTATTTCCATCTGAAGGAGATAGTCCCCATATGGGCATGGACGTGGATGTTAATTCCCTGCAAAGGGAAGAGATACCCATCTCTGTGCTTAGATAAAACAGATCCTGATGCGGCATGAGAAAAGTTTTGGAGGGCCTAATCAACTCTACAATAGTAGGCACATCAACAACTGTTGACTTCTCAATAGTAAGGAGACGCCTTGATGCTCATTGCTAGAAACACGTAACTTCTGTGAGAAGCTATTTAAAAAAAAAATAATTGGATGGTTGGGAAAGAAAAGAGTGCTTAAAAGAATTTGCAGCTCTTCCTAGAGAAGAGAACTGCAGATCCACTTTATCCCAACAGTGCTCAACTTCTTCTCCCTAGATTGGGGGTTCCTGTTGCTCAGTGTGGGACCTGATGTTCAGAGGGCTGCAGACCTGTTGCATAGAGGGACCTATTACTGGTGATGAGGGCATCACCAATTTAAGTGGGGGAGGATTTGGGTGAACCTGTTACTGGTGATGAGGGTGTCACCAATTTAAGTGGGGGAGGATTTGGATGAACCGAAATCTCCCATAAATAAAAATATTCTATTGATAAACTCCTAGTTGAAATGCAAATCAATACGAGAACACCAGTAGAAGAGGGCTCAGGCTGAATATTAAAAAAAAAGAAAAAAATTGTAAACTATGGCTGCAATGCCAGAATTTTTAAAATTCCACACTTACAGAGGAATGCCTCAATGGGTAAAATTAAATACAGTGTAGATGTATGTGCAACAAAGTTCCCTTGCCATCACAGTTTTTAGCATACGCACTATTGGCCATGTTTTGGGTGTGCATTACGAGTTTGACTCCCAGAGGAGAAAGAGACCTCATGATTTTTAGTGGTGGCTATGATTTGGTTATTTACCCATAATTTAATGGTTGATCATGACTGGCTTCACTGCTGGAGTAGCAACACTTAGAGGAAGAACAATAGAGACGAGTAACGGTGTGGAAAATGAAGGCAGCTAGAAAAAAAATAAAAATAAAATAAAAATAAATAAAATAAATTCTCCAGATGCACCAATGTCACAGCAATATTTTTTGGAACACCTTGGTTATAGGTAGCATGGAAACTTTTTTACACCACCGACATCATACACCTCAGGTTATATGAAATTCACCAAGGTATGTACTATTTTTTTCCATTAATTATGTGTAGAGTTATTTTAAAAATAATTTCTATGCTAAACTTAGTAGATGCCCTTTAAAATTATTTCTGTCAAAATATCCCATTAGAACTCAAGCGCAAGACATGCCTTGGATGTAAAAAATTCATTACTCTGGAATAATTTAAAAACAAAAAAATAAGCTATGGCATTCACGTGAATAGATTTGGCATTGGTTCATTGCTGCATTGTGAGAAATCTGTGGAGTGCCAAAGAAGACAGCAGACTGGAAAAATGACTTGCTCACGTCACTTCAGGTTCAATTCTAGAGTGGAATGGAAATCTGCTGCCTGAAACAAAGAAGTGAAAGTAAAATAAAATCTATTGGTAGAAACATAGCAGCACTCAAATGAAAAAAAACATAGCAGTGCCGAATGAAAAAGTAGCAGTGCCCAGTGAGGAAAAAAATAGCAATGTTGAATGAAAAAACACACAAGTGCTGAATGAAAAAAACAATAGTGCTTAGTGAGAAAAAAAATAGCAGCACTCAAATGAAAAAAACATAGTAGTGCTGAATGAAAAAATAGCAGTGCTCAGTGAGGAAAAAATAGTAGTGTTGAATGAAAAAAAAATAGAGCAGTGCTCAATGAAAAAGAAATTATTATATTTCAGGGGCTATTTTTCGGGGGCTATTGTCACGAGGACGTGACAATATTTAGGCATGGGGGGATGATGAGCACCAAAAATGCTCATTTTATATACACTATTAAGGGGCATCATCACTGGTTTAATTAGCATTAGAAATATATTTTTATTTAACTTATGCATATAATTGATAGAAAATTTAGTATTATGCTTAACGAGTGTTTTTAGTGGAAACTGTGTATAAATGCAAGTTTTGCTACTGATATGGTGTTTCCCAATCTACATCCCAAATGGACCTAGCATGTTTCTATTTTAATGCATCTGAGGTATATGGAGTAGGTGCCTTACTCCCATACATGGGGAGGTGTCTTACTCTGGCGCCTTACTCAAGTAGGTGCCAAGCCGATGCCTTACTCAAGTAGGCACCTTATTGGTGCCTTACTCCCCATACGTTGGAGACACCCACATTGGAGATGCCATATGACCAAGTCAACATTGACCAGGTTGACCAAGGGGCTAAGGAGGAGGTTGCACGTGAAGACAAAGGAGAAATATTTTAAATCATGCATTATTATTAATAGAATAAAGTATTTATTATTATCAACCGATTGGCCGGTTGACCTTGTAAAGATCTCAAAGCATTATTTTTAGGATGCATTAGTTTAGGATTTTTTTGTTACGTACACCTAAGGATTTTCATATATTTATCCTTCTAGTGAACAAACATGCTTTAAAATAGGGAAATAAAATATGTGTAGAACCAATTGTAACTAATCACATCATGTGATTAAATTAGATTAATTTGTTATTATAACAATATTTGGCTATGCTTTATATAAATACGCAGGCCAGATGAACAAGGAGATCAATGATTAATTTACACAGAAATTATTATTCCATTTCATTCTTTGTTTAATTTATTAAGAGTGCAACTCCTCTTATTCGAGCAAGCTCTACGTAGCTAGCCGGGCGGACTATCTATGGGAGCTTGGGCCCACTCCCTGTAGTAGTCCTCCCCTATTTTATTTTTGTATTTATTTTTTGTAGATTAGTTTATTGCTTTATTTACTGCTTTAATTTAATTCAGTTGTGTGTTTATTTTCTTGCACATTTAATTTCCTGTACATTTACTTTCAACACTTTAATTTTAGTTGTAATTTATTTATTTAATTTTTTGCACTTAGTTTATTTGGTTTGGCTGAATTTCAAATGCACAAAAATCCCCCACCAAACTAAATAAGGTATAGATAGATTCATTCCCCAACATTGTAGGCATATACTGTGCATGACACTCGTAAGTTTATGAACTTACTAGATTGATAATTTATGGAAGAGAAATGATTGTTTTTCTAAACATGATTTATGCTCACCACTGCACACACAGGGCCAAGTGATAGTGTGGAATCAAGATGAAAGAGCCTTCAATACTTTGGTCAAGAAAGGTCAAAGGTAGACATTAAAGGCACCACATTTGGAATGTCAAATCCCACGAAGATTCCAAGCTATACCATTGGAGAGAACAACCAAAGTAGTAATATCAATATTATAGCCCTTGCACAGTGAAAATCAGCACCAACTATTGAATGATATAAGGTAAGGTTTATTCCCACTATAATATGCTTTCATTTCTTGGGAGTTATAAGGTTAAAATTAGAGGAATTTAACCATGTTGAAAGCCATATATTAAAGGGGAATAATATATCATATCAATATAATATTTGCAATATTAAACATAGGAGCAATAAGGATTTCTATAGGAAATTATTTCTAAAATATTTGCAAATATTATTGTGGTCTAGTATTTCCAAAATTTGGGAGTTATAAGGGTTACTACATCAAATTAATTTATTGGAAATTAGATACACTACAATTAAATCCTTAAGGGATATTAAAAGAGGTTATTAAATATTTTTGCTAAAGTTGGGAATTTATAATTTTCTTGTCTCAAAATATTCAAAGAAAGGACAAAAAAATCTAACATTATAACCTTTTCAAAATGTAAATGTGCCTAGTTCAATAGGAGCAATAAGGGATAATAAAAGTTGATTTTTGATATTTACAAAAATTTACAAAATCAACCAAAAATTGAACTACGTTTTCAAGAGCACTACATTATATCCCTAGGGAGTTATAAGAGATTCTAAAAAAAATTGTAATATTAGTATTTATCATAGATTATCAAGTTGCAAATCCATTGGGAAAATATAAGCTTTTTACAAAACCTAAAATTCCATTAGGTGTATGTACTCTCATTACTAGGGAGACATAAGGAAGCCTACAAACCTAAGGATTAATAAAGGTTTCATCAAAATCAAGCTTATATACTTCAATTAGGAATTATATATCCTAATATAGGGAGTCATAAGGTAGACTACTCTATCCCAAAGAATTCAGGTAATACAAATGACCACTAGCATGTTAAAAAACACTCTTAGAAGTGGAATAAGGAAAATACCAATATGGATTAAAAATATGATGGATTACAATGATGAAAAGAGAAAATAAAAGGAAGAACTAGTACAATGTGAACTAATTTTTGAAATTAATAACTTTGAAAAGGAAGATTCATCCAATGAGTCTGATGACTACTGTACCAAAGGAGACCCAAAACAAGAAAAAATTGATCAACAAAACCTTATACAAAAAGGAAAATATGGAATAGCTTCAATTGTGCACATATGGTTAGAAGGTCTTATCAAGAAGATAGACAAGTATGATATTCCTAAAATAGACTTTAAAATCATCAGATCATCTTTGTTATGTGCCTATTGCAATCAATATGGTCATGAAAAACCAATTGTTCGAGTTTTTCTTCCATGCAGATATTGTGATGGGATAAATCAATCATCTTTTTCCTGTCATTCCAAATACAAGTACTATAAGGGTTATGAAATATTATTAATACAAATAATAAATTGTTATCTACAAGAAATTATTTCAAATGGATCTACTAACATTGAGCTCAAGGTTGAAACTTATGAAGGATAGAGAAATAGGTCTTACATAGGTATAAAATAAATGAGAAGAACCTATTTATATCCACTCATGATGTGTAAAATCATGAGAAAAATTGTTCATAAAAGACACCTAACATTAAGAGACAAAGAGCTGGAAAATATCAAAAGCCATGACATGAAAACTAAAGCAATTGAAGATGAATTAGTTCAAATCCATCCAATGGAAGAAGATCCACATTGAAGACCAAAGTCTTCAATACCCAAATAATGTAATACAGGGGGTGTTAGAAATAGATTATATTACATAATTTCGATCATGTAAATGTACCTACCAAGGTATATACTTAGGATATTATATTACTTTAGGGGAAAGTTACCTAGTTTCTTCATGCAATGTAATAAATGCATAAGTGTCAATGTGCAAGTTATCCCTTGCACAACTATATAGAGTGTTGTCTAAGGAACTTATATTCCTATATAATGGCCTTATTATCATAGAGAATTATAGAGCATATCATAGATATAGTCACCCATATTGGAGATGGGGGTAATGTAGTCTGGTAGCATTATTCATGGAATGTTCATTTCCTCCATGGCTACATTGTATTCATTTTTATCATTCTATTTATAGCATATTTCAGTCATCTCGTAGATTTACTTTATTTCATATTATTTATGCATCTTGTGATTGCTATCTCCCATTACATACTACATCAAAATCTAACAAAACATAGATCATAAACAAAAGAAAAATATTTTGATCTCCTTCCTAGGCATTTGAAAGAGAAAAGGGCATATAGTTTGCATTGATACAGTATGAAATATAACATTAAATAATGCCTTAAAGGTATTTGTTGAATGTTATATGCCATACTATATCATGCATTCTAGGGTTAACTTTATGCATTCTCTTGAACCATTGCTGAAAGGGAAAGATCTATTTTATTGCAAGTTAGGGTTTAGTCATCATTGAAAATCAAGAATCATCCTAGGGTTAGCTTCTTGTCTTCTTGCATCATTGTTTGTCTTGCATTGTTCTTTCATTTTTCATAGCTTAGATTTTAGAAAGGCCAAACATAGGTACTTACTCAATATACACATAAAAATTTTCTATTCTAGACTTGGAGTGAGTCCTTAAACTATTAGAGTACTATTACCTTATTTGGTAATAAGTTGATTCTCTAGGGTAGATTAGGTTTTCTACCTTTACTTGCGTAGTTAGATATTTGTTAAATTTTATATTTAATGAATTGGTTATTGATTAGCATATTTTTTTTAGTTGTTAGATTTATTAGTCGGATATGGTTAGGATATTATTTTATCGCTATCTATAGCTATTATTAGCCTTAGCACTATGTACATATATTCATTTTGATTTATGAAATGATTAATGGTTTTCCTAAACCTAATTTGGTATCAAAGACATAACTAACCCAGGAACATTTCCTGAGGTCAATGGACAAGACCTAACGGACTCTGGAATATGTGTGACCAAGATCGATTTAGGTCAGTGTACCAATATAAAAAGCATACACCTAGCTAATGCATTAATTGAAATCAATCATTAAAGCAAGAAATGAAAGACAAGATTACATATGACAAGAAAGTGAATGTTTCTTCTATTAATCTTGAATTAAATCTCGATTACAATCATGCCCCTCTTAGGGTCACCCAAATGTTGATACAATTAACACAATTTGAAAGCCCCAACGGGGTAGGTGCAATACATAAAATTTATAAATGGATAGGAAATGATACAAGGTGTCGATGACCTTCTTCTCCATGTTTAGAGGTATTTGTTGCCTTGCATCTCAAAATATGGTTAGCCCTACATGCAATAAGCAACAAGAAGCAATTAACAACAAAGGAGGCCTCTCTTGATGAGGCTTTTAGGAGGTATTTGCATAAAAGGTAGTATAACTAGAATGAAATAAAGAAAGTGCAAGAAACATACTAAAATTATATTAAACCTAAAAATATTGCTACAAACATATAAGCAAAAGCAGATCTAGCTATCTATTGAATTAATTACGAAATTGAAAGAATGAAAGCATGGAAAGAACCATTAGTGCTATAATTGCAAAAGTAAAGTAAAATGACTAAAAAACTCTAATTACATCGGTCAAAGTATCTACTAAAGCAAATTAACATGACACATGTCTAATCTAATGCAATTAAACAAATCCTACAACTAGAAAATAAGGAAACTGAAGATGACAACCTAACCACGGGTCTGATTCATGGTGAGCACTGTCCACCATAGCTGATAGCCACGGTTGAGCTTGAAATGTTTTTGCCCTCCTAATTTTGTGTCTAATCTTCAATTTTCCTCAAGGAACTAATGATCAAGGGTCACCACTATGTCCTCTAACATATTTGGAAGTTGAATTGCTCAGTTGGTGCATGGATTGCACGAATTTATGTTTCTTGAATCTCCTATCTTCCTAAGATATCCATGGAAAATGATCTCCAATTGGGTAGCAAAAGTGTTCCTCTCAACATAGGTAAGTCAGTATACAATTCGATAGGGCTTCGATGCATTTCAACTCAAGATTCATATATATCTTTCTCCCATTTAGAGGGGGATTTTATAGAACTTGCCAAGGGCTAGGGGTAGCTTCATGAGGAAGACAAGAACACTATTGGGTAGTTGAGCTTGTTGTATGGAAGGATATAGAACCTTCCTCACTCAAACCACTCCAATCCGCAACCAATTGACCATTTGAACCAACTTTGAATTAGTCAAAGGCCAACTAACTTTGAGGCCTGATCGTGGATGACAAGCACAGTTAGCTCTACTAACCATGGGTATTAGCAATGGTGAGCACTGACTAGGAAAAGGTACCCAAATGAGTGGTAAAAACCATTGCTATACCTTGGTATCTATCCAAGGTCTTCCATATGGTCTTCTAGCATGTCCCATATGAGTAGTCACCTCGACATGATGCATTTTAGGTGTCTACAAATGCCCCTTTTGAGATGTGTTGTGAGATTGAACAACACTAAGTAAAAATAAACCTCCTAAAATGATGTTGTAGTTTGGAATGATCATTAATCTGATCAACATTAGATGTTTGAGTCTTGCAAAGAAGATGCCCATCCTAGAATCATTGCTTCCAACTGGATGGAAGGCTTAAATTTAAAAAATCTCTGGCAAGCTCTAGCGTTGATCGATCATCTCAAGGCTAATATAGGTGTTGTGGCTGCTCCACAACGTACCCCAAAATTGGGGACCCACCTTTTTTGCATGTGTTCCAAGAAGACCGAAGTGGCCCATATGCTAAAGATCAAAGAAAAAAGCAAAACACCACAAGGAGAAAAAGTGTCGCGATATCGCGACATGTTGCAGTTTCGTGGCCAAAAGAGAAAAAGTGTCGCGATATCGCGACATGTTGCACTTTCACGGCCAAAAGAGAAAAAGTGTCACGATATCGCGACATGTTGCATCATCATGACCAAAAGAGAAAAAGTGTCACGATATCACGACATGTTGCATCATCCCGACCAAAGAGAAAGTGTCGCGATATCGCGACATGTTGCATCATCACGGCCAAAAGAGAAAAAGTGTCGCGATATCGCGACATGTTGCATCGTCACGGCCAAAAGAGAAAAGTGTCGCGATATCGCGACATGTTGCATCATCGCGGCCAAAAGAGAAAAAGTGTCGCGATATCGCGACATGTTGCATCATCGCCAAAAAAAAGTGTCACGATATCGCGACATGTTGCATCATCACGGCCAAAAGAGAAAAAGTGTCGCGATATCGCGACATGTTGCATCATCGCGACCAAAGAGAAAAAGTGTCGCGATATCGCGACATGTTGCATCATCATGGCCAAAAGAGAAAAAGTGTCACGATATCGCGACATGTTGCATCATCACGGCCAAAAAGAGAAAAAGTGTCACGATATCGCGACATGTTGCATTTTAGCAAAAAGAGAAAGAAAAGTGTCGCGATATCGCGACATGTTACATTTTGTGGCTAAAAGCAACAAAAGAGAGCAAGGAGGCAAAAGTGTCACGATATCGCGACATGTTCCATTTTTCGCCAAGGTAACGGACCTGCATAGTGACGTGGACATAAGGACAAAATCCAATGAATAAGACAAGCGTTACATAAGGAATATTTAATGATTTGAAATCATTTAAGATGGTCGTTACACACGGAAGGAAACAGACGCAAGCCCATGTGGAGAAAATGAAATGAAGGGCCACAAAATAGAAAGGAAATTTTAGTTTTTTGGAAACCAAAGTCACATGCAGGGAAGGTGAAACGAAATGGAAGGTGAAACGAACAACCATTGGAAAATGAAATGAACAGTCATGGAAGGAGAAACAATTGTTTTTCAGAAGTTTAAATATGCCATTCAAAGAGGCCAGAAGGGGTGGAAAACTGCTGCAAGTAGCGTTGCAGATTTGAAGGCAAGATAGCCATTCTGGACCTAGTTGGGCTGTTTTTCTTTCGTAGACTGGTTTTTCTTCTTCATGGACATGGGTTGGAAATTGCTGCGAGCAGAGTTGCAGACTTGAAGGCGAGAAGGCCATTCTGGACCTGTTTGAGTCATTTTTCTTCCATGGACTGGTTTGGGAAAACCAAAAATTCTGCTATTGTAAAATGACACATTTTTAATGCAGAAGTTTTCAGAAATTTGCATCTTGTGGGCAAGAAAGAAGGAGATTCTCTTTGCATGCTATGGATTTAATGTCTATTTTTCCCCTTTTCAGATTTCGAGTTTGTAAATGGAGTTAATGCAAGTTTTCTTGGTTGCTTCATGTGAATGTTTGAACCTGAAATTTATTTTAAACCCTAGGAACCAACACTTAGTCTATGGGGATTGTGCTTGTTTTGCAAGTCCAATAGGTTAGGTTGCATGCATGGAAACCTCACATCTTCGGTTTTGTCGAAATAGGATAGCATCATACTGAATGCATTTTATTTTCAGTTTTCTGCATTTCATTTTCATTTTTCTGCATTTTATTTTTTCCAGAAATTTTAACTTATTTTTAGGCATTAAAATAAACATTTAAAAAATTTCAAAATCCAAAAAAAACAATGAACAATCACTAAAGTTTCATGGTGAAATAAACCAACATTGCCCCTTGTTTACAGTTACTTGCAATCACTAAGGTGTTCCAAGCATTTAAATTGAATATCTTTATTTGAGATTACTAATACACATATGCAAATGCTAATACAACGGAGACCTTGGAGAAGTTGTTTGTTTAACTTCTTTGCAAGAGGGGATTTGGAACCCAAATCCTAAAGGAGAGTGTACTTTCACAACTGGGTGAAAATACCACTCAACAGATTGGCGCTAGAAGGAGGGCCTGAATTGTTTTATTTCAGTGTGATTTAAATGCTATAGGGATTTAAATTTTGAATATTTCATGCCCTATTGATTATTATCTTTAGCCCTCTTTTAACAATACAACCTTGTAGTGTTAAAAGGAGGACATGAATTGCTATGCATTGTTCTAACGCTTTTGATTGTTCATACAGGAATAATGTGTTTTGATTTGATTTTGAAAAATTTTGGTCTTGACTAACGAGGTTGTCTCCATGCAATTACTTTCATTTGATTTTAATGGATACATCTCTTGGTTGATGCTAACATGATTATTCATACGTTACATGTTTGATATTTGCTAGTCATTTCATGCTTATTTGTAAGGAATTATTTTTGTCTAAAAATGTATTTGTTGTCGGTATTATGCTCTTCACTTGCGTGTAATGCGATCTTGTGAATCAGAAAGCCTACAACACTAGGAGTATGCTCTTCACTTGCGCATATGCGATCTGGTGAATCAGAAACTAATTTACATTTTTAGAATACTGCTTTGTCATGGTTCCTTCTTTCATTCATGACTAACAAATTGATTTTGAAGTTATTCTTTGAATTTCATTAATTGCAAGATTTTCTGTGTGTCGCAGGTTTTCTTTGAGGTATTGAGAGTTTTGTCAAGTTTTGTAGGGTAGTTTCATTTACAAGCTGGACCCACCGCATCGCATCGCAACTAGGTCCAAAACAACCGAGGAAACCATATTCCAAAGCCTCTCACTCACTCATAGGAATCCAAGGAATAAAACCGAGCAAATTGTGGTCCCACAGATATTCTTGTTACGAAGATCCTTCTTTTCAGCGCATCTAGCGGACTTGCACCGGTGGTGTCATTTGCCACTAGTGTACCAATTATCGGTACCATTTCCATGGTTCTTGTAGGGTTATCATCATCGATTTTGAATCAAATGGCCCAACCTCCACCACCTCCTTGGTACGGAGCCAATAACATTCCTTTGAATATTGCAGGGGATATTCACGAGATCCCTAAGAATATAGAGAGATTTTTGCCCAAATACAAACCGGATGGCCCAAGGACCGCAGAAGAACATATTCAGGCCTATAGGGATGTTTTGATAAGATTGCAAGTTCAACATGAAGATGTGGCTTGTAGACTCTTCCCCATGAGCCTAGACCAAGTGGCTTACGAATGGTATATTTGCTTACCTCATTGGTTCCATTACGTCATGGACGCAAATGGAGGATGCTTTTGTCAACCAATTCAGGTCACCATTAGATCCCACAATCATCTATAATCAGTTCATTACATGCAAAAGAGGCCAGGGTGAGCCAATCCAAACTTTTAATCAGAGATTTCAGAAGTGCTATAATAGAGCAATTCGGCATTTTGCCATTGATCCCGCAGTAGCTTTGCAAATATATTTTGGGGCATTGGATCCTATGATGGCAATGTTTGCAAGGCGAAATCCTCAAGTTACCACGCTTGCTCTAGCCTACAATGAAGCTATGACCATTGAACAACAAATGACACCACAGAGTTATGGGTTTTCCCAGATGCCTATGGTAGGACAATATGGTCCATATGGTCAAGCTCCTATGATGAATCAGATCATGGCACCACAAATATCAGGCATAAATGCTTTGCCTTATCAACAACCATATTCATCAACACCCGCTTACGCACCCAATCCAATTCTGATTCAAAGTGTGAATCCCTACGCAAATCAAGTGGCTCAAAATCCAACTCAAATGTTAAGTCAAGATCTCACCAATTACGCAAATCCTATTGGAACTAGCAATAACATAGCTCAACCAAAAGAGATTTATTCAGAGGTTGAAGAACTCAAAAAGATAGTTCACAAATTGAGTAATGATTTGGTTCAAAAATAGAAGTATGAATCCCATGCCCCTCACCCAAATCAAAATTTCAACAATAGAGGGAGACAAGTGGAATACGAAGCCAAACAATGGGGGTGTGCCTTCCCCTATTGCTAATCAGATAGATACTTCTACAGGACCAAGTCACTCTAGTTCCATTCTTAATCTTTCTGATTTTGCATGGGAAAAGGGGTGTAGATTGCATAATACAAAGGAGCATAATGAAAGGAATTGTCCCGAAATTGCTAGGTATACCCATTGTCTCCAAGCTCAAGTGGATGATTTGGAACTTGTGCCAAATAAGGGTCCACCCCAACATCAACAAGGAGAGGACAACATTTTGGTGGTGGAAACTCTATATCGTCAAGAGAGTGAGAATGAGGAAGGTGAAGATGAATTGGATGAGAAACATGTTGATGAATCAGAAGATGAAGAAGAAGTACTTGAGCGTCACAACTTGAACTTGGAGGATGATTACTATGATTCGTGGAAGAAATGGGAAGAATATTATCAATCTAAATCTTCTAATAAACTTGTTGTGTCAATTAATATGCAGGATAACTCAATTGCTTCCTCGCATGAGGATACTATAAATCCTGTACAATTTGAGAAAGTTTTGGAAGAGGAATTCGAATCTCATCAAATTTTGGAACATGATAAGGATTCTACAACCATGAATCAAGAAAGAGAGTCATTTGCTTTAGATTCCTTTGAAGGAAAAGAAATTGAAAATCTTGATCCACTTACTTGTGCTACAATGATTATGCCATTTCAAAATGAGAAAATTACAAAACCCTGAATCATTTGGGTTTGATATCATTGATGATCCAATTGAAAATCTCACGTTACCCAAAACAACCCAAGTGATTGATCATGGAAATGTGTTAGTTAACCCACCCCTAGATAGACAAGACTTATGGTTTGAAAGGGATGGACATATTTTCAATTGGGTACCTAAGTTTGGTGCCTTTGATAAACAAGTCATGGAGAAAGAACAAGTGCTACATGATGATGAATGTCATGAGAGAAAAGAGGAATTTTCAAATCCTCTTCAAGTAAGGTCAAATGAAAACATGCCAAAGGTAAAATCTCACCTTTTTGGTTTCACCATGCAAAATTCGAATGAAGGTTTGCCTAATGAATGGTTTGATTCAAATATTATTAATGTTATGGCTTTATTGAATGAAAATGAAAGCTTATTTCTACACCATGAATCAAAGTGCGGAATGGACATCTTAAAGAATAGACATAAAGGAATTGAATATCAATCATTGTCTAATCAATTTGAAAACTTGAAACTCCACCATAGGATTATTAATGAAACTAAATCAAATTGGTATGGTGAGAGGGGCAAGTGGAAGTTTGTTTCTTTGTTTGGTTTGATCTTGTTTTTGTTGGATTCCTACAAAACTTGGTATGCGTATCACGTCATACGTCTTTTAAAGAATTCCAATCAGGTTTGGGATCCGGGAAAATGATAATCCAAACTTTTGCACCTTCTTGCATTATATTGTACATTTGTATATACTTTTGGTTTTCGTGTTTTTGGTTTTGGATTGGATCTCATTTTGGTTTTAAGTTTTGTGTGTTGGTCCTTTGGACACTTTTGGTTTGTTTTAAAAAAAAAAAAAAAAAAAGAGTCAACTTATGTCCTTATGAATGTTGACTAAGACTAGGAGAATATGAAACATCGGAATTGTATTGCAGAAAGCTCCACGAATATCGCAAACACATTAAAGAATATCGTTTGGAACTTGTGATGCATGAAGTTGTCAGCTTTATAAATTATGGCAAAGTAGGTGGTATACTCCATCCGCATTTCAAAAGGAGCAATGCATTCATATCTCATGTTACATTCCGCATTGCATATACATTTCATCTCAGTTGCATCTTCATTTCATGTACAATCATTGAAAAGGTGTCGAATCCTCTTAGGGTTATTACATAACATATATTAAAAGGATCCTAAGGTTGGGAACCGATGCCCGAACTATCTTGAACCAAGCACGTTCTACACATATTAAAGAGGATCTTGAGCAAAATGGTCAAAACCATACTTGGAAGAAAAGGTGAGGCGAAAGGAGTATTTCGTGTCTGTCCTATCATGCAACATAATCCTTAAAACAGTGGTTTTTACCACTCCCATAGTGCTTAAAGCCTAAAATCAGAGTAGTAAGGATAGGGTTAAATCCTCATCGAACTTAGGTTGAGGATCCAACTCCCCAAAGCTCCGATTTGACCTTCATGGAGTAGTAAGGATAGGGTCTAATTCTCATCTCGCTTAGGTTGAGAATCCGATTCCCCAAAGCTTCTATTTTGCCCACTCAAGAACTTGAAATTCCAAAGCAAATATTTTTCATTTCATCATTAATATTGGATTGGAAGGATCGTACTACATGTCCCTTGCAAGGATGGGTAGTCATCCCCAAGGTCCAAGAAATCAAAAGTAAAGCCAAACCATGGATTATGGGGTTAATCTCCATCGGGGCTATAGACGCCTGGCTGGCAGTGGAGTATGCTCATGCGTGGCAACACGTCTTGTCTAAAAGCAAGACCACTGACTGCTCAAACGGACAGGCTAGCCTGATAGTTTCATCCATAACAAGTTAAATCATTTTGTTCAAGATGAGGTAATGAACTCCAGATCAGAGTAGTAAGGATAGGGTTAAATTCCCATCTCGCTTAGGTTGGGAATCCTATTCCCCAAAGCTCTGATTTCACTTACACTTGCACATGGGTTCAAGATGGTAGGGGCACATAACCAACTTTGGGATCTAGTAAATTAATTCAGTATACATATATTTGGTCCTAAGAGGGTTTGACAGTTTTAATATGTTTGTTCATGATACTAGAAAGTCTGAGCCTTTGCAAAGCAGGTTGTTATATCTCTAACATAGTTGTCATACGTCAAATCCTGCACAAATCATTCATAGCCTTGCATACGAATCATAAGTGAAACCGACAATGGAAAGTTGAACGAGTTTCAAACGATAGGGAATGAAGCACATTGCACACACCGAGCTGATGCTTAATAATTCTAATGCTTCATGTATTTCTCGTCTAGTTTCATTCTTGGGATATTTGCTGACGCTTGTATTTGAGTCCGTGTGTTTTCAGGTTGAGTTCTCACCGAAATGCTCGGGAGCATTTCCCAGCAGAGTCGCCATTTGTTGTGGCTGCTCCACAACGTACCCCAAAATTGGGGACCCACCTTTTTTGCATGTGTTCCAAGAAGACCGAAGTGGCCCATATGCTAAAGATCAAAGAAAAAAGCAAAACACCACAAGGAGAAAAAGTGTCGCGATATCGCGACATGTTGCAGTTTCCAAAAGAAAATGTTGCGATATCGCGACATGTTGACATCGCGGCCAAAGAGAAAAAGTGTCACGATATCGCGACATGTTGCATCATCGCGGCCAAAAGAGAAAAGTGTCGCGATATCGCGACATGTTGCATCGAAAAGTGTCGCGATATCGCGACATGTTGCATCATCGCGGCCAAAGAGAAAAGTGTCGCGATATCGCGACATGTTGCATCATCACGTCCAAAGAGAAAAGTGTCACGATATCGCGACATGTTGCATCATCGCGGCCAAAAGAGAAAAAGTGTCGCGATATCGCGACATGTTGCATCTCCAAGCAAAAAAAGTGTCGCGATATCGCGACATGTTGCATCATCACGGCCAAAAGAGAAAAAGTGTCACGATATCGTGACATGTTGCATCATCCGCCAAAGAGAAAAGTGTCACGATATCGCGACATGTTGCATTCATCACGCCAAAAGAGAAAATGTGTCGATATTCACATTTCGCAAAAGAGAAAAGTGTCGCGATATCGCGACATGTTGCATTTCAGAGAAAAGCCGATACAAAGGAGAGAAAAAGTGTCGCGATATCGCGACATGTTACATTTTCCGCAAAAGCAAAGAGAAAAAGTGTCACGATATCCTGACATGTTCCATTTTGCCAAGGTAAGGACCGCATAGTGACGTGGACATAAGGACAAAATCCAATGAATAAGACAAGTTACATAAGGAATATTTAATGATTTGAAATCATTTAAGATGGTCGTTACACACGGAGGGAAATGGACGCAAGCCCATGTGGAGAAAATGAAATGAAGGGCCACAAAATAGAAACGAACAGTCAGGGAAGGTGAAACGAACAACCATTGGAAAATGAAATGAACAGTCATGGAAGGAGAAACAATTTTTTTTCAGAAGTTTAAATACGCCATTCAAAGAGGCCAGAAGGGGTGGGAAACTGCTGCAAGTAGCGTTGCAGATTTGAAGGCAAGATAGCCATTCTGGACCTAGTTGGGCTGTTTTTCTTTCGTAGACTGGTTTTTCTTCTTCATGGACATGGGTTGGAAATTGTTGCGAGCAGAGTTGCAGACTTGAAGGCGAGAAGGCCATTCTGGACCTGTTTGAGTCGTTTTTCTTCCATGGACTGGTTTGGGAAAACCAAAAATTTTGCTATTGTAAAATGACACATTTTTAATGCAGAAGTTTTCAGAAATTTGCATCTTGTGGGCAAGAAAGAAGGAGTCATTTTCTTTGCATGCAATGGATTAAATGTCTATTTTTCCCCTTTTCAGATTTTAGGCTTGTAAATGGAGTTAATGCAAGTTTTCTTGGTTGCTTCATGCGAATGTTTGAAATCTGAAATTTATTTTAAACCCTAGGAACCAACACTTAGTCTATGGGGATTGTGCTTGTTTTGCAAGTCCAATAGGTTAGGTTGCATGCATGGAAACCTCACATCTTCGGTTTTGTCGAAATAGGATAGCATCATACCGAATGCATTTTATTTTCAGTTTTCTGCATTTCATTTTCATTTTTCTGCATTTTATTTTTTCCAGAAATTTTAATTTATTTTCAGGCATTAAAATAAACATTTAAAAAATTTCAAAATCCAAAAAAAACAATGAACAATCACTAAAGTTTCATGGTGAAATAAACCAACATTGCCCCTTGTTTACAGTTACTTGCAATCACTAAGGTGTTCCAAGCATTTAAATTGAATATCTTTATTTGAGATTACTAATACACATATGCAAATGCTAATACAACGGAGACCTTGGAGAAGTTGTTTGTTTAACTTCTTTGCAAGAGGGGATTTGGAACCCAAATCCTAAAGGAGAGTGTACTTTCACAACTGGGTGAAAATACCACTCAACAATAGGCTTCTACACCATATAGATTCCGAAAGGAGGAGAGCTACTAACTTAACTGTCATATTTGCTTTTTGCCCCAGTAGAGGGTAAGCTTATGATAGTCGTTGTCAATGATTCGTAAGATTAACAAAATTTTGACAAGATCTAGGGATATACGATCAAAGGATATTTAGTTGAATTTGATTATGATTTGATATTATGACTACCCCCTCAAGTGACGAGTCGATGAGGGTAATGATAATTAAATGAAGCAACAAGTCACTTGACCACTATGAATGATCTTGAACAAATTAAGATTTAGCATTTGAATTATTGGCAAGGCCTAATCATCTATGATTGCAATTGTTAATAGTAATTGTGCATTTCTATCCCATGGACCGGTCCAGCCACAAAGGCCTTCTTAGGGAATCGAAATGGTAACAATGTCAATTATGCTTGTGTTGAATTATATTATTGACAATTTGTTGAAAATATCATAGAAAAATTGTGATGAATATCTCGTTCCCCTAGAGCAGTCCAGTCGCCTAGGCATTTTTAGGGATTGCAATGAGGCATACAATTCAGCGATGACTAATTTACCACGGTTGTCAGATGCAGTTCGAATCGAATTCAAAAAATATATAAGGCTTTTCCTCTTTGAAATTTTTTATTATTTACCTAAAACTGCTAGTAAAACTGATAGCTCTGAGAGGTAAAAAGTTAATTCTGACATGGAATGCTACTGCAAACTTCACTGATTCCCTACTATCCACACTTATGGTCGACCAGTTGGAAGCTTCGACCAGCGGGGGAGCCGATGCGTCCAAGGTAACACACATACTAAGACCACACTTGCAAATTACCGGATTAAAGTTAAACACACTAAGAAATGGGTTAAATGAACCACATTAAACTACCGGTAATGAACCTCACCCTAGTTAGGTTTAGCATAGGTTAGATTAGAGGGGAGGATTTTAATTTTTGGGGTTATTTTGGGAGGGAAATGACCCTAAAAAGGTCATGTTCCCTAGCCGCGGGTGGTAGACGTAGTTCCCAATTGGAAGATTGGGGACCATGGCTATCAACCATGATGGGATTTAAATCCCAATGGTCACATTTTTAACCATCTCATCAACCGCGGTTCCGACCTGCGACGCGACGACTTTAGAAATTTTTTTAATTTTTTCAAAATTTTCCATTTTTCTTTGAATATTTAGGAATTAATGCGTTTTATTACTATTTTGAACTACTTTTATTTGATTTTTTGAAATTTTTGATCATGTCTTTGCATGTTTTTGCATTTTCATGATATTTTTTGTTTTATTTACTGTTTTTATTCATTTTTAATTTTTTTTCTTATTTATTTGATTGCTTTCACTTAGACCTTTATGAACAGAGCGAGGGATACTAATCTCCTTTAGAACTTACGCTGCACTCTCACTAACGTGGAGAGGGATTGATTTACTACAATGGGATTTTGGTACATCTTGGACCTCCCCACTATCATATATAACCAGATATACATACCTGCATTGGCCTATCGCTGGAATGCACAAAACAATATATTTCACCTACCGACGGGTGAAATGAGTATGACTCTGGAGGATGTCTACCACATCTTTCACCTACCTATCGATGATGAGGCCATCACATACTCTCCTACCATAGCTAATAAGGTCATGTTTGATGCGATATTTGTTAGATAGAGCATCGAGGCTCAGGTCCATATTGACCACGGGGGTTATCCATGTCGAGGAGTGGTACCAGGACAAATTATTTTCATATTGGTTGGTCATGTTTATGGACTTGATTATCAATATAGTCCTCCTAGATTCATCAGGTTTGAGGTTCCCTTGGAATCTCTTAGCTAAGACCAGGGAGGTTATGATCAAATCAATCGAAAGACCTCTTATTTTGGCATGGGGGAGCACCCTTCTAGCACAACTCTATCATGAGTTGTACCAGATTACATACTGCAATAGAATAGACATTAGCTACAACCTACTCCTTTATATTTGGGGTTGGTATCATATTCGGATAGAGCACACCATATATTTACCTCTAGGGATCACTAATATTGATGCAGCTCATTAGTGCTATGCAGCTTGCTAGCATTGGGAGCAAGAGGGGTTCAGGAGTAGGTCTCATGCAGGAGATCTAGACCATTATATTACTAGACTCTCACAAATTTACCCTAAGAAGATAGAGTGACGACCATACATGGGCTGCCCTGCCTGGCTAGAGGTGGATAGATACCTGCACCAGACATGTAGAGACATGTAGGTTATCGATCGTAAGGCTGATATACGTGGGTATCAAAACTTCTATTGTATCCTGAGGAAGTTTAGGATTCAGTAGGATGTCCCAGAGGTGCCTACTATTTATAGATGCCTGGTCCTACGAAGGGACCTAATCTGGCCCCAGGTGGCTCCACTAGGGGATGATGATGATGACTTTTAGAAGTTGGGCCTAGTGGACGTAGGCACTACTAATGATTATCACGCATGGTGGACTAGCCTACAGTGGCACGGAGAGGGACATCGAGGCCGACCAATGGATGAGTTTGTAGTAGAGGGAAAAACGTTAGAGGACCGAGGGTGCATGGGGCACAAGGGATGCTGTAGAGGAGGGCCCATAGGTAGAGGTAGAGGAGGAGGTATCCAAGGAGGGTGAGGCACCTCCTAACATTGAGGTTGGACAGTTGAGGGCATAGGTTGCTGACCTCCAGACTCAGATTGGGATACTTTGCACCCAACTCTTGCATAGGGACACCACTATCGCCACTCTAGGGGTGAAGCTATCTCATGGCCAAAGCTAGTAGCATAGTTACAAGGAGGAGAGGGTATCTCTTCAGGCACAGGTGGCTACAATAGACATCGATATTGAGAATATCACTAGCTAGCATGATCTTCTATAGGTGACACTAGACACAGTGAATGATGAGTGGGACCTACTTAGGGCAGCAAGGGTAGCTCCCTCACCTACACAAGATATCATGACACCTCTCGTGGTACCATCTACTCTAGGACTTGTAGGTTTTGACCCGATGGCAGAGATTAGGAGGCTACATACCCTTGTGGAGGATGATAATGATCAACATATAACGGATGTAGCTTGCAATGCCCAGCTAGAGGGTATCATCAAACTGCTAGGTGGACAGGTTTTGAAGAGGACCACTACTACAGGGTCACATTGGAGTAGGACCAAGACCAGGGAGATAGGGTAGTCTAGTGCATGATCTAGCCATAGGACTGCCTTGCATGCACTTAGTATAGTTGGTCTAGGTCGAGCGTAGGGTCCATAATAGGACCCACAATAGGTTCTAGAGTAGGCCCCTAGGGATGCGGCTGAGGGAGGTGGAGAGAGCTCCGGTGTAGGGGGATTAGGGGGTGTAGGCCAGGGTTAGCACATTGGCATGGCATAAATTTTGCTACTTTTTGTACCATTTTGGTGTAAGGTCTGAGGACCTACATAGCTATAGCCTACATGTATTTTGATGTACCCTACTATGATGTACATTTGACACACACACACACACACACATATATATGATATGATAGTTCATCTCATTACATGTGTACTTTATTTTTTGGTATTTTATGTTTATGTTATGCACATGGATGCAATGCTTATATTGATTTAATGCTATATGATGTGATGTATGGATGACATGCACTAGATAGCTATGCGATAGATGATTAGATGCTATGAGTTATGTATGTAGATGGACTACTTATGATGGATGCATATGAATGCCACATTTTGATGTTAAATGCATGTATACTTTGCTTCACTTGTATGCATTTAATTTATGCTATTATGACATAGTTTATGCCTTGTATGTATTGCATAATTTTTCTATGATGATATATGGAAATGAACATGTATGCTTTAATCATTAAAACATAATGTATGAATGTAATATGGATTTAACAATCTAATGGATGACACCATAGAATGTATAACAATCATGGATTGTAATTGTTATATCTTATTATAAGAATTAATCAATTGGACACCCATATGTGAGATGCAATGATGTATTATTTCTATTCATAAGCTCTTGCAAGTTAAAATAATATGCGTAACATAGTTAGTGGTCGTTTAAATATCATTTTTGACATCCATCCGGTATCTAACCTATATTATGAATAGTCTTCAATAACAAAATCTTATAAAGAGAAATTTGATATTTGATGATTGCATTGAAAATTGGTTGTTGCTATTTGGGAATTTTTGAGGTTTTCCATGAAACTCAAACACCCTAGTTGACTTATCAAAAGTTGTATACTAACCATACTAGACTTTTGAAACATAAGGCTTTCACTAGGATAGGCCCTAACTGTTCATTATCCCTATGTGTGCAAATGAGTATATTAGATAAGGCATAAGCATACCTCGATGTCAAGTGGGATTCTTTTAGCCCATTGCTAATATTGGGGATCCTCAAATGTCTATCCAATCCTAGGTTTAGATTTCAGTTGGACTAGGCCACTAGGCGATACAAGACACCTGAAGCTAGCTCTTCCACATTCAAACATTGGTCTGCACACAAGCAAAATGCTAATGTATTAGATATATCATCATGCGTAAGGTACAATAGTGCTGACAATTCTAGGGATTCAAGTTTGCTCCCTTCTTTTCTTTAATTTATTGGGATACTTGCTCATATATAGTGACAAAAATCATTGTTTATTTTGTATATACTCTCTTTTTTTCTTTATTTTTTTTTTGAGCAAGGGATTTGATACTGATTTGATTTTACTTTGAAAACTTGATCTTGATTTGACTTGAATTTTCTGAGATTTACATTTTGTAATTTGATTCAAAAAATTCCTTTGGGGATTTTTATCTAGGGATTTCTTTCTGAGATATCGATCTAGGGTATCAATCTGGAGGATTGATCTAGGATATCACTCTAGGATATTGCTTATTTTGACGTAAGCAAGGGATTCATATGGGTAGGGAATAAACTTGTCCTTTTGCCAATTGCCAACATTTCCTAGACCGTCCGCACAGGGGGATAAGCAAGAATAAAATTTTCACCTCAGGATACCTGGTCTTGCTTCGTAGCTTTCATATTCCCCTAGTCCTTATTAGGATTGTTTAATTTGTTGATTAGTGATAGAATTATGATATGCTAAGGGCTATACAAACTAGACCTCATCTACAAAAGCAAAGCAATCTTTCTATCAACTCTTGAGAAGACCTCTAGGTATGGTTGAATGACCAAAAAACCCTAGTATATTCTTCATAGCAACAAGATGGGTTGTGTTGAAAAACACAATTACTCACAAGGGTGATGAATGATGAAAATGCAATGATGCATGATTGAAACACAAACGTGGTGTCGTTTGTCAGATTGTAAACACAATTCATCCTAATGCAATGTGCAATGGATGGAAATGCCTAATGCAATGCAATATGAAATGCATGTGCAAAAATGATGATGCAAAATACAAATGAGATGCAAAAAATGTAAAATGAAATGCAATATTTTATTTTTTATATTTTATTGTTTTTTTTTTTTTGGATTTTACCTTTTGACCAAGGGATTTTAAAAACCATTGGAGCCTTTTGTGCTTTCACCAAAGGGGTTATAGATGCCTTTGGAGCCTTTTTGAAATTGACCAAAGGGCTTATAGATGCCTTTGGAGCCTTTTTAAAATTGACCAAAGGGCTTACAGATGCCTTTGGAGCCTTTTTGAAATTGACCAAAGGGCTTACAGATGCCTTTGAAGCCTTTTTAAAATTTACCAAAGGGCTTATAGATGCCTTTGGAGCCTTTTTAAAATTGACCAAAGGGCTTATAGATGCCTTTGGAGCCTTTTTATGGTTTTAGGCATAGAACACTTTAAGATGAAGGATATTGAGAGGTTCAGGCTCTTCAACTCCTTCGAGCGATGTCAAGCGATATGTCCTAGGTCCAATCTTCTCAGAGATCATATAAGGACCTAACTAGTTAGCCACAAATTTATCTCATAGTTTTGGTGATAAATTTGAGTTATGTTGGTTCTCTTTCAGCACAAGATCACCAAACTCAAAGTCTCTCAGATGGAATTTGTTATTGTAAGCTCATTTTAAGTGCTCTTGATAAACATGGAGGTGCTCAAGGGTATTCATGCGATGTTCATCAAGTAGCATCAATTGATCTAGGTGAGCTTGCCTCGTGGTGTCATCATCAATGAACTCTTTCAATGCGATGCACAACATTGGAATCTCCAACTCTAAGGGCATAATGGCCTCAGCGCCATATACTAATGAAAATGGAGTTGCCCCAGTGGGTGTATGAATACTAGTCTTGTAAGCCCATAATGCAAGGGGTAGCTGGATGTGCCAATCTTTGTGGTGCTCTTATACCATATTTTTCAATATGGAGACCACTATCTTATTTGAAGCTTCAACTTACCCATTTTCTTACGGATAATATGGAGTCACAAAACTGTGTTTGATTCTATACTTAGACGTCAAAGCTCTCATAGTTTTGTTCTTAAATGATGTTCCATTATCCAAAATTATCTTGGATGGTATCCCAAAATGACTTATGATATTGGTGAGTATGAACTCAACAATACGCACTCCAATTGTCATTGTTAAGGGAATGGCTTCCACCCATTTAGTAAAATACTTAGTAGCCATAATAATGAATGTATTCTAGCCCAATGACAGAGGAGAGATCTTACCGATGAGATCAAATCCCCATTGAGAAAATGGCCAAGCTACTTGAATGGGTTGTTATGCTTGTGATGGTAAGTGTACAAGATTAGCATGATGCTTGCATTTAATGCATTTCCAAACATACACATTATAATCCTTCTCCATAGTGGGTCAATAATAACCCATGCGAAGGATGCGCTTGATGATAGCCATACCATTGAAATGGCCATCGCACGTACCATCGTGAGCTTTAGAAATTTCCCAAGATGACTCTTGGGGCTCAAGAAAATGAAGGAGAACTCCATCGTAGCTTCTATGGTACAGGATGTCTGCTAACAAGACATACTTTGTCACTTTCTATTTAAATGTGTGCTTTGTGGCACACAACAATCCTTGAGGGATTACACCAAGTCTAAGGAAGTCATGCATTTGTGATGTCTAGTTATGATAAGATTCAACTTTGACTGACAAGACAACATGTTCCCCTTGTGGTTCCACATTTGCAAATGCAGACTGGGAAACAACCTTGTGGTGAATGGTAGTACCACTCCCTGTCAGATCCTACGAGATCAAAGACCCCCAGGACGCTCTCTTGAGAAAGTCTCTGGCTCTGTAGAACCATTCATGGTTTGGTTCTACATGAATCATGTTGATTGACTCTTTGTTATCCAATGCTTTGCGTTGCACAAAAAAGTGTGACAATATTTTTACATGGATGGTAGTAAAATTGGTAGAAGGATTCTGAGGGATTAAATATCCCAAAGATACCATTATGTCTACAAATATATTGGATAAATGAGGGATTGCCTCAATGTCATACCATTCCAGTTGAGCTAGATAAATGTCAACAAGATCCTTGTAAGCTTTCAATACTAGACATCGAAATTGAAATAATCCCTTAACTTGGTTAACAATGAGAAGGGAATCACCAAAGATATTTAACCTTTTTATATTCATGGCGATAGCTATTTGGAGACCCAAAATTAGGGCTTCGTATTCAAAATTATTGTTAGTGCAAGGAAAGTCCAACTTGAATGACAAGGGCATTAGAGCTCCTTGTGGCATGAACAACACTATTCCTGCACCACCCCCTTGCTCACACTTTGAACCATCGAAGAACAAGGTCATATCGGCTTTGTTATCCTATTCCTCGAGTTTGGGTGCTTCTGATAAGGCAAATACTACATCATCAAGAAGCTCTATGGTGAGGGGCCTACTATTTTTGAGAGGTGCCTTAGCTAGTTGATCAACTATGACTTATCCCTTAATGGACTTTTGGCTTATAAATTCCAAATTGAATTCTATCAATAGCATGATCCACTTTGTAGTACGTGTATTATGATATGTCTTGCTCATCATATACTACAAAGGATTTTGTTTTGATATGACGTACGTCGTATGACTTAACATATAGTGTCACAATTTCTTTGTAGTGAACACTACTGCTAAACATAACTTTTCCATGTATGCATATCCTAGCTCATAACTCACCAAGGTTTGTCTAATATAATATATGGCTTATTCTTTGTCTTGCACATTCTTTTGGGCTAACATAGTTCCCAATGCAAAGTCGATCACCGATATATACAACAAGAATGGTACATCTGGCCTTGGTGGAGCTAGCATTGGCAACATCGCTAGGTATTGCTTAATCTTAGCAAAGGCTACTTGATAGTCCTCGTCCTAATTGAATGGGACCCCCTTGTGTAGCATTCAATTCATGGGTCAACATTTATCCGATAATTATGTGATAAATCACTTTATGGATGCTACTTTGCCTTAAAGGCTTCTTAATTCCTTGATATTCATGGGGGGACACATTTCTAAAATAGCCTTGACATTTGTTGGGTCAACTTCGATGCCTCATTTTGAAATGATGAATCCTAAGAGCTTTCCTAAAGTTACGCCAAATACACACTTCTTAGGATTCAACTTGACATTATGCTCTATCAAGCGATCGAAGACCTTTCTTAGGACCTCAACATGCTCTTCACATAGCAATGACTTTGCCAATAAGTCATCGATATAATCTTCTAAGATCTTATGCATGTAGTCATGAAAGATATATGTCATAGCCCACTAATATGTAGCACCAATATTCTTCAAGCCGAATGGCATAACCTTGTAACAAAATGTCCCCCATGGCGTTATGAACGTGGTTTTATGCTGGTCTTTAGGCTTAATTCGAATTTGATTGTAACAAAAAAAACCATCCATTAAGGAGAGCATCTCATGACCCGCAGTTGCATCTACGAGAGCATCTATGTTTGGAAATGGAAATGAATCCTTTGGTGTTGCCCTATTTAGGTCTCTGAAATTCATAAAGATACGGATCCTTCCATCAGGTTTTCCTATAGGCACCATGTTTGATACCCATTCTGGATAGTCGATGGAAATGACAAACTCTACATCCAATAACTTTTGCAATTCATCCTTAACCATTAAGGCTATTGTTGGATGCATCATCCTGAGTTTGCTTCTTTGATAGATCTAGTGAAAGGTTATGAGTAACCAATTTCGGATCTAGACCTAGCATGTCCTTATAAGTCCAAGCAAAGAGATCAGGTCTCTCTTTCAGTAGAGGGATGAGGTTGGCATGCTCATCAGGAGTCAAAATTTCTCTAAATTTAACCTTCTTAGGATTAGTGGGATCATTACTGATATCCACTTCAAAGGTTTCCTCTACTGACATATGGGATCCCTCCTCAAGTTGATGAGGTGTAGGGATCAAGTGGATGTCATCTGTTGGGTTTATAGGTTCCTCATTGGAAGCATCCTCAGCATGATAGACATCATGTGCATAGCCTAGCACAAAATGGAAAGGTTGTAGCATTTCCTCATTAGGAAAGAAATATTTAGGCTCTAAGGGTGAATCAGTGTGATCCCAATCAATAGTATCTACATTAAGACACAATGGCTTGGAAGGATCGGCTAGATTGCGGAGTGGAGTGGTCAAATCAATGGAGATCATATTGATGGAATGGATCATGTCTCCAAGACCACGTGCACGTGACTCAACATTAGAAAAACTTCCATCCCCAAGATGTGGTTCTGGGGGTATGGGGATCTCCGGATCCGGTCCATGAACATACTATCGGATGGGATCATTGGGCTCAAGGAGCTCCATGTATGTTTGTAGATTGAGAAAAACCATGTGATAAATCACATTAAGATTCGGTGGTCTTCCCCTAAGATGAGGATGGAGATTGATCTCTCTGTACATCTCCTTAGTAGTATATGACGCATTACAATGGTGCAAGTAGGGAGGTCCTAAATAGGCTCTCTCCATTTCATCCTCATCATCACTATCATAATAAGGATCCTCACCTCTACCTAATGGAATCGGGTGATGCTCCAAATGAGGCCCCATGTAGGCTATCTCTTGATAGCCATCATCATCATCGAAGGGCTCTTCGCTCATACTTATTTATTCCAAAGGTAAAATATGATGCAAGAGTGTAGGGCCCAAGTAGGCCAACTTAGTTTCATCCTCGGATTGCTCGTTTCTTGAGGATAACTCAATGTCATCTGTTCCAACATCGTAGTTTGGTCCATCTCTTTCAATGATGGATACTGCATGAACATCCTCAGAATCCACTTCTAATTTGGTGTCTATAATTGTGTCCAGACTCTGGATGTGCATTCCAATATCATCGATAGCTCCACGGATTTGATTGTCCAAGTTGGCTCTTGGAATGTGTTCTGGGCCGATCTCCACCAAGATGTTTGCATGATATCTCTCGGGTGGCTCTATAATGACATAGGTCACTAGCCGGTTATCCCTATAAAATGCGAAAGGATTAGGGTGATAAGTATTGAAGTCAAATTCACCCCCCATACTGAGGTACATGTGGTCTAAAGATGTCATGAGAAGTTCATCCTATCCTTGAATATAGTATCCTAACCCAAACCTATTAGTTAGCAACTGATACTATGGTTCATATGGCCTTCTACACCCTTGATAGAATAGTCTAAGATTATAACCATGCTAATGGTAATGCTTGAAGTATCATATGGCATATTCTAGGTTAGAGATATAATGAAAATTCATGGTGAATGGCTCATTATCATCCTCATCCATGGGCGTGGGAGATGCAAACTGGTCTAGCCCTCCATAGATGAAGTTGGTTTGGTTAGGTGGTACCCATAATGGTTCCACCATCCCTACGGGAAGGTGATGGGCTTGCGGTCGGCCCATGTCATGTGTAGTTTTGATAATTGGTGTGAATATCACATTCTACATGATATATTCCCCTAATCTAGGATTAACCAAATGGATGATCACCTATGGTGCAGATGACCCTACTAAAGACGTAGGTGAAGCAAGTTGAGGTGCCTCTTTGAATTCTCCTTGAATTTCCTCTACTTCCATGGGAGTAGGGTCTTCAATGATAATTGGCTTGGGTGTTCACTTTATCTCTTTTTTTCCCATATTTTCTTTCAACTTCCTATCATCCCGATGCATCATAGATGCAGACGGTCTGGTAGAAGCAGTTGTTGTGTGCTTTGATCATTGAGATGTAGACATTGTAGGTTTAGCACATACTTCTTTGATTTTATCTCCTAGCTCTTTGATCGATGATTCTAGCCACACATCCATGTGCATTGAGGGGAGCATTAATTCCCCCAAAAAATCTATTAGATTCACGTATTTAAAGGGTTCTTCATCTGAAGGCACCACGTGAACCTATCCCTCATGAACATATTTGATACATTGATGTAGAATAGAAGGGACACAACACATTTCTCTGATCCAAGGCCTCCCTAGAAGTATGTTATATTGCATAGCACCTTCGATTACATGATATATCATCGAGATGGTCTTCAGTCCTACCTGGATAGGTAAAACTATAGTACTGAACGTTGAGCATAATGCATAATTGAAAACTCTCAATGTGAAGGTAGAAGGGATGATATGCATCTTGGGAAACTTCAAGTGAGTCAATTCCTTGGTAGTTATGTGTAGACACCAAAACAACACCAATCCGATTATGTGACTGCAAACATTGATCGCATTGACACACACAGCCCCAAGGGCAGCCCCCAGAGGTTAAACAGTGGTCCTAACCACTCTGACAATAGTTTTGGAAGGTCATAAATCAATTTGTCACCTTTAGGAACTTTGCTCAATATCCATCCCACCCAGGGACAAATTCAAACTGGGATTTGCCCCACCCTGGGAGGAATTCCAAATTCGCTCCAGGGTGGGGCGAATTGTAGGTTTGATACGCAAAAAGTCAAATCTTGACAAATGGCAGCTTAGATCCACCACTTAATGCTTCCTTCATTGCATGGGAGTGTGGGTAAGCGTTTTTGAGTGTTAGAGGATGTTACAAGGGCAGTCATGAAGTCCCTATTTAGGGAGGAATCTCCTCCCCCTTGGGAAGGCATGATTGCCAAATGGTGCCTCTACATGCCCAATTCAAGAGACCTCCGGCTATATAAATTGGTGAGTTTCCTCACACGAAAACATACGGAGAGAGAGCATTTTGGAGCGATGAAGTGTTGTCATTTTATTTTCACACCCACGCCCTTTTGAATTGTGTCTTTCACATCCTTGATCTCTTTTGGAGAAGAGGTCATAGGGTGGTTATTGGAAGCACAAATCCGGAACCAAACCCGACATTTGGCCACAATATCCCACCCAATTTTCCAAAAATACCCCATAATATTTTTTGGACCCATCCCAAGTGGATTGATACCGAAATCAGGCCTTAAATGGTGGGTGGCTTGCCCCATGGGTGCCCCCCTCCTGCACTACTACAGTCCTAATCGCCCCTCTTCGGAGCGATGGGAAATCTATGATAGATCTACTTTCTTTATTTTTTGCATTTAGTTCTATGATGCTTAGATAGGTTGTCATTTAAATGTCATCTTGTTTTGAGCAATTTTGATCATGTTTCTATATTCATTCGCTTTCACTAACTTGCAGGTAGCATTATCAAATTCCAACTGATGGAGGCCAAATTGGGAAAATCTGACCATCTGGGTCTTCCCAAATTGCCCCCAATAAGCTAAACCCAAGTTTGAAAGTCTTTTGGAGCTTTCTAGGTAGGACATTTGGGATAGTACCATTTAGGCATTTTGTTGTAGGTGAATTCGTCCCGCCCCAGAGCGAATTCAAATCAGCGAGGAATTTTTTGACTGTTCCTTTTGTAGTGCCCTCTTGGTGATGTCTTGATGTCTGTGTCAAATTTTCAAAGCATTTGGATTCATTTTAGTCATAGTTTAATTCATTTTTCTCATTCGCTTATTGTAGGCTTGGGGATTGCATGTTTTACTTTGTCCGCAGGTGCTATTGACCGCTCCTTGTTTCTTTAAATGTAGGATATGGACCTCAGAGGAGTAGCAAGGGGCAAAGACTTATCCACATGAGTGGTGGTGACATTTGGTCTGCCCATTTTTACATGTGGGCATGTGGAAGAAGGAATGACACACATGGATGTGACTAGAACGCATGTTTAACGCTCCTAGCCCTTTGGAAAGGGAGGAAGGGCATTGTAACCGAATATTGAAACAATATCAATAAAATGGGCTGTCTTATTTATTGGATTTTTTTCAAATTTTTTTGATTCGTTCATGCTTTCCCTCTTTTCAAGCACTTTTAATTTGTAGGATTTAGCGTTCATTCTAAGTTCGATTCACATCGCTTATTTGCTTTCCTTTTTGCTTTCGTATCCTCGTGCTTTCATTATGATATTTATTGATGAACCTGTTTCAATAAAAACCTGCTTGAATGGTTTATGATTCACACACACAATAATATGCAATGGTAGGTCTGCTATAATAGTGGAAACCATATTGAATTTATGATCATAAAATTGTATGACTGGTTCTTGACACTATTGCACATACTCAAAAAAGTGTGTAAACACTTTAGAATCTTGAGGCTACACTTCTATGGACCTTAGGATATCCATAAGTGTCTCCCTATACTTGGGAGACTGCTGAATTAGCTCATAAATCGACAACTTTGCTGGAGTCGTCTGTAGGTTTTGGACCAACCTACTCTTGATGGTCACCATTGGTCTAGTCAGTGGGCCTAGCACATGTTTGGCTGGCCTTGGAGGAGGTGCATCTTAGACTCTAATGGGTGCTAGAGGTTTATTTGGTCATTCATAACTTGCATTCCTTGTGACAAAATTGACCATTCCGATGAACCCTTGGGTTGGTGGTTCGATGCATACTTGGTTGACTTGGCCAACATTATTCTTTGGCTCCTCATGATTTGGTAGAGGATTTTTGTAAATCCTCATATTTTTATTGGCATGCGCTTGTGGGTTATCGATAATAAGTGTACCCCTTTCAATCATATTTTGCATAACATGTTTGAAAGACCAATATACCTCAATGTCGTGGCCTTTTGATTGATGACATATGTAATATTGATCATCCTTGTAGCCCTTAGGCTTAGGCTGATTAGGGTCCATTAACTTGAATTCGGGTAAGTGTATAGCCTTCGCCTCACATAACTGATGAAAAATCAAAGCCAAAAACTCTGATAACTGAGTGAATACATGAGGTGGGTGTTGTTCCTTATTTTTACTCCTTTGATTATTGTTGTGCTACTCATATTACGTAGGAGGAGGTTGGACTTGATAGTTTTGTTGTTGTTGCCCCTTATCCCATTTTTGAAGGTTCAACACCACCTGATTAACATGGGCCGGCTTGACCTGTTGTCTCTTAGTTATTTTCTTATTCCACTCCTTAGTTCTGAGATTCAAATTACCCTCCTATAACTTGATGTTTTCTATCACCTTGGTTTAATATCTGGTACTATTGCAACTGTAGCAATAATGAAATGTGCTTGGCATAACTCTTCATGAACATTCAAGTTAATTCAAAGGATGGGATGGAGAATGGTAGCTTTACCATCATTTTCCTCCATAATTTTCCATAATCCATCATTGGTTCATCATCATGTTGCGTTAAAGTAGTAGGTTAGATAAGTTTACCTTTTTCTTGATACCAAAGGAGAAGCATTCAAGAAATACATCAAATAGTTGCTTGAAACTAGTGATGTTGTGCCTCTTTAATTGGTTGAACCACTACCGAGTTGGGCCTGAGAGGGTCATAATGAAGGTGCACAAGAACAAAGTATTATTGCTATCGATCTGAAAGCACATATCTAGGAAACTCGTTACATGCTTTTGTGTGACTTCCTCTCCTTGAAACTTTTCCATTATAGGTATCTTAAAATGCTCAAGATAGGTTGGAATAGGCACTAACGTGCATAGAGGTCCATTATGAATTTTTTTCAAGGTAGGATTTTGATAAACCATTCCTTTCTTCTCTATGTCTTGGACCTTATCTACTAAGGCCTTATAGGCCTACGAGGAAATAAACTCCTCTTCTCGAGATTGCCTTGGAGGCACCTTCGGCGATAGATTCTTCCTCTATCGAGGTGGTGGACTAGGCTCATCCTCCTCCTTAAATTGGGAGATTTATGGATACTATTGTTCTAATTCCTCTTCCACTTCTTACTCATACTTCCTATGCTCGCATTTTTCAGATGCTAGATGCCGATCTCTATGATGAGTCGTATGATGAGTATGTGTGTCTATGTACTCAGGGTATAACTCAAGCTATGAAGCCACTCGTCTATTGACACACTCCATGGTCTCACTACGAGGAGGTAAACCAATGCTAGCCAATCAATCTTCCCTCTCAATATGCTCCTTCTGATCAAGTATGCATTGTTCACGCATATATTGTTCATATAATTTTTGTCTTATGAACCTCTGCCTCTGATATTTCTCATTTTTGAAGGCACTCTTTCTCTATGCGAACATCCTCTAATTGGTATTGGAGAATATTTTGTCTGTATTCTGACATCATTCTATGAGATCTATCAACACGATCGACCGTCTGAGGCTTTTGGTGTATGCGCTCTGTTCAAGCGAATTTAAGGGTATGTCTCCCAAGGGTTTGATTTACCACTCTTGCCTTTGTCTATAAAGATGACATTCATGTCAAGCTATCTACTATACTTTGTGCCTACATGAGATGCAGGAGCATGTATATCACGATAATGCCTGGAGCACTCTTCAAGTTCTTAGATGGTCCTAATGGTGCTTCTGCTACACTCACTCGTAGGTCGAGAGGGTGCAGGCGTAGGCTTATATCCTACCTTCCTTAGGACTCTGTCTAGAATGTCCAGCTGTCTACTATGCCAAGGCTCATAAGGGTGCATACCATTAGCTCCCACTTTATATATATCTATGGTGAACTTACAAGGTTCACCCCTATAGGGAGTTTGCATGGGCCTATGCTCAGAAGTAGTCCCATCTACTTTCCCTTGAATGGATGAATCTTGAGCCTATCTATACTTGGATGGTAGAGGTCGTAAGCCTCCCTTAGCTATAGGTTGAAGGGGTACCAGTTTGGATCTCTTAATGACATATTCTTCAACAGAACCTATGGATGCCTGTAGAATGTAGTCATGATAAATGCGACCATGTGCGGAACCCCCATGCTGGAAAGTCTCATACTCTGGTCTATGTCTAGACGAGTGTCTAGTACTTGCTCTAATCGGGTTATTCTCAACGGAATACCATCATGTAGAATTATCCCCTCTAATACTCATTGAATGACATCCAAGAGGATTTTGTGATTGAGGGCATTCTACATCATCTTGTGCATTAGGTGGAGCTTAGGCTTCGATCTCAGGTCTATGCCTGAATCGGTATCTCCGTGTTTGTACCATTTTATATCCTATGTCTAGATTTAAATTTTATTAACATGCAAAGAATACAATGATGATTATCTCTTTTTAAAGTTTTAAAATGAGCCCTAAACTACTTGATGTGTTTTGCAATTTATTGTATCAGTAAAGTAACTCTTGTCATGTTTACAATATGTTGATGATTTTCTCAATTGTTAAATGGGTTTCACCTATATGCTCATAGCTCGAAAACCTGGCTATGAACTCCAGGCCGCGTAATCCCCCCAAAATGTGGTGATGAGGTCCACACTTGGGTAGGGAGCACAGGTCCTCCTAGATCCTCACCCGTTTTCACCCAGTCAGTGTTATACCCTCCGAAGAAAAGCACATGCAAAGTTTTTGGGCTATGAAAGGTTCTTGGATCTAGTATTGGTCTAGAAAATAAGGTACGTGGGAGTTGGACCAACAGATATAAATCACTACCACCATCGTTGAAACCCTACTAGTGGTTGGATGTGACTTCCAACTCACTAGAATTTAAAATGTATCGTGGTGTGTGTGGTTTCTTTTAATTTGCACAAAATAAAGATGCATAATACAACATTCAAATGATTATTTTCTATATGCAATGTAGAAAAAGGAATGTTTCAAATTAAGAAAGCATGCATGATTAGTTTTACATGATATTTTGACAATGCATACTAACGATGGTATGGCCATTGATCGGGCCTCAAGCAAGTAGATAGAGCATAAAAGAGGTTCTAAAATGCTAGAGACTAGGGTGGACTGCACTCAGAGGTCCGTTGTTCCTAACAACACCTAGTAGAGACCTAAAAAGAGAAAGACCTAAGGACTCATATGCATATTGCTAATTTTGTTATCTTACCTAATTAGTCTAACATTTTTGCATTCTAGAAATTTATAGAGAGTAAAAACAAAAATAGAAGGTGATAGTGGCACCTACCTCAGGTCCACATCTTATTAAGCTTTACTTCTCTGTTATTTGGTTTTTCAGATGCTGATCGCATCTCCGTAATGCGGTGACCATTGTTGCCCATGGGTGTCAACTAAAACGACAAATTTTGACCATGGCTATCAACCACGATGAGCACCTGTCATCAAAAAACCAATAAAATCAGTTTTTAGTGGCATGAAATATGGAGGTCCCACCATAATCACCTTTTGTACCAATCTAAAAACCATACTCCTAGCTAATGCATTAATTGAAATCAATCATTAAAGTAAGAAATGAAATACAAGATTGCATATGAAAAGAAAGTGAATGTTTCTTCTATTAATCTTGAATCAAATATCTATTACAATCATGCCCCTCTTAGGGTCACCTAAATATTGATACAATTAACACAATTTGAAAAATCCAATGGGGTAGGTGCAATATGCTAACTTTCTAAATGGACAACAACTGCTCCAAGGTGTTGATGACCTTCTTATCCATGTTTAGAGGCTTTTGCTACCTTGCATCTCAAAACCCTATTAGTCCTGCGTGCAATAAACAACAAGAAGCAATTAGCAAAAAAGGAGGCCTCTCTTGATGAGGCTTTTAATAGGTATTTGCATAAAAGGTAGTATAACTAGCATGAAATAAAGAAAGTGCAAGAAACATACTAAACTTATATTAAACCTAAAACATATATGCAAAATTAGATCTAGCTATCTATTGAATTAATTATGAAATTGAAAGCATGGAAGCATGAAAAGAACCATTAGTGCCATAATTGCAAAAGTGAAGGAAAATGACTAAAAAACTTTAATTGCACTGGTCAAAGTATCTACTAAATAAAATTAACATGACACATTTCTAATCTAATGCAATTAAACAAATTCTACAGCTAGAAAATAAGTAAACTGAAGATGAAAACCTAATCACGGGTCTAATTCACGATGAGCAATGTCCACCATGGCTGATAGCTGTGGTTGAGCTTGAAATATTTTTGCCCTCCTAATTTGGTGTCCAATATTCAATTCTCCTTGAGGAATTGATGATTAAGGGGCACCACTGTATCCTCTGACATATGTGGTGGTTGAATTGCTCATTTCATGCATGGATTGCACAAATTTATGTTTCTTTAATCTCCTAGCCTCCTAGGATCTCCATGGTAAATGATCTTCAATTGGGCAGCAAAAGTGTTCCTATCAATGCATGTAAGTGAGTATGCAATTTGATAGGGCTTCAAAGGGGGATTTTATAGCACTTGCCAAGGGCTAGGGGGGCTTCATGAGGAAGCCAAGAATAAGATTGGGCAGTTGAGCTTGTTGGATGGAAGGATCCAGAACATTCCTCACTCAAACCACTCAAATCTGTAACCAATTGGACATTTGAACCAAATTTAAATTGGTAAAATGCCAACTAACTTTGAGGGCTGACCATGGTTGACAAGTGCAATCAGCTCTGCTAACCATGGGTGTTAGCAACAATGAGCACTGACTAGGTAAAGGTACCAAAATGAGTGGTACAAACCACTGCTATACCTTGGTATCTATCCAAGGTCTTTCATATGGTCTTCTAGCATGTCCCATAAGAGGAGTCACCTTAACATGATGCATTTTAGATGTCAATGGTTTGTTTTTGAATTTTAAATCTATGTGAACAAGATTGATTCAAGCTAGATCCCTGAGAAATTTGGCTTGGGCTCTTACTGCAAACCAGAACCTACATGGACACATTAGACCATACCTCTACTGCCATTCCACCTAGCATGGATCCTAACACAGAACCCTGCACTCAATGCTAAACCAAGCACATTTTTTTGAATCAGTATATTGGCACATTTTTTGAAGCAGGGTACTAGCAGTATAGTGGATCAAACTAGAGGAACTAACAAGGTTTGAATTTTGACATTAGCCTATCAAGGCATGAAGGATCTAGTCTATATGTCAAACAATAATTGAAGGACCGAATGTGACTCTACTAAAACTACTATCTAGCAGTTCAAACTAGGTGGACTAAGTAGTGTTGATTTGGCAATGACAACGCTCAATGAATTATGCTGATGTAGGACCAAACTGTGACCTGGAATGGTGACTAGATCAAACTGTGACCTGGATCGATGATTAAAACAACTGCTACACTGGACATGAAAAAATAGAATTGATGTAGAGACAACACCCTACACTACATGGAGGGGAAAACCTAATGAAATCACTTGGATACAGAAGCACAGGCGCACCGGGTGTGATGCAAACAAAATTAGTTTTATTAACGAAACGCTAAGTGCATGAAAAAGGGAAAGCGAAGCATGAATGAAACAAGATGTAAGAAAAAACAAAGGTGCACCCTCTTTTATTAATTTTGCTTATGATCAGGTTACAATACATCCCCCCCCCTTTTCAGGGGCTCGAAGCGTTCGATACAATTTTCTTATACCAACGGATGGTGCGCTTCCCTTCGGGATCTTTCGCATGCCCACATTCGAAATGGGCAGGCCAAAAATCACCACCACTTGCGTGAATACATTCTTAGTTACTTTCTACCCATCTGGTTTCGAGATCCTATATGCAGAGAAATAGCAAATGATTAATAGCACATGCGGATGGAGGGAAACATGCAATCCCCAAGGACTCCAATTAATGCATACATGAAATAATTTAAAAAATGATAAAAAATTATCAGAATGAAATGAAATTTAAATAGAAGCATGTAAAAACCATTAGGGACACATTGCAAAAATAACAGTCGAGAAATCTGCTATAGATTTCTAATTGCTCCGGGGTAGGACGATTAGGACTGTCATAAAATGTCCAAAAGCAACATCCCAAATGTCCCATCCAGAGGCCTCCAAAACACTTGAAAACTTGGGGTTAGGAAAAATGGGGCATTTTGAGATGACCCAGAAGGTCAGATTTTTTAGATTCTACCCTGATCGCCCTGTATCCGAAGGCACTCCCTGTATGTTAGTAAAAGCGTAAAACAATGAAAACACAGTCAAAACAAGTCAGAATGCATTCAAAATTGAAAAAAAGCATATATAAGTCACCTAAAACAAGATGCAAAAGGAATGGTGAATAAATATGCTATATATTTCTAATCACTCTGGGGTGGGATGATTAGGACTGCAACAGTGCGAGGGGCACCTGGGGGTAGGACTCTCGCTGTTTGGTGCTTGGTTTTGACACCAATCCACTTGGGATGGGTCCAAAAACTCCTAGGGGGTTGTGTCAAAAAATTTGGTGTGGGATTGTGGCCAATTTTTTGGGTTTTGGGTCCAGATTGCGCTCCTAATTTTCACCCAATAACCTCCCTTCCAAAAGAGAGATCAAGGATGTAGGAAGCACAATGAGGTAGAGGGTATAATTCGGTAGCACTCCATTGCTCCAAATGCTTCTTCTCCATCCTCCATTTGGGGTGAGAAGACTCACCATTTTATAGACCTGAATGTCTGCTTTGAATGTGCATGCAGGGGCACCACTTGGCCATCATGCCTTGTCAGGGGAGAGAAGATTCCTCCCTGATTAAGGGCTATATGACTGCCTCTTTGAGCTTTGAAATGCTCACTCACACTCCCATACATTTAAGGTGGAGTTGAGTGGTGGATATGGGATTCCATTTGTCAAGGTTTGACTTTTTACCCATCAAACCTGCTATTCGCCCCATCCTAGAGTGATTGCTGCTAATCATCCTGGGGTGGGGTGAATAGCATTCTAATCATCCCAGGGTGGAACGAATAAGGATCAGGGTGCTTGAAAGGTGCCAAATTGACCTCTGACCTTCCAAAACTACTTTGGGAGTGGTTAGGACCACTATTTAATCTTTGGGGACTGCCCTAGGGGCTGTGTATACCAATTCGGTCAGTGCTTGTTGTCACATAATTGGATTGGTGCTATTTTGGTATCTACACCTAAACACCCTACCCTACATGGAGTGGACAACTTGGAAATCTATGTGAGGATGGGATAGCTACAGACTAGTTGGACAGACAACTACTGGACATATCAACAAACCAAATAATGGACCTGGTTAACTAAGCAAAATGTATGGCTAGACAAAATGGGTTGTGCATAGTGGAGGCTTTCTGGGTTAGACTACCCGAAGGTAGTCACATTTGTATGTGAGTAATACTGATTTTAAATCACATAATACATACCCTCCTTTCTGATGTGGGGTATTTGAACATAGACCATATACATATTCAATATTTATAGCTTTTATGATTTCAAAATGGTGTAGTGATGTAGGTGAGGCTCAAATAGATTCTAGAAACCTGATAGAACCAACCAAAGTTTATTTTTGTCTAGTGAAGTCAAATATTGATTGTAAAGACTCATTTGTGCTTCTTCGAATGACAGTCGTAGTGACTAGCTCCACGTTGAAAGGTCAAGAAGAGGTTGTGCAATAGGTAGTGATTATTCTTATCAAATTATCAGGTCATTGATGTTTTGTAATAGAAAATTCATTGATGAAAAATTATGTTTGTCATAGGAACATTTGCATGTAAATGCAATGTAGGCATGGTGATGATTTTTAGATAATTGAGGTGACGATAAATCTAATAGATCACCTGATAACATGATCGTTCAACTAAGGTTCTTTCCCAAATTGGAGGGAACTAAATTTCCATCTGAGGATGACCCAAGATGGTGATGATCTAAAGGTGCCATGAAATACCACAAATCCAATGTAGAGGATAAGATACCTCAGTGAACTCTGGTGATAGTGATTTTCATACGCTTTGTGTGACACTTCTAGAGGCCCAATAAATTGTTTTTGGTGATGTTGCATAGCCGAGATCATAATTCATTTACAAATATCTATCTTTATTTGGTGTCAACGCATAAGCCAAATCATAGTCGTTGCTTATTTGCAGACTCAACCTTGAAATAGAGATTTTATTGTAGATCACCAGGTGTTTGATTTTAATTTCTCCTAAAAAATTGTAGAAGGCATTTGTGTTGTTTCTGTAGCGATTGAAAACAAGTGTGCAATGGTGAAAATTCCTTGGTGATATTTGATCTATTTTTAGGCGATCATTTATATTCTCCTCAAAGACATAATGGCAATCAATCATTAAGAATATTATTGGTGAAGAAAACCAAATTTTTTTTCTAGATCAATACCGAAAACTGATGCCAAGTTTTGAATGCAAGGGAGTCAAACTAGGGAGTGCTTACTGACCTTGAAATTGATTGCAAACATCTACAATCCCTATGATGATCACACGTATTTTTGTGAGATGACTGCCAACCTCTATAATAGAGAAAAAGAAGGTTTCCAAATGGATCTTAGACCACTTTGTCGATGATTTTGCAATTCTTAATGCTGATAAAACAATGATCGTGATTATGTTGTTGTTACATGCGGTAGAATTATTGTGTTTTCATTGTATTTTCCATAGTAATATCTAGATTTGATGCTTTTGATCGTACATTATAGTTTTTTTCTAAACCTCTTTGTGCGCTTGAAATTTCCATGTTCATTTTAGTTTGGCATAGTCTATGGGGGTGATCGCTTCACCTACCCAGAGGGATTATATCTATTGTGCCTAATCTAATAGATCAGACACAATGTTTTAGTTTGCTTTATTTTCCAACCCAAATTACAGCTTGTAGAAGACAATTACTTGACATAATCTATAGGGGACAAAGTATTTCAACAAAAATATTTGAAATCCAATTGGCAGAGCATGCCCCTTGAATAGTAGGTGACACAAGATTGACAGGATGAGAATGAGCTACTTTTTTATTATACACCACATAGTGCAAGGGTGGCATCGATCATTGTGGATGGTTATAGACAGGTACTACATCTCACTCACCAATCGAAAAGCAAGAATCCATCGATGTTGCTAGCTAAAGGAGCCATCTAAAAGGCAACAGAGGTTCCACCCCTATACAGTCAGCAACATCACCACATGCAAAGGTAGCATGAATTTTGTGTTAAATAGGGATTTGTGCCTCTTTATACACACCTAGGCAAGTATCTTGGTCAATCGTAGGTCGATCGCCAAGGCATTTTCTAGAAAGGTCACAGGTTCCATTCCCATCAACCACAGGTTCTAATACCTATGGGCATTGTAAGGGCAATATACATATCATTGGTTTCTCTTGACATTGCTCAACATAAAGTGAAAAGGGACATTAGTGAGGAAACAAATATCAAATCCATAATGGTCGATACTTGTGACACAAGTGACCTTTAGACCATTGTGGCAAATACTTGTTGTGACACATGTGACCTTGTGTCCACTATAGCCAATGCTTTTTGTGATACATGTGACCTCATACCTTCCATGGTAGATATCAGTTGTAGCACAAGTGATCTCATCACAATAGCAAATTTTTCTTGTGACACTAGTGACTTAAAAATTGAACCTCCTAAAAATGAGCTCCATAATCTCATCAATAGTGATAAATACCATATTGTTAAAAGCATTGATGAAGATGATGAAATTGGGTGTTTTGAAAAATAGACCAAATGATTTGGATTCAAAATTATCAAGAAAATGGTATTCAATAGTGAGAGATTAGGTAAACAGGAATAAGGCATTAAAACTCCAATAATACTCAATGTCAGGGCAAAAATGAAGGCCTTGTCTATTCAGGACAAACAAGTACCATTAAAACCATATTTGTAAACCCTAAATCTCCTACAACTCCTAAAAAGCATTGTTGCAGTCATTGTGGTAGAACATGACATGTAGCAACTAGGTGTTGGAAATTACATCCTTGTGATTCATGTGGATGTACAAATCACTCTTCTTCAAGTTGTTGGTACAAAATGAAAATGGCCAACAAGGTTCATATAGATTGTGGATGGACAAATCACACACAATGGACCAATATGAAAGTAATTTTGTATGAATTCTATAAAAAAGGTAAAATCTATGGTAGACCTAGAGGCAGATCCAATGATAGACCGAGTGGAAGTACTAGAGGCAATGACCCAGAGAAATACCTAAATACAGACCTAGAGATAAAGTTCTAGAGGTAGATCTACAGGCATATCCAGAGGCATATTCACAGGTAGATCCAAAGAGAGTTCTAGAGGTATTAATCCAGTGGTAACCTTAGATCCAAAGATAGAGCCAGAGTCATGAGCTAGAGATAGATCCCAAGACAACATCTTTCATTTCTCTTCTTCTTCATTGTATTGGGATAGTTATATGTATTATCCAAATAATGTAATAAGGGGGGATGTTAGAGTACTATTACCTTATTTGGTAATAGGTTGATTCTCTAGGGTAGATTAGGTTTTCTACGTTTACTTTCCTAGTTATATATTCGTTAAATATTCTATTTAACAAATTGGTTATTGATTAGCATTTTTTTGTTAGTTGTTAGCTTTATTAGTGGGCTATGGTAAAGATATTATTTTATCACTATCTATGGCTATTATTAGCCTTAGCACCATGAACATATATTAATTTTGATTTATGAAATGATCAATGGTTTTCCTAAACCTAATATAAACCATTTTTGGTGAACCCTTTGATCCCCCAAGCCCTCAAGTGTAGAGAATATAACACACCCCTATGGTCACCTTAGTTACCAATAGATCTAGTCAAGAATCGTATGTGGCAGGGCAGTTTTTCCCCTCTACATATTTGGTGAACCCGATGTAAAAACACATCCTTAGTGGTGTAAATAAGAAGCCTCTTCATTTTTTTCCTTTTAAAAACTTTAAGCAAGACCACTAAATTTTTTTGCTTAAAATAAGAAAATATCAAAACATCTTAAAAATATTTTGTGTATTTTTTTCTAGAATTTAGATCCTCTTTTTTCTCCTCTATCCTTTCTCTTTCTCTTATAGCTCCCAACCTTAGGAGTAAGAAATTTTATAATCTAGTGAGATTCATTAAGAAGGTGATTGGATTTATAGGGAGAATCATAATTCAAAAGAGGAATAACATGAAGAAGCTAGTAATGACCTTGATCCTACTAAGGGATCTAATGGACACCTTACCTTCTAATCATTTTATCATATCTAGAATTTCTTTAATCTTCATAGAGATTCCTTGAATAAGGCTATGGATGAGGAAGCCTAGCTCTATGATATTGGGACATCTCATCATCAAACCATTTCTCCTAAAAACATTTACATCAATAATTTATTTGAATATTTGCATCATGTTCATCATTTTCATAAACTAAAGTATGATACTATTGTAACCACCAACATTGGAAGAATTCCACAAGTTCATACAACTAGTAGTGCATCTCAAGATTATGCCCAATTTCCTCCTCATTATATTAATCTTAACATCCATGCTTATTTTCCACTATATATCAGTTATCATCTATACCAATATGCCACATATCATAACCCATACCATAATAATGTTAATGGCTCCAACAGTGGTCAAGTTCCCTTTCAACAACCTACCTATAACCCTCCCCTAGGGAATCTAGGGGTATTACACAACAATAATATTGATGTGCAAAGTTTAAAAAGTGTGGTGAAACAATTAGTCTCAAGAGTGGATATGATTCAACCTCCAAGTTTCACCTACAACTACAAGAAAATGTGCAATCAACCCTTAGACCCTATCGTTGCCTCTAGGTCCTACCCTAAGCATTTTCCAATGTCGGTTTTGCATATTTATAAGGGAATAGAGGATCCAATTAAATATTTAATGATGTTTAGGATATCATACCATGATATTATATATGATGACATGTTGTTACTAAATACATTCCCTAAGAGTATTGGTGGTATGACATTGGAATGGTATTATCAACTGCCTCATCATTCTTTGAGGAATTTTGAAGAGACAAAAAAGTTATTTGTTCAATAATTCGAAGCTTATATTGAGAAATATGTGACTATAAAATATGTTCATATGTTGAAATAGGGTAAAGATGAAAGTTTTTAAGAATTTTTGTCTCACTGGAGGAGTTTATTTTGACGGTTAAGATATACCTTGCCTCCTCGAGACATGTTACAAATTTTTATTAGAAATTTACAATAGCAAATATCTTATGCATTAGAAACAACAACTATTACCTCTTTCAACCAAGCAATAGATATGGCAAGAAGGATAGAGCAAGTCCTTATTAAAAGAGGTCAAATTAAACCATATAAATAAGAGGATAGGACCATGACAACCCAGTATAATAACAAGCATATAGTTGGTGATGGGGTTACAAATAGTAGATCTATTAATAGTGTTGCTAATACCTTATAAAATATGGTACTTAGCAAACCTCAAAAACCTCCTCCAAGGAATTTACAAGACTTAACCAACCTATTTTGATGGTTTTAAAGAAGCTCTTGGAAGTTAACATTATTGAGTTACCTCCCATAAGGCAACCCGATACCATGACTGATTGGTATAATTTTGGTCAACATTGTGAGTATCATAGAGTGGAGGAGCACATGAAAAATTCATGTAAGAGGTTGAAACATGTGGTTTAGGACTTAATTAATGTAGGTCATCTTGTTATAGAGGATTTTCAACCTACTCCTAATCACAATCCTCCAAAAAACAACCAACCTCCTACACAACAAGCATCCACAACTAATCAAGACATTGAGATCTTCGAAGGTCCCCTACCTAAGCATGGGAAATAAGTAGCTAATAAAGTATCATATCATAATGTTCCACCTCCCTACAATAACATGGTTGGTATGATAACAATAACTAAAAGGCAACAAGCTCAGGCTCAACTGACTCAACGATATTAGCAAGAGATGAGTTCTACATCTAATGGACCTGCTAAACCACCCTTAGTTTTGAAGAGTACCCAAAAAAAGAGCACAAGAGTAGAAAACCCACCCTTAGTATTGAAACCACAACCTAAAGTCTCCTTCAATATTCAACAATAGTTATATAGTACCCAAACCAATATTTCCCTCTTAGAAATTTTACAAACTTCTCCTTTTTACAGGGAAACCTTGTTAATGCTTCTAAGTCAACAATATGTTCCTTAAGATATTTACCCTAGCGCTATAGCTGATGTTGTAGGTTCCCTTGGGATAAATCATATCAATTTTTGGATGATAATATTCCTTCCTCAATTTTTTTGAAGGGATTCTTCCATATACATCATTGCATATATTGGAGAAATGTTTTTCAAGTGAATTTTGATAGATAATGGTTCCTCCCTCAATCTATGCACTTATTAATTTTTTCAAAATTTTAGATTTAAAGAGGAATATTTAATTAAATCTGATGTCATCATTAAATCTTTCAACAATGAGTTCCAAGAGGCTTGTAACATTATATCCCTCCCCTTAGGGTTAGACCTAAGATCTTAGATATATTGTTTTATGTGGTACCTTGCCTTGCATCTTTTAATCTCCTTCTTGGATGTCCTTGGATTCATACGATGAGAGTTGTTCCTTCTACTCTTCATCAATATGTGAAATTTGAATTCAAATATCATATTGTCACCATTTTTTATGACCCTCATCCATTCCAATATTCTTCAATGGTTGAGCAAGCTCAATCTAGTCTCAATTTAAGTTTGTTAGTTTATTCATGTCACATCACCAAGCAACTTGAAAATTTAAAAATAAGTAAGGAACCACTAATCAATGCTTCATCACAATATGAGGTCAATAATTTTATCCAAGAACCTATTATGAATTTATCCAAGCCACCACCTTCACCTTGGACTATGAGTTTACCTCATAAGAAGGGTTAAGTAGTACACATTGGCATGTGCACCTTTATCTATATGGGTACAACTATGGAAAACAAAAATTGTGGTAGCAACCCTCTTCTTGTAGAGCGGTATTTTATCCATTGTTACCTATCCAATGATTATCCACTTCCTAAGCATATCTATTGGTCACCAATCTAACATCATGCACCAGGGTGGGGATGGACCAACAATGCATCATAGAACAATCGCTACATCAGGATGGGGTAAATGATATCTGGAGGAGGTTGGTTTTGTAGACACATAAAATACGTCATGTTTAGGAGACTATCCATATGGACACATTCGTAGACCATATGAATCCTCTTGGATATCTCCAAGAACAAGTAGTGGTTCTAACAACTCAAAAAGGACAATTCTAGCCCATCCAGGATTGGTCGCTCTAAATTAGAGTAACAGCCACACCTGGCCACTGAAGACTACATCGGTCACACCTAGCTACTGAACCTGATAGAAAATACCACCATACACAATATGGCCATGAATACAGGTCCAGATCATGCAGTTTGACTATACATTTTCATTTTTTATGGGCAAATTTTGGTGAGGAACTAATTGAGTTCCTCCTAAATATCCCTTCAATTCCAGTTTGTGATTGATTCTTTCCACCCGATATGATCAGTCGTATGAAATATGGATTGAAGCTTATATAGGAATCTAAGGTCTAGATTTGAGAGAGAGAAGTCTACATATGGACTCTCCCATGAAGAGCAAAGGATCCACAATTTTTAGAGTTTATGCAGTGAAGCCCTATCAGATTGGGGAGCGAATCTATGTACCCTTGAGGAGTAATGAAGTGTTATATGACTAAGGAGATAATATGCATCTACTATTCACATTTGTTATTATTCACCACAATTCTATGTATTTGACACATTCGATGACCCTTGAACATCAATTTGAGCAGATAACCTAGTGCTACAACCCTTGGATCATGAGGAGGAATGTTTATTTCATGACCACTATATCAGACAGTGGCTCATAGACATAACCCAAGGTTTTTACATTAGTTTCTTTATTTTAGCATTAGATTCAATTACTTTCTACTTCAACATTTATCTCTAGCATAGATCTGATTTACTATATGCACTTACATTACTATTTCTAAGATATGCCCATATCTTTCATTAGTTTTATTGCATTTAGTCATATTATGCTTTTCCATATTGCTTATTAGGTTTTATACTAAAAACCTCATCTAAGAAGATAGCCCAGACTACTTAGCATAAAATTTTGTTTCCATGTATGCAAATCTATAGGTTTACAGGACCAAGTCAAAACACTCAGAGCACAAGATCCCTCATGGATGAGAGAAGGAGAAGGAGGCATCCATGAGCCCTCATACAAGTTAATATATAGAATTAGGGAGCCTAAAAAAGTGCATCAACCCTTTTCAAGGGGATTTATTCCACCATTTGTGTGTTTCTTCTAACTGATTGTATCAAAAATTGGTTATCCCTTAGAGGGACAAATATGTAATCGAATTCATTGTTGAAATCAATAAAAGAGGATCTTTCTTTGTTGTTTCTATTTTTGAGTTATGCATATTTTCTTTGTGCCTTTTTCCATTTGATATATCAATCATTTCCTTGCAAGTAGGGGTAGGGGTTTGCACTCCCTAAGGTTGTACATATGGCGATCACAATGGGACCCCGCCAGGTTTTATTTTTTAGTCGATTTATTGATATTCATAGTTATTTTTGTGTGCAGGTTTAGCCACTCTGGTCGATAGTGACCCACAGGTCTTGGCCACTTTGGTCAATAGCAACCAGCTAATCTTAGCCACTCCTGTAGTTAGTGGCCAGAATAAGCCGTTCTGGTCAACGACGGATAGTAGCAAAGTGTAGTAGAGAGTGGAATTTCCATCATCAGAGTAGGATTTGAGGTTGGTTTCATCATTATTTTTCTTTATGTTTTCTATTTGCAACTTTTTATTTCCAAAAATAGCAAGTGAAATCATAGTTTAATCAAGAAAACATAAAGAAAAATGAGAAAATAAATTGCACATGATGTTTCCTAGGAATTTCTTAAATTTCTCCAGGCATTTCTAGGAATATCATGCCTCTACTTGTAAGGTCTTCCCTAGTCTCTAGCGTTCTAGGCCTATGTGTGTTTAGTTTGCTTGCATGTGGCTTGACTAGTGGTCTTTAATTCGTAGAATAGAATGTATTCTTTGAAGATCATACTAGCTGAATACATGCATCTTTATGAAAGAAAACATCTTTTATCTTAGGCATATAGGAAATATCATGCTTGCTTGGTGATGCATTTTATTTACATGCAAGGTTAAAAGGAACCACAAACACCACACACCATTTTAAACACTAGTGACTTGGAAGTCATTACCATCCACTAGTAGATATCCAGTGAGGTAGCTTTCATCTCCATATGATGAATCAAATCCCATGCACCCTCTATTTTAGACCAATACTAGATCCAAGAACCATCATAGCCTATGGAAAATCTACATGTATCTCTCCTTGAAGAGGTATATCATTGGTTGCAGGTTAACTAGGTGAGGAACGAGAGGACCTATGCTCCATGAATGTATGTGGAATTCATTACCAAACATTATAGGTTGGATTACATGGCCTGGATTTCTTCACCAGGTTGTCGAGCTATGAGTGTATAGGTGAAAACCCTTAAAAATTTTAAGTATACCATTAAAAAAAAATGCAAAACATGATGAGAGTTAGCTTATATATCCAATGAATCAAAACACACCAAAAATTTTAGGGAACACACACATAAATCCTTAAAAGAGATAAACATCTACTTGTTTTGTTTATGTTCTTTTGAATTTACCTAATAAGATAACTCATAAGACACCATGGTATACACATAGAGCAACTATCCTCGGTCCAACACCGATGGGGAAGCTAACACTCCATACACTCACAGTCACACTGGTATTGATCCACCCACCCATAGTATCATCAGAAGAAGTTTATCAAGTCTTAGGGATGACAAATCAACCCTTGGGGGGACTCCTTGAGATACCCCAACAAGAGAACCACACCATGGTTCCTCATTGCATAGGCAAGATGAGGTATCATGACCTCCCTCTTCACACCAACATGTGAAGATATCACAACCTCCCTTGTCACACAAATATGTGTAGGCTTCAAGGCCTCCATCATCACCTCAACATGAGGAGGCATCAAGACCTCCATAATTGCATAGGCATGCAAGGGTTGCAAGGCCCCAAGATTCACATGATACACATAGGATAGATAAGACCACTAAGGTGGTAGACCTTAGGGCTATGCCTAGTCGTATACCTAAGACATCCTATAGCCTCCCTACATATGGGAGGATACCCTTGGACTATGAGCTCATTAGTTCCAATAGGACTCCGCGGGAGTAATTATGGAGAACTCGACAACTTGATGAGTTGGATCGAGTTCCATCAAGACCAGCTCCTAGAAGTATTTATACCTAATATTATGATTTAGGAAGTTTGCATAGCATAGCTACTAGACACACCAATGAACTAGGGGAAGCTTCAAAGTGATCCTGCAACACATACACTACTTCAAATCATAGGGGTACTCAATCTATAATATAGTACATAGAACAGGTCACCCTGGTGGACAAGGTAAAGTACACAGTAGGAGCCTCCCTAAGGGGCATAAGAATTAGAACTCCTCACATGAATTTAGAAAGGCATGAACCTTTAGTAGCAGGTCGATCTGAATGAATACATAGGTTAGAGTAAGTGTTGCACATCGAGCGAGAGCATGTAGAAGCTCTTGAGCAAGAAGAGCGAAGGAAGAGACGTCTACACCTAAAAGAATAATGCTCAAGAGAATAACGAGTTGAGCATGAAGATATAGTAGAGAGGCTATATTGAACAAACACACACATAGGTGGTAAGAGATACCGATATGAGAGACATGTCGATTCTCAACAAGAGAGAAGCACTAGTCAAATAAATGAGCATACTCACCACTCTTCACAACATTGACAACACCTAGACCTAAAAAAAAACAATTCAATAAGGAAAAAGTAGGGATAGAATATTAGGAACATGCATATATTGAACCTCCATCCATGGTTATGGGAGATGAGTACATACGCATAAACCAGGAAAACACAATGTTACCTCCCTTACGACTATGAGCAAAATTTTGAGAACATGAGATTATTTCCTTGAAGGCAAACCAGAAACTTACTGAGAGAGTCAAGTCTCTCAAAGATTAGGACATGGGTGGATAAAATTTGATATTTATCAAGATACACAACCAACCTTTGTGCCCCTCTATCCCGAGTCCCATATATCCTATGCACTTTGAGATGCCTAGGTTAGACAAGTTTAAGGGAAAGGGAGATGTGCAAGAACATGTGACCAAATTCATGAATGCATGCTTCCACCTTGAGAAGAACGACACCCTGATGCTGAGGAAATTCATCACAATTTTCTTGGGTGCAACAAATCAATGGTTCAATTAGTTTCCCAAGCATAGCATCACTAGTTTCAGCAACTCGTAAATGTGTTCTTTGAATGCTTCTTCTTCGGTGCCAAGAATAAGGTGAACCTATCCGATATGGTCAATTTAAATTAGTATGATGATGAACCAATGATGGAATATGGGAACAAATGGAGAAAAATCATGGAAAAACTATCATTCTTCATCCCCACTGAAGATCTCATTTGAATATTCATAAAGAGCTACACAAAACACATCTCTCTGCTAGTACAACTGCAAAAATATGAATCATTCAAAGAAGCCTTGGCTTAAGCTAAGCTTATTTAAGACATAAAGGTCAATGAGGGAGACCTCAAGCTCTACAACAAGAAAGAGTGGAGCAAGAACAATTGGAATGACAAGAATAAGTAGAAGCAGGTCAAGCCTGCTCAGGTTAATCAGGTTGTATTTGCCATGCCAAATTAAGGGAATGGAAAACAACCCCAAAATTATTAGGTTCACCCCTTGCCAACCAACTATGACCTTAAGAACAACCAGGGCCATAAAAAGGAATGTTGGACACCTTGTTATTTCAAACCTCTAACTGAATCGATGTAGTCAATATTTCATCAATTGATTTAGGCACAGAGGATAAGATTTCCTGACATACAACTTCTTGACCCTAACTATCCTAAGCCAAGGGGATAAAGGGAAGATCAATACTACCTATATCATAGGATATAGAAGCATGACATAAAAAATAATATCAGATTCAAGAATGTTGTAAAAAACATGATTGAAAAGGGAGAGCTAAAAGTTTACAACCTGCTAGTTTCCAATAACAAAGATATGGGTATATTCAGGAACCCATTGCCCAATCATGAGGCCCCTAGAGATTAGGGTGCCCAAGTCAACTAGGTCTGAGTCAAGCCACCTATTTAGGGATGCATCGAAATGGTTGAGTTAGTTAATGTGGTAAAAAAGAGTTAGATATATGGGTAACCATAGCCTCCAGTGGCTCCAATTAACATCATAGCTATACCTCAATAGATATAGGTGCATAAAAATCCTCCAGGTCCACCAACAAGATCTATGGTAATTGTTCAGAGTAGACTAGAATAGAATCTACAAACGACTCTAGTCAAGTTGTCCATTTACAAGCTTATACAATAGTCCCCTAGGCACAAGGAGACTTTAATGGAGATTTTAAGATCAATCAAGCTCCATCCCCAGAACCTAGATGTGTTCACACATTTTGTGGGGCAAGTGTAATAGTGCCAAAAGCCCATGGTTTGTTTTTATGATCATGAAATTAAGGTAGTTCCTACTACCTTAGCAAACCTGACATTGCATATTATTGCATTAATAAATGACATACCATTCAAGTAAGTTTTGATTGATACATGATCATCAATCAACATCATCACTACCAAGGCTGTAGGGCACTTAAATATCCCTAAGTCCAACATTATCTCGACTTCCTACATGCTCAAGATTTCAACGATGTGATGTGCTCCATAGTGGGTACAATAATTTTTCCTATAAAAGTAGGACATAAGACCACCCCCATGATGTGTCACATGTTATAAAGAGTGATACAATATAACATCCTTCTATGGCATCCCTGGATCAGGGACATGCAGTGTGTACCCTCAATCCTGCACTAATGCATCAAATATGTGCATGAGGGATAAATTCATGTGGTTCTATATAATGAAGAGTTGTTCAAGTATGTGAATCAAGTCAAATTTTTGGGGGACTTTGTCCTTCCATCAATGTACTTGTACATAAGACCTTCATCCCCAACCATGCAACGAGAGAATAAAATCAAATCAGTGTGGGGTGACCTATCCACATCGATACCACCTCTTGCCTCTAAAGCTATTCGTGCTTCTAAAAAGCATTCAACATATAAAGCAAAAGATAAACATAAGCTGAAGGCACCCCTAGAAGAGGAAGGACCCAAGGATCTTCTGACCATAGCAGCTACGAGAATTTTAACTTCCATGGAGGAGGAATATTCCCAAGAAATAACCAAGGAGATACCACAACATGCCTTACATGCATCATCAATAGTTTCATCTACACCGCAAGTGACAGTTCACCTAGCCAACATAGCACTAGGTGAGTATCTTGTGTAGAATGTGACTTTTGCACCAATTATTGAGTCTGCATAAGACATGGGATGGCCAAGAGTCCCAAGTATGCTAGTAGGAATAGTGGTTCCCTTAGGGATTCCACCCAACCAAACTAATTTTATATATGCTGGTTTAGATTATTCCCATATTACTCCTAATCTTGAAAGGGATGAGGATGAGCCAATTCACCATGAATGTTCATTACTTTTTGAATCTCGAGTTCACTCTAAAGTACTTTGAGTAGTATCATTGGCAGGGCTATGGCCTAGGCCTATGTGAGCAAGTGTGTCGATTTCTATTTCAAGTATAGTACCAACTACCTACTAATAGATGTGGTTTAGGATATCAAATATATATTCATGACAACTATTTGGAAGTAGCCTTAGATAGGTTAAGCATCAGGTTTGGGGAGGACATTAATTGGAATCCCTATAAAACCCCTAGTAGAAACTACTTGGGTGACAGATAGGTGTCGATGGTCCATATCGCACCACCTGATAACTATTACCCTAAATCTTCTCTTGAAATACCCCCATCAGGAGCCATCCTATGGGAGGAGGAGCCAATGCATAGATATTAGTGAGATAAGTATTACTATGTCTCAAGCAAGGATGAATATGAAGTTGTCCTAGCCTACCATGGTCCTTGATATGTGTAAAACCTTACTTGGACATGCTATACAGAGAGTGGGTACATCTCATATGAGAGTGAATACATCTCAGATGAGGGTGGATACATGTCATATGAGAGTGGCTATGAGTTAGAGGACTCAACATAGATGGTTTAACTATGGCTTAGACATACAAGCCACATCATTGGGCCAGAGACCAAAACCAATGAATTCTTCACAAGTGATGATGACTATGAAGATGAGACTGAGTTGGCCTATCTGGGGTATCAACATGAAAGCCACCACCCCATCATAGGGCTAAAAACAAATGCCAATGGTTTCTTTATAAGCGATTATGACTTTGAGGATGAGACTAATATGGCTTATCTTGGGCCTCAACACTTGCTTCCAGTTGATATGCTTGTTAAGTGAGAAGTGATGCTTCACACCATAGATCATAACCTTTGCTTCCTTGGGAGACCAGTGAATCTAGATATCATTTATCACATGGTCAACCTCGATCTACCTAAATTTAGAGAGTTGTTGTTGCCTAATGATCCCATCATCTCATCTATCCATAGAGCAGATCCTAATATCCTTAGACCCTTAGAGCCTCATCGTGAGTATGGAGGGTACACCCATGTTGTAGAGATTCACCCATGTGGTCCTAGAGATTACATTCCATCCATCAACATGATATCCATTGATTTGAACACTCCACTCTATAACCCAACAGATACTTCAAAACCATTGTGTCTTAACTTAGATGCTATTGATTAGGATCACATTGATTCACCCCTAAAGCCTGAAGATTTCTTCTCCAATGAAGAGATGCTACAACCGTTCCATTTTGCATTAGGCTACGCAAATGATGTCTACCATGCTAGTTTTGACCCTGAGTTAGTGGGAACTATAAACCGAGTAGATGATATTCATTTAATCCCCACTCCTCACCAGCTCGAGGAGGGGTCACATATGGCAATAGAGGAAAATTTTGAGGTGGACATAAGCAATGATCCTTCTCAACCAAAGAAATTCAAGTTTAGAGAAATATTATATCTAGAATAACAGGCCATCATAATTACTCTACTGAAAGAGAGACCAAATATCTTTTCTTGGACCTAAAAAGACATGCTAGGACTAGATTCAAAGTTGGTTGTCCACAAAATTTCACTAGACCTTGCAAAGAAACCAGTCAAGAAAAAGCTCAGAAAGATGCATCCAACCATCTCTTTGATGGTGAAGAACGAGTTACAAAAACTATTGGATGTCATCTTTATTATTTCCATCGACTATCTAGAATAGGTATCAAACATGGTGCCCATAGGAAAACCTGATGGAAGAGTCTACATTTGCATGGATTTCAAGGATCCCAATAAGGCAACCCCAAAGGATTCATTCCCGTTGCCCAACATAGATGCTCTTGTAGATGCAACTGTAGGTCATGAGATGCTCTCCCTAATGGACATTTTTTCTAGTTATAATCAGATTTAGATTAAACATAAAAACCAACATAAAACCGTGTTCACCACTCCATGGGGGACATTTTGTTACAAAGTTATGCCATTTGGTATTAAAAATATTGGTGCCACATATCAACGGGATACATGCACAAGATATTGGAAGACTACATTGATGACTTATTGGCCAAGTTATTTCTATGAGAAGAGCATGTTGAGACCCTCAGAAAGGTATTCAATCATCTCATTGATCACAATGTTAGATTGAACCCCAAGAAATGCATCTTTGGCATAACTTCAGGAAAACACTTGGGATTCATCATTTCTAAGCAAGGCATTAAGGTAGACCTAGGAAAGGTAAATGTTATTCTAGAAATAGTCCTACCCACAAACATCAAGAAATGAGAAGATTACAGGGCAAAGTAGCATCCATAAAATAATTTATCCCACAATTATGAGATAAATGTCGACCCATGAACCAAATGCTACACAAGGGATTCCCATTCTAGTGGGACGAAGAATATTAGTAAGTCTTTACTAAAATCAAGTAGTACTTGGAAATACTACTAGTCTTAGCTCCACCAAGGCCAGACGTGCCATTCCTATTGTATATATCCGCTACCAATTTTGCTTTGGGTACCATGTTGGCTCAAAAGAATATGCAAGATAAGGAACAAATGATATACTACATCATACACACCTTAGTGAGCTACGAGATAAGATATGCATACATATAAAATATATTCTTAGTGGTGGTTTTTACAACCAAGAAATTGTGCCACCACATGCTGAGACATATGATATATGTAATATCCAAGAAAAATCCTTTGCAGTATATGATGAGCAAGACATATCATAACACATGCAATACAAAGTGGATCATGCTATTGATAAAATTTGATTTAGAATTTATAAGCCAAAATTCCATCAAGGGATAGGTCATAGTTGATCAACTGGCTGAGGTACCTCTTTAGAACATTAGGTACCTCACCATAGAACTTCTTGATGATGTAGTCTTTGCACTATCAAAAGCACCCTAACCCAAAGAACCAAAAAATAAAGTTGATATGACTTCATTTTTTGATGGTTCAAAGTGTGAGCAAGGGGGCAATGTAGAAATTATCTTTTTTATGCCACAAGGTGCTCCAATGTCATTGTAATTCAAGCTAGACTTCCCTTGCACTATTAAGAACACCAAATACGAGGCTCTAATATTGGGTCTCCAAATAGCCATCGCCATGAGAATCAAAAGGCTAAATATCTTTGGCGACTCCCTCCTCATTGTCAACCAAGTCAAGGGACTATTTTAATTCTAGGATCCAATATTGAAAGCTTACAAGGAGCTTGTTGACACATATCTAGCCAAACTAGAGTGGTATGACATCGAGGTAATCCCTCGTTCATCAAACATATTTGTAGACACCATGGCATCTTTGGGATCCTTGATCCCTTAGAATCCATATTTTTATTTCACAACCATTCATGTCAAAATTCTCTCACAATTAGTGATGTAGTGTGAGGCTTTTGATAACAAGGAATTAGTCAACATGATTCATATAGAGCCAGACCATGACTAATTCTGTAAAGCCAAAGACCTTTTAGAGAAGGCACCTTGGGGGTCCCTGATCACGCAAGGTCCTACGAAGAATGGTACCACTATTCACCATAAGGTTATTTCTCAATATGTATTTCTAAAAATTAAATTGCAGGAGGAACAAGCCATCTTATTAGTCGAGGTTGTAGCCTATTAGGATTGGCTATCCCAATTACAAGACTTTATTAGGCTTGGAATTGTTCCATAGGGACAGTCACATGTTGAAATATGAGCATTCAAGCAAAAATTAATAAGATATGTCTTGCTAGGAGGTATATTGTATCATCGAATCTATGATGGAGTCCTCCTACATTGCTTAGAGCTCTAATAATTAGCTTAGACAATTTTGTAAGCTCATGATGGTACATGTGGTGGCCACTTTAATGGAATGGTCATTATCAAGCACATCCTTTGAATGGGTTATTACTGGCCCACCATGGAGAAGGATTGCTATGAATATGTCAGGAAATGCATTAAGTGTCAACAACATATAAATCTGATGCACTTACCATCTTAGGCCTTACAACCCATTTAGGAAGCTTGGCCATTTTCTCAGTGGAGCTTCGATCTGATTGGAAATATTTCTCCCCCATATTTGGGTCGACACATGTTCATCTTAACAGCCATTGAGTACTTCACCAAATGGGTGGAAACGGTCCCTTTAACCTCAAAAATTGATCCTTGGATTACTGAGTTCATACTTCATAATATAAATTGTCATTTTGGGGTACCCTTCAAAATAATCTTGAATAATGGTCTATCATTAAAAAATAAAAATATGTGAACTTAAACAACCAAATACAAAAATTAGCATAGTTTTGTGACACAATACAATTCGCAGGTAAATGGGCAAGAAGATGCCTCAAACAAGACAATAGTAGCCATATTAAATAAGATGGTGAAAGAAAATCATAAGGATTGGCATCTACAATTACCCTTAGCATTGTGGGGTTACACGACTAGTGTACGGATGCCCACTGGGGCAACACTATTTTCACTTGTATATGGCACCGAGGCCATTATGCCCTTAGAGTTAGAAATTCTAACATTGTACATCGCATTGAAAGGATTCATCAATGATGACACCATGCAACAAGCTTGCCTGGATCAATTGGCCCTTTTGGATGAACAACGCATCAATGCTCTTGAGCATCTTTCTGTTTACCAAGATTTTCTAACACGAGCTTATAACAATAGAGTCCACCCAATATACTTTAAAGTTTGGGATCTTATTTTTAAAGAAAACCAATAGAACTCAAATCTACCACCACATCTGCGAGATAAATTTACAGCAAATTGGATAGGTCCCTATATCATCTCTAATATTGGACTTGGGGTATATCGCCTAACAATGCTCGAGGGTTTTGAGGATTTGAAGTCTCTCAGCATCATCCATATAAAGGCATTTCACACATAAATCAACAAAATATCAAAAACTTTCAAATAAATTTCAAAAACTTCAAAAACAATAGAAATCATAAAAATCCAAACAAATTAGAAAACATCAAAATTAAAAACAAAAGGCTCCAAAGGCATCTTAAAGCCCTTTGGTCAATTCACAAAAGGCTCCAAAGGTATCTTAAATCCCTTTGATCAAGTCAAAAAAGCTTCGAAGGCATCTTAAAGCCCTTTGGTCAACTCACAAAAGCTCCAAAGGCATCTTAAAGCCCTTTGGTCGACTCAAAAAAATCCCTAAAGGCACCATAAGCCCTTTGGTCAAAAACAAAATATAAAAGCACAAAAACAACTTAAAACCAAAAATTTCATAAACATTCATATTAATCAAAACCCAAAAACATTTGAAAACATCAAAAATACAAAAACATTTGCGTTTGCATTTCGTATTTGCATTTACTTAGTTGCATTGCATTAGATACATTTTTGTTTGTAATATTACAAATGAAACCACATTTGTACATCAATCATGCATTATAAAAATCCATCATAATCCATCACCCATGTGTGCAACTATGTTTTTCAACACATCCCCTCCTATTTCTATGAGGAATGTACTAGGGTTTTTGGTCACTCAACCATACCTAGTGGTTTTATCAAACTTTGTAGAAAGCCATCTTAGCTTCTAATAGGTGAGGTTTAGTTTTGATAGCACTTGGTATATTTCAAAATCCTATCACTAATCAAAACACTAAGAACCTAGATGGAACAAGGAAAATATGAACTCTACAAATTGGTATTAGGTATCCTAAGGTGAAAAGTTTATCTTGCTCATACCCCTGTGTTACCGGTTCGAAAATGCTGAGAATTGGCAAAAGGACAAGTTCACCCATACCCAAAGAAATCCCTTGCTTTAATCAAAATAAGCAAAAATCCTAAACAAAGCAAAAATAAAAATAAAAATAAATAGTGATTATCATCACTACATAAATCCCTTGCACAAAAAAAAAAAACAAAATTTCAAAATAAACAGTGGTTTTCATCACTAAGCATGAGCAAGTATCCCAAATAAATATGAAGAAAAGAAGGAAGTTTTGAACTTGAATTTCTATAATTATTTGCATGAACGAACCATAAGGTATCCTTACACACAGTGATATGTCTATTACATTAGAATTTCGTATTTATGTAGACCAATGTTTGCATGTGGAAGAGCTAGATTTTGGTGTCATGTACCGCCTAGTGGTCTAATCCAACTATGTCCAACTTAGGATTAGGGTAAACATTTGATGATCCCCAATACAATAATGGGCTGAATGAATCCCATCTCGAACTGGGGTATGCTTATGTTCTATCTAATATATTCATTTGCACACATAGGGATAATGAGTATCTAGGTCTTTATAACAATAACTTTATCCTTAGGAAGCTTTGTATGATTAGTATACAACTTTTGATCGAGTAACTAGGGTGTTTGAGTCTCATGGAAAACCTCAAAAAGTCCCTCATAGCAACAAATCATATCATCACTCACATCATCAACTATCTTTAAGAGATTTACAGAAGCTAATCAAGAAAGTACATACATATCACATCATCTCATCTCACATTTGGATATTAAATGATTAATTTTTATTATAAGAGTTATTATTTATTCATGATTTTTTCTACATTTTGTGGTGTCGTCCATTAGATTGTCAAAACTCATGCCATATCATATCTTATATTTTAAGTGATTAAAGCATACAATTTCATTCACATTATATCATCAACATAATGCATAACACATTTCATGTACCATATCATAACAACAATAGTTAGATGCACACACTACACCAAAATTAAACATACATTTAACAATAAGCATTGCATCCATATATGCATCCATCATCATCATCTAAATCATGCCATATAATCACCCACACAACATAAATAATAAGTCATATAAACCATGCCATATAGCATAAAATCATAAAGTAGTCCAACTACACATCCACATCATAACATATGAAGCATCACATCACATCATATCACATAATAGCATGATACTGCATCACATAAACATAAAAACATAATCATAAAAGATACATAATGAGTCCCAAAGTCTGGATATCATATAAATATGTGTCAAAATAAATAAATGTAGGTATGATCATGTATGTTAGCTGACCTTACACTCAAAACAGTACAAAATGCCCAAGGGATCATAAGTGCTCAAGAGTGGCCTACACCACTAGCATCACCTCTACCCTCACTGCCGCCTCCGGGAGGTGGTATATAACTGGCATCCCCATTTCGCTCTATTCAGGTCCCGATCCTGTGGCTCAATCAAGTTAATGACTACCCTAAGGTACTATGGTCGGTCTTCTATGACCCTCCTACCATAGGCCTATCTGGTAGGTGATCTTCTCAAATCCTGACCTCATGCTTCAGTTTCAAGATATAGGAGGAATCTAGGGTGCACTAATCCAAGTCCTTTGCTAAAAGCCCATGCAAACATTGAATCTCCACACCTACATCTAGACCACCACATCCCTAACGTGCTAGAATAGATGGTGAAATCTATCCATGAACAACACCCCCTTTGACCATAATTTGATCTATCCTACTTTGTAGTGTGGTTTACTCTACATAAAGGCATTAAATTTGAGCCTATAACAAATCAATGGTGGCATCCCTCTATTATACTTGGATCTAAGATACCTGTAGCTCAGCCTCCACCTAATGCAACTAAGCTCGGAGAGGAGAATTACGCTCCTCAAGACCCAAATACTCCTCCTCCTCTAGAGCTACCTGCTCCTCTTCTACCTCCTACTCTGTTGGCTAGTCCCAACCCTCTGTTCAAGCCTGCACTCGATGTCCATCAGGATCACCCCTGTAGCAGTCGTACCTCGATCGTAGCCAAAACTGCCACCGCTTTGCCATAACCATGTGCACCACCATTGAGTGTAGTCCTCTGTAACTCTACCATCCATAAGACTAGCATCCACAATTGGAGGATCATCATCATCTGTCACTACTATAATCCGAGGCCATAGAATATCCCTCTCTTCAGTGATCTGCCTATACAAAACTGATTGGAGTGGCACATCTTGTGGTAGACCAAACTATTAGAGCACCTTGGAATAATGAAATAACACCCTAATGCCATCCTTGCAGCTGATAGCCCATCGATCACGTTGAGTCTAAGCTGTGAAACTAGTTGGGTCCCTCCAAGTAGGGCACTCATGATAAGGCCTCCAGATGACATTCTAATATTGTAAACCAGTCAGTGATACCATGTATTGGAAAATATCCCCTACATGAGGCCGAATCTTATGCTCCTTGAGCTCTCTAGGCCATCTAAAACCATAGTACTAGTGGGAATCATCCACCTCAGTAATATCCATAGGAAGTATTGTTGGGTAGTCCACCCTAATATGCTCCCATCCACAGATCTAAAGGAGAAATATACAAATGATGTTGGTGCATCTTCGTCGCTAGATCATAGCACTGAGTTAGCAGAGCACTACCCTAAGCATAGATAATAGGCCTTGAACTATCCATCAGGTCCTGAACCATGGCTAAGAGATTATATAGGAACCTCACTCCTAAGTAGTTAGGAATAGGGATGTTGTAGATAATCATCAGCAACATAACATGCCTACGAGAGAAGACATTATCTTGGTACCATCAAGAAAATGATACCCCAACATATAGAGTATCTAAAAAGGTAGTAGCGATATATCTCCCAAAGAACCTCACAAATACTGCATCTCAAGAATTAGTGGAGGAAGAAACAATAGGCACTCCATAAAAAGGGATCCATCTTGTAGATGTCCTCTAGCGTAATGGTCATCTCATTAGTAGAAATATGAAAAGTGTTAGTCCTAGAATCCCACCTGTGGGCTAGGGCAGTAAGATAGGCCTGATCCAGCGTAATCATCAAAATATTGGTAACATATTGGAGGCCACGAGCATCGATCCAATCCCATTCTGTGTCATCCATGGTAGGCAGGGGATCCACAAGCAACTACGGGTCCTAAGCCCATGCAAAAAAAATCTAGAAGTGCAAAATAAATGCCTAAATCAAATACACTAACAAACTAATAAATGCATAAAACAAAAATGGTGCAAGACAATATAAGATGATATTAAGGCAACAAACACAGTGTTTAAATGCACCTAAACATCCAAAAAACTCAAAAAATATTATTCAAAATTTCAAAAAAATCAATTAAAATTGCTTTAAAATTCAAAAATTAGAGCAATAAACCTAAGGCCACCTGGCCACTCATGCCAGGAGCGGCCACGAAGTAGTCGCTAAAGCCAATAGTGGACAACTTCCAATGATAAAAAAAATGACCTTTGGATCTTCAAGCTAGTTGTTGATAGTGACAACAACTAGCATCAGGTAAGGCTTGCCACTCTGGGTGGCAGTAGCCAATGGGTGACATGCCAACGACGTTCCCCCATAGCAAAAAATCACAAAATGATTCACAAAACCACAAAACTAAAGGAAACCCATTTTCTTAAACCCTAAACTAACCCTATCTACTAGTTTAGTTTATTTCCAATAAGGTTAATGAGGTTCCTTTACCAAATTGTTTAGTTAGGTTCATTTTACTGCATTAATAAAAGGAGGTTAGGGTTTAGAAAGGTACCCATGAAGCTCTAACTCCTCCATTGGTCAAAGCCTCACCCTGCTCAGCCATGGTGTCAAATCAATAGCGTTCTAGATCATAAGCAGTCATTATCAACTCAGAGCTCAAAAGTACAATGACAAATAGAAAATGGAAGGTCAAAACCTTAATTTGCTTTTGTATTTCCAAAATATGCCTTGGTCGCTGCTGATGTCAACAACTAAAAATTCTTGGCTATTGGACCTGATAGTAGCCATGTGACAACAAGTGGGGGTCGTTGGACCTAACATCGGCTAAGCACCAGAGAGAAATTCATTCAATTTCTCACCGTAAGGCACCTCAAAATGGGTCATTAGGCACATCCATAAATCAAAAGCAACCAAAATATACACAAATACCAAAAAAATTACATATATCAAAATCCAAAAACATCATAAAATCTAGATAAACACAAACAAAATCAAATAACAACAAAATATCAATTGAGCCTCATATTTAGTTATTTACCCTATACACTTGGTGATTGTAGTGACTAGTGCTCCATGCAATTTGACAAGATGAGTAAGTTACCATAAGGCCACTTAGGGTAAAATAGTTATGATAGAATTGAGATGCTTCACTTCAAACCCGAACAAGGCCATGATGGCTGGACCGCCCCATGCGAGTGAGGATTCATCTCATTTCTCCTAAATAAAATAGTTGTTCAACACAGGTTTAAATATAATTTCTAACATGTTAATTTCCTAAGAAGGCCATTACGGTCGGACCACCCTAAGGGATGGATATGTGCAATTACCAAAAATGGTTGAAATCATACCTAGATGAGAAAAACCCTACAAACAACAAAATCAACCCTCTAAGGAGGTCCAAATAATTCATTTTGGTCAAGAAACTCATTGCTTTATTAATTTCCATTTCCTCTTCGACTCGTCGCTTGAGGGGATAGTCAAAATTTTCAATAATCATAATCAAAGTCAACAAAATATCAATCGATCATGTCAAACTACGTTCATCCTACGAATCATTACCAACAAATATCATGAGCTTACCCTTTGCTGGGGTAAAAAACAAATATGACAGTTAAGTTTGTAGCTCTCCTCCTTTCGGACCTATAGTAGTACTAAAGATACTAGATCACTTGATGAATGAGTGTAAACTTCCACAAATTTAAGCTTTCCATCTTGTTGGAAGAAATAATTCTAGTATGTGCACCCTTTCGCATGGTTGGGGCATCCAATGTTGATCAGATCAATGATCATCATCCAACCTACAATATGACCCTAGGTGGTCTATTTTTTCTCCACGCTATGTTTTCCCATAATGCATCCCAAAAAGGGTATCTGTAGACACTTAAAACACATCATGTTTAGGAGACTACCCATATGGACGCATTCATAGACCATATGAATCCTCTTGGATATCTCCAAGAGCAAGCAATGGTCCTAACAACTCAAAAAGGGTAGGTCTAGCCCATCCAAGCTTGGTCGCTCTCAAGCAGAGTGGCCACTACACTTGGCCATTGAAGACTACAACGGCCACACCTAGCCATTGAACATGATAGCAGCTAGCACTATGCATAGTATAGCCATGAATACAGGCCTAGATCATGCAGTATGACTACACCTTTACATTGTTTATAGGCTTGTATTCATGGCTATACTGTGCATAGTGCTAGCTAGTTTGTGAGGAACTACTTGATTTCCTCCTAATTACCCCTTCAATGCTAGTTTGTAACTGATGCTTTCCACCCAGGATGGTTAGTCACATGAAATCTATATTGAAGCTTCTCTTGGAAGCCAAGGTCTAGATCTGAGAGAAGGAAGTCTACATATGGACTCTCACATAGAGCAAAGGATCCATAATTTTTAGAGTTTGTGCAGTGAAGCCCTATCAGATTGGAGAGTGAATCTATGCACCCTTGAGTAGAAATGAATTGTTATCTAGTTGAGGAGAGACTACGCATCTGCTATTCACATCCATTATTATTCACTACCATTCCATATATTTGATACATCTGGTGACCCTTGAACATAAATTTGAGTAGAGAACCTAGTGCTATAGTCTTTGGATCGTGAGGAGGAAGGTTTATTTTATGGCTAATGTCTTAGATAGTGGACCACAAGCATAAGCCAGAGTTTTGACATTAGATTCTTTGTTTTAGCATTAGATTCAATTACTTTCAACTTCAACATTTATCTCTAGCATAGATCTGATTTACTGTATGCGCTTACATAATTTTTTTTGAGATATACCCGCATATTTCATTAGTTTTATTGTATTTAGTCATATTATGCTTTTCTATCTTGCTTATTAGGTTTTATACTAACATCCTCATCCAGGGAGGTAGCCCAGACTGCTCAATGTCCTTTGTTGTTTCTATGTACGTAGATCTATAGGTTTATAAGACCAAGTCAAAACACTCAAAGCACGAGATACCTCCTTGATGAGATAAGGATAAAGAGGTATTTGTGAGACCCTAGATAAGCTCGTGTGTAGGATCATGAAGCTTGTGAAATTGCATTACCCCTTTGCAAGGGGATTTATTCCACCATTTGTTTCTCACTTGTAACTGATTGTATCAAAAAAATGTTATCCCTTGGAGGGATGAATATGTAATCAGATTCATTGTTGAAATCAATAAAAAGAGGATCTTTCTTTGTTGTTTTTATTTTTGAGTTGGGCATATTTGCTTTGTACCTTTTTCCATTTGATATAGCAATTATTTCATTGCAAACAGGGGTAGCGATGCACAATCTCTAGGGTCGCACAGGTTCCTTCGGGGGTGGTTCTAGCTATCTACATAGCAATATAGAAAAAATTTAAAAGGGGAAATAAATAAGGAAATAGTCGTAGCCATAAATCACAAGGATGGGTATAGCCGCATCAAGATCTATGCAAAAATATACAATGTATGAAACATAGACCCCACACCTAATAGATAATACAAAAATACCTTTTGTTTGGATCCTATTAGCGATGGGCAAGGGGTGAATTCTAGAACCAATGAATAGGTTCATGAGATCCAGGATTCAGAATCAAAGAGCTCTTTTTCGACTGGATTTAGCAAAAATAAACCCTCAATCCATGTTTACGAATGCACACTCTCGAGTCACTCGAGTAAACCCCACTAAATCTAGATAATAGAATATCATGGGATAACAACTAGATAGAAATAGGTATTCATACAATTAATAAAGAACATGGAGACAAAGTTAGAGACCAAACAGTGTAGAATTTGTATTTACATAGAGGTAAACCTTACATATGAATTGTAATGGCTAAATATCCACCCTTAGGAATGACCAAAATTCCACTATTTATAGGTATTTTTACATCAATTTCAAAATTGAATATTAATGGTGGTAGATAGGAAGATAATACTTGTAGTAGAAAAGCACCATACTGGTACACTGTTTCTCTGGATATCGTCTATCTTCTAGGAGGTAGATACATCTAACTGAATTTGGGCCTTTAGATCTTCTAACATTTCTACCCAATTCACTAATTCTCAGTTGTTTTATCCTTTTCCTCAACTAGAAATCCTCTAGTTATAAGGTGAGTCACAAGTATTAGAGTACCTTAGGATCAATTCACCTCAAATCAGTCCCCTCCACATACATTGTCAGGTACCCAAACTGCTGGAGCAATGGATAAGTCTTCTACTTGCAATTCAAGCAATAGTAGAAGCCTTGCATGTTGGTCAGGTGACTTTGTCCTACTCATGGAGAGGTTTGGGAAGAGGGTAAACCTTTGCCTGAAATTTCACCCTAGTTGCATTTGTATCTCTCATCCAAGGTGGGCGGGAGTATCTATTTTCATCAAAGGCAGGTTTTACTAATGCTTCCACCTATTTTTGCTGCTTGAAAGGCCCATCCAATAGGTGGGTAGGTATTTCTTAGAAATTTCCACCCAGAGGTTAAGGGTGGGTATTCCATCAACTTTGTCATCCACCTTTTTTTTTAATCCACCGCCCACCTATCGGTTTGTTCCACCTATGACTGCTGATGCCACCACCTAAAATATTTTTCCCGTCCACTGATGTTCTTTCAAAATTTGGTGAACTCCTTAAAGAGTGGGTGAGGAGGCACAAAAATTCTCACCCATAGTCTTGGTGACTTATAGGGGGTTTTTAATCTATAAAACAAGAACCCAACAAGCATTCAACTAACAAAGTACTTACAAAGAGGAAAAAGGAGAAGGGAAGAACATATGAGACACAATAAAATGGGTCATGGAAAGAAAAATTGGGAAGATGATAAGGTGGAACATAGCAGAAAGGGAAAAAATAAAGAACACACAGGGGAAGACTAAGCAAAATGGGAGAGGAACATCCAGGTACAATAAAGAGAAAACACAAGGAGAGAAGAAGGGGAAGGTGTGGCTGCAAGATGATTGCAGCACCAATAAACCATTTGAACAACAACCAAATAGATAAAACATGACAAAAATGGAGGACAAGAGGGGACACAATGTTGAGCATGAACCTAGAAGAAGAGAAACATAACTGCTAGATCTATGGGACATTTACATAGAGCAATAAACTAAAGATCTTGGTTCATGGGATATCCCTAAACATCGTATACCCATAAAAATACTCTGTTGTAGCCCAAAGCTGATTCAAGAATAGACAGATTACCAAAAACTATGATTTTTAAGGTAAACAAATTTTGGCAATCTGCCTATTCTTGAATTGACTTTCCACCAAGTAGATTTTAACAAGATGTGCTTTTGCCACAACTATGCCATGAGACTTTTCAGTTGCATTCATATTTTCTTTAGATTATTGTTTGGAATGCATATATATAAAGGAAGATATAGTGGAATAAGAAGCCTTTTTGAAAGATTTGCCACGATATGAATTGCTAAATCATACCATCATTGGCATGCTGGTGCATCATCCTACTTACTCGAGTCTTTCTAGATTTTAATTGATGTAATCACATGCATTTCAAATTTTTGTACTGTCTTATCCTATCCATTGGGTTATGGAGTCACAAAAATATATATAAAAAAATAAATGATAAATAAGAAAGAAAGAACTATAATAGAGGGGAAGTGCTTAGAAATAAAATATGCTTAATATCAGATCACAAGGATGATGTAAATGTAGTTTCAATATTTGAAGTGATCCAATGCCATAACTTCAAACAGTGAGAGGGTTTGAAGATTTGAAATTATGAGCCCTTCGGATGCAAAAGCTCGTGGTGAAAATCCAACAACACTTCATTACTCGAAAACTTAAAAACTCAATATATTTTGAATGAGGGGTGAGTGCTATTATATATACTTCCCAAAAGAATTCTAGTAATAGAAAAACCCTATGTATGAAAAATGGAAGAGGAAATTCGCATTAAGAAAAGTGAATGCCTATCTTCAGAATTTTATGTAAACTAATTTTGTCATGCAGTTGTTCTAATCTAGAATCATACAAGTGCTAAATTGTGGTGGAACAATTTTTGAAAAGTATCTTACTGACAAGAATTATCTACAAAAAAACAAAGAAAAAAAAGAGAAAATTTGTATATATAAAAAAACCACCAAATTACATACTCTTCATGATGATAGGTTTTGAGAAATATGTAGCTCTCAACATCCAATAATGTTTACCCTACCTGTACACACCCAAAAGTCACACATTGCTATTTTTGCATATCTATAGGTGATTCCAGACATCCCTAAGCTATTGTAGACTATTGTAGTCATGCGTAGACATGCGTAGACATGCATAGGCATGCATAGACTTCCATAAGTTCACCATAGTAACGTGTAGACTTCCACAAATGGCTTTCAGGTCCAAAACCCTAATAAGCCCTCAAAACTACATCTTATGCGTCGAGATACCTTCAGACGGCAACCCGAGGTGATGCATAGCCCATTTACACTCAATTGACACCCCCATGGGGTATTAGTTGGCAAAATTAATTAATAATTCAATTATCAAATTCTAATTTAATGTTGACTTCACTTAAGTCCCTTTTTAGGGAAAAATTTGATTAAAATAACCCTTAATTCTTGATTAGCGTTAATCAAATCCTCCCACATGTGCGAATTTAGGGTTTCCTGAGGGTATTTCTTTTAATCCTGCCTAAACTTGCTTAAGCGCCTCCAATTAGGATTAGCCCTAATCCATCCTCACACATGTGTGAGGATAGGATATTTCCTACTTAGGGAATGTGATGTTGCCACATAGCATTTCTTAACCTAACCCTAGTCAGAATCAAACCTAGGTTTAGTCTATCTAACCCCCCCCTGCACCTTGCATTTGCCTATAAATAATGGGTCCCAAACCCCTAATTAAGTCTGATTCCCAAATTCAACAAAGTACAGTTACTCTATAGAAATGGAAAGCCAATAGTACACAGTCCATTCCCGACGCACACAGATGGATTCTGACAGCATACAGAGGCACCCTAGCTACCTTAGGATCGATCCACCGAAGAGATTTTACCAGAAGAGCATCACAACTCAATTCATAGCCTGCCCTGTGAATCTGGCCCCAATTAGCGACCCGGGTCGTGAATTGCATTTCCAAGCCCCAAATCACCCCAAATTTGGGAGGTAAGCTCTGTTTTAGCATATTATTACCTTCTGCATATTTTATTTTGGTTTATGTTATGGTTTTATAGTCATTTCATCTTCCTAAATATGGGGCCTGACTAAGGCAAGCCCCCCAACGTATTGACCCTTTCTTGCAAGTTTCTTTTAGGTTATTCAACATATTTGAAGGAAAGGAACACCAAAAAATAGCAACCCAATGGTGGCCCGCATACAAAGAAGCCCACCTACACTAAGGGACATCAGAAGGAGGCATCAGGCCTATAGTGCTTATTCATGAAAAGAAAGGAAAAGGGGATCAACTCTCCCTATTTGTAACCTATACCAAATTGATCATGAATAAAGCATATGTTTTTGAATGACTTGTGTTATTACTTGTTGTTAGATCAAATGTCAACTTCTGGTCGTTTCATTCTGGCATGCTCGATGGGACCCCCACAACGGATAGTGCTAGATTCATTTTTCTTATAAATCTGACATTATCCTCTATTTTTGTGTCTTGTAGGTACCAAAAATATGTTTCACTAAAGCCTCCAAAGCCCTAGGAATCATCCTAGGCCATCAGATCTCTGATTTGAAGCCTCTGAACCTGATTCATGACCCACCCTGTGATTTAGGTCAAATTCATGACCCGGGTCACGATTTGAGCACAGACACCTCAAAAACCCCCAAATCAGTTGGGGTGATATTTTCAAGGGCCAAGCAAACCCCCCTTAGCATCATAATGCAGGTATTTTCATTTTTTCTGCCTCTGTTGCAAGTTTTGGAAGTAGAAATACATTAACTAGTTGAATGACCATTACTAGGCCTAGTTTTGGGTTCATTGCAAAGTGGTTAAAGAATTAGGGTTTCTAAAATTTTTAGGACCTGCAACTTTCCAGCAAGTGTATAAAATTTATTTCTCAAATAAATTTGCATTTGTCTTTTATTTTTGCATATGGCATAAGCCTAAGTTGTTCTTCCTTCATTCATAGCTTCCATTGCTAAAAGGAACTTTACATTCCAAAGTGAAATCAGGGTTTCTAATCCCCTCTTACATTTCTAAAAGAATTTTACATTCTGAAAGTTCAAGTTAGGGTTTCATAATCCCCTTTACTCCACACACATTTGGATTGCATGTTTCTATGTTTTGCAAAGTAGATTAGTTTGCTTCACAAAGGCATTTAGGCTAGCTCATTTCTTTACAAAGATTGTAAGCTATCTAATCATTTGCTTTCGAAAAGGCATTAGGATTAGTTTTCTTTTGAAAAGGCAACTAGTTAGTTTCTTATCTTGTAAACATCGTTAGAAAAACACAAACCCACACACACTCACGTGGTACCTTAAACAAGTGGTGAGATTGGATTTCATCCCCAATCCATCGCTCGAGACTGGTGTGGATCGAGTTTCACTCTCCATCATCTCACCCCCCTAGACACCTAGTAGCCCCACAAGAGCGGTTTTCTAGATTTCATCACCAAAAAATCCCCCACTTTTGTGATTGGGCCCTGGATTTCATCACCAATGGTTACCTATGGAGTGGGACAGGATTAGCGCCTTCATCCACAAGGCTTGTATAATTTGTGGAATTGGTAACTATCATTCTTGACTAAGCCCACCCGAGGGTGAAGCGAAAGCATGGGTATGCTAGTAGCAGGTCTCAGATAGTGCCACCTCTTCTCGTGAGAGGATATTGTGAACTCACTTCAGCATAGTGAGTTCCACCCCTTTAGGATACCATTTTACTGCACCTTCCATACAGGTCACCATTCGCACATTGCGGTACCATTCTATCATGTGCATCTTTGGGTGTTGCAGGAGGTTTGTTATTGATGACATTCCTAATTTTCTAGAGTATTCACTCCATTACCCATGATTCTACATAGGGAGTATCAACATTATAACACACAAAATGAACATAACACTTTTATTTTCTCAGCATTTAGAATTGATTTTGGTCTACCATTGTTTGCATGATCATAGACCGGTCTCAACACACCACACTATATATTATTTTGCTACACACAACATGTCACTTATTTCACACTCACAGTAGACACAGTTGAGTCTACATCACATAGGGTTTATTCTTAAAAACCCCCTTTGACACATGCCACTATGCCTGTGGTCACCCGTAGTAGAGCGCGTGAGCAATCACGCTCTATGGAGGAATGGCCTCCCCCTTCCTCTAGTCAGTCCACTCTTACTCCTTCGATCATGAAGGAGAGGATTATAGACACATCTGATTCATGCATAGAATCCGATGCACAATTCACACACATGATGCCTCATGAGGAGACGTCAACTTTGAGTGAAATTCTTGCTACTTCACTCGTAGAGGATTACCCGCTCTTTTTAGCCCCATCCTCACCTAATCCCCCGACCACATTCTATGACCATGTAATCTACACAACACCAAGACAATCTCCTCCAACCTTCACCATAGATGAGGAGGTCATGCCTACGTCACCCACCTTTGCACATCCCTTCTTCCAAAATCTATCTCAATCCCTATTTGAGAATGATTCCTCCCTTCTAAACCGTACCCATCCTGAGGTCGCATCATTCGCCCCTATCATAGGAATGGTGTCAGACCCATCCTCATCCACTATAGGAAGCCAGAATCCATCCTTCCAAACTGCACAATAGATCCCTACCCAACAAGAACCGCAAGCATTCCCTCAAACCTCACACTCGTACTCCTCACAAGAGTACCAACCATCCTCTTCCCAAGAGCCATTCTTCACCATATCTGAGGGTACCTCCCAACAGCCTCTTCAGGAGCAAGAGATGCAAACCCAAGTGGGAGTGTACACCTACACTTTCCCCTCAACCCAAGCTCCTACCTCGGCAACTTATCCCACCTTTTTAGCAGCTTTCCCGCCTATCTCCCAGGTATCCAGAGTGCATGATACCCAACCCTTGGAGCCACCTTTGCCTATGATGACCTTTAGGATACCGCCACCTATGCCTTTTTAGGCTCCCACTACCCATATCCATCCTACCTATGGACCGACACCAGTAGCGTATGCACCTACTCAACCAAATTATTCCACATAGTTTAGCTTCCCTACTTCCTACCCTCCAGGGCAGAGATAGATCCCATATTTTGATACCTCATCTCGACCACCCCTAGCACCAGTAGCACCGACACCTACACTACCACTAGCTACACCTAGCTTCTTTATGCCTCCTCTAGTTTGGTCATCGCCACCCATGGTCCAACCAGTACAACAGGCTCCAAACCAACAAGTACCCATGCCACAACCGCATGTTGCCTCGTCACAGTATTATTATCCTCAACAGACACCTACCCCACAACCTAGTGTGCCTATAGACACGACAACACATGTCACCCAATACCCACCTTATCATGATCAGGCACAATAGTATTCCCCATAGTATTGTGAAGAACAACAATACCAATACCCACCACATCCACAAGCCTTTCATAGCCCAACCTTCAACTCCTATGACACCCAAACTTCAACTCTTGCGAGATGAAGTCAAAATGTTGAACCTACGCACCTCTAGCTATGGGCCACAAAAGCCTTGCTATGATGAACTATGCAATGAGCTAGTACATCCATCAGTCCCTATCCCTCCTTATCCCTATCACTTTGAAATACTAAAATTTGACAAGTATAGAGGTAAGGAAGATCCCAAAGAACATGTGAGCAACTACCGCTCGTCCTGTTACCAACTTCATAGTAGTAACCCTCTTATGTTGTGTACCTTCTCCCTATCCCTCGCTGGGCTAACATTGGATTGGTACAACATGCTACCATGCCATAGCCTATACACCTTTGAACAATTGGCCAATTCCTTCTTAGAGCACTTTTCCATCAACATCAAGAAAAATACCACATTTTTTGATGTCTACGCCTTACGACAGGTGGATGATGAACCCATTACTGAGTTTATTGCTATATGGAGAGCGATTATTCATGATCTCTCCCATAGCCTCCCCACCTCGGAGCTTGTGACACTCTTTTCCAAGAGTTGCCACAAACACATTTCCACATCCCTCCAACTTCACCAAAGTCATACTTTTGAAGATGCTATCTCACAAGCAAAAGTGATCAAAGATATTAAGGTCCAATCTAGGAAGATTAAGTTGAGAGCTAAAACCAACTATAACTCCAAATTTCACTTCAATAGACCCACACCGAATCAACCTTACCCATGACCACAACAAACCAACCAAGTCACAGCTGCTACCCTAGCACTAGTACCGACTCCTCCACCCTATACACCGCAACCGCAAGCGCTCCAAGCTAATGCGCCTACCCCACCTTGACCATAGAAATACCATGGCATGCACCCATAGGGTCCACCATGCAACTTTACACCCTTATCTAAACCATTACTAGCCCTATTCCATAGATTGTATGAGGGTAACCATCTCGTTCTACCCGACATCCACCCATTGGATCCAAATGCACCTAAATCTCATGACTACAATGAGCAGTTCTTTTGTCCCTTTCATAGGCAGCGTGGCCATAATATCGATTCATGTCGCTCCTTTTGGGGGCAAGTTCAAGACCTAATCGATAGGGGCACTATTCAGGTAGCAAACCCTTTAGCCCTACAGAACCAAAACCTAGGAATTTTCCAAAACCCTCTACCGGATCATAGAGGACCCAATCCCCCTAGACCTCCAAACAATCCTCCAGTGCCCCCTCGCCAAGTCAACAATGTCCAGCGTGATCCTCCATCACGTGGAGTAGTAGGCATGATCAACCTTACTACGAGAAACCAATGGTACCCGTTGCCCCAGACAACACCTATTGTTTCTCCCCCTATCCAATTTACATCCCCGCAAACACCCCAAAGGCCTAATACCATACCACCACCACCTCAAAATGTGATTACCATCCGTGGTAGTCTAACCCATCAACTACGCAATGCCCCCACACGGCTATCCATATTTGACCTCCTACAATAGTCTCAACCCCATCATGAGGCATTGAATGACATCCTACGTTCCATTGACTTAGAGACACATGACACAAATGCTTTTGTCAATTTCATAGGGAACATCCCATGATGCCTTCAACCTTCAATTAGCTTCCATGACCATGAGATAACGGAACTCGTTGGTGAAGGAGCCGACCCTCCCCTCCACATACAAGCTAATATCAATGATATTACCTACAAGCAGGTACTCGTTGACATGGGCTCATCCATCAATATCATATCCACAGTAGCCCTGCATCACCTACACCTCCCTCCAACACATTTCACCACACCTTCCCTAGACCTGCATGCTTTTGATGGTTCCATGAGACCTACCATAGGATCCATAGTTCTACCCATTCGCGTAGGCATCCGTACGATCCCCATCCTCTTTCACATCATTCAAGGAGAAATGCAATACAATATTCTCCTTGGTCACCCTTGGATCAGAGACATGCAGTGTGTCCCATCCACATTGCATCATTGCCTCAAGTATGTCCACAATGGACTTGTTCATTGTGTCCCAGCCGATGGAGACCCCTTTAAGTTTTGTAATGTCGTAGACCTTCCCCCTACGCCTTCATTCTCATCTTCCCAACTATTCCTTGTATCCTCTCACCAGTCAGTAGGAGCATCGGTATCCTCTCCAATTTCCACCCCAACACCCCAGTGTTCATCAACAACACAAGCCTCGATATCTGCACCATTAGCATCACATTCTAGGGGGACCTAAAACTGATACCATGCCTTCCCCACCGCCATTCTCATGGCCTCCACAATCCTCCCAACCTCTACCATTCCAATTTCCACCCATGGTGTCACAACCACCATTGCCACCCATCACACAACCGACTACATTACCTCCTCCACCCTTGCATATGGAAGCCCCTATCCTTCCTACACCATAGACACCACCTCTTCCATTACAAACAAAACCTAAGACATTCACGTCTCCATGCATCCCTACACCTGCATCGATGCCATATCCACATACCTATTCAAGATAACCCCAAACCAATACTCTATTGAACTCCACACATCTCACACATACCAACACTTGAGACATTCATCACTCTCCTCCATCATACAAATACCCTTTCCTCATCCATGTCACCCGAAATCCCTCAAGTCCATCACACAAGCATTTACATAGATAATGAATTCAAGTTCAGTGAGGCCATTGACGACTTCAATCTCATTCCTGTCCCTAAATAGTTGTACGATGGATCTCGCATGCTCATCGAGGACATGATCAACGTAGACATTGATGATGATCCAAAAAATCCACACATCCTCAAATTAGCCACTAGCCTCTCACCCAAGGAGCGCATCGCCTTCACGAACTTCCTATGCAAGTATATAAAAGTGTTTGCATGGTCTTACAAAGACATGTCGAGACTTGACCCTACCGTAGTAGTGCATAATCTTATACTAGATCCCAATGCCAAACTAGTAAGACAAAAGCTATGATGCATGCATCCAACTATCGCATTGATAGTAAAATCTGAGCTCCAAAAGCTCCTAGACGTTGATTTCATAATATCCATCGACTATCCCGAGTGGGTATCCAGCATGGTCCCTATCCCCAAACCATCTAGTGACGTTCATGTTTGCACAGACTTTCATGACCTAAACAAAGCTTGTCCCAAAGACAACTTCCCTTTACCCAACATTGATTCCCTTGTTGACTCCATCGTAGGTCACGAGATGATTTCCCTCATGGATGGATTTTTTGGATATAATCAAATTAGGATCAACCCAACTGATCAACACAAAACTTCCTTCACAACACCCTAGGGGACTTTTTGCTACAAGGTCATGCCCTTTGGCCTTAAAAATATTAGGGCAACCTATCAATGAGCCATGACCTACATATTTCATGACCTAATGCACAAAAATGTGGAAGACTATGTAGATGACCTCATAGCCAAATCAAAGAAATATGTTGATCATCTCGAAGATCTCTGCTAGATTTTTGATCGACTACTAGAACACAACGTGCACCTCAATCCAAAAAAGTGTGTGTTCGATGTTACATCAAGAAAAATACTAGGATTCATTGTCTCCCAATGAGGCATTGAAGTAGATCCTAGTAAGGTGAAAGCCATCATCGAGATGCCTCCTCCTACCACCTTAAAGCAATTACGTAGCCTCCAGGGCAAGATTACCTCTATTCATAGATTTATAGCACAATTATCAGATAAATGCCAACCATTCAATCATCTCCTACAAAAAGGAGTACACTTTAAATGGGATGAAAACTATCAAGCCGCATTCGATGCTATCAAAACTTACCTCACATCACCATCGGTCATGTCACCACCGCACCCACAATTACCACTGACTCTATACATCTCAGCCATAGAGCTTGCGCTAGGTACACTCCTAGCTCAAAAGAATGCTCTCGACAAAGAGCAGGCTATCTACTACATCAGTCGCACACTAGTTAGTTACGAAATGAGATACGGATACATGGAGAAGCTATGCCTAGTAGTAGTATTCACCACCCAGAAGCTAAGACACTATATGTTAAACCACACAACTTTTGTCATCGCCCGAGACAATCCCCTATGGTATATGATGAACAAAAGTTATCACAACTCACACACAACTAAATGGATTATGCTCCTAACCAAGTTTGACCTAGAATTCATATCTCAAAAGTCCATCAAAGGGTAAGTCATTGCTGACCAACTGGCTGAAGCCCCTATAACTGACAATCAACCCCTACTCATCCAACTCCTCGATGACTCTATCTTTCACATAACCGAAGATGAGGAGTACGTCAAACCAAAATTCATGGCTGACCTCACCATGTTCTTTGATGGGTCCAGGTGTCTCCACGCTAGGGGTGCAGGCATTGTTTTCTTTACACCTGAAGGAGAACCACTCCCATTTTCATTCAAACTTGATTTTCCTTGTACCAATAACAATGTAGAGTATGAAGCCCTAATCCTAGGACTGAAACAAGCACACTCTATGCACATCAAATGCCTCCACATCATAGGTGATTCACTTTTGATAGTCAATCAAGTGCAGGAACTTTGGCTATGCAATTGCCCAGTTCTCCAACAATACAAGAAGATCGCCCAACAACTCCTATCCCAATTTGAATGGTATTACCTCAAAGCCGCACCATGCTCATCAAACCATTTTGTAGACACCATGGCCTCCTTAGGGTCCCTTATCCCACAAAATCCAATGTCTAGCACAACATCTGTATCCATTCATACACTTACACAATCTGCTATATCACCCACACCTCCCACAGATGATGGTGGTGTATATGTGGTAAACACCGAACCTCACGACCCATGGTTCTCATAGATCAAGGAATACATCAAACTAGGTTTCCTACCATGTGATTTTCCCCATGCCCAATGCCAAACCTTTAAACAAAGAGTGATCCACTACACCTTGCTGGGGGACATCCTTTACCACCGTAGCTATGATGGTATACTCTTGCATTGCCTAGAACCGCAAGAATCACAGTGGGTTGTACAAGAAACCCATGATGGCACTTGTGGTGGCCATTTCAGTGGCATGGTGATTACCAAATGCATTCTCCGTATGGGCTACTACTGGCCTAAAATGGAGCAAGACTACTGTGAGTATGTCAAACATTGCATCAAATGCCAACAACATGCCAACTTAACACATTTACCATCCCAAGCACTTCAACCAATCCAGTCCATGTGGCCCTTCTCCCAATGGGGCCTGGATCTAATTGGAAAAATTACACCTGCATCCTCTAGCAATCATAAATTTATCATTACAACAACAGAATATTTTACAAAGTGGGTCGAAGCCATCCCACTGGTCCAAACTACAGAGGCCAAAATTGCAACATTCATCATGGAGCATATCATATGCCGCTTTGGAATTCCCTCCCAAATTATTTTAGATAATGGGAAATATTTCAAAAACAAAACTGTTCGAGCCCTGTGCAATAGATTTCACATACATCATAGCTTTTCGACCCCATATTACCCTCAAGGAAATGGCCAAGCTGAAGCCACTAACAAAACCATCTATTCTATTCTCCATAAAACTATAGCGGAATCTCACCGAGACTGGCATAATCAAATGCCCCTAGCCTTGTGGGCATATCATACGAGCATTCATACTCCCACTGGGGCAACACATTTTTCACTTGTCTATGGGGCAGAAGCTATCATGCCCCTTGAGCTGGAGATACCCTCTTTATGGATATCCATGAAATATTTCATTGATGATGACACTGCTCGCCAAGCTCATCTAGATCAACTAACACTCCTCGATGAACGTCGCATCCATGCCATCGAGCACACATGAGTATATCAAGATCACCTTCGCCATGCCTACAACAGTAAGGTACATCAACGTGAATATCAGATTGGTGACTTGGTTCTCAAGGAGAACCAACAAATCACAAGTCAACCTCGCCAGTAGCATGATAAATTCACCCCAAACTGGTTGGGTCCATTTATTATCACACACAAATATGGTTCAGGAGCATATCATTTGGAAAATCTTGAAGGCCTTAATGATCCTGAACCCATCAACATCTTGCACCTTCATGCTTTCAATGCATGATTCATAAACATAGTCACCATCACGAGTGTCACATAGTATTAGAAATAAATCACCAAGCACATCACCGTGTGAATCTATTATTTCTACTTTATTATTTCTCTATACATGTACATTTCACCTTTCTACCATTTTTATGCTCGGGGTATTTATTTTTCCTTTTGCAGGACTCACATCATCAGTAGGAGAGCTCTACAATGGCCTCACCTACCACCATGCAGGACCATCTACAACCACAGCAAAAACCCATTACACCGGCCGATCTCGCCCGACCACCAACCACCCTTCATACCAGGTGCTCCTCACACTCATCCCATTCAGGTCACCACACTTCACCTCGACACCATTCCCCTCACCAGCGAGGTTCATCCTATTCACCACACTCTGGTGATAGCCAGATCACCATGTCCTCTTTCGATGATAAAGAGGAATCCACCCAACCGCAAGCACAAGGATCATCCTCCCATCCATCTGATGATCTCAGACATCACTATTCACCTCCAAGTCATCCACAACATCCCATAGGATCTTACCACCCACCTAATAGGGAATACACACCTCATCAACCTCACCCTACATTTCTACCCGCTCCCCTTCCCAATGGTGAGTCTACCTATGCCCAAGCTTTGCAAGCCCGCATGGCCCAAGCTACTCAAGATGGTCATGCAAACATCCCTCTTTCTCATTCACATCACCGCCTAGGGCCATCACCTATGCCATCGGTCCTCAAGACACCACCTTCACCACTACGAGGCTTACCACCCCAGCCAATATTACAATCACCATAGTCATTTCACTCCATTGCTTCCTCATCGTAGCCTTATCATTTTTCTACCATGCATCGAGCCATTCCATTCACCTTGGAATCTCGATCACCCCCTTCCCCAATACCATCACCACACCATGAGATACAACATCTCATCTCCCGTATCGAAGCTCTGGAGTTGCAGATGAGCCACTATCATTGCCACGTTCACCCATGATAGTCTTCCATGACCCATCCATCCTCACCACCACGTAGATCCCTTCCCCAACCCTAGACTCGACCCATGCCAGAACCCAGACCCATGCCTCCATTACCAGATCATCTTTCACCCAGACCTCGCTCACCTCCAGCAGAGCCATACGTCTATCCTATGCCTATTCCACATACGCCCCTTTCCAAAATGTTCCATCATCTCATGCACCAGGGTCTTATTGACCTACCTGAGATTCGACCTATTGATCCCTCACATCCTAAACCATGCAATTACAATGAGAATCAATTTTACATCTACCATCGCCAACCAGGTCATGATATCGAAGAGTGTAGATCATTCAAAACCCTAGTGCACAACATGTTGCATGATGAGCGTACCCCATCACCAGAGCATTCTTTTCCATTTAGCCGACTTGTCAGTCCTCCACGTCGCACCACTCCCAGGACTTTACCACCCCATAGTACCCTAACAACACCCACCCGCTATATTCATAATATTTCCAACTATGGCTCTAGCCACAACTCTAGCCATATCATCACTTCACCATCCCATTCCCACCCAGATCTATGCCATTTCACCCGAAAATAGTGTTAGTTACTCATCTTCTTCTATCTCATTCTTCTACTTCTTACATACATTGATTCATTTCTTCTCTTCTATCATTGTCAACTGTTGGTGATCCCCTTATCTTGATTGGTTACCAAAGCCTATTTCTTCTCACTTCTTCCACTTGTACATTCTACTCTCACATCTTCCTTCTTCTTGGTGACTATTACATACACTTATACAGCTCACAACTTATACATCTACTACACACACACCCCACACGTTGGGGCAACCATGATCATAGCATCACACTTTTTGTCATCATTACACACTTCACTCATCTATAAATAGGTTCTTCTAAAAATTCTCTTTCTAAACAACATAACTTTCTTCTTGTAAATATCACATTCCTCCACTTGCATCACTTACAGTTACATTCATTGCACATATTCATATGCTTTATAGTTAAAATTTTAATTCATGTTTGTACATTCTCCCCCAAAATGTGCCTCAATAGGAATAATACATGCACTTGTTAGCATCACCACCTGGATGTCCATTCCCCCTTTTTAGGATCAGGGTATACATAGGTGTCATGTTTAATTTTGACTACTCTGTAGTTTAGGCAATCAAGTGTCACCCATAGCTACTGAGTCTTGTACATTCTTCTTATGGTCTTTTAGGCTGGTTCAACTTCTCTCATGAATCACTCACAACAGGTTACACATTAACAATTTTGAGCCTAGGAAAGAGGACATCTTGAGTAGATATCACCATCTAGCGAATGGTATCCCCTGCTCATCCTATCACCTGCATGGTCAACATACGACCTGGGGATAAACAAAGGGATCAAGCATAAGCAAAATTAAATAACTGGGTAGAAAACAAACTTCATCGCCCATACAAAAAGAGCAAAAGAAAAAAAAAAATGAAAAGAGCACTACCACAATCAGATAGGTCAACACTAGAACAGGGGCAAAAAACAAAAGGAAATACCTCTTGATATCACACATGTTATGCTTATCACCTTTGGTCCTTAGGTTCAACATAACACTATGGGATAATTCCAAAAACCTACCTACCAATGGAATAATCTTACAGGTGACAACACATCTCTTACATTAGCATCTCGCTTTTGTAGAAATCACTATTGTGGATGGATGAGCTAGCTAGTACGGTAGCATCTACAATGGGTTAATCCTACCTCCCTCAAAATGGATAAATGAACATTACACATTCACACACATAGGTCCAAGATAGACTTTGAACCAGCCCGATCATGTTATAAGTTGCCACAAAACTTGCATAGCTAAGGGTTTGAGATTTGATTGTCATAACTATGTTAGTCAAAACCATTACACATGCCTTACATTATCCACCGACCCTAAAATCATGGAATGGATAGCATCCATACAGGTAAATGCAATGATACAAGTGCTTCCTTGGTGCATTTTAGTAAGTCCATACATGCATACATGCATCTATGTCAGATACATTTGATACACATTATAGTATTGCATTCATCCTACATGCATTTCATATCAAATTACATTTATTGCATTCATCCCATATGCATTTCAAAATTGAGTCATAGTATCGCAATTACTATACATACATTCATTACAAAATCATATTTGATATCACATCATATCGCATTGGAAATACAATCATAACACTACTCTACAATCCATTTATACCACAACACGATAATAGATCTAAACCATGTCATACATGTATATCTATTCATCAGACATATCTACAAATTATGTTACGCTAATCCATGCAAACATAAACAAGAACACATTTCAAACCATCAAAATAACACATGTATATATAATAGCCAAAATCAACAAAGTATATATATATATCATCCATACAAAATGCTCGAAGGCTACAACCTAGGATCATGCCCATCATCATATATCATCAATACAAAATGCCCATAGGCTACAATCAGCAAAAGATATCCTAACTCCCACTAGGAGTCTCCCCACGCCCTCATGGCTCACTCGCATCCCTACAACCTGGCTCGACTCTGCCCTGAACCCCAAAATCGGATCCACAATAGGCTGATCCTACACCTCAGCCCTAGCACCTCTCTATCCCACCGTAGCAGCACTACACTGACTCTGATGTGATGGCACCCGCACCTATGACTATGATCCAGACTGCACCACAATCCTACCATAATCGGGTAGAGGAATCCCATGCACCAACAAAGTAGTCTCACACATCATCTTCTTAGTAGCCTCGACCACCAACTGACTAGTCAGAGTATCGATCGCCTACTCCTGCCTAGACATAGCAGCCCTCATCTCCACCATGTCTACCTCCAACTACTGAATCCGATCATGCAATCCCTGTACATCCTCCATAGCTGGCCTCTCCAAAATATCATTAGGAATCTACTATGCTATATCAGAAAATACCCCAATATCAATGGTATCATCGATACCACCCATACCGACCACCCCGCCTCCCTCATCCTAGGCTCCAATAGTCTGCTCTATCCCAACATCTACACCCACATCCACCTCCTCTACCCTCACATCCTAGGTACTCATCGAAGCACCTACATGATATCATGACCATCATAGAGGAACATCCTCCTCAATAGCTATACTCGCTACCCTAGCCCGAGTCCTCCTACTCACCCTCCTCTCTAGTGGAGGTGCCCTAGCAGGTGCTACCCACCGATCCACCACACCTCTCCCAGGCTCCCAAGACTATAGCGCCCACCATGCATCAAACTTCGATGTCATCCCTACATCCCCTACATCTAAGATATCCATAGGAGGGTCCCTCTCCCCAACCCAAGGTGGTACAATAGGGTACTCTCCTCTATCTCCCTATCACCTAAAATAAATAACAGGAGTCCCTAGAACATCCTATCATAAACCAAACTAGCATTGTACTCAATCAAACTAAAAGTACTCAGTCTATCGAGTATATCTCCCCACCAACCATCTACCTCATCGTATAGCCCTCAACTGCTCATCATCCTCCTTCCAACTCACCCCACCCAACCATGGTCTCCACCTTATGTCATCCGACATCAGCTCCCCAAACTTAATCCTCCACAAAAATGGATTAGCCTTGTGAGGCCTCTTCATACCCTGCTCTGCCTCTATACTCCACCTCAAGGCGTAAGGATACTCCTTACCCTCCACATGTATAGGGTGAGGTAACAAAGAGGGCCTCTCAATGGCTATGTGCTCCCATGCCCATACCTACAGCAAGGGAATCACACTCAATCCTGTCCGCCTACCCCAAACCACATCATGCAACTCATGGTAGACTTGAGCCAATAATGCAGGCACCCAAGCAAACACAACCCTGTGCTCCACCATGTCACTAACCAAGTCCAACATGTTCCAGGTAAACAGAAACCCAGAACTATCAAGAAGGGCATATGTAGAGATCATCATCATCGCCACACACTGCCTATCCGAGATCTTCTTCTGTAGCCACAACCACTCATAATCCATCTTGGAGATATCGATCTCTCTCCACCCAACCCCAAAGAATCTCTCCAAAACCGCATCCTTCCTCCCATATTCGGCTGCCCTCATAGGAACACCCTCAATCGATAGTCGGTAGATACGATACACGTCCTCCAACATCACAGTCATTTCCCCTATAGGAAAATGAAATGTGTTCCTATTTGCATCCCACCGCTCACATAAGGCAGACACATATGCCCTATTGGTGAAGATGCTCTTACACTCCCACACACCACGGAAGTGTATGTCATCCAACCACTGCAGCTCCTCCTCAGTCTTCATCAGCCTCTCAAAACCCTTCTTAAACTTCCTCACCCGATGACGGGGCTCAAGTGCCTTCACCTGTTCAACACATAACACGACATGCATCAGTAACCTACATAACAAATCAATCAAAATTCAACTTCATCACGCAAAATTTACAAATTGAAAACATTTAATTTGGCACACATCTCGAGACAAATTAATGTACAAAAAAAATGACAAAACACATCAACAACACAGTCACATATTTGGATACCCATTTTGTCATTTCATGGCAAAAGTCCAAGCACATACGACATACAGTACACATTGGTCACCCAACAACCAATAACAAACTCAACTGTACAACTACTATGGCATGCAATCCAAAACTTGATCAATTAATATGACATACAAAAACAAATCACATTTTTGGATACCCATTTGCCCACTTAATGGTAAATGTGTCGACAAAATTCAGAAACAAAGCACCAATCAACACAGATCTAACAATCAAATCTATCCTAAAAACACCAAAACCGAACACATATCCAGGCACACAATCTAAAAATAACAGTCACATTTTTAGATACCCATTTGCCCATTTAGTGGTGGAAGTTCAAACTGACATCAAGTACAGTCTACATCGGGCTCCCTATAGCTCATTTTTAGTTTACTACTATCTACACCGTGGCACGCAAATCAAAGGCATGTCAAATGAAGTCAACTACCAAAACAACCAATATTTTTGGACACCCATTTTGCCCTTCTACGGTGAAAGTGTCATTAGTTTTTAGAGATTCTACCTCTAACATGGCAGATCTAACGCCCTAGAGTTCACACATTACACCTCAAACCATCAAATTCTGAAATCACATCAAACGAAATCAAAAAAATAAAATAGTCACATAACGGAATACCCATTTCCTACTTTAGCAGACAAAGTGCAAAAACATATCAATGTCAGTACACCATTACCTCAAAAACTGACAGTCAAACTTCACACCTACTCTACCCATTACCCGATCAAATTGGTGACAAAACAAATCCAATTGAAAAACCGATCGCACTTTTGGGTACCCATTTGGCCCGTTTATCACTACGTATTCAAATTTTACTTAAAATTTACAAATTTTTTTAAATCGGGATGAAAACCTCCCCCCTCATTCACATTTTCCCAGAAAAATAAAAAACAAATAAAACAAGGCAGACGATCACTTACCGGTGGATCCCCATGCCTGATGCCAACTGATCTTCATCCTTTCATCATTGTCACCCTCACGATCATCAATGCGCTCCTTTCGTGCTATCAATTGCTCTCCCAAACCACTTTCCAAAGTCATGCATCGTGCAAATGAGCCCCCCCATGCAATTTTGGGCTTAAATATGCTTTAAACCCCGATTCACGACCCAGGTCATGAATTAGGTCAAAATCGCTACCCAGGTCATGAATTGAGCCAGAATACCTCAAAACATCCCCAAAACCCTAGGAAAGTAGGGAAATGTCCTCTAAAACCCTAGGAGCCTCAAAAACTTACCTTTTAACACCACTTGCAAACACACATTGCATTTTACCGATAAACTTGTCACATTCATACTTTTGGACCACGTTGATCTGGTCGCAAAAGCACAGTAGACAAATGTTACCATTCTCAAGCAACTAGTATGGCATCGTAAATGTCATACAGACTCAACAAAATCATAGCATTGCATTCACAATCATCCATTTCATTTTACCAACATTGCTTTTTATTTCTTTCCTCTTCTTCTTCTTTCCTTCTTCTCTTCTCCCCCCCAACAAGCCAATTCAAAAATTTATTATCCTCATACCTTTAATTAGATCCCATATATTTTCCTTCTCCTTCTACTATCCACATCAATGTTGTATGGTCATCCTTCGGGGCTACATACCTTTGATTAGATCCCATTATTTTCCTTCTCCTTCTTGGCTATCCAAGTCAATGTTGTATGGTCATGCTTCGAGCGGCTACATACCTTTGATTAGATCCCATTATTTTATCTTCTTACTAGCAATCATATTCATCATGCATTGGTATATTTATCAATCATTGCATCATCAAATCACCACATTCCATTCGCCTCATTGTTGATTCCTCATTTGAGGGGGTATTCATATCCAAAGTCAGCTTTGCATGCAACCACAACATCAAAAATCCAAAAGCGTGGTTAGTGCATTTGTCTACGAAATTTTTTTCTGAATATTATCATACGATTATAATCTCAATCCCAAATAGACATGGGTTACATCAGGAGAGTTACGCATTACCATGGAGAAGTCAATCTAGCATTCATGTACATCGAGTACACAATGGATGATACGTTTGATCAATCCTAGCGCAACATTTGGAAATGGACTTCGCGACCACGCTGATATGGTCACGAGTTGATGATCCAAATGTTAAACTAACTCAAATGGTTTGACACTTGTCGCCATGTTCTCATCAATCAATCAACAACAAAGATTTAGTTAGGCTTTTGTCCTAATCATACTTTTGGACCATGCTGATCTGGTCGCAAAAGCAAAGCAGTCAAAAGTTGTCATTCTCAAGCAACTAGTATGGCATCGTAAATGTCATACGGACTCAACAAAATCACATCATTGCATTCATAATCATTCATTTTCCCTTACTAGCATTGTTTTTATCTCTTTCCTCTTTTCCTTCTTTCCTTCCTCTCTTCTTCCCCTATGGACATCAAGTTGATGTTGTATGGTCACGCTTCGAGCGGCTACATACCTTCGATTAGATTCCATTCTTTCTCTTCTTTTCCCTGGATACCCGATTGATTTGTATGGTCACGCTTCGAGCGGCTACATACCCTTTGATTGGATTCCATTCCCCTTCTATCCCTTTTCCTTCTGCACAAACCCTTCATATTTTTGTATTAAACTATGTTCTACATAGTATAGTACAAAAAGGGGTAAAATGTAGACACCCAAAAGTCACACATTGCTATTTTTGCATATCTATAGGTGATTCTAGACATCCCTAGGCTATTGTAGACTATTGTAGTCATGCGTAGACATGCGTAGACTTCCATAAGTTCACCATAGTAACGTGTAGACTTCCACAAATGGCTTTCAGGTCCAAAACCCTAATAAGCCCTCAAAACCACATCTTATGCATCGAGATACCTTCAGACGACAACTCGAGGTGATGCATAGCCCATTTACACTCAATTGACACCCCCACGGGGTATTAATTGGCAAAATCAATTAAAAGTCAATTATCAAATTCTAATTTAATGTTGACTTCACTTAAGCCCCTTTTTAGGGCAAAATTGGATTAATTAACTCTTAATTCATAATTAGTGTTAATCAAATCCTCCCACATGTGCCAATTTAGGGTTTCCTAGGGTTTTCTTTTAATCCTCCCCTAAACATGCTTAAGGCCTAATTAGGATTAGCACTAATCCTTCCTCACACATGTGTGAGGATAGGATATTTCCTACTTAGAATGTGATGTTGCCACATAGCATTTCTTAACCTAACCCTAGTCAGAATCAAACCTAGGTTTAGTCTATCTAACCCCCCTGCACCTTGCATTTGCCTATAAATAATGGGTCCCAAACCCCTAATTAAGTCTGATTCCCATATTCAACAAAGTATAATTACTCTACAGAAATGGAAAGCCAATAGCACATAGTCCATTCTCGATGCATACAAATGGATTTTGATAGCATACAGAGGCACCCTAGCTGCCTTAGGATCGATCTACCAAAGATATTTTACCAGAAGAGCATCACAGCTCAATTCGTAGCCTGCCCTACGAATCCGGCCCCAATTAGCGACCCGGGTCACGAATTGCATCTGCAAGCCCCAAATCACCCCAAATTTGGGAGGTAAGCTCTATTTCAGCATATTATTACCTTCTGCATATTTTATTGTGATTTATGTTATAGTTTTATAGTCATTTCATCTTCCTAAATATGGGGCCTGACTAAGGCAAGCCCCCCAACGTATTGACCCTTTCTTGCAAGTTTCTTTCAGGTTATTCAGTAGATTTGAAGGAAAGGAACACCAACAAACAGCAACCCAGTGGTGGCCCACATACAAAGAAGCCCACCTACACTGAGGGACATCAGAAGGAGGCATCAGGCCTATATTGCTTATTCATGAAAAGAAAGAAAAGGGGAAACTCTCCCTATTTGTAACCTATACAAAATTGATAATGAATAAAGCATATGTTTCTGAATGACTTGTGTTATTACTTGTTGTTAGATCAAATGTCAACTTCTGGTCATTTCACGACCATAAGCAAATAACATATCATTCTAGGTATCTCTCTCATATTTTCATTTTGCTTTAAGTTGTATATATTTTGTTTTTGCAAATACTCTTAGAGATGGTCCATTGCATTCCTTCCCTCATCTCTATTCTACCCTATTTATCCTACTCTTCCCCAACGATGTCAAAAAAATTTTAGTTGGGAGTAAGGGTATGGTCATAATAATTTATTTTTAGAATTTATCTTCAATATGATGAGCATATTTGGAGTATTACAAAAAGGTCTACAGTGAAATAAGGAGTTCAACACAATCATGTGATGGTCAAGCAATATTCACCATTTCATCATAAAATAATATTAAGCCATCATGATAGTAGATGGTCACAATCCAATCAACACATGAATTCCTTAGTCAACACAAATGATGAGTTGGTAGGGGTGCACTCCATGTGGACTAAAAGTCAAAACAATATGGATTTCTATGAGTTGAGGTAATAAGGAGCATGGACATGTAAGTCTCAGGGTACACTCACATGGAAATGTGGATTTCTATAAGTTGGTAATCTAGAGTGTGGATGGATAAGTCTTAGGGCACATGCTCATATGTAAACATGACAAATATAGGATGGATATTTCAAGGAAATTATTAAGTCTCATGGGTCATTAGAAAGATTTATTTGGTTATAATTGGTCATTTTAAAACAAAACTTACCCCATACCTTGTTAACATGCCAAATTATCATCACAATACACACATGGATAAGGATTTTTAAAATAAAAATTCAATGCATCGCATGCCTTATATTTCCCTTCACCATCACATGATTTATACTTATATTCACCAATGTGAGATTACCCAAACCTCAATTTCCCATGCACCGTCATCCTACCATGGGAAAAACTTTCATCTTTTGCATCACTTAAAATTGATGTGCAAGCTCCATATTTGCATGTCTTGTTGATTAAATTGTGCACCTTTACCAATATGAGAGCAAACCATTCCCAATATTTTTTATAAACCTAGTTCACAATTCACTTTCTCTATCAATATTTCAAGATTAATCGAGGTTTCCAAGCCTTTCCTACAATTATTTTATCCATTACTTGCTGAAATTATTTGTTGCTTAGTTTAAAACCTAAACGACCATTAAAAATCATGGTAGGTGCAATAAAACATGTGGAGAAACCAGAATGGAAGCTCTATAGCTATGCAAGGAGACCATTAATAAAATTTCTATCCCAAAATAGTACCAGATCATTCAAAATTTTCAAGGACACAACATTTTTGTGGCTTAATATTTTGTAAAAAAATTGGACCTGAAGAGCATGGTGGTCCATCTCAGCCATGAAGTAACTGTGGAGGTGTCCATAAAATATATTGAAAATATTTTGGAGCTACCAGATGAACGGAAGAAATGGTATAGAATGTCTAATATCAAGATTATGAAAGTGGTGAAGTAGTTGGGCATCTCTGTGAGGTTCAACAGAGTAGTGGATGGAACCATTAAAGGTATTTATTTAACCTCCCTTCCACTTGTATGGAAAGATATAGTCATAGCCATTATGTGGTTCTTTACTTTGGAAGGACGTTTCACAATGGTCTATGGGCATCACATTGAGTTTTTGTTAGCCCTTAAGAATTTTGTAAATCTAGAACACCGCATAACCCTACCTGTATATACGAAATCGAACAACACCAAATAACTAAACTTAAATAAATTAACAATTACAGAAAAATAAACACATAATTGCACAAAAATAAATTTGATTTTTATTTTTGGGTGGATTTTTGATATTACAAGCAAATATGCATGAGATTGGGGTTTTTAAAAAGCTTTATTGTTCAATACAATAGTCTCAATATGCTAGGGTTCTCCGAAACCCTAGCCAACAAATTAGGGTGGTGTCTTCACGCTTGATTGATCCCAATAGTAGGGTGAGTGGACTTTAGCTATCCATTGACCAGACCACTCCAACTTAAGAAACTATCAAATGCTTGTGTATTTCCATATCTACACACATAAAATGACAAAAGAGGATTAGTAGTAACTGTGAGGGCTCCATTGTGTGAGACCCTCAAAAATCAATAAAAATCCTAAATACCAAATGATAAATGACATGCAAATATGGAAATAATAAAATTGAATACAATAATGGAAGATTTACCATGTGAACTTGTCAGTTTCTTATTGGTCATTGTATTCATTGTAGGAAATAGGTGTGCAAATGCCCAAGAGACACCCAAAGGTTTTCTAGTCAATAGAACTAGGGTTTGAGATGCCTGTGAGTGCTTGAAAGTACAAAGAAGCACCTAGAGGTGCTCTAGGATGGTGAAAAGCACCCAAAGGTGCTTAGTGATGGACGAAAGGTACCCAGAGGTTCTTGGCAGTAATAGGAGATGCCTAGAGGTATTCGAGAACTAGAATAAAATCTACAGAAGTAGATTTGTTTTAGTAAAGTAGGCGATGAATATGTAGAGGCTAAAAAAAATGAGGGAAGATGGTGAAAATGCTTGTATGCTTAAGGACTTTAAAAAATTAGGGAACAATTTAGGGAATGAATTGCTTAGGGTTTGAGCCATCAAAATGACTCTTATTTATAATATTCCCTAGGGCACATTAGGGTTTCAATGACATAATTTGTGTGGTAGATATTAAAACATGATGGAGGGTGGAGATTAAACCTGGGTAGGTGTGTCATGACCCTCCCTAGTTGACTTTATGGCACAAAGGAACAATGTATTAACCTATGGTGTGGTGATACTTAGTTTGAACAATTGTACCAACTATATGATGTTTAGTTGATTTGTGAAGGGCATGTTATTGCTAATATATTGCCAAGTGTGCAGGATCTGGTATACTCATGGGTGGAGAAGGCAGAAGCATCCACCAGAAATGAGGGTGCCTAAGATCAGGGGAAATGATGATTAAGGTACTCGGAGGTAACATGGATAGATACCTTCATATAGGCATGCATTATCGGAAGGGATAATCATCGATGGTTGATCGCCTTGAGCCTTAGTTGATAGCCTAGTAGCTATCATAAAATCTCTGGCTGAGATAGGTGACAGGGTCGATGGAAAGATTCCCTCTTTGTTGCTTTATAAATTTATTTGCTCTTTGTTGCATAGTGGTTGGAGTAGCATAATGTTGGAACTGCTATAGAAAAACAACTGCCAAATATATGTGGATGCATAAAACTAATTGTTTTGTTAAAGAAAATATAGAGCATCATTTTCATAGAGAAAAGCATATTAAATTTGAATGTTAAATAAAGATTCATTCAAAAGGATCAATGAAGTTTGATTAAATAATTGATTTAATTAAGCTCATTAGTAAACCTCATTTTATTTAATAGATGAGAGTTTTTTTTAGTTAATTAAAGGTATTCATTTTAATGCTAATAGAGAAGTCATTGAAAGACTTTAATTAATTAAAAAAACAAAAAAAAACATATATCCATTTAAGAAATAAGATGTCTTTTATTTTAATGAAAAACAATTATGAAATTGTATAAATAAAAGAGGTATCTTAATGGTGATAATTATCAATAAAGGATATATATTTAAAATAAAGGAGATATGTTAAAAGAATACCATCCTTCTAAAATATAAAAAGGGATAATATAAAATATGTAAATATCTCGTTCCCTTATAGCTCGTAAGCTATGAAATAATCTAGGGTGGCTGATAGGCTTCCAAATATGGAAACCATCGGATGAAGGGTTCCTTGCCGCCAGAGAAAGGGATGGAGAATGGAAGGGGAGGAGGCTCGAGGAGAGGGCTCGAGGTTCGAGATGGGCCACCTGGAGGAGAAGAAGCTCGTATGGTGTGAGAAGGAGAAAAAAAGAGGAAAGAAGAGAGAGAGGACGGAGGAGGATGAAGGAGCGGAGGGAGAGAACGCAGACCAGGGACAGGAAAGGTGAGGAACGCACTGTGAGCGAAGGAGAAGTGACCTAGACTCCACTGATCCCCATTTCATAGTAGCATTGAGGTTGGAGTATTAGAATTTAACCTACCTTTTTTTAGTGCATGCTTTGTATGGTGAAAATTGGTGTTTTAGAAACCATAAATTTCTTGGTTGAAAGCTCTACGTTTTTGCTCTATTGATGTTTTTTAGAAACCATAAATTGCTTGGTTGAAAGCTCTACGTTTTTACCCTATTGATGTTTTTAGAAACCATAAATTGTTTGGTTGAAAGCTAAGCTTAGGTGTGTGTTTGGGAGAGCATATATCCAAGCTAACGTTGTGTGTGTGTTTGGGAGAGCATCTATCCAAGCTAACTGTGTGTGTGTGTTTGGGAGAGCGTCTATCCAAGCTAACATTGTGTGTGTGTTTGGGAGAGCATCTATCCAAGCTAAACATTGTGGGTGTGTGTTTGGGAGAGTGTCTATCCAAGCTAAGCATTGGGTGTGTGTTTGGGAGAGCATCTATCCAAGCTAGATGCAGTGTGTGTTTGGGAGAGTGTCTATCCAAGCTAAGCACTATGTGTGTGTGTTTGGGAGAGCATCTATCCAAGTTAAACGCTATGTGTTTTAAGAGACGCCTATGTAAGCTCAGGTGTTGTGCTTTTAGGGAACCACTTGGGTATGCTTAGAGACTCTGTTAAGTGTTTCAAAGTTGTAAGTTAGACCTCCGCATTCAAGGAAGAAGGGACGTTGTGTTTGGGAGCGTCGTCTATGGAAACCATCATGCTTTGGAAGAAGGGCATTTAATTAAATAGGAAACCTTTGATTTTAATGATTATTAAAGGGCATTTAATTAAATAGGAAACCTTTGATTTTAATGATTATTAAAGGGCATTTAATTAAATAGGAAACCTTTGATTTTAATGATTATTAAAGGGCATTTAATTAAATAGGAAACCTTTGATTTTAATGATTATTAAAGGGCATTTAATTAAGATTAAATAGTTTTATTTAAATGATTATTAAAGGGCATTTAATTAAATAGGAAACCTTTGATTTTAATGATTATTAAAGGGCATTTAATTAAATAGGAAACCTTTGATTTTAATGATTATTAAAGGGCATTTAATTAAATAGGAAACCTTTGATTTTAATGATTATTAAAGGGCATTTAATTAAATAGGAAACCTTTGATTTTAATGATTATTAAAGGGCATTTAATTAAATAGGAAACCTTTGATTTTAATGATTATTAAAGGGCATTTAATTAAATAGGAAACCTTTGATTTTAATGATTATTAAAGGGCATTTAATTAAATAGGAAACCTTTGATTTTAATTATTATTAAAGGGCATTTGATTAAATAGGAAAACCTTTGATTTTAATGATTATCTTAGGGTTTTAATTTAAAAGGAAACCTTTGATTTTTGATGATTATCTTAGGGCTTTTAAAATTAAAAGGGATGTGGATTTGTTCCTTAGATTGAAGTTATGGGGCTTTGATTTAAGGAATGAATGAATTGTTTGTTTAAATATTAAAAGGGGTGTGATTTTAATGCTTTAAACAATAAATGATTTAATTGGATTTTGTGAATGGAAAAAGATGTGGATTTATTCTTTAGATTGAAGTTATGGGGCTTTGATTTAGGGAATGAAAATAAAAGGATTGTTTTAGAGGTTAAAGGTATGGGACTTTATCGCTTTAAAGCATGAATGAATCTGATTAAGTTAGGCCTTGTTCTAAGTAGCACATGTTGGATGACTCTCTAAAGGAATTTGAGAGGTGAAGATAAAAGTAAAGGATCTTTTATGATATCCATTATGCATTAGATGGTTGGAAACTTATTTAGATTTTGTATAGTTGCAATTTGGCAAAGTAAATGAGTAGATGCATTTAAAGGTATGCCTATCCTGAACCATGAGTACCCTGATCCCCTACTACCCTCAAAGAATCAATGGGAAGCAAGGAGAAGCAAGGAGTTCAATGGAAGTGAGGTATAGGTAATTGTATTTTATGTTGCTTTACTATGCTCAAATAGATTAGAATTGATTGGGGAGATATCCCCAATATAGATGTTGTAATATTCCTTAGAGTAAGAAGGAATTAATGTGCAAATTATGATGCAATAATTGTTCATTGGATTAAAGAAGGTATTTTTACTTTATGGTTGTAATTGTTTATGTTATGTAGATGATTCTCTTTTAAAGTTAATCTTGCTTGTGTTCTAGATGCTTGGTGATTGTTTTTTGGTAATGTGGTATCTAGTTGTATCATTGTTTGGATTGCTTGATGTTAGAAATCTAAGTGTAGAGTTCTAGGGTGAACTCAGAGGTGACCTAAGGGAATTGAGAACTCCCTTAGGGTGAACATAGGAGACCTAAGGGAATTGAGACCCCCTTAGGGAGATAAAGGACTAGGTTGTGGAGAGACTACATCTGAGTTAAGATAGCTCATCATGGAGATGAGATAGATAGCTTAACTCATAATACTCATAGCATGCCTACACATGATGATTTATGTATGGCATGGAGATGCATGTATACCTTCGATGGATGGAGGGTGATAAGTCTAGCTCATCGAGAATGATGGGAAAGATAGACTTATTTGTAGTAACACATGATACACCTACACAGATGGACTTGTGTTAGGGTACCTCATGAGATGTAGCTTTCAGGAAAACTTAGGAGATCGAGACTTTAGGAAAATAGTGGTTTGGTTAGGGGTTCATGAAGAGTTCATGTACCTCTCTCCATAGTAAAAAAAAAAACTTTTTCTATTTTTGTATTTTTCTATTTGTTTATTTTTTGGGTCATTACATTTGGTATCAGAGCTCTAGGTATGAGGGTATAGAGCTTCTATGTGTGCTAAGGGAAATCATATGAATCCACTGAAGGCTTGCTTAAAGTAAAGGCTAAAGCTGGGATGATCTAGGATACCCTATTTTCTAGGATCTGATGGGATTTAACCCCAAGAGAGCGAGGATGTTAGGATACCTTAGTATGGGCTTTGGTATCAGTGACACACCCTAGCCTAGGATATTACCCTAGTTATATTGGTTAATGCATATAGCAAGAGAACTCTATAATATGGCTTGAATTAGAGTTACAGCTTAAGATGAAACTATAATCTAATCCTCTTTCTTGGATGGAATCAGGTTGAGATGCCACCTAAGACCAGAAGAGGGAGGCCTATACCTAGAAAAACTCAACAAAGTGATGTCAAAGAGGAAAACTAGGAGGGGGAACCAACAAACCCCAATAGGGAGGTAGAAGACCTCATTGCTACGATCGTTGCTATGCAGGATAAAATAATATAGTTTTTAGAGATAGATACGAATCAAAATTCACAAGTTCATGGTTCAGAGACCGATCTAGAAAGTGGACTAACTATAGAACAAGTACAAGCCAGAGCCTTAGCAAAAAAGGAAATAACTAGGGACATGAAAAACATTAGTATCTCTAAGTTTTATGGAGAGGGTGATGGTGATGCAATGGAAGCATGGCTGAGAGAAGTAGAGGTTCACTTTATGGTAAAAGGTTACTCATCAAGAACCCAAACACTTTGGGCTACAATTAACCTAGAAGGGGCTGCTCTGGAGTGGTGGGAAACCCACTATGAGGAAACTAATATTGAACCCATTGATACCCCATGGGAAGAATTTATAAATATATTTAAGAAGAGATTCCTAACAGAGCATTTTTATGCCTTAAATTTTGAAGAATTTGTTGGTCTTAGACAAGGAACCAACATAGTAGAGGTGTACTACAAGAAGTTGGTAAGGTTGTTCAAATATGTGCCTATTTATAATGAGAAAATGTGGGTTCACAAGTTCATTCTTGGATTGGAATCTAGGTTAAAGCATGATGTGGAAATGCAGGAGCCTAAATCACTACAAAAGGCATATGACCTAGCAAAGAAAGTAGAGTCACACTTCTATTATAAATATGACACTCTACCCGAGCAAGCTCGGTAGGAGCTAAAGAAGAGGAATAGTGTTGGGTTTGTAAAATGGGAGTCTGATCAAGAGCGAAAGGCTAAGAACCCCCAAAATCCTGAGAAGAAATCTTATGGAGATCAGAAGAAGTTCAAGAAGAACTTTTGTAAGAAGGATAACAAACCCAACAACATGAAACCTCAACCATAGAAGTCGTAGGCTCCAATTCCAATAGTTAAGAATGGGAATGAGAAACCTAAAAAATAGCAAGGACCCAAGGAAGGGTGCTACAATTTCTAGGGATCTCATTACTACAATCAATGTCCATATCGAGCAGGGACTAGCACCGCTAATGTGAAAGGGAAGGAACCAGAACATCGGATTTATGCCACAACTAGGAAGCAGAAGCTAGAGGGACAAGCCACCCCATTACTGGTGAAAGGTAAGGTTTTTAATAAACTAGTAAACATTTTGATAGATAGTGGAGCCACTGATAGTTTTATTTCATCTAGTCTAGCAAGGACTATGTCGGAAAGGCCTGGATATTTGGCTCAAGGGTGGAAGGTTGAGTACGGTTCTGGATAGACCTACTCGATGAACCAATGCTATCCTATGGTAGAAATCACTCTATCAAGTGGAACTACGGATGGTTGTTTGTATGTAGCTCCCTTACACGCCTTTGATGTGATCCTAGGGATGGATTGGTTGTAGGCTCATAAAGCCTTGGTCAATTTTCAAGACCGATGGATTGAGTATTTAGAAGAAGGTGAAAGGAGAATGAGAGTTCATAGTGAGCAAGGGGTATTTGAACCATAGATGTTGTCCGCTATGCAAGTGAAAAAGGCCCTAAAGAAAGGAGGAATAGTGTATGTGGTAAAACTTAATGAAGTGGAAGACCATGAGAAAGGAGAAATACTAAGACAACACCCGATCCTACAAGATTTTTAGGATGTGTTTCCAGAAGACCTATCGAGGCTACCTCCTGCACGAGAATTTGATTTCACAATTGAACTTATGATGGGAGCCGAACCTATTCATAGATCCCCATATAGGATGAATCCTACTAAAATGTGAGAACTGAAGGTTCAATTGCAAGGATTATTGGAGAAGGGTTTGATAAAACCAAGTGTGTCACCATGGGGTACACCAATTTTATTCATGAAAAAGGATGGTTCGCTACGATTGTGTATTGACTACAGGATGTTAAATAAAGCTACAATCAAGAATCGATATCCTTTACCTAGGATTGAAGATTTATTTGATCAACTAAAATATGCCAAGGTGTTTACTAAGATCGATTTAAGGTCAGGGTATCACCAGTTAAGGATCCATGAGGAAGACACTCACAAGATGACATTTAAGACTAGGTATGGGCATTATGAGTTTATTGTTCTACCCTTTGGACTTACTAATGCCCTAGTTGCTTTCATGAACCTAATGAATAGTGTGTTCTAAAGATATTTGGACCAGTTTGTCCTGGTATTCCTTGATGATATCCTTATATATTCTCAAGATAAAGAGGAGCATGATAAACATCTTAGGATTATGTTGGAATTGTTAAGGAAGAATCAAATTTATGGAAATCTGATGAAGAGTGAGTTCTATGCCCCAGAGGTACGATATCTTGGACACATTATATCAGAAAAGGGGATCATTATGGATCCAAAAAAGATAGAGGCTATTATAAATTGGCCACCCCCTACTAATGTCACTGAAGTGCAAAGTTTTATGGGGTTAACAAGCTATTATAGACGTTATATAAAGGACTACTCCAAGATTGTTGGACCCATAACAAACCTTCAGAAGAAGGGGAAATAATTCAAATGGTCAAAAAAGTGTGAGGCTACCTTCGAACTACTAAAGCATAAGCTTACTACGACACCAATATTGAAGGTTCTCGATCCCTAGGGAGACTTTTTAGTGTGCACTGATGCATCGATAGAAGGGTTGGGTGGGGTGCTCTCACAAGAAGATTCAGTAGTGGCATATACTTCAAGGAAGCTCAAAAAGCATGAAGTTAATTATGCTATGCATGATTTAGAGCTAGCTGTAGTGGTGCATGCTTTAAAATTTTGGTGCCACTACTTAGTGGGGAGACCCTTTGAATTGAAAATCGATCATCAAAGTCTATGGTATATATTCACCCAACCAATACTCAATGCAAGATAGAGAAGATGGGTGGAATTTCTCATTGAGTACGATTTTGAGATTGAGTACATAAATGGAAAAGAGAATAAGGTAGTGGATGCTTTAAGTAGAAGGAAATATATAGCAGCCATAACTAGAATTCACATGGACCTGATGGATCGAGTGAGACAGGAGCAATCTCAGGATGAGTATTGCCAAGGAATTCGAGTCAATATGGATAGATATCCTAAAGGAAATAAGGAATTTAGTGTGAAATATGACTTTATATGTTATAAGGGAAGAGTCATCATACCAAATATGGGCAATCTGAGGAACTTGATAATGCAAGAAGCTCATAGATCTCCTTATTATGCTCATCCAGGAGGAGCCAAAATGTGAGAAAACATGAAAAGAACCTTCTTTTGGGTAGGTATGAAGAAGGACATCATGGATTTTGTTGCTCGATGCCTCGAATGTTAGAAATTCAAGGTGGAACGCCAGCATCCTATAGGAAAACTATATCTGCATGATATACCTACGTAGAAATGGTAGGTTATATCTATGGATTTTATAGTAGGTTTACCCAAAACTTGGTACCAACATGATGCCATATTTGTAGTGGTCAAAAAATTAACTAAGGTTACCCACTTCATACCAGGAAATACCAAGGATGATGCTCAGGTGGTGGCTAGAAGATTCATCAAAGAGGTATTATGATTGCATGGATTTCTTGAGGTAATCATCTCAGATAGAGACTCCAAATTCACTTCTAAATTTTGGAAGTCCCTTCATAGTGTGGTTGGCACGAAATTGAATATGAGTTCAGCATACCACCCTAAAACGGATGGCCAAATAGAGTGGGTAAACCAAGTTTTGGAAGACATGCTTCGCATGTACTGCATGGATCACAAATCTCATTGGGAAGATTGTCTACCTTTGGTAGAGTTTGCCTACAATAATGGACATCACTCCTCGCTAGGAATGGCACCTTTCGATGCCTTGTATGGGTGAAAGTGTAGAACACCATTGTCTTGGGACAACCTAGAGGATCGAGTTGAGATTGGTCCAGAAATGGTCAGGGTAATGGAAGAGTAGTTAAAGGAAATTAGGCAAAGGCTTAAAGAAGTTATGGATAGGTAGAAGAGTTATGCAGATCTAAAAAGGACTCCCAGAGAGTATTCTATTGGAGATAAGGTGTTCTTAAGGGTTAAGCCAAAGAAGAGTGCTATCAAATCCATGAAGTTGGATCCACGCTTTGTGGGACCCTTTGAGATCATGGAAAATATCAACCCGGTTGCATACCGACTTGCATTACCACCTAATCTATCCAAAATCCATGACACCTTCCACATATCCTTGCTTAGAAAGTATGTTGCTGACCCTAAACATGTGTGGGATGTTTCTAATTTGTAGATGGTAAACCCGGAGGCCATTGAAGTACTACCGATGAAGATTCTTGAGTTTCATTCCAAGTCTCTATGGAATCGGACTCTCAAATAGTGTAAGGTCCAGTGGGACCAGTTCTCTGAGAAAAATGCCACTTGGGAGAAAGTGGAGGTTATGCAAAAATATTTTCCCTTTCTATTTGAAACTTTGTGATGTAATAACTTTTATTTTTAGTGTTGTTAAAACAAAGAAAAACTGGAAACACCGAGGATGATGTTTAATTCTAGTGGGGGAGGATGTCATGACCCTCCCTAGTTGAATTTATGGCACAAAGGAATAATGTATTAACCTATGGTGTGGTGATACTTAGTTTGAACAATTGTACCAACTATATGATGTTTAGTTGATTTGTGAAGGGTATGTTATTGCTAATATATTTCCAAGTGTGCAGGATCTGGTATACTCATGGGTGGAGAAGGCAGAAGCATCCACTAGAAATGAGGGTGCCTAAGATCAGGGGAAATGATGATTAAGGTACTCGGAGGTAACATGGATAGATACCTTCATATAGGCATGCATTATTAGAAGGGATAATCGTCGATGGTTGATCACCTTGAGCCTTAGTTGATAGCCTAGTAGCTATCATAAAATATCTAGTTGAGATAGGTGACAGGGTCGATGGAAATATTCCCTCTTTGTTGCTTTATAAATTTATTTGCTCTTTGTTGCATAGTGGTTGGAGTAGCATAATGTTGGAACTGCTATAGAAAAACAACTGCCAAATATATGTGGATGCATAAAACTAATTATTTTGTTAAAGAAAATATAGAGCATCATTTTCATAGAGAAAAGCATATTAAATTTGAATGTTAAATAAAGATTCATTCAAAAGGATCAATGAAGTTTGATTAAATAATTGATTTAATTAAGCTCATTAGTAAACCTCATTTTATTTAATAGATGAGAGTTTTTTTTAGTTAATTAAAGGTATTCATTTTAATGCTAATAGAGAAGTCATTGAAAGACTTTAATTAATTAAAAAAAAAAAACATATATCCATTTAAGAAATAAGATGTCTTTTATTTTAATGAAAAATAATTATGAAATTGTATAAATAAAAGAGGTATCTTAATGGTGATAATTATCAATAAAGGATATATATTTAAAATAAAGGAGATATGTTAAAATAATACCATCCTTCTAAAATATAAAAAGGGATAATATAAAATATGTAAATATCTCGTTCCCTTATAGCTCGTAAGCTATGAAATAATCTAGGGTGGTTGATAGGCTTCCAAATATGGAAACCATCGGACGAAGGGTTCCTTGCCGCTAGAGAAAGGGATGGAGAATGGAAGGGGAGGAGGCTCGAGGAGAGGGCTCGAGGTTCGAGATGGGCCACCTAGAGGAGAAGAAGCTCGTATGGTGTGAGAAGGAGAAAAAAAGAGGAAAGAAAGAGAGAGGACGGAGGAGGATGAAGGAGCGGAGGGAGAGAACGCAGACCAGGGACAGGAAAGGTGAGGAACGTATTGTGAGTGAAGGAGAAGTGACCTAGACTCCACTGATCCCCATTTCATAGTAGCATTGAGGTTGGAGTATTAGAATTTAACCTACCTTTTTTTAGTGCATGCTTTGTATGGTGAAAATTGGTGTTTTAGAAACCATAAATTGCTTGGTTGAAAGCTCTACATTTTTACTCTATTGATGTTTTTTAGAAACCATAAATTTCTTGGTTGAAAGCTCTACATTTTTCCTATTGATATTTTTAGAAACCATAAATTGTTTGGTTGAAAGCTAATGTTGGGTGTGTGTTTGGAAGCTCATCTAATTGGTGTGTGTTTAGAGAGCATCTTTCCAAGCTAACACTATGTGTGTGTTTGGGAGAGCATATATCCAAGCTAACTTGTGTGTGTGTTTGGGAGAGTGTCTATCCAAGCTAGATACAGTGTGTGTTTGGGAGAGCATCTATCCAAGCTAACATTGTGTGTGTGTTTGGGAGAGCATCTATCCTAAGTTGGGTGGTGTTTATGTTTTTAGAGAGCGTCTATCCAAGCTAACATTGTGTGTGTGTTTGGGAGAGCATATATCCAAGCTAAACATTGTGGGTGTGTGTTTGGGAGAGTGTCTGTCCAAGCTAAGCATCGGTGTGTGTTTGGGAGAGCGTCTATCCAAGCTAGATGTAATGTGTGTTTGGGAGAGTGTCTATCCAAGCTAAGCACTATGTGTGTGTGTTTGGGAGAGCATATGTCCAAGTTAAATGCTATGTGTTTTAAGAGACGCCTATGTAAGCTCAGGTGTTATGCTTTTAGGGAACCACCTGGGTATGCTTAGAGACTCTATTAAGTGTTTCAAAGTTATGAGTTAGACCTTCACATACAGGGAAGAAGGGACATTGTGTTTGGGAGCATCATCTATGGAAACCATCATGCTTTGGAAGAAGGGCATTTAATTAAATAGGAAACCTTTGATTTTAATGATTATTAAAGGGCATTTAATTAAATAGGAAACCTTTGATTTTAATGATTATTAAAGGGCATTTAATTAAATAGGAAACCTTTGATTTTAATGATTATTAAAGGGCATTTAATTAAATAGGAAACCTTTGATTTTAATGATTATTAAAGGGCATTTAATTAAATAGGAAACCTTTGATTTTAATGATTATTAAAGGGCATTTAATTAAATAGGAAACCTTTGATTTTAATGATTATTAAAGGGCATTTAATTAAATAGGAAACCTTTGATTTTAATGATTATTAAAGGGCATTTAATTAAATAGGAAACCTTTGATTTTAATGATTATTAAAGGGCATTTGATTAAATAGGAAACCTTTGATTTTAATGATTATTAAAGGGCATTTGATTAAATAGGAAACCTTTGATTTTAATGATTATTAAAGGGCATTTGATTAAATAGGAAAACCTTTGATTTTAATGATTATCTTAGGGTTTTAATTTAAAAGGAAACCTTTGATTTTTGATGATTATCTTAGGGCTTTTAAAATTAAAAGGGATGTGGATTTGTTCCTTAGATTGAAGTTATGGGGCTTTGATTTAAGGAATGAATGAATTGTTTGTTTAAAGATTAAAAGGGGTGTGATTTTAATGCTTTAAACAGTAAATGATTTAATTGGATTTTGTGAATGGAAAAAGATGTGGATTTATTCTTTAGATTGAAGTTATGGGGCTTTGATTTAGGGAATGAAAAGAAAAGGATTGTTTTAGAGGTTAAAGGTATGGGACTTTATCACTTTAAAGCATGAATGAATCTGATTAAGTTAGGCCTTGTTCTAAGTAGCACATGTTGGATGAATCTCTAAAGGAATTTGAGAGGTGAAGATAAAAGTAAAGGATCTTTTATGATATCCATTATGCATTAGATGGTTGGAAACTTATTTAGATTTTGTATAGTTGCAATTTGGCAAAGTAAATGAGTAGATGCATTTAAAGGTATGCCTATCCTGAACCATGAGTACCTTGATCCCCTACTACCCTCAAAGAATCAATGGGAAGCAAGGAGAAGCAAGGAGTTCAATGGAAGTGAGGTATAGGTAATTGTATTTTATGTTGCTTTACTATGCTCAAATAGATTAGAATTGTGGGGAGATATCCCCAATATAGATGTTGTAATATTCCTTAGAGTAAGAAGGAATTAATGTGCAAATTTTGATGCAATAACTGTTCATTGGATTAAAGAAGGTATTTTTACTTTATGGTTGTAATTGTTTATGTTATGTAGATGATTCTTTTTAAAGTTAATCTTGCTTGTGTTCTAGATGCTTGGTGATTGTTTTTTGGTAATGTGGTATCTAGTTGTATCATTGTTTGGATTGCTTGATGTTAGAAATCTAAGTGTAGAGTTCTAGGGTGAACTCAGAGGTGACCTAAGGGAATTGAGAACTCCCTTAGGGTGAACATAGGAGACCTAAGGGAATTGAGACCCCCTTAGGGAGATAAAGGACTAGGTTGTGGAGAGACTACATCTGAGTTAAGATAGCTCATCATGGAGATGAGATAGATAGCTTAACTCGTAATACTCGTAGCATGCCTACACATGATGATTTGTGTATGGCATGGAGATGCGTGTATACCTTCGATGGATGGAGGGTGATAAGTCTAGCTCATCGAGAATGATGGGAAAGATAGACTTATTTGTAGTAACACATGATACGCCTACACAGATGGACTTGTGTTAGGGTACCTCGTGAGATGTAGCTTTCAGGAAAACTTAGGAGATCGAGACTTTAGGAAAATAGTGGTTTGGTTAGGGGTTCATGAAGAGTTCATGTACCTCTCTCCATAGTAAAAAAAAACTTTTTCTATTTTTGTATTTTTTTGTTTGTTTATTTTTTGGGTCGTTACAAGGTGGCATGGATTAAGGCGGATGAATGGGTATGACTAGACCAAGATGGATGGCTGAGATTAATTTACACATATATATACACATTTATTATATATATATATATAAATATAATATTAAATATTAATATTTAAATATATATTAAACAAATATATATAATATATGTAAATAATAGGTAAAAATGGCGGGAAGACTTGGATGGACGATAAGTGTCTAGGATTTGGTGTCTATACTACCCTATTATTTTAAAAAATCCACTAAAACTATGGCTAGAAAGGTGAAATATGGTAATGAACAAGCCATTGCTCACCTAGGGTTAATCAAACTTCTTATATTACACCAAATTTAGAGTAGACCTAAGATAACTTGGGGTAAAATGGTGGCATCAACCTATGTATCTAATTCATATGAAGAGACAAAACATGCATATGAGGAGGGAAGCTGAGGAAATAGAAGGGTAAACAACCAAGAGGAGGCAAATGAGGTAGAAGAGGAAGCTAAATAGAAAGAACAATCTAAAGGAGTAGTTGAGATAGATAATGAGAAGCTATAATAGAGTGGAGATGAAGGGTCTAAAGAGGAGACAGAGGTAGAAGAGAGCAATGAGTACTATGCTACCCCATTAACCCTTTTGTCACCTACACACTCAATACTTGAGAATGCCACTCCTTCAGAATCATCAATAGAAGAATATAACAAGGAGGAAAAACCTAAAATATTTTCTATTAGGAAGGGTATAAGGGAGGGTAATGAGAAATATCAGGTGTTAAAACTATACCTCCCAAGACATCTACCAAATTTAAGCAAAATCCTAAGGTTGAAACACCAAAGAATAGGTTTTTCCCTCCTAGAACCAAGGCTTCACTTAGGAAGCAATCATCGCATACAATTCTAGAAATGAGGGATACGTTAATAAATATTGATGACTCCAATGAAACATATTCTAAACCCTAGATAAAAAGGCAAAAGTTTGAAAAAGAAAAACAATAAGAGCAAGGTCCAAGAAAACATCACAGGCATTTTGGTGCAACAATTCAAAGAGGATTTAATGGCATTTAAAAAGGAAACAGATGAGAAAATTTATAGATTTGGAAAGAAGGTTGATGGATTTGGAGGTAGAAAAAACTTTTTAGACACTGTATGCTCAGACTACACCCTTTTATAGAACAACAATTTTTTTTTTTTGTAGTAAAATCAACTTCGTCATCTATTACCAAATCTACAACAGGTACAAAGGAAAGGAAAAATAGTAAAGGAAGTGTGGAGGAGAAATCAACAAAAAAGCAAGATATAACTCTAGAACAACAATATGAAACACCTGTAGCTACAAAAATCTACAACATAGGAGTTAAAATGTGACCCAAAAAAATTGTCAAAAAGAACTATGCTCCAAGAAAAGTGAAAGCATTAAAACAGAAATGGGTCAAGGGTACAAGTGTAGGAAAAGAAGGCCTAAATGTAGGAAAATATATTTTAAAATATGAAGGTAGTTTAGCAAAAGGGAAATATTTAGCAAAGAAGCAAACATCTCCTCTAGCTAAACCAGCTCCTCCTCCAGCTAAAACAACACCAACCACTTTAGCCAAGACTGTTAAGAAAATAGTCAAGAAAAAGAGGGATTGATAGTGGTAGTTGATAGGGTGAAAAATTGCATGAGGACATGCAATTGAGTTAGTTGGGGGGAATTATGATCTAGGAAAATAGGCTATATTTTGATAATTATTAGCCTTATTTTCATACCCAAATTGATCATTATTGAAAACATTATGGACATCTTTACTAGTTTTTGAGATATTTGCACTTAAATGCTTAATAAAATAGATGTAGTGGATAAATGTGATGATTGCTACTATCATTTGCTATATTTCTATGTGTTTTGTTGCTCTGTAGTGTTGTTGTATACATAGGTCATATTTCATTACTACAAAAGGTACTACGAAAGGATTTCCAATCATAGGCCTGTTCTAGAATTCTAGGAAATTTCTAAAAATTTAGTTTTACACAGAATCAACCCAAGAGCATAGGGTGAAGTTTCCTAAAAAAAAGGAGTTGAAACCTCCTATATTTAGGGGAGCTATTCCTAAAATCTTGGACCTGTACAAGATGAATAAATGTAGCAAAAAAGGGACCTATGACCTATTAAAAAGTAACAGTTACAACAAAAAAAAATATTTTGATAGTAATATGATAGCTAGGATAGTTAGGTAATAGTTAGGAATCAGTTTGGATATCTCACACATTTTTTTGGGAATTCACAACTAGCAAGGGACATTTATTTCTCCTTTTGTTAGCAATAAAAGTGTGATTTCATTTTCAAAAATAGATTGTAACAATCCTTTAATTTTGCAACTGATTTCTAAATTAGATTTCAGAATTTATTGAGTATATTCTATAATAAGGTTCCTACGATGTTATAATTACTAGAGCAAGAATTAGTTTTAATTTTAAAGTAAGAATTAATAAGTTTCTTTATAAGAATCACATTCTAGTTTTTTTATGAGAAAATATTGACTGTCATTTCTAGAAACGAACATAATTTGGATTCTAAAGGAATAAAAGTAATTTTCTTGCATCTTTAGTGTCTTTAATATTTATGTGATGGTATGCAATTGATATTAGTGTCTTGAAGTAAGTTTTAGACCTGTAAAGGAAGAGTTTTTATGTTATTATAGGTTTAGAAAGGGCCCACTAAACTTGGACAGTCCATAAAACCTCTCTCATGTTAGTTGTAGAATAAAAGTAGGTAGGTAATGTTTTGCTTTATGTTGAATGAATTGTTTTTAGCTATTAAATAGGTTTGGTTTATTGTTTTTCTAGAATTTTATTAGGAGTAGCATGACTATAATCAATATAGTTAGTTGTTAGAGTAGCTACAGGCTTTTGTAGGATTTATTTTCATTGCAAATACTTTCAAGTTTTCCTTGATTTTCTAATAAATAACCATTTGGTGAATACAAGAGAAAGAATTGGCTTATACTAAGCAATGCTCCTTTTAATTCAAACCTGGTTGAAAATTTAAGTGGTTAGCATAAAATCATCAAAAACCTACATAGATGGACTTATGTATGGTGAAGGAATTGATATCCCTTTCTCTAAATACTGAGAAGGGATAATCCTTACATTGTGGTCAAGTTGTCTTGCACCCAGGGAGGGTATAAGAAATGTAGTTTGATCACTGAGGTATCCTTTCAATCCATGGAGGTTTATAAAGGTGAACACCAAAAATACAAGATGCTATCCTATCCTATCCTATTCACTTGAGAGTCATGTATAGTGATAAGATCTCAAAAGTGCTTGTTTATTTTTTAATATTAAATGAAATTATATATATATATATATATATATATATATATATATATATATTAGAGGTTGCATAGAGTTGTTACAGTTGGTATCAGAGCTCTAGGTCATAGGACTAGAAGCTTCAATGAAGAGAACCTATGATTAACCTGACTTAATGTGTAGCTTTGGTGAGACTTGCTACTCTAGGGATTTGTTGTACCCCACAATTATAACATGGTTTATATCCCAAATTTTCAAGACATATCAAATTTAAGAGTCTAAATCCTTCTAAGAAGTATTGGATTTTTTAAAAAATATCATGGGGTTATTGAGGTCCAAAGTCCTTTGTTAATAAGTCACAATGAGAAATTTCATCCTAATAGCCTTGAGAAGTGTTGTTTCCATTGCACAAATCACCCCAATTTGGGGACCCACTTGAAGTTTTGGGTTTAATTTGAATTTTTGCTTGCATCAAGATCTTTGAAAATTTGCTTACACTGATCTATATATATATATATATATTAAATTTGATTATATTGAGAGATTTGCATCATGAATATTTGGATCTAGTTGCAATGATTTGTATTAAATATTTTTGAAAATTTGCATCTTAATTGCATTATTTTAGATTAAATATTTTAGAAAATGTAAATTTTAATGGTTTTCCTAAAGTTCAAAAATTAAATTTCATTTTAGGGTTATGCAAATTTTGTCACTTTTGCCAAATGACCATAACTTTTGCCACAAAAATCCACTTGAGATGATTCAAAAACTTGTGGAAAGATCTTGAGCTCATCTTCACAATGGTGCTATATTTGTAGAAAATTGGACATCAATTATTTCTAGAAATAATAATTTCCCAAAGCATCTTGGGAATTTCTAATTGAAATATATCATGATACAAAATGAATTTTTGAATTTTCTTAGTGGATTTGGATATCCATTTTCTACATTTAGAAACATGGTAAAAATATGGGCACCTTAAATTTTGACCCAATTTTAGTACTACGAAAATAAGATGTCAAATTTCATGTTTTAATTTCAGATTATTAGGTCCTCAAATTCCAACTAAGCCTTCCACTTAAACCCCATTGTATTCCAAGAATTAAATCCCTTTGCTAAGGTTTTTAAGGTCATGTGCATATGAAATATCCTCACCCTTTGAGTAAAAATATTCTCCTAAAATATTAAAGGTTTATTGGAAAATTTGACCAAAGTAAGTGCTTGATTTTTATTTAAACCATTTGATCACATACCATTGTTTGTGTTAAAACATCCCATTGGCTCGAAATAACGCAAAACCTAAAGTCTTTTAATAATTCAATTTTACATATCTTCCACTTAAATCTCATTGTTTGGTTGAATTGCCTAACGATATCTCATTGGTCCAAAATTCCCTAAGTTAGTCACCAATGTTATTTGTCTTCACCTAAGTCATTACCCGATTATTATTCTATCTACTATATGGATTCAAAGTTCCCTAAGTCCAAAATTCTTACTCCTAAGTCATTTGTCCCCTTAAATAAAAATTCTCACCTAAGTTTACATGTTCAAACTCATTGGCTGGCTATCTATCCTTAAATCCCATTGGCATGGCCATACAAAGAGCCCTCATCCCATTGGTCGGGTATTTCAACCAACATCATTTGATTGGCTAGAATAATCAACAATGTGGGTAAACTCAGGTGAGTTGCCCACTCGCATCCCATTGATGGGATGTATCAAAAACCTATATCCCATTGGTCATAAAAGTTTAGCGTTTATCCCTAAGGTTTGTAAGGGTCAAGGGTGCCCCCACTTGCAATGCCTAAATTTCACATTTATTTCTATTGGTCGGTCGTATCATCCACTCATACACCATTGGTCGGCTATCCCAACTGATGACACCCTATTGGCCATCAAAAATATTAAAACCCTTACTAAGTTTTTTAAAGGAATTTCTAGTTTTAATACATTTAAACGAGTTGGGAAAAAAGTCATTTAATCAAGTGAGTTTGAATTTCGGAACCGATGACATAATTAAAAATCATATAATTAGGGCAAGTTCAAATTTTGGATCCAAAAACTTTATTAAAAGTCATTTTAGTCGGATGAGTGAGCCGATTGCATCCCATTGGCTCAGGTAAGATAAGTGAACATGTCCGATTGGATGGAATTTAGCGAAGTTAATTTTTTCCAATGACCTTAAGTTTCACTATACCCTCGAAATAATTTTTTAAGTCCTAAATAAAATAAAGTTGTTATTCCCTAATTGGTGTGACCCCTTCAAGTGAACACACCCATGATTGGTTAGATTGTATTCAAGTTGATTAAAATAATTTAATCAAGGGATTGAGAACCTTAATTTTAGGAGAATGAATAGTAAAAAAAATCAAGTCACAAAAACTTTAGACAAGGGAGAAATAATTTCATTAAAAGATTAATCAAAAGCCTTAGGTTGGTGATTTTATAAGGTTAAATCATGGAATTATAAAGTCTAGCGAAGGTGAATTTATTAATAATAAAATTTCAGAGCCAAATATTAAAATTACGAAGATATAGCGAGATATTAAGCACTAAAGGTAAACTTTTTTATATAATTCAATAAGAACCTTAATGCTAATTTTTTTTTTTTTTTTGAATTTACATGGTGGAATCGATAGCTACCACGAATTCGGGCAGGTTGTCCGGCTTTTATGGTCACCATAGTATTCTCATTGTCTACCCCGAAAGCCACGACATAGATATTTGTGCAGTACATCCCTATAACCACCATGCCACAATCATTTAAAACCTTTTACACCACTAAAAACACCAAGAAAGGGATAAGCATTCAATATAGCGAGGCTCGATATTTGAACCTTGGACCTCTACCCCCCTTATGGGTTTTGGTCAAACCAATTGGTCTACACTTAGGATCTAATGTTATAATAAAATTATAAAATATTTATAAAGGCATTAATGTGGGTTTAAAACCCTAACATTAAAATTTTAATATAAGAGGAATTAAGGTCATAATCATAATAATAATAAAATACGTATATAACAATAATAATAATAGTAAATATGAATTAAATTCAATAATTTTGTGACATTAAAATTGGATTTAATACATTGACATTAAAATTAAAATTTAATTCTAATGTTAAAACATTATAAAAATTAAAAATTAAAATGAGATATGATGTTAAACCTTAGGAATTCATTTAATAAATCTAAAATCATCAATATTAATAATAATAGAAAAATTTTAATTTTATTTTATTGTCAAAATATTAATTCGTGTTTTTGTATTTGTAGCTAATGGAATAGATAGATGAAGTTCAAACACTAAAAGTCAAAGGATGAAGAAGACTTACATGTGATCAAACCAAGTCATGAAATATTGGAAGCTAAAGCGTTGGGGTTACATTCACTGAATCTAGACTGGATTTCAGGCCTTTGGTGCTTGACAACCAGATAGCCTCGACTACTGAAGATTGACAACTCAATAAGATAAATAATTATAGAGATCAAAGACCAAAATTATAGATCTAAATTGAGAAGAACCTCAATATGACACATCATCTAAGAGATAACTCTTCAATCCAATTGTAAATCACTAAAATCCAACTATAAAACACCATATTATAGCATAAAAATTACAGAACTAGTTGGAATCAAAATTCTAGGAAAGGACATTGTAGAAGTTACTTCAAGGTCCACCACCATAAAAGGAGAAAAGGAATCAAAGTCAGTTACAGAACAAGAACAATATGAATAATTGTTTTGAGGACAGGTGGTCAGTTTTGCTAATTTTGATAGCTTGTGATAGCCTAGTTTTTACTATAATATATTCACAAAAATTAGTGATAGAGTGGATTCCAAGTGGTTGCATATGCACCAAATATTCCAAACAGAATTGCAGAATTCAAATTATAAAAGAGGTCTTTCAAGCTACAATTCATCATCAAGCATCAAAATTGCAAAATTCTGTAAGAAGTATTCTGAGTGTTTTGTCTAGGCCGATTTTATTTTCTATTGTTGTCTTATTTTTCCATTTCTTAGTTCTTCTCACATTTGTGCAGGGATTACCAAGAGTCAGGTTAGTCTACCTTTGATCATTTCTAGGATCTGCTTTAAGGAGCTAGAGTATTTATGTCACTATAATTAGGACAAAAGATCAGAGTTCCCTTGTTACATTATTCGAACAAGGTGAACATTGTATTGTGTTCTTTTAGAGACCTAAGAACATCATTGGGATCTAACATTATAATCATATGGCATTGAACATAATACATATTTTGGCTACCGCTCTTTGGCATATTTTGAGCCACTGTGTGTGTGTTGTTTATTTATGCATTACATTATTTGAATTCACAAGTAACACTTTCTCTAGTTGATTTAATACCTATGTTGATTACATTATTCGAATGAATATGGGTATGTCAGTTCTTTCCTTATTTTTCTCATTGTTTCATAAAATTGGTTAAGCTTTGCTACAGTCACCCAATAGACAAGACACCAATCTACATTCTTGAAACTAAAGCTATAAATGCTATATTAGCTTGGTCACAATTCAAAACCATAACAAACCTATATGATCTGATTGAGCCAAAGGGATAATATATCCAGTATTAATTAGGTTCTTATTAGGGTGTCCAGACCTAACCTGTTATTTCATAAACTCGTATTAAAAATCTATTTACATGTCAAAGTGGAAAGTCCACCAAAGCTTACATTTCTCATTGTAAATATGGAAATTTAGGTAGCATGACATATATCTTAAGGATACCTAAATTTTCCACAATATATTTTTGGTGTTGTTGCCAGGGGCTAGCCTTTTACATTTATTGGTATATCTTTTTAGGTATATCAATACAAAATTTTTCACCATGCCAACTTGCCAACTTACACCAATAGATTTTTAGTGTCATTATTGGGGATGGACCATTGCATAATTTATTTATCATTCTTAGTATATCCCTACGACACTCAGAGTATTCTTACTAGAAATTGTTGAACTATATAATACCCACCAACCTATGCCAACATATTTATAGCACCGTTTTCAGGATAGATCGTCTAAGATTTGTATATCTTTTTTTTGGATATATCCTTACGATATTGTAATCGTCAAACTATTAATTTTCTAATGTGGGTATTTTTATGTTCTCATTCATGGGTATCTCTGAGAGTCTATGAGAAATATAAAGAGTGCCAAGGCTGAGGAATCTTAGCCAGTGAGATATTCTTTTGCATAAAGCTACTGGTGACTCTGAATTGAACAAACCCAAATAAGAATCAAGAATCTGATATGGCTCATACAGGAAGAAGCAGTAAGCAACTCTTTCAAGAATTCAAGAACCCAGAGGTATTTATCCAAAACTAAAAAAACCTCATTTACAAAACTAAATCGTATCATAGTAGTAATTTTTTTTTAATAGATAATGTTCCTTTAGATAGTAGTTCTAGCATCTTAAGTTTATGATAAGAATATTTCAATTTTTAATACAATCATAATATCTTCTATCATCACCCTTGTGATAATTATGGTTAATCCTCATCAGAATAACTAGAACCTTCAGATCTGAAGAACCAATAGGTATAGGTCTTTTTAACTGCCCCCTAACTTGCATGACTTACCTAAAAAATCCCATAAGTACTTACCTAAATTCCAATATAACATTGTTGTCACTAGGGAATAGCATATCAAGATCTTTCTGTATGTCTTAAATAGCCTTGAGGTCGAAGAAGAGGACGTAGCCCTTAGGCTATTTTTGTAGACCTTAGAGAAATATGTCAGGGATTAGTTCAATAGTCTTCCCCCACATTACATATCTGATTTCCATACAATGGAAGAAGTATTTTTGAAAAGATATGGTATGAAGAAAAATGAACAATCACTATTAACTAAATTAGCTACAATGAAAAATAGGGAAAATGAATCAGTTCATGATTTTAACGAGAGATTTGTTGAGGTTAAAAAAAAAGATCCCTAGTTGTCCAAAAACCCATGATTTTTAGTTAATATGCTTCTATAAGGATGCTTTCTCTACAAAATTCAATTATGAACTAAGGAAATAGCAAGTAATGAGTGTATGAATAAAGCAGTTCATGTAGAAGAAAATATGATCAAAAATGGAAAAATCAAACCATATTCTCTAGGATCCGACATATCCACCGAAAGGTTTGGTACAATAAACAGATGCCCTAAGATCAAAAAAGGGAAGGAAAATATTACAGTACACTAATTTTCAAATATTGTTACAAATTTTACCTTCTATTTCCCTACCTATAATTCACCCCATAATCCTTCTAGTTGTGCTATCTATTTAGCTTTGCATCCCAACATAAACCTTAAGGAATGACCTAGTAAAGAAGTCAAGACCAACTTAGATTGCAAGGATAAACATCCTAAATCTAAAGGAGATATTGAGGTCTATCAAGAATAGAGAGCTTTAATTTCCAAAAAAGAACATTATCCTAAAACCTCTGATATCAGATTTGATGAAGTCAAACAGGAACCACTTATAGCAACAATTTTTTTTCAAGAAATCCATGCCATGGATTTTAAGAGTACAATAGGTAAGATGAATATTTCTGATATGGATGAGATGCGAGAACAAAATTCAAAATAAGGGGAACTATCCAATAAAATAGTATAGGCTAAGGAATAGAAATTTGATAAAGGGTCAACAACTGATAATGATGAATCTAAAGATAAAGTTCTCCTTGAGAAACCTGATACAGAGGAATACTATAAGACAGAGTTGACTAGTCATGAGCCCAACAATATAATCAAGTCTGAAAAATATGTTGATCAAAGGATCATATCACAAAAATAAATAATAACAACTCTTGAATGCATAGATGACACCTATAAATATTTTAATCTTATTGAATAAATGCCACAATAACATGTAGAGGCACTATCCAAAAAAATCGTACAGATTAAAGATAAAAAATTTGACAAAGGATCAACAACTAAGAATGATGAGTTTGAAGAGGATCTTTCTAAGAAATTTGATAAAAAGGAAAACCATGTAATAGAATCAACTGATCATGAGCCTAAAAACATAATTGAATCTAGAGGAGGTGTTAATCCAAAAGCTACATACAAAAATGAACCAGTCCTGAGTATATAGGAAATGTTTTTAAAGCAATTAAGCTTATTAGGTAGTCTCAAAAATTTTCAAAAGAGCCTCCAAGTTTAACAAATTACAAAAACATAATTCCATCTACAGTGATGCCTTGCCATGTCTCTCTGAGATATATATCAAATATAGAAGATGAATATGTTATGATTAGTAATAAAACTTCACAAAATATTGTGATAAAACAAACAATTGATTTGTTGAGTCTTCCTTCTACAAAGGACTATTCCCCTGTTCCTGATTTAAGTGTTAGATAAAAATAGGTCAACCCAGATAAAATTGACAAATTTATAGTACTCATTGAATCAAAAAATGATGTTGGTTTCTTTACTGATTTCTCCATCATATTCATTAACAAAGACTCAGTCCAAGGTAATATCGTATCTTTTACCTCTTTTTAAGACAAGATCCCCAATGTCCAAAACACCATCAAGATCCCCACAAGAATTGGGTAGTCCAACCAAAAATACATCATGATAAGATCAAATGTAAAAAGGATGCATAAAGCTTGAATGTAGTTTGTTCTTCTATGGAATCATCAGATATTGAAAATGCATCTCAAACCATTCAGAAATAAAAATTTAAACTCACTCTACATCCCGAGGTCATAAAGTTGTTTTACAAAATAGAAGAAGCATTGATCCCCATCCCTCTCCCTTGATTCATTAAAAATATCCCATAAAATTTAGCTACTCTTGCAAATATTCCAATGAGATACTTTGCTTTTTGCTTCGTCACCATCTGTGTTTAGCAGTGGCTATGTTTTTGTCTCCTTGAAGGGTTTTGCTTCACACTATATTTTTGATAGACTTGTTCTAATTAGTTAAAGAAGGAGAATCTAGAGTAAGGATATATGACAGTGAGGATTTATAGGCTATATTTTAGGTAATTATACCATAAGTATGAAGCTACAATAGATTAAGTGGAAGGTACTATGTGTTATGCCAAAGCTTCACATCTTCCACAAATTTTAAGGTTATTTCAAGGTCAAGAAGAATGAAGTCATCATTGGTAGGATGCTTTGAGCCAAAAATATATACACTCTTATTTTTAGCCTTATAGATTTCTAACCCAACATGAGCTTTGTAATTCATCATAATTATTCTCAAGTAAGAAGAAAAATATAAATAATGCAAAGAAACTATGTGCTTGGGCTATCTGGATAACCTCTACAGGGGCTATAGACACCTGGCTAGCAGTAGAGCAAGTCCAAATAAAATCAAGGTCATCTCCACCAGGGCTATAAATGCTTTACTGGTAGTGGAGCAATGCAAAGGTAAATATCATTCAGAGTGAAATACTTAATAGGCTCAACTCCTACCAATATGATAAAATTTTTATTGATCAAGGAATAAGAATGAATGCACAAAACACACAAGCCAAGGCATGATGACACAATAACTTCCAAATAAATCTACCTCAACTCTATCTTAAGACATTTTTGAAAGATCTGTTACCCCATGAGTCAAGGTTCATTTGTTTTTAAACTAGGTCATCTAATTTTACTAATTATAACCAAGGTCAATCCTTTATTGTTTTTCAAAATTAGTTCCTTTGTTTTCCTTTTTAGCTCTTAGTCCAAATTTTTATGGTCTCTTGATTGTTAACCAAATATTTTGGAGTTCTCAGGAACATTCATGCACTACTAATATTATTCATGCTACCTGTCCCACTCAAAGCTAGTTTTGTACCCCATAATTACAACTCGGTTTATACCCTAATTTTTCAAGACATCAAATTCAAGAGTCTAAAAATTTTTAAGAAGTATTGGACTATTTTAAAAAGGTCATGGGGTTATTAAGGTCCAAAGTCCTTTGTTAATAAGTCATAATGATAAATTCCATCCTAATAGCCTTGAGAAGTGTGTTGTCATTGCACAACTAACCCCAATTTGGGGACGCACTTGAAGTTTTGGGTTTAATTTGAAATTTTTGTTTGCATCAAGATCTTTGAAAATTTTCTTACACCAAGATTTGTTTTTTTTTAATTTTGATTATATTGAGGGAATTTTGCATCTTGAAAATTTGGATCTAGTTGCAATGATTTGGATTGAATATTTTTGAACATTTGTATCTTAATTGCATTATTTCAAATTAAATGTTTTAGAAAATGTAAATTTCAATAGTTTTCCTAAAGTTCCAAAATTAATTTTCATTTTAGGGTTATGCAAATTTCGTCACTTTTACCCTATAATTTGATGTAATATTAAAATGGCCATAAATTTTGCCACCAAACTCCATATGAGCTGATTCAAAAATTGGTGAAAAAAGCTTAAGCTCATCTTCACAATGGTGCTATAATTGAAGAAAAATGGATGTCAATTATTTTCAAAATAGTAATTTTCCAAAGCAGCCCAAGAATTTCTAATTGAAATATATCATGATCCAAAATGAAGTTCTCAGTGGATTTGGATACCCATTTTCGTCATTTAGAAACATAGGAAGTATTATCAAAATCTGGGAACTTTTAATTTTGACCCAATTTAGTACTACGAAAATAAGATGCCAAATTTCATGTTTTTATTTCATATTATTAGGTACTCAAATTCCACCTAAGCCTTCCACTTAAACCCCATTGGCTTCCAAGAATTAAATCTCTTTGCTAATTTTTTTAAGGTCATACACATATGAAATACCCTCACCCTTTGAGTAAAAGTATTCTACTAAAATATTAAAGGTTTATTGGAATATTTGACTAAAGTAGGTGCTTGATTTTTATTGGCTTGGGTGAATCATTTGATCACATCCCATTTATTGGCTATATTATCCAATCACATCCCATTGGTTGGCTATATTAGCCAATCACATCCCATTGGTTGTGTTAAAATATCCCATTGGCCCAGGCGAAAGAACGTAAAACGTAAATTCTTTTAATAATTTAATTTTGCTTGTCTTGCACTTAAATTTCATTGGTCGGTTGAATCACCCGACGATATCCCATTGGTCCAAAATTCCCTAAGCTAGTCACTAATGTTATTTTTTTTTTCTAAGTTATTACCCCATTATTATTCCATGGGCTATATCGAGTCAAAGTTCCCTAAGTAAAAACTTTTTACTCCTAGGTCATTTGGCCCCCTAAATAAAAAATCTTGCCTAAGTTCGCATGTTCAAACTTATTGGTTAGTTATCTGTCCTGCTTAAATCCCATTGGCATGGCCATACAAAGAGCCCTCATCCCACTAGTTTGGTATTTCAGCTGACACCATTTGATTGGCTAGAAGAATCAATGATGTGGGTGAACTCAGGTGAGTTGCCTACTCGCATCCCATTAATGGGCCATATCAAAACCCCTTATCCCATTGGTCATAAAAGTTTGGTGTTTAACCCTAAGGTTTGTGAGGATCAAGGGTGCATAAAAAATTTCTACCACTCGTAATACCTAAGTTTCACATATTATTTCTATTGGTCGATCATATCATCCACTCATATCACATTGGTCAAATATCCCAATCGATGACACCCCATTGACCACAAAAAATATTAAAACCCTTACTAAGGTTTTTAATTAAAATTGTAGTTTTAATCAAGAGAATTTAATTTTGAAGCTAAAACTTTATTAAAAACCATTTAAACGAGTTGTACAAGAAGTCATTTAATCAAGAGAGTTTGAATTCCGGAACTAATGACATAATTAAAAATCATATAATCGGGGCAAGTTCAAATTTTGGATCTAAAAACTTTATTAAAAATTATTTTAGTCGGATGAGTGAGCTGATTGCATCCCATTGGATCGGGTAAGAGAAGCGAATACGTCCAATTGGGTGGAATTTAGTGAAGTTAATTTTTCCAATGACCTTAAGCTTCACTATACCCCCAAAATAATTTTCTAAGCCCTAAATAAAATAAAGCCACTATTCCCTAATTGGTGCAACCCCTTCAAGTGAACACACCTAATTGGTGAGATTATATTCAAGTTGATTAAAATCATTTAATCAAGGGATTGAAAACCTTAAGCTTAGGAGAATGAATAATAATGAAAAATCAAGTCATTGAAAACTTTAGACGAGGGAGAAATAATTTCATTAAAAGATTAATCAAAAGCCTTAGGTTGGTGATTTTATAAGGTTAAATCATGGAATTATAAAGTCTAGCAAAGATGATTTTATTAATAATAAAATTTCAGATCCAGATATTAAGAATACAAATATATATTGAGATATGAAGTACTAAAGGTAATTTTTTTTTATATATAATTCAATAAGAACCTTAATGCTAAAATAAAATTGTAAAATCTTTATAAAGGAATTAATGTGGGTTTAAAACCCTAACATTAAAATTTTAATATAAGAGGAATTAAGGTCATAATAATAATAATAATAAAATACATATTTAACAACAATAATAACAGTAAATATGAATTAAATTCAATAATTTTGTGACATTAAAAATTGGATTTAATACATTGGCATTAAAATTAAAATTTAATTCTAATGGTAAACATTATAAAAATTAAAAATTAAAATGAGACATAATGTTAAACCTTAGGAAATCATTTAATAAATCTAAAATCATCAATATTAATAATAATAATAAGAATAGAAAATTTTTTATTTTCTTTTACTACCAAAATATTAATTTTTGTTTTCGTATTTGTAGGTGATAGAATAGATATATGAAGGTCAAACACTGAAATACGAAGGATGAAGAAGACTTACAAGTGATCAAACCAGGCTATGAAATACTAGAACCTGAAGCATTGGGTTTACATTCATTGAATGTAGACTAGATTTCAGGCCTTTGGTGCTTGACAACCAGATAACCTCAATTATTGAAGATTGACAACTCAAAAAGACAAATAATTATAGAGATCAAAGGCCAAAATTATAGATATGAATCGAGAAGAACCTCAAGATGACACATCATCCAAGAAAGATCATCAATACACTTGTAAACCATTGAAGCCCAACTGTAAACCACCATATTACAACATCAAAATTGCAAAACTAGTTGGAGTCAAAATTCTAGGAAAGGAAAAAACAGAAGTTACATAAGGGCCCACCACCACCGAAGAAGAAAAGTAATCAGAGCTAGTCACATAACAAGAACAACCTGAATAATTGTTTTGAGGACAGGTGGCTAGTTTTTCCAATTTTGATAGCTTGTGATAGCCTAGTTCTTACTATAATACATTCACAAAAATTAGTGGTAGAGAGGATGCCAAGTGGCTGCATATGCACCAAGTATTCAAAACAGAATTGTAGAATTCAAATTATAAAAGAGGCCTTTCAAGCTAGAATTTATCATCAAGCATTAGAATAGCAAAATTTTGCAAGAGGTATTTCGAGTATTTGGTCTAGGTTGGTTGTATTTTCCTTTGTTGTCTTCATTTTCCATTTCTTAATTCTTCTCACCTTTGTGTAGGGATTTCCAAGAGTCAAGTTAGTCTACCTAAGATCATTTCTAGGAGTTGCTTCAAGGACCCTGGAGTCTTTATGTCACTATAATTAGGATAGAAGATTAGAATTCCCTTGTTACGTTATTCGAACAAGGTGAATATTGTATTGTGTTCTTTAAGAGACCTAAGCACATCGTTGGGCTCTAACATTGTAATCATTTGGCATTATAAATAATACAAAATTTGGCTATTACTATTTGGTATATTGAGAGCCACTGTGTATGTGATGTTTATTTGTGCATTACATTATTTGAATTCATAAGTAATGCTTTCTCTCATTGATTTAATACCTATATTGATTACGTTATTTGAATGAATATGGGTATGTCAGTTCTTTCTTTCTTTTTCTCACTATTTCATAAAATTGGTTAAGATTTTTTATAGTCGCCCAATAGACAAGGCACCAATCTGAATTCTTGAAACTAAATCTATAAATTCTATATTATCTTGGTCACAATTCAAAGCCATAACAAATCTATCTAATCTGGTTGAGATAAAGGGATAGCATGTCCATTATTAATTAGGCTCTTATTAGGGTGTCAAAACCTGACATGGTATTTCATAAACTTGTATTAAAAATCTATTTATAGGTCGAAGTGGAAATTCCACCAGAGCTTGCATTTCTTGTTGTGAATCTAAAAATTTAGGTAGCATGACATATATCTTAAGGATACCTACATCTTCCACAATAGTATCTTAATAGGAACTAGGATACAATAGGTATTGTATGTCAATGGGATCAGTTCAAACCAAGGAGTAAAAATATTAGAGAATATAGTTTCTTATTGGGATGACACCTTATATGGAGGAAGTGTGACCATAAAAATTATCAAGTGGATGATAATGCTTATATCAGTTCATGGGGATGATGAAACTAACTAGTAGTTAGAAATGCAATTTGGAGAAAATTGTAATCTAGATCAACTCCTTTGGGTGGCCAAGATAAATGGAACCTAATTTGGGGAGAGGAATAAGAGGGTATTCTAAGAATCCTAGGAAATCTAGGTAGGATGAGGTTGAAGCTAGATCCCAAGGGGAAAGTTCTAGGAATTCCAATAGATATGTGGAAAACCTCATGGCTGTAGTTTCATTACTACAAGAATAGATGGAACAACAAAGGTAATTTTTGGAAACTTGAGTTAATCAAGGTTTCTATAATAGGAAGTTTGAGGGTATATAGGAAGAGAATATTGCTATAGATAATCAATAAGGAATGGATTACATTAAGGTTGAGCTAGAAAAAGACCTAAAAAATATTAGGGTATGCAAGTTCATTGGTAAAGAAGGAGATGATTCGATTAAGTCTTGGCTGAATAAATTGGAAATGTATTTCTCCATGAAGAGTTATTCTTTAGTGGCTTAGGATACCCTCCATTTATAGGATGCAACTTTGGAATGGTGGAATACATTCAAGGCTGGTAGAAATATCCAAGCAATAAATATCCAATGGGACAATTTTTTTCGAGCATTTAAGAAAATATTCTTGTAGGCCAATTTTATGTAGAGAAATTTGAGGAATTCTCTACACTCCAACAAGGAACCATGACTATGGAGTTATATTAAAAAAAAATTGTGAAGATTTTGAAGTATGTACTAGCATATGAGGATAATGAGCACCTAAAGGTACATAATTTTATCTTAGGAGGGGATTCTAATATTAGAATGATGATTAATCTACTCAAATACAAGATATTTTGGGAAGCATATGATTTGGCTCGATAGAAAGAAGCCAATCTACAAATAAGGTAATTCTACTTCAACAATGGTGGATTGATAAAATAAGATCAACAAGAACTTAGAAAAAGAAAGAGTTTTGGGTTTATGAATTGGGGTTAGGAGAAAAACAAGAAGGACAAAGAGAACCCAAAGTTTGAGAAGAAGAGAAATAGGAAACAAAGGAATTACAAAAAGAAATTATAGTAAAAAGAATAATAATTCTAACCTTGACCTCAAAGGTTGACAAAGCCAACATAGGTAGAGAGAATAAGGGAGAAAAGATAAGAAAGAATCCAAGGACCCAAGGGAGGTTGCTACAATTGTGGGGGTCAACATTATGCAAATAGGTGTCCCTATTGGAAAAAATCAAGCAATAGGGTTGAGGATCAACCCTATTGAATTTATGTAGCAACCAAAAATCAAAACCTTGATGGACAAATAACTCCCTTGTTATTAAATGATATGTAGAAGTAGTTTACTTGAATTAGGAGCTATCTCTATGATCTGTAGATATTGTGAGATTATTCTTCTAAAGCATTAGGAAGACTTGGTAGAATTAAATTGGGAAGGATACAATCTATAGATACTGTGATATTTTTTTGCATTAGGAAGCCTCAAAAAAATTAAATTGGGAAGAATATGGTCTATAGATACTTCCAAGGCACTAGGAAAACTCGATGGAATTAAATTGGGAAGAATATGACTATCAACTAAGGATTAGTGTGGCGATTACTCATAATATAAATTTTTATGGGCATGATGAGTTTATAGTATTGCCATTTGGATTGAAAAATGTGCCAAAAAAATTATGAATTTGATGAAAAATGTGTTCATAAAGCATCTATATCAGGTTGTACTGATATCTTTAGATGATTTATTGATATACTCTCATATTAGGGAAGAGCATAATTGACATTTGCGGACAGTGTTAGAAGTGCTAAGAAATAATTAAATTTATGGGAACTTGTTCAAATGTGACTTTTGTGTCCCTCAAATCCAATATTTTGGACATATCATATCTCTAGAGAGGATTTTTATAGACCCAAAGAAAGTTGAAGCCATATTTATTTGGCTTGCACCCATTAATGTGTCTGAAGTACGAAATTTCATGGGTCTCACTGGTTACTATAGGTGTTTTATGAAGGACTATTCAAAAATTACATATTCTACTACTAAAATTTAGAAGAAAGAAAAATAGTTCAAATGGACGGATAACTGTGAGACCACTTTTGAAATAAACTAGCAAAAAAACCAATTCTTGAGATACTAGATCCTTATAGGAACTTTACAATGTGTATTGATGCTTCATTAGAAGGTTTGGAAGGGGTATTATCCCAATATGAAGTTGTCATAGCATATGATTCTATAAAACTCAATAAACATGAGGTAAGTTATGCTACACATGATCTAGAGTTAGCAGTAGTGGTATACGCTCTCAAGATCTAAAGATATTATCTACTAGAAAAACATTTTGAGTTAAGGATAGACCATCAGAGTTTAAGATACATATTTTATCAACCTATGCTAAATGCAAGTCAACTAAGATGGGTAGAATTCCTAGCAGAATATGAATTTGGTATTGAGATATCAAAGTAAAGGAGAATAATATAGTAGAATCCTTTAGTAGAAGAAGGAACGTAGCAGCATTAAACCAAAATCATGTAGACTTGATGGACAAAGTTAGAAAAATGTAATTACAGGATTAGTATTGCATTGAAATTTGGGTTAAAACAAAGAGAAATCCTAAGGAAAACAAGGATTTCAGCATAAAATATGGTCTTTTGTGTTTTAAGGATAGGGTGGTTATACCCAAAATAAATGATTTAAGGAGACTAATTATGCAAGAGGCACATAAATCCTTACTTTGCTCACCTTGAAGGGGTAAAAAGGAGAGAACATGAAAAAATACCTTTTAGTGGTCTGGAATGAAAAATGATATCACTAATTTTATTGCTAGATGCTTAGAATGTTAGAAAAGCTAAACATTAACATTTAGAAGTAAAGTTGTACCCACATGATATACTAATGTAGAAATGGTAGGTTCTATCTATGGATTTCATTGTGGGTTTACCTAATACTAGGTATCAACATGATGTAATTCTTATGGTAGTCAATAAATTGACTAAGGTTGCACATTTTATACCAAGAAACATCAAGGATGATGCATTAGTGGTGGTAAATAGGTTTTTCAAGCAAATATTTAGGTTATATGGGTTTCCTAAAGTGATCATTTTATACGAAGATTCCAAGTTTACTTCAGAATTCTAGTAGGCTCTACATCATGTAGTGGACATAAAGCTTAATATTAGTTTTGCATACCATCTAGATATAAGGACAATTAGAGAGGTTGAACCAAGTACTTGAGAATATATTTTGCATGTATTGTATGGACGAAAAATATAAGTGGGAGGACTATTTAAATTTAGTGGAATTTTCATATAACAATGGGTATCATGCATCCTTGGGAATGACCTCATTTGAATCCTTGTAGGGTAGAATATGCAAAACATCTATATCATGGGATAATCTAGAATATTGGATGGAGATTAGACTAAATACTATCAAAGATATGGAGGAGCAACTCAGAGTGATCTAACAAAGGCTTAAGGAAGTTATAAATCACCAAAAGAGCTATGCTTATATAAAAAGACCATTGAGAAAATTCTCTATGGGATATAGAGTTTTCTTAAGAGTTAGACCCATGAAAATTGTCATCAAGTCAACTAAGTTGGATCCTCATTTTGTTGGGCCTTTTGAGATCATTGATAGGATAAGTCTAGTAGCCTATAGACTTGTCTTGTTGCCCAACCTATCAAAGATCCATGATACTTTCCACACATCCCTACTTAGGAAATATGTTGTTGATCCTACTCATGTTCACAATATATTTAAATTATAGATAGTAGATCCCTCAATCAATGGGGTAAGATCAATGGAGATTCTAGGGTTTCATTCCAAGGGTATGAAGAAAAAACCCTAGATCAATGCAAGATCCAATGGAACCTCTAATCTAAACAATGTGCCACTTGGGAAAATATTGAGGATATGAGAAAGTAATTTCCAAATTTATTTGAATGAAACTTATAATTTATATTACAAGAAACATAGAGAACCGTGTGGAATTATTGTTTTATAAGACTTAGAGGCTTGTTGTATTAAGATGTTTCCTTTGACTATATAGAAGTAAGACATCATCAGTTGTTCCTCTTTATTATATGGTGTTTGATATAAAGCCTTATGTTTTTAAAATACCCTCAACTTGTGGATTTTCCTTAGAATAAATTGAGAGGTTTAAAAATTATAGGATAAAGTATTGTTTTACCATTGTTTGTACAATCTATAGGAAGGAAGCAATAAGTGCAATCTACCTAAGTAGAATCTTCATGTGATAGTGTTGTAAAAGTTAAAAATTTTGGGCCTACTACCTAAACATACTCAAACCTTAATTTGGATTTGGAAGTGTAACTGGTTGGGTAGAGGTTAAAAACACTAAACGTCTTTCAAAATTTTCACTCCCTCTCTATTATTTTCAATGCTTGGATAACTGGAAAGTTTATGTGTAGTAATTAATTATTCTTTCATTTAGATTTAGAAATGGAAAATAATACCTCAAGTTGCTTATCCTTGACCCGTGCCTCCATAACCAGTCCCAAAACAAACAATTTTTATTCTATTACATTTTTGTAAGATTAATAAGTTTGGACATAGGCTTTTGGTTATTACGTTATTGTGACTTAATTATGTCTACCTTAGGATGAAAACATTATTATACCCTCTAATATCGTAGTCTTACATTTTGCAAGTTTGTAAATGGTTATATTAGATACAATTTATATATATATATATATATATATATATATATATATATATTGGAAGTTAAATTGTGAATGAGACATCATATTTCAAGTAGGAATATTAATGTTACTTTATGAATGGTTCATTTCATTATATTGGAAATATATGGGAAGTAAAAAAATGTTTTGTTTTGGAAGGTTATGATGTGTTGAATAGTTATTATATGAGTAATAGTAAAAAAAGAGTTATAAATTAATTTCCTTTTGAGATTTTATTTGAAATACCAAAATGAATAATTCCTAGAGGCGACTCTCCAAATCCCACCAAACCTATTGATCCCTTCCATGTTCCTAACCTAGGCTTCACTCCTTTAAAATTTTACAAGCCCCTAGAAGACATCATTTAGTTGGGAGAGAAATTTCTTAAAAATAAGCTTAATGTTGTCAACCCTATTTGCCCTCGAGCTTTCCCCTCCCATATTTGGTCTGCCATCCACTCTCTTGCTAATGAAAACTCCATCATAGTTAGACTTATAGAAAAAACTTGGGTTTTTTATTTTATTTCATGATTGGTATGTCTCAGAAGGTTTATCATAGCTCTCTAACCAAAACGTTTATGCCTGTGTTTCTAATGTCCCTTGGTTAGACATATTTTTTCAACTTCAAGATTTGTTAAACATGGCCCTCCACAAAAACATTATCTCAGATAACCATTGTAAGTTCATGCTACAGGTCAAACCCTCTTCTGCTCATGTTTGTATTTTTTACTTACTCCCTAAAATTCACAAGCCTCAGCTCTTTGGGATACCTATCTGCTCTTACTCTGGTTTTATGCTGGAACTCACTTCGAAATGGCTTCATAATTTTCTTATACCCATTATTTTGGAAAAAAAAAATCACTCATTGGATTTCATATCCTTAATTAAGGATTTACGCATCTATTCCTTTCCTCAAGATGTAACTATGTTCTCCTTTTATGTCAAGAGCTTATATCCTAGCATCCCAACTGTGAAAGGTCTGTTAGCTCTTTGATATTTTTTGAAGGATAAATTTAATCCAACTAAGATGAACTTCATCATCCGGCTTGCAGAACTAGTGTTAACACAACACTACCTAGAATTCAAGGGTAGAATCTATAGATAGATCAGAGGAACAACCATGGGGAGTAACTTTGTAGTAGTTTATGCTTGTCTGTTTCTTTACTATCTCTAGGAACACATTTGTGTTAATGTTGTTGTGAACAATATTTTGTTCTACAAAAGATACATTGATGATGCCATTGGTGTTTGGCATGGCTTGAGGGAAAAACTTGATAGCTTTTTGGCCACTTATGGATATTTCTACCCGAGCATTAAAATATCAGCATCTATTTTAGATTCAAAAGTGACTTTGCTGGATACTACTTTTTTTTAAAGGACTTGATTTTGTTCATACAGGGATTCTATGTACAAAGTTATTCCAAAAACCAATGAACATCTATCAATACATTCTAACTTCTTCTCATCATCCTATCCACCAGTAGAAGACCTTCATTTTAAGTGAGCTCAACAGGTTCTTAGTCAAAGAAATCTCGAGAAAGGGCTTTATTTATGTTAAAAATAAGTTTTTTAATAGACTTAGAGCTAGAGGGTATAAGATTAATTTTTTGCTTTCGCTATTTGAAAAAGTCAAATTTGATGGAAGACCCTCTCTCCTAGCTAGAGTTCTTGAAAGAGCTGCACACAAACAAGGCACCAAAGCCAAACATGTTCCACTTATTTTGAAGTTAGACAATTGTGATTTTGCTAGGAGTTTGCACTTGGGCAAAGATGTTATTTCTCCCATGTTCAAAAAGTGGAGTAAGGATAGGCAACTTAAACATATTGCATGAGCCATCATCTGTTGGAGGAATCATAAACCTCTATCTTTGCAAGAATAAATTTTTGTAAGGGGACCTTTTTCCATATTGTTTCTCACATTTTTTAATATGCCTTTGTAACAGGGGGGGTTGGGGGTTAAGTCTGGGAATATTTAATATGTATGTTTTGCCATTTGGTCTATAAACCTGTGGTTTTTATTTAATGTTTGGGAATAATGTTTTGTCCCACATGCATTACTTTTTGGCCCCCCTAGAGTTAGGACTATAAAAAGAGGATATTATACCTCTCTAAGAATCACACTCCTCTAATGAGACCCAAAATATTGAAATGCGTTTGGAGTTTTTTAGTTGTATAATTCTTTTTTCGGAATAAAAATTCTTTTTTAGCATTTTTGTTCCTTCCTAACTCGTTCTTTATGTTCTATATTTAAAATTATTTTCCTTCTGTTTCTATATTTCTCTAAAAAACCCCATTAAAAACATCTTGTTGTGGTTATTATGCTCTTCACTTGCCACGTAACACGATTTGGTGAACCAGAAAGCCTCCAACACTAGTAGTATACTCTTCACTTGCCGCGTAATGCGATCTAGTGAATAAAAAACTAGCACATATGTTTTTAATAGAGTACTGCTACACCATGTTTCCTTCTAAGTTATCTAGAGGCTTATGTAGATAAGTGAAACTAATATAGAGATAACTATGGGGTTATCTCATACAAAACTATATTTTACAATGATGGGATGAAACAAAATAAATTCTTATTAGTTCTTCCTAAGTTTTTTATGGAAAGGTAAAAATATTATGGAGAGAAGTATGGGCTTCTCTCAAGCATAAGTTGCTTTATTTATTGTAAGATGTATTTGCACAAGTAAAGATCATGTAGGAATGCATTCATCATTATGAGCTATCTTGATCCCCTACCTCACCAAACTGTATGTTGAAAAGAAGAAAATAAGCAATTCCAATGTGAAGAAAAGTAAAGATTGTGTATATGTATATTTAGTGTATAAAGGCCTTGTATAGAAGTCGTTTGATTTTAAGTGATTATTAAATGTGAAATATATAAATCATAAAGGTACATTGTTATTTTAGGTTATGGAATAACTCATGTATACTATGAAAGAATTTAAAACCTTGGATTTGGACATGCTTTAATATTAGGTGAATTTGATTTGTAAATATTTTCTTCTATATAAAATTATGAATTGCTACTATGAATAAAAGGGAATAAGATATTTTATGGATAAAATGAGAGCAATTGAATTATCATTTTGTGATAATTAAATTTAGTGTTTAATGTGTGACATTAAAATAGAATATGCTTATGGAAAAAAGTGTAAGAGATATTGCGTTTGCTTATGAAAGTAATTGGAAGGCTTATGATAGAATTTTTATGAGATTAATTATTTTTAATATTATAATACCTTTAGATAAAGTTTATTCTTACTTTGAAATGCTTTATGCTATTGTTATATGAAATAGAAAAGTTATATTCATTTTTATCTATTATTTCCAATTAAGCATGTTAAACATATTATATCATTGTTTATAAGAGAGAGATCAAGGTTTATTTATAATTGAATCTTTGCTTTATGAAAGAGTGATTTTCCTTGGGCAAAACATAAAGCATTACTAGAACCCTAGAGTCGAGTTGTTCCAAATACTAGGGAAAGTTGTAGGAAGCAACACCTAAGATTATTACAATGGTTACATCTAGAGTAGTGAGGCTCAGGTGTACCCCAAAGTGGGGAGGCTTTGGGGAGAGTCATAATTAGTGATACTAGAACTAGAATTCCTATCATAGAGGCTAGGAATCCATTCACAAAGTAATATAAGTGATGGCACCTTGAATGGGTAGGTTTGGGTGTCCGTACAAATTATCACGCGAAGTGATAATAGCCTTAATTATCCCACCATAGAGGTGTGGTAATTAAGCACTAATAGTTAACTCACCATGGAGGTGTGATAACTACACTTTAAGGAATTACACCAGAGAAAACCTACATAGATGGACTTATGTATGATGAAGGAATTGACATTCCCTTTATTTAAAGACTAAGAAGGGATAATCCTTATGGTTTGGTCAAGTTGTCTTGTATTCAAGGAACATATAAGAAATGTGGGTTGACCACTGAGTCATCCTTTCAAATCATGAAGGTTTATAAAGGTTAAACCTAAAAATATGGGATGTTGGTCTATCCTATCCACTTGAGAGTCATTTGTAGCAACAAGATATCAAAAGTGGTTATGCCTTATTAATATTGAAAGATGATTGGGACTTCTTTATGAACCTTAATTGGAATTATATATATATATATATATATATATATATATATATATATATATATATATATCTTAGGGGTTGGTTGAATTGGGTTGTTACATCAAGATATATGATCTTGATAGGAAGGATATCTATAATTTTAGAGTGGCTAATCCAATTGAACAAAGTTGTACTTATATATATATATATATATATATATATATATATATATATATATATATATATATATATATATATATCTTAGAGGTTGGTTGAATTGGGTTGTTGCATCAAGATATATGATCTTGATAGGAAGGATCTCTATAATTTTAGAGTGACTAATCCAATTGAACAAAGTTGTGCTTGGGCTCTTTTTGCTTTTCTAGAATAATTTTTTGAGGGTTTTTAGTATTTATGTTGTTATCTGGCGTGAATCGATTATCTTATTTTCCACAACATGTTAATTCTTATATTATCATTTTGGACTAAAGGAAGAGGAATTTTCTTCCTCCTTTTTAATATTTAATTACCCCTATATTGGAGGGCAACTTATATTTTTTTAGTGAGATAGACCATATAATCAAAGGAAGAGACGTGGGTCATCTCTAAGGGGTATGAAAGTTGTTCCTATAAGTTTCGTATGAAGATATGCAAAAGGTCTCTAGGTGGGGGGTCAAAAAGGAAGTTTTCTAATCAATGCCCTCCACTAGGGTATAAATTCATTGAGAGACTTGATTTTACCGTACTTCAGCTAATACAAGTCATCAAATAACACTTTTTTGCAATATAAGCAACAAAAATTTGTATACACATTTCTACAAATTCAGAAAATATTTTGATTGAATTATGAGGAAACTCTAAAGCCTCACCACCAAGTCTAGAAGGAATTTTTTAACAACAATACCCCATCATGTGTGATGTCATGGCATGCAAATCTAAATATTTGAAGGTGCTCTATCTAGTCACCCTCTTCTCTATATATCTAGAACTTGGGTAGCACAAAGCTCAAGCAATATGGTTTTATTATTAAGGTAGGATTTATGGGTTCATTACAACAATATTTATAAGCATCCTTTTTAGTTGTGCCTCCTTATATGGAAACTAGTTGTTTAAACTTGAAATTTTATTTTGCAAGTTGTTCTAGTTTAGAATTTAGATCTTGGAATCTAGAGTAAGGAATTGGAGGTACCATAAATTGAGGTTAGGAGATCATCAAAGGATAGTATTATGAATTTGGGTGGGTTGACCTAAAAGGGATAAACTTATTATTAGATACACGGTTATTAGGGAGAAAATTAGAAGAGGGGATAGTAGAAGTTGACACCTGTGAAAAGTGTATGTTGATGAAGGGGTTATAAGCTATAATATTTGCTATATTAAGCATACTAGCAAACACATCTACATTTTGGACATGTTAGACACTCACAGGTTGAGAAATAGGATGGTTCAATCTAAATGGTTTCAAATTGAGGGTTAGGGACCCTTCATTTCTTGAATATGATAGGATGCTAGGGGGCCTACCCTCTATGGTTTTTGTAATTATGAGGGGATTAGAACTTGTTTTATATTGATTTAGATGGACTGAAATCTAGATATAGGGACCCATTTGAAGGTTCCCTTTGCGATCTCATAGGATAAGACCTAGGGTACAGTGAAATATCCAAAAGGGATTTCTCTATAACCAAATTGGTGAAAGGATCTTCTTCAGTCATAATGACTCTATATTATTTTCCTATTTCCTCTAAGGAAGTTTGGTAAATGGTGCATTGACTTAAAAACCACTTAATCCTATTGGTTATGCATAGAGGAAAGAGCACCAGAGGGAGGATTTTCATCATCCTATTCCTTTTCATAGATATGATTCTCAATAACCTTTGGATTTTGAATAAGCTCACATAGTGAATTAGGATTTTGTACCATTTTATGTGCAATATTTTTAGTAATATATGGTGGTTCAACCATGTCCAAGGGAGTTTAGTTAATTAATTTTATTTCTAGAGTACATAGAACAAATATGCGATGTTTGAGATCCTTATGTCACCTTGGAATAAAAAACTCCTTATGACTCCCACCAACCCCTCTTAATATACTATCCAAGGGAGATAATCCTCCCAGAGATTTGTATGTTTACTTAAGGGGTCATTAACCTTCCCCCAATAGGACTAAATTTTTTTTTGTGTTATTGTTATCTTAACTTAATGTGATTTAACTAAAAAAATAGATTAAGGTGGTTTTTATTAAAAAATTTATGAAATTCATCTTTGTTAAAGGTTAGGCTTGGTCAAGAAGGTAGGATGGGGATCCAAGTGGTTTTTCACATTGGGTTCATCAAATATATGGGCAGCCAAAAGGGAATATAAAAGAGGTGTTGGCATCAATGGGTCCTCTATCCTTTGGGATCCCACACTTAGATGAGAGGGTATTGCTATTGTACCATCATTTTCATGTTTCCTAAGCTCTTATCTTTGGTGAAAAATAATAAAGTTGGGTTCACCAGGGGTAGTTTTTTTATTTCCCTAAATCTAGTTTCATGTGTTAATTTTGTAAAACACCTAAGTTTTCTTGCTAACCTAATTCCCAAATTCAAAAGTTTTATAGGTCAATGTAACAAAAAACAATAGTGTAGCAAACACGTCCTATATGCAATTCTAATTTTTGATGCTAGTTTTAAAATGTAGCTTTGTGATATAAAATGTTTATTTCAAACAAAGATGCAAACAAAAAAACTAGCTCAATCAAGATCTACATGTAATTTTATTTCAAATGCCTAATTGAAAAACAAATGAAAAATGGTAATATTGGGTCAAAGAGGCCTTTTTGTTGACTATAAATAATTGATATACTTAACAACATATGTTACTAAATATGAAATAAAAATGCATTAAAAAAAATACAATCATACAAGAGCTACCCTAACATGAAAAATTTTCTTCAATGATTACTAATCCTAGGCCAAGATGAAAAAGAGAACTTTTAATTTTAAAATTTCAAGGAAAGGGTGGAAGAGGAAAGAAAGAAAACATAATTTATCCAAGATGCAAATACTACATGCATTTTTTGTTTCAATGTCTAAATATGTATTGAAGATCCTAAGTTATTTTGGATAAAAATACCTTTTAATGCATTATCAAAGACAACCAAAAAACAATAAGGAAAAAAGGCATCCTAGTCCTTTTATGCTAAGCTTCTTTGCTTTCCATATTTTGTTGTGCTCCTTTTGGAAGAAGTTTGGCTATTCATTTATCCCACAAAATCACAAAGACAAAAAGAAACTAAAAGAAAATGTATCTCTTTTTATTTATTTTTATTTGTGTTAAGACTAGAGAGGAAGGAAATTACACATAATGGAAATTTTAAAATTTCCATTGTAGTGATTAATCACATAATATCTACAAGCAATATTTATTAAAAATGTAGAAAAAAAAAGATGCATAATTCAATAATGCAATAAATAAATGCATGAAATTTTAGAATCTTTTGTGTAGAATTTTGAACAAGATTAATTGAAGATGTAAGATTAAAAACACCATTACCTAGGATTCCTTTTTAAACAAGTTAATACATGATAAAAGCAATTTATAACTAAGAGTTCCTTTTAGCCAAATGAATGAAATGTGCAAATTTAAAGATACTTACAACTAATTTTTCTTTCTAAAGTTAAAAGGGAATAAGAATTTTGAATCAATGTAACCTATTACTAAAGTTCCTCTTAAGGAAAATGCAAGACTAAAGAGATTTTAAACTTAATATTGTTGGAAATTTGAGCAAGTTTTGTTATCATTGATTTCAAGAGGTTGATGTCCAAGTTTTGTCGTCATTTGTGTCAGGTGGTTTTTTTTTTTTTTAAGCGAAAACCCCCTTGTGCGGCCGCCTTGGTCTGAGAGACCACGAACAGGGGGTTCTACACCATCAAAGTCACTCGGGAGTCACACCCGACCCTGCCCGCTCCAACATTATCAATTGGATTTTGGATTCCTAATTCAGCTTTTTGGTAGGGTGGAGATTTGAACCTGGGACCTCCTTTGGAGGATTGCCCTCTCCTCTCCAACTCACCTACAACACCTAGGTAAAACTAATTTATAGTGGAAAACAACCCTTTCGAGGTGCCACTTTCAACAGGTTGGACATGGGAGGAATGGAGCCTTGTCGGCCACTACCAGCACATAGGACATTCCTAACTATAACATATATCTGCAAGATGAAGACAAGGGGAATGGAACTTGAGTTGGCATTTACCAGCACCCAGGGCATTTACCACTACACCACAACAAGCAGATTAACTAATTTATAATGGAAAACACCCCTTTTGAGGTGCCACTTTCAACAGGTTGGGCATAGCATGAATGGAGCCTTGTCAACCTCTACCAGCACATAGGACATTCCTAACTATACCATATATCTACAGGATGGAGACAAGGGGAATGGAACCTAGGTCAAGCCTCTACCAGAACCCAGGGCATTTACCACTACACCACAACAAGCATATTAAAACTAATTTATAGTGGAAAACACCCCTTTCGAGGTGCCACTTTCAACAAGTTGGGCATAGGAGGAATGGAGCCTTGTCGGCCTCTACTAGCACATAGGACATTCCTTACTATACCATATATCTACAGGATGGATATAAGGGTAATGGAACCTAGGTCGACCTCTACCAGCACCCAGGACATTTACCAGTGCACCACAACAAGCATATCAGGTGGTTTTTTATAAAAGGCAAGGAAGTAATTAAAAGAAATACGATATAATATTTATTTTAAATATTATATGCCTAAAAGAGGCCTAAAATTTTGAAGACCCAAGGAAGGAGGAGCAGGTTTAAAAAGAAATAATAATATTATAATATTTAATATTTTAATATTTTGGTCAAAAGGATGAGGTGAAGAAAATGAGGTTCAAGGAATCATTAAAACAATATTTCCTTGAAAAAAACCCATTGAGCAATTTTTAAAGGATTTAATTTTATTTATTTAAATTAAAATATTTTAACCTATCGTTAAAATTTTAAAACCAAAGGCACCAAAGTTTTTAAAAGGGTTTTAAAATTTAAATTTAAATTTTAAATTCAAAATTCAAATTTAGTCCGATGAGTTAAGTGCAAAGGAAAACGTGTATAAAAAGGGGAAATCAATTTTCATTTTATTCCCTCATCTATGCTATGCTAGGGATATATGTGATTTTTCATGCGCTGCTTTGCTAATTGATAAGAGAGAATTTGTGGCTTTAAATTTTTTAATAGGCAGTCATTGGTTGAAGTGCAAGTGACAAGGTTGAAAGGTTCCATAGTATTGTGTAGCGCAGTCGGTGGCCAAAGACTTGCTAAGGCGCTCGCACAGTAGAGGTTGTGGTTTCGAATCCCCACGTAACTTGTTTTGTGAAGGAGGAAGTCATTTTTTTTTGTTCACCAAATCCTACAAAGGCATAAGGGAGTGTGCATGAACTAACGTTCACATGTGGGCATGTAGCCCAATAGTGGCCTAGCTTTGGGCTAAGGCATTCAGTAGCAGTTGGTCGTGGGTTCAAGGCCAAAGACTAAGGTAAACATTTTTTAATTATTATTTAATTTCATCGAAATATTGGGAAGTGCAAGTTTTATAAAGACCACATGATATTTTTCCATAGTGGAATGCATAGGGAGTTATAAGGTAAATTATAAATTATTTTATAATTTTATTACTTAGAAAAATAAATAAAGGTTTGGATGTTATTTTAAAATTTTGGAGTTATAAGGGTTAATAAAAGAATTTTATTTTTATATATTGGATGTTATTTTGAAATGTTGGATTTTATAAGGGGTTAGTAAAGGAACTTAATTTTTGAATATTATTTTGAAATATTGGAGTTTATAAGGTGTTAGTAAAGGATCTTGTTTTAAATATTATTTTGAAAGTTTAGAGATTATAAGGTGTACTTGAAATTTGATATTTTTGTATGGTGAAATAATTATTGGGGAGAATATTTGTGTGGAGATTTTGAGATAGGTTGTTTCTAACTAACCTTGAAATTGGCAAAGAGGATTTAATTGTGATTAAGAGAGGTTTTGAAGACATATCTCCATCAAATCAAAAGGTATGGGCACATCTTCCTTATGAGTGAAATATTGTTGGATTGAATGTTGTGAAATGCAAAGTCGGAGTGAAAAAGATTGTTTAACAAGCATTGTTAGAAATTTTTGAGTGAGTGTTCATGTGCATGATTTGTGGATGTTGAAAGAACATTAGTATCATTGTTATGTGAAATTGAGAACTATCTTGAACTAGGGTTTGTAAAACAACATGAAGATCATTGTTATGTGAAATTGAGAACTATCTTGAACTAGGGTTTGTGAAATAATATGAGTATAATTGTTAAGTGAGATTGAGAACTATCTTGAACTAGTATTTGTAAAAGAACATGAGTATCATTTTTATGTGACATTGGAATCATCTTGAGTCAAGGTTTGAGTTCAATAGTATGATTTGTTGGAAGTATAGTGAAACACCTGGTTAGGGTCTGTAAGCAAGTTGTGTTTCATTGAGTGGATGTTTGAGTGATATTTATTGAGCATTATTGATTGAAAGCATTGGAGTGATAGTTCAAGTTTTGTGAAACAAATTATACTTTATTTTTGAATTGATTTAAAATAGAGTTTGAAAGTAATAGAGTATTTTGTTGAGTACAAAATATTGTGAGTGTAAAACATATTGAGTCTTTGATCATTCTATATATGTTTATATGGTTAAAAATATTTTGAGTGAATCTTGTTTGTGTAAGTTGAAAAGGTTTTCTGAAAGAGATTAAGTTGAGTTTTGTAATAAAATATTGCAATTGTTTGAGTAAGCTTTTGTGAAATCTTCTGAACATATTTGAGTAATTCCTAGAGGGGACTTAAGGACAAATGTGAGTAAACTTTTATGAAAGCTTAAGGATAGAACTAAGCAACATTTTGTAAAAGCTTTTTGACCAGATTTGAGGTAAGTCTTGGCGAAGAATTGTTGAGCAGATTTAAGATAAGTCTTGGCAAAGAATTGTTGATCAGATTTGAGGTAAGTCTTGGCAAAGAATTGTTGAGCAAATTTGAGGTAAGTCTTAGAGAATACTTTTTGAGTAGGTTGGACAAGTTATAGGGAGAGCTTGTTGGACATATTTGAGGTAAGTCTTGGTGAAGACTAGTTGAGAATATTTGAGGCAAGTCTTGGAGAAGACTGTTTGAGTAGATTGGAAAAGTTCTAGGGAGAGCTTGTTGAATAGATTTGAGGCAAGTCTTTGAGAAGAATTCAGAACAAATTGAGCAAGTTATTGAGATAACTTATGGATAGATTTGATTTAAGTCTTGGTGAATACTTGTTGAGCAAATTTTAGGTAAGTCTTAGTGAATACTTGAGAGTATATTGAGCAAGTTCATGAGTGGAATTGTGGATATATTTGAGGCAAGTCTTTGAGAAGACTTGAGAGAATATTGAGCAAGTTATTGAGAGGAATTGTGGATAGATTTGAGGTAAGTCTTTGAGAAGACTTGATAGTAGAATTGATTGATTGATTTGTTCAAGCTTTGAGTTAATGCTTGGGGCAGATCTAAGCAGGATTAATTTGTGATTGGATCAAGATTTGTGTTAAGGATTGAGGATAGATTTGAGGATATATTTTGGTGCATATTTGAGGGCATATTTGTGCCAAACTAGATATAGTTTTGAGAGAATATTTTTTCTAGACAGAGGATAGTGTTTAGTGCATATTTGAGACAGAGATTGATTAGAGTTGAGAGTAGGCTTTGGAGGTGATAGAGCAGAGTAAAATAGTCTCCAGTGGATAGAGATCCATTATACATGGTAGTGAGGATAAAGGTCTTCTGAGTGTGAATAAATGTCTTCTATGGAGAGAGATCCAGAAGCCAATGTAGTGGAGGTAGTAGTCTTCTATAGGATCATTAACCAGAGCAGAGGAGGAGTTCTCCTATGGATAGATATCCATGTACCAGCAGAGGGTAAAGAGTTCTCCTATGGATAGATATCCACACACTTTATTAGGGGATTGGTGTATCATTTGGATAGAGATCCTTAAAAATTGTAATAGGGAAGGATTCCCAAGAGATTTGTTGAGAAAATTTTAGTGAAAGCTTTTCTTCATGGAGTAGCCCACATTGGGTGAACCATGTTAAATTGTTGTCTATATTGTGTGTGATTATTTATGCATTGATTTGATTACTATTGTTGATATTACAATTGATATATTGGATAATATTGTTTGAGAAAGAAAATTAAAAGTTGGTCTTATACTGTTCACTCCCCCCCTCTTAGTATAAGCTTGTGTTATTCAAAGATTCTTTAAATAAGATTTGACTTAGTCCCCAATGGATTTAAGGACACAACATCAAAGATGCATAGGAATAATATTATTTTTAGGCCATAATAAAAGTAAAAGATCCTATGACAAATATTACTTTTAGTTCCAACATGAAATAGAAAAATATTATGACCAAGGTTCCTTTTTAATGCCAAGATGAAATAAAAAGATCCTATAACTAAAATTCTTTATAATTCTAAAATAAAAACAAAATATGTTATGAATAAGTTTATTTTAATGCTAATATGAAATCAAAATATCCCATGACTAAGATTCTAAATGAAAACAAAAGATCTTATGACAAAATTTCTTTTAATACCAAGATGAAATCAAACCATCCTATGACTAAAATTCCTTTAAAATTCAAAATGAAAGCAAATGATCTTATGACTCAGTTTATTTTAATTTCAAATGAATCAAAGATATGGAATAAATTATTTCTTTCTAAAATCAAAGGGAATAAGGATGTAAAATCAAGAAAACCTATTACTAAGGTTTCTTTTAACAACTTGAATGAAAATTCAATATTGAAGAGTTTTTTAAATTAAGATTTTTTAAATAATATTTGTTTTAATACAAGACACAACACCAAAGTGGCTTAAGACTAAGATTATTTTAATGAAAATATGAAATCAAAATATCCTATAACTAAGATTATTTTTAATGCCAAGATGAACTTAAAAGATCCTATGACTAAGACTCTTTTTAACAAGGTTAATTTAAAGATGCATAATCAAAGGAACCTCTATGACTAATATTCCTTGTTAATTCCAAATGAGTTAAGGATTACTATATTAGATAAACTTATAAACTAATAAACTAATATTCTTTTTCAAAATGAAGTGGATTATGGAACTTCTAAATCAGAAACCTAAAATACATATCTTGAAGTTTCTTATATATTTGAACAAAAAACTCTTAAAATAGAAAAACTAGTTAGATTTTACCTATTTTGGGAAGAATGGAAAGCATGAACAAAAACCTCAAAATTTTCTTTGGGAACTATGCAAATAATAAAGAAGTTGGAAAAATGTCATGCAGCAAAAAAAACACCATATGACCATGAAAATGTCATATGGCTGCAAAAATCTTGTATGGTCATGAAATGCCATGCACCTTACAAATGAAAAATAGAAAGTAGCTACAAAATCACCATGGACCCATGAATTTATCCATAAAATAATAAATAAAAAATAGATACCAACAACTGAAATAAAACAAAAAATATTATTAGCAATTTGGGACTTGTTCTTTTGATGTAGAACAACAAACTAGCTTGATCAAAGGACCAAGGACTAACATTACCATTTAATATTTTAAATAGCTTAAAATTGGAAATAACATAAATACAAAACCATATGATTGAGATTAATAAAATAAATATAAAGTAAAGAGGTGGGAAGAAAGGAAGATGACTTTCCCAAGTCAGAACTCCAAGATGAAGGTTCAAGCCTACAATTTTAGTAGAATTATCATATTGTAAGGATGCCTCAATGAATCTCCTCTCAAAACTAATGCTAAATTCTACTTTGCCACAAAAGGAATGCTAATGTCTACTTTTGAATGCATAAAAGAATCACTAATAATCTATGTGCAAAAATATCTATCATGTCTATTTCCCGAATTTAGGACCCCAAGGTCCCTTTATAAAACAAAAAATATGCTTTAGAATATCGACCAGAAGTGCATAGAAAAACATACATATATAAATATATATACTAGTAAGCTTTTCAAAACATCCCCAAAAAATAGAAAAAAATATCTAAATATCCTTTAGAGGATGATAGAATCCTCAATGATGTTCATAATCCAACTCATCTTGTTCACACTATTTTATACATACATACATATGTATATATATATATATATGTGTGTGTGTGTGTGTGTGTGTGTGTGTGTATGTATATATATATGTATATGTATATATATACATATACATATACATATATATACATATACATATATATATACATATACATATATATACATATACATATATATATATATATATATATATATATATATACATATATATACATATATATACATATATATACGTATATGTATATATATATATATATATGTATGTATATATATATGTATGTGTATATATATATGTATATATATATATGTATGTGTATATATATATATATATATATATATATATATATATATATATGAGACTTCAACTACATCTCATCTAAAATCTCAAAAAATACTCTTCCTTCTTTCCATATTTTGCTCAACTTCAATATTTTCTTACAATTAATTATTTATTTTTTATGTAACACAAATTTTATACCATAAAATAAATTGTTTTCTCTAAGTATTAATTATTGGGGGTAATTCATATCTATTAAAACATTCATTTGGATAGTAATTTTATCTTATGGTTTCATGTATGTTTATTAAGCATTGCACATACTAGTAAGCTTTTCAAAAGATCCCCAAAAAATACAAAAACATATATAAATATCCTTTAGGGTACAATAGAATCCTCAAAGATGTTCATATTGGAAAAAATTAGATGCCTTTAAAGCACATCTAAACACCCTTTAGGGCATAATATATTCCTTATATATATTTATCTTGGGGTAAGTACAAAGGCTTTATGATCTATCACTTTCATGCCACATCTAAATATCCTTTAGAAAAACATAGACAAAGGCATTTTTCTTGGGGGAAATCCAACAACTTTATGGAACATCTACCACCTTCATGGTACATCTACCTCCTTTATGGCATATTTTATGTCTTTTTGTCACATCTAAATACTCTTTAGGGAAAAACGGATTTATGAAGAACTTTTACTTGGGGTAAACCTAATTGCTTTATGGTATATCTATAATATTCATGGCACATCTACCACCTTCATCACACATCTACCATATTCATAGAACATCTACAATATATTTGTGATATAATTATATCTTTGCAATGCCTATATATCACATCTAAAGTCCCCTTAAGCACATATTATATATACATAATTGTATCATAGTAGTGCCTATATGGACACCTAAAGTCCTCCATGTCTATCTCTTTTTGCACATAGCCATATCATAAACTGTATGGTGGAAGTGCTTACATGGAACATCTAAATTCTCCTTGGACACATACATTTTATACATAATTGTATTTTAAACTATATCATAGTAGTGGCTATATGATACCTCTAAAGTCCCCATAGACATATATTTTTATTCATAATTTTATTATAAACTATATCATAGTGGCACCTATATGGTACATTTAAAGTCCCCTTGGGTACATCTCATTTATACATGTGTATCATAATTGTATCATAGTAAAATATTATAAAACATATCTTAAAATCCTCTAGATATTTATAGTTACCCATCATAGTTTCCATCACATCATATCATCATACATCAAAACATCACAATTATCCATCGCCATGCAAACCACATTATATCATCTAATTATCCATTAAGAGAAGAGTCATTGATTAGTATTTGTATACTATAATCACAATATGTATACATCATATGCTATATCATGTTATTATCACCATTTTTTATGCTAACCAAAACTATGGAATTCACCATAGTCATGTACCACTTGGCCTGAAGGCTAAGGATGGTGGATTATAGACTATAAGTCTACCAAACCAACTAGTATCACTCTTGCATGTCTGTTGATGTCTCTATTTATACCTAGTGTTGCTTTGCTAATAAGACCACCATCATCACCTATAGGCTTACTACTTTCTATGTTAGGGTATCTTACTTTACCTTTAACACTAACTAGGGTGATCTACTAGTGCTAGTACCCCCTATAGTGATGCTTAGCATAAATCCTATATATATTAGAATAATTATAGCTCTTGGGGTAGCTATTATATCTCTTCATAATGATGTCATTACTTAACTAGTGACATCACTAGTCATTGCACTAACCTATCCCTCCATCCTAGTATACTTTATTGGGCTATTGATAGTCTGACCACCATAATTGATGTGAGGCATCCAAATGTTTACAATAATAAAACATAAAAAATTATGTGCAAGAATTTCAATAATTGTTTGGATAACTTTTCAACTATGTATAAAAGAATAGGAGAGATGAATATGAAGAGGATACATGGTAAGAAAAGGAAATATATCAAAAGGAAAATCATGAATATAGATGGTGTAAGAAAATTAGAAAGCACCCAAGCAAATAAATACTAAAACAAGCAAGTGTAATGAGATAAAATTTGTATTTGTATTGAATTTGTATGGGAGCCTTAGTCTCCTATTTTTACAACAATGATATCCTCGATGTGCAGGGGTTACAAAAGTGTGTTTGCTTTCATATTACAATGAGAAAAAAAATGGAAAACCCCCTTTGTTTTCTTATCAATAGAATGTGGGTGCCATGAATCTTATTTACTCTAATCATATTGTTGGATGGGTTTGAATATCCTTGCGGGCCATCCTTGCTTCATCAGCCTTCAAAAACCTATCACCTGCACACACATGCTTGCAAACATAAACAAAAAAGGAGGTTAGTAGCACCTATTTGATATGCATAAAAGAGGCTATAAAACCTTGAATTGAAATGCTTGCAAAACTCAAAATTATGTGTAAAATATAGAAAATATTAAATTTGATACCTTGTTGACTTACATGTTTTGATATGGATTTTTTGATGGTTGAAACTACTCCTAAGCAAATGTAATACTGCATTTTGATATGGTCAAATGTAAGGTTGTATTTGTAATTGTCTGGTTAAATGCAAGGCTACATTTATCCAAATTCAAGGTTGTTTTTCTACCTATGTAAATATAGTTATGTGTTTAGGACTGACTAGAAGAAGGCTTGAGATGGCTCCTTAGCTTTAATGGCTCGACCTCTAAGAATGTTGATGTCCTCCTAGCATGATTTGGGCAACATGATGGTATGATTTTAGTCCTTTTTGTTAATTAAAATTGTGGATATTTTATAGGATTTTGAGATACAATGGGGGAAAGGATAGGTGTAAATCTAGGTCTACCAAGTGGCAAGGATTGGGCAGCCTCCTATCCTAGGCAGTTCGAGTGAGTTATCCAGGGTGTCTCACTTAGGTGGAGTGGTGGCATGTGGGTAGGTGGGAGTGGAGTGAGGTGTGTGAGATATGGCAATGGGAGGGGTAGAGGTGGCTAGGACACTTGGATAGTGGAGAGACAAGGAATCCTAGGCAGATTTTCCAAATTTTATAAAATCTACAAAATAGGATAATGTGCAGTAAATTATGCCTAAGTTAAACCTTAGGCACATTTTTACTATGTAAATTTGTGATATGGGTGGTTTTTTTGGAGTTTTAGGATTTGGTATCTACAGATTCCCCTTTTTGTACCACATTATGAAAAAACAATGCAATGCAAAAATAAGAGACATCTAGATTTATTTGGTAGAGGGATTGACTAATTTTTATTTCCTCGATGCGAGAGGACCGAATGACTCTTGGAAATTTTGATTTTGGATTACCACCTCAAGTGGTGAATGGGTGCAATATGAAATAAATTAACCCAAAATCCACTAGATAGAATTATTATGGTATGGTGTGATGTGATAGATGCAAATATCACAAATAAAAATCAAGTTGTTTGCCCCAATTTTGGGGTAGGTATGCCTTGTCAAAACTTAGCTTTTGGTAAAATTATGAGCAATTTTATCATTTATAAATATCATAGTGCATACCAATTTACAGTTTGTAAAGGTTTCTACTTTTGCAACCCCACAGAGAGGGTTTGATGGTTTCCTTGAGAAAATTTTCTTGAATGTAGTTGCATTCCAAAATTGATTTACCAAATTGATTCAATTTACAACAATATGAAACTAGATGATGTGATTGGTGCATAGATGAATTTATTTGATTGTTTTATGAGGTTTTGTAGCCTTTTGGGATGTATTGAAATATTGTTTTGGCTTTTGGGTCCAAACACAAGTCTGTGTTTGAGATTTTCCAAATGCAAGACTATGTTTGCACACTGCCAAATGCAGACCTACATTTGGTAGGCATGTTCAAACATAGGTCTACGTTTGGAAGTGCATTTTTGTTGGAATATATTACATTATTTGGTTCTATACTAATGTACCATCATGGGTACATATTTATATTAGGAGTATATTAGGAGTTAAGTACTTTATTAAAGCAATGTAATAAATGCACAAGTGTTAGAATGTGCAATGATGTAAATGTGCATGTAGTCCACATGTACATGAGTCCTTAGAATAGAATAGTGAGGTGTCATAGGAATATTGAAGGTAAAGAGTTGCATCTCATTATAAATAGGCCTTCATAGAATAGAAGAGGAGTGAATTTTGGAGTGTATAGGTAGAGTAGTTGTAGTTACAATGTAGATCCATTTTGCAAATATGGAGAGGTTGTGACCTCCATTGGAGAGCATTGTATATTTTTATGAGCTTTCATATATGAGCATTTCTTGAGCATTGTATCAAGTTTTCTATCATATTTTCATGTATATTAGTTAGCCATTATCATAGTTATAACATTTCATGCTTATTTCCATACTTGTGGTTGCATTTCCTTTAAGTTTAAAGCTTCAAAATCTAACAGTGGTATCAGAGCATATGGTAGATCAATAGGAAATAGAGAGAAGCCACAAGAGAGATTGAGAGGAGATTGTAAATCTCATTTTTCATATTTCTAAAATTTACTATTGGCTAGAATTTTTCCATAAAGTTGCAGAAAAACTTGTGAAGACTAGAACTCAACATTGAATCCACTAGATTGGCAATCCAACTAGTGAAGATTGTTTTTTATAGATTTACAAAAATTTCTATTTCTAATATTTTATTGCAGAAAATTAACTCCTAGAAGTTGAGAAACTTCCTACAATAGATAGAGAAGAATTTCACCTTTGTTGCCTAAAATTCTATGTGCTTTCCTCACGTAGGGATTAGTTCTTTGTTGCAAAAAAAGTAGAGATTGAATATTTGGAGGCCTAAGGAGAAAGGTCCCATTGAAATATTTGCAGATTGAAGACTCTAAGTTGGAGATTGAGAAGAGATCTAGTGGCCAAGGAAGCCACATTGAAGACTACAAATCAAGGAAGAGGTCCTAGAAAGAAGACCCCATTGAAGGAAGAAGAGACTCAAGGAGAAGAGTCCTAGTGAATATTGGAGATTGGTGATCTCCATTGAATATTAAAAACTTCACATTGAAGAAGAGGTCCATATAAAACCCTATTGAAGAAATTCCATTTTTGAAGATTGAGCATAGAGAAGTACTAACAAAATTCCTATTGCAGATTTTAGTAGCTACAAATTTAGGAGATCCAAGGATAAGATCTCATTGTGAAACCTCCATAGTTAAATATTGAAGAGATCAAAGAAGATCTCATTGAAGGTTTTGAGAAACTGCAATATTGAATACCCTAGGAGAGGTCTCAAGGAAAAAAAGAAAAGGCTTGGTGAGCCTCATTGGAAGAGTTCCTAGAAGAACTCATTGGAGAAACTTACTACCAAGGAGAAGTTTTTGATAAAGAACTTGGGATAATTATCGCCATCTAACAACAAGCCCAAGAGAGAAGGATTTGGCAAGAAGCTTGCCAAATTTTAGAGAAGAATAGCAAGAGATCTCAAGACAATCAAAATATTGAGAAGAAGGCCATTAGATAGGCCAAGATTGAAGTTAGAATTTGAAAAGAGAAAGGAGATAGAGAAACCACCAAATATAAGAGATTTAGGGATTATCATTGAAGGGTTCTTGAGTGAATATCTCAACTGCAATTTGGAGGAGTGTCCTACCAAATTTTTGAGATTCAAGGATAAAAGTTCAGTGAAGGTTTTGACTACTTTACAATCTAAAATATTTCAGATTTGAGGATAGTGAGAAAAGAAGAAATTTGGGTAGCATTGGTAGCTTCTAAGGTTCAGATTTTAGAGGTACATCCTGAAGGAGTATTGGAGCCACCAAATCACAGTTTTGGGCAGTAGACTAGTGAAGTGTTAAAGCTACAAAAAGGTGAGCCAAAGAGCTATTTTTGGACAGCCTAGAAGAGCTGCAATATCATCTACAAAAGGCAGCAATTTAGGTGACTTAAATCACCATCATTATCATCATCTATGAAGATAGAAAGGTATGCAACAAGGGTGCAAAAAGGTTCATTAACTGAACTATTATATTTGGTTTATTATTAAGTTTATTAAGCATTAGTTTCAATATTAAAGGTTGCATAAATAGGTTTACATTTGAAGTCTTCAAGGTAGTGCAAAATTTATTGTCTACAAGGTTCAAACCTGCACATAGAAATAGGAGTTAGATATATTTTGAGAGAAAAAAATATCAACATTCTATTGACTATTCTAAACAAAATAAGACTCTACATATTTGCATATACTATAGTGCAAAATCTTAGATTAGTAAGTGTAAAAGTAACCAAGCAAGAAAGGTATTTCCAAGAGTTTGAAGGTAATATTGACTTCAGTTTATCTCAGCTTGCAAAGGAAGTTGAAGCCAACATTTCGAGAAGTCAAGAGTTGATTTAAAAGTATAGGGAGGAAACATCTACATCATCACATTCTACATTTACAAAATACCTCATTAGAGCCATTCAATAGAGCTCTAAGGTGAGTATCTCCAAGGTGAAAAAGGAGATATCCTGCATAACATCTACTTGCACATTTACAGGTAGATCAAATATCACTTAAATAAAGAATTCATTAATGAAAAGGTAAAAATAAAAGGTTATTATTAGACTTCTCACTATTGAGCTAACACAATATAAATCAATAGCAATACTAAGAGATATCAAAGCAAGTACGAACAACATTTAGAGGCCTTTGGTGAAGGTAAGGTAAGGTTCATCTAGAAGTATACAATGAACACAAATCAAAGAGGTACAATGAAGTATACCTTAAGAAACACACATGGAAGATGTTAGCATCATTGGGCATAGGTTCTATTCTACCCACATACCAACATTGATGCATTGGAAAAGAGCATCATTGGCACTAAAACATTGACTTACACGAAGGCAAGCAACATCATTCAAGCTGAGTAAATAGAGTTGGGAAAACCTTTGTATATTGAAAGGAATTTATAGTAGGCATACACTACCATAGAGAGGAGAAGATACATCAAATTACAACACTAAGTCATTATATTTTTGAACCAAATTGATAAGAAATTAAAAAGGAGTCATCAACTAGCTGAATACTCCTTACAAGCCACCACATACATCTGGTTGGCACTCTTTAGAGTGTTGGAAGGATAATCATATCTACTAGAGAAGCGTTGAGAGAATCACCATCATTTCTCTCCAATAGAAGCATTAGGAGAATATCAATCAAGTGAAGTGCTTAACCATTTTTCAAAACCTGTAGTGAATGCATGATAAGCTAGCAAGGTGAGAGCATTTTTTGAATAGCCTAAGGTATTAGGGCACAATAGTAAAGGAAACACACCATGTGGAAGAAGATTCATGCAAACTATAGCAAGTAGTAGCCACATTGTTGAGAACAACTCAGGTGCACAGTGAGCATAATATTTTAGTTACATAATGCCTTCAAGGAAGCATCATTTACATGCCTACCATCGAGTCATTATAGAAAAATATTAAGACTATTATTTCCACTTGTTATAAGCATTGGAAGATGGTGCAGTAGGGTCATTTCAAGGAAAGTGAAGAACTCAAGTGCCACTTGGCACTATTCACCCTATACAATGTTTGAATATAGTGAAGACAATCATAAAGAGGTACATATATATAGTGCATTGAGTAAAGGGAGCATTGGAGAAAATAATCGTGAGTCCAAGGTACACATAGGAGATCTTAAGGTGCATTAAAGAAGTGAAGTAGATCAAAGATCGAGGAAGAATAACCAAGTAACTCATCAAATAAATAGAAGTTCTCATACCAGCATGCACAATAGAAGCTAGAAGCTTGCAGACCAAGCCAATTGACATTGTAGAAGAATACGTCCACCAAGAGAGAGAAGTTAGAAGGCCAATTGAAATAATGATTGAATAAGAGCTCAGTTGCCACCTTGAATAGAAGTGTGAAGGTTAGGATATCAACGTTGAAGGAGAGCACATTCGCCAAGGATATTAGACATGCACAAGCCTGAATATTGATGTCGAAGAGAAGCTCACAAGTGAAGTGAAAGATCTATAGGAGCATTTCAAAGTTGATAAGAATGAGTCAACCACCTTCAATATACAACAAACAGAGTTGGTTTCAGTCAACTTGCAAACTCGAATCAAGCATTCGAAAGGTGAGAATTATTCATAGTCATATTGCAAGTTTATTAAGGTTGACATCAACTAAACTTTATACTCTAGAGATATTGAATGATAGGAGTAATAAGGTGTTAATCTCTAGAAAGCACATTGATTACCTTGAGAAGGAAGTAGGAAAATAGAAGCATTAAAATATTTATTATTATTGCTTCAACTATTTGCAAATTTTAACAAGGAGATATAAGGTTAGTCAAACTAATTTGCAAATACATATTTATTCTAAATTTCTAACTTGGGATATACAAGGAATCCTACATCAAATTGAATTCATAAGAAATTTAGAAACTTAATTATATAAAGGTAGAGGAAATTCAAACTCTAGATTTATTTAAAATTTGGAAGATTGATACTCAAGTTGAAGAGACATAGAAAATCCAACTTACCTATCTTATAGATATTGTATTATTTTCCTTTGAAATTGCATTTAAGCTTTCTACAAGTGAAGATAAAATAGTTTATTGTAAGTGATAGAAGTTGAACATCATTCTAAGCTTCTTATCACATCACTAGGGAGACAAAAGGACTTCAACTCAAAGCAAAACTAGAAAGCTAAGCATACTATCAAAGTTCTTTGATCACTCAATCATTTAAGAGATAAAAGGATATTTTTACAAAATTAGAAAAGTTATTTTAAAGTTGAAGAAGAGCATTTAATTATCCTATTAGGGAGTTATAAGGTTGACTACTCCAAAGGATCTCAAAAGAACTAGAGTTCCATTGTTCAAATCATACACTACAAGATTTGATTTAGTTTAGAATTCAAATTGAAAGATATAAAATCTACAAAGTAACATAGTCTTCTCAAACTAAAATAGGAAGAAAGATGTCAACTTCAAAGAATATAGTGAACAATGATATGAATAGCACCATTAGAAAGGAAAGGACAAATGTTATAAAAATTGGAATCAAGAATCTACTTGCCAAAACTGAGAACTTAGATCTTGCCACAAAATTGATCTATAGTGAAGCCTTAGAGGAGAACTTTACAACAATGGAATTTTATCTTCATGCTAGAATCATTGAAGCAATTGATAATGGAAAGAAATATATTTCATTTCCTCTAGTTTTTGGGAGCATTCTATATATGGCTTTACTTACACTTCAAAATTACAAAGAAGTGAATGCAAGTCAAAAAGAATTAATTGAATTACTTAAAGAGAAAACAAAGATAGATGAATCCTTTTTAGAAAAGGTGTTTCAATCCTCATGCAATATTAATACTTCAAGTTCTACTAACTCAAGATCTTATCATGATGTCTTGAGTGGTTTTTCAGAAGCCTCTATACACAACAAGGATAGTAATACAAAGGATAAAGACAAAGAGAAAATACTCTTGCAGGAAACAGGTGATAGTACAACCACATATGAAAGCACAACAACTGGACCCAAAGACAAGAAAGAAGAAGAAGAGACATCAGATCAAGAAGGCATACAATGCAAGGTAAATTAAAGATATTTTAGAAGAACCTGATCAAGATGAAAGATACTCAAAGGGTGAAGATCCTTATTGAAGACTAAAGTCTTCAAAACCCAAATAATGTAATACAGGGGGTGTTGGAATATATTACATTATTTAGTTCTCTACTAATGTACCATCATGGTTACATATTTAGATTAGGAGTATATTAGGATTTAAGTACGTTAAAGCAATGTAATAAATGCACAAGTGTTAGAATATGCAATGATGTAAATGTGCATGTAGTCCACATGTACATGAGTCCTTAGAATAGAATAATGAGGTGTCATAGGAATATTGAAGGCAAAGAGTTGCATCTCATTATAAATAGGTCTTCATAGAATATAAAATAGAGCAAATTTTGGAGTGCATAGGTAGAGTAGTTGTAGTTACAATGTAGATCCATTTTGCAAATATGGAGAGGTTGTGATATCCATTGGAGAGCATTGTATAATTTTATGAGCTTTCATATATGAGCATTTCTTGAGCATTGTCTCAAATTTTTAATCATATTTGCATGTATACTAGTTAGCCATTATCATAGTTATTAACATTGCATTATTATTTTCATACTTTTGGTTGCATTTTATTTAAGTTTTAAAGCTTCAAAAGCTAACAATTTTTAGGCTTTAAAAAGGCTTGTGGGGGTCATTTTACCTCATTCTTGTGTTTGATCATTTTGAGTCTACGTGTGAGAGAGAAAGAGATCTCTATAGAGCGATGGAGAGTGTAGGTGTAGTGGTCAACGTAGGAGGGACTGGTGTAGTGGTTGGAGTGGGAGGACATGTGGTAAAGGTAGGCCCTTATAGCTCTTTAGTTTGGGTGCTTTTATTTTTGGATTTATTTTTTGTTTATTAATTTTTTTTTGGAAACTAAAAGGGGGTGGGTGAAAAGTTGATTTTTTTTCACTGGATGTTGTACTAATGTGTTGTACTTTTGTTTTTTTTGTAGTTGAATATGTTAGTGGCTTGAAACTGATTTTATCCTATTTTGTCTTGAGTGAGGAAGGCCTTGATTGACAATGAATGGAGGTGGCTAGAGAGGTTGGGTTTGCTTAAGTGGAAGTTTTTGAGGTGCATGATGGGTACCTCTTAGCATTGGCAAAGAGTTTAGATCCATATAGGGGGACCTTTTAGCTCCCAACATGGGAGATGATAGTTACGCTTGAGGATATTTATCATATTTTCTATGTGCCTGTTGAGGGGCTACCTGTCCAAGTCATATGGGATAACGAGCATGAGATAAGGCCCATTTTTAGTGATGGATGAGAGGGTGTGGATGCTAATAAAGGTGAAATTAAGTATCTAGAGGTGTTTTAGAGGAGGGAGCTAGAGGTATTACCTACCTATGTGATGTTCATTTTTGCTAATATACCATTACCAAACAACACAAGAGACAAGTTCCATTGGAACCAAATTTGATTGGTTTTAGAAATGATCAACTTGCCTTGGGTATATGATTGGGCCCCTACCTTACTAGATTAGAATTGCATTAAGATATATGAGGTGAAGATATAGGAGTATAAGGGATTGGGTTGTAGTCTTCTTCTCTAGATATAGGATTGGGACCATTTTAGAATTGGTTGCTCTACTAGTTTACCTTATTAGTGGGATATATTGTACCCCAATGCATTAATATAGAAAATAAATGAGGATCTATGGTCAATTCAAACTTGCTATAGTTCACAAGACTATAGGAATATGTTTGTAATATTGACAATTAATGATGTGCTTTGGTAGCTGTGTTGAGGGGTTGGTGAATGGGATGAGGATGGGGAGTAGCTATGGAAGGTTAGAAAATCCAAATGAGTGATCAAATGATATGGAAGTGAGAGATAATTGATCTAATTATCTTACATTCTATGATATTTTGGATTACCATAGAGTGTTTCAGATGCTCTAGTGATATATAGGCATCATGGTTATGAGATGAGCTTGGCCTATGCATATGATTGACCAGTGGAGGAGTACGATGATGAGGCTATGGATATCTTGGTTGTGGATGACATCAATATGACTATAGGTAGCAAATCCATCTCCTAGAAGAAGTGAAAACTATACTTGCACAAATTTATTAGTTTTACCAATTTTGTTATATGTACAATTTGTCAAAATGTACAAATGTAGCATTTTTGTCTAATTATACAAATGTAAGTTATAAAACATACAATTGGGTGTAATTGTACAAATGTCATAAATTTACAATTAGAAATTAAGTGAAATGTGCATTTAAGATGAATTTGATAATACTCAAATTAGACTTAGGGTAACCTTAATGCAAGTTGGTTATCTACAAGGTGGTAGTTGTAAATAGTGGTTGTCTCAAGAACAACTTTGGAACAACCTAGAAAAATATTATAAGGACCCCCCATTCAATTTTGATAGTTGTTCATTGATGGATGTTGTTTTTTACTGTAGATGATAATGATCGAATGTGTTCATACTAAAGGAAGAGTTGTTGCTTGTTATGATTGTTCTTGGATAATTGTGTATACATTCAAGCATATTAATAATAAACAACATTACATATTGTGAGGGTGTGAATTTTATTGTGCATGTGAATCGTGAATCTAGATTGTGAATTTTTTGCAAGTATGGCCAGGATAGTGTGGAATACGGATGTTGTGGCAATGGAATAACACTAATTATGAACACTTAACAATAGATAATTCTAAGGAATTGACTCTATGTATTTTTATTGCTATACAAAAATATTCTCATGTTATTGTACATTTTTTGGAAATATTGGTAATGATAATAATTCAATGACAAGATATTGGATACACTGTAAGAAGGGACAAGCATAACTAGGATGCTGAATTGAGCCATTTTAACCTGAATTCATCACTAAGGAGAATAATAAAGAAAGGGATGTCTCGTAGTAATCTTCCTACTCCTTGGAAGGAAGTCATGAAACCCGTTATGGAGTACATAATTATGGACAATCCTAAATCTCATCTCTACAATTTTCATATTTCATTTTTCAATCATTTTAGAGAATCCAAGGTGCTCAATATTCCTAAGTTCCTCTATCTATCTATGGACTATACCATTACCTCAAATCGGTCCAAGAAGGAAGTTGCTTGGCCTTGTCATAAAGGCCTCTTCAATGTGGTGTACACATTCTTGTTAGAAAATTTTCCAAAGGTAACATTTTGAATCAGGATACGCAAGCAGATAACATAGAGGATGATATTTATTGATGACATTTCTTCCACCCCAGTTTCTAGAGTGCGAGGATCCAAAATAAATAAGTCAAAGGATAAGCAGTAAGGTTCTGATTTCGTAAGGAAGAGGTTAAAAGTGGAGGTTACTCCTACAAGGATCTCTCAACGGCTCAGAAACAAAGATCTTCAAAGTCTAGGGAAGCTGAAGTAAGCTAGCGAGAATGATACTAACAACCCTGTGGAGAAGTTCCTACAAAAGTACATTATCAAGACTACGTCATCCACTATTGCTCAATGGGAAACCACCTCAGCTACTATTGGAGGAGTTGTTTCATATTTGAAAGAGCATAGGAATTCTCTTAGTCTCATTTTATTTTGTGATGGCTTCGAAGAAGATACCCCTGCAAAATCCACTATTGCTGCTAATTCTGAAGCAAAGGAGGATGAGGTAGTGGAGATCGCTAAGGAAATATTCAAGTATTTTCCTAAGGAAGAGGTCAATAAATCCAAAAAGGAAGATGTTGGTGAGGCCATTATCACCTAAGCGGTATCCTTGTTGTTTTTGTTGAAACTTTGGGGTTTCTATATTTTTGGCTTTGGACTATTTTTGTTATTCCCTATTTTTTTTGCCCCTTAAGGATGTTCTTTTTGTGGATGATGCATCATTTTTCTATTTTGTTGTAATAAGGCATTAGGGCACCTTTCAAATGCCCTTTTTAATAATAAATTTTATCTTACCAAAAAAAATAATTCAATGACAATGAATTAGGGTTTGCATGTTATGAAAATATGTTGGTAATTGCACTAGAAAGTTAACCCAAATATTTCTTGAAGAAGAGTTGTGTACATATTAGCAAATTTATGAATGAAATATTCAGTAAGAGTTTTGTGAAACCATACATCTAGACCACCAAATTGTACAACTGATAGTTTTCCAATTTAGGAGTGTAATTATATGGTAGAAACTTTCCAATTAAGGAAAATCAGGGTTTTGAAGAGAACAATTACAAAATTGATCGATTTGAGTTACAAAATAACTTTTAGGAAATTTAACCAGTGGAAAATCATACATGCCAGCCTTTTGGGTGAAATTTTGCACCCTTAAACCTCTATTTTATTTTATTAGGATGATGTTCTTCAAAGGGTTCACCAAGGTTTGAAGAATTAGTGGTCAGGTGGAAGATAGAGGTGACAACAATAGTAATGAGTGGTCACAAGCAGCATGCAAGTGAAATTTTGTTCAAGAATGCAGGGTAGATAATAGAATGGGTGTATGTTCAGGCCCATATTTTAGGTGGTGATATTCTAAAGACCCACCCACTCATTGGGTGGATGTTCAACTAGCCAAAAAGGGTAGAAATATCAAAAATCCCCATCCACAAGAAAGATAAAATCCCCACCCATTGTTGGGTGGGACTTTGGAGCATAGATTGGGTGAAGCTTTGGGGAAATACCCAACCTCCATAATATCACTTTGGGTGGAAAGTTGTTATCTAAAAAAGATAAGCAAAGAAATCACTAGGCATCTGGACTCCCACCATCACCTAAAAATTCACATGGGGAGGTAATAATTTCTTTAGCCAACTAGTATCAGCCATTTGTGCATAGATGTGATTGATTTGAAATGCACTCCCCCAAGATAATTAATACTAGTCATTCATTACCTAATTGGAAGATCATCGATTGGACGAAGGGGAAAAGTAGGTAAAAAATTAAAGACATGGGCAGAAGTGATAGGAGAATCAAGGACTCAGAATCAATACAAAAATATATACTCCCATTCCATAATATTACAACCATATCGAGGAGTAGAGTCCCATCTAAGTGCCTATCTACTTCAATGTTATTTTCCTCCTATCTCTATTAATGCTTGTATCTTGAATTCATTGCAATTTTCTACAAATAGTGTAATGCTAGTCATTCCTAAGGATGACTCTTTGGCCATTACAATTCTCATGTAATACTTATCATCACTATGTGAATACAAGAATACTAATGTTTGGCTTCCAATATATTCTTACATATGTGTTGAATGTGAATGCTTAGTTTTGCTTTGGCTACTCGAGTGATTCTTATTTAATTCTGCTAAACTAGATTTCATGGGGTTGACTTGGTAGTTTTAGAATTCATATTCACAGTAAGGGTTGGGGGTTTATTTCTACAAAAAGCTACATCATATGGGAGTGCTCTAATTCACTTTCAATTCATTACACCAATTTATAAGTAAAAACTTGGTTGGGTGGTCTAATATGTAGTATGTCTGTGCTCATCATTGATGATGTTAAGGGTACATACCTATTAATATAGCCATAACCTATCCTTTTGAAATTTGGCTACGACATCCCTCTTATTTCATTTTCCCTTTCCCTATTCATAGTGTAGGTATCTAGGACCCTGATAAAAAATGATCTTATTTGGATATCGACCACCCTACCTTGGTGGTGGTCGTTCAATGTTGGTGTTGGTCTGCACCTCCTTGGTTTTGAAAATCATGTTGTATGATTTGGATCGTATAACTATACGATTTGGAGACCATACAAGCTATTTTGTGAAGTTTGCAAATCGTTCAAGGGTAAATTGTACACCTATACAATTTGGGTAAAAGTTATTACAAAACATTGGAATCCATCTCCAAACCTCTCAAATCATCTCCCCCTTTAGGAATACTCTCCCCTATGCTACATTTGGCATCATTGCCTATTAAAATTGAGTTGAATTTATACAGTTGAGAATAACCCATTGTAATAGTTGGAAGGACCCATTGTTATTGTGGAGAATATCAAGGATAAAAAAAGTAGCACCAAATTGTGCTACATTTGGCACCATTGCTTATTAAAATTGCTTCAAATTGATACAATTTAGAATAACTTGTCGTATTGTAACAAGTTGTGAGTAAAAATAAATTAGAGGTGAATTATAGATGCAAGTTCACAAAGACATGGGAGACAAAATCAAGGAGAGGAGCTGATTCCAATTATAAGGAGTACACAGATTGCTTAAAGGGAGACCTAAAGAACACAATCTTATACTGAGAGGGGGGGTAAATAGTATAAGACCATTTTTTACTTTTTCTTTCTAAATCAATATATGCAATGTATAGATAGCAATATCAACAGTAGTAATAAAAGCAATGCATAAAACACCACACATAATAGAGACACCACAATTTACGTGGTTCACCCAATGTGGGCTACTCCATGGAGAAAATATTTCACTAAAATTTCCTCAATCAATTTTTTGGAAAACCTTTCCCTATTACAATATTTATGGATCTGTATCAAAAGGAGATACTAATCCACTATATCAAGTTTGTGGATCTCTATCCACTAGAGAACTCTTTGTCCTATGCTCTAGTTGGTGATCCTCTAGAAGACAAATGCCTCCTGGCTTGTGGATATATCTCCACTAAAGACTCTTGTCCTCACTCAGAAGACCTATCCTCATTGCCCTGGCTAATGGATATCTATCCATTGGAGACTATTGTCCTCTTTGCTTTGTCACCTCCAAAGCTCTATCTTAAATTTATACTAAACACAATCCTTCGATCTAGCACAAATATGCTCAATATTTATCTCTGATTTGGTACAAATTTGTCCTCAAATCTGCACCAAAACATTGCTCAACAAGTCCACATAGAACTTGCTCAAATATGCTCAATAAGTCCACACATAACTTGTCCAATATGCTCAACACGTCCACATAGAACTTGTCCAATATGCTCAATAAGTCCACACAAAACTTGTCCAATCTGCTCAACAAGTCCACACATAACTTGTCCAATTTGCTCAACAAGTCCACACAAAACTTGTCCAATATGCTCAACAAGTCCACATAGAACTTGTTCAATCTACTCAACAAGTCCACACAGAACTCTTCCAATCTGCTTAACAAGTCCACATGAAACTTGTCTAAATCTTCTCAACAAGTCCACACATAACTTGTCCAAATCTCATAGAAACATAAAGAGAATTGTTAGAGACTCAATATGCTCTATACTCATCACAATGCTCAATAACTTTCAATCACTCTCTTAGAAACATAAGGAGAATTGTTAGAGACTCAATATGCTTCAAATTCAACTCAATGCTCAATCACTTTCTCAACTCAATTCAGAATATAGAATGGTTTGTTTTATGGAACTTGAACAATCACTTCACATATCTACTTGACTAGGATCAACCAACTCTACTCAACCAATTACTCAATGAAACACTCATTTATCACAAACCCTAGTTCAAGAATCTAAACACCAACTCAAAATATTCCCAATAATGCTCAACAATAAATCTCACATAACAATGATACTCATGATCTTTTCAAACCCTAGTTCAAGTTCTTTACTCAACAACTCACTTCAACAACAATGCTTATAGCAATGATACTCAAACCCTAGTTCAAGTTCTTTACACCATCAATGGCTTCAACAACAATTCTAATCAAACAAGGTTTCAATAACAACTCTTTATTCCAAAAAACCTTGAAGTATTAACTCAAACATACTTAATAAGGAAACCCTAATCAAGTCCTTTTCACTCCAAACTTATTTTTCATAAAACCAACCAAACAACTTAACTATGGAAGAATGTGCTCATAAATTTTTCTTGATGAGAAGGAATAGACCTCACAAATCTACCACAACCATAAACACTTATTTTCCAAACTCAATAAGGTTAGAAGACAAAATATTATTCCAATATTTCCTTAAATATATTCCTTGGACCAAAATATAATCAATGCCTTATTTCTTCCTTTTCTCAATTACTCTCAACAAATCATACATAACAAAATACTTGGAAATACCTTATCAACTCCAATATTAGAATAGTGACCAACACCCTAATATATCAACCACTCTTAAAATAATATCCACCACCATAGAATATTAACCACTCTTAATAATATTCAACACTATAGAATATCAACCAAACACTTTTCACTCCACACAAAACCTTTGAGAAAACAATATAAAACAATTAATTTTGCCAAAACTTATAACTCGCTTGCAACCTTAGAACCAAATAATAAACATGCAAAATTAATTTTTAAATTGCCCAACTAAATTTTCAAAAATTTTGGAGATCAAATTTTTTGCATACCTTGTACTCCCCACAAAAATGGGATTCGGCGTGACTCAATCCACCGTCTCCTCTAGCCTAAGCGCTAGACACTTGGGCACTCACCACATGCACTACGAAGGCCCACATGAAGGAAGGATAAAGACCTTCCTCTTATGCCTTCAACACTCCTCTTCTCATGCCAAAATCATGGTTTCTCTCTCCCTTGGTCACAACATTGATTACTATGCTCGCACGATATTCTAAGACAAGGTAAATATTTAATGAGGTGGGTGCTCCCCCTTATATACTTGATTTGACATTCCTCATCACATCGGTGCTTTTTGAAATTGGATTTTCGATTTTCAAATCTAAAACCCACTCTAGGGTTTTAACTTTAACTTAAATTAATTTATAATTAATAAATAAATTAAATTAATAATTAATTTAAATAACTTTTCAAGTTAAGTAAATTTATTTAAAATTTATTTATAATTGAATTTAAGCTTCCTTAGTATAATAAAATTATTATACTTTATTTTCCAATGGTTTTTATGAAAAACCTTTTATTTTCTCCTTCAATGGTTTTAATGGAAAACCTTTTATTTTGCTCCGACAGGGTTTTAATGAAAAACCTTTTTGGTCATGCTTCATAAGACATTATGAAATTATTTTGGTACCAATAAATTGCATTCCTTTTGACATCAATGACAACTCAAGTTTGCTTACAAACTTGCTCAAATTTCCAACAAGACCATGAAAAACTCTATGAATGAACTAGTAATTGAACAAGTATGGACTTTAGAATCAAAGGATATTGAAAGGTGGGATACATTATTGATAAATATAGGATAAAGGGTACAAGAACCACCAAGAATCGATGAGAATATTGATGTAATGGAATATGTTGATGAAAGAAAATATGCGTGAAGATAGTGCATGGATGGTAACACATGAAAAGCAATAGGAAAGTTGTAAAGGAGTGTAGAGGATGGGATTTAGGCACTAGAGCAATAAAGTGCAAGGTATCAAGAAGAAGAGCCAGGGCCACAATCGATATTCTGACAAAGGAGGTCACAGAGTGAGGATGCATAGGAGGTCAAGAGATTAATATTTGGTGAAAATAATGTACCATAGATAGAAAAATCCAATGAAGAGTAGCGTAGTGGATCACCCACACAAAGAAGGAATCAATCAAGGATTCTAGAAGATACCTCCTCAAGTGATGAAGAAGGGAATCCAAAAATGGCTAATGTAGCTATGAAAGTAGGGAAACAAATATCCCACCCTTCATGGGGTAAGGGAAGGAGGAAACAATAAGACACATAGGGACATGCATAAATATTTGTAAAGAAAATAGTGTGAACCAACCATATGAATAATTGCAATTATTTCCTCCTAAATTACAAGAAATTGTAATAGATTGGTATATAAAGTAAGAGAATACAACACTATTCCAAGCATGGAATATGATGAATTATACCTTCACCAAAGAATTCAAACCCTAGAGAGATGATGGTGATATTGTCACTGAGATATAGACCATGAAGCAAGGTGTTGATGAGGATGTAAATACATATAACCATCGACTAAATCAATTGGTCGATAAGATGCAAATACCACTAGTAGATGCACTAGTGAAGCGATGGTTTCTTTATGGATTACTACCAAGATATAAAAATAACATGAAGGCAATACCATCCTCAACATATGAGGAAGTTCTAGAAAAAACAAAGAATTTTGAGAGTGAGGTAAAGTAGACAATAGTAGGAATTATGGCACATACTAGGCATGAAGATTCAGATAGCGAAGAAGAAGATACAATACATCATACCATTCAATCATTCTAAAAGAAATTTTATAAGATCATAAAAGAATCCAAGAAATATAGATGATGAGATCAAAAATATATATGGTGTGCAGAATGTAAGACTGAAGGGCATTCAAATGTGAATTGTCCTTGAAATAAATATTGCCACATATGTAATATGCTAGGAAACAAAGTGGTAGAGTGTCCATTTAATGCAAAATTTCACCAATAGACCCTCATAATTCAAGTTCAAGAGGAGAAACTAAAACCTCAAGGGAATGGATAGGCTACAACTAGTGGAGGTTACAAGAATAGTTGAAGAGGATGAAGGCCAAAGTAAATTACAGTATGATTCAAAAGGAAGACTAATCATACAATGTCGTAATTTCCAAGAGTGGGATATTTTATGAAGAATTATCATTCTACTCAGATGAAGGAGTCAATAAAAAATAATGCTACACATATGTGTATATGGTGTGGTCCAAGGACTGGTAGGACCGGTGTCCCCTCATCAGTTATTGGTTTCATATCCATAGCCTAATGGAATTCACAATATGGACTTCATAATTTGATATGTGTGTGCGGGTGTACAGGTGAAATCCTAGAATCATTTTAGGGCAAATAATTTGCACATCAATTTTTTATTTTTTCCCAAAAAATTCAAAAACTTAAAAAAAAATTCAAAAAAAAAAAAATCAAACTTTGCATAAACTTAGGAACAAAAAACATTGTTTGTTTTTTAGCTTTGAGGGTTATTTTGCATTATGTTTCCATAATGCATTCACACATACACTTGTATTTTATAGCTCATCACATTGTAGCGTATGGTAACAAACCATGGCAAGGATAGAAGGTTAGCCTTAGTTCAGATCCAATTTTCTTCCATGGATCCATCTTAGTCTGGTTAGGTCCCTAACACTTCGATGGTAGGGCAAGTTAGTGTAGTCCCTAATATGTCCCAAAAATTGAATGCAGGGCCCTCTAGTAGTGCCCCCATATCGAACATAGATGTCATGCATAGGGCTACCCATACCACTATTCTTGAGATCCCTATGAGTGAGCCACCCATGCCAATAGATGGTTGTATCATGTACGTAGACATGGATATCGTTAGGCAGTACCTAAATACAACTAGTATGGTATTTCCATTATTACCATCACTTACCATTACACCTTGTACCATCCCATTATTCCATTATGAAGTCACATTCCCACACCCACAATAGTCTAGACAAACCTTCATGAATCCACTTTTTGAGCATATTGTTGTCACTATAACCCATACCCATCCATCATCATCTAATAAACCTCCCATCATCGTACCAAATCAATAGATAATTTGTACCAATACCATTTACAAAGCACCCATCAGTGTTACTTCGTAAATACATGTGTCCATACCATCCATAGCACCTATAGGCACCATGATACATAACCCCCCTACTTTGATGGCAATGTAGTTTACAACTTACCCACCACTTACATCCACTACCATGGTTCCCATGCAACCTACCCGATCATCCACATCATACATGGCCATACCCTCCTCGTCTATGATTACCATGCAACAAGTCTTCTTGCAGCTACAACTAATGATCCTAGATAATGCTAATCGAAGTGTTAATATTGATCCACTATAGCAATCATAGGGAGTTAACCAAAACCAACCACCTACATCCCAAGATCATACCTTCTTCACTCAAGATTCATCTTGGGTGATACCCCCAACCACCATGGATACTAATCCATATCATCAAGTGTATGCTAACCCTTTAGGTCAGTATGCTATCATGCCTCCATCACCTCATCACTACCAAATACCTCATCAACAACTATACCACAATCCACTCCACACTAAATAACCACATCATCCAAACCCTACCAATGATGGACATTATTACCAACAACAGCAAGTAAACCAGGGTTTTAACCCTATGGAAGATCCTAATTTCTAGTTCTTATAAAGCCAAATTGATAGCCTTGCCATGCAAAAACTAGATTTGTAGTATCAAAATCCCACCTTAAGGCAGCTTCTCAATCACCCAATCCATGCTTTATTACCCACACCACCTTATCCAATTGATTTTCAAGTGCCAAAGTTTGATATATTTAAGGGGGATGAGGACCCTCAAGAGCATGTAACTAGATTTGTTAATGCTTGTTTCAGGATAAAAAACAATGATGCACTCATGCTTCACACATTTCCTTAGACACTTGGGGGAGAATACCAGGATTTGTACAACCACTTACTACATCAGAGTGTTTACACTTTTGAACAACTCGTGGACCAATTCTTGGAGCAATTCACCCTAAATGTTAAGAATAAAACCACATTGACCAATATGCTTAGTTTGAAGCAATAAGATGATGAATCGGTCCATGATTTTAGCAACCGTTGGAGGGCAGTTATGATCAAATTGCCATTGTCCCTCCCCATGATAGAATTAATGAGAATATTAATGAACAGTTGTGCCAAACCCATCTCTTTGTTGCTACAATTGCAACAGCATAGAACATTCAACGAGGCACTCGCCTAGGCCAGAGTGATAGAAAAAATAAAGATTCAAGAGGATGAGATCAAGTCTAAGATAAAATAGTTCCAAAATAAGAATCGAAAGGAGAATAACCATGACTAGTCCAAGGCTGCAAAGGTTAATCAAGTAATCTTGGGCCAACCATCACAGCCAATTCAACATGCCCAAGTTCAAATACAAAAACCCCAACATCAAAAGTAGCAACCGCAACAACTAAATTATCAAGTGGTTCCACCCTCACAGAAGGTACATAACCAAGCACAACCTATAGAAAGGCAACAACATTATTTTGAACCCAAACACAATTACACCCCGCTATTCGAGCCTTATTCATATTTTTTCAAAAAGTTGTATGCGACACAAATGTTCACATTATCGGAGGTAAAATCCAAAGACCCAAATAAGATTAAGATGAAAGACTACAAAGAGCATTTATTTTACATATTCCATTGGAAAAAAAGGGCATGATATAAAAAATTGACACAGGTTTAAAGGTATTGTGCAAGATTTATTAGAAGTGGGGAAGATCAAAGTTGACAACCTCTTAGCCCAACCTAATCAAAACCTTTGGAATATACCAGACACTTTTGCCTCATCATGAGGTGAGTCAAAAAGTAGTGGGAGCATCAACCTCTATGGTTCCTCCCAACCAGGTTAATCATGTGTCACAACTATACCAAGGTTTTGTAGGGGTTATAACCATAGTTACCTGTAGCTAAAGATAAGTAAATCACACAACCCAAGCCATGCAAGCTCCTCCAACACAACATAGTTTACCCATACAACTATGACCATCAAATCCACCACTACCCATCTACAATTCAAATCATCCATCTCATCCTATCATTAACCTGAGAATCTAGTTGACATAGAGTTTGAAAACAACATCAACAGAACTATCAATATACTAGCTAATACAACAATCTCTCCCACATCATGAGGCATTGATGGAAATTCTTAAATCCATCAAAGTGCAATCACAAGACCCTAAAGACTTCAATATTTTTGTAGGAAGTGTTCAAAAATGCATGGAGTCCTCAATAAAATTTTATGACTTTGAGAAGAAAAGTGTATCATCATATTTACCAGATCCTCCATTGCATATAGTTGCTCATATTCATAGAAAGCCATTCCAGAGGGTTCTTATTGATACTGAATCCTCCATAAATCTCATAACCACTCCTGCCATCAAGTACCTTAACCTAGAATCATCTCATATCACCTCATCCACCTTCACCTTGAGGGATTTTAATGAAACTTTATGCTCAACTATGGGGAAAGTAGTTCTACCTGTCACCATGGGGTGAATACTATTCATATACTCTTCCACATCTTGGAAATGGTGATGCAATAAAACATACTTATTGGATACCCCTAGATCAAGGAGATGAAGTGTGTACCCTCAACATTACACCAATGTTTGAAATATGTACATGAGGGCAAAGTACATTGCATCCAAGCATACACTAATCCTTTTGAGTATTGTAACTTGATCTCAAATCCTTATGAGCCACTGATTCCATCCACCCACATTTCCATTCAACCCCTTACCATCCACACCACACCAACTAAAATCACCTCATCAAAAGCCTCCATCCCAGAGGAATTATTGATATTTGATCTTGCTTTTGCATCCAAAAGCATCAGCTCTGGTCAACCCTCATCCACCACATTTTATTTTTCCACCACCCTCGATCATCCCACTAACCAATCACCAACTTCACTAGCTGCACCACCCACTTTACAAAAACCATTCATATTTTCAGCCCAACCAACTCCATCAGCTAACAACCCCATCAATCCTAATCCACCTCAAGATTCTCCACCCATCATCTTGTAGAGAGTATCATTTATCCGAGAGGAGAAATCACATTTTCCTAAACCATAAGCCACCACCGAAGCACCCTCCTCATTCATTGATCCATCCACATATTAGCTAGTTCAAGTTGTAGTGCATATTACCAATCTAGGTATTGGCAAGTAAATTATTGAGAGTATCACAACTATACCACCTATGCAATCATTCAAATATTATGGTCACCCATGCAACCCACCTTTAGCTATAGGTGCAGTGTACAAAATGGGTTTTGAGACTAATCAGATCAACTTTGTATATGAGGGGTAGATTCCTTGTCCAATCCACCTCCCCCTAATGAGGAACCAATACAAGAGTTTCATGTCGATCTTGAATATCTAACCAACCCATATTTTCCTTTAAAATATTTTTGTAGGGTTCACTAGTAGGGATTCGACCTCAGATGATATGAGCAGGGTCCACATCACATTATTGAGCCTGAATATTAATAAATTCAAGATGGCTTCAACTTTGGATATAGGCCATCTACCTCAAACTCCTATTTTGAGCATACACACTAACGACTCAGTCTTGAGTCTGAAGAACAAGATGAGGAGAGAAAAGAAAGTGATGATAGTGATAACAGGTACATGGACCCTAACTTTGCACTTTATCTAAATGAGGTTTTTTCAAGGATCATATTACAAGCAACCAAGATCTATTATATTTTTGATGATTGTTTCTTTGATGATGGCTATGAGGAAGACTTGGGGGAATTTGATTTCCTATCTATCACCTCCGATGATTCCAAATATGCATCCCCCATAGTGCCCATTGATGAGAAATATGAGTACTACATCAGAATATTTCCTATAAATCAACCCATATTTTAGTTGCTCCTTCCACGAGAACAAGTTGAGCCATGTTAAAAGCATCAAATATACAAGGCTTAAAAAAAATAGAAAAACAACAAAAGACAAAAATATTTTCATATAAATTGCATTTCATACATCCATGCATGCATTCCTACTAAAAAATAAATCATTTGCTTTTCATACATCCATCCATGCATTCCTTCTACATTACATAGATGCATTTTATGCATTTATCCATACCATTCATTGCATTAGGGATCATTTGGTTAATTTGGATGACCGCTACTCTACTATGTCTTGTTGCCTTAATTAGGGGCACCTCACATCAAACATCACTAATTAATCCATAATCGCAATAAATTGTAGCTTTCTTTATATTCTTTTAACAATTGAATGGTTTCACATAAAGTAGGATAGATACCATATAATAATTAGAAATAATGATTATGTGATCCTTGACTACTTTACGTCCATATTTTTAATTTTCAAAATATTGCAATGGAAGTATCACAAAACATGACATACACCATCAATCAAAAAGTAAATTCCAAATGTTTTCAATCACTGAGTCGATCCTAGTGTTTTGAGAAACCTCAACTCAAAATTGAATCATATTTAGAAACAAGTTATTCGTAGTCAATCAAATTTCCTCTTGAACCACATACACAAAACATATTAAAATATTATGAATCTTGGGAATAATGAAGCCATGAGTTACTATTGCCATAAGTAAAGGGTTTCTCCTATTCATCCAATTATGTGCATGGTCTAGAATGCTACAGATTTGACAAAAGGACAAGCTCCCCCTTCACCATTCAAAAAAAAAAATTCCTTGCTCTTCCTTAAAGCGAGCAAATATCCCAAAAAATATTATAAAAATAATAAATCCCTTGCTTTTATTCAAAACAAGCAAGTATCTCAAAAAGTTCCCCAAAGCAATAAAAATCCCTTTCTCTTCTTCAAAGTGAGAAAGTATCCCAAAAGAAAAAAAAAAATATATCTCTTGCTCTTCCTCAAAAGCGAGCAAGTATCCCAAAAATATTACAAAAGCAATAAAAATCCCTTGCTTTTTCTCAAAACGAGCAAGTATCCCGAAAAACATCCTAAAGCAATAAAGTCACCTTGCTCTTCCTCAAAATGAGCAAGTATCCAAAAAACAATAAAAATACATATTGCTCCATCACAAAAATAAGCAATCCCCAAGTTCTAATGAAATAAAATTAGAGAAGGAGCTTGAATCCCTATAACTCTTAGTGTCTTGAAAACCGTGGGGTGATCCTCATTATAGCAATGGGCTGAATGAATCGCTAAGATGTTTGAGTCTTTCCAAAATAATCGTAAATCATCTATCCAATCCATCTACTAGAATTTACATTATTACATCTCATTATACATTTCGTTCACAAATACCACATGTTAATGCCCCTGATTAAGTTACAAGAATACAATCGATCAAGCAAAATTCTAAAAAATACCAAATGATCATTAGAGCATAGCATTCATAATCTATTCAATCTATCATCACATCATCTCATATGCATCCATTAATGCAATAAAGCAAAAGCACAAACAAGTCCAAATCAGTACACAAGTCATTTAAAAAAAACAAAACACCAAAAATATTTTCATGCATTCTTCTCATACAAAAACATAAAAACATAAATATTCATGCATTCTTAAAAAAAAAAACCCTCCAAACAACCAAATGCATCATCACATCATTATCATCATCATCAACTCATCATAAAACATGCACATCATCATAATAATTATTGAGTGCATCTCGTGCTTAGTGACTTACCCTATACACCTGGTGGGTGCAACGACTAGCAATCCATGCAATTCGGTTAGATGGGTAACTCACCATAAGGATACTTATCCAAAAAACTAAAAGCATCATCACATCATCATCAAAATCATAAATTACATCATAAATTCATGTATTTTTACAAACATCATCATCATCATCACATCATTTAGTGAACCTCATATCTAGTGGATTACCCTATACACCTAGTGGTTGCAAAGACTAGTAATCCATGCAATCTAGTTGGATGGGTAGCTCACAATAAGGATACTTATCCAAACAATCAAATCACTATGGCATTAAATTAGCTAGATCCCTCAATATTTGAGCTTGGCTATGTTTGAACAAATTTGCACAAGGTTATCCTTAAGCCCTTTTTGTTGGGTACAAAAGCAGAAACCAATCAAACAAAATTTGGTAATAATCAAAAATCACTCGAGCATCGAATTCCTAAAAAATTGGTTCCTAAAAACCCATTATTTGGTAGGAATTTCTAAATTCAAAAAGGACCTAGAACTCTAAAAGTGGTCAATGATTTTACCACAACATTTTTGTGCCTCATTGAAACCAAAAGCAAATTCAAACAAACACAAAAAATCCTAAACTTGGGACATCAAGTTGATCAAAATGTCATACATTTGCATTCACAATCCACATCATTCAATCATCCACCTCCTTTTATCATCCATATTTGATCAATTGGCTTGTGGGTTTCATTCTTTACCCATTCGCCAATTGAGGAGGTAACCAAACAACTCAAAATAGCATCAAAATTTTCAAAAATTCATCAATCTTGTGTGTCGAGAAGATTTGAGTTCATCCATCCAATAAATATAGGTGTCTTAAATTTTTGCACTACATTGTGTTTCACACAATGTAGTACAAAAAGAGGTATTTGTAGACACAAAAACCTAGGCATTCACAAAGTCATGATATGCCACCCCACATTAAATCCTGGATAATAAAGTTATATGCCTAAGTTTAGATTTAGGTATATAAATCCTACACATTATCATATTTTATAGATTTATTAAATCTGGAAAATCAGCCTAGGATACCCTATCTACCCACTAGACATATTTCCTAGCCACATCATCAAAACCCCTTACCACATCTCATACACATTTGTCCCCTCACATGGGGAAACCCTCCACATATCACTCAACTTGCAGCCACATCATCCAAGTTAAGTGAGACACCCTAGGTGACTCACTCTAATAGCCCCCTCCATTTAGTAGCCCTGGGTTACCACTTGGTAATCCTAGATTATGACCTCTCATTTCCCTCCAAAATCTTAAGGGGTCAATAAAGGCACCTTCACCCCATCCACCAAAGGAGGTTGAGTATTCGTACCATGAGGCTATCAAAATAGGACCAGAGCATTGCACGAATTCTTCGGAGAAAAGAGATATAAAGTTTGGAGATCACTTTCTGTAGTAATTTGCCACTTAATAAAAACCACCCATTCATAGTTTCATAGTCGAAACTACCCTTGAGTGGTTTCCTCACCTCTTGTATGTGGTTTATCAATCCCCACCATGCATCTGTGATTTCTTAGAAATAAGAAAATATGGTATAACAAATCAACTACTGAAATATGACCAAAGCATTGTGTAAATCCCAATGAGAAGAGAGATCTGAAGCGCAGAGGTCACTTTCTACAAAAATCTACCACTCATTCAAAACTACCCATCTATGATTTTGTAGTTTAAACTTCCCTTGCATGGTTTATTCACCACCCATGTGTGGTTTATCAATCCCCACCGCATGTCTATGGTTTCTCAAAAATAGGAAAATACAACATAATAGATCAATAAGTTTACACTTGTAGCAAGGCATTTGGTTTATTATTTTTTTTTTCTTATCTGCATTATCATTTTATTTGAGGGTTTTATTATATGGCTTTCATCCTTGTATGCAGGTGCTACTAAATCATGTTTGACTTTTCATGCATGTGCATGAAGCAAGTATCTTGGAGAGATGTTGAAGTTGGAGTGGTCCCCACATTATATACCAAAGCCTGCTCACCCCTTGGAGCTGTAGTAGAATGATGAAGAACACCAGTTGTTTTATTGGAGAACCCATCACTATCACTTGGACACTTGAGTTGTATCATACATTGTAACATTGCATCCAACATGCTCGGGGTAATTCAAAATAAAATCATTGTAATATTGAGAGATTCAGGCTCCCCTGTTAATACAAAGAAAATATATTCTTTACATTACAAGTGTTCATTTATTTATATTTATTTGGTGTCATAATTTTGCTACAACTTATTAGAAATATAATGAGAGCAATGTAATGTTTTGTTTTTGTAATGGGAGTGCCCCCAATAGAATCCACACATAGCTTATTAAAAAAAATGTTGCAAATATTATATGGATTTGATAAATTATTCCTCTATAAGATATGGCTTTCAATATTGTTAAATTCATCTAAGTTTAACCTTATAACTCACAAGAAATGAAAGCATATTATAATGGTAATAAAACTTATCTTATATCATTCAATAGTTGGCATTGATTTTCGTTGTGCAAGGGCTACAATATTGATGTTGTTGCTTTGGTTGTTCCTCCAATGGTATTGCTTGGAACCTTCATGGGATTTGATGTTCCAAATATGGTGCCTTTAATATTTGCCTTTGACCTTCCTCAAAAAGAGCATTGAAGGCTCTTTCACCTTGCTTCCACACTACCACTTGGACCTGTGCATGCAGTCCCTGGACGTAAATGCTTACTAAATGCCTTGGTCGTTGATACTCTTAAAATGGTAGATAATATTGGGTTGAGTTCCAAGTGGCACGTTAATTTTTTTTATTGAGCGCTTGAGGAGTAGAAGGTAATAGAAAACACTTATTTCATTCTTTTAGTAACGTATGCGTGTTACGTTCTTCAATGGAGCACTTGTCTTCTCTTCATACAAGTGTTCCTCATATATTCATTGCATCAACCTATATATTGTAACTCCATTGATTATGAAGATGAGCACTCGCATGAGGAGTGTTAGGGTATTGTCTCAAGTGACAATTATCACTTCCTCCTTGTGCATGGATGTCTTCTATAACACTTCTTCAATGTATCCTTTGGAGATTCTTTAAACCTTGTAACATTCCCAAATTCTTTTTTGATCAATACCTCTTGCTTGTAGATTGTTTTCAGTTGAGTTGAGTGATGATTTGGAGGCTTCAACAACGATTTTCTACTTTGAATATGTGGATTTTAGAACACTCCAATGGTGCTTTTATCTTCCTCTTTTCTCACTTGTTATACATCCTCATTTTAGACATTTTTGCTCTTGATTATAGTGTTTTTTTTCCCTTTGCTTTTTCATCTTGTCTCTTGCAAGTTCGACCATCCAAGATGAAGGGACTATGAGCCCTTAGAGTGGCTCCTTTTGCTAAGCTTGGAAAGACGATAATGTTCAACTACCTTCAGCTGGTTTTTCTAGTAGATGTTGTGCCTTTGAGACACCTTAAAATCTACCTTATTTTCTTATATAAACCATATTAGGATAGTGCAATGCAATGTAATATATTTATGTATAAAATAGTCTTTATTGCACCTTCTTTTGCACCCCTTTTTTAGGTCTAAATTTATGGTTTTGTGGTAGAATTTTGGATTCAATTAGGGATTTTGAGGTTGTCTCTTTGATTAGACACCTTCTCCTTTTTGCTTTGATATTTTACAAATCAACCCAAGCTTAGAACATTTTGATAGAAGCTCTCATTTTGCTGTATTTTTCTGCACTATTTCTTTGTAATAACTTATTGTGATTTGAATTTGAGACTCACCAAGTCTCAGTTCAAGGCTTCCTTTGCTAATCTTTGGTGGATAATTTCTTTTGCAATGCTTGGAGGATTAAACTGATTTTATGACTTCCCTTGTCCACTCAAAGGTGCATATTTATGTGCACTAATAGTGTCTTTGGATGCTTTGACAAATTCATTTTTTGTGCCTTTATCAAGAACACAAACAATAATATTTTGAGAGAAATAGAATAGTGCAAACGAATCTAATAATATTTCACTTTTAATGCATTAACAATTTCACATTATCACTCCAATTAACTCTAAAAAATTAATGGACTAATCAATTTACTACAACTAATTAAGAATAATCTGGAATGAATCTTCAAACTTATTCAACAATTTTCTTACAAATAAAGTTGTAGGGACTAGTCTTCTTTTGCTTTCCAAAGTAGATGATATGTAGTTGATAGATAGTTGTAATGCATAAATCTAATCAACTCCTAATGTACAAATGAAACTTAAAAAAAATGTTCTCTTTTTGCACTTTTTAAGACTATAATCCAATGTTTCTTATTGTAACTTTAATCCAAATTAAGATGCTTTAATAAATATGATAAGTAATTAATGAATATAATTGCACCAATAGTTGCATATATTTTTTTAAAAGCTTTTGTAGCTCTTCTATAACTTTTGTGGAGGATGTAGATTTTTCTTATTTATCTAGACTATCCTAAACAACTCCTCTTCACCAAAATATGGTCTCAAAACTTTCCTTCATGAGCCTGGGATTTGATGGCTTGTTCTCTTTTTGCAGCCTCCTTCTTTTCCTATAGATTTGAAGAAGTCTTTGTCTTTGAAATAGTGCCTTCTTGCAATGAGAGGTAATATTCAAATCTCTTGGATCTTGTAGGATTATCCTATATTCAAGTCTTCTTTTTGAATTCTAACTTCAAGCAATATCATATTCTCAAGATTATGAATATCTTGAGGTCTTCACTAGATTCTTCTTCTAGGATTTGGCACTCCTTGCCAAATTATTCTTCTATTGGGCTTGTTGTTAGATGGCGATAATTATTCCAAATCCTTCACTATTAGGGGATTCTCCTTGGTAGTAGATTTCTCCAATGAGTTATTTTTTGATGATTGATTTAGTAAGGTTGTCCAAGCCTTTTAATGGATGCTCGTTGAGACCTCCCCAAGTTATTTGATATTGTAGCTTATTCTGATATTCCTTGAGACCTTTTCTTCAACCTTCTATTCTTAGAAGTTTTGGTGGTGAGGTCTTCCTCTAGATCTTTGATTCTGCTATTTTTGGATTCATGTAGGACTCTCCTAGTCCTTCTTCTAAAATTAGAATTTCTTCAATGAGATCTCCTCTTTATCTCTTTTCCTTTAGTTTTGCTTCAGGTGCTGGATTGATTCTGAAGAAGATACTCTTCATAAATTTCTTGTAGGAAGTTTCCTGACTCAATAAAGTTTCTTTCCTTGCAATAAAGTATTAGTACTGAAATATTAAACTTCTTCTGAATCAGACACTCACTTCTAGAGTCTTTTTCAATATCAAGGCTTTTGTGGTCTTATTCTTCAATATCAAGGATTCTATGGTCTTTTCTTCAATATCAAGAATTATATGGCCTTTTCTTCAATATCAAGGCTTCTATGGCCTTTTTTCAATATCAAGGATTCTATGGCATTTTCAAGTATCAAGGATTCTATGGCATTTTTTAGGATTAAGGTTGCTATGGCATTTTTCTTTTGGATTTAGGCTACTATGGCCTTTTATTATAGATCAAGGCTACTATGGCCTTTTCTTCTTGATCAAGGCCACTATGGCCTTTTATTCTTGTGTGAAGTTATCAATTTAGTAATGGAGATCTCCAGTCTCCTAACTTCACCACAACTCTTCTCCAAAAGTCTTCTTCCACAATATTCTTTTCTTGAGCAAGGAAATAATATCTGTGCTATGAAGACATGTCGAAATTCGAGCAACGAAGTTGAAGTCTCCTAACTTTTTGTTGTACAAGGAGTCCCAATCTTCTGATAATTAGTTTTATACAAAAAAATAAACTTTGGGCAATAGTTAAGAAATTCCAGATATAATAAATTATCTTCACTAGTTGATTTGTCAATCTCGTGGATTGAATGTTGAGTCCTAGTCTTCACGAGTTTTTTATGCAACTCTATGGAAATACTTTAGCCAAATATAATAAAAATATTTTTGGAACTAATATTTCTTTCAGTCCTCACATGTGGCTCTCCCTAATTCTACCACTTGGATTCTTCTGAGAGTTTTGTTAGTGATTGGTCTAGTAGCGCATCCGTTTAAAAAAAACTTAGACTCAATGATGATGGTGGTTTTCCTATGGCTATATCTAGCGTAGCTTTGATACCACTGTTAGCTTTTGATGTAGTATGCAATAGAATATAACAATCACAATATATAGAAATAATATGAAATAAAATAAATCTATGAGATGACTAAAATATGCTATAAATGGAAATGGCATAAATGAATATATGGAGGAAATGAACAATACATGAATAATGCTATTAGACTACATTGCATCCATATCTAATATGGGATACTATATCTATGCTATTCTATCTTCTACTATGTTGTGCTATCCTATGATTGTATAATGCTATTAAAATGAGACTATTATATAGTGTTGGGTGCCAAACACTGGTTAATTTTCTCCTATAATTGTCACAACACTCGCATTTAAATTGTCAACCTGGGAGCACGTAGACTTTAGAAGTGCCACGATTGAAACTACCCACACTACCACCTTAGAGATGAATCCACTAACTACCATTGGGGGTGTTCATGAAGTATCGGTTGAATTGTCCACGCCAAGAAAACTTACATACAAATGAAATGCATAAACGTAAACACACCACACTGAAAGCAGTAATACGTCTACCATAAAAAGAATACAACTATAAAATAATTAGATTTAATCTAGGAACTCAAAACATACTACCACACGTAATTAAATATATGAAAAGACTAACTAAGAATAGGGGAAGAATACTGGCTTGGAGTGGGCCCGAGCTCCAAAGAGATTCTGCCCAACAAATCACGAAAGCAACACGCAGATAAGAAAATGCTCAAGCTTTATTAATCAGTGCAAAAATATTACATGCGATAGTATTATAAAAGAATGCTTCCCCTGCTACAGGGAAGTCCGTGTGTTTATATACTACACACAGAACTTCCTATGGTAGTTCTGTTACAACAGGCATCCCGATTATAGTCTAAACTGGGATAGTTCAGTTACTGTAGCCGACGCGCGATGATCAGCTTCCTCGTCATTTACTTGCAATCGAGCGATTTTTGTTTCGTATGGTTCTGCTTTGCAAATGGTTACGTGTTCACCTACTCTGGTTGGGACAACTCGTGCATCAGTGGTTTCCCATAGATGACGTGGAATGGTGGTCAATGGGGTCCCCCTCTAGTCTTTGGTCAACACGCGTAATCTGGGTATTCGTTTGAGTAGGGTGCCTAACTCAGTAAGGCACCTACTTGAGTAAGGTGCCTACTTGAGTAAGGCACCTACTTGAGTAAGGTGCCTACTTGAGTAAGGTCTACTTTAGTAAGGTGCCTACTTGAGTAAGGTGCCTACTTCAGTAAGGCGCTTACCTTCGTATGCCTTCGTCTGATTGAACGGAACCGTGCCAGGTCCATGTAGGACCTCGACTGAGTAAAAGATGACAAAATCTGGGAAATAACTACACAAAACACACTTCACACTTGGATTAGATAATACACATGAATTCATTAAATACATACATAATATTTCATAAAAATACACAACTCCTTATATAGTGCCATGCAAAAACCGTTAGTACATATACAAAAATATGAGCATATCAGGTGCTCATCATCCCCCCATGCCTAATATGTGCCATGCCCTCGTGGCACCTAAAACTAGTAATCACCTCCTCCCTATAGGCCACTACTTTTCATTTCCTTTTCTTGTTGGTGGCCTTGGCTTGCTCTCCTTCCTGAGGCTTCCATTTCTACTGAGGGGCCCTGGCTTGTTGTGGGGCATCCTTGGGCTATGCCGCTCTCTGGCTACATCGATGTCTAGTTGTGCTGGGTTGACCTTCATTCTATGCTAGCTTCCTATTACACTGGCTCTATCTCCTACTTGGCCCAACACCTATGTTGGGTGTGGCTACCACAGTCATTGCTCCCTTCTGGAAGGCTGCTTCTGCTTCCTACCATAGGTCAACGTGTTGTGGTCATAGCTCTCCAAAGGGAATGTTAGAGTCATCCCTCTTCCGCACAACCACGCTGGCCTTGTATAGCCAAAGTTCCTCAGGGGTGAGGCCAGCATTTTCTACCACGATTATTGTTGCCTCTACCTCTGGTCCATATACTCCCCATCTTGCCAGCCACTTCTTCATTTTAGAGGGCCGACCCGATGATGAACCATAGATATCCCAAAATTGGTCATCGTCGGTAGGATTCACATAGATGCTTGGCCCTCTTTCTTCCTTTTTGGTAGCTTTCCTAGCTACCTTTGCCTCCTCGAACTCCTTACGGAGCTGTTCGAATTTCACCTTCCGCTCAGTGAAGGCCTGCACACCTGCTTCCCATTCTTCATCCGAATGGGGGTTCGGTTTGGCAAATGTCACCCTGGCCTTTCTTTTGGCCCTCTTCTGAGTTGTTTGAGGTGCCTTCCCCTTTCCTTTGTCTGGTCTTGTAGTGGCCTATGTGGGGAGGTCTTCCTTTCCTATGGAGGTTACCTCCCTATTAGATGATCCAAGGAGCTGTTCCTTTGATCGGAGGGTCCCTATGGTTGTTCCTCCTGTGCCCTGGTCATCTAGCACTTGCTCCTATGGTTCCTAGGTAGTAGCCCCTCAATTTTAAGTGCCTGGAACCCTAGAGAATCCTCCTTGGCCTCAGGTTTAGGGTTTTGCCCTTGGCTCTACCTCGAAGGCTCATCATCATCAATATTGATAACAGGGGTTTCTATTTGAAAAATAGAATTCCCCTATTCCTCTGGAATTCCTCTATCAGAGGTGCATGATCCTTCTCCTACCTCTAATTCCTCATTTTAGGCATCAGACCTGACTACCCCAGATGAGACTATTCTCTCCGATGAGGTCGAGGAATTCATGGGCACCTCAATTGCCCAATCTATTTGGGTAGAGGTATCCCGCCTTTCTTTGTTCTATTCTTACCTGTTGGATCAATTGCTGGAATTGGGTGATGGTGGCCTCCTACCTCTAGATTTTTCTCATAGTCATCTCCTTGTATTCATCGAACAATACCTACATCATAGATTTCTCACCCTGTTCGACGTAGTCCTCTTCCATTGGTACCTCGAGCTATTGTTGCATGCCCGCTAAGGGCTACGGGTCTTGCGAGCTATGAGCGGCCAAATTTTGTAGGGTTTGGGCCATGAAGCTGAGCTCTACATCTTCTTCCTCCTCCTCACTCATGAGAATTAGGCACCATAATCACCTTTGACCATGTATGTGCTCCATCCACCACATTGTAGGTTTAGGGCTAGAAGGTTTTAACCTTTCCTCCATATAATTGGGCAGAGAGCTCTACCCTTCCTTCACAAAATTTGGTGAGAATCAAGGGTGTTCCTCTTTAAACATTTCCCCTAATTTGACATCATCCTCTACCTCTATTACCACCTACTCTGATGCATCGAAGGATTCAACCCTAACTTCTTTGGTTGACCCTCGTAATTTGACCTCCTACTCTGGTTCGACCACCACTTGTGCACCAGAGTGTTCAACCTCTACCATCGATGAACTTCCCCTATGCTCCTCTGCATGGTGGATCAGGGCTATAATTAGCCCATGGTGGGCTAGGGTAGAGGATGCCCCTCTCTAGTATCATGATGCCTCATCTTGTAGGGCATTTTCTAGGTAGAACGAGACATTAATTTCTTGCCCATGCACCAGGTGGCTCAAGAACTGCATGTGGTTCACGTTTAGGTATGAATACTTCCTGGTGCATGTGAAGTATCTCACCACCTACTCGAAGAGCTTCCTCAGGTGCATCGAGAGCTTCTATTTTGGAAGCCCATGTTGGTCGCATGGGATGTTTGTTTATCCTAGTAATACCTATGCATATTTCTTTGCCATACCATCTTTATACGTGCATTCCCTAGTAAGGGGGAGGCTGATGACATGCGTGATGTGCTCTAGAGTGACTAGAATCTCTAGTCCATGCAATCGGGCAATGCCTCTATTCACAATGGTAGCAAACTCCTTTGTTGCCTCTACATCCTAGTCTTGGCTGACCAGGTGATAGTAATCCATCCACCTGACTACTTTGAACCGATGTACAATGTCTCCCTTGATCCCTTTAGTGCCACTGGGCTCATGATTTTTGAGTGCATGATTCTTTGATCATCCACCCATGGTGAATTCTCTACTGGTTTTGACTGGTTTGATGCCCTGCCCTCGTAAGGCACCTTTTTATAAACTCGGTACCTAACTCTAAAAATTGTTTCCTCATTGGGGTTGGTAGGGTACGCCACCCAAATTAACATCTGACATGACGTATTAGGCATGTGGGGTGAATTCAATTCTTGCATCGACATTATTTTTAGAGAGGCATATTATATGAAAAAATTATGTATATATCTAAATAAAATCATGTGCATACCTGATTGGTCATTTCATGTTGCATGGAGTATGCCAAATTGCTATTCAATGATATTTTTCCCATGTGTTGATTACGTCACCTTGGGTACTACATTCCTAGTTCGCTCGAGGTCCTACTACTAAAAACATGGTGGATCCTATTGGTTCAAGTTGGGATGCATATCTCCTCGATGGTTGGCCTTGGGACATGCAAAAATCCTACCCAATGATTTTAAAATATTTTTGGGCGCTTCCAGATTTCCATCACGTGAGATGATGGTGTTGGCTTTGACTGCTCCTCGTACTGCCAAGTTGTGCATGTATTTTTTGAATTGATCGAGGCACCTGCTTGAGTAAGGCACCAAGGTAAGGTGCCTACCTCAGTAAGGTGCCTTCCTTAGTAAGGGCCTACCTGAGTAAGGTGCCTACTTGAGTAAGGTGCCTACCTCAGCTTGACTATGAAGAATGCTCAGGTGGTGCCTCTAGAGTAAGGCTCCTCCTCCAGTAAGGCACGAGTAAGGCTCCTCCTGGGAATATATATATATATATATTTTTTTATATATATATTTTTATTCGATGGTGGTGCCTTCTTGGTAGAGTGAGGCGCCTACCTAGTAAGGTGCCTACTTTAGTAAGGCACCTACCTCAGTAAGGCACCTACCTCCCACTTGACTTATGAAGAATGCTCTAGGGTGGTGCCCTCTTGGCTGAGTAAGGTGTCACTCCTCTAGAGTAAGGCACCCGAGTAAGGTGCATCTCCTAGAGTAAGGCACCCGAGTAAGGTGCTTCCCCTCGTACTACTAAAAGAACACTCTAGGGTGGTGCCTCCTTGGCTGAGTAAGGCACCGCTCCTCTAGAGTAAGGCACCAGAGTAAGGTGCCACTTCCTTCAGAGTAAGGCGCCAAAGTAAGGTGCTTTCCTTCTAGGGTTGTCTGTTCTTCCAACATTTGAAAAGTCATCGATGGCTGACGTGCCTATTGATGTGGGGTTGATCAAGCCTCCTAAATTTTTGCTCATGCTACATCAGCATCCATTTCATCCAGGCATAGGGGTGCATAATTTTTCTTTGTAATTAATTGATACCCACCTTATGCCTAGATCAATGCTATCCTCCTATTGCATAGGTTCATGGATGTTGAGCCGGTCTTAGGCCCTATTTCTAGAGATGCCTATTATTCGAGAAATCAGGCCATTCCCCTACAAAAAGAAAATGAGAAAAAAAAAAAATGTAGTTTAAACATAATTCATGCCTATTAGGCCCTGGCTCTCAGGATACCTACAGCTTGCATGCGAGCATTATCCCTACAAAAACACATCGTAAGCTAAAAAAACAAAGGAAACTAATCTAGCTTATTTTTGGTGGACACCTCTATGCCCACCATGTTGTTGAGAATTCTAGAGAATTTTACTCGGATGGGGTCTCCCCCATGCCTATTCTAGACTCTACCAGCAAGCTTTCAGACCTGTGATATGGGCGCAATCGATGGCCATTTGCTATCAAAATGGTGTTGCTACCATCAATTGTCTTGACCCACACAACACCATTCTTAATTATTTCCACCACCTCATATGGTCCCATCCATATTTGCATCAACTTTCCTTTCCATTCCTAGAATCTGGAGTCATACAACAGAACCCAATCTCTCTCTTTGAACTATTTTGTTTTAATGTGGTGGTCATGCCACCATTTCCTTTGCTTCTACATGATTTCTATCCTTTGGAGGGCATCCATTCAAAATTCATCCAGCTAGTTTAGCTATCGAATTCATTCCCTCTATGCTTCATCTAGGCTCAGGTCTAGTTCAACTATCGTTTTGAGCATCTTGACCTCAAATTCTATGGGCATCATTGCATCCTTCCCATATACCAATTGGAAGGGTGTGAAGCCGGTGGTTGATTTCCATGTTGTATTATATGCCCATACCACCTTCGGTAATCTGGCAGCCCAATCCTTCTTGTGTTGTTGCACAATTTTTGTCAGGATGTTTTCTAACTCCCTGTTGGTTACCTCCACCTGCCCATTCACCTATGGATGGTAGGGGGTAGTTCTATTATGTCATACCCTATACTATTCCATCAATTCCTTGATCAACCTAGAGGTGAATTGGGGTCCTTGATCCATTGTAATTTCCTTGGGCACTCCAAACCTTGTGAAAATATGGGTGAACAAGAATTCGGCTATCATCCTCTCCTTAGAATCTCTCAATGCCTGGACTTCGACCCACTTGGTGATGTAGTCTGTGCAGACTAAAATATACCTCCTTCTAGTTGAAGGTGGGTTGATGGGTCCCATGAAATCCATGCCCCATTTATCGAAGGGCTCAATATGTACATGAGGTTGAAGGGGTATTTCATCCCTATGGGTCGGTCTACCCATTCTTTGGCATTCATCACACTTGCTGGCGTATGCGGTTGCATCTTTAAATAGGGTGGGCCAAAAATACCCTATTTGTAACACCTTGTACATAGTCCTCCTTCCTAAAAAATGCCCTCCACATGGCTCATTGTGATAGGCTTTGAGTATCTCTGGGAACTCTTGCTCTGTTACGCATCTCCTCACTATCTGGTTGGGCCCTATTTTGAATAGGAGGTCATCAATCCATTGAAAGGTAGTGCTCTTCTCGATCACCCCCTATTTCTCCCTGTACGAAAGAGTAGGGGATGTTCTACCCATGGCTAGGTAATTAGCAATGTCCACATACCACGATGTCTGTTCACTGATGATGAATAGATGTTCATCCAAAAACTGGTCCTCTACCACTGCATGATCTATTGGGATTAGTCTGGATAGGAAGTCTACGACTACGTTATCCTTCTCAAGCTTATCAACTATGGTGATGTCAAATTCCTATAATAACAAAAGCCACCTGATTATCCTACCGCTAATCATCGGTTTACTCATTAGATATCTGATGGTCGCATGGTCCATGTGAATGAACACCTTATACCCAGTGATATAGTGGCAGAATTTGTTGATGGCATGTACCACTATGAGAAATTATTTCTCCATTACCATGTAATTGAGCTCAGCCCCTGCTAAATTTTTACTGACATAATAAATGGTATAGAATTCTTCACCATCCTTCTACTCAAGGACCGCTCCAATTGCATTATTGGAGGCATCACAATATATGTGAAATGGGACAGCCCAATTTGGGCCCTGCAACACTAGGGCAGAAATTAGCTTCTCCTTTAGCATCTGAAATGCTTGTTCATAGTCCTCCATCCAATTGAATTCTATATCCTTCACCAGCAAGTTGTGCAGTGGTTTAGCAATCTTACTGAAATCGGTGATAAATCACCTATAGTACCCGATAGAGCCGAGAAAACTCCTTACCTCCCTCTACATTTTTGGGTTGGGTAGATCTTTAATTACCTCTATCTTCTTTTGATCTACTTTGATCCCTTCTATCGAGAGATGATGTCCCAACACTATGCCCTCATGCATCATCATAAAACACTTCTCATTGTTGAGGGATAAGTTGTTCTCCTTGCATCACCGGAGCACACATTCCAGGTTTGTTATTGCTTCTTCGAATGTCTCTCCATAAATGGTGAAGTCATCCATATATACTTCCACTACCTCCCCCATCATATCCAAAAATATGCTCAACACCACTCTTTGGAAGGTGGTTGGTGCGTTGCACAACCCGAAGGGTAGCACTCTATAGGCGAACGTTCCCCATGGGTAGGTGAACGTCGTCTTGTCCTGGTCCTCCTCTCCGATCTGGATTTGGTTGTATCCACTAAATCCATCCAAAAAGGAGAAATATTTCCTTCTAGACAGTGTGTCCAATACTTGATCAATGAAGGGGAGTGGGAAGTGATCTTTCTTAGTCACCTTATTTAGTGATCTATAATCAACACAGATTCACCATTTCCCATTTTTCTTGGGGACCACCACGAGTGGTGATACCCATTCACTATCGGAGATCGGGTAGATGAATCCTACCAACAAAAGCTTCTGTAGCTCAGCTTTGATGATTTCTTTCATGGTCGGGTTCATCCTTCTCTATGGCTATCTAACTGGGGTCACCTGCTCTTCGAGGTATATCCGATGAGTGCAAATATCTGGGCTGATTCCTTTCATATCTGAATAATCCTAGGCAAATGCTTGTTGGTGTCTAGCTAGGAGCTCTTTTAACTCTATCAGTTGTGTGGGGGTCAACCCACTACTGACGTTCAACGTCCTGCCAGGCTCAATGTCGATCTGCCTAGTATGGTGGTCCTGAGCACCGACCAATGGTGACTCGAGAATGGTGAGGGAGGATTCCCCTTGCAGGTATCTTGTTATAACACCATCTTCATCGCCATATTCCTCCAAATCTATCACTGCCATCACAGGCTGGAGCATGGACAATGAATCATCATCCAGTTTGTTCGATATGGGTTCCCCCAATGTGTCCATGGATTGAGTGAGAGGAGAGATCATCAATTTCTTGATGTTCTATCCATTTGAAATCATCATCAGTCCATCATGGTAGCTGATGTAGGCATCCACCATAGCTAACCATGGTCGACCCAAGATGAGTGGGTAACCACCCAGTCCTATTTTTGATTGTAGCACCAAGAAGTCCATCAGGTATTCCCATGCATCAACTATTACGATGATGTCCTCAAGCATCCCCTTTGGTGCTACGGTTGATCGATCGACCAGTTGCAACACTATCTTGGTGGGTTTTAGGTTCATAAGCTTCAGCTTCTGCATGGTCTCCTATGGCATCACATTGATGGCTGCACCTAGGTCAACCAAGGTGTTCGCCAATGAATATCCTCCTATTTTCACCATCAATACTAGGCTACCTGGGTCTGCATATTTGGGATGATATGCATTCCCCATCATCAAATCAGCCAATTTCCCTTTGACATTGATGGTTTGTGCCACCTTGCATCCTAGTTTTCTTAGACATAACTCCTTTATTGCCTTGGTATATATGGGCACATCTCGGATGGCTTGAAATAATGGGATAGTGACTATCAGGTTCCTCAAGCTCGAGAGGATATCAAATTTTAGCTGTGTCAACTTCCTCTATTCCTGCAACCATTTAGGAAATGGAGCCTCTATTTTCTCAACAACTTTCTCTTCCTCCACCTCTTCTATCAGAGGGGAATCTCCTACATTTTCCTCCTCTTCTACCAGGGGAGGTGCCTCTACTCCTAGTTGCTTGCCTGATCTAAGTTGAATAGGATTACAACTAACATTATACATCGGATACATCTCTCCTTCTACTTGGTATGTTGGCTGGTTTACCTTATTGTTTGGGTTCACCATCGGCTATGCTGGTAATTGCGTAGGTCTCACCGTAGGTAGGGCCGGTAAGCCTTGCTGAGGTGGAACCTATGCTATATTTTGTGGGGTGGAGTTCCATAGAATGTGGTTCCTCCACTGCTACCTAGGGTGTTGATATGGCATCCATGGTTGTTGGTTGGGGAATGCAGCCCCTAGAGGTACGTTCATCCAAGGTGGTGGTCCCCACCATCCCATATTGGGTGGTGGTGGCTGCCCTTGTGGCATATATGATCCTCCTCCATAAGGTGGCATCCCCATGGGCATATTCCCCATAGGGGGTTACTACCAATTTCTTTGATTTCCCATGAAATAGGCTTCAGTTACGTCAGCCTCCTCCTTGGAATTGGGCAGCTACGGGCACAATCGAGTTTTGTGGTTTTGCTAGCAAACTATGCATACTCTGACCTTGTTTTTTGGGCATGCATTCCTAGCATGCTTCCCTCTACATTTTGGATAAAAATAGGTCAATGTTGCATCATTCTCTTATTTCTTCTTCTCCAGCAAGAGCGTATCTAACTGCAATGCTAAAGAAGATAACATTTCACTCTTCAAATCCTCCAACATGTTGCCTATCTCCATTTTTGTGATTGATGCAGTCACCTTCATAGTCCTAGGAGCTAGTTTGCCTCTCCTTCATGAGTAATTCTGACATAACTGTCGGATATCTTCCATGGCATGTTGGTAAACGTCTCCTCCCGAGATCATGTTTAGTGCTTCCAATGACTCGTTGTTGAGTCCTCTCAAAAATATGCTCTTGAGAGACTTATCTCCTAACTTTGTGTGAGGAGATCATTGCAGGTTGAAATTGAACCTCTCCTAGTATTCCTCCAGGGATTCATCCTCCTTCTGTGTCATGTTGAGGACTTCCTCCCTGGAATCTCATGCTCTATCGAAGTCCTGGTACTACTCTAGAAAGAGCTTCCTCATCTCTTCCCATGTGGTGATCTGTTTGTTCCCCAACCCGATAAACCATCATAGAGTTGAGTCATCCAACATTGATGGGAAGAGCTTCAACTTCTGAGCATCTGACTTGTAGTCAACAGACCTACACAACACATCAAACTTAAACAAAAATAGGTCAGGGTCTTTGGTTGGATATCCTCGAAAGGTGGGGAGATGGGTAGGGGATATGTTTTTCATTTTGGTTTCCCCTGCTCCTTCCTCTATCGGGAAGCTAAATCCAGATGAGACTTCTTCAGCCATTTTTTTAGGAAATGTGGTCTCTTCTACAACTTCTATGGCCTTTCGATCACTCAAGACTTTCTGTATTAGAGCCTCTAAGTCGATTGGTGTAACAGTCTGATCCTCTATGACTTTCCACAGTAGGGCTTCCTTCGAGGGTGTTCTTTTAAACAATGGGTTTAGAATAATCTATTCTTTCCTAGGTCGATGAGATGAGGAGGCACTCTGCACAAAGTGATGATTCTTACTCCAGTGGACTATTGGTGATGAGTCGGGAGAATCTAGCTCAAATTCTAGGTCATCGATTGACTCAAATTTTTTTGACTGGCTCTATCTTATAAAATGATCGTCGGGTCCTCTTCTTCTTGGTGGACTCATACAAGGTCAAGAAGAAGGTTTTAAGGGGTAATGTAATCAGTTTACTAGTGATGCTTCCTTGACAATGGTACCAAAATATTGGGTGCCAAACACTGGTTAATTTTCTCCTATAATTGTCACAACACTCGCATTTAAATTGTCAACCCGGGAGCACGTAGACTTTAGAAGTGCCATGATTGAAACTACCCACACTACCACCTTAGAGATGAATCCACTAACTACCATTGGGGGTGTTCATGAAGTATCAGTTGAATTGTCCATGCCAAGAAAACTTACATATAAATGAAATGCATAAACGTAAACACACCACACTGAAAGTAGTAATACGTCTACCATAAAAAGAATACAACTATAAAATAATTAGATTTAATCTAGGAACTCAAAACATACTACCACACATAATTAAATATATGAAAAGACTAACTAAGAACAGGGGAAGAATACTAGCTTGGAGTGGGCCCGAGCTCCAGCAGATTCTGCCCAACAAATCATGAAAGTAGCACATAGATAAGAAAATGCTCAAGCTTTATTAATCAGTGCAAAAATATTACATGTGATAGTATTATAAAAGAATGCTTCCCCTGCTACAGAGAAGTCCATGTGTTTATATACTACACACAAAACTTCCTATTGTAGTTCTGTTACAATAGGCATCCCGATTATAGTCTAAACTGGGATAGTTCAATTATTGTAGCCGATGCACGATGATCAACTTCCTCATCGTTTACTTGCAATCGGGCGATTTCCATTTCATATGGTTCTACTTCACAAATGGTTACGTGTTCACCTACTCTAGTTGGGACAACTCGTGCATCAATGGTTTCCCATAGATGACATGGAACGGTGGTCAACGAGGTCCCCCTCCAGTCTTTGGTCAACACGCATAATCTAGGTATTCATTTGAGTAGGGTGCCTAACTTAGTAAGGCGCCTACTTGAGTAAGGTGCCTACTTGAGTAAGGTGCCTACTTGAGTAAGGCACCTACTTGAGTAAGGCACCTACTTGAGTAAGGTGCCTACTTGAGTAAGGCGCTTACCTTCGTATGCCTTCGTCTGATTGAACGGAACCGTGCCAGGTCCATGTAGGACCTCGACTGAGTAAAAGATGACAAAATCTAGGAAATAACTACACAAAACACACTTCACACTTGGATTAGATAATACACATGAATTCATTAAATACATACATAATATTTCATAAAAATACACAACTCCTTATATAGTGTCGCGCAAAAACCGTTAGTACATATACAAAAATATGAGCATATCAGGTGCTCATCATATAGGAAGATAAGTTCCTTGGCCAACACTCTATCTAGTTGTACAAGAGATAACTTGCACATATACAACTTGCACATTGATACTTGTGCATTTATCACATTGCATGAAGAAACTAGGTAACTTCCCCCTAAAGTAATCTAATATCCTAACTATGTACCTTGGTAGGTACATTTACATGACCCAAATGATGTATTATAATCTATTTATAACAGTTATGTGGAGGCATGATCGACTATGGGAAAAGCCTCCTAAATGGGTGCTTTTGATGAGGTGTTTTGGCTCGAGGTTGATGGAGTGGTTAATTGTGTGATGGATAAATGGTTGGATGGTAAGGATGACACATATGGGTTAGAAATGAAATTGCATTACTTAAAAGGTTCTTCATCTATGGGTATACAATGAATTTATCACTTGTGCATGTATTTTAGATATTGATGTAATATCGAGGGCACACTCTTCATATCTCTAATCTAGGGGTGCCCAACGAGTATGTTATATTGCATGGCCTCTTCTAGGATATGAAACATTGTGTGAATGGTTTTAAATCCTACCTACATAGTAAGGACAATTGTTCTAACTATAAAGCATAGGGCATCTTTAAAAGCTTGCAAGATAAATGTGGAACTAGCAATGTGTGAAGGTGAAAGGTTAAGGTGTTGAAGTTTTGGTGTGGTGATAATGTTGATAGGTGATCTTATGTTGATTAGCACACATTTGAAGGTATTTTGATCAATACGAGCTATTATGTGTAGTGGAGGGTTAGGTATCTCTGTTGGTATGGTTTTGATCTCAAAATCGTAAAATATAATTGATGGTTCCATGCATATTTGGATGTTTTGCATAAATTTCATGAAAGTATTGGGATTTTGTGTCTAAAATTCAAAGGATTTTAGGATCTCCATCAATGCTTCATGATGCAAGGGAGATTGTTTTATCAGCTCATAAATTGATAGTTTGGTCAAATCCAATTTAAAATTGTGCATCAACCAACTTAGTGTGATAGTTGGTCTTGGTGGGTGGCTTTGGAGGTGAATTTGTGGTGGTGGATTGGTTTGATCTGGTTTTAAAGGCATCACTATTGATGGTGCCATAAGAGGGATTACCAAAGATGTTAATTTTTTATTTCTATGTGCGATTTATATTTCTCTAACTTTGGGTGACTATGTGGATAACACCCACAAAACCTTGGTATTGTTGAGCATTATGTATATGGTTGACTTGGTTGGGAGGAATTGTAGTAGTTGATGCCCCCATTATTTATTGAGTTACCTCATGATGAGGGCGAGGTGTTTGATAAATACTAAGATTTTGGTTTTGCTATGCTAAAGGGTTATCAATATTGATAGTCCCATTCTCAATCATATCTTGCACAATATCCTTGAATGAATAGCAATCACTAATATCATGATCTTTCTGATGATGAAAGGTGCAATATTGGTACTCCTTATATTTTTTCCATGTGGTTTTTGGAATGTTTTGGCTTAATATGTGGTAATGTAATAATTTGTGTCTCATAAAACCATTGGAAGATGTTGGATAGTGGTTTGGGTAATGGAGTGTAGTTGCGAGCCGATCTATTGTACTATCAATATTGATGGTTGTTTTTTGTGTTGCCTTGATTTTTTATTTAAGGTGGGGGTGGTACTGCTTGATATGCTTATTATGGTTGTGGTGGTTAAGTTTGGGGTTGTTGGCATTGGAATTGAGTTTGTTAAATCTATGATTGAGGTGCACTCAAGACACTTGGTTCACTTGTCCATATTTGGATTGACCCTGATTATTCCCCCTTTGGTTCTTGTTCTGCCATTCATTTTTCTTAAGCTTGATCTTACATTCTTGGATTTTAATTTCCTCAATTACTTTAGCTTGGGTGAGCACTTATTTGAATGTTCGATATTATTGTAGTTGTAACAGCAAAACGATTGGTTTCAAGCAACTCCTTGTGAACATTCTTGTGAGTTTTTCCATGGGTAGGATGAATAAAAATTTAGTTATAATTACCCTCTAGTGGTTTCCATAGTCATAGATTGAATCATATTCTAATTGATGTAAGTTGAATAAGTCAGTCAATGTGGTTTTATTTCTAACATTTAGAGAGAATGGCTCTAGAAATTGATTCACTAATTGCTCAAAAGTATAGATATTATGGTGCAAAAAATATTATACCATTCTAGGGTATCTCCTCCAAATGTTTGAGGGAAGTTTTGGACAATCAAAGGGTCATTCTCTTGTATTCTGAAGCACACATGAATGAATGTGCCTACATGATTTCAGGGATCCTCATCCCCTTTGAACTTATCAAACTTTGGTAGTGTAAAATTAGTAGGATAATATGGTGATGATACCAAAGGATGAATATGGTGATTAACTAGCTACCTTAGTGTTGGTTTTTGATATAATATTCTAGGCATTTACATGGCTAACTTGTGAATTTGGTTTTACAAAAACTAAAATTTAGGATATTTCAATGATGATTGAAAGCCTTGGTTTGCTTGTTGTGTGTAGTTTGGGTGATTTTACTGCATGATGAATTGGGTTGATGAAATGGGATTTTGGATCAGTGTTGATTGATATTTGATGGTGTTGGATGTTTTGGTGATATCAGTTATGGTATGATTATTGTTGATGATGTGGAGATGGGGGAATGATGGTGTGCTAATCTGATGAAGTGGTATAAATGTTGTGAAGTGGATGGGTGGATATGGTTATGGTAGGTAGTCGCAACACCCAGGATGGATATTGGATGAAGAAGATATTTTGGTTTGATGTGGATGGATGATTTAGATATACTACTTGTGATTATTGTTGTGATATGGGATGAATGTCTTGATTAGTGTTACCAGCAAGTAATTAATGTAGATGATGCAAAGCTTGTTGTATAGCAATCACAAATGAGGATTATGTGGTTAGAGGAGGGGTATATATTTGGACTTGATGTGTGGCTATAAATTGAGTGGATGTTGGTAGAGGGTAAGCGGTATAATGAATCACAGTCGAGGTAGGGATGGTATGCTACATATGATTAATTGGGGGTAATGATGTAGGTGGAATGGATGTTGGCACCTATGAAGCAACATTGACTTATTTTTTTTAGAGTGGGTTATGATGGATGGTGGTGTGGGTGTATAGGAGTGAGATGTACTGATTGGATTAGGATGGATTATTTTGGTTCATGGGTATGGATATGGATTTGTAAAGGGGGTTGGTGATGATTTGGTTGGTGTATTGCATATGGGAAAATGTGGGTTCCTAATAGAATGTGGGAATGGATCTAGGTGGAATGGTGAGCAGGGGAAGGGATGGATAGACCAAGTTAACGTACATTCTAAGGGCATAATTATACAAATACATGACACGATGATCAAAAGGTTTGGATGGCTCGATGTGAGGGATCTCTAGGATGGAAGTATTAATGATCCTCTACATCATATTGATATCTAAAGGAGGCATACAATTGGAAGACCCTTCAGATAATTCCACAAAGATACCCCATACTCAGCCACATAAGTGACTGAGGTATTAGAAACCTAATTATACTGGTCCATGGATGCAGGCAGTTGGTTCTAGGTATTGGCTAAGGCTTTGGCTTGACTTCAAGTCAATACCACAAGTTGGAAATGAGGTAAAATGGTGGATGTGTAGGGTAAGTGTGTAAAATATGAAATTATACCATGAATAAACACACAATTATGCAAAAAAAACAAGTATTTTTTGTTTTTATTTTGTTTTTTCAAATTTATTTTTTGATTTTTGTTGTTTTTTTAAATATTTTTTAGTTTTTTTATGTGTTTTATGTAATCCTAGGCCTAGAAACTATGAAATATAGGTGGTGGAATGAAATCTATTTTTTTTTGTTTGAACCCACCCCTCTATCAAAGGATGAGTCATGAATGGTTGGAAAAGCTTCCTAGATGAAGACTTGGTGATGGGTGTAACCTAGGGGAACAATATACCTCTTGAAAGAGGTTTTATTGTCTAGTGCCTTGCTACTAGGCCATTTGGGCTTTCACTTCACCCTCATATGAGCTTTGGAATAAACAATAGTTATGACTCCACAAATTATTAAGCCTTGGGAATGAAGGGTGTCTAAGCTTGATTACCCTGAGCTAACCTCAAGGATAACCAATTTCTTGGTGATGAAGTTCAAGAAACTATCGTACTAAATATGGTTTATCTAGGGCTCTATTGATAGATGGTGATGAAGTCCAAAATTTTTAGGAGGTTTTCCTTGCACTTGTCATGCAAAGATGTAGAATATTGATAGTGCAAGTGTGTGTGGTGGTTTTTTATTTTGTATGATTTTTATAAAGCAAATATAAAACTAACCCTAAAATCCAATCTATGATGCAATTCAGATTTTGATGTCTAAAACACAAATATATATATAAAGAACATAAAAATAGATAGAATCCTAAATTAAATGTAGAAAATAGGCTTCAAGAAGGCCCTAAACTGATTCTAAGATATAGATCCAAATGCAGAGCTACATTTGGGAATAGTCAAATGCAAAGTTGCATTTGGTCAAACGTAGGGCTACATTTGGGATTAATCAAATGTAGGTCTACATTTTTTACTATATCTCAAAAATTAAAATAAAATGTAAATTTGAAGCCCTAATACGGCCTAAAATGCACCTAAGGATGCAAAATTAACCCTAGATGTAGGTAATATTCCTTTTGTAATATAAAGTTCAACTAATGTAGTATAGAATATATTTTAATTTTAGATGCCTACAACAATGCGAATGTGCATTTCTAATTTGATGTAAATACTAACCAAAACATGCAGTCTTTAGAAATAGAAACAAAAAGACTTCCTTTTTCTTTAGAAGAAAATTTAAACTAAAAAGTTGGTCCAAATTACATACCTGGGAGCCTTAAGATTTTTTTTCTCCTTTCTAAACATAGAACTGTGTTTGCATAGGTTCCTAAATGTAGGGATGTGTTTGCACAGGGTCTCAAATTTAGGGTTGCGTTTGTGTAGGTCTCCCAAATGCAGGATTGGATTTGCATAGGGTCAACAATAGTTCGAATAACTTCTAAAACTCCTAAAATCATTCTACGATCTTCGCACGATAGAGCTCCAAAAATCTACAATCAAACAAACATAGATCAAAAACTAAAAAGCAACAAGGAAATAACAAATAGAACCCTTTGGACGTCCCACCATGATCACCATTTTGTAAGTAAATTAAAAGGCACTCAAGCAAAAAAAAATTGAAACAAGCAAGTGCAATGAAATAAAATTTGTATTTTTATTAAATTTGTATGGGAGCCTTAGTCTCATATTTCTACAATAATTATATCCTCGTTGTGCAGGGGTTACAAAAGTGTGCTTAATTTCAGATTACAATGAGCAAACAAAAGGAAAAATACCTTATTTTTTATCAAAAAAATGTGGGTGCCATGAATCTTCTTTGCTCCAATAAGATTGTTGGATGGGTTTGAATATCCTTGCAAACCATCCTTGCTTCAAAAACCTTCAAAAATCTATCACTTTCACACATATGTTTGCAAATATAAATAGAAAATGTGGTTAGTCGCACCTATTTTATATGCATAAAAGAAGCAACAAAACCTTGAATTGAAATACTTGTAGAACTCAAAATAATGTGCAGAAGATAGAAAATAGTAAATTTGATACCTTATTGACTTACATGTTCTGATCTGGATATGTCGATGGTTGAAACTACTCTTGAAAAAACATAGGGCTACATTTGGAGATGGTCAAATGTAGGACCACATTTTTGGTTTCCTGGGAAAATGCAAGACTATGTTTGTGCAAACGTAGGGCTATATTTCTGCCTATGTAAATGCAGTTATACATTCAAAACTAACTAACAGAAGGCTCAGGATGGTTCCTCGACTTTGATGGCTCAACCTCCGAGAATGTTGATGTCCTTTTGGTATTATTTTGGAAACATGATGATATGTTTTTAGTCCTCCTGGTTAATCAAAATTGTGGAGACTTATGGAATTTCAAGATATGAGGAGGGAAAGGATAGATGGTAAGCCAAGGTTGCCAAGTGGTAAGGATTGGGTAGCCACCTATCTAGGATGTTTCTCTTAGGTGGAGTGGTGGCACGTGGGCATGTGGGATGGAGTGAGGTGTGTGATATGTGACAAGGCGAGGGGTAGAGGTGGCTAGGACACTTGGCTAGTGGAGAGACAAGGAATCCTAGGAAGATTTTCCATATTTTATAAAATCTAGAATATAGGATAATGTGTAGTAAACCTTAGATACATTTTTATTATGCAAATTTGTAATATGGGTGGATTTTATGGAGTATTAGGATTTGTTTTCTATAGATGGAAAATGATAGAAAATAGAGAGGTCCATTTAATTACATGAGTGAGCCTCGTAAATGAGGGAAAGAGAGACAATTTGTAACTGTATAGCCAACAAATATTTTGGCAATGTAATAAATAATTCAATTCTAATCCTTTCTCTATACATGTTTAAATGGTGAATTATTTAAGTCATTTAAATTGCAAATTATCATGTGCATGAATTGGTATATGTAGGAATTGTATCAGAGTAATGTTACTGTTGATAAGCAACACACCCCCACTGAAAAATGAGATTCCATCCTTGGAAAGCCCTGAACTTCCATTTTTGCAGCAGGGACCCTCTTGATCATTTTCAGTTTTAAATCCAAATTTGCTTGCCTCCTTTTTAAAGTTGTGCCTTTTTTCAAGTCTTTCTAGCATTGTTATTTCAAGCTTAACTTTCTACATGCTAGAAATCATTCATGCTTAAGCCAAATCTCGCACTGGTACCAAGAAAAATCCAGAAAACAGTTGCATAATTCACTGAAAAATCAAACTTTTCATTTTTGGTAGTGTCGCGATATCGCGACACTTCCATTTTCGAAAATGTCGCGATATCGCGACGGGTAATTCAAAATGTAGCTAAGTCTTTTAAGTGTAGCGCAATCGCGACACTTTCCATTTTTGGAAGTGTCGCGATATCGTGACGTTTCCATTTTTGGAAACCGTCGCGAAATCGCTGCAGGATGAGGAGAGAGAAAGCCCGGGAGAAAAATGTCGCGAAATCGCGACATGTCGCATTTTCACGGTAGGAGAGAGAAAATGCATGAAAATCGGCTAAGTGCCAGAAAGGTCACGATTTCGCGACATGTCGCGAAATCGCGACAGCTTTTGGAGAGAGAAGATGAACTGTACGGAAGGGCGCGATTTCGTGACATGTCGCATTTTCGCGGTAGGAGAGAGAAAGTGGGCTGAAGAGTCAAAAATCCGCCAAGTCATTTTTGTGTAGCGAAATCGTGACACTTTCCATTTTTGGAAGTGTCGCGATATCGTGACATTTCCATTTTTGGAAAGTGTCGCAAAATCGCTGTCTATCGAAGGAGAGAGAAGAAATCGGTACGGACCAGCGCGATTTCGTGACATGTCACGAAATCGCGACATGTCCCATTTTCACTGAGGATAAATGAAAAAGTGGCTAAGTCTGAAAGTTGCAGCGATGCGCTGCGTGTCTCAAAATCGTGGGCCGGAGCTTGCAGCGACGCACTGCACGTTTCGAAGGTGAAGGGAGAAAATTGCAGTGATGCGCTGCATGTTTCAAAATCAGGGGTGAAAAGTGGCAGCGATGTGCTGCATGTTTCGAAGTCGAAGGATGAAAATGGTAGCGACGCGCTACACGTTTTGAGAAAGTCTTGCAAGACAAGCATGTCGCGAAATTGTGACATGCTGGAGCAAAATTGTACGATCGCTAGCAGGTGGCGCAATTTCGCGACATGTCGCGAAATCGTGACATGTCGCATTTTCGCGGCCGACAGGGGGAAAAGCAGCGTAGCACTGGAGACATCACGATTTCGTGACATGTCACGAAATCGTGACATGTCGCAGAATCGCGATAGGAGAGAGAAAGTCCTAAGTTGACCAGAAGTGCATTCCAGCGGGAAACAGAAGGCATCCTGGGGTAGCGACACATGTCAAAGCGTGAGGCAGACAAACAGAAGCTGACATGCAAGCTTATTTTGTGGTTTTTAATCTATTTTAATGTTTTAAGCTTGGATTTAATGTTTATTAAAGTGCTAATATAATCTTTTTGCCTTTCATGCAGGATTCCATCTGGCACTTGCGGGGCAACCGAGAAAAGCCATAAAGTCAAAGTTAAAGTGCAGATTCGATCAAGGACCACCATGCTAGAGAAAAAAAAGCCGGTAAAAGCATTCGATGACAAATTTATTGCAGAATTGATAGCATGGAGACAATTTCAACTCAGGAATGGCTTTACGGGGACAAATTGATGGAGAAGTGGTGACTCATCCGGCTCACCAGCAGAATTAATGGAGGCATTTATTCGTAGCTGCGGATGAATGCAAGTGGATTTAGATTTTATCTTCTCCATTTATGGCAGCTGACTGCACAGATTTGCAGAAGGGTTAAGTTCTATCTGGACTTTGATTTTTAAAATGGATTTTTATTGTAAAACCCGGGTCCTAGGGTTTAAGTGCGATAAGATTTAGGGTTTGAGCAAGATATTTTGAAAATATCAGGGCTGTCCTGAGTCTATAAATACAGATTCTAAATGTAATCGCGAGAGGCGGAGACTTAGAAATAAAAGGCTTATAAGCAATTTCTTGCAAATCTTGTGAAATCCTTTGTTTCTGGACTTGGAGTTGATGTGCTTTAGCTTTTCACGTGATAGCATGGCCGGGAGCCTAATCTTTTGCGAGTGTGATAAGTGTATCTTCTTTTGTTATCCGTTCCATTTAAAGTTTATTAGATATATGCTCGTAAATCCGAGTTATCAAGTTTAAATATCGTTGTTAGGCTGCAGTTGTTCCATTGTCTGCTAGGGGAAATTACAGATTTGAGGTTAAGTTTGTTCTAATTGCTCTATCTTCACTGTGTGAGCTAGGCTGTCGGTGAAAGATACCAATTTTAACCAACTGCCCTTCAGTTTATAATTTTCTGCTAGACCTGTTCCACTCTACCTTATGCTCTTAGTTGAAAGTGATCTTAGACTGACTGGACACTTTCTTCTTTGATTTTTTCGTTGTGAAGCTGATAGTATAGATGAAATTGGTAGTTTAGGGTTTTACGATTGATGTTTGATAAACTTCTCTTTCTGCCCTACCCTACCCTCTCTTTGCTTACGGTGAATGATCCATTTTTATTTTCTTTGTTTCTCTTTTATTTAAATCTACTGACCCATGAGAGCTAGATCTAGAATTCAAGTTAAATTTGATCAACTTTTGCAACTATTGAACAAGTTCAAGAACCCCCTGTAAGGTAACAGAGCAATCCATATTGAAATCTATTCCAGAAGTGGAAAAGAGTGAATTGCCATTCGACCCAACTCTGTAACTCACACCTTGGATAACCAGCTAGATCCTAAAGATGAGTGGGATCCGTCTTGTGGGTGTCTCCGGAGCTTCCTTGCTTCATCCTTTCCTGGGGTGTGCATGAAAGCCGGACCAACAACCTAATTGGCACTAGAAGGAGGGTTGTTGAACATCTCGGTTCAAGTTCAGTAGTCTGTCAAATACTGTATTGTATGTGCTGAGTCTGGTATTTTATCTTTTGAATCCTTTTCCCTCCTCCTCAGCCAACAACCTAATTGGCGCTAGAAGGAGGGTTGTTGAACATCTCGGTTCAAGTTTAGTAGTCTGTCAAATACTGTATTGTATGTGCTGAGTCTGGTATTTTATATTTTGAATCCTTTTCCCTCCTCCTCAGCCAACAACCTAATTGGCGCTAGGAGGGCCGAGAACATCTGTTCTTAGTGCACTTGAGTTGAGAAATCGACTGTATGTGGAACTGTAAAGCTGTATTTTATCTAAAGTCTGGTAGCCAATTTTCCCCTCCTCCTCAGCCAACAACCTAATTGGCACTAGAAGGAGGGCTTGAACTCAGTTCAAGTATTGTAAGGGCATAACAACAACATTTGAAGGACCCATAGTGAACTCCGAACAGTTTTGTAAATTGTCAGTACAGTTTTGTAAATTGTCAGTATAGTTTTGTAAATTGTCAGTGCAGTTTTTGAAAGTTGTCAGTGCAGTTTTTGAAATTGCCACAAGAGAAGGCCTTAAGTTCAGTGGTTTGTTAAGAACAGTTTTATCTCCACTGGCAGTTATCCAATTACAACTCAGAACATCACTGTTAGCCAAGTAATAATGGCAAATTGGTTGGGCCCCACTGCTTTGAATATCCCGGGTATAGCCCATGACCTGCCCAGAAGCCCGAAAAGATATCTCCCCAGGTACAAACATGATGGGACAAGAACTGCAGAAGAACACCTGCTAGCTTTCAAAAATGCTTTAAGATTGTTGAATATACAGCATGAAGATGTTGCCTGCAGATTGTTCCCGTTCACTCTCCAGGAGGGAGCTTATGACTGGTTTTTAAACCTCACCAACAATTCCATTACTAGCTGGGATGACTTAGAGAAAGATTTTATATCACAATTTGGGGAAGTGATAGACCCCACTGTGTTATACCAACAATTTTCCAGCATCAAGAAAGAGTCGGGAGAAACTGTCGGGTCTTTCAATATGAGGTTCCAAAGAGCTTACGGTAGAATGATCGGCCATTACATCCCAAATGCAAATCTGGCCTTAGGAATCTATAAGAATGCATTGGATTCAGTGACCTCTATTTTCCTCAAGAGAGACATCAATATTACAACCCTGGTAGGTGCTTATAAAGAAGCCTTAATTCTTGAGAGACAGTTAGGGCCTCAAATTCTGAGTAGTCCTTTGATAGCCTATGTTACACAGAACATGCCTATTTCAGACCCCATTCCACATCATGAGTTAGTGCCAACATGTCATGCTCTACCCAAGGAGACTCCGTTAACTGTGACATCCACTCAGCATGTGCAAAATACAGAGAAGAGTTCTGACAAGTTCAAAGTGCAGGTGCTTGAACTGAACAGTTGTGATTTGGCACCACCCAAATCTGAAGTTTTTCCTGGTGAGTTAAATTTTCCTAGAGATCAAAGAAATATTGATATTTCTAGTTCACCCAAAAATAGTACAACCAGGGTTTCAGATTCTTTCACTTTTCCTGAAGAGACAGAAAGTCTTGTACAGACTCCTGTGGATGAAATGCAAGATTTTCAATAGTTCAAAAGAGATAGTTATGACTTGAAATGTCAGAGTCCAGAATCTAACAATGATCCTTCCTCATCAGAGGATGATGAAAGTGAGATTCAATCTCACTATGCAGAAGTAACTGAGGAGGATAACATCATTGAGGATATGAGGGAACTTAAAGCTGACATCACCCTCTATGAACCGCCTCAGATTGTTGAACAAAAGGATAACTTGATTGAGGCTTACTCTGGACCACCTGTTGAATTTAAAGAAAAGGAGGAAAAGATGGTAAATATGAATGTGGTCAGCCAACTTGGAATTGATGAACTATCTCAACATAAGCCTGCAACTTCTAAACATAATATCAAAGATAAGGCTATAAACTGTGTTGATGCAGATATTGGAGTTTATGATTTGGCAACTGAGGAAGTGAGAACAGTTATAGCTCTAAACCATCACAAAAATGATGTTTGGACATTGCACATTGATGAGGTTAAATCTAAGCAAGGCTCAGGTGAAAAGGAAAATTGTAAGCATTCTGCTAGAGGGATAAAAATTGAAGTCCTGGATATTGAAGCAGTACAACAACCACAAAATTTTCAAGTTGTTAAGAACCAGGGCATACAGATAAAACATTGTTTCTTTCAGTTGTCACATAATTTTGAAGATGTGGTGGTCTGGGTCTGTTAAGATTTTAAAGTATTTGATCCTCGGGGGTTTTTTACATTCAGTCCTTTTGAAAGAACTCTGCAAACCCTTCAATTAGAAGCATAAATATGTTATCATATGATTTGTTATTATATGATTTGTTTAATTTGAAGGAGTTGCAGATTTGTTTTTCAAATAGGACAAGGAAGACAGTAAACCCAAGTCTTTCCCAGATAGCAAATTTTTGAAGCACAGTCTGGAGTGCATTTCGTCAACAGAACCTGAAAGGTAATTTTTCTAAGTTACTTGTACATGGTCCAATTTTTTTTAAGGCACCATTTCTCTGCTTTCCCAACTGCTGCATTTTTTGAGTATGAAGGGAAGTTGTAACATATGTATGCATTGTAAGTAAGTCTTTTGTTTTAGTTTTATTTCTTTGTCAGTGCAGTTTTTATTTCTTTGTCTGTACAGTTTTAATCTGTTTCAGTTTAATTTTAATGCTCTGCAGTTTTAATTTATTTGTTTTTCAGTTTTCTTTAATTGTTTTTCAGTTTTAGCTTGTGCAGTTTATTTCTTTCTTGTGCTTTTTATTTCCTTTCTTTGTATTTTTATTTTAGCTTGCTTTTATTTTAGTCTGTACAGTCTTTTCTTCCTTGCAGTTCTTTTTCTTTGTTGTCTGTATAGTTGCAGTTTAATTTATTTCAGTTGCTTTAGTTTATTTCAGTGCTGTTGTAGTTTAGCTTTGCTGCAGTTCAGCAGTTTTAGTTGCTTTGCTTCAGTTCTTTTAGTTTGTTTCTTTTATTGTCTGTTCAGTTTTTATTTTCTTCCCTGCATTTCCTTTTCTGTGCTTTAGTCTGTACAGTCTTTTGTTTCAGTTCTTTTCTTTGTTGTCTGTGCAGTTTTAATTTATTTGCTTCAGTTCTTAGTTTATTTGTTTTAGCTTAATTTTGCTGCCTGTACAGCTGTGCTTTGCATCCATTGTAAGTAAGCTTTCAGTTTTTTTTTTAGTTTTATTTCTTTGTCTGTACAGTTTTAATCTGTTTCAGTTTAATTTTAATGCTCTGCAGTTTTAATTTATTTGTTTTTCAGTTTTCTTTTATTGTCTGTGCAGTTTTTATTCTGTTTTGCTTTAGAAGCCTGTGCCTGTCCTTGGAAGCCTGTACAAAGTCCTTTGGCTTCTGAAATTTTTTGTCCTTTGCCTTTGCCTGAGCAATCAATGAAAAGTCAGCCTGCTGAAGATTGTCTTATTCTGAGCTGATAAATCCATAATCCAGTACCCCATTCTGTTCATTATTCCAATTGAGATAGTCTGCTTGCACTGAATAGTAGAACTATTTTGTTATTCAGGACAAAGGTAGAGAGATGATTGGATCTTGTGTCTTACTTGCCACAGTTGTTTTAATAATAGAAAAACTGCTATGCTGTTCAGTTGGAGGAACTCCCGGGGAATCCAAGAAAAGCTGGTTATGAGAGGGGACTATGCCATGTAATTATTTGGGTATCCACAGAGGCTATCATTGCCTAGACTGAAACAGTTCCAGATTGATCAAATGATAAAAGAAAATTGTAATTTCTCTAAGGTCTCAGATATTGATATATTTCAGAGGGAGACATAAAAAAAAAAAAAAGAAGAAGAAGAAAAAAGAGAAAAAAAAAAGAATTACACAATTAAAAGAGGCAGCCAATATTAGATTCTGCCCTACAGTTGTAAATTGGGTCGTGTAAATCTAAAGGGTAACTCTGTCTAGGCTGTAAAAGGCTAAACTAGTAAATAGAGCTCTACTCGGTTTCCCCTTTTACAATCTAGAAAAGTTGATCAGTCCAAAGTTCATCAATCAATTCAGTCATCCTTGAAGAAAGTTTTATACCTTTTGAAATTGCACATCAAAAATCTTCCTTGAAGTAATCCAGCCCAGTATGTCCTTGGAAAATTTTAACAGCTGGCAGTTAGTAGTCAATTTGTTGTGATGAATGTATGTGGCAAGGCATGATGCATGGTCTTTTTGTTTTGAAACCAGAGTCTTGGGTTCTAAAATAGTGCTACTATTTTACCCGCAGATATCGCCATTTGTTGATAAGCAACACACCCCCACTGAAAAATGAGATTCCATCCTTGGAAAGCCCTAAACTTCCATTTTTGCAGCAGGGACCCTCTTGATCATTTTTAGTTTTAAATCTAAATTTGCTTGCCTCCTTTTTAAAGTTGTGCCTTTTTTCAAGTCTTTCTAGCATTGTTATTTCAAGCTTAACTTTCCACATGCTAGAAATCATTCATGCTTAAGCCAAATATCGCACCAGTATCAAGAAAAATCCAGAAAATAGTTGCATAATTCACTGAAAAATCAAACTTTCCATTTTTGGTAGTGTCGCGATATCGCGACACTTCCATTTTCGGAAATGTCGCGATATCGCGACGGGTAAATCAAAATGCAGCTAAGTCTTTTAAGTGTAGCGAAATCGCGACACTTTCCATTTTTGGAAGTGTCGCGATATCGCGACGTTTCCATTTTTGGAAACTATCACGAAATCGTTGCAGGATGAGGAGAGAGAAATCCTGGGAGAAAAATATCGCGAAATCGTGACATGTCGCATTTTCACGGTAGGAGAGAGAAAATGCATGAAAATCGGCTAAGTGCCAGAAAGGTCTCGATTTTGTGACATGTCACGAAATCGTGACAGCTTTTGGAGAGAGAAGATGAACTGTACGGAAGGGCGCAATTTCGTGACATGTTGCGAAATCGTGACATGTCGCATTTTCGCGGTAGGAGAGAGAAAGTGGGCTGAAGAGTCAAAAATCCGCCAAGTCATTTTTGTGTAGCAAAATCGCGACACTTTCCATTTTTGGAAGTGTCGCGATATCGCGACATTTCCATTTTTGGAAAGTGTCGCAAAATCGTTGTCTGCCGGAGGAGAGAGAAGAAATCAGTACGGACCAGCGCGATTTCGCGACATGTCACGAAATCGTGACATGTCCCATTTTCGCTGAGGATAAATGAAAAAGTGGCTAAGTCCAAAAGTTGCAGCGATGCGCTGCGTGTCTCAAAATCGTGGGCCGGAGCTTGCAGCGACGCGCTGCACGTTTCGAAGGTGAAGGGAGAAAATTGCAGCGATGCGCTGCATGTTTCAAAATCAGGGGTGAAAAGTGGCAGTGATGCACTGCATGTTTCGAAGTCGAAGGATGAAAATGGTAGCGACGCGCTGCACGTTTTGAGAAAGTCTTGCAAGACAAGCATGTCACGAAATCGTGACATGCTTGGAGCAAAATTGTACGGTCGCTAGCGAGAGGCGCGATTTCGTGACATGTCGTGAAATCGTGACATGTCGCATTTTTGCGGCCGATAGGGGGAGAAGCAGCGCAGCGCTGGAGACGTCGCGATTTCGTGACATGTCGCGAAATCGTGACATGTCGCAGAATCGCGGTAGGAGAGAGAAAGTCCTAAGTTGACCAGAAGTGCATTCCAGCAGGAAACAGAAGGCATCTTGGGGTAGCGACACGTGTCAAAGCGTGAGGCAGACAAACAGAAGCCGACATGCAAGCTTATTTTGCGGTTTTTAATTTGTTTTAATGTTTTAAGCTTGGATTTAATGTTTATTAAAGTGCTAATATAATCTTTTTGTATTTCATGCAGGATTCCATCTGGCACTTGCGGGGCAACCGGGAAAAGCCATAAAGTCAAAGTTAAAGTGCAGATTCGATCAAGGATCGCCATGCTAGAGGAAAAGAAGCCGGTAAAAGCATTCAATGACAAATTTATTGCAGAATTGATAGCATGGAGATAATTTCAACTCGAAATGGCTTTACAGGGATAAATTGATGGAGAAGTGGTGACTCATCCAGCTCACTAGCAGAATTAATGGAGGCATTTATTCGTAGCTGCGGATGAATGCAAGTGGCTTTAGATTTTATCTTCTCCATTTATGGTAGCTGACTGCACAGATTTGCAAAAGGGTTAAGTTCTATCTAGAATTTGATTTTTAAAATAGATTTTTATTGTAAAACCCGGGTCCTAGGGTTTAAGTGTGATAAGATTTAGGGTTTGAGCAAGATATTTTGAAAAGATCAGGGCTGTCCTGAGTCTATAAATACAGATTCTAAATGTAATCACGAGAGGCAGAGACTTAGAAATAAAAGGCTTATAAGCAATTTCTTACAAATCTTATGAAATCCTTTGTTTCTGGACTTGGAGTTGATGTGCTTTAGCTTTTCTGTGATAGCATGGCCAGGAGCCTAATCTTTTGCAGAGTGTGATAAGTGTATCTTCTTTTGTTATCTGTTCCATTTAAAGTTTATTAGATATATGCTGTAAATCTGAGTTATCAAGTTTAAATATGCTGTTAGGCTTCAGTTGTTCTATTGTCTGCTAGGGGAAATTACGAATTTGAGGTTAAGTTTGTTCTAATTGCTCTATCTTCACTATGTGAGCTAGGTCTGCGGTGAAAGATACCGGTTTTAACCAATTTGCCCTTGGATTTATAATTTTCTCGCTAGATCTGTTCCACTCGCCTTGTGCTCTTAGTTGAAAGTGATCTTAGACTGACTGGACACTTTCTTCTTTGATTTGTTCTGTTGTGAAGCTGATAGCATAGATAAAATTGGCAGTTTGGGTTTTACAGTTGATGTTTGATAAACTTCTCTTTTCTACCCTACCCTACCCTCTCTTTGCTTACGGTGAATGATCCATTTTTATTTTCTTTGTTTCTCTTTTATTTAAATCTTCTGACCCATGAGAGCTAGATCTAGAATTCAAGTTAAATCTGATCAAATTTTGCAACTACTGAACAAGTTCAAGAACCCCCTGTAAGGTAACAGAGCAGTCCATATTGAAATCTATTCCAAAAGTGGAAAAGAGTGAATTGCCATTCGACCCAACTCTGTAACTCGCACCTTAGATAACCAGCTAGATCCTAAAGATGAGTGGGATCCGTCTCGTGGGTGTCTCCGGAGCTTCCTTGCTTCATCCTTTCTCGGGGTGTGCATGAAAGCCGAACCAACAGTTACCATCCAAAGAAGACATCATTTGGATAGAAGAGTCACCATAGTTCAATTCAGTTCCTAGAAAAACTATCATTTAATTGAACACCCATATTCAAGTAGAGAGAACATTTAATATTATTGCCCTTCAATATAATTATAGAGTGTTGACCAATAAGAGATCATTATTTGAGTGCTGGCATGTTGTATATGTGATTACCATACATGCACTTGTTATACAACTACAAATATGGTGTCATTCGAATAGGGTACTATTAAAAAATAATCACTCAAGCATAAGTGTCATGCAAGTGAATAATTTTAAACTATTCAAGTGAAGATGAACAAACCATTTGAATGGAATTACAATTATCATTTAGACACTATGAATAACATGTCGTGCAAGTGAATGGTTTTGTACAATTCAAGTGAAGTTGAATAAACTATTTAAATAGAATTACCATTGTTATTCAGGTACTATGCATAACCATGTTGTGTAAGTGAATGGTTTTATATCATTTATGTGAACAAAATTGATCTATTCAAGTGATTGAGGGTAGTTAAGACATTTTGGTACTTGAGAAGGTAGTCATTCAGTTGATACCTTTTCCTTTGGTCTGCATTATTTCATATCAATATTTTCAATATGTGTTAGAGGAGATATAACACAGTGAGGAAAAGGAATATTATGTGGTATGAGACCCCTACCAATGGATATAACTTAACTGTTGAGAGGAATCACTGCCAAGATAGATGCAATTAAGACTACCCAAAGTAGAGGCCTTCATCTAGAGGAGGTTAGTGATAGTGAAGAGGAGGACATTAGTCACCTAGAAGCTTATAATAAGGAGCAAGGATAACTAGAGCAATATTTGATTCGGGTGATCTCAAGCATAAAAAGTAAACCAAAGATGGATACTCCCAATTGTAATGGAAATTTAAACCCAAAAGAATTGATAAATTGGATGATGGACATGGAGAGATTATTTTATTTTAAGTCTATGGAGGATATAAAATGTGTCAAATTTGCATGCAAACAACTAAAAGGACATGCTTCAATTTGGTGGGATCATATCCAAACTAAAAATAGTGAAAAAGAAATGATAGAATCCAAACATGGGACAAGTTTGTATCCAAATTAAACTCAAAATTTCTACCTACTAATTATTAGATGAGGTTTTTTTAGAAATCTCCAATACCTTAAATAAAAGGAGTTAGGAGTGAAAGAGTATATAGAAAAATTCTATAAGTTGACCATAAGAGTAGGAAATATTGAAGATGATGAAGAAAAATGGTAATATATATCAAAAAATAAGAATATCCATACAAAATGAGATTGATATGATTCAAATGAGAATAATTGAGAAGACTTATTAGTATGCACTCAAAGTGGAAGAGAAGTTATCATATATGCAACAAAATAACTCTAGAGGGGGAGGAATATCTCTAAGAGGAAGATGATAGTCCCATGGAGGAAGAGGGCAACAATTCGATGATATAGGAGATAATTTCTCACAAATGAATAGTTTCATCTAGAGTACCCAAAAAAAGGGTGAATCATTAATATGGTGATGTGGATTTGGTAGATGTAGAGGATATGGTTTTATTGGAAATTTCTCTAGATGCTTGCAAGAAGGGCATAAAGGATATGAATTTCATTTAGCATAGCAAACTAGTAAGCATGTAAATAAATCCCATATTTATATTAAACAAGCTAATGAAAAAGTGTAGCTTCATCAAAGCACATGGAGGAACAAAACAAGAAGAATCCCTTATGATTAAAAGGGTATTTTTTAAATCAACAAAGGAGGTGCATGAGCCTAAGTAAATAAGGAGCCTATTTAGGATAATTTGGAAGGTGATAAGGAGCCAATTGTACAAAAAATAAGACTAAAATATGAAGATCTTGGATATATAGGAGAAACAAGTACTAATAAATCAGGAACTAAATTTGAGATAGAGACTAATAGAATCAATAACAATGAAGGACAAAATGGCAAAAAATAATTTGTAACAGGAAACAAATGTAACCATTATGGTAGATATAGACATAATATAGAGAAATATTAGAATCTCCATTGTTATGAAACTTGTGGAGAACATAATCATTCTCAAAAATCTTGTCTACATAAAGAGAAGGAAAAAAATTAAAAAATGGATTGTGGATTGAATGTAAAGAATGATATTTGGTCTTATCATTAAAAAATATGATATAAATAATTATGACCCAAGCACAAACCTATAGTGAAAGCACCTGTAGTGACGATTATATAGAAATAGTGGTCTTATGATTTCTCTAGTGAATGACCTAGAGATGATGATCCAAAGTCAACCCAAAGGTAGAAACCAAGAGGTAATGACCCAAATGTAGAAACCAAAAGATAATGACCCAAAGACGATAACTCAAAGGTGATGACCCAGAGGTAAAGACCCAAAGGAATATACCTAGAGGTGACTCAGATACATTGACCTAGAGGAAAACCTATGAACACTGAATATATCTAGCCATGTCAAAGTCAGAGCTAAATAATGAAGAGAAGGAAGAATCAAAGAATGAAGGCAAAAATCCTTCTTACCAAATAATGTAATATGAGGGAGTGTTGGAAGTATAACATTATTTCACCCCCTTGTAACTATTAGTTTGGGAGAATGATAATATATATATATATATATATATATATATATATATATATATATATATATATATATATATATATATATATATATATATATATATATATATATTATAATGTATGTGTCAATATGAGATAAAGTTCAAGGTGTCAAGAGAGAATGAAGAGTCATATTGATATGTGGCAAGATGAGAGTTTTGTCTTAATGAGAGGAATATGAAAGGATGCATCTCCTAGATGTTTGAGGAGAGTAATAGTTAGAGTATTGAAAAGTCATGTAAAATTATATATTGGAGATAAAACTTTAGGCAATGTAATCTCTCTGAATCTTTAATTAATATTTTGATATTGAATATATTTGAGTTATAATTGTGAAATATTGTTTTTTTCTTTTTTGTACTAGAGGAATCAGTAAATTGTTACAATTTTCTATGCCTCTTTGTTGGTTCGAATCCTGCTCCTTGCTACCACTATAACATCCAGTTGCATTGGCTGAACTTTTTTTACGTAGTTGACGGTGCTGGCATGACATGACCTCCAGTACTATGAGGCATCAAGGATTGTAATTGTAGTCTCCGCGCTCCCACAAGAACGTTTTGACCAATGGACCAAGCCCTCAGACCTTTGTGAAATATTGTTGTTATTCCATTATTGTGATTCATTGTTATTTTGTATAACATTTATATGATTTATACTTGATCCTCGATAAAGCTTTATGTGATTTAATCTATTTGAAAAGCTAACAATTTTTATTATTGGAGTTTTAAGACATTCAACGATTACAAACTAAATAAACAATTTCCGCAACTAAAAGTAATTAGGTTGTTAGTAGTTTTTGCAAAAAAAAACATAAAAATGAAAAAAATTGTATATGTTTTGCTCAATATTGATGTCCAAAAGACGTTAATTTATTCATATTAAATTCAACCATAATTCATAATTCTAGTCTTTATATTTTGACACATTGTGTACGTGGGTTTTCATCTAAGAGTCCCAAGTTCAAACTTCGATACAAAGAAATCGGAACCTTAAATCTTATATTTGTAAAGAGGACTTAATCTAATTCTATTACTTTTTAAATAAAAAGATGATACTCTTAGAAGTTTTTGTTTTCTTTATTGAAAATAAACTTTAAGATTTTGCTTCTTAAAATATATAATGTACTTAAAACAATAGGCATATTAGGCACTCAAGTAGTAAAAGATTGAATGCTTTGCAAATTTAATAGCAAATTGTAAGCAAAATATATCAATTCAACTAAACTCCTTGAAACAATATATTATTTTGATGAAGGCAACTGAACTCGTTGAAACAATATATTATTTTGTTGAAGGCTAAAGAGAATTTTTCGTGGAATATATATGACTTAGTAACTAACTAGAAAGTGAGTCCCTAAATTATTAATAATAAATAAATTTCTGTACTAAAAGTCTATCAACAGTTTGAACCCGATTGAACCTGTTTTAACCTACACTTGTTTAAATCTGGATTTAAAAAAAAAAAAAACCTAAAACTCTATTACTAAGGTGTCTCATAGAAAAAAAAAATATAAAAAATTTCTTTGTCAGCTTCTCACCTAAATTGTGTTTTCCTCTACAGAATGGTTTGTTTACAAATAAGGACATAAGCCGGCCCAGCTTTTATATATATATATATCACTCGGTGACTAGAAAGTGAATCCAATTAATTATTAAAAAAAAATTCTGCACTAAAAGTTTATCAACCGGTTTCTTTTCAAATTTTCACCTAAATTGTGTTTTCCTCGACAGAGTGGGTTGTCTCCAGACAAGGACATAAATAAGTCGGCCCCCTCTATATATATACCACTCAGTGGGTCCCATTAGTTATTAATAATAAATTTTCGTACTAAAATTTATCGCAAGTTTTCTTTTCAATTTCTCACCGAAATTGCGTTCTCCTCTGCAGAATGGTTTGTTTCCGGATATGGACATAAACCGGCCCCGCTAATAACAGGAGTGTTTTTTCTATCCGTTGACGGAGAAGGTACACTGGGATAAATGGGAAAAAAAGGATAATGTTATTAATAATACAACAGTTGCCTGTCTGACATTGTCTGACATTGAATGAGGTATTTTGTACTAGTTTTTAAGGTTAGTAAGTTTTTTTTGGGTTAAGAGGGAATCCGTTATATCCAGATTCACTAGGGTTTGAATCTTGGACTGCCCGCTACTGCCGAGTTGTTTACGTTGACCCTGCGTGCATGAGACGGGGTTGTTTTGTCGTCGTCATCGATCTAGCGCATCCCTCAGAGGAGTCACATCAGACTACTTCTTTGCCAACAGGCATCACCAAGGTTTGATCATAGGTCTCTTTTTGGTAAGGTTTGATCATAGGTCTCTTTTTGGTAAGTGCCCAACCTGACTAGCACTTACCAATCCACCTAACCCTTGGAGCTAATGAGCATGACTAGCACTTACCTACCAATCCACCAACAGGCACCATACCAATCCACCAACAGGCACCACAAAGGTTTGAACCTAGGTCTCTTCTTCGTAAGTGGCTAGACTAGCACTTACCAATTTACACAGCTTGACTAAAACTTACCAATCCACTAACCCTTAGTAAGATTATATCTAACATTTAGTATTTTATATAAAATTATTTAATTATTATAATCTTATTTTATTTTACAATAATATAATTATATAAAAGGTTTTCTTTTATTTTATAAAAAAAATCTTATTTTCCAAAATTCCAACCTTAAACCTTTATATAGTTAAAGCAATTTACAATGAATACTAATTGTCACTAGCTTAATAATACCTCTGAGCTGTTAATATTAGAAATATATAGCGATTGTCACGAGGTCCAATGTTCATGGCCTGATTTTGCAGAGGTCATGCCCATGGAGTTGTGTTGAGCTTGCATTTCAATCAAATACGAATGTGCAGATTTCACTCAATCTAAAATGCTTTCATTCGGAAAAGGAAATAATATTAGGTATTTTAGATTTGTAACTGTAAGAGCAAGAGCACGTAGGGTGAACCCAAACATGTAAAAGATTATCCAATAATCCTTGCTGCCGACCACATCCTCACTGCATGGGCAAGTTGTAACAAGTTTCATTTGCTTTATTAGTTAGTAAAACGCTTGTCAAAAGAATTGAAACTTCGCGTTGGATATTTGATCAGGATCTAACTTTAAATGCCTGCAGTACGCTGATATAAATCAGGAAACCTTGACATATTTAGAGAAATGCATTTCTTGTATATAAAAACTATGCGAAAAAATACAGATACACATATCAATATTCACATTGTGTATTAGGCTGTAGTTGAAATTGGATGTCAATTGAATTTTCTGGTGTTGTGGGGCAGGGCACCTGATCATACAGAGGAAAATCATGTGTGGACATACTTATTCCGAGAGGAAAATCATGAAAATACTTACTAAGAGATGCATGCAAAGTTGAAAGCATTAGTGGCCATCAAATTATGCATGATTGAATGTGGTAGGTTTGGTTACTGAGATGACTCATCCTTTACATAAAGTCAGTGGTAACATACCTGGTAAGCATGATTAAATGTGGTAGGTTTGGTTACTGAGATGACTCATCCTTTACATCAAGGTAACATACCTAACAAGCAAAAAGTGGAGAGCAATTTACCAAAAACAAAAACAAGCATCCATTTTTTTATGGACAGTTAATGCCTATTTAAGGGTGTGTATATACACCTATTTTCTTTTGTTGATTGTAAAATATTTAAATGTTATTCTTAAAGAAGAAGAAAATAAGTTGAAAAAGGTAAAAAGCAATTGTCATATAAAAAGATACAAAAATAAAAAGAAAAATCTAAAGATACAAAAACATAATCTATTATTTAAGAAAAATCATTTATAATGAGTTTATATATTCATATATTCAATATGAGTTGATCTATCCATCTATCCTCACTTTGGTGGATCTTGATCTTCCAATATATACATCTTCCATAGTTGGATTAGATTGTATGGAGTGGAGCGAGATGACCATAAATCCTATTTGATGTAGTGAAGAATATTGTATATAATTAGATGGTAGCAAATATGCCACAATGTTTATTAACTCAATGGAATAGTTGAGTGATGCAGTTGCACATAAATTGAGCATGTGAATTTTATTGTGAAATATATTATGTGTACGAACAAATTGATATGTTTCCATGGTTATGACATAATTTGTATGATTCTATAGTGTTTGATATAAGAACAATTTGAGTGTAAGAGAGCATATGATCCTAACAATTGGTATCACAACATATGATGTTGACAATTGACATTAGAGCACTAGATTTTGATAACAGGTATCAGAGATAGAGTTAAAGCTAGAAGCCCCAAGTACTCATGGAGTGGCTTAGGGAGGATGTTGGATCAATGAGTAGAAAAAATCCTACATCCAAATCGTAGGCTAGTTTAAGGAGGAGCCACAAGCTTATTGGTAGAGCAAGCTCATTGAATGGAGGTTCTAAATTTGAGTCCTAGCTAGTACATAACTTTAAGAGGGTATAAGAGTTGAAGTAATGAAAGTGATAAACATAAAAGCAACAAGAGTATCCTAAAAATAGAAATAGGGAATGATGAGCGAAACAACAAAGTGAACTCATTATTAGGAACCTTTAGATAAAAAAAAGCATAATCCACAATAGCAATGCAAGAATGAATAGAAATACAAAAAAGAAATAATACAAGTGCTTAACAAAATCATTTAAGAGAAATACAACAAACTTATATTATCATAGGCCTCTTCAAGGGGGCAATATTTTTTGAAGTAGAGCTTCATTACAATATGAAATGTGAGATGATACATTTATTTTCAATCCCTTCCTTTATATAGATTTATATTTACAAATAAGTAATTGTTACATCATTAGAATAACTCCTACTTACCCAAAGTATTTATTACATCATTCTTCTATTTACATCATTACTAATTCCTACTTATAATAGAAGTAGGGGTTACATCATGGTGGCCCCATACACACTAGGTGTCCATGGTGGAACACTAGGTTATGTTATGGTAAGGTCCTAACATACCCTCTGCATTTAAGAAGCTTTATCTTCAAGGCTTGAGATGAGGAAACTATTGCTAAAGTTGGAGTGGCTTCTAGGTGGCATATTTTGGCTATGATTGCAAAAGGTGCACATTTTTTGGTTTGTAATACTTTTGGGTTTCAAGATTATCAAGCCTTCTTCATCCTACTGTGATAATGTATTTTTGGCTACAAATAACCTTCTTTAAGGAGGATACATGAAAAACTAGATGTATGGAGGAGGAAGCCAACAATTCAAGCTTATAAGTTATCAAACCAGTTTGTTGTAATACTTTATAATGTCCTTAGAATTTAGTTGTTAGATTTTAATGTCCATGAAGTGTCAATGAGGATTTCTTGTATGGATACATTCATAAGAACATAATATTCCCCACATTAAAACTACACTCTAGGTAGTGTTGACCAGCCTATTGTCTCATACGGTTATGTTCCATAGCTAAATTTTCTTGGAGACATTGGAGGAGTTTTGCATGTTCCCTAAGAGTGGAATCTACAAATTGAACCTTGGAAATTCCTAGAACATATGATAGGAGAGATGATAGAGGATGTACATATTCCACTTTATATAGTATCATATTAATGGTCGAGTGATATGAATTATTATTTGACCATTTGGCCAATGGAAGCCATTTGACCCATTAAGTCGATTACTCAAATGCAATGCGATGGAGTATATTTTTATACACTTGTTAACAATTTTTATCTGTTCATCCATCTAGCTATGGTATGTTGAGTTCATTTTGAGATGTACACCTTGCATCTTGAAAAACTCGTCAAAAATGACTATTGAAGATGGAATCATGGTAAAAAAGTGATGGATTATGGCATGCCACGAATGTAAAAATTAAAGTCAAGGTATATTTGCACACTATTGAAGCCTCGTAGGGTGGGCTAGGGGATAGAAATATTCATACTTAAAGAGACAATGTAGCACAAAAAATTACTATTTTGCCTTTAGACTTGGGAAGCCCTTCAATAATATCGATGTAAATGTTTGTCCAAACAATATTCAAAATAGGAAGAGGCTATAGTGTGTTAGGTGTGTATATAGTTTTTATATGTTCAAAAGTATTACATTCTACCACAAAAGTTTGAATATTACTTATCATTATTGCCTATGAAAATGTACATTTGGTCCACTCATAAGTCTTTAAGATCTTAAAATGTATTGTAGTTAGGTAAGCATGCATTTATTGTATTATAGTTATATGAAATGGTAAATTTATAGGAACAACAAGGTAACCTCAATATCTCAAATATTTCCCATCCCATGTATATCCTAATTGAGAGTTAGAATCATGTTCAAGTTGCTAAATTAGAGCTTGGAAGGTAGAATCTTGGGTCACCTATTATTTAATCTAGTGGATTCATTGAGGAAGATATGTTGAGATGGAACACAACATACCTTATTCCTCATGTTGATAGGATAATGTAATAGTAACTATATTTTCCTTGTTTTTCTTATAAATTATTTCATAGTCATACCCTAGTAGTTTGATGACACATTTTTGTTGCTCAGGCATGGAGACACATTGCTCAAGAAAGTATTTTGGACTATGGTGAATTTTTTTTATTGAAAAATATCACCTAATGAGGCGAGGCATCCAATGATTAACATTGTGTAGTATCACTCTTATCTCCTTCTCATAGGTCAATTTACCCAAGTTTTTTCCTAGTAATGTCTTACTAGTAAAAGCCAACAATCATCCTTATTGCATAAGCATTGAACCAATTTCACTTTTGAAAGAATCACTTTCAACCATGAAAGTCTTAGAGAAATTGAGCATTGCTAGGATGGGATATGATGACACACCTTATTTAAGGTTCAATATGGTATGCTTGATTGGTTCTAATCATTTAAAAAAGTTTTTCCTCAACATTGTTGTGAAGGGAGATGTAATATTTCTATAATCATGAATAAATTTCCTATAGTAGTCGATGAGACCTAAGAAAACTTAGAGATCCTTGAGAGTATGTGGATTATTCCATTTTTGTATGGTAGCAATCTTCTTTGGATCCACCTTGATCTCTTCCCATAAAACTATATGGCCCAGGTATTCCACTTCTTACATTCCAAACAAATATTTGGACCATTTTACACATAATTAATTATCAACTAGGAGTTGCAAGGTTTTGTGCAAATTTTGTAAATAAACCTCCTAAGTGTGGCTATAATTTAGGTATCACCAAATAAAACCAAAATGAATTTGAGCAAAAAGAGCCAAAATATTGCATTCATAAGACTTTGAAAGGTGCATTGGTGAGACCAAATGGTATGCCAAGGGATTCATAGTGTCCTTCAAGGTTTTGAAATGTTGTATTTAGAATATCTTCTTCCCATAATCTTATCTAAAGATATGATAAACACAAATTCAACTTTGAGAAGAATCAATCCCCATAGTGCTCATTAAAGGACTAGCTAATATCTAGAATAAGGAATTTATCTTTGTTAGTAATTTTATTGAGTTCATATAAATCCACACATAACCATAAAGAATCATCCTTCTTGTAAATCAATAGTATGAGATAAAAATATGGGCTAACATTTGGTTTAATTATCTTTGCTACCAGTAGATCCTATACCATATTTTCAATCTCAATATTTTGCACATAGGGGTACCATAAGGATGATTATTGGGGGTATGTTTCTTTGAATTAGTTGGATAGCATGATCATGTGCATGCCTTGGTGGTAACCATTGGCATTCTATAAATACGTGTTCATTCTTATCTATAATTTCTTATAATTTAGTCGGCTGACTTGTTTCATTAGTGATTGGGGCTTGTAGTGCAAACAACTATGCTATCACTTCTTAAGACAATTTATTCTAAAGTTTATCCATTTAGTGGGAGCTGATGAGTTGGGTAGGACCTACAAGTATTCCAAAAAGAGTGTATTGCTTTATTTTCTTAGTAAATTATATCCATAAATCAGAAAAAGTCCCATACTAGAGGGACCAATGTACATAGTCACTAAGTTGTATTCACCCATATACACCTTAACATTATGTTTTCCCTCACATGGTAGGATTCTCCTATTAGACACTATGACTTCAAAAAATTACACGAGTATATGTAACAATTTGTCTCTTTGGCTATCTATGAATCAATAAAATTATCTATACTACCTGAATCAATGACAATAATAAACTTTTTTTCCCTTAAAATACCCCATCATTTTCATTGTCTAGGGAGTCAAGATCCCTATTAAGGCATGTATTAAGATATTAGGTGTTTGGTCCTCTATCAATTTTGACTCTTTGGATTAATTGTTTTCTTTATATTCCTCTTATTTATCCTACGATTCTTTGGTTCACCCACATCAAGTAAGTATAGTTTTTTTGTTATGAACTTATGACCTAGATAATATTTTTCATCATAATTATAACACAATCCTTGTGCCCTCTGTGCTTTCATTTCTTCTCATAGTAGGTATTTGATTGGGGGTAGTTCGATCATTGGTTTTGAAGGAGTTTGTGATGAAGCAATGCTTGAGCTTGAGGCGAGTTGAAGGTATGTCTTTATGGCATGAATTTATATTTAGCCAACTTGGCCAAACCTAATACTATCATCATGCTCAATGGCTTGAATATTTTTACTTTTGCATGAATGTCTTCCTTTAACCCACTAATGAAATAATTTTAAAATAATTTTACACTCAATCCCCTTTCTTGATTTTCTAGTTTTTCACATTGTGTTTGATATTCATGAATAGTGGTTGTCTATTTTAATTTTGTGAATGCTCCAGTAAAATCCTCATACTCACTGGTTCCAAATTGAATGAGTAATTTTATTTCAAATTTAGACCAAGTAATATGTAGATGCATATTCTCCAACCATTGGTACTATTGAAATGCTTCGTGCTCATGGTTGAAGTATTCTATTGCTAGCCTTTGATTATGAGAAATGATATGAAGAGCAAAATATCGTTTGATCCTATAACCATCTAATTGGGTCCTTGCCATAAAATTTGGGAAAATTTGGCTTAGGATTTCTATGATTTGTGTTAGTGGGAAAGGTATTTTATTATCTTCCCTTAGAACTTCTTTTTTGACTCCACATTGTCTTGTCTAATGTGTAGTATATGCTTTCTAGACCTACTATACAACTCTCAATGTCATCTAATCTATATGATTTATCTAGTTTTAGCAACTGAAATGCTTAGTATTACTACTGCTCTTTGAAGAGTCTCACTTGTTCACCCAATTTCTTCATCTCTTGGGTAGCTCTAGTACCTCCAAATTTTATCAAGCACTTTGGGGTCTTCAAAAAAGCGTATGGGTGTTATATACGAAAATTATTAGCTCAAAAAGAGGATAGAAATGGACTAGTACAACACAATGATAAATTTTGGTTGTTTTAGACATTTTATTTTTGGATACTACTACCAACCATCTACTTGGGTATTTTTTCTACACTATCAGACTAGCAACTAGCAATGATTGTATACTAGTTCACTATTCCTATAGCTTATAACTATTTGCTTTGATATATTCCATATACTAAGATATTATCTAACATTAATAACTAATTATCTCCATATATATTCCATCTATTATCAATTTTACTATAGTGTTAACTATATATTATCTATTTTATTACACTTGGTGTTTAAAACCTGTTAATCTATGATGAGAATAGTCTCCTCTATAGTATGATCAAATCTATTTTTTTTTTGGTTGGGAAAGGACTAAAAACAAGTTTAATAGGGAGATTTTAGGTCAAGGTGTGGCTAATTTTATGGGCTCTCTAATATACAATATTTGGTCATGATTAGTTACCATCCAAGTATCTTAGAGTTTTAACTATAAAGGATTTCACCATACCCATAGTTGCACTATCCATTTCCAATAGTACTATGAGAATACCTTCCTAAGGCTAACTAATTACTAATGCACCACAAAACTCAAACAACTGATATCTTTGTATAAATATATGATTATTCTATTCCTATGGGGGTATCTCTATATACCCAAGGGTATGCGAGGGCTTGCAACTATGTACGAGTGCTATCTAAGTCCTAGGTATTAAATTCTGATCACCCTTCACTTCACTCTATGCTTTATGGGCAATCTAGCTTAGCCAAAAGCGAAAATTTCTCCATTATATTTTAGAACCTCTAATAGAGGGTTTATAACCTAATCCACTAATAACATAAATAAATTTATGATTTTTTGCATAACAGTTTTAATGGAAAATAAGCAAATGGAAAAATTACATAATAGAAAGTATATGCAAGGATAAGAACTGTTGATTTTGCTATAATACATGGCCCTAGAAAGAGCTCTAATCCCACTTAATAGGAACCTTTAGATTAAAATAAGCCTAATCCACAATAGTAATGCAAGAATTAACATAAATACAAAAATGAAATAACACAAGTGCTTAAGAAAAACATTGAAAGAGATCTAGTAAACAAATATTATCAAAAGTCTTTTGGAGGGGTCAACCTCCTTAGAAGTAGAGTTTTATTACAAAATAAATATGAGATGATACATTCCTTTTCCACCCCTACCTTTATATAGACTCGTATTTACAAATAAGTAATTGTTACATCATTAAAATAACTTCTACTTACACAAAGTAATTGTTACATCATTCTCCTACTTACATCATTACTAATTCTTGCTTATAATAGAAGTAGTGGTTACATCATAACAAATCCATATATACTAGGCACCTATGGTGAAATATTATATAATGATAGTTATGTTAGGATAGGGTGCAACACTCGTAAGCAGTGATCTACTCTATTATACTTGATGATTAAAATGACTGGTTATGGTAGAATGAAAAGGTTATTATAAAGAGACTTTTGTTTGAGTCATGAGATATGTTGAAGAAGAAAGTAAAAGCAACAAATGAAATTTTAAATATATGCGAATATATATAGGCAATAGTGACAGCATATGTATAACAACAAGATAATGAAAGAGTATTTTTTAAAAAATCAATAGTTTTATTCAAAAAAATTGAAGATCAAAATATTAAACATTAAGAAAAAAATATTGAAAAAAGTAAATAATTAATATGAAAAAGTACATCAAAGTGCTTTTCTTAAGGAAGAAGAAAATAAGTTAAAAAACTAGAAAAACAATTAAAACATAAAAAAAAATAAAAAAAATAAAAAATATGAATAAAAAATAAAAATATAAAATCTATTAAAGAATCTATATATTTATGTTTGATGTTTTCATCTATCATCTGGGTGAATCATTCAACCTATACATTATCCATAATTAAATTAGATTATATGAAATGTAAGAGATGCACACAAGGCCTATATAGTGTATTAACTAACATTGTACAAATTTTGACTGAAACTGTAAATATTTCAATTTGACAGCTGTTTGAATTCCCATTAAGCACAAACATACATATTATTCAATTTAACTATTCGGATTTGTTTGTTGAAGTAATGCCATATATATCAGGTGTAGGACCACACTTGTCACCACCGTAATTTAAGCCATCAACATTTTGTTGGAATGGACAGGTATCCACAAAAACATTAACTACTAGAATTTCAATAAACAAAAAACAGGTTTTATGCTAAAATAAGTGCCTTTCCGGTAACAATTCACTTACACAATCCTTAAGACCTGACATCGATAATTATGAGCTTGATCTTTATAGATTGGATGCCAGAAAGAATCGTCGATAACCAGTGGTTATGAGACAACAACCACTGAAAGAGAACGAGAAGCTTTCTGTGAATAATGAGCGATTATTTTCAGTCTCAATTTCGAGTACATGAATACGAAATCATTCACTAAACCACGTGTTTCTGCAAGTTCTAAAAGTTATAGCCCCACTGAAAATATGAAACAAAGGTGAAACAAAGAGAGTTACGGTTCGAGGAGGAGACATGAAAGGCCTACGTATTTGCAAGTTTGCATTAACGATCAAAGACTACGGAAAAGGATTTTGCTATAGAAGGAACGACCACCAGACATAGACAAAATGTACTGGTCTGGTGAGAAGGGCATTGCAATTTTTAAAGTCCAACTTTGATGATCACGTGGGCAATCGTCCTTCTGTTTGGCAGTTTGGGACAATAAATGTACATGTAATCACGAGGGTTGCTCTTCGTCCTGCTATCACAAGGCGTTCGACAAAAACAACGTATGACAGTTACATTTTAGAGATAATGAAATAAGTTTTCAGAGCAGAAAATGACGTCAAACGTTAGACATGTAAGAAAATGCCGTAGACTAACAGTTCTCTAATCTTAGTTTTATTATAGAGGTCTAGGGAGTTATATTTTCTTTAATATTTTCATTAAAAAAATCCAAGGTTAAAATTGCTTTATCATTTCTATTTAATACTCAATAATATATATAAGGAATGCTCACCGTCAAAGATAAATAAAGCATTCTCTAGTATTTTTTTTTAAAATCAATAAATCAAATTAGTTGTTAGATTATATATATATATATTTGATTTGTAACCTTTTATGTACATAGTATATCCACAAGGGGGAGATATTTGAATATGAGGCCTCTTGATTTCAACTGGAGAGTTTTAACTACCCACTTGCTTTCCAACTTCTCTACATGAGTGGATTATATATATATTTTTTGTTTTTTTAGGATTGAAAGTTTTTAAGTTATGTTTTAGAGGGGATGTAGGATCTTACATGTAATGTACTATTTATTAGAAAGAAAAAAAAAACATGTAAAGTAAGGATGTATAAATCTATATACAACAAGTATTACTATCATTAATAGTAAGAATAGAAAAAAAAGCTTCATCCATGCAAAGTAAGGATGTATAAATCTAGATACAACAAGTATTACTATCATTAATAGCAAGAATAGAAAAAAAGCTTCATCCATTGAAGCTATTATCTAGGAGAATATTATAGCAAATGAGGTCTCCTTCATATCCATTGCATCTGCCACTCTATTATGATCTCTAATGTTGTGATCATTAAAGATGTGTATAAACTCCATTGTCTCATAGCACTATTGGTTGATTTGTATTTGCTGGAATATTCTCTATTCTCAAATCTAAATTTATTTGCTTATTTGATTTGGTTAATCATAAGTTAAGAGTCTGTTTTCCTCATATACCACTAGCATTTTGTGAGTTTCTCTTCTTATTTTCCTATGATATTTGGTATATTTAGTATGACCAGCAAAAAAAAACTTATAATTATATTTATTTTTTGGTGGGAAGCACCTAATTAAAATAAAATATAGATTATGTTTTTTAAAATATATTTTATTATTTATGAGTTTTATTAAAAATTTAATTTATCCAAAATAAAATTTGAAAGTAACACTAATTAATTAAAAGCTTGCCTTTTATTTATTTATTTTATTTTATAGAAAAATATAAATAAATATTTTAGTTATAAATGTGTAAATCAAAATTTTAGCTTTATGTTTAATGGATCATATTTTATTTTATTTTGTTGTTGAATACATTTACACATATATATGGTGTGGTTTGAACTTGTTCTTCTTGATGAGAACCCAAAGCCATACCATTGCAATTTCCTAAAACACATATCTTGAATTTAATAAAATTTATTTTAACTTTAGATATGTTCAATTATTAATAACATTTGCATCTTAATTGTAGTTAATGGATTTACATACAAATTTTAAAATGTAAATATTTTAATAAAAATATATTGAACTCTAGTTCTAAAAGTTATATTATATTGACCATTGTTTGAATATTTAAAGTATAAATTAATTAAATATTATATTATATTAAACATTTGAAGTTATAATGTTTTTTATAAAGAGAATTGTAAACTAATTATATAATACACTTTTATTTATTTTAACATTTATACTTTACAAGTGTAGCAACGAGTGCGAGCGTGCAAGAAAGGAGTTAGTGCAGTAGTGAGTGCGAGCACAAGTCAAGAGTAAGTACAATAGTAAGTGCGAGCGTGAGCTAGGAGTAAGTGCAACAACAAGTGCGAGCGTGATCGAGGAGTAAGTGCAACAACAAGTTTGAGTAAGTGCAGCCGAAAGCGAGTGCGAGTGAGTGCAGCCAAAAGTGAGTGCAAGTGCAAGCTGGGAGTAAGTGTAGCAGTCATGGCAGAAGAGCAAAAGGTTCATCCAGAGTGCATCAATGCTTCAAACCCTTACCATGAATGTGTGGAACATTGTTTCCAAAAAATTGTTGAAGCCAAGGAACATTGGGAAAAAGAAGAGACAAGGGCAATTGTGAGCCAAGAGGGAGTGCAAGTTGGAAGTGAGCGTGAGGTAGGAGAGAGTGTGAACCAAAAGGGAGTGCAAACTAAGAGGAAGTGCAATCCGGGATTCAATCATGGCTAAAGAGCGGCAAGTTCATCCAGAGTGCATCAATGCTTCAAACCCTTACCACGAATGCGTGGAACATTGTTTCCAAAAAATGTTGAAGCGAAGGAACGCCAAGAAAAAGAAGAGACACGAGCAATTGTGAGCCAGGAAGGAGTGCAAGCCAGGAGCAAGTGTGAGGCAAGAGAGAGTGCAAGCTGGGAGCAAGAGCGAGTGCAAGCAGAGAGGGAGTGCGAACCAAGAGGGAGTGCAAGCCAAGAGCAAGCCCCATTAGCTATTGTGGAAGGAAAGTCATTTTTGAAAGCCCTAATGGGAAGTCACGATGCCCTAGCTAGAAATCAAAATGCCCTTGTTGGAAGTATGAAGGCCCAAGCTGGAGATAAGCGAAAGAGCGAATACATGGCAAGTTCGATCCAGGTAGCAGATGGTACACCAGAAGTAAGTATCAAGGATGAGATGATTGAGCATGATATAATGGTTCTTAAAAGTAGAGGGCTAATATGTAAGTTCCATAGATCATGGCCAAGGTTTTTGGAGATTCAAAATTGGATCAAGTGGAAGTGGGGATTGAATTCAAATTATTCTATGACTTTTCTTCCTAAAGGTTTTTTCCTCATCATATTTTCCAGTTCAAAAATTAGGGATAAAATAATGGTTGGTGGTCCATGGTTTATGGGAAGAGATGCACTTTATTTGAGACCATGGAACGAAAATTTTTCAGTTGAGACAGAAACTATTAAGAAGCTTCCAATGTGGGTTAGGCTTTTTGGACTTCCATATCAGCTTATAAATAAGGATGTTTTGAAAAATATTGGAAATACCCTAGGGGAATTCATCAAGGAAGGACCAACAACTAAGGAGCGAAAGCATGCTATATATACTCGAATATGTGTTGCTATGGATATTTCAAAACCTTTGCCACAATCCATTAAGATTAAATCTGAATCAAGAGAATGGGATCAACAAGTAGATTATGAAAATATTGCATTTCGTTGCCACAATTATTTTGAGATTGGACACATGGCAAGAGTTTGCAAAGTAAAAACTATGAAGAAAGAGATAAAAAATTCTAGCCATGAGATAAACTTCAAGACGAAGCAAGGAAATCATTCAATAATAGAAGCTAGATCAGATCAAGGATATTCCACTCCAAAAGAAGAGGTAAAGAAATCCTATCGACAATATCAATTGGCAAGTTTAGAAGGAATTAAAGGTGCAAAAGAAGATGTGGAGATAAAACCCAAAACAAAGACAGCAAAAAAGGTCAAGTTTATTCCAGGTAAATCATCTTCATTTTCCTCAAGTAGTATAGAATCCTTTTCAGGTAATAAAAGTGAAAGTGGTGAAGATGTTATCCCTTGCACTTTAAGGTTTCAAGAGCAGAATAATATAGAAATGAGGTTGGAGGAAACCCATAACAATTTAGGGTTTTTAGGGCAGAATAAGAAGGTAATTGCTACAGAAGAGCATCCTTGTACTTTAGGGTCTCCAGGGAAATATAAAGAAGAGTGTGCTTTTGAGGTTATTCCTTGCACTTCAGATCCTTCAGAACAAGGTAAACCTAAAGATGATAAGTCTTACTATGAGCAGTGTGAGAAGATTGAAGAGATTGATGAAGATGAAAGTATTGCTGAGAATGAAAAAAGAGAGGAAGACCCAAGAGGCAAAAACAAAGAGAAAAAAAAACACAAAGGGATATTGATATGGGAAAACAAAAGCAAATATCACAAGTGTTAACAAGAAGTGGGGCTAAACCCACAAATAAAATAAAAAAATAACAATGAAAATAATATCTTGGAATATTAGGGGAATGAATAAGAACCCTAAAAAAAGGTATTAAGAAATTGTGAGGTTGTTATAGACAAGATATTTTTGGATATCGAAGTTGGGCAGCAAATATTTGCCATTCGCAGTGTTGAATTTCATCTTGACAGAATTTAAATTTTTGAAGGCAATTGATATAAAAGGAGTTGATTGTGGAAACTTAGCAGTTTGAGGAAGATGAAGAATATTTTTGATAGAAGAGTAAATGAAGAATGTCTCCGATAGAATGACAAAGTTGGATATGCTTTAATTAACTTGTTAGAAATGTAATGAGAGCAATGTAATGTTTTGTTTTCGTAATGGGAGTGGCCCCCAATAGAAGCCACACATAGCTTATTAAAAAAAATAATACTTTACAATTAAAAAAATTTAATTATATCTTGGTTTTGTAAGAATGGTTGTACACTTTGTGTTAAATTGGGGCTATGATTTAAGACATTTGAACATGTATCATACTTAAAATCTAATGAATGGTGAAAGGAGATTTAAACTTACAAAATTTAAATTAGACATTGTTTATTATATATTAAAATAATTTTATTAAAAAAAAATTGAATTAAGATCTGGTATTAAGTTTTAAAATTTTGGGTTAATTGTTTCATTTCCTTTTTCTTTTAAAATTAAATAATATTAAATTATTTAAATAATATACTTAATTAATATTTAGTAATTTTTATGGCAACATAAAAAATATTTTGATATTTTATTTTATTTATTTATTGTTGGAGAGCAAATTACAACTCTCTCCTTTAGATCTTGAGAGTTTACAAATATATTCAATTATCATCTCAATTGGGTTGCTATATCTTATTTTTTATTATTAGCTAAATAAAGAGATGGGTTTTTTTGAACAGGATCCCTAAAATCTATTTACAGAAAAGTTTCATACATGCACACATAAAAACAACAAATCCCCAATGATACTTTAGCAAAACCAAAGCATAATAAGTTACATACATTTATCATACCACAACAAAACCCCAATGAAACCCCAACAAAACTAAAGCATGCCTAGTTAGAACAATACAAACATAAAGCCAAAAAATTAGAAAAATTACATCTTTTCAAAAATAGGTTATGAAAACCCCACACTACATTTTATCCTTGACTGTTGGGTTGGGTTGTAGCAACTCATACTTTAGGATTGCTACTCCCTCTACTACTTTCCTCATGGGAGAGAAGTTGAAGTACCTTAATCATTTCACTATCCTTTCCATCCCATGGTGGCCTAAAAACCAAATAATTCTCACTAGAATAAAGTTTAACAATTCGTTATACCTTTTGTTTGGTTTTGTTGTGGTTTTAGAAGATGCAATGGTTCCTTTCCTTTCGTACAACCCAACATAGGTGTGGAGAGATGAAGGACCATAATTCGTTGAGAATTTTTCTATTTGAGTTTCTTTCCCATTGGATCAAGAGGTCTCTTAGGGAAGTAGGTGAGACCCATTGGATTCTCAAATTATTCCATAATTTGCTCCAAATTGCTTTGACAAAATCATAGTGAAGGAAGATATGATCCATAGATTCCTCCTTGTTGCAACATAAAACACATATGTTAGGTAACTGTAAACCCCTCTTTCTCTATTTAATGTTAATATTCCATTATTAGCAATTATCTAAAGGAAGAAGGATATTTTTATGATTAGTTGCTATAGCTATATGCCTACATCATTTTTCATAAAATATCTAAATCCTTTATTTTCATTTTCTATATCTTCTTCAAATTTCTATGTGAATACAAAAATTCCAAAATTTAGCATCCTTCTTCTTGATATTTTTCTATAGAAGCCTTCATAATATCAAAACTCCACCTCTACTGCCTATGCATTACATCTTAGTAGAGTAATATTTTTGAAACATCACACTATGAGAGTTTGCTTGACTTGAAAAACATTAAAGTAAATTTTAATCATTATTTGACTTAGGTAGTCAAAATTTTCTTGTCAACTTCAGCTAAACTTATTACTTCCTCTAACTAAGAAAAAATAATTTAACTTCATGATCCTTAATTAAACACCCTCTATTGGATACCATATCTACACATTTGTTTCCTTCCTATAGAGGGGGAAAACTGCCCTACCGTGTACAATTCCCAAACAAAAGGTTGGATTTGCAAGGAGGGAACCTTTTGTGGGGTGAACCATGGGGGTATGTTGTGCTCTACACTTGGTGCTAGCGAAAGGTTTCACAAGGAATGGTTTAAGTACTTGCTCCAATTCATCAAGATTTCGGGATGGTTTGATGTATTCAGTTTCAATACAAACACCTAAGTTTATCTTTTCTATATCTAAGCTAGAAAGGATAAAGGACAATGCAAAAAATAGAATTATGCAGATGAAAATAGAATGCATGCATACAAGAGCTATCCTAGAATGATTCTTTCTTTTGAATGCTCACTAATCTAGGGTTTATTTCACAAAACCTTTAAAACAAAGATATACAAAAGATAAATGCACATAAATTATCCCTAGATGCAAGATAAATGCCTTTTCACTTTCATATGCCTAAGAATCAACAATAAAACCATATTTTCAACCAATAGAATGAAGAGAGCACTTATCTAGATTGAAGGTTGAATTTTAATATTTTCTGCCCCTTGTCTAATGATATCAAGAATTCCTGTTTCTACAAGATCACTCATGAAAAACTAAAATAAAGAATTAGTATTAGGGGGCCTGCTTAGGTCACTATGTAATAGATCTAGTAGCAATCAAGCCCCCTGGATAATTTTAGATGACCTTTTAATACAAAAGTGGAAATTGACCTTTGGAGAATTAATCATAAATAAAAAATACAGTAGTAGAGAATAAACTAAAAAGTACAGTTGTATGATCTAGAAATAGAATAGAATGTAACAATGAAAGTAGAATCTAGAAATTACCCCTAGTTTACCCTAGGGAAAAATCACACCTCATCTGGAGTGGGCATGATACCGTAGTAGAAAAGTCATGCCCTATCTATACGGGGCATGATTTTTCTTTTGTGAATAAGTTTACCCTAATTAGGGTAGGCAAAGTCACGCCTCACTAATGTTAGATGCGATTTCACTGCAGATTAAAGAAAAATAAAAAGCAAATGTAGAAGATGAAATAAATGTAGACGACAAAGTAATCAAACATTAATGGACATCGCAGAAGCAGGAAAAAGAGATCCAAGTATCCAAATGGACACTTTGTCACTCTAAGCTACACCACGAATCCATCAAGTCACACATCTAAACCAATCAAATCCATGCAATAGAATATCAATCCGAAATTCACACTTTAGGGGTTAGCTTGCAACAGAGAAAATAAATAAGAGTGAGCTATAAATTTTGAGCTTAATCAATTCGTATAAAGATCACACATTAACAGTTCGCATATCACACTTGCACTTATTCTTATTATGATTAAGCAAAAACATTATTTCTTTTATAGATGAAATGGGAGGAAGAAAGTGGGCACAAATAAACTCACAACCAACGCCAAAACACATGGGGGGGTTTAAATCTGAGTCTAAGCGGGCTAAAAAATAACAAAATAAAATAACTTTGAAAAACTAGGTTTAAATAGTGAAGTCGTGCCCCGTACTGAAATTACTATAGGGGTGTTATAGTGTATACTGAAGTAGAATGATATATGTAATGTGTATGCTAGTACTACCCGAGAAGGTGTATGTGCATGTATGTATGGACCGATCAATATGAGCATAACATAATGAGTGTGTGCATGTGTTAGAAGAAAATAAGAGGAAGAAAATGAGGAGAAAAAAATTTATGCATGTGTGCTTCCAGCTTGAAGTTTAAGCTAATGAAAAATAAAGAGGGAGAAAATGTGCAAACAAAAGAGAAGAATTTATATCTTTATTTGAACAAAGAAGATAAAGGAGAAATAAGAAGAATAATGCAAAAATACAAGGACATACCAAAAGGGGATTGCATTCCTTGACTCAAAGGAAGATGATGATCATTTTAAAACTTTCAAAGTCAAGGAATACAAGAAGAAGCAAGAAGAAAAAGAAAGCAAAGGAAGAAAATAAGAGAATAAGGGATGAAAAATGTAGGGGCCCTAGGTTGGGGCTTCGCTAGGCATCAGAACTCTAGTGAAAGTGCAATGCATGTGAGCTATGACGTAACTAGGTATCATCAAAAGCCATTGTTGCAAATCTCCAGAAACTATATGATCAAACAGTCATGAGGAAGCAGTAGTGTAATGTATGAAAAAAAATATGCAAGAATAGAATGTCAAGAAATCATGCATAATATGACAGGAATATGTGCATAATATGTCAGACAAACATGCAATATGAGCTAACTAAATGCATATGCAATATGAAAAATAGATCAAGCATAATATATTTTTAAATTCATTATATTCATTGGTTCTTTAAGTTATTTACCATCCATGGAAGCTAACTTATAGCACCAGAACTAAATTTAGTTATCACGACAAAAGTCCCTAACCAGTTGGGCTGAAATTTACCTCGAAGAGCAACACGAGCATTGGTGTTATTTTTATTTTCCTTGAGGATAAGGTCCCAAATATCAAAAGAATGATTGCAAATATTATTAGAGTAATATCGCCAGAGCCTATCCTAATAGGCTCATAAATTCCCTAAGGTATGGATGCGCTTTTTAGCCAGTAGCTCCAATTGGTGCAAATGATCTGCACAAAACTCATCACCGACCTCAACATCTTGCAAAAAGATGTGCAAAGAAGGGACCTCTAGCTCAAAAGGAAACACTACCTCAGACCCATAAACCAAGACATATGGTGAGGCCCTTGTGGGAGTACAAACACTAGTACGATAGGTAGACAAGACAAGATAAAGCTGAGTGTGCCAATCATGACCAGTCTTATTAACCAACTTCTTCAAAATCTTGATCAAATATTTATTGGATGCTTCGGTTTACCCATTACCTTAGGGGTAATAAGGGGTTGACCATCCGTGCTAAATCTTGTACTTAGCATAAATATTATGGACATCCTTGTTCTTGAAAGGAGTACCGTTGTTAGAAATAATTACTGAAGGAATTCCAAAACTACAAAGAATCTGGTTGAAGATGAACTTAGAAACCTGAGTTCCAGTCACCGTGACCAGAGGTATGGCTTCAACCCATTTAGTGAAGTACTCAATCGTAGTGATGATAAACTTGTGATCATCAGATAACACTGGGTTAACTTTTTTGATAATATCCAATCCCCACATGGAAAAAATCCAAGGGGAAGATGTTACCCAAAGTTCTTGAGAAGGGGTATGGATAAGATGATCATGGCGTTGACACTTGTCTCAGTATCGAACATAATCGCATGCTTCTTTCTCCATGGAAGGCCAATAATACCCCATATGAAGAAACTTTTTAGCAATAGCATTGCCACTAAAATGGCCTTCACATGAACCTTCATGAGCGTCACTAAGAGCAATTTAGGCTTCATCAGAGTTAATGCATCATAAAAGGATACCTTCAAAAGAACATCGATATAAAGTATTGTCAATTATAAAAAATCGACATGCTCTTTTATGCAATAGCTTACGTCGATTGTGATCTAAACCATTAGGCATCGAGATTTATTTAAGAAAATTAAATATGTCTCTATACCATGGTTCAAATGGAGAATATCTAATGGTAAAACACTCTAGAGGATCCAAATAAGAACTCAAAGACATGGGTTCTTGAAGTTGTTGGATGATAATCAAAGCTTGATCATATTCTAACTCCAAAGGGAACAAGGATGCAACAACAACCTGGCATCCACATGGTAGTTTGAGGCTCTAGGGATAGACTCTATGGTAACCTACTCAAAGGAGGATAAAAACCTGGTAACAATATCCTTATAGGGTTTAATATTATCATCCTAAGTCTGATAAACATCATTAATCTAATTAACCACAAGTTGAGAGTCACCAAAGACCGAAAGGACCTTAACTTGCAAAGCTAAGGCTGCTCTAAGACCAAGGATCAAAGCTTCATATTCTGCAGTATTATTAGTGCAATATAAATGAAGCTTGAATGACAAAGGGATGAGTTGTTTATGTGGTGTAACTAGAATTACTCCAGATCCAGTGCCCTTCATGCACCGGGCTCCATAAAAAAACAAAGTCCAAGACTTGGATTCTTCAATTTCAACATTGAATCACTCATCGAGAAAACTCAACAATTATATGATGGGTAGCTTCTAAGGGAGTGGAGGCTAAATGATTAGCGATCACCTGACCCTTGATAGCCTTCTGACCTATGAATATTAAATCAAACTCGCTAAGGGCCAACACCCATTTAGTGGCTCGACCTAATAGGTGGGGCTTAGACATCAAGTAATGCAAGGTATCAAACTTTGTGATTACTAATATCTTGTGGCTAAGCATGTAGTGTCTTAACTTCTAAGAAGAAAACACTACGACAAGGTAAAGCTTCTCTAAGGGAGTGTACCTGGTTTCATAGCTAACCAAATTTCTACTAATATAGTAGATAACTCTCTCTTTGTTTTTGTTGTCATGTTGAGCCAAAATGGATCCCAAAGCATGAGCAGTGGCCGCTATATAAAGCAAAACATGCCTACCAGACACATGGGGAACTAAAACAGGTGGGGAGGTGAGATACCTTTTGAGGTTGTCAAAATATTTCTGACACTCGAAATCTGATAAAAAAACCACATCCTTCTTAAGAATTTGAAGGAAAGGCTAACACTTATCGGCTAAATAAGCAATGAACTGGCGGATAGAATACAACTTACCTTGCAGACTATGAAGCTCGGTTAGGGTGTGAGGAAGAGGTATATCAATTATAGCTACTACTTTAGCAGGGTCTATTTCGATGCCTCACCTAGACACTATGAAACCTAATAGCTTGCTAGATGTGACCCCAAACACACACTTAGCAAATTTAAGATGAACTTTATATTGTCGAAGCCTTTCAAATATTCATCTTAGGTCATGGAGATGATCCTTTCATTCTAAGTAATGAGCCAAAAGATCATCCACATAGTCTTGGAGAATATCATGCATCCTTAGGATCATGCATGATAGAAATGATCCTAAGGATCATCCAATGAGCTAAGAATTATGAAAAACTTTCCTCTTTAATTTGATTTAAATCATATAAATCTCTCATTGTTACTTCCTTTTCAATGTAGGCACTAAACTGATGAACAAACATCTCTGTAGTTTTCTCAAATATTTTCAAAGAATAGCTGGGCAAAAGATAATACCATTCTAATGCCACTCTCGCAAGACTCTTTGAGAATGTTTTCAATAAAAGCATATCATCATAAACAAGATCATGGTAAGCTATTATGAATCCTCTCAAATTTTCTATTAGATCTTCAATCCCTTTGTAGATTGGCAATACTGGTATGGAAAAATACTTAGGATAAGGTCTAGCAACAACAATAGGATCCAATGGCTGAATACACATCTTCTTATAGCTACATGTAAACCCTGATGGTTGAATCATATCCATTCTTGAAACCAATTGATTCACAACATTTGCCAAATTAGGAGACAATTTGCTTCCTAATTTTTGTACAATAGATTATTCAATAAGAGGTTATGTTGATGCTAATGGTTTTGTGCCTTTGTAGGGGCAGGTTTATTTTTGTAAGGAGAAGAAAAGACTTAACCTCTGAAAATCAAAATATTTTCTTTAAAAAAATTGATATTAGCTATCTAGTATTAGCAAGACATAGTGGATGAATGTTTCATCCAATGGTAGCTTATTATAAATTTATATGAGCAAAATACTACTATTATGAAAAGACTTTGACATGTGGAAACAATGATTTATTTTATAGTTTGTTTTGCTTATAGAAATTATAAAGTTATTGAAATCTATTTTGCTTGGATATATGAGATTTAATAAGGAAATATTTTGGTGTTAGCAAAGGATTTTTCGTGACTAATTCTCCTTATCATCGAGAACAATCACCATGAGTAAAGAGGTGTGTAACCAAACTCTTTAAGCAAGGAAGAGATTACAGTCGATTATTTTGGTGAGTGGGATGACTCTTTAATGCTTTGGTCGACATGCTCGAGAGGAGGAGCTAACAGATGTGCATCAAGGTAGGAGAAAGAGACACTCCACTGGAAAACATCCCAGAGAATGGGGGACATGTGGATGGGAATGATCACCTTCGGTAACGATCAGGGGAGGAACCGAAGGGGGGATGGGAAGTTGGATGATGGTCGATGAGCGCAGAGAAGATTGTTGTGGAAAAATTGAAGGGAGGACATCGAGTTTTCATCTGGAAGCATGGTTGGAAGAAGTTGTTGTTGGCTACAACATTGAAAACTACCAGGTAGACCCTCGGTAGAAAGAAATAAGTGTATATTATTTTTAATTATCTCAATATGTTATTTTAAATCTATAGTTTTCAATGCGTAGTTGATTGGAAATGAGATTTAGATATGAAGACTATCTCTTTATCTAGAACTCTTACATAAGTTGATCGAGATATTACTTTGAGTTTGAAGACCAACAAAACTGCAATGTTTTGGTAATATGCTTTAGGTCGAATCTTGAGACTTAGAATTATTAATCTTTAAGGTTTCACCTACTTAGGATTCATGAATTTGATAAGAAACCATCCTCGGTAATGCTAGCTGTGGCATATTGGTTTCTGGAATGCTTTTAAATAATTTTCATGATTTGAGATTGCTTTGTAGTTTTTGGCTCTCGTTATAGATAGTTTTATTTGAGAGAAGCAAAGAAATGGTGTAGTTGCCCAATAGGGAGAGATAGCGGTAGATGTGTTGAGTTTGGAGAAGACCCAAGATGCTTTGATATTCTCTGTCTATGTAAAAGAAATATTATAATGAGAATCTGTAAGAGATTACTCAATTATTTAAGTATAGTAGAAGATCGATTGTGTAAATGATAGACTTGGGCTCACTACTGGCCTGTAGATATGAGATTCATCTACCCATTTATGAATTGAGTTCTAGGGAAAGCCTTAATGATAGTATAGGTATTAATGAGATGATATCTGCAACCTTTATTTTTGAATAAGACAAAGCCATAGAGGTTGGGGTTGCTTTGTAATCGGGCTAAATGTTGGAGTAGTATGATGGGTATCGTTCATCCTCACTCCTCATATGGAAAGAACTAGAATGTGTTAAGTATCAACTAAAATTATTATAGTGTAGGCTAGACTTCTACTTGTGCAGTGGAAGCCTTGGGTAATCAAGAAAACTTAAGGTCAATCATTGTCATGGAGAATGATAGTCTAGGTATGCTATATATTTTGCCATTGACACTGGATTACACCTGGTAATTCTTACTATGGTAAGTTGCATTGGTATCTGGAGATTATGATATAATTGTTGATGCTTACTATTATGAAAGTAGAATGAATTAATGCCTAATGAAAGTGCTTTTCACCTTACTTGAATATGAGTTAGTGAAATTGTGCTTTAAGGTAATCTTGTATTTAGGGATCATCAATGAAATGTGACCCGCTCCAGCCAAGATTATGGTTTGCATGTAGATGATTTCGTGTATTCGTCATTCTGTTTGGATTTGTGATAGAAGATGGTGTATTTTAATTAAGGATATTTGGAATGTTATCATGATTATGGAAATGATAAACATTGTTGTAATCTGATGCATATGGAGTTTATAGTTGTTGTTTAATGATGTAATTGAGAATGCAAATAATAGATTAGCTCATGTTTAGAGCTAAGTAACATTGCAGGCTTAATTGAAGTCAGGTTGCATTCAAACCAGAAAGAAGGTTCTACATCACGGACTCACATGATGATAGTCTCATATATATGCTAGAAGGATAGAATGATATGTCTTTAATAGATAAATTGTGAATAATTTTTGGTATTGTAATATGAGTGAAGATTTGAATGTAAATCCTTTAAGCCATGATAAATTTTGGAAAGCTATAAAATAGGGAAAAGTAACTAGTGGATTGGTAGGATCTATGAGTTATGGGAAACTCTAGTGTGAGACAAGGCAGATTGATTACCTTTATCTCTACGAGATATGTAATGATTTAATATCTCTTTATTAATGAAATTGGTTAGTTTGTTGTTGGGTTTTCCCTACGGGGTTTTTCCTAGGGTAAATTATGGAGTTGTGTTCTTTCTTGTGGATGCTTATTTATGATAGTTGTTGATAATGGACTCTTATATGGTGCAAAATTTATAAAATGTTGAATGGATAAATGTAATGTGCCAAAAATGGATTAGTTATATGTTAAATTTGATGATAGAATCTTTAAAGGTTTATGGAATTAGAATGATATCTTTTGTTAGCATATGGATTTGGTTATGTGTTTAAGTTTGCTAAATGATCTAATATGGGTAAAGATAAGAAGTTTAAAGTAGACTTAGAGTTTGATCATTTCTTGAATGGAATCCTTTTAGTTGATGGAACATCTTCTTAACTAATGGACTAGTTTAAAACTTGTGAATTTCATAGTTTGAAATAGAGTGTAAGATGTCTTGTGGATTAAATCAAAGAAATATATGCACAAAGAATTCTAGGAAAGAATGCCCATAATAGAGAATGGATTTCTAATTTAAAAAAGAGAAATTGGAACTATTGCTACCACAAAATTAAATCTAGGATTGGACTAATTAATGATGACTAGTTTCACTAAGGAAGTGAAAGGGATAGTCGGTTTGACATGCTCCTGACACCATCATAGAATGACTTATGTGGTGTGAGAAGGATGACATGCTCCTTTAGACATAATGAAAGGAGGTGGACTAGCTCATTAAAGGAATAATGAGAGGGATAGTATTCTGGTATCTATTACCTTGCACCTAGTGCTCTTGTATAGATTGAATTATACAAGATGTGGGGATAGGTGTGTTTCCAAGGGATTTAGTAGGTGAGAAATATAGAGATGAGCAAAGTGTGATAGGTCTTTCCTAGACTTTAGGCTTCCATGGAGTTGTCTATAAGAATAATGGAATCAATATTTAGGGAAGGAAAAAAGTCCTATAAAATTGGGTTATGATATTTGGTATCAGAGTGGAGTTCGTAGGGATACAAGTTTTCGTGTGCAAGGATTGATGAGTGTAATAGGTTTGCACACCTTGTAGAGACTATACTTAAGGGAAAATGTATTTACATAAAATAGTTTTTGACTGCCTAGTTAGATAACTAGAAGTATAGTTGCTAGTAGGAGAATCATTTCAAAGATGAAATTGTGAACTAAAACCTACTATCTCTCCTGTGTGTGGCCAGGGACAATGCCACCAAAGAGAAGGAGAGGGAGTGTTGCCCCATCGATGAGGTAGAACTTAGAAAAGTAATGTAGAGGTTGAAACCCCATATTTAGGCATGAACACTCCCAATAATGATAGGGAGGACCTCACTATGATAGTTGCTTTACTGAGGGAGCAAATGGAAATGCAAAAATAATTATTGGAAGCGATAGTGAATCAAGATTCACAAGCTAGAAATCCTAGAGTAGGACAAGAGAATGAGGCTCATTCAGAGGCACAACAAGCTAGAATTCATCTAGAGGTAGAATTGGGTAAAGATATGAAACACTTAAAATCCTCCAAGTTCAATGGAGAGGAAGATGGAGATAAAGTTGAAGCTTGGTTGAAAGAAATAGAGATATTCTACAACATGAAGAACTATTCCACTAGCACCCGAATATCTTATGCCACTCTACACCTACAAGGAGTTGGTTTGGATTGGTGGGAAACATTCAGTGAGCAAAATAGAATTAAGGAACCCATTGATCTAAAATGGGAAGGATTTGTAGTAGCTTTCAAAGAAATATTCCTCACCGAACATTTCTACACCAAGAAATTTGAAGAGTTCACCAAGCTTAGACAAGGGACTAGGACTGTGGAGGTATACTATCAAAAATTCATCAAGCTTCTAAAGTACATGCCCACTTATAATGAGAAAATGAAGATACATAAGTTTATTCTAGGAGTGGATCCCAGGATAGGGCATGAAGTGAATATGCGAGAACCTAGTACTCTTCAGAAGGCCTATGATCTAGCCAGGAAAGCTGAAACTTATCTTAAACCCTACTTTGACTATGAAGGGGCATCAGAACAAGATAAAGAGGCACTGAGAAAAAGAAATAGTGCAAGGTTTATGAAATGGGAAAGTGACCAAGAAAACAAGAGTCCTCCTAGATAGGATAGAAGGAATGATAGGAAGCAAGGAAATTTTAGGAAGAAGTTCAAAGGGAAGAACCATAATCCTAACAATCACAACAATGGTGATAACAGATCACCAGCACGAGGTCAGGCAAATCCCTCATAGGTAGTGAAAATAGAAGATGGATAGAAATAGAAAACTCATCCAGGACCCAAAGTAGGATGTTATGAATGTGGTGGTCCACATTATACCAACAAATATCCACTTAAAGTAGGATCAAGTTCGAAAGGAAAGGAACCAACTTATAAAGAACCTGCACACAAGATTTATGTAGTAACAAGGGAGTTAGAATCTAGAAGGACAAGCCACTCCATTACTGATAAAAGGTAAGATATTTGGTAGAAATGTTAGAATTTTGATTGATAGTGGTGCCACAGATAGTTTTGTTTCCACTAGATTAATTAAAAATATACCAGAAAGGCTAGGAATCTTGGCACATGGGTGGAAGGTCGAGTATGGCTCAGGATAGACCTACTCTGTAGATCAATGTTACCCTATGGCTGAAATTATCTTACCTAGTGGTACAACTATAGGTTACCTTTATGTAGCACCACTACATGCTTTTGATGTAGTGCTAGGAATGGATTGGTTGCAAGCACATAAAGTTGTGATCAATTTTTAGGATAGATGGATTGAGTACTCGAAATATGGTAGGAAAGTACAGAGGGTGTACAACCTGTAGGGGATTTTCGACCCTAGATCCTCTCTGCAATGCAACTTAAGAAGGCAATGAAGAGAGGAGGAGCAATTTATGTAGTGAAGCTAAATGAGATAGGAGATGAAAAGAAGGAAGAGGTGTTAGAGAAACACCCAGTACTTCAGAAGTTCAGAGATGTATTTCCAGAAGATATACCTAGACTACCCCCTAAACATGAATTTGATTTCACGATTGAACTTCAACCTAGAACAAAACCTATCCATAGAGCTCCTTATAGAATGAATCCCATTGAGATGCAAGAACTGAAAGTACAGTTACAAGGATTGCTAGAAAAGGGATTGATTAGACCAAGTGTGTCACCATGGGGTGCACCAGTATTGTTTGTCAAGAAAAAGGATGGTTCCTTGTGATTATGTATAGACTATAGGATGTTAAACAAGGCAACCATTAAAAATAGATATCCTCTACCCAGAATCGAAGACCTCTTTGATCAACTTAAGGATGCCACTATCTTTTCAAAGATTGATCTAAAGTCAGGATACCATCAATTGAGGATTCGAGAAGAGGATACTCATAAGACAACTTTCAAAACTCGATATGGACATTATGAGTTTATTGTCTTGCCTTTTGGTCTATCAAATGCTCCAACAACATTTATGAATTTGATGAACAATATTTTCAGGAAGCTTTTGGACCGATTCGTTCTTGTATTCTTGGATGATATTTTGATATATTCTCGGAATAAGTCTGAGCATGACAGACACCTTGAGATTATATTGGAGCTGCTAAGGAAGAATTAGTTGTATGGGAATTTGTCGAAATGTGAATTTTATGTGTCAGAAGTGCAATATTTAGGGCATATTGTATCAATAGAAGGGATTATAGTGGATCCTAAGAAGATAGAAGCTATACTAAATTGGCCACCACCAACAAATGTGATAGAAGTCTGAAGTTTCATGGGTTTGACTAGATATTACAGGTATTATGTGAAGGACTACGCCAAGATAACCGCCCCAAGAACTAACCTTCAGAGGAAGGGAAAATAATTCAAGTGGATGGATAAATGTGAGGAAGCTTTTGATCTGCTCAAACAAAAACTCACTACATCTCCCATACTAAAGATACCAGACCCTCAGGGTAGCTTCTCTATGTGTATAGATGCATCACTAGAAGGTTTGGGAGGAGTGCTCTCTCAAGATGAAGTAGTAATAGCTTACGGATCTAGGAAACTAAAATGACATGAGGTCAATTATGCAACCCATGATTTGGAATTGGTAGCAGTGGTTTTTGCTCTCAAAAGTTGGTGACACTATTTGGTAGGGAGACCCTTTGAGTTGAGAACAGACCATCAAAGTCTAAAGTATATATTTACTCAACCTTTGCTAAATGCTAGGCAGAGAAGATGGATGGAATTCCTCATTGAATATGATTTTGGTATTGAATACATCAAAGGGAAAGAAAATAAGGTTGTTGATGCACTTAGTAGGAGAAGACACATAGTTATTTTATCTTGCATCCATGTGGAATTGATGGAATAGGTTAAGGAGATGCAACAACAAGATGGGTTTTGCAATCAAATTCAAGAAAGTATGGAAAGGAAATTCAATGATAGTAAGGATTTCAGCATCAAGGATGATTTCTTGTGCTTTAAGGATAGGGTAGTAGTTTTGAAAGTTGGTAATTTAAGGAAAATGATCATGAATGAAGCCCATAGATCTCCATATTATGCTCATCCAGGAGGGGAAAAATATGAGAGAATATGAAGAAAATGTTCTACTAGCCAGGAATGAAGAGGGACATAACTGAATTTGTCACCCAATGTCTTGAATGCTAGAAAGTAAAGGTAGAAAATAGACATCCTATAGGACTATTGTACCCTCATGATGTACCAACACAAAAATGGTAGGTAATTTTGATGGATTTTATTGTAGGATTGCCAAAGACCAGATTTCAGCATGATGCAATCCTAGTTGTGGTCGATAGACTGACCAAGGTTGCACACTTTATACCCAGAAATACCAAGGATGATGTCATGATTGTGGCTAACAGATTTGCCAAGGAAATATTCAGGCTTCATGGTTTTTCGGAAGTGATCATTTCAGATAGGGACTCGAGATTCACATCCAAGTTTTGGTAAGCTTTACATCGAGCCATTGGTACTAGGTTAAACATCAGTTTTACATATCACCCAAAAATCGATGGGAAAACTGAAAGGGTAAACTAGGTTTTAGAGGACATGCTTTGCATGTATTGTATGGATCAAAAAACCCGATGGGAAGATTACCTACACTTGGTAGAATTTACCTACAACAACGGTCACCACTCGACCTTAGGCATGGCACCATTTGAAGCTCTATATGGAAGAAGGTGCAGGACACCATTATCTTGGGATAATCCAAAATACAAGGTTGTGCTTGGACCTGATATGGTCAAAGAGATGGAGCAAAATTTAAGGATAATCAGAGAAAGACTTAAAGAAGTTATAGATCATCAAAAAAGTTATGTAGACCTTAAGAGGTCACCAAGGGAGTTCATGGTGGGTGACAAAGTATTTTTGAGGGTGAGACCACAGAAGAGTGCTATTAAGTCTACAAAACTAGATCCTCATTTTGTGGGACCCTTTGAAATTATAAAAAATATCAGTCCTATGGCATATCAACTTGCCTTACCACCCAGTTTGTCCAAGATTCATGACACCTTTCACATTTCTTTGCTTAGGAAATACATTGCTAATCCTGAACATGTGTGGGACTTTTCAAATTTGTAGATGGTGGATCCAGAGGCTATAGAGGTTCGACCAGTAAGAATCCTTGAGTTTCATTCCAAATCGATGAGGAAAGGGACTCTAGAGCAATGCAAGGTCTAGTGGGACCATTACTCCAAGAGAAATGCTACTTGGGAGAAAGTAGCAGATATGAAAAGATATTTTCCTTATTTGTTTGAAAATATTATGTAAATGATATTTTATGTTAAACTTTGATGAAACACAGAGGACTATGTTAAACCTATGGGGTGAGGATGTCATGACCCTCCCTTGGTAGATTTTCTATATGAAGGAATTTATATTTTGTTGTGTTATTTTAGCAATGGAATGATTGACCATTTCATAATTAACCATGGTTGAATGATATATGTGTATGTACATTATGGAAAATTAGGAGACAATTTGCTTCCTAATTTTTGTACAATAGATTATTCAATAAGAGGTTATGTTGATGCTAATGGTTTTGTGCCTTTGCAAGGGTAGGTTTATTTCTATAAGGAGAAGAAAAGACTTAACCTCTGAAAATGAAATGTTTTCTTTTAAAAAAAATTGATATTAGCTATCTAGTATTAGTAAGACATAGTGGATGAATGTTTCATCCGATGGTAGCTTATTATAAATTTATATGAGCAAAATACTACTATTATGAAAAGACTCTGACATGTGGAAACAATGATTTATTTTATAGTTTGTTTTGCTTATAGAAATTATAAAGTTATTGAAATATGTTTTGCTTGGATATATGAGATTTAATAAGGAAATATTTTGGTGTTAGCAAAGGATTTTTTGTGACTAATTCTCCTTATCATCGAGAATGATCACCATGAGTAAAGAGGTGTGTAACTGAACTCTTTAAGCAAGGAAGAGATTGTAGTTGATTCTTTTGGTGAGTGGGATGACTCTTTAATGCTTTGGTCGATATGCTCGAGAGGAGGAGCTAACAGATGTGCATCAAGGTAGGAGAAAGAGACACTCCACTGAAAAATATCTTGAAGAATGGGGGACATGTGGATGGGAATGATCACCTTCGATAACGATTAGGGAGGAACCAAAGGGGGATGGGCAGTTGGATGGTGGTCGATGAGTGCAAAGAAGAGTATTGTGGAAAAACCAAAGGGAGGACATCAAGTTTTCATCTGGAAGCATGGTTGGAAGAAGTCGTTGTTGGCTATAATATTGAAAACTACCAAGTAGACCCTCGGTAGAAAGAAATAAGTGTATATTATTTTTAATTATCTCAATATGTTATTTTAAATCTATAGTTTTCAATGCGTAGTTGATTGGAAATGAGATTTAGATATGAAGACTATCTCTTTATCTAGAACTCTTACGTAAGTTGATCGAGATATTACTTTGAGTTTGAAGACCAAAAAAACTATAGTGTTTTGGTAATATGCTTTAGGTCGAATCTTGAGACTTAGAATTATTAATATTTAAGGTTTCACCTACTTAGGATTCATGAATTTGTTAAGAAACCATCCGATAATGTTGGTTGTGGCATATTGGTTTCTGGAATGCTTTTAAAGAATTTTCATGATTTGAGATTGCTTTGCAATTTTTGGCTCTCGTTATAGATAGTTTTATTTGAGAGAAGCAAATAAATGGTGTAGTTGCCCAATAGGGAGAGATAGCGGTAGATGTGTTGAGTTTGGAGAAGACCCAAGATGCTTTGATATTCTTCATCTATGTAAAAGAAATATTATAATGAGAATTCATAAGAGATTACTCAATTATTTAAGTATAACAGAAGATCGATTGTGTAAATGATAGACTTGGGCTCACTATTGGCCTGTAGATATGAGATTCATCTACCCATTTATGAATTGAGTTCTAGGGAAAGCCTTAATGATAGTATAGGTATTAATGAGATGATATTTGCAGCCTTTATTTTTGAATAAGACAAAGCCATAGAGGTTGGGGTTGCTCTGTAATCGGGCTAAATGCTAGAGTAGTATGATGGGTGTCATTCATCCTCACTCCTCATCTAGAAAGAACTAGAATGTGTTAAGTATCAACTAAAATTATTATAGTGCAGGCTAGACTTCTACTTGTGTAGTGGAAGCCTTGGGTAATCAGGAAAACTTAAGGTCAATCATTACCATGGAGAATGATAATCTAGGTATGCTATACGTTTTGCCATTGACACTGGATTACACCTGGTAATTCTTACTATGGTAAGTTGCATTGGTATCTGGAGATTATGATATAATTGTTGATGCTTACTATTATGACAGTAGAATGAATTAATGCCCAATGAAAGTGCTTTTCACCTTACTTGAATATGAGTTAGTGAAATTGTGCTTTAAGGTAATCTTGTATTTAGGGATCATCAATGAAATGTGACCTACTCCAACCAAGATTGTGGTTTGCATGTAGACGATTTCATGTATTCATCATTCTGTTTGGATTTGTGATAGAAGATGGTGTATTTTAATTAAGGATATTTGGAATGTTATCATGATTATGGAAATGATGAACATTGTTGTAACCTAGTGCATATGGAGTTTATAGTTGTTGTTTAATGATGTAATTGAGAATGCAAATAATAGATTAGCTCATATTTAGAGCTAAGTAACATTGCAGGCTTAATTGAAGTCAGATTGCATTCAAACTAGAAAGAAGGTTCTACATCATGGACTCGCATGATGATAGTCTCATATATACGCTAGAAGGATAGAATGATATGTCTTTAATAGATAAATTGTGAGTAATTTCTAGTATTGTAATATGAGTGAAGATTTGAATGTAAATCCTTTAAGTCATGATAAATTTTGGAAAGCTATAAAATAGGGAAAAGTAACTAGTGGATTGGTAGGATCTATGAGTTATGGGAAACTCTAGTGTGAGACAAGGCAGATTGATTACCTTTATCTCTACGAGATATGTAATGATTTAATATCTCTTTATTAATGAAATTGGTTAGTTTGTTGTTGGGTTTTCCCTATGGGATTTTTCCTAGGGTAAATTATGGAGTTGTGTTCTTTCTTGTGGATGCTTATTTATGATAGTTGTTGACAATGGACTCTTATATGGTGCAAAATTTATAAAATGTTGAATGGATAAATGTAATGTGCCAAAAATGGATTAGTTATATGTTAAATCTGATGATAGAATCTTTAAAGGTTTATGGAATTAGAATGATATATTTTGTTAGCATATGGATTTGGTTATGTGTTTAAGTTTGCTAAATGATCTAAGACGGGTAAATATAAGAAGTTAAAGTAGACTTAGAGTTTGATCATTTCTTGAATGGAATCCTTTTAGTTGATGGAACATCTTCTTAACTAATGGACTAGTTTAAAACTTGTGAATTTCATAGTTTGAAATAGAGTGTAAGATGTCTTGTGGATTAAATCAAAGAAAGATATGCACAAATAATTCTAGGAAAGAATGCCCATAATAGAGAATGAATTTATAATTATAAAAAAGATAAATTGGAACTATTGCTACCACGAAACTAAATCTAGGATTGGACTAATTAATGATGACTAGTTTCACTAAGGAAGTGAAAGGGATAGTCGGTTTGACATGCTCCTAACACCATCATAGAATGACTTATGTGGTGTGAGAAGGATGGCATGCTCCTTTTAATAGAATGAAAGGAGGTGGACTAGCTCATTAAAGTAATAATGAGAGGGATAGTATTTTGGTATCTATTACCTTGCACCTAGTGCTCTTGTATAGATTGAATTATACAAGATGTGGGGATAGGTGTGTTTCCAAGGGATTTAGTAGGTGAGAAATATAGATATGAGAAAAGTGTGATAGGTATTTCCTAGACTTTAGGCTTCCATGGAGTTGTCTATAAGAATAATGGAATCAATATTTAGGGGAAGAAAAAAAGTCCTATAAAATTGGGTTATGACATCTATGACAAAGAAAAATTAGAAAATTTGTAAAATATCACTAGCATAGATTATGCAAAGTGGGGAAAATAGGTGACATATATCTTTTTAACTTATACTTTTGATAGCAATGAATTGATGGATATAATTAGAGAAGCCTTGGAATCATGTAAAAAGTTAAAACCCAAGAAAATAAAATATGAAATGTTCCCTGTAAATCCATGGTATGTGAAAAATGCAAAGTATTAAGGAGAAACTTGAAAGAACTAGGTAAAGAGGAAAGGAATAGCAAGATATATAAACAACTAGTGGAAATAAAAAATGTAAAATATACAAGAGCAAGGAAAAAGGAGTTGATATATCTTGCAAAGCATAGCCAAAGATAATTTTGAAAAGAGCTACAATAAAGCTAATACACAAAAAAAAATATCACAAGCAAACAATGGTTGTAGTATGCTATTTAATTATATGAGAGAAACAAAGAAAAAGATACCCCTCCTATTATTTACACAATTGAGAAACCGTTTTTCTAAAAGTTGTGAAGGAGGGCATTAAGAAAATAGCAATAGATAAAACTTAGGATATAGATGGTCTACAAGTTGAAGATCTCTAGTGTGGATTTGACATCCTAGCACAACACATCCAAAATATTTTAAATGGTATCAATAAAGGAGGCTGTCCACTAGAATATATAACCAACCTAGTCATACCATCACGTTAAAATAGAGACACCAACAATCCTTCAAATTACCACACCATCATGATTAGTCCTCTTTTTGTAATTTTTTTTTAGAGCATAGTAGAAAGAAATAATAGTCAATGGATAGAAAATGAACAAAAGAGAGCAATAGGGCAAGCAGGATCTAGACCAAAGTACTCAACAATAGATTAGTATATTTCTTTAAAGCACCTAATATAGAGCATATGGAATGAAAAATGAGATTTTTTTGTTATTTTGCGCACTTTATAGCAAATTTTAATGTAGTAGCTATAAGAGAATTATGGAAAACAATGGAAAAAATTGGTGTACCAACCAATTATAGAGTAGTTATTCATATACTTTATGAGCATGTGATGATCAAAATTAGAACTCCAAAAGGATTATCAAAGTATTTTGGGAGTGATATCAAGGTGAAACAAGGTTGTCCATTGTCACCTACTTTATTTGACCTTTACATTGACAAATTAGAGGAATGGATAGAAATAATTGGAGAAGAGGGAATACAATTGGCTAACTATGTGGTGCAACTTCATCTCTATGCCAATGACCTCATCTTGATTGGCAAGACAATTGAAAGTTTAAAAGAACATATAAAAACTTTATTGAATTATTGTAAAGAAGTTGGGATGTAGGTAAACACTAGAAACACTAACATTATAGTCTTCTCTACTCAGAGAGCAAAAATAACCATATATTTTATTTGAAAGAAATCTTCTAAAGGTAGTAATGGAATACAAATACCTTGGATTAGATTTTCAAAGAAAACTCAATTGGAGAATATGCAAGATGAAACAAATACAAGCAATATGGAGGAAACTCTACTAATTACTAAATAGGGGTAGAAAAGTGGAGGTATAGGATTGGAAAACCATTAGGGTTCTTTTCTAGTTATTAGTTATTCTAGTGGTGTTATATGGGTGTGAGGTGTGGGCTAGTAATACATCAAAATTTAAATGGAGACAAATAGAAAGAATTCAAAAGTGACTAATTACAAATAATTTTATAATTAAAACATCATTCCTATATGATATTTTACTTGTTGAAACAAGGACTTTTCTACTAGAAGCAAAAGCTATGATAAGGCTATTGGGGTACCTTAAAAAAATAAAAAGAATGGAAGATAGTATGTTGCCAAAATATGTAATAAAGAAACACTAAATAGAAGAAAATACACATTGATGAAACAAAACAACAAATGGATGGATAAATAGAGCATTAAATTTGATGAGGTTCCAAACTCCAACAAAGAAATTAAATACTATGTGAGGTAAAAATTTAAACTTTTCATGTAGATTGAAAATTTAAGAAGAAAAAAATAGTTATACATCAACAAGTTCAACCTAAATTATGAACACAACCAAAAGAAGTACATAAATGCAAAGATCAAAAGGAAACAAAAATGCTTATAGGTCAACTAAGAACTAGTTCACACCATTCCATTTGTAAAACTAGAAGATGGACAATTCGGAAAGAGCCATGATTAGAATGAATATGTGTCTTTTGCAGAACAAGAGCAAGGGATACTAAAAAATACTTTGACATAGAATGTGAAGCCTATAAGAACATGAGGATTACATATAAAGACACTCTAAAAATAAAACCACTAATGGAACCTTTTGAAGAATTTAGAATAAAAAAAAAAGGGAAACTTCTCACCAAAATCATCAAAATATACTCCAAAAGATGATAAAGGGATATTAAGTTTTTGACTTTGTTGTACAATTTTCTTTCTTGAATATTGTTAAAGTTTAGAAATTTGAACAAGAGGTCAAAGGTTTGAATTCAAAAAGGAATAATGTTGTACACTATACCCCATCTTGTAATAAAATGCTTGGTCCCATAAATGGATGCAATTAAAATCATTTCATAAACAACATCATCATCAATACAAAAGTTTAATTTTTTTAACTTTTAAGGAGAAGACCAAAGTTCAAAATCATTCCAAACTACACATGTATAGTTGCAAAGTATTGTATTGATGCTATGTGTTCATGATGTAATACTGGCAAAACCCATTCAATCTCATATAACCAATTAAAATTAAAAATAATTATATATATATATATATAAATAATAAAATGAAAGGATAAAATACATTTTACAAGTTTCTATGTCCTTGGGTTTTCATCAAAGAAACCCAAATTCATCACACAGAAAAAATAACCTTAATTATACCCATTTATACTTCACATCATTCTTCAACAATAACCAAAATAAAATAAAAAATAAAAACACCATTTCACAATGTCTCTCTTGTTCTCAGGTCCCATGTGTGAGCTCATAACATGTCCAAGGAAAAATAATAGTAATAGTAGACGTCGTGCATGGAATAGGTCGTTTCCTGGAAGAGGAATGGGTTTTAGTATGTACAATTGTTGTTGGACCGTGGAAAGCAGAAGGACGGTTCCCCACGTGGATATTGAAGTACCCAGGTCAGTAAAACACAGTACATTTTGTAATGTATCGTCCTTGCTCCTTCCATTGCAATACACAGAAAGATCCTTTCCATGGGCGGCCTGCAAACAATCATGGATTGTGTCCTCCTTCGAATCAAACTCTGTAGGCTCAATGAACCAAGACATATTTTTCAGGTTTGTAGAATTCCGCTCGTCGGCTACGTTAGTTGTATTTGTTTCAGACTAAATGATGCTACGCTGTTTTCATGCTTCTGAATTTTACTTTACCAAAGCGTTGTCCAGCTATTTGCTTTTTAACATTTTCGGTCTCTGGGCTGGAAAAGGAGAAGAGGATAGATTACAAATCAAGCACATTTCCCATTCAGGAAAGTAATTTTGATGACAACTCATATCATTATGTTTGGCTTCATTCCCTTTGGAAATTCTCGTTGGTGATTCTCCTCTCCACTCATGTCCCATGATCCAGTGCCCTGGAAAAAGAAAGAAAGGAAAAAAAAAAACATTTCCAACCCAACACACAGCCGGTGTATAAAGTAAAGTTACTGGAAACTTTGTGGGGTAATGTGTTTTGAAAACATTGTTAAATAGAAAAAAAAAAAATAGAACTTATGTGAATTCATACAACGATTACCCTGAATTACAACTTGTAGAAAAGCGTAATCTGTTTTCTACCCTATAAATAATAGAGTCTCTTATACAAATATACGCTGATTTTTGTTCAAAATTAAACATGAGACTCAATATAATTAATCGGGAAACATCATTCGTTATTTGAATGCTAAACAATAGAGGCAATACAATTAATTGGAAAACATCATTATTGTTGCATAAAGAAGATTAAAAAGCTATGAATTTATATTTTCTATCATATATATATATATATAAAATAAAATTATTTCTTACAATATAATGCTACGCAAAATTTAGTTAAGTTATTAAGATTGATATTTGTAATATGTGGAGCTGCAAAGCTACGTGAGACGAGTGTGTGAGGGGTGGGTGTGTGGTGGCGTTATAATGCTACGGAAATTTTACAAGCTATGTGGGCGAGTGTGTTAGGGGTGGGTGTGTGGTGTTAAATTCCCTATGCTCTCAACTTTAGCAGGGGTTATGGTTGGGAGGAGACTGCTCAGACTCTACGTCGGTCATAGGGAGTTGGGTTGTTTCTTTAAAAAAAAAAAATATAAAATTGGCGAGGTGTGAGGGGGGGTGTGGTGGCGTTATAATGCTACGGAAATTTTACAAGCTATGTGGCGAGGTGTTAGGGTGGGTGTGGTGTTAAATTCCTATGCTCAACTTTAGGGGTTATGGTTGGGAGGAGACTGCTCAGACTCTACGTCGGTCATAGGGAGTTGGGTTGTTTCTTTTAAAAAAAAAAAAAAATGATATATAATTGCTTAATTATTAAGGAATAAAGGACTTAATTTTTTTTTTTGATAGGGGGAGTTGGTTACATCCACACTATTTTTAGTAATTATCAAATACAGGGTCCAAATCACATGGGCTTCCCCAAAAGGCCTATACAACTTTATTATTATAACCCGACGGGAAGAGGAGTTCAAACTACAGGGAGTGCCCCCAAAAAGCCTATACAACCTTGTTATTATAACCCGATGTGAAGAGGATCACCGATCGCTCAAGTACTATCCTCATTGATCTGACATGCACTTAGAAGATTCAAAGTAGACTACTACCTTTACAAAATAGGCATACCTCCAAAACCTGGGTCTCTTTTGGGTAAGAGCCTAGAAAAACATACAATTACCAATCCATGTAACCATTGGAGGCTAAAGGACTAAAATTATTAGTTTATAATTTTACTTAAAATTATAAATATGTAAACAAATTTAAAATAATTAAATTTAAAAAATATCAACTAAACTAATAAGTAAACTTAACTACAAGTATATTATTTTAATTAAATAGATGGGGTTAGTTCTTATCAAGACATTGAATTGGTATGTCTTTGAGTTCTTATCAAAGAGATCCAAGTTCAAACCATGGGTTAGGTGTGAGTAATTCCATTATGATTTCATTTTAAAAAAATTATTTGAGGTTATCAAATACCATTAGCTCAACTTGAGTCTCAAGTGGGACAACACAACTGATTGGGCTTTGGCTATTCTTTCAAAGTTTTGAGGTTCAAATCCCGGCATGGATGAGTTTATGAGGGGGTGGGTGTGTATGGCTATTTGTGAGGGTGTGTATATGGTTGTATGTTTGGTCCATGCTGATAAGTTCAACTCTCACCCTTATGAGAGATCATGGTGGGATGGGGATGCCTACTCTAAGCATCAATCATAGGGCTTTCTCACACTAACAAAATCTTAAAAAAACATTAGATTAACCTGTTATATTTTTATATTCTTTTAATTTCAAGGAGGATACTAAGGTTTAAATCTCACCAAATGATACATACATAATCATAATTACAAAAAAAAATCTAAAAAAACATTAGTTAAACCTGCTAGATTGTTAGATTCATTTACTTTCAAGGAAGAGACTAAGGTTTAAATCTCTCCAAATGATACATACATAATTACCAAGTGTATTGTAATACCCCACGTGGTCACGATGTAAATATGGATGGGACCCATTATACATATGAAATTCAAATGATTCTTATTGGTATTACTTTACCACATAGTTATATTACAATAATTTTATCAATCATTCATGTATTTGGTGACATATTAAAAACCTAGGTCTCTTCCTTAACAAGTCCTTATAGTTACTTTACAAATATAAATTTGTAAAAATATAAAAAATATTATTTAAATATATAGAATTAGTATTGTATAATTATCAAATGGTATTAAATAAACTAATGAAAGTCTTCAACTTCAAGGAGGATTCAAAGGATTAAATCTTGTCAAACAATACATGCATGACTTTTTTAGATTTCCAAAAAATACATTCATGAAAATCAATTGTTATAATAGCATTATATGACTAGGATGTAATATACATGGGACTGTCTCAATCTATATTATCAATTAAAAATTATATTATATTATTTGAAAATTAGTTTATGAATTTTATTATTAAAATATAAAAAAAATTATCTAAATTTAAAGTAAAATTAATATTCATTCTAAAATAAGAACTAATCAAATTTTATACCAATAAATTGATAGAGCTAGGGTTTTTTCAAAAAGACGTATCTTTTAGGATTCATATTTTTTCATAGAGTTGTTTAATTCAAATGATTCTTATGCTATTTTGTATAAAATTTGAATAGATAGGAAAAAATAATCCAAGTAGTATTGACAGAGATACGATCATGTGTAGACAACCATCTAGAACAAGAACAATGTTAGGGTTATTTTTTTTCTAGAAAAATATCTCTTCTTTCAAAAACTATATTTTTGCAAAGAGTTGTTTGATTCAAATGATTCTTAGACCAATTTATATAGAATTTTAAGAGATTTAAATTAAGTGGTCATATGAAGGAAACCAAGTAGTATTGAAGGACATACAACCCTACGAATATAGCCATCCAAAACAAGGGTAGTGATAATACTTCAAGTCATGAAAAAAATTATAAATATTTGTCAACCAGGGTTCAAATGATAGGAGCAATGGAGGGTTAGGGTATCAATGAGGTAGGGCACTCTATTTTGGTGTATAAATTTTTAGCTAAGTTTCATTTATTCCTTCATTATCAAAGAAGTTCTACATGTATATTATTGTAGGTTTATTTTCAAATAATATAATTGTAATAGGATATACTAGTAAATTTTAGTAGATAATTGTTGAAAGTATTTGTAAAACAAAAAAAGATCAACACTAGTAACAATATTAAATCAAAACAAACCACAATGTGCACATGAAATGAATATCATATATTATTATTAAACTAGGGAGCCTTGATATCCATTTTATACATCAATGTGCCCCAAATTAGGGGTTACAAAATGTTGATTTGTTTTGATACAATAATTACAATAAAGGTGAAACCTTCTAGCTAGATCAATCGACTACAGTGTCTTTGGATCTTCTTCGCTTCAAACATGGGTTGAGTGGGCTTGTGTATCCACCACGAGGTCACTCCAAGCTATGATAGTTGTCAATAAAAATATCTCATGTATACAAACAAGCCGCAAACATGGATCAATAGTACATTTGAGGGCTTCACTAAGTGAGGCCTCTATAAAATACAAATCTACAAAATCCTAAGTGCAATGCTTGTGGAATGCAAAAAGAATGCAATAAAATATAATTAAAAATTAATAAAAAACCTTGTCAATACATGAATCATTGGATATATACCTTTTCTAGTTTGATCTATGGTCATGCGAACACCCAAAAGTGTTTTAGGACTCAATGAATGCAATGCGATATCTAGAAAATGCCCTGGAGAATTCGTAGACTACTGTGGATGCCCTGCAAAATTCTAAAAATGCCCTACAACATTTAGGGAACACCCTTGTGGGCTTGATTGGATTCTCTATGATGTTTAGATCTAGTTTGCAAGAGCTTCGAGGGTTGAACAATGGATATGGTAGTGGCTAGGGTTAGTGTGACTACAAAGGGTGAATGTGATGATAGACTATTTAACATCTTAGGGTGTTTGATGGTTGATCTCTCTCCTACTCACCAAAGTGAATCTTATTTCATGATTGCTCTTGATCCATGTTAGGGTTTCGATGACACCAACAAGAAGCCAATATTAAAACATGATGAAGGGATCATATTGTGATTTGATAAGTGATAGAAATTGCATTGAATGAGAAGCCAGGATTAATACATAATGGACAACTGAGATTTATTCATATATATATATATATATATATATGTGTGTGTGTATGTGTGTGTGTGTGTGTGTGTATAAATAACTAATTGATGACTGTGATTTGAAGGTGATGCGTGGGTAATAGGTGGCTAGGATTTGGTGTCTACATGTACCCATTTTTTATTGCATTGCATGAAATACAATACAGTGCAAAAAAAGAGATACCTAGTTTGACAGAATGAACTCTTCCTCAAATGCGTAAGAAGATTCTAAATAAATTATGATCAAAGCTTACCCCTTCAATTGGTAAATGAGTGAAGAATGAATCTCATGAGCCAATTGATAGAATGTGGATGATGCAATGAATGTGAATGATGCAATGGATGTAATGAATTGATTGATTTTATTTTTACCCCAAAAAAAAGGGTTTTTGATTGGATGATGTTGCCTTTGACTTGGTAGGATAGGGATAGAATAGATACAGGTTTACTTGATAAATAAAATGGATTTGACAATGTTGAATGAATGAGTGGATTTGACAATGTTGAATGAAGATGTGAGAAAGAATCCTTATGGTGATCGACCCATACTAGTAAATTGCATGGATAACTAATCACTATAACTGTTGGGTAAAATAGAGTAAACCACTAGATACAAGGTTCACTTGATAAATAAAGTGAATTTGACAATGTTGAATGAATATGTAAATGTATTGCTGAGTGCATGTGGTAATTTTTGTGAAAATTGAAATTATTTTGGGATATTTTGAAGCAATTTAGGGATTAAGACCTTTTGGCGAAAAGAATAAAACACCAAGAAAAAATATGATGTGATGAATGTGTGGAATAGTATATTTGGTGTTTTTCTACAATTTTGGATCATTTTGGGATATTTTAGAGCGTTTTAGGTGTTTTTGCGACTTTTTGTCACAATAAAAATTAAATGCCCAAATCAATCCATGTTATCAAACAATCTAATGATGTGATGTAATGAATGCATGGATGGATTTTATGGTGGTTTTGTGGGGTTCTACTATGTTTTAAAACCATTTGAAAATCTTTTGTACAATTTTGAAGATAGAAATTGACCTGCATCCATATCTACATAGATGTAGGGAGGCATATGAGCATGCTTGTTAAAAACCCTAGGGTGTTTAAGCATCCTAAAAGCACAAGCCACAAGGAGCAAATTCTATTTTTGAGAGTTTGATAAGTAGTGTCTAAGAGAAGGAGAGTGAAGAAATATGGTGATGGTGATGGAGGGAGTGAATGCGATGGTGGAGGAGGAGGGAGAGGTAAGCTCTTCTAGCCTCTTTGTTTGTAAATTTTTATTTACTAGAGGATAGAGAGGAGTGTGGAATTAAGGATTATGGAGGCTCAATATTGATTCTAACCTATCCTACCAAGGGTGAGAAAGGTATTGCAAAAGATCGATTGGGAGTGGCTAGAGCAAGTAGGGTTTTATGGGTGTGCACGGACTAAGGTGGTGAAGGTATATGAGGGGACCCGAAAATATAGGGGGCCCCACGAAGGGGATGAAGAGGCAGGGGAGGGTTATTTTTGGTGATGGGTGGGGAGGTGAGGATCGGAAGGTGAAAAGATAGGAGGAGGGAGCAGAAGGGAGGATAGAAAGATAAAAAGGTATGCAGGTACCAATCTCAGCATATATGGAACCGTATGAGGTGAAGATATGGGGTGGAAGGGAAGGAGGGGCATGTAAGTGGGATAAGGATCAACCATATGCATTGAGATGGTAGGCAGCTAAAGAGATCCTATTAAGTCATATTGGTCACAATGGCTAGGAGTATAGAGATATATGGGTAGGGTTGACACTTGATCATGTGTACTAGTGATCATGGTAAAATTCTAGGTGGCCCACTAATGTGGAGTAGATATGGTGGGTCAAGCAGACTATATGGGTGGTTGGTCATCATAGCAGTGCAATGGAGCTGATGTAGTTATCATAGATTTTATAGTAGTTTTGGATATGATAGGGGGTGCTTGATGCTCCAGTGTTGTATAGGTTTTGAGATAATAAGCTGAGCTTACCCTGTGTTGAGGAGTGGTGGGTGGAGTATATATGAGGATATGGATCTCTAAGGTGTGGATGATGTTGAGACCATGATGAATTACAATGCCTATTTTCCATCTCAATCTCCATGGGAACCGATTCAAGTGGTGGATGAGGGAAGTGGTGATTGTAGAGAGGAAGCATCCAAGATAGAAGAGACTCCTCGATGTTAGATACATCATAGATCTAATGGTGGAGGAATATAGTCAAGGGCTATAATAGATCAACCTTTTGAGATTAGAGGAGATGGTGAGGGTAGGGATATTAAGGAGGAGGTTCCGAAGAGACCTCCTAGTTAGAGTAAGGAGGAATAGGTTGAGCTCCAAGCTGAATGAGATAGCTTGATTTAGGAGCAAGATCAACTTTAATGGATGGTGATAGAGCGAGATGTAGGGATAGCAATACAAGATATCAATAATGATCGATTACAGATGGAGTTGGAGATTCAAACTATAGCAGGTGGAGGTGAGGATGTAATAGCAAGGCTTTAGGTAGATTTGGTATTGAGGGATACTTATTAGAGATAATATGTGTCTCAACTTTGATATTGGGATGATAACATTCAATAGCTTGAGGATTCTCTTATGCAACATGGCATTGTACTGCCAATGCAACCTTCCTCCTTCATGTTTGGCTATATTATGCATAGTGATTCTAGGTGTAGTGACTCTCACTCTAGGATTCCTTGGGCTCCTAATCCATTAGGATCACAAGGGTCTGCCTTTGGGTGTTAGCTAGTGCCTTACGAGCTTTTGACCTATGAAGCCTCATAATTATTAGGTCTATTAATGTTGGTCAAGGTATTTGGGCACACATTTTAACCATAGGTGGATTTGTAGACCAATAATTTTTTGCATGTCCAATGAAACCTGAACACATAATTAGGGCCTAGTTTTCCCATAGGACTCAAGATTTAATGGGCATTCTTGACCTTGTTAGCAAAGAAATTATGTTCACCCGATAAATCCCATTTGAAGATAAAACCCAAAAATTTTAAAGACTAGTGTCAAAGTTTCTATACCTCTAGATAAGTCATTAAGATTCTATTAAAACAAGTTATATGGCCCAAAAATATTACCCACTTTGGAATAATACATACCCTCTCAATTTTTTGCTCCTACATGAAATACCCAAGATTGTTCTAAAGGCCTTGCCTAGCTATGATGACAAAGAGAAGACTACTTTTAAACATTACCAAGATATAACCTCCCTAACCACTATTCATAACATTATATCTAAAGATGTAATGATCAGGTTGCTTGTTCTCTCTCTTAAGGGAAAGGTGTTGCTACGGTATAGATCATTGGAAAGTGGAATTATCTACACATGGGATAATCTAGTTGAAGCTATTATCAACACATTTGATAACCCTGGAGACCTTTTCTTATTTCTTACTCAACTCTCATTCATTAAAAAAGTCCCTCATGAAAGTATTGTCAATTTCAATATCCATTTTTAAAAAATTGGAGGAGAATTACCTAGGAGTTCTAGCTATCCCCTACACTAGCAGATATTTATTATATTTATGCCTTTCATTCTGATTTGAGTATCCTCATTGAGTATATAAAGAAAATATCTTCTCTCATATTTTCCAAGAGGCCATTCATGTTGAAAATATGTTGATTATGGCTGGTAAAGTTCCTCCTAGAGATACGAGGTCTATATTATACATTATTCTCCTATGAAGCTAAATTACACCCATTGCATAGTCCTAGAGACTATTTGGTTTCCACTCACCAAGGGAATCACCTACAAACTGAATAGAAGTTAAAGGTAATGATGCAAAGGCTAACTAAATATGTTAGGGACATGGAAATAAGACTATCATAAACTAGAATAAATGATCCTGATAATGGAGGATTTGCATCATGAAAACCACATTAGTAGGTCAACTTATTCCAAGTTGGTAGAGAAAAAATAGTACTAGATATGTTGAGGATACTATATTACCTTAGGTTTATTTATAATCCTAAGTTATTTTATTGCATCATAATATATGTGGTATAGTATGCCCACATGGGATATTGCATTTATTGCATTTGTATTTATATGATACATAGTATGCCCATGTTGGATATGTGTTTGTTATTTTTTAGGATGCATGGTTAGACTATTAGAGATATGTTTTGTCATCTAGCAGTTATTTTTTTGTTTGTATCCATGTTTGGCAGGTTGTTATCCCTACACATATTTTAGTTATAGTTGGTTGGATTTCCATGGTAAATTATTACAACCACTGTAACCATGTGATTCCTTTGTATTATCTATATATTCTATTGCACATAATGAATAATCAATTTCACATTTGGTATTTCCATATCATTAGTAATCAGAGCCATAGGATAATTTTTACAAGAAGTGAGGGAAGGTACCAACTTCATTGCTAGGTGACTAGTATTGTTTTGTTGCTAGTGCACCAGATCCTAGGCTAGTTGCTACAAGAATTAGCTTGGTCCAACCCGTAGCATCATTTTTGTGAATATCCTAAGGTGGCAGAGGGTGAAAATTACCCATGCACCAAATACTCCTTATAGAATATTAGAGGGTAACCAAACTTAATTTGAGGAAGGCAAGAAAATTTTGTTTGCTTTGAATATCAAAGAGAAGAATGAAGGACATATTTTAGGATCAGTTGCACAATTAGAGGCCATTTTTTTGGCCAAGAGAAGACATTGGCACTCCTTGAAACTCCTTGTCGAGCAAGGACCAAAACAACCACTAGGCATGGAAGTATTGATGGTGATAATCCTACATGCAATTAGATGTAATTTGAGTCTTTATTCACTTTGAAGGATTTATAAGGTTCATGAAAGTTCCATTAAGGCTTAAAATTAAATATTAATATTAATAATTGATTAGAATATTATTATCCTATTTATGGTAAACCCAATAGTGGCACACCACCACCTTGCTAATCTATCCTGGCCACTATACATCAACCATTAAAACTTTTGAGGTCCAACTTGGTAACCAACACTAGCCCTCTATACCTAGTAGCCCTCTTCAATGGTTAGCCAATTACCAGATCACCAATAGCCCTAATTTTTGCCCTCTTGACACCAATCAACCATCATCAATAAGCAAGTTAACGATTGGGCCTACCTTCATACCTTTCAATTGATCGGGTCCTATCGTGATCAAGCAGATATTAAGGATGGATTTTGAATTGCAGTAGGCCAAAGAATTATTTAGTGTAAGTTACGAAAAATCATAGCACAAATAAGAAAAGAAATTAGTGAAGGAAAAATTTAATTGGAAATTATTTTTTTCTAGTTTACGATGCTTCATGGTGATCACTAGTCATCGTACTTTCCTAGAGGAGCTCATTGGAAGATACCCCCACCTCTTCCAAAGTATATAAACATAATTCATAGAAGTCATAGTACGCAAGAAAAATTATTGGCCATGGATCATAGAGAAATTTGTAGGAGGATGGATAAGTTAAATCAAATCCTAAGGTCGATCGCATCCAATCAAATCGCTTGATCAAGAACCGTAGACCCCCTTGAATCACATTTAAACACGTAGCACTATTTTTGACCTCCCATTGAGATTATAAAATATTTCATTCCAGTCACAACTAGATAGGCATCAACAGTTCATCACATGGTGTATTTTTGTGATTTTCTAGCAAATTGGATTTTCTTCGATAGGAAATTCATGTTTTTGATGTGAAAAATCCTCTTCTAGCTGAATTGCTACAAGAATAATTCCCACATCCTCTTCTGATGTTTCTGATGTGAAATATAGTGGATGTTTCTATTGTGCTCTAGGAATGGTTTCCTAGACCACAACAGTGACATCCACTATCTTTCAATCCTCATTAGGCTTCTTCAGATAAAGTGGTAATTTTTGGCCAAATTTTGATGATCTTTGGTAGGAACAATCGATCGACATTCATTTTTTTATTGAGGGTAATTATCCCACATCGGGCACAAGGGGGCTCGAGTGGGGTTTATAAGGGCCAACGTGTATCTAACTAAATGACAAGCTTATGGTGGTCACATTCCGGCCATACCACTCACGCGAGCCAGCACAATGCTTAGGCACCACTGCTTAAACATGTTAACCATTGGGAGATGCAATTCGATCGATTGCTATTTGAAATTGTGACCATTGTCACAGTTGACCCGTTAAATATTTTTTTTGACTTCGAGAAGTTGAGCAGCCCTACATAGTTGACCACATAGTTTAAAGTTGAAAACCAATTTTTGCTGCCCAAAACAGTTTTTGCTACCATTTTTCAAATTTAAATTTTGACACCAAACAACAAGGTGAAGGTGAAAATCAAAATTTTCTTTTAAATTTTTGCAAATTTTTCAAAATTATTTTTGGAAAATTGATTAATTTTACCTCCACAAAGCTAAAATATTACAAATTTAAAGGGCTAATTTTCTCATTTTAGTGCTAATTTTTATTTTTACCCATTGCAAATTTGAAGGGTAATTTTTGTAATTACAAAATTGATGTCATTTTTGTAAAAGCACTATAATAGCCACTTTTGTAAATTGGAAGGCAAATTGTAAATCTAGATTATTTTTTGTGTTAGTAATTTTTTACAAATTGTCCTAATTAATTGCATAGATAGTTCTTGGAACCATATTAGATTTCTCCTAATATAGTATATAAACATCACCAACTAGCTTCTGGCCTCCAAAAAAACATGGCAAATCTTACCACTGTAATAGATATTTTGGTGGATAAAGTGAAAGATATTACTATCCAATTGACTCTTGGTGATGTCAAAATTTATAACAAATTTTCCAACAAGGCAAAATATGAGGTCAAATTGTATGACAAATCAAGGGATGTTGATGTCTTGTCTACTTGGATTTTATATTTGGAGTCTTGGTTCTCCTCTGTAGAAGTCCCTTCGGATGAACAAGTTTCTTTTTCCATAGTCAAACTCATAGGACTAGAATAATTTTTTATTGTAGAAATACAACCATAATTTTGCTGTTTTGGAAAGAATTGATCCAAATTCTAAAGAAATTTTTTTTTCCACCAAGCTATCAAAGTGACCTCACGACCAAGCGGTATAGGTTTATGCAAGCCAATAGTATGTCAGTTGCAGACTATATTTTTTAATTCAATAGGCTAAGGGTTCTTATTGGTGTGAAAGATTCAGAAGAGGATTTGATTAACAAATTCACTCGTGGATTGCAAGATCATATTTTTAGGAAAATAAAATTCAATGATTTCCTTACTTTGGATGTGGCATTCAAACATGTCATTCTAGAAGAGGATAAAGTTGGTACCTCTAATAGATCTCTATAGGAAAGCAGTTCCAAAGGCGCGAATCAGGATCAACAAAAGGTGAAGAACACTTCTCATTCTTCCCCTAATTTTTCTTCCACTCCCACTTTACTTAAAGCACATTCTTATTATTATCACTCTAAATATTCTCATTCTTCAACATTGTATTATGATTTTCGTAAAAAAATGGTTATACAAAATGTAGATGTTTTACATTTGAAAGAATAAAGAAGAATTCCCTATTTGTAAATCCTAAAAATGAGGAACCACATGATGGTCCCATTGTGACTATAGGGATAAAAGAAGAATATACTACTTTGAATGGTAAACTAAACAAAGTTACCCTCATTTCAAATATTTTTACACAAGGAGGTCGTGACCATTTGTTTATCACTCGTGCCCACCTTACTCATGATTTTTATGTGTATTGTATCATAGATAATGGCTTGTAGAAGAATCTCATCACGAGAACCATAGTAAAGAAGTTGAAGCTTCCCACAAAGCCATCCTTAATCCTATGCACTTGAGTGGAAGTATGTAGACTCTACATACAACATCACACACACTTGCACCTTGTATTTTGCTTTTGGTGAGAAGTTTATTTATAAGGTATGGTGTGATATCACTGAGATGGATTTTTTTGGACTATTTCTTGGTAAGCCCTATCAATTTGATAGGAATGTATTATATCATGCTAAAAAGAACACATACACCTTGAACTTGCATGATAAAATATAATTGATACAAAGCACTACAACCACATCAAATTTGATGCTAAGTTGTAGGTAAGCTCATAATCCATTAATTTGAGCACTTGTATTGGCTCCTACTTGTATAAGTCCCACACAAGATAAATAACAAGCAACCCCAAAGACTCATGATAAAGAAGAAGCTTCACTTCCATAAATTGAACAATCACAATATTTCATGGATAAGGAACGCATCACTCTCACTCATGAGAAAGATACCAATAATTCCATTGACATCATTTTAGGTACACCCATGAACACACAACCACTTTCTCCACAATAGTTGCCTTTAGAATTATCCTCTTACTCCATTGCACATACAAAGAAGGATCAATATAAGGTAACTTCCTTCATACAACACCGATAGAGCCTTTAGGGAAATATAACATAGGACTTGCAAAATACTCAACAAGGACAGTAGAGAGTGATGAGAAAGCATCATAGTCCTCATCTATTTCAGGTTGAAGATAGATTTTTGCTCCCTTTGGATAAGTGACACTTTCCAGATACATCATATCAAGATCCTCCTTTGGCACCTGAACCTATCATCGACCCTACAATAGTAGTGGCATCTAACCCTTAGATTTCACTCATTACAAATATAGTTTTTGATACAAATACTCATCACACTTGACACATTTATTTCTCTTATTACCTTGTCACACACCATGGTCACTTTCCACATATTTCTCATTGGAATCCTCACCATCATATGACCTATGAGTTTCCACATTTGTTGAGAGCATTGGGTTCCAATGCTTCTATGGTTTGGAGGAGTGTTGAGGATACCATATTACCTTAGATTTTTTTATAAGCCTAGGTTATTTTATTGCATTGTATTATGTGTGGAATAACATGCTCACACTGGATATTGTATTTCTTGCATTTGTATTTACATGAGGTATAGTATACCCATGTTGGATATGTGTTTGTTATTTGTTAGGATGCATAGTTAGACAGTTAGAGATATTTTTTTCATATAGTAGTTAGTTGTTTGTTTGCATTCATGTTTGGAAGTTGTTTATCCCTACATATATTTTAGTTATAGTTGGTTGGCCTTGCATGGAAAATTATTACAACCACTATAATCACATGATTTCTTTGTATGTTCTATATATTTTATTGCACATAATGAATAATCAGATTCACATTTGGTATTTTCATATCAAGAGAGGATGTAGGACAAAGTGAAAATACAAGAATAGAGATATTATGGATTATTTGGATTTAGCCAAGCCTTTATCACTTAGTGAAATCCATATACAAGTATATATTTAGAACAATAGTTTATAGTGGCCTTCATTGGTAGAGAATGTGATAGCTTTCAATACAATGGATGAGCAAAAATAATGGGCAAAGACAAATATTATAACAAGCCATATAGAAGACCATGGTATTTGTGCTTTACTCCTAGTAGCTCAAAGCACATATAAAGGGATTCCAATGAGAATATGACCATATAACCCCCAAAGAAAAATATCTAAAAAATAAAATGTTCAAGGCCTATAAGAAGTTGTATTTCCTAGCCATAAGTTCAAAATAGAGAGTAGAAATGGTGGAGAATTTTTGAAGCTTATTCAAGAACTCCATTGCAGTACCAAAAATTTTGAGTAAAGATCTCTTGGCACTTTAAAAGGTGGATTTGGTTAATATTTCCATTGGAAAATCATGAAAAGATAATGATACGCCTATAAGAGGTATGGTCTTAAATATTCTAAAATATCACCCTTAACATTTTATTTTTATCTCTTCTTAGAGGATTGTATGTTGCATAATTTTATGGTGGACTCAATGGTTGAAGTTTTAGTAATACCACTAGAAAATTGTATTATTTTGGGTTTGAATATGGATACAGTGGAACCCGATTGGACATATTTTAGGGGAATGTTGGTAAAAAGGATAGGTGTTTTGAAATTTTTGTCAATGATAATTTGTAGACACCCTGACTTGATGGTAATTCAAAACATAATGGTGGCTAATATACTCCCATTGTTTGACATATGCCTATACAAATATTTTATAGATCAAGTCAAGGGGTACCTAAACCAAAGGTACCTAAACCAAAGCTTAGATGAAATGATAATCCTAGGAATTGAGAAGACAATAAAAATACCAAATTAGGGTTTATATCCCCTTAACATTAAATAATATGGAGATAAAAGAAAGCATTCTAGAGAAATTCATAAGTAACATTAATATAGAGCCAAATAATTTATCAAGAGAAAAACTTACCCAGTTGGAAGAATATTATTTGTACTTTGATTATAGTCCACATAATAATTCAACAACTATTTTTTCACATCATTGGGATGGAGAGGATTCCAATTTCTCTCTTTTTTGGGAAGCCATCCAAGATATAATGATAGGAGAAGGAAATAAACAAAAAACAATGATCAAATAGAATCTTGGCTAAATAAGTACCTCTAAAAGGTATTATAAAATTAAATACCAAGTTGGGTGAGTACCAGTTTAAAACAAGGTGCTATGATGACTTCACAAAGCCAGAGTATAGGAGTCTTAGAACAAGAATAAAAATAAAAATGGATCATAACTAGGGATTGAAATGGCTATGATATGAAGGATACCAATCATGAAGAAAGACTTAAATTTGGTGTTATATGGTTTGGACATTGCAATTTTATAGGTTAATCTTTAGAAAATCTTCGAAGATAAGATGGAAAAATATACCATATTTTATGTACATAGATGACAAATAAAATAGATATCTGATTACAACTATAAAATATAGTTGTGTTAGGTTTGCATGTGATCATTTTATTACATCATCTAGTACCTAAATCCATAGGTTTGAAAAAAGGGGGATGATTATAGCTATTGAATGCAACTCTAGCAAATCAAAAGTTCAACAAAGGATAAATGAATTTAGAATTGATTATGATTGCCATAACATACTATAAATAAGTATTTTCTAATTCCCCTTCACTTTCTTTTGTAGCCTCTCTTCATTATTAATACTCTAACTATGTTGCCTAATGGACAAGAGTAGGACATACTAGAAGCAACAAAAGGTACACTTGAAAATCTAACCAAGCATAAAGCAAGCTTGTGTAAGCAAAGTAACACACCATACTATATAAATCTAATGAAATATCCCAATATTTTAAAATAAGCACTAAATTAAGAAGTACAACTCTACAGGTGCAAGCTAGCAAAATAATCATGTAGAACTCTACTAAATATAAGAGACGATATGCATTAGAATTAGAAGAAAAATTCATCAACTAGAATATGGGTTTAAAAGAACAAAGCAGAGACTCAAATGGTAGAGTGATTAGCATGGGAGATTTTTGTTAAATTATATGAAGAAAATAAAAGGATGTGAAAACAACTAGCCTACAAGCAATTGGAATACTTGCTCATGGCAACCCGTTTTTTATTGATGCGGCTTTTAGCCATAGCAGAGTATGCTCATGGAGGTGCAATTTTTTGGAGTGTCCCATGAACCAGATAATATTCTTACCATTTTTATGGGATAATTCTAGGGCTACCTTCCCTTTTGTTTCTTATTTTTTTATAGAAATTCCATTTCTTCAAACATTTTTTTGTACATTTCACCATGAATGCTTTTAATTGTTTTCCTTTTGTCTTCATTATTTCTTCCCCATAAATATTATTTATTCTTTTTTTTTTCCTCCTCATGGATTATCTCTCTTCTTTTTTTCACCTTTTGCTTTCTTTTTTTGCATGCACCCACCACTTTATCACCCACCACCCTTATTTTTCTTGTGGTAAATACTAGTTGTATTTTCCAAGTTTTTTTCTTCTTGCTTCCTCTCCCCTTCTGCCTCTTGTAGAAAGTATTGAATTAAAAGGATGGTTATCTAAATTTTGTATTTTTACAAGTGCAAATCCCTTGTGAGTCTCCAAGAATTTGGGTGTTTTATTTCTACCCACAAATTTTTTAAACCAAGAAAATGCAGGAGCCAAATACGATAATTTTTGGCCAAGTCTTACAGTCACCAAATATGTTCTACCAAGATAGCAAGTATATGGGTCCTTGATTCTCATAACCTAATAAGTGATAAGTGAAGATATTTTTAGATGAGTATATGCATTATCAAAATATGTATACATCCCTAACAAAAAATGGGTACCAAAGGTTGTTGCATGAAAAATGCTAAAAATGGCCTAGTGAAGAGGTTGTTGCCTTCTTTAAAGTCGAATGTCTCAGTAGAGATAGACAAACCCAAAAAACCATTGTCTGATAGAAAATAAAGTGTGAAGAGACAAGTATGGAACCTACCAAAATCTTTGTATTGGGTCCTTAAGTAGACGGGTACACAAAATATATCATCCAATAAAAGGAGGCTAAAAATTGACTAAGTCCCAATACTGAAAAAAAAAATTCCCTGGCAATGAACATAGATGGGTACAAGAAAACCATAATTCAAAAATATACAAAGACAACCAATTTGACTAAGTCAAGAGACTGCCAAAAATCTTGTACCAAGCTTAAGCCACCATGGATTCAAAAAACTTGTTACCCAGTCACATGTAAGCAATCAGACAAGGTTATGCATAAGGGGTTGGACTCAAAATGTACTTGTAAAAAAATGATGAATCCTAATCAAAATCAAGGTGAATCATGGAGAATACTAAGAAAATTAAATCGATCATATTTACACATATGTGGGGCCACTTTTGACCTATTAAATATTCTTATAACTTCATAAACATACTACCATTAGATCATGCTTAAAAAGAGCTTTCCAACGAGTACAAATATGCCTATGTTTGGATATATATTGTGGCAAATTGACCCTAAGAAAAAATTGATCCTGAAAATTTTAGGCGAATGGGCCGATGTCGAGGATCCTCATATTCACCAATTTCCAATTTTGAAAATCCTAATATTTGCCCAATTGGTGAATATTTGCCACTATGCATAACCCAATCACCAATTTTTTTCCCCTCATAGAATAAATGAATAGGTAAGAGGAATCTATCATTATGAGGGTAGAAAAACTTGGCCAGGTCTTGAGGCTATTAGAGAAATTTCCCCCATAATAGATATAATATGGATTAAAAGTTTATCGTTTGGAAATGAAGCATAAAAAGACCAAAATTTTAGGTAAGTCTCAATCCCGAAAAAAAAATTATTCTGACAATAGAGTTGAAAGGGTAAAAGAATTCCATTACTTAGAAATAATATGAAGAAGAATATATAAAATCAGCTAAGTCCTAAACCTACCAGAGAAATTAGCCCCTTAGTGGAGTGGACTGGTACAAAGAAACCATCACCTGTCAGCATGATAAAAAAGCAAATACAAAAATGGTTGACTCTTGAGAATGTCAAACTTAAGGTACCTACCCATATAGCAGATATGTACCACCCAATAACAAGTGGTAGAGTGTGAAAATATCTAATTTTTAGAGTCGTTAGAAGATAGACACCTAGGAAGTAATAATTTAGTATGCAAAACCCATAAATCGATAGTGTGTAGCAAAACAAGGCCAAAATGGTTCAAATATCCTTGTTGCTAGAAACCATATAACTAGCCAGGTAATTGATATACCTAAAAATCCCATAACTCAATGATAAAACCCCAACATCGAGTCTAGTAAGGGTAGGATCAAAGCAAAATTCATTGTACAAAAGAAAAATAGAAAGTAGAGTTTGGTTTTTTAGAGACATCCAAAAAATAAGCAACTGTTATTGTAGCATGTTAGATGATGAAGGTATGCTGTCAAAGTCTCCCAGTGGCCAAGACCACTCACTTTTACTAATGTAGAAGTATAATCATGAGATGTTATGACCTATCAAAAATATCAGAAGTTTCAAAAAACCAAAAGTAGACAACATGATCACTACACTTCTAGATGAAGCTTGAGCAAGCTACATTATCTAGCCATGACTAGTTAGTTACAACAAACACATTTTTTTATTAGTTGGATGAAAGGAGTTTTAAAAGGACCTCCAAACCTTATAACAAAAAGAAGCTAATATACATCCACTAGGATATTGAGGACACTTCAAACATTTAAGCCAATGATCCCTTAGACACAAATACCTACACCTAAACCAACATATACTAGCTGAACAAACCTAGACACATAAGTCAAATAGAGATAAAAGTTGGGCACGTAGGCCTGCATTGATAAATAGAGAAAAAATTGAGCACGTAGGCCCGATCAAATCAATCAAAAAGCAACATCTAATGGAAATGGTTCTAACCACCTACTCTAAGTATTCTGACTCGAGTTTGACCTTTGTCTAAATTCATTGTCCAATGATCTAAGGCCATCTAGAAAATTACCTGTCCAAATGTGAAGATATTATTGTGTAAGACCTTGATTAGCTAGGAAGTTCATAGTTTTGTTACCTTTCCTGAACTGGTGCTTAAATTCGACTTCTTCTAAATTTTGAATCATTTTCCTAGCTTCAATTATAAAATTTAAAATAGTCCTAAAGGGATTTTTGTTGCTATTAATCCTATTGATAACATTGAATGAATCTCCTTCTATGACTAGAAGCTTCAATGGAGGGGGTTCACCTAGTTCAGTTGGAAAACACCCTAAAATAATGCCCGAGATTTAATGAAATATCTGGTTTAGTGACCCAATTTTTTAGAAAATGCAATAAGGATTTTACCCTCTAAGTTTCTAAACAAACCCCCTGCACCCACTGAACCTAGGTTCCATTTAGAAGCTCCATCAAAGTTGAATTTTAGCCAACCTAATGGAGGGGATTCCCAAATTGTGCTAGCCCTATCCTAACTCACCCTACTCACTGTATTCTAAGGCTGAGTTAAAAAATCCAATGATATCTCCAAACTGATATCCCCTTCACAAGTTATCAAATCTAGTTTTAAAGCTTTCACATTTTCCATTGTATCTACAATGGCCCTCAAGGAGACCGATGACTTAGGATGGCAAATATTTTTAAAGGCACGAGCATTCCTTTCCTTCCACACCCACCACCAAATATGGGGTAACCCAAATTTCCAAAATTGGCATAGGTGGAGAGAGAAGGGGGAGACCCATTGAACAACCATGTCCTCCAGTGGGTTGGGAAGAACCCAAGCAAAACCCAACTCCAAAAATAACTGATGGAAGACTTCAAGGGTATAGGCACAATGGGAAAATAAGTGGAAATGTGATTCAAAATCCCTACCACATAGGAAGCACCTATTAGGGAAAATCATTCCCCATTTTTTAATATTATCAAGAGTAAGGCACTTTCCTTGAATTGCCAACCAAAATAACACATTGAATTTAGGCATCAGGCCTTTAATCCAGACTTGATCCATCGAGAACTAGGGATCCAAATCATAGTCCAAGCAACCATAAGTAGACTTAACTAAAAACTAGCCATATTTCTCAGGATCCCAAACCAACCTATCGTGAAGACTAGTACCTAGGGTTAGGAACCATTTTATGGAGTTTTTTAAATTTATAAAAGCAAGTTTCTCCTCCTAAGAAATATTTGGGAAGTCAAAGGACTTCCATTGAAGATGACCATTGAATAATTCTAAAAATTTAGAAACTTTGGGATCAAAAAACCTATTTGTGATTGGCTTCACACAGGCGAAGGTCAAGCAATTTTCAAGAGGGGATGGCGACAGGCGAAGGTCAAAAATATGTTATTAAGCACTTGTATAGACTGTTAGGGCTTCTAAAATAATGTAATACACACTCAAAGTAATGATGCCCTTATAACATAACTCATTATAAAATCTATATACTTGAATGTAACAAGTTAAAAAATGAGGGGATTAGCTCTTAAAATTTTATAATCTACATGTATGAAAGAATATTTCATTTCAATAAATACAACAAGGATTATTTTTTGGACTCTAGTTCAACTTCATTGTAGAGCATGAATGTATGAGTGGTTTCTTATTTCTAATATAAAGGATGATCATAGTATTCATTCTATTTTTTGGATTTATGCGTATGTTCATTCCCTAGTCCTGGAACTTGAAATTTGATTGTTTTAGTATGCATAAATGAATTCTTTGTAATTGGTTAAAATTGGATGGTCTGTTAGGCAATTTTGATAGCTTTCCTGTTTGCATGAATCCTTCAATATTGCATGTATTTTGATGTGGCTTAATCTACACCATAATAAGTTCTAGCTTCAAATCCTTTTACTTCTTTTGACACCCTTTTCCCCAAGATTTTAGGATTATACTAGTTAGGACTTGAAGTTATAGATCTACTTCATAGATTGACCTTCAAAGTCACACAACTATTAGGTCTTTCAATGTTGGTCAAGGTCTTTGGGTGCACATTTTAACCATAAGAAAATTTGTACACCAACAACTATAGTTTTGCTTTGAGATATATAATGTCTAAGATTTTTTAGTGGCTTCATGAAACTAAACACCTAGTTTTATATGAAGTTGTAGTTATTTTGATAATACTGTAATGTCTTACTTAAGAATGACACCATATATTCTCCTTTATTATCATATTTTTGAGTCAAAATCGTAGCATAGCTATATTTAAACCCATACACATAAAAAATGAAGTCTTTGTTATAGCATGGGGCCTTCATTATAGCCTATTTTATTTGTTTAAACACTTTTCTCCTCTCAAGTATCCACTCAAATGCTACATTCTTCTTCAAGAGTTCTATCGTAGGTTTGAATATGTGTGCAAAGTCAAAAATAAATTTTCAAATGATGTTGATCTACCTAAAGAATAATTGCAAAGACTTCTTACTAAAGGGGAGTGGTAAGGTTAGAATAGCCTAAATTATTTCTAGTTCAATAGTCATTCCCTATTTAGAGATTAGGTGTCCCAATAATTTTCCCTCATGCAAAACAAATATTGATTCTTTTGTATTTAATGATATTCCAAATTTACAACATTTTCAAAAAACAATCTCTAAATGATCTAAGTGCTTTTGTTTGTCATGATAAAAGACAATCATGTCATCTATATAGATTAGGATAATTTTTTTAACCAACTCACAAAAAGTGAATTCCATCACATGCTAGAAATTTGCTCTAGAATTAACCAAGCCAAGCGATATTCTTTGGTATGTGAACGTTCCCACTTGGTGGTGAATGTTATTTTGTATTGATCTTCATATTTTATGCATATTTGGTTATATCTTGAAAAACCATTAGGAGTATTTTTTTTTCTCTTGCTAAACAATATTTTATCTATCTATGGTAGGGGATAACAATATTTCAATGAATCTTTGTTTAGATTCTAAAAGTTGATGCAAAGGTGAATATATTCATTCTTCTTTCTTAATGGTACTGGGTTGGCCACATATGTAGAATGTTTGATCAGATATATGATTTTGGAATTTAGTAGTTTGAAAAGATCTTGTTTCATCACCAATTCTATTTTAGGATTAACCATTGTCTACTTTTTCTTAAATGGCTTTGCATTGGATGTCAGTTATGTGGTATGCTAGATAAACTCTTCTCATAATCCTGCAGATCTTCCTAGTTCCATGCTATTATTTCCTATTACTATTTACATAGTGTTATGAATTAATCTACTTCTATAGAGTAGTGGATTCTAAATTTTAGACTTTTACCTAGTTCAATCTAAAACCGCTTTGTAGGCTTGTTATTTTAATTTTATTTTTTATCCTATATTTCAAAATTTATTATTGAAAAAGCTCTCAAAGGTGATCAAGAATTTTTGGATATGATTATTTTTAATATGAATGACTTCTTCTTGTTAAAATTCCTACAACATATCTTCTTATTGTCCTATGTAGATCACCTTTTTTGTCAAGAAATTGATAATATACTGGTCATATTCAACCACCTGCTAGAATATTTCTTTTTCTAGGACTATTTTTTTTTACCATAATTTGTAGCAAGTATATAATTCACTCCTTGAGAAGCTAGTGTTTCACTTAACTCATTCTATTCCCTAGGAATTGATTTTATATTTAAGGCTTCAAAACTTTCCATCAAGTCCCACACCTTATTATGGTATGATTTCAATTAGTGATGTTTACTACTGCATATTTCAGTTATTTTATTGACCATGGGCTCATAGTCACCAGAGATTAAAAGTAATTTAATGCCTATTTTTTCTACCTATATCAAACCTAGACATACAACTTTGTATTTGGATGCATTTTTTGTGCATCTCCATGTTAACCTGTTGAGCAAGGTGCAGCAGGAGTATTGTCATTGTTGTCAACACAGCCAGTTAGATCTAATGATGCAGTGGACAGGCAGTTCAAAAGCCATTCAGATGCAGAGGACAGGAGTTCAAAGGTTATTCAAAGTATGGACAGTGAATTTCCAAGAAGACCATAGTGGCCCATTTACAAAAGATCAAAGAAAAAGACAAGTAAGAAAAGTGTCACGATATCGCGACATATACAACAGGCAAGAAAAACTGTCGTGATTTCATGACATGTTGGAAGAGAGAGAAGAAGCAGGAAAAACTATCGCGATTTCGTGACATGTTGGAAGAGAAAAAGGCAAGTGGAAAAACTGTCACGATTTCGCGACATGTTGGAAGAGAGAGAAGAAGCAAGAAAAACTGTCATGATTTCGTGACATGTTGGAAGAGAAAGAAGCAGGAAAAACTGTCACGATTTCGTGACATGTTGGCAGAGAAAAAGGCAAGTGGAAAAACTGTCACGATTTCGCGACATGTTGGAAGAAAAAGAGAAAGCAAGAAAAGTGTCGCGATTTCGTGACAAGTTGCAATGAATGGAAAAGAGAAGGCAAAGAAGGAAAAGTGTCGCGATTTCGCGACATGTCGCATTTTCGTGACTTGAAGAGAGAGGAAGGCAAAGAAGGAAAAGTGTCACGATTTCGTGACATGTCACATTTGCGTAAGAAAGGTAGGTACGGACGGAAAAGTGTCACGATTTCGTGACATATTGCAAGGAAGGTTGTACGGACGAAAAAGTGTCGCGATTTCACGACATATTGCAAGGAAGGTTGTATGGACGAAAAAGTGTCACGATTTCGTGACATATTGCAAGGAAGGTTGTACGGACGAAAAAGTGTCACGATTTCACGACATGTTGCAGGAGAGAGAGTCCGAAAGAAAAAGTGTCACGATTTCATGACATAATGCAGGAGAGAGAGTCCGAAAGAAAAAGTGTCGCGATTTCGCGACATGTTGCAGGAGAGAGAGTCCGAGAGAAAAAGTGTCACGATTTCGTGACATAATGTAGGAGAGAGAGTCCGATAGAAAAAGTGTCGTGATATCGCGACATGTCGGGTTTTCACGACCCGAAGGCAAGAGAAAGAGCTAAGGAGAAAAAGTGTCGTGATATCGCGACATGTCAGGTTTTCGTGACCCGAAGGCAAAAGAAAAAGCTAAGGAGAGAAAGTGTCGCGATATCGCGACATGTCACATTTTCGTGACTCAATGAGGAGAGAGAAGGCAAGGAGGCGAAAGTGTCACGATTTCGCGACATGCTGTGTTTTTGCTGATACAAGCCAAGAAAAGAGGCAAGGAGGCAAAAGTGTCACGATTTCGTGACATGCTCCGTTTTCACAAGGTGTCAAGGCAAGAAAAGAGCACAAGCGGGAAAGTGTCACGATATCGTGACATGTTATGTTTTTGCGGGGCCAAAGCTAAGAAACAAAGAGAAAAAAGTGTCGCGATATCGCTACATGATGTATTCTCGCGAGCAAGTTGAGAGAAAGCGACTACGGAGGCAAAAAGTGTCGCGATATCGCGACATGTTGTATTCTCACGGGCCAAAGCTAAGAGAAAGCGTACAAGAAGGTGAAAGTGTCGCGATATCGACATGTCATGTTTTCGCGGCACAATAGAAGAGTTAAAGTAGTTGAAAAAGATACGAAGATTAGGGTTTGCAGCCGACGAAGATTAGGGTTTGCAACCGACTAAGATTAGGGTTTGTAGCCGACTAAGATTAGGTTTTTGATCTTGAAAATATTGTTATAAAAGGAAGGTTGTTTGATGATTTGATATGCTGAGTTGTGCGACGCTATGATATAGGGTGCAGAGTGCAATGTTCGGTCGTAGTGTGCAGTGTGCAAGTCATCGAATTTATGTCGAAGTGTGAAATGTGGCCGTAAGAGCGCAAAAAGCATAGAAGCGACGAAATGATGGTGAAGTGCGCAAAGTGAGCAAGTCATGTCAAATTATCCTAAGTGCAAAATTTGCTAGAGAGAGCAGAGTGCGCAAAAGGGAGAAGACGATCGTGAGGATCGATTGTAGTGAAGCAGAGTGTGTGAAGTGATTGCACAGAGCAAGCAGAGTGCATAGAGAATGCAAAGGTGAAGTAGACTAGTCAGGGTCTTGTAAAAGTGAAGGTATCTTACTGTTAAACCCATAGATTCAAATTGAGGTCCAGGTTGGTGCTTGGCATTAGGAGTTGGTGCTCCTTCCAGTTGGTGCTGGTAAATCAAGGGTTGGTGCTCCTTCCAGTTGGTGCTGGTAAATCAGGGGTTGATGCTCCTTTCTGTTGGTGTAGATAAATAAGGGGTTGGTGCTCCTTCCAGTGGGTGCTGGTAAATTGATTGTAAAGTTGTTGCTTTGCTAAGGCTAGATTTGGATGGTAGTCCAAGCAGTCATTCTTGAGGAGTAGCCACATTGGTGAACCTCATTAAATCTTGTGTTGTGTGATGTTCTCTTGTTGTACTTGTTGTATCTATTTATAAGTTTTAATTGTTGCTATTTTAAAGAGTTGTAAATTCATGATTAAAGTACTACACTGATTCACCCCCCCTCTTAGTGCCATTGTAAGACTAACAATTGGTATCAGAGCCAAGTTCCCTTCAAAGGCTAAATCAGCTAGGGTTGATCTTGGATTAGTACGCAATGGGTAAGAAGAATAGATCTTCCTCCAAAAGGGCATCTCAGTCAGTTTCAGTTCCTGTAGAAGAGAAAATTGAACCAGAAGAGGTTGAAGGTTGTTTATCAAACAAAGCACCTTTGTTTGATGGAACAAATTACATGACCTAGAGAATCAGGATGTAGGCATATCTTTGTGCTTTGGGATACTATGTCTGGGATTCAGTAATCAATGAATGCACAATACCCATCACTCCTCCAACCGATGTTGTCGGTAAGAATCTGGTTGAAAATGACTCAAAAGCAAGGAATGCTATCAGGTGCGGATTAGTAGACAGTGAACTGGTAAAAATCAAGAGTTGTAAAACAGCAAAAGAAATATGGGACAAACTGAGGAGTATTTATGAAGGAGACGATGAGATCAAGGAGGTCAAGTTACAAACACATCAAGCTCAGGTCGAAGCTTTAAAGTTGAATAATGATGAAAACATAGAGGTATATATGTTGAAAGTTAATGAAGTCCTAGAGGATGATTCTAAAAGAGAAACAAAAAAAGAATAGAAATGTGATGAAGAAGAAATTGATGCAGAAATAAATTTGAAAGAGGAACTAATTGCAGCTCTGGATGAATTAAAGATAGAAAGAAAAAGGAATAAGGAAATCTCAAGAAATCTTGAGGATGCAAATGAAATAATAACCAGTTTGAAAGTACAGGTGGAAGAATTCAAAAGGATTGAAGAAACTCTCAGGTCACAGATCAATGAGAAAGAGATTGGTTGCTGCAAACAAGAGGAAGAGATTGTTTTATTGAAGAAACAACTAGAAGAGGCCAATACAAATCTCAAATTCGAGAAGAGCACAGAGTTGCTAGATAAAATGATAAGCCAACAAAGAAGCTCCACGGATAAGCATGGTCTTGGATATGAAGCTGAACAACCTTCATCTTCCAACTCTGTAGAGAAGAAGAAGTTCACTGTTGAAGGATCGAAGCAAGAAAAGTTTGAAGCTGAATCTTCAAAAGGAAGAAAATATCAAAGGAGATCTACAACAAAGCAACCACAACAAAAGAGGTTCTATCACTCTCACTCTATTCATACTAATACTTTTAATGGCTATTGTTTCAGATGCAACCAAGTATGGTCACAAGGCAACTTATTGTGGATTGAATAATAAATCAAAGAGTTATGATGGTAGAAATACATCTACGTTTTTGAGTGAACACTATGTACAATGTTTTCAATGTAATGGTCATGGGCACATAGCAAGGTTTTGTCCAAGCACTTTTGTATCTAATCTAAGGCAAAATAGTAGATTTCATCAGATGCAAAGAACGCAACACGGACAAGGAATAAATCATGTACATAAAAGAAAGGAAAATAATCATTCATCATGGATGCACAAGAGACAACCACACAAGAGAAATGTTTGAGTTCACAAAAAGGTGCAAAACAGGGATGCAGCTGAAAAATCCAAGCCCGAGTTCAAGAAAGTTTGGAGAAAGATAGAAGAAAGGAATTCATGTCTCCTTGGATTGAAGGAGACTACTCCGATATTGCACTAAGCAACTCTAGGTAGCACATCCTCAGGGGGAGCAATCTTGAAAGTTTTATTTTAATGCTCCTATGTATTTATTTGGGTACCTGAGGATGAAAGGCAAGTAGTTAGGGGGAGTTGTCGTATAGTTGTCAAAGTGTGTTTCTCAGTTCATGTAGTTTGTGGAAGTGCCATGAAGGGTGGTGATTAAATTGAGAGTTCTCATTATTGGTAGTATTGCTATATGTCATTGTTGTACTGGTGATGGTTCTTACTGCCACTGTCCAAAGTTAAGGATCATAACAGTTCAGATAAGTTGGTGAGTGAAAGATTGTTGCTCTAGCCATATATATGTGTTTCGATAAAAGCAGTGGGTATTTGAACTACACATTGATGTGAAGATTGTTAGATCTATTTTGACGTTGTGGTGAAAAATATTGAAGGTTGATCATTGATTCATGTTTAGCTCATCAAGATGAGCAACTTTGCTTTGTGAATCATACCTATCCGAGGTCCAGAAGTATGAGTTTGAGTAAGGTGCACTAGTTGGCCGTGAAGTGGTTAACAAAATATTGTTTTCTGATTCGAACAGTTGACAGTAAGGTGTGACCAGTGGTGACTGCAGAAAACATAGACCAAGCTAAAAATGTAAAAAGGGATCTGGTTGGTGTTGTGGTACTGTGTTTGATGCTTGCACAGAGTTGACAGTAAAACTGCAGTGTTGGTACAGTGTTGGACAAAAGTTGGTACAAGTGTGAGTCACTTGTCAATTTTGTTGACAGATGTGAAATTAGCATTTTTGAATGGGAAGCTTGAAGAAGAGGTTTATATTGAGCAGCCAGATGGTTCCCAGCTTGGTGATGATCCCCACTTGGTCTGTAAGTTGAAGATATATGGCTTGAAACAGGCACCCCGAGCATAGTATGCATGGTAGCACGATTTCAGGCTAATCCCAAGGAGACTCATGTGACAGGAGTAAACAGGATTGATTGTGGTTTCTTTTTCGAAAGTAATTGGTTTAATGCTTCAAGGTTTTTTGTTTGAGAGTTGTTATTAAACTTCATTTTATAAGCATTGTTGTTGAAGCCCATTGGTTGTGCAAAGAACTTGAACTTGAGTTAGAGAAAAACATTTTGAGTTGGTTGATACATGCTTCGACTAGGGTTTGTGATAAAGAGTTGTTCATTGAGGTGATTGGTTGAGTATAGTTGTTTGAGCCTAGTCAAGTGATTGGATGCATGTAGTTGTTCAAGTTCCATACAATAAACTTTCCTTGATTTGAGTTGAGATTGAGATTTGAGAATAGAAGATATTAAGTCTCTAACAATTCTTTTTATGCTTCTATGAAGTGGATTTGATTTGAGACTGTCATTCATTGTTGAGTTCATTTTGAGTACCACTTGAGCATGATTGATTGAGCCTTTGAAGAAGGCCTTTGGGAAATATTTGAGGACAATGCTGGGACAGATTGCTAGAGAAGATTTGAACAAGTTTTTAGAGAGATTTGGGCAAGTTCTTGGTGAGCTTGCTAAAGCAGATTTAGACAAGTTCTATGTGAGCTTGTTAAGCAGGTTCTGTGTGAGCCTATTGAGCAGGTTCTTAGTGAGCCTATTGACTGAGCTTTGGAGGTGACTGATTACAGAGGACAGAGTCTCAATGGATAGAAATCTAGTAGCCAACATAGTTGAAGATAGACCTGAGTGAGGATTCTTCAAGTGAAGAAGAGGTCCACCAGTCAGTGCAGTAGAGAGAAAGAGTCTTCTATAATATCACAAGGGTACTATGGAGTATGGGTTATGATATCCGAAAGGTAAAGACTTCACCCTTATATCATATTCAGATGCAGATTGGGCTGGATGTGTCGATGACAGAAAGAGTACCAGTGGAGGTGCATTCTATCTTGGAGACAGATTGGTTGCATGGAGTAAGAAGCAAGAGTCGTTTCTTTATCAAACAGAGGCAAAATATATTGCGGGACAACATGTTGTACGAGGTTTGTGGATGAAACAAACCCAAAATTCTGTATCCATTCCCACAAAACATCTCTATGATAACATATATCACTTTTAAAATTAAGGTTAAATTGATTTTAAAAACTCACAAAACATTGCCAAAGTTTTATAAATTGGGTACATTAATACACAGATCACATTCTCAGAGATTAGTATTTGATTATATTTTTTCTCATGATCATAATTTTTGCTAAGTGTAATCAATTTTGCCTGAGAATGTTGTGCATGGACTCAGGGGGAGTCTGTAGTAGCCCTTTGGTATTATTGTCAAAGGGGGAGAAGAGTTACAGGAAATTGCACATGTGTTGCCAACAATTCCAAAGGGGGAGATTGTTGAGCAAGGTGCAGCAGGAGTATTGTCATTGTTGTCAACACAGTCAGTTAGATCTAATGATGCAGTGGATAGGTAGTTCAAAAGCCATTCAGATGCAGAGGATAGGAGTTCAAAGGTTATTCAGAGTATGGACAGTGAATTTCCAAGAAGACCATAGTGGCCCATTTGCAAAAGATCAAAGAAAAAGACAAGTAAGAAAAGTGTCGCGATATCGCGACATATACAACAGGCAAGAAAAACTATCGCGATTTCGTGACATGTTGGAGGAGAGAGAAGAAGCGGAAAACTGTCGTGATTTCGCGACATGTTGGAAGAGAGAGAAAAGTGGAAAAACTATCACGATTTCGCGACATGTTGGAAGAGAGAGAAGTAAGTGGAAAAACTGTCACGATTTCGTGACATGTTGGAAGAGAAAAAGGCAAGTGGAAAAACTATCGCGATTTCGTGACATGTTGGCAGAGAAAAGGCAAGTGGAAAAACTGTCGCGATTTCGTGACATGTTGGAAGACAAAAATGCAAGTGGAAAAGTGTCGCGATTTCATGACAAGTTCAAAGAAAGAGAACAAGTTGGAAAAGTGTCGCAATTTCGCGACATGTCGCATTTTTCACGACTTGAAGAGAGAGCGAAGACAAGAAGGAAAAGTGTCACGATTTCACGCATCATTTCAAGAGAGAAGAGTAGTACGGATGGAAAAGTGTCACGATTTCGCGACATATTCCAAGGAAGGTTGTATGAACGAAAAAGTGTCACGATTTCACGACATATTGCAAGGAAGGTTGTACGGACGAAAAAGTGTCACGATTTCATGACATATTACAAGGAAGGTTGTACGGATGAAAAAGTGTCGCGATTTCACGACATGTTGTAGGAGAGAGAGTCCGAAAGAAAAAGTGTCACGATTTCGCGACATAATGTAGGAGAGAGAGTCCGAAAGAAAAAGTGTCACGATTTCGTGACATGTTGCAGGAGAGAGAGTCCGAGAGAAAAAGTGTCACGATTTCACGACATAATGCAGGAGAGAGAGTCCGATAGAAAAAGTGTCGCGATATCGCGACATGTCGGGTTTTCACGACCCGAAGGCAAGAGAAAGAGCTAAGGAGAAAAAGTGTCACGATATCGTGACATGTCGGGTTTTCGCGACCCGAAGGCAAAAGAAAAAGCTAAGGAGAGAAAGTGTCACGATATCGTGACATGTCGCATTTTCGCGACTCAATGAGGAGAGAGAAGGCAAGGAGGCGAAAGTGTCGCGATTTCGTGACATGCTATGTTTTTGCTGATACAAGCCAAGAAAAGAGGCAAGGAGGCGAAAGTGTCACGATTTCACGACATGTTCTACGTTTTTGTAGGTACAAGCCAAGAAAAGAAGTACAACGGCGAAAGTGTCGCGATATCGTGACATGTTATGTTTTCACGGGGCCAAAGCTAAGAAACAAAGCAAAGAGAAAAAGTGTCGCGATATCGCGACATGTTGTATTCTGCGCAAGCCAAAGTTGAGAGAAAGCGTACGAAGGAAAAAGTGTCGCGATATCGCTACATGTTGTATTCTCGTGGGCCAAAGCTAAGAGAAAGCGCACGGAGGCAAAAGTGTCACGATATCGCGACATGTCATGTTTTCGCGGCAACAACAATAGAAGAGTTACAGAGGCAGTTGAAGCCAACGAAGACCGATGTTAGCTGATGAAGATTAGGGTTTGTAGCCGACGAAGATTAGGGTTTGCTACCAACTAAGATTAGGGTTACAACCGACTAAGATTAGGTTTTTGATCTTGAAAATATTTTTATAAAAGGAAGGTTGTTTGAAGAGTTGAGAAATGTTGTGAAGTGCATGGTTTAGAGACAGTGCATAGAGTGCGAATTTCGGTCATAGTGTGAAGTGTGCAAGTCATCGAATGCGTGTCGAAGTGTGAAATGTGGCCGTAAGAGCATAGAAAGCACAGAAGCGGTGAGATGATGGCGAAGTGTGCAAAGTGAGCGAAGAAGTCATGTCAAATCGTCCTAAGTGCAAAATTTGCTAATAGAGCAGAGTGCGCAAAAGGGAGAAGACGATCGTGAGGATCGATTGCAGTGAAGCAGAGTGTGTGAAGTGATTGCGCAGAGCGAGCAGAGTGTGCAGAGAATGCAAAGGTGAAGTAGACCAGTTAGGGTCTTGTAAAAGCGAAGGTATCTTACTGTTAAACCCATAGATTCAAATTGAGCTCCAGGTTGGTGCTTAGCATTAGGAGTTGGTGCTCCTTCTAGTTGGTGCTGGTAAATCAGGGGTTGGTGCTCCTTCCAGTTGGTGCTGGTAAATCAAGGGTTGATGCTCCTTTCTATTGGTGTAGATAAATAAGGGGTTGGTGCTCCTTCCAGTGGGTGCTGGTAAACTGATTGTAAAGTTGTTGCTTTGCTAAGGCTAGATTTGGATGGTAGTCCAAGCAGTCATTCTTGAGGAGTAGCCACATTGGCGAACCTTGTTAAATCTTGTGTTGTGTGATGTTCTCTTGTTGTACTTGTTGTATCTGTTTATAAGTTTTAATTGCTTTTATTTTAAAGAGCTATAAATTCATGATTAAAGAACTACATTGATTCACCCCCCCTCTCAGTGCCATTGTAAGACTAACATAACCTATACGAGAATTTTTGTATTCCTTCTAAAGGATATATCAACACTATCTTGGCTCTCATTCCATTCTTGCATCTATCCCTATCAAAGTAAAGCTTTGAAAGCTCTATGTTTCAAATTTATTGGTTTGTCATAGTTGGGACTTTTAATTATTCTAGAATCATTATGAAAAATGTGCCAATTATAGTCCCAATCATAGCATTGTAATCATTTAGAGAAATTTCATATCTATTATCTAACTCTTTAAGGATATCTTCTAGAAGGTCTAATTCTTCATTGATCATGTTAAAATATTCTTCTTCTATATTTTCTATATGATATGATGTCAATATTTTTGGGTATATTTTAATTTGTCTCTCATTATGTGTGATTATCACATGGGAATAGTCTAGGTACATGTAGCCTCCCAATTTCACTATAAATTCTTGGGAAATATAGATGCCAAAATATGGCTCAAGATCTACAATCATCACTTGTATCACAAAAATCTTTGGTTCCCTATGCAACATCATAAAAATATCTTTGACAACTCCAAATATTTTAATAAGAGTGCCATATAATTGTAAAATCCAAGGTAAGAGCAAGTGTATTCCATACCCATATCTTCATATACCACTTTAGACATCATGATAGTCATGGATCCAAAATCAATCATGCAATTATGTATTATCCACCCTTCCATTATTAAGGACATTTAAAATGGTGATGACCTATTATTTTTGGTTTTTGGAGTCAACAAATCTTGAGCAATATTATACTCTTAATTTGGTACACCTTTGAAGTTGGTCATTTTTAATGAAGCTATAAGTAGATCAATTTGTTTGGGTATCATCAAGGCATCATACATACTCGCTTTTGAGGGAGTTTTCTTTAGTTCTTCAACAAAATTGAATCTTGATGGTTCCGAATTTTTTTATTTATTTATCTGGTTCATCGAATCTCCTCCTATATTCTTGAGTGGCTTCTATCCTCTATTTTTTGTTTATAAAAGGATATTTTAATTTATATTGGGTTTGCTCCTTAGATTTAGGAATATTTTCTTTTACCTTATCTTCTAGTTTTGAATTTGGTCACTGCATAAGTGGCTCCAATGGAGGAGTCTCTTTGGGATATAGTTGGACTGGGGATTTTATGGAATCACATATTATTTTATCTTTGGGATTTTTTGGATCAAATAGGACTCAAAACAACCCTAATTTATTTGAATCTATCTATAATGGTTTCTTTTTGGACCTAGTTAACACTAATATGCACTCATTTAAAGATCTAATGTGATCATGTCCTGTTTTGGATCCCACAATATATTTAATTTACTTTCTAAACCCTTTCATCCTTTTTAATAGCAACTAGCTAGGTTTGGTGCTAGTACATCATGTAAGTATATATTATGGGGATCATTGCACACTATGCACCAGAGACAACCTTCTTGGTTTGATATTGATGATTTTGATTCTCTATAATTACAAATATTGTTGATATTCTTAGATATACTAGTGGGAGCCATTCAATCCTTGAAAAAATAAGAAAACCTTATGTACTAGTACCTTTTAGCCTCTCTTATTTCAATAGTTTTCACCTTGTTATTCAAGGTCTTCAAGGTAGTTAGTACTTATATTATTATTGGAGACTCTTTTGGCACTAGATTTGGTAGTGCTGGTAAAGTAGGTATAAGAGGTAATTTTGTGGGGTAGGAATAGGAGCTACCAAGGGAAGATGTGTGATGGTGACTAGATTTTATTTTTGTTGATTGGTTTGGCTAATTTCTAGAAAATATGACATCACAATCCTAGGGTAACCTTCCTATGGATATTAAAGCATTCTTTGTAGTGATATTAACATGGTAGACCTGAGGGAAGGTCATCATATTAGACTGTTGTGTTTGGAGTTCTATGTTAGGACCTAGAGCTCTGATATAATAAATTTATGCCAAGGGGATAGGAGGTCTAGTATATTGAGGGATTATTTTTCAAATCCTAATGAACCTGATGTTGAAATTAGTTATGACTTCTTGAGGATGTCATTGGATAACTATAAACTTTATATGTCATGAAAAGAAATCAACCAACTTATTAACTCTTCAAAAAATGGTCTTGCAAAATTATCTTATGAATAAATACTCCCGTATTTTAGAGCATGATATCAATGTAATATTTTTCATCTAAAAGATAAGGCAAGTAGCATAACCATAATATCGTCCTCTTTTATATTATAAAGTATGGCCAACCTTAAGAAATCGTGGTAATATTCATATATTATTTTGTGTGTACCATCGTAGGTAGCCAAGGCTTTGAGTGTTTCATGAGGAATATCATTGAAATATTCTAAACCCATTGGTTTGGTGGTGTTCCATTTGGGGAAATTTGGGGGGATGTTTCTAAGTTTGAGCCATGACTTTAGAATTGGATGTTCATGAGAATTCTAGAAAGGTAGAGTACATAGAATCTACACTTTTTGACAAAGAATATGGAGGTATATACTTAGTTCATCTTGACTTAAGAGATGATAGTTTAAAAAACTATAATGGATTATCTAGCTTCTTGGCTACAAACCTTGTCAACATAAAAAAAAACAAGCTAGAATAATGCAGTAACTAGATATTTGTTAATCACTTGTAAACCAACAAAGTCTCCAAGTGAATAATTTTAAATGATATTAAGAGGAATAAATTCACCAAGGTTCTACTTAATTAGATATATGGATGAATTTCCACATTTTGTCATATTGGGCATGCCAAAATTAATTGTTGACGTAATATATGCCTAGTCTATGCAATATGCCCTAGACTTAAGTCAGCATTTTGGATGAATGAGAATTCTCTTAGTTCAACCTTCGTAGAATGTTGGCTCCTTGGTATACTCTTATAAAATTAAAATAGAGGTTTATGTTTATGGTAAGAAAAGAGAGTAAGAGTTTAGATAAATGAGTAAATGGTGGATGAGATATAGCATAACAACATTGGGAACATCTATAAGAGCCTACTATAATCAACTTACAATGATACTTAATAGACCAATCATTGTCAAATGCATAATAGGGTTAGTTTATTATAAATTATATGCTTTAATAATTCTAAATCCTTCAATAAAAAGTAATCCAAACGTGATCCAAATAGAAAAATTCACTTTCTCATAATAAACTAATCAAAAAGTGTAACAAAAATGAATTAAAACATAAATGCAATCATAAAAACCTATAATAACACCAACAATGGAGACCAAACAACAATCACTTCTCATTAATTAGAAACAAAAATAATATAGCATTCTCTACAAAGCTAACCCTCACTTAGAGGTCTATTTCCCTATTTATAAGCTACTCGTTGAATATTGCAATGTAAGATCTATGATACACTTAATGTTAGCTTTTGATGCTTACTAATTAAAGCAAAAAAGCCACAATATCTAAAATAAAATTTCTATATAAAATATATGATAATTGCAATATTCTAATCATATAAAACTCATAAATAAATTGTGCAACAACTCATAAAATTACCATTACCAAATGCTCACGAAAATAGTATTTTGATATAGAATAAATATCTCAAATACACCATACTTCCACACACTCTCACTCTACATTGTGTCATATACACACACATATACACATTTATAATGGAATTTGACTCTTCATATAGAGTACTGTTGTCCTTCACTCTTCTTTAGACTCTTCACTTTCCTACTCTAAGGATATATGCGCACTCTTACATAAAGGAAACTTGTGTACATCTACACATAGTACTTGCACGCTTAAATACAAGACACTTGTGCATTTCTTACATATTATTACATTATATAAAGTAAATAATTACTCTCTATTATAAGACACACTCCTAATATAAAGAGGTACCCAAGGCAGTACATTAGCATGTACCAAATAATATAATATGCTCCAATAGTTATGTAAAATACACTAGAAAAGAATGCTCTACGGAATTTGTCATTTTCTTGTCTTGCTAGTTAGTTGTTGATGTGGCTTGCTCTAATTTTATCATGTGCTTGAATTGGAAATTATTTGTAATTTACTCCATAGATCTCCAACTATCTTTTATAAATGGTAAAACTACTACAAGATCTATCAAAGATATTATTTTTATGCCTTCATGATGTTAGTTTGAATAGTTGAAAGGCACTAAGGTAGTTGCATATCTGAAAGGTATATTCTAGAATGTCATGTATCGAAGTCAAACCTTTGTTCTACTTGAAAAGTTCTTTGGAACAAATTCGGTCTTTAGGGATGCTTTGATGATATCAACCTCAAGAGAAATTCCAATCTTGTTCTTTTTTATTAATATTTGGGTCTTCCAACTTTGTGCATTCTTTGGTTTGGTTTATGTTTTGGTATTGATAATTTTGATTTTGTTCAAAAATGATTTTTTTGCATGATTTTGGAATTTATCTTGAGATTGTTGATGTCAGTACCTAAAATGGTCCAAAAACATTCAGTTTTGGATTTGTGCAAGCAGGTTGTTCCTTGACCAATATCAAAGATGCGTTGTCTTGCTTTCGAGAAGTCTGTCTTTGTTCCATTTTGATATTTATTTGCATGTTTTTAGACTTTTGATTTGTTATGCCAACATAATTGCCAAAAATAGTCTGGCTTGATTTCATTTTGGTTTTGTAAAAAATCTGGAACTCCTTTGGGGACTTAGATGCTTTTTCTCAAGGAATGTATCATCAAATTGAATCTTGTCCCTATGATTCAACTTGGAATACTTTGGTAAAAATGGGACTTGTAAATGAGGGCATGAATTCAACCTACAAGAGGGGATACAATTGGCTAATTATGTAATGAAAATTCTTCTCTATGTCGATGATCTCGTCTTGTTGGAAAGATATTTGAAAGTTTAAAAGAACATCTAAAAGCTTTAGAGCATTTTTATAAAGAAGTTGGGATGTAGGTAAACACTAGCAAGACTAAAATTATAGTCTTCTCTACTCAAAGAGAACAAAAATAGACATTTTATTTGAAGAAATTTCTTTAAAGGTAGTAACAAAATACAAATAACTTGGATTAGATTTTCAAAGTAAAATCAATTGGTAAATATGCAATATGGAGGGTACGCATCACTAAATAGAGATAGAAAATTAGAGTCATGGGATAGAGAAACCATTAGGGTCCTTTTTTATTTATTAGTTATTCTATTGGTGCTATATGTGTGTGAGGTGTGGGCTAGTAATACATCAAATTTTAAATGGAGAGAAATAAAAAGAATTCAAAAGCAACTAATTATAAATACTCTTATAATTAGATCATTCCTATATGATATTTTAATTGTTGAAACATGAACTTTCTCACTAGAAGCATAAGCTATGATAAGGCTATTGACATTATCTAAAGAAAACACAAAGAATAAAAGATAGCATGTTGCCAAAATATGTAATAAAAAAATACTAAAAAAGAAGAAAAGACACATGGAGGAAACAAAATAAAAAATCATGGACAAATGGAACATTAAATTTCATGAGGTTCCAAACTCCAACAAAGAAATTAAATAGTATGTGAGGTAAAAATTCAGACTTGTCATGTGGACTTTGAATTTAGGAAGGAAAAAATAGTTATGCATCCACAAATTCAATTTAAACTATGAACATTAATGCAAAGATCAAATGGAAACAAAAAATGCTTATAGACCAACTAAGATCTAGTTCACACTTATTCATATGCAAAACCAGAAGATGGACAATTCTTCATGAGGCATGGTCAAAATGAATACGTGTCTTTTGCACAAGAGAAATAGAGACTCATTTTGACATGGAGCGTGAAGCCTATAAGGAAATTAGGATTGCATATAAAAACACTCTAAAATTAAACTTACTAATGAGACCTTTTGAAGAATTTAGAATAGAAAAAATAGGGGTACGTCTCACCAAAATCAACAACAGAAAAAATACACTCTAAAGGATGATAAGAAGATATTGAGCTTTTTGACTTTGTTGTACAGTTCTCTTTCTTGAATGTTAAGCTTTTGAACTCTAAACAAGAGGTCCATAGTTTAAGGTTTGAATTTAAAAAATAGTAAAATTGTACACCATACCTTATCTTGTATTAAAGATCTTGATCTCATAAATTATTTTAATGATATGAAATATAATTAAAATCATAGTTAAAGTAAACAAGTGATCAAATAACCTCATAAGTGTAAAAAAGGTTAAATTCTTAAACTTTCCAAAAGATCAAGGGTCAAAAAAGAGAACGCTCAGGAGCAGCAGCTCGTTTTCTGGAAGAGCAATGGGTAATAGTATGTACATTTGTTGTTGGACCGTGGAAAGCAGAAGGACGATTCCCCACGTGATAATCTACAGAGGAGGGGTGGATACTTAGTACCCCGCTCAGCAAAGCACAGTAAATTTTGTCATGTATGGTCCTTGCTCCTTCCATTGCCATACACTGAAAGATCTTTTCCATGCGCGGCCTGGAAACAATCATGGATTGTGTCCAAGACATATTTTTCAGGTTTGTAGAATTCTGTTCGTCGGCAACTGTGATGTCACGAAACGATGCTACGCTGCTTTCCTGCTTCTGACTTTTACTTAACGAAAGCTTTGGCCAGATATTTGCCTTATAACATTTTCAGTGTAAAAAGAGCAGCGAATAGATCACAAATCAAGCACATTTCCCAAAAAAATAATAATATCAACTCATTATAATTTAATTGATGACAACTCATTGTAATATCCTAAAATAGAAATTAATCATTAATGCTTAATTTTTTAAAAATAAAATACAAATATTTTGATTTATTTTAAATTTTTAAAAATAAAATACAAATAAATTTACGTAGTAATAAAATGATACTCATACTCATATAAATTTAAAGTAAGCTTAATCTTTATTCTAAAATAAAATTTAATCATTAATATACTTTAATATTTTAAAAATAAAATAAAAATATTTTGGTTTTTGTTTTTGAAACTATTTTATTTTAAGAGGATAGGTTGGATGGTAGTTGGCTGTATTCTGATGAGTTATGTCTGTATTCTGATGAGTTATGGTTTATAGTAGCAATATTCAATAGGCTTAAATTTATGAACGTACATATAACTTTATTAAAAGGATTAATTAAAGCAAAGTTCAAATTTTAAACTTCTTCAACTTCCTACAACATGTATTCTTGTTGTGCTACATAGATCACCTCTTTTGTCAAGAAATTGATAATATACTGGTCATATTAAACTACTTGCTAGAATATTTATTTTCCTAGTACAACTAGCCTAAACACCATCTTTACCTTGTTTTGTTTTTACCATAATTTGTAGTAGGTATATAATTCACTCATTGAGAAGCTAGTGTGTCACTTAACTCATTCTATTCCCTAGGAATTGATTTTATATTTAAGGCTTCAAAACTTTCCATCAGGTCCCACACCTTATTATGGTATGATTTCAAGTAGTGATGTTTACTACTACATATTTCAGTTATTTTATTGACCATGGGTTTAGATTCACCGGAGATTAAAAGTAATTTAATGCCTATTTTTCTACTTGTATCAAACCTAGACATACAACTTTGTATTTGGATGCATTGTTTGTGTAGCTCCATATTAACCTATAAGAGAATTTTTGTATTCCTTCTAAAGGAGGTATCAACACTATCTTTGCTCTCATTCCATTCTTGCATCTATCCCTATCAAAGTAAAGCTTCGAAAGCTCTATGTTTCAAATTTCTTGGTTTATCATATTTGGGATTTTTAATTGTTCTAGATTCATTATGCAAAATGTGCCAATTATAGTCCTAATCATAGCATTGTAATAATTTAGAGAAATTTCATATCTAGTATCTAACTCATTAAGGATATCTTCTAGAAGGTCTATCTCTTCACTGATCATGTTGATACATTCTTCTTCTATCTTTTCTATATGATATGATGTCAATTTTTTGAGTAGATTTTAATTTGTCTCCCATTATGTGGGATTATCATATGGGAATAGTCTAGGTACATGTAGCCTCCCAATTTTACTATAAATTCTTGGAAAATATAGAGGCCAAAATATGGATCAAGATCTACAATCATCACTTGTATCACAAAAATCTTTGGTGCCCTGTGCAACATCATAAAAATATCTTTGACAACTCCAACTATTTTAATAGGAGTTCCATATAATCATTAAATCCAAGGTAAGAGCAAGTGTATTACATACCCATAGCTTCATATACCACTTTAGACATCATGATAGTCATGGATCCAAAATCAATCATGCAATTATGTATGATCCACCCTTCCATTCTTAAGGACATGTAAAAGGGTGATGGCCTATTCTTTTTGGTTTTGGGAGTCAACCAATCTTGAGCAATATTATACTCTTAATTTGGTACACCTTTGAAATTGGTCATTTTTAATGAAGCTCTAAGTAGATCAATTTGTGTAGGTGTCATCAAGGCATCATACATACTCACTTTGGAGGGGTTTTACTTTAATTCTTAAACAATGTTGAATCTTGATGGTTCTGGATTTCTTTTTTTATTTCTCTGGTTCATTGAATCTCCTCCTATATTCTTGAGTGGCTTCTATCCTCTATTTTTTGGTTATAAAAGGATATTTTAATTTATCTTGGGCTTGCTCCTTAGATTCAGGCATATTTGCTTTTGCCTTATCTTCTAGTTTAGAATTTGATCATTCCATAAGTGGCTCCAATGGAAGAGTCTCTTTGGGATCTAGTTGGACTGGGGATTTTCTAGAATCACACATTATTTTATCTTTGGACTTTTGTGGATCAATTAGGAATCTATTTATAATGGTTTCTTTTTGGACATGGTTAACACTAATATGCACTCCTCTAAAGGATCTCATGTTATCATATCCTATTTTCGATACCACAACATATTTACTTTACTTTCTAAATCTTTTCATCCTTTTTAATAGCAACTAGCTAGGTTTGGTGCTAGTACATCATGTAAGTATCTATATTATGGGGATCATTGCACACTATGCACCAGAGACAACCTTCTTGGTTTGATATTGATGATTTTAATTCCTTATAATTACAAATATTTTTTATATTCTTAGTTATACTAGTGGGAGCCATTCAATCCTTGACAACATAGGATAACCTTATGGACTAGTACCTTTCAGCCTCTCTTATTTCAATAGTTTTCACCTTGTTATTCAAGGTCTTCAAGGTAGTTAGTACTTATATTATTATTGGAGACTCTTTTGGCACTAGATTTGATAGTGCTGGTAAAGTAGGTATAAGAGGTAATGTTGTTGGGGTAGGAATAGGAGCTACCAAGGGAAGATGTGTGATGGTGAATAGATTTTATTTTCATTGATTGGCTTGGCCAATTTCTAGGAAATATGACATCACAATCCTGGGGTAACCTTCCTATGGATATTAAAGCATTCTTTATAGTGATATTAACATCATAGACTTGAGGGAAGGTCATCATATTAGACATTTGTGTTTGGAGTTCTATATTAGGACCTAGGGCTCTGATATAATAAATTTATGTCAAGGGCAGAGGAGGTCTAATATATTCAGGGATTATTTTCCAAATCCTACTGAACCTGATGTTGAAATCAGTTATTACTTCTTGAGGATGTCATTAGATAACTCTAAACTTTGTATGTCATGACAAGAAATCAACCAAATTATTAAATCTTCAAAAAAGGGTCTTGCAAAATTAGCTTATGAATAGGTCCGAGGTGTAGACCAATTGGTTCATCCAAACTCCATAAGGGGGCGAAGGTCCAAGGTTCAAATATCGGGCCTTGCCGGACTGAACGCTTGTCCCTTTCCTAGTGCTTTCAGTGGCATAAAAGGTTTAAAATGATTATGGCATGGTGGTTATAGGGGTGGACTACACGAAGATCTGTGTGGTGGCTTTCAGGGTGGACAACGCAGAATACTATGGCAGCCATAAAAAGTTGGACAACCTGCCTGGATTCGTGGTGGCTACCGATTCCACCATGTAAATTAAAAAAAAAAAATAGCTTATGAATAAATACTCCCATATTTTAGAGCATTATATCAATGTAATATATTTCATCTAAAATATAATGCAAGTAGCATAACCATAATATCGTCCTCCTGTATATTATAAAGTATGGCCAACCATACCAAATCTTAGTAATTTTCATATGTTATTTTGTGTGTACCATCGTAGGTAGGCAAGGCTTTGAGTTTTTCATGAGGAATATCATTGAAATATTCTAAACCCAATGTTCTGATGGTGTTCCATTTGGGGAAATTTGGGGGGATGTTTCTAAGTTTGAGCCATGAATTTAGAACTGGATGTTCATGAAAATTCTAGAAAGGTAGAGTACATAGAATCTACACTTTTTGAAAAATAATATGGAGGTAGAGACTTAGTTCATATTGACTTAAGATGTGATAGTTTAAGAAATTATAATGGATTATCTAGCTTCTTGGCTACAAACCTTATCAACATAAAAAACAAGCTAGAATAATGCAGTAACTAGGTATTTTTTAATCACTTGTAAACCAACAAAGTATCCAAGTGAATAATTTTAAATGATCTTAAGAGGAATAAATTCACCAAGGTTCTACTTAATTAGATATATGGGTGAATTTCCACATTTTGTCATATTGGGCATGCCAAAAATTATTGTTGACGTAATATATGCCAAGTCTATGCAATATGTCCTAGACTTAAGTCAACATTTTGGATGAATGAGAATTATCTTAGTTCAACCTTTGTAGAATGTTGGATTCTTGGTATATTTATAACATTAAAATAGAGGTTTACATTTATGGTAATAAAAGAGAGTAAGTTTTTAGATAAATGAGTAAATGGTGGACGGGATATAGCATAACAACATTAGGCACATCTATTAGAGCCTACTATAATCAACTTACAATGATACTTAATAGACCAACCATTATCAAGTGCATAATAGGATTAGTTTATTATCATTTATTTGCTTTAATCATTCTAAATCCTTCAATAAAAGGTAATCCAAATGTTATCCAAATAGAAAAATTCACTTTCTCATAATAAACTAATCAAAAAGTGTAACAAAAATGAATTAAAACATAAATTCATTCATAAAAAATTTCAATAACACCAGCAATGGAGGCCAAACAACTATCACTTCTCATTAATTAGCAACAAAAATAATATAGCATTCTCTACAAAGCTAACCCTCACTTAGAGGTCTATCTCCCTATTTATAAGCTACTCTTTGAATCTTGCAATGTAAGATCTACGATACAATTAATGTTAGCTTTTGATTCTTAATACTTAAAGCAAAAAAACCACAATATCTAAAATAAATTTGCTATATAAAATATATGATAATGGCAATATTCTAATCATATAAAACTCATAAATAAATTGTGCAACAACTCATAAAATTACCATTACCAAATTCTCACGAAAATAGTATTTTGATATAGAATAAATATCTCAAATACACCATACTTCCACACACTCTCACTCTACATTGTGTTACATACACCCACACATATACACATTTATAATAGAATTTGACTCTTCATATGGAGTACTCTTGTCCATCACTCTTCTTGAGAGTCTTCACTTTCCTACTCTAAGGACATATGTGCACTCTTACATAAAGGAAACTTGTGCACATCTACACATAATACTTGCACGCTTAAATACAAGACACTTGTGCATTTTCTGCATATTATTACATTATATAAAGTAAATACTTACTCTCTATTCTAAGACACACTCCTAATCTAAATATGTACCCAAGGTGGTACATTAGCATGTACAAAATAATGTAATATACTCCAACATCCCCCATGTATTACATTATTTGGTTATTGATATTTGAATTGTATCTTTAATCTATCTCTTTAGAATAATATCTAAACCTGCACTATAAGATTTTTGTTTGACCTTTCTAATGTGACCACTTTTATTCTTATTTTTATTTATTCACTTTTTATCTTCATTTGAGATATACTTGATGATACACCATCTAAGCATCGTGTGAGAAAATCATCACAATAATATAACTTTGATTTCTGTCTTGGGTTTTTCAAATAAGTAACTTCTTTAGGTTCAAATCTTCATTTTGCCTTTCCTGATCTGATTTATTTTCTTGTTTATTTTCTTTCTTCGTTCCTGCACCTTTACTAGTGATATATCTTCAATGCAATGAGTTAGTATATCATCACAATAGTATTGATCAAAATTTAGTACTTCATTGCTAGTATGCTTATATTTCTTTTATTTCATCCCTTGAAATAATTTTAAAATAATTAATGATAGCATCAAACATTCTTCTAAAGAAAGCATAAATATGTTTTGAGCATTCCACCAAGTATTGAAAAGTACTTCATGAAGATAACCAATCAATGTCATAAAATTATATTATTTTGCTTCCTTGAGAAACAAAGAAAATATTTCCTTTAAACTAGTAGGCAAATATTTGTATCCATCAAAAGTATCTATTAAGTTTTGTGAATAAAACTTCAGTTCATGAAATAGTTCTTCATCATTTTTATTAAATGCATTCTTAACAATTTCATCCATAGTTATTCTAAATTAATCTTCCTTGTAACTCTCTAGTCAAACTTTTCCTACGCTTTTGAGTTGAATTCCTTATGTCTCCTTAATGTTTGGATGACAATTTGAATATAATCTTCATCTTATATTCTTCAAGTAAAATACTTTATTCCTCCCTAGTTATGAATGAACAATCAACAATTTTGATAAAGGTTTCAATTCTTCAAATCTCTAGGTTAAATTTCTTTTAAATCCCAAAAATTTCTCAAAATTTCTCAATTTTTTTTTTAAATAACTATTAATGCTTGCAGGGTTTCAAATTTAACTTTTATACCTTATCTCTCCAATGATTAAATTAATATTATAAGAAATTAGATTATTTTTTCTTCAACCTTAGAAAAATAATAATATTACCCAACCTTATAACTCCTAACTTGGATAAATAATCAAATTTTAAATTAAATTGCTTTACCTCCCAACTTGAGGAGCAAAATAATGGGTCAAGGATGTTTGAACTATCCTATAATGGTGTTGGGCCACAAAATATATCCTCTATACCACATGTATGGAGATTATCTTCACTCAAACTTGATACTCAATGAACTTAGGTGAATCTACCACACTCATAATTGATTTTAGATGATGGTGTGCTCAAAATGGAGTTTAACTCCCACGAATTTATGAAGGTCTAAGACATTTCAAGCTCCTCCAAAATAGTTTATGCTCCTCCTTCCACTTCAACAAGTGGTGATATATCTCTTTAGTTTCTAGATGTTACATAGGGTGCTTCTCCAAATATTTCAACTTATTCCTTCTTCGAATATCAACCATTACAACTTGATACCTCTGAATAGTGCAAATAATGAGTGACTTCATTACCTTATTTCCAGTGAATAATAAACTTCGTATGAAGTCTATTCATATTATCAAAAAGTGTCTTGCTCGCACTACAACTTCTAAAAAAACTCTTCACCTTCCTCTACACAATATATCTCCTCCTTGATGTCAAAAAAATCTCTTTAGCTTCTCCGATGGACCTGATGTTAACACTTCTAATGGTGGATAGTTTTACTTCGGCTTCATTATCAACCAAATGATAGTGAATTCTTCCAATGTGGTACCTCCTCCACTTTTACTTGGTGGTTCTACCACACATTTGGTGCTTCTCCTCACCACTATTTCTTACAACGTTTATCATACATTTTTTATTTCCTTAGAAACCTTTAATATTGCCTCATTTTGAACTCTATCCAGAGTCCTTTTTGCTTCAATAATACTTGATAAGTATACACTTTTTAGGCTTATAAAACAACATGTATATTATGCTTTCTAATTAATATTTTCTTCTCCTTATTTCTCCTTTTTCAAGAAATATTTAACTCCACTCTTTGCTATTATCTTTTTTAGATTCTAATATAACAACGATGCCTCCTTCCTTAGCTTGGAGAAATTTGCCTTAGGCTTTATTTTTGCTGATTTAAAACTCAAATATATAGCTTAAAATAGAACACCTTATTTATGATTATAAAATGCTCTTATAGCTTCAACTTAGAAACTTTTTGCTAACCTTTTTACTTGTCAAAATTTCTGCCCAAATTTGTAAAATTGAAGCTCCTTCGCTTCTCGAAATGTTGCCCAAATATTCTAAAATTTATAACTCCTAAAGCTGCCCAAAAATATGTTTTCTTAGTTTTAATTTTTTGCCTCAAAATATCTCCTTTCTCCTTCCAAAAAATTGCCAACAAACTCCAAAATTTGCACCTCAAATGGTTTTTCAAATGTTGTCCAAAATACAACTTTATCTCCTTCAACTTGTTGTCCAATTTTTTTGAAAATGTGCAGCTATAAACGAAGTCCAAAATGCTACCTCCAACTCCTTCAATTTGTTGTCTTTTTTTTGTCCACAAAATATTTATTATTGCATCTCCAAATGTTTCCAATATCTTGCCTTTTTTGCTGTCCAATATCTACCTCTATCTTCTTCAATTATCTGCCTTAAATTGTTGTCAATTTATCCTTTAATAAGCTATCCAAAATCTGCCAAAAACTTCTTCAGTTTGCAAATTTTCTATCTCTTTCAAATGCTTCCCAAATATGCAGTCAATAACTCTTCAAATGTTGCTCCAAAATATTTATTCCTCCTCCTCTATCTTGTTGTCCTAAAACTCTTCAAATTTTTCCCCAAAAAATCTGCAATCTTCTTCAAAAATCAGCCTTCAAAACTTTAACAGTTGTCTCCAAAAATATCAATTTGGTGGCTTCTCCCTTCTTATTTCTCCTCCTTATCTCTCACTAAATTCTGTATTCAAATTTGGCCTCTTTTCTGGCCTCTTATTCAAGAATATGAATATCTTGAAGTCTTCAAAATTACTTTTTCAAATTTGGTAAACTTCTTGACAAAAATCCTTCTCCTTGAATCAGTTTTACAAATCATTTTGGGCTTGTTGTTGGATGACAATAATTATCTCAATTTTTATGTGATTACCTATATTTAGAAGTTCCTTCTTATTGGAATATTTTACCTCAAAATTTCTTCAAATATTCTCCAATGGCCACTTCTTCAATTTATCAATAGAGCTTCTCTATTCTCCTTCTTTCTCCTTTAAACTTTCAATGGACATTTTTCTTAGTCCTCCTCAATATTATCTTTCAAATATATATCTCTTTTCTCAAATATTTAATGGGGACCTCTTCTCTCTAGTCTCCTCTTTCTCAATCTTCAATAGGACTTCTCTAGTTTCTTTCTATCTTCTTCCTTCAATATGCTATGGGGACCTCTTTCTTGGGTCTCCTCAATCTTCAATCTCCAATATTCTATGGGGACCTCTTTCTTGGATCTCCTCAATATTCAATATTCAATCTTCTATGGGACCTCTTTCTTGGGTCTCCTCAATATTCAATATTCAATCTCCAATGGGACCTCTTTCTTGGACCTCCTTAATCTTCAATGTCTACTATTTTGCTACAACTTCAAAACTAATTCTTGTGCGAGGAAAACACATATACTTTCAGGAAATCAAAGGTGAAATCTTCTCTATTTTTTGTAGGAAGATTATCAAATTCTAAGAACTAATTTTCTACAACAAAATATTAGACAATAGCAACCAAATATATCCAAATATCCAATATTCGGAAATCAATAAACTTTACTATTTGCTCTTCAATCTAGTGGAAAGAAATATATGTTGATTCCTAGTATTCACAAATTTTTTACAACCTTATGGAAAGAATCGTGCCAAATAGAAAATTTTAAATTCTATAAAAGAAATATCTCTATATCCTATCAATCTCCTTTGTGGTTCTGATACCACTTTTAGCTTTTGATGTTTAATACTTAAATAAAAATAACCAAAATATCTAAAATAAAGTTACTATATAAAATATATGATAATGACAATATTCTAATCATATAAAACTCATAAATAAATTTTGCAACAACTCATAAAATGGTCATTACCAAATGCTCATGAAAATAGTATTTTAATATAGAATAAATATTTCAAATACACCATAATTCCACACACTCTCACTCTAAATTGTGTCTCACACACACACACATGGACACATATATACTGGAATGTGACTCTTCATATGGAGTACTCTTGGCCTTCACTCTTCTTGAGACTCTTCATTTTCCTACTCTAAGGACACATGTGCATTCTTACATAAAGAACCCTTGTGCACATCTACACTTATCATACTTGCACACTTAACTACAAGATACTTGTACATTTCCTACACATTATTACATTACATATAGTATATACTGACTCTCTAATCTAAGACACACTCCTAATATAAAGAGGTACCCAAGGAAGTACATTAGCATGTACCAAATAATGTAATATGCTCCAATAGTTACAGGTTTGTTATGCAAAATACACTAGAAAAGAATGCTCTAGGGAATTTGTCATTTTCATGTCATGCTAGTTAGTTTTTGATGTGACTTGCTCTAATTTTATCTTGTGCTTGAATTGGAAATTATTTGTAATTTACTCCATAGATCTCCAACTATCTTTTATAAATGGAAAAACTACTACAAGATCTATCAAATATATTATTTTTGTGCCTTAATGATGTTAGTTTGAATAGTTGAAAGGCACTAAGGTAGTTGCGGATCTGAAAGGAATATTCTAGAATGTCATGTATCGAAGTCAAACCTGTGTTCTAATTGAAAAGTTATTTGGAACAAATTTGATCTTTAGGGATGCTTTGATGATATCAACCTCAAGATAAATCCCAATATTTTTCTTTTTTATTAATATTTGGGTCTTCCAACTTTGTGCATTTTTTTGTTTGGTTTATATTTTTGTATCGACAATTTTGATTTTGTTCAACTATGATTCGTTTGCATGATTTTGGACTTTATCTTGAGAGTGTTGATGTCATTACCTAAAATGGTCCAAAAACATTCAATTTTGGATTTGTGCAAGCAGGTTGTTCCTTGACCAATATCAAAGATGTGTTTTCTTGCTTTCGAGAAGTTTGGCTTTGTTCCATTTTGATATTTCTTTGCATATTTTTAGACTTTAGATTTTTTGTGCTAACATCATTCCCAAAAATAGTCTGGCTTGATTTCATTTTTGTTTTGTAAAAAAACTAGAACTCTTTTGGGGACTTCGATGCTTTTTCTAAGAGAATGTATGATCAAATTGAATATTATCCCTATGATTCAACTTGGAATACTTTGGTAAAAATGGGACTTGTAAATGAGGGCATTAATTCAACCTACAAGAGGGGATACAATTGGCTAATTATGTAATAAAATTTCTTCTCTATGTCGATGATCTCATCTTGTTGGAAAGATATTTGAAAGTTTAAAAGAACATCCAAAAGCTTTATAGCATTTGTATAAAGAAGTTGGGATGTAGGTAAACTCTAGCAATACTAAAATTATAGTCTTCTCTACTCAAAGAGAGAAAAAATAGACATATTTTATTTGAAGCAAATTTTTTAAAGGTAGTAACAAAATACAAATACCTTGGGTTAGATTTTCAAAGAAAACTCAATTCAAAAATATGAAATATGGAGGGTACTCATCACTAAATAGAGATAAATCCCAATATTGTTCTTTTTTATTAATATTTGGGTCTTCCAAATTTGTGCATTCTTTTGTTTGGTTTATATTTTGGTATCGACATTTTGATTTTTTTCAACTATGATTCGTTTGCATGATTTTGGACTTTATCTTGAGAGTGTTGATGTCATTACCTAAAATGGTCCAAAAACATTCAGTTTTGGATTTGTGCAAGCAGGTTGTTCCTTGACCAATATCAAAGATGTGTTTTCTTGCTTTCGAGAAGTCTGGCTTTGTTCCATTTTGATATTTCTTTGCATATTTTTAGACTTTTAATTTGTTGTGCTAACATCATTGCCAAAAATAGTCTGGCTTGATTTTATTTTTGTTTTGTAAAAAAACTGGAACTCTTTTGGGGACTTAGATGCTTTTTCTAAGGGAATGTATGATCAAATTGAATATTATCCCTATGATTCAACTTGGAATACTTTGGTAAAAATGGGACTTGTAAATGAGGGCATTAATTCAAACTACAAGAGGGGATACAATTGGCTAATTATGTAATAAAATTTCTTCTCTATGTCGATGATCTCATCTTGTTGGAAAGATATTTGAAAGTTTAAAAGAATATCCAAAATATTTATAGCATTTGTATAAAGAAGTTGGGATGTAGGTAAACTCTAGCAAGACTAAAATTATAGTCTTCTCTACTCAAAGAGAGAAAAAATAGACATATTTTATTTGAAGCAATTTATTTAAAGGTAGTAACAAAATACAAATACCTTGGGTTAGATTTTCAAAGCAAACTCAATTGAGAAATATGCAATATGGAGGGTACTCATCACTAAATAGAGATAAAAAATTAGAGTCATAGGATAGAGAAACCAGTAGGGTATTTTTTGAGTTATTAGTTATTTGGTTTGGTTTATGTTTTGGTATCGACAATTTTTATTTTGTTCAACTATGATTTGTTTGCATGATTTTGGACTTTATCTTGAGAGTGTTGATATCATTACCTAAAATGGTCCAAAATCATTTAGTTTTATATTTGTGCAAGTAGAGTGTTCCTTGACCAATATCAAATATGCGTTGTATTTCTTTAAAGAAGTTTGGCTTTGTTCTATTTTAATATTTCTTTGCATATTTTTGGACTTTTGATTTGTTGTGCTAACATCATTGCCAAAAATAGTTTGGCTTGCTTTCATTTTGGTTTTGTAAAAAACTTGAAACTCCTTTGGGGACTTAGCTACTTTTTCTAAGGGAATGTATGATCATTTTGAATCTTATCCTTATGATTCAACTTGGAATATTTTGGTAAAAATGGGACTTGTAAATGAGGGCATGAATTCAACCTACAATAGGGGATACAATTGGCTAATTATGTAATGAAACTTCTTCTCTATGTCAATGATCTCATCTTGTTGGAAAGATATTTGAAAGTTTAAAAGAACATCTAAAATATTTAGAGCATTTGTATAAAGAAGTTGGGATGTAGGTAAACACTAGAAAGACTAAAATTATGGTCTTCTCTACTCAAAGAGAGCAAAAATAGACATATTTTATTTGAAGAAAATTCTTTAAAGGTAGTAACAAAATACAAATACCTTGGGTTAGATTTTCAAAGTAAACTCAATTGGGAAATATGCAATATGGAGGGTACTCATCACTAAATAGAGATAGAAAATTAGAGTCATGGGATAGAGAAACCATTAGGGTTATTTTTGAGTTATTAGTTATTCTAATGGTGCTATATGGGTGTGAGGTGTGGGCTAGTAATACATCAAATTTTAAATGGAGAGAAATAGAAAGAATTCAAAAGCAACTAATTATAAATACTCTTAGAATTAGATCATTCCTATAGGATTTTTTAATTGTTGAAACATGGGCTTTCTCACTAGAAGCATAAGCTATGATAAGGCTATTGGCATTACGTAAAGAAAATACAAAGAATAGAAGATAGCATGTTGCCAAAATATTTAATAAAAAAAATACTAAAAAGAAGAAAAGACACATGGAAGAAACAAAATAAAAAATCAATGGGCAAATGGAACATTAAATTTCATGAGACTCCAAACTGCAACAAAGAAATTAAATAGTATGTGAGGTAAAAATTTAGACTTGTCATGTGGACTTTGAATTTAGGAAGGAAAAAATAGTTATGCATCAACAAATTCAATCTAAACTATGAATATTAATGCAAAGATCAAATGAAAAAAAAAAATGCTTATAGACCAACTAAGATCTAGTTCACACTTATTCATATGCAAAACCAGAATATGGACAATTCTTCGTGAGGCATGGTCAAAATGAATACGTGTCTTTTGCACAAGAGTAGTAGAGACCCATTTTGACATGGAATGTGAAGCCTATATGAAAATTAGGATTGCATGTAAAGACACTCTAAAAGTAAACTTACTAATGAGACCTTTTGAAGAATTTAGAATAGAAAAAATAGGGATACGTCTTACCAAAATCAAACAACAGAAAAAATACACTCTAAAGGATGATAAGAAGATATTGAGCTTTTTGACTCTGTTGTACAGTTTTCTTTCTTGAATGTTAATCTTTTGAACTCTAAACAAGAGGTCCAGAGTTTAAGGTTTGAATTCAAAGAATAGTAAAATTGTACACCATACCTTATCTTATATTAAAGATCTTGATCTCATAAATTATTTTAATCATGTAAAATATAATTAAAATCATTTCATTTAAGTAAACAAGTCATCAAATAACATCATAAGTATAAAAGGTTAAATTCTTAAACTTTCCAAAAGATCAAGGTTCAAAAAAGAGAACGCTCAGGAGCAGCAGCTCGTTTTCTGGAAGAGCAATGGGTAATAGTATGTACATTTGTTGTTGGACCGTGGAAAGCAGAAGGACGATTCCCCACGTGATAATCTACAGAGGAGGGGCGGATACTGAAGTACCCCGCTCAGTAAAGCACAGTAAATTTTGTCATGTATGGTCCTTGCTCCTTCCATTGCCATACACAGAAAGATCCTTTCCATGCGCGGCCTGGAAACAATCATGGATTGTGTCCTTCGAATCAAACTCTGTTGACTCAATGAGCCAAGACATATTGTTCAGGTTTGTAGAATTCCGTTCTTCGGCAACTGTGTTGTCACGAAACGATGCTACGCTGCTTTCCTGCTTCTGACTTTTACTTAACGAAAGCTTTGGCCAGATATTTGCCTTATAACATTTTCAGTCTAAAAAGAAGCAGCGAATAGATCACAAATCAAGCACATTTCCCATTCAAGAAAAGTAATATCAATACATTATAATTTAATTGATGACAACTCATGCCTTTAAGCTTTTAGTAATAAAAAGATACCCACACTCATATAAAATTAAAGTAAGCTTAACCTTCTAAAATAGAAATTAATCGTTAATGCTTAATTTTTTTAAAATAAAATATAAATATTTTGATTTATTTTAATTATTTTATTTTAAAGGGAAAGATTAGAGGATAGTTGTAAGAATCCTGATAAACGAAGGCTTACAATGATAACATACAATAAACTTGCCGACAGGTCGTTGCCCTGGTGGCTAAGATGATGGTTGTTTCTTAAGTGATCTTGTCTTCTAACCCCTTTAGAGTGGTTAGAGTGGTTGTTCATGTAATTTGTAAACGTTCATACTCATATAACTTTATTAAAAGGATTAATTAAAGTAAAGTACTCATATAAATTTAAAGTAAGCTTAATATTCATCCTAAAATAAAAATTAATCGTTAATATACTTTAATATTTTAAAAATAAAATACAAATATTTTGATTTTTGTTTTTGAAATTATTTAATATTAAGAAAATAGGTTGGATGGTAGCTGTCTGAATTCTGATGAGTTATAGTTTATAGTGGCAATATCCAATAGGCTTAAATAAGCCCATTATGTGGTTATGAACGCACATATAACTTTATTAAAAGGATTAATTAAAGCAAAGTTCAAATGTTATGTGAAAACAATAAAATTTAACAAATAATATTAGTTTAATCAAAAGTAGTTTAAAAAAGAGATGGTAGCAGATTTTTCCAATTTGGTAGCTCCTCCACTTTTTCTTGATGGTTCTACCACACATTTGGCAACTTTTCTCACCACTATTTCTTACAACTTTTATTATGCCTTTTTGGTGTTTTTAGATACCTTTAATCTTGCCTTATTTTGAACATTATTTAAACTCCTTTTGCTAAAAAAATACTTGATAAATATACAATTTTTAGGCTTATAAAACAATATGTATATTATGCTTTCTAATTAATATTTTCTTCTCCTTATTTCTCATTTTTCAAGCAATCTTTAACTCCACTCTTTGCTATTGTATTTTGTAGATTCTAAGATAACAACGATGCCTCCTTCCTTAGCTTGGAGACACTCAACTTAGGTTTTCTTTTTGCTAATTTAAAACTTGAATATGTAGCTTAAAATAGAACATCTTCTTTATGATTTAATAAAATGCTCTTATAGCTTCAACTTAGAAAATTTTTGCTAACCTTTTTACTTGCCAAGCTTGCTTCCCAAATTTGTAAAATTGTAGCTCCTTTGCTTCTCGAAATGCTATCCAAATCTTCTAAAATTTGAAGAACCTAAAGGTGCCCAAAAATATGTTTTCTTAGTTTTAATTTGTTACCTCAAAACTTCTTATTTCTCCTTCTAAAATACTGCCAACAAACTCAGAAATTTGTAGCTCAAATACTTCTTCAATTGATGTCCAAAATAATTTATATCCTTCAAATTCCTATCCAAATTTTATGAAATGTGCAGCTATAAATGCAGTGCAAAATGCTACCTCTAACTCCATGAATTTGTTGTCTTTTTGTTGTTCATAAACTCTGTATTTTTACATCTATAAATGTTGCCAATATTTTGCCCTTTTGTTGTCCAATATTTACCTCTATCTTCTTCAATTCTCTGCCTTAAATTATTGTCAATTTCTCCTTCAATCAGCAATCCAAAATCTGCCCAAAACTTCTTCATTCTACAACTCTTCTATCTCCTTCTAATGCTTCCCAAATATGCAGTCAATAACTCTTCAAATGTTGCTTCAAATTTTTTATTTCTCCTCCTCTATCTTATTGTCCTAAAACTCTTCAAATTTTATCCCAAAAATTTACAAGCTTCTTCTTCAAAAATCAGCCTTCAAAACTTTAACGGTTGTCTCCAAAAATGTCAATTTGGTGGCGTCTTCCTTCTTCTTTCTCCTCCTTAGCTCTCACTAAATTTTATATTCAAATTTGGCCTCTTTGCTGACCTCTTATTAAAGAATATGAATGTCTTGAAGTCTTAAAAATTACTCTTTCAAATTTGGCAAACTTCTTGACAAAAATCCTTCTCCTTAAATCAATTTCACAAATCCTTTTGGGCTTATTGTTGGATGACAACAATTATCTGAATTTTTATGTGATTACCTCTTTTTAAAATTTCCTTCTTATTGGAATATTCTACCTCAAACTTTCTTTAAATCTTCTCTAATGGCCACTTCTTCAATTTCTCAATAGGGCTTCTCTATTTTTCTTGTTTCTCCTTCTAAATTTCAACGGACTTTTTTCTTAGGCCTCCTCAATATTCTCTCATAAATCTCCTATATCCTTTCTCAAATCTATAATGGGGACATCTTATCTCGATTCTCATCTTTATCAATATTCAATAGGGCTTATATGGTCTCTTTCTCTCTTTTTCCTTCAATATGCTATGGGACCTCTTTCTTGGGTCTCCTCAATATTCAATCTCCTCAATCTTCAATATTCTATATTTAATATTCTATGGGACCTCTTTCTTGGGCCTCCTCAATCTTCAATCTTAAATCTCCAATGGGGTCTCTTTCTTGGACCTCCTTAATCTTCAATATCTACTCTTTTGTTGCAACTCCAAAACTAATTCCTATGTGAGGAAAGCACATAGACTTTTAGGCAATCAAAGGTGAAATTTTTCTCTATATGTTGTAGGAAGCTTCTCAACTTATAATAACTAATTTTCTACAACAAAATATTAGACAACAACAACTAAATATATCCAAATCTCCAAAATTCTAAAATCAATAAACTTCACTAGTTGTTCTTGAATCTAGTGGAAAGAAATCTATGTTGAGTCCTAGAATTCATAGAGTTTTTTTGTAACCTTGTGGAAATACTCTAGAAAAATAGCAACTTTCAAATTCTATAAAAAAAAAACTTCCTATATCCCATCAATCTCCCTTGTGGTTCTGATATCACTTTTAGCTTTTGATGTTTAATACTTAAATTCAAATAACCAGAGGATCTAAAATAAAATTACTATATAAAATATATGATAATGAAAATATTCTAATCATATAAAACTCATAACTAACTTTTGTAACAACTTATAAAATGGTCATTACAAAATGCTCATGAAAATAGTACTTTGATATAGAATAAATATCTCAAATACACCATACTTCCACACACTCTCACTCTACATTGTGTCACACACACACACACACATAAACACATATATACTAGAATGTGACTTTTCATATGGAGTATTCTTGACCTTCACTCTTCTTGAGACTCTTCACTTTCCTACTCTAAGGACACGTGTGCACTCTTACATAAAGAACACTTGTGCAAATCTACACTCATCATACTTGAACACTTAACTACAAGACACTTATGCATTTCCTACACATTATTATATTACATATAGTAAATACCCACTCTCTACTCTAAGACACACTCCTAATCTAAATATGTATCCAAGGTGGTATATTAGCATGTACCAAATAATATAATATTCTTCAATAGTTATATGTTTGTTATGCAAAATAGCTTGGCAAAGAATGCTCTAGGGAGTTTGTCATTTTCATGTTGTGCTATTCAATTGTTGATGTGGCTTGCTCTAATTTCATCATGTGCTTGAATTGAAAATTGTTTGCAATTTTCTCCATCATTGCTAAAAATAGTTTGGCATGATTTCATTTTGGTTTTGTGCAAACCTAAAACTCCTTTGGGGACTTGGATGTTTTTTCTAAGGCAATGTATGACCATTTTCAATCTTATTCTTATAATTCAGTTTGGAATATTTTGGTAAAAATGGGACTTGTAAATGAGGGCATGAATTCAACCTACAAGAGGGGATACAATTGGATAATTATGTAATGAATCATTTTCTCTATGTCGATGATCTCATCTTTTTGGAAGGACACTTGAAATTTTAAAAGAACATATAAAATCTTTAGAGCATTTCTATAAATAAGTTGGATGTAGGTAAACACTAGAAAGACTAAAATTATAGTCTTCTCTACTCAAAGAGAGCAAAAATAGCCATATATTTTATTTGAAGGAATTTCTTTAAAGGTAGTAATAAAAGACAAATACCTTGGATTAAATTTTCAAAGCAAACTCAATCGGGAAATATACAAGATGGAGGATACTCATCACTAAATAGAGATAGAAAATTAGAGTCATGGGATAGAGAAACCATTAGGGTCCTTTTTGAGTTATTAGTTATTCTATTGGTGCTATGTGTGTGAAGTGTGGGCTAGTAATACATCAAATTTTAAATGGATAGAAATAGAAAAAAGTCAAAAGCAACTAATCACAAATACTCTTAGAATTAGAACATCATTCCTATATGATATTTTACTTGTTGAAAGATGGACTTTCTCACTAGAAGCATAAGCTATGATAAGGCTATTGGCATTACCTAAAGAAAATACAAAGAATAGAAGATAGCATGTTGCAAAAATATCTAATAAAAAAATACTAAATAGAAGAAAAGATACGTGGAAGAAACAAAACAACAAATCGATGGACAAATGGAACATTAAATTTCATGATACTCCAAACTCCAACAAAGAAATTAAATAGTATATGAGGTAAAAATTCATACTTGTCATGTAAACTGAAAATTTAGTAAGCAAAAAATAGATATACATCAACAAATTCAATCTAAACTATGGGCACTAATGCAAAGATCAAATGAAAACAAAAAATGCTTAGAGGCCAACTAAGATCTAGTTCACTCCTATTCATATGAAAAACTAGAATATGGACAATTCCTCATGAGGCATGGTTAGAATGAGTATGTTTCTTTCGCACAAGAATAATATAGTTCCATTTTGACATGGAATGTGAAGCCTATAAGGAAATTAGGATTGCATATAAAGACACTCTAAAAGTAAACTTACTAATAGGACCTTTTGAAGAATTTAGAATAGAAAAAATAGGGACACGTCCCACCAAAATCAACAATAGACAAAATACACTCTAAAGAATGATAAGAAGATATTGAGCTTTTTGACTTTGTTGTACAAGATGTTAAACTTTTGAACTCTGAACAAGAGATTCAAAGTTCAAGGTTGAATTCAAGAAAGAGTAGGATTATACACCATACCTTATCTTATATTAAAGATCTTGATCTCATAAATTATTTTAATAATGTAAAATGTAATTAAAATCATTTCATTTAATTTTTTTAATAGTTAAAGTAAACAAGTGATCAAATAACATCATAAGTATACGTTAAATTCTTAAACTTTCCAAAAGATCAAGGTTCAAAAAAGAGAACGCTCAGGAGCAGCAGCTGTTTCCTGGAAGAGCAATGGGTAATAGTATGTACACTTGTTGTTGCACCGTGGAAAGCAGAAGGACTATTCCCCACGTGATAATCTACAGAGGAGGGGCGGATACTGAAGTACCCCGCTCAGTAAAGCACAGTACATTTTGTCATGTATGGTCCTTGCTCCTTCCATTGCCATACACAGAAAGATCCTTTCCATGCGCGGCCTGGAAACAATCATGTATATCGTCCTTCTTGGAATCAAACTCTGTTCACTCAATGAACCAAGACATAATCTTCAGGTTTGTAGAATTCCGCTCGCCGGCAACTGTGCTGTCACGAAACGTTAGTTGTATTTGTTTAAATACTAAATGATGCTACGCTGCTTTCCTGCTTCTGACTTTTACTTAACGAAAGCTTTGGCCAGATATTTGCCTTTTAACATTTTCAGTCTAAAAAGAAGCAGCGAATAGATCACAAATCAAGCACATTTCCCATTCAAGAAAAGTAATATCAATACATTGTAATTTAATTGATGACAACTCATGCCTTTACTTATCCCAAGGGTTAGTGGATTGGTGAGTGCAGGTCAAAAAGAGATCTAGGTTCAAATCTTGGGGGAAGTCAACTCTTTGTAAAGGTAGTAGACACTACGAACCTCAAGCGACCAGTGGGTCCCCATCTCTCGCCAGGTCAACACAAACTAGACGCATAGATTTGTTGGGAGCAGTTAGCCAGTTAGCCAGTTACTAAAAATAGTGGTGTAAGCCTTTAAACTTGTAGCAATATAAAGATACCCATACTCATATGCGTAAACTTAATCTTCATCCTAATCACTATGCTTAATTTTTTAAAAATTAAATACAAATATTTTATTTTTTATTTTATTTTAAGGAGATAGGTTGATGGTAGCTATCAAAATATGGTGAATTAGGATTTATAGTGGCAAAATCCAATAGGTTATTAAAAGGATTAATTAAAGCAAAGTTCAAATGTTATATGAAAACAATAAAAATTAACAAATAATATTAATTTAACCAATTAAATTCTTCCAATTTAGTCAAACCAAATAATGCATGCTTAATTATTAAACTATTATAAAACAATAATATAATATAAATGAAACACTTTTAAATCTTTATAAACAATTAAAATTTTATAATTTTATTATATTAAATAAATATATATTAGTAAAATGTTAACATTATGTATTCTTTAAAAAAGAAAAAGAAAAAAAGAAATAAAAAGGCTAAATCTTCTTGAAAACCATTGTAACTCTACAGTGGTTTAGTTTACTTTTGAACCACCTTACTACTATCAACGAACTTAAATATGAAATATATTTGCAATTTTTATCTATAATAAGGTTTTAAAAAGTTATTATATACTTAATAAATTAGAACATGTTTTTGTTAAAAAAATTAAAAGAAAAATACAAACAAAGATATTTTTCTATTAATTTAAAAATTTATTATAAATACGGTTTGTTAAAAAATTAATAGAAAAATATAAACAAAGATATCTTTCCATTAATTTAAAAATTTAGTATAAATGCGATTTGTTATGACATGCATGTTATTAAGATATGATTCTTAATAAGAATAAACATAATTTTTTTAAGCAATATTTTATAAATTATGTAGTTAAAGAACCAACAACTTAAAAGGATACATTTAATAAGATAAATTTTTACTAAAAGTTAAGTATAAAATGTGAGATTCATAATGTTAAAATGATTTGGTTGGATATCTTACACAAGAATTATATATTAAAATATCATGTGGCATTAGTTTACCTATTGGTTAGATTCCTCAACATTTAAGGAGGAGACCAAGGTTCAAATATTGTCATACATGGATAATATCCAAGCTTTGACATAATACTACTATGTGGTGATGTAATATGGGTGAGGTTCATTTCATTCCCACACAAAAAAAAATAATAATAACATATTAAAACAAAAATCAAGAAAAATATATATTTTATATAATAGTATATAACAAAAATTATATGGAAATAAATTAGCACTATAACAAATTGAATTTATTGTCTATATAACAAACTATCACCTAGAATTTCCCTTTTGTTTAAGTCATATGTCAATGCTCTTCCTCAAGCATGCCATCCTTATATTCACCCACAAAGAACATATTTTGTGAGTACCATTTGCAACCATCCATGTCCTATATAAATATAACTCTTTCCTCCAATCTCATTAGGTTTAAAATTTTGTTTGCTTTTATGATGACTTCATTAGTTACCTTCCCATATAGAAAAATACAAGCATAAAATAGTGATTCATTCATAATAGTGGGATGGCCAAATATACCCATATTCTATAGGACATTAAACCACCTACTATGATTCATGACCAAGTGTACTTTCATCTTGGCAAGGCATCTCATACTTATTGAGTTCTCTTTGGTAAAGTACTAGTTGTAAGGATGCTAGAAACCAAGGAGGGCCTCCAAATTGGAGTACGAGACTAGGTGCACTAGCTTCCTGGATCCCATGGGATATCATATCCATGGTGTCTCACCTTAAGGATAGGGGTAGTTGTGAGCCTAAGGATTTAGTGGTTCAATTATATTAACACCTATGTTTTCTTGATATCATATCATTAACTGGATGTTACTCAAATAATCAATGTAACAAACAATGTAATAAAATAAGATCTACATAGTAAAATGATTTTATTCTTTGATGATAGTATAGAAGAAATAATATTTCTAGGAGATGGGTAGAAGAAAGTAATGCAATCACACAACCCTAAATTGTTACATGCAATTATTTTTCAATGAGATGGAAGACTATAGTTGGTCCCCTAATTCTATCAAAGAAAATGATTTATTTATTCCTTTTTACTTTTTTATCATAATAAATATAATAGAAATATAGAATAATATAGGTATAGATACAAAATAGATAAACAATAACCCTAATATAAATTGATAACCATAGTTGTTGGAAGTGTTTGTGGGATGCAAAAGTATTATCGATGCTATTACTATCTAGTGGCACTTTTGCTTATGAATTTTTATTTTATAGAGACCTCCAATGTAGAGAATACACAAATAAAGTTAACATTAGAGACCTCTTACTAGATTACTATATAATTTATAGCTCCCTTGATTAGCATAAAATCTCTTTCGAGAAAATAAAATAAATAGATGCAAAAGACTTTAATGATGAGTATAAGTTCAGTTCCAAATATTGACTAGCAATACTTTTACTTTTGATATTAAACTACAACTATAGTGAAATTTTACTACAATTCAGTTAGAGTGCATCCAAAAAGATGTAGGGCCCAAAGCAAAAGTAGGGGCTTTGTAGCCATTACCAACTTCTAGAACCTCCATGTCAAAATTCACCAAGAAGATATCTCCAAAGGATGAAGATGGGTGTAAAAACCCTCATATTATGTGGCCATGACTATCACCAAATCATCATGTGCAAGGCCCATGATAGTCATATTGAGCCTTTTCAATGACATCTGAGATAAACCCCATAATGAATAGTGGATGATAAGCCTTTTTGGTAATAACTAAATGTAGACATTAAATCCTAGCCACTCATTATCCAATCATCACCGTCAAATCACATCCATTCATAATTAGTTATTTATATATATAAATATAAATATTTTATATATTTATACATATGAATAAATATCAACTGTCCATCATGTCTTAATCTTGGCCACTCATTAAATGCAATATGTGTCATTTACCAAGTTGCAATCTCATCCATTGATCATGATTTAATCTTGGTCACCCATTGTTGTCATCAAAACCCCAATATTAAATAAAGCAATAATAAAAAAATGAGGGATGAAGAAAATATAGTGAAAGAGAATGGGTGAAAAGAGGGAGAAAAATACTTGCAATGAAATATCACTCACATTCACACAAACCCTAGCCATCACCGCCACCACTGTTTGTTCACTGCAACATCTACAAACCAGCCCCTAGATGCTATCGAACATTCACGCATTCACAGTTCGAGCTCCTCAGCCACAAATATTTAGTGATTTATGTATTGACAAGGTTATTAGTTATTTTTTATTTACATCTTCTTGTATTTTGCTTACTTTTCACAAGTATTACACTTAGGGTTTTTGTATATTTACATTTTATAAAGGGCCATATACAGTGGAGCCCTCACATGTATTACTGATCCATTTTATGGCTTGTTTGTATGTAGGTGAAGGAGTCATTTTTATTGATAGTTGTTACAGCTTGGAGTGGCCCTGTAGTGGATATACAAGCCCACTCAACCCTTGTTTGGAGTGAATAAGACCTGAAGATACCACAGTCGAATGATCCAACAAGAGGGTTTTACCCCTCTGTTGTAATTATTGTATCAAAAAAAACAATATTTTTGTAACCCTTGATTTGGGGCATATTGATGTATAAGAGTGGAGATCAAGGCTCCCTAATTTAATAATATATTAAAGCATTAATTTCATGTGTATATCACTATTTGTTTTGATTCATTGATATTACTAATATTGATCACTTTTAATTTAAACTAAAAAAATCCCATCATTCATGGAGTTTCAACCCAAAGGATAATTGTGGATGGGTTAGTAAAATTATCTCTTGTCTATATTTTATTCGGTATGCAACCTCTTACACTCCATATGTTATCTCTCCATCATACTCTAAAGATGATACTAATGTAGAGGGATGAATTAAGGGGAGTTAGGTCCTAGGGGAAGAAGATAAGAAGTTTCAAGATCTCTGCATCAAGAGACGACATGAGACATATACTTCCCCACATTTAACAAAAAAAGGTCACCAAGGCTAAACTTATTTGCAATAGAAGGGTCAATTCAACAAGATAGTAGATTTTTTGACATGGAAACATACTAGGAAAATAGTCCCATGGACTAAATACCATCATTTATAGTTTGCACTATGTGGGACTCCAAATGCCCCTACCTTAAATAAATATAAGAATAATATCCAATCACATGGCAAAAGTTAGTAAGTTTTGCAGCAAAAGGCATGAGCAAAAAGATATTAGGAGTTTTTGGGAAAGGTAAATCAAGGTAGAAGATAAAAGTTTGACAAGAATTCATTTTGAGACTTATGAATGCTTTAAGTGCTAAAAAAAGATTAAATTTTCTAATTAGTAGATGCTATTAGAAATACTCTTGTTCAAATTCACTAAGATCAATGACCCACTTAGTCATCATTATCTAGGGACGAGGCTTAGACATGAGATATCATAAGGGATAAAATTTTATGAGGATAACGGTTTTATGGATGAGGAAATAGTGTCTAATTTATTGGAAGCAAAATATATGACAAGGAAAATTTTCTCTAAAGGAATATATCTAATTTCATAACAAACTAAAGTTATCTTAATGTAGAAGATATTCCTTTCTATATGTTGGTCATCATAATAGACCAATTTTTCTACTAAGACACAAGTAGTGGATGTTATGTTTAGCAACAATGTCCTAAGGTGATTAGGTGGAACAAGGACTAGTAGGGATAATAGGTAGGAGTTGAGAACATAAATTCAACCTTACATTCAGAATCCCATTAGAAAATTGTGTCCTTCCTAAAATTCATGGTAAAAAGATAACACTTGTTATCCATTTGGGATATGAATCTCCAAATGGAATGGATTTTTCCTTGAATATTTCTAAGCTAAGTTAGAGTTTTAGGGGTTGGTATATCGACAATAGCTAATGTTTTATTAGGATAAACTTTGAGGTCTCATTGGGATATAATGAGTCCCAATAGTTTTTCTTATGTAACCCTAAATATGCATTTGTAAGTATTTAGGTATACCTTGTAATCCTTTAGCCATTCAAAAATGCATCATAAGTCCCAAACATGATCTTCCCAATTTAAAGATCAACCAAAAATATCATTGATATAGTTTTCCATGATGTCATGAATCATATCATGAAAGTTGTATTTTATGGCTCTCTAGTAGGTATCTCCTATATTTTACATCCTAAATTACATGCCTTATAGAAAAGGTTCCCCATGAAGTGGTGAAAATTATTTTGGATTAATCCTCAAGGGTGATCTTGATATCGTTATATCCTAAGAATTCATCCATTAAAGATAGCATTCCACATCCTAAAATAAAATTCATAATAATGTCAATGTTGGACAAGAGAAATTCATATTTATTACATGATTTATTAATGTCTTAAAATTTGATGCACACTCTAACACTTCTTATTTTCCTTGTAGTAGGAAAATTCTTAGAGATAGAATAATCTCACTTTTATGAAGTTTGAATCAAGGAGTTTTTGAAGCTCCTATTTTACCAAAAGTATGAAATTTAAGTGTATTTTTGTAACTTCTACTTTATGGGATATAAACCAAGAGTGATATACAAGTGGTGGACAACTAGGTAAGGATCAAGACTAGGCATATTAGTGTAGGCCTAGGCAAAGATATCATTAAAATAGTTTAGGAGCTTGGTGTATTGCTTATGCTCAATTGGGGTTAAGACCTTCCCTAATTTAACGATAGTGGGCTTATCCATGAACCTCATATTGATGTCCATAGTTTCCTTAATTAGAATATGATATTCATCATATAATTGAGGGAGGTTGAATAGAACTCATGGGTTATTTATGTTAACAAGATCTAAGGTTGTTTGAAGGATATTGATTTGCTATGAGATAGACATGTTTGCAATTGGAAAATATATCCCCAAAATAAAAGTGGCTTTTTTTAAATGGTATGAGTGAATATCTTGGGAGGATCATTTACGACATCGTTATTGGGTACTGAACAGACATCAAGTTTTACTTGACACTACGACTGTCTATCTTTCAATTTTCTATCTAGACATGCACCCGATAGTCACAGCTCAACACTCAACATTGGATGGAACAAAGACAACTTCAATACAAACTCCAGAGTAGGTTGGTTCCTTATCAACTTAAAAAGGTGTTGACATAATCAAAGCTCAAAAATGGTTTTGATAAAAGGGTTAGAAAATATTTAGGGTTATAGATATTATTAAAAAATAGTGGTCGAATAGGCTTAATATCATTGGCAACTACAACAAAAAGCTCTCATAAACTATTTACAGTGTCCCATCACCCAAGATTAACAATACCTAAAACTATGATATATTCATACATTAAAGCATAAATAGATATATATTGCAAAAATAAATTCCAACATCTAATATTGATAATCCAAATTAGCAGAATAGATCAATAGTTATATTTAACATAAATAAACTTCCTAACGGTACAGATCTAATTATGAACAAATTTCAACTACTCTCACAACTAGTAATCCAATAAGTTGGAATGAACTAACCGTTAAAGTATTAATAAAAATGTAGCTCAAATATTTGAACCTCTAACACAAGGATGATGAAGATGATAAATTTTGAGTCAAACAATTAGAGTAATGCTCCTTCCATTAGTTCACAGAAATATTTACAGTAGGGCAAGAAAATGCACTAGATCCGACCCTTAAAAACAAGGGTTCGACCTCTATATATAGTTTCTAAAATGAAAGAGTATTAAGGAGACATTAAAAAGATTACAAATTTATAGCTCAGCAGAGAGTTTTGCTAGTATTATCTTACTACCTGATGATGTCTGGGAAATCCATTGTGAGTAATCCACCATAGCTGCTTTCTCTACAACTTGTTCTAGTAGTTGGAGTTCAAGCAGTTGAAAATTGCATCTGATCCATTGATCATTCTTGGAAGCTCTATTTCACCATAGATTTGCAACCTCTCTAGTTCTTTATTTTGAAAACCCTCCGATGCTTTGTCTTCCTACCCTCTAACTGACTGCTCTCTGATCTGATGAGAATTTGCTTTTAAATACTTCAATAGTATCAACAAAATCTAGACCATTGATATTCATCATGGATGACTACGATTAGGCCTTCGTAAATACTCTGCAAATTGGTAGGAAAAGAACAAAGTGCCATTTCATACTTTTCAATTGTTGACTTTATCTTTTTTCAAAATATTTTGTGAAATATGATTCTGGTATGGAATGCACTGAAAGGTGAGTGGAATGAATTTTGCTACTAATATTCTACTTAGCCTTCTTTCTTGATGTCACATAAATTGCAATTCGCACAAAAAGTATGCTGACATCATCTTTTCCTTAGCCTAAAATACAAAATCACCAATTTACATCGGAGTTAGTGCAAATAATCCTTCGTCACCATTACACTATGGAAGTAGTGCAAAATAGTCTTTGTTGTCATTCCACACTCGTTGTAGTGTTTTCAACCTTCATATCTTCATTCTGCACCAAAATACTCTTGAGACTTAGCGAAATCAAACTTGCCAACACTTAGTTTATGGAGCATGCACAAAACCAATCGTGATCACCATTTTGCATCAAAATCAGTGTAAAATGAGCTTTTCTCCGTTCCACTCACTTTTAGTCTTAGAAACCAGTGGAATTAGACTTTCTAGTACTTAGTCGCTGGAGCGCACAGAATCCCAAAGAATCACCATTTTGCATGTTTTATCGTGCTGACATCATCTTTACCAAAAAAATTTATGGAATTTAAGCTCACCTGGAATCCGCTATAAAATACATTGTGAACCGAGTGGAATGGAATTTATCTCATTTAAGGTAGAAAAACACTAAGTGTTGAGCAAATTTTGGAACTCTCATTGCAGATCCACTCCAAAATACACTAGGTGATGTGCAAAATGGAATTTTATCATGCCTTAGAATAATTTTCAATGTTTTCTAAGGATGTGGCCATTTTGGTCCTACATTCTAGCACATCCTACATGGATTTGCTCGCAAATCCATAGAACTCAAAGTCTTATCCATTGGGTATCAAGAGTCAAAAATGTTTATCTTAAAAAAATGCTTTAAAGAATAATTTCCATATGAACACTACCCTCTGAAAACTTCATGAACATAGAGGATAAATTTTCATATCAAAAACATCCTTCATACATCCTAGAGGATAACTATTCATATGGAAACTATGCCATAAACAATAATATCTATGTCAATCCTTCAAAACTGCTCCAATTCTTCATTAAAAAACATAGCTATGTTCCCCTTATAAAGTCTTCTTACAACAAAAGATATAAATGCCTTCACACAAAACTCATTTTCTACCTCTTTCTAACCTCATGTTTTTATTCTTTCCTTCTGACAATGTCAGAGTAAAAATGAATCAACAAAATACAAAACTTCTACATGACTACAAAAATGTACAAAAAAAAAATGCTAAGCTTGTGTCCCTTAAAGGTTCGTAGCTCTATCCGAATATTCTTCTTGTTGGACCTCTTCCTCAACATTATCCTCTTCTTCCTGCTTAGCTTCCTCTTTTGGTGAAGTTTATTCTTTATTTTCCTTTGTATTTTTTCCAAACAATCGCACCATTAGCTTCAGGATCTATAGGGCTTGTTCCCAAGTTGCTTCATAGGGTTGGAAGTTTTCTTCATCTACTTATAAATGTACTGTACCTCACCAATATATTCATAATTCATAACACTTTCTTTGTTTACCAAGTCTTCCATTAGATCTTTGAGCCTAGTAAAATCAATAATCATTTGTGAAGCTTGATCTTGATCAATTGACTCTTCTAGAGAATCAGTTTCAGACTCGTATTGTAAGCTATCATCAGTACTCTTCTTAATTTCTTCTACTGATAACAAGTTGTGGTCTTCCATCCATAATCCTATGAAACCATTCTGAATAATTTCCTTATTAATATCCACTACATCCTTGATCATACCTTCAATTTTTTCAAACAATAGCCAAGCCTTTTGGAGGGCTTTGTGCTTCTTTACTACAATCCTGGTAGCAATTCTAGCAATATTCCACTCCTTATTAGGAATTGGCTTAGCAGAGTCATTGAGCCTACTATCCACCAGTTTGTAAATTTGGTCAGCTGGAATCACTATAGGTTGTAGCTCTCCAGTGAAATTATCCAAATCTTTCTGAATGTTTTGGAGCAGGCGGCTAGCATCATCTAAATAATCAATAGTAGGTTGAAGCTTTGAGCATTTTTTTAGAACTTCAAAGAGCAATTCAACTCTTACTTTCTTTAGCCTAGCCATGGAGAACCCTGAAGATTTAGCCTTTTCAATTTGAAGTTGCTACTTCAAACTCTGTATCTCCTTAACTTGTTCTTCATTTTTCTTCTTGTTCTCTTCTATTTGCTCCTTGAGATTATTAGATTCTTGAAACTTGTTCTACCAGTTATTTGCTTCATTTTCCAAAGCCTTCTCCACTTGTTTCTGATTGCCAATGGTTTTTTGAAGATTTTCTACTTTCTTTTCCAACTTATCCATATTTTATTTGTATATATAATTTTTCACATAAAAAGTTTCTATGTGAGCTTTGGCCATGACCAATTCATCTTCTACAGACCGTCTTTCAATATCTTTTGTATATTCTTGTTGTGACTGTTGCACAACTCAACCCAAAATTGGAGACCCACCTTTCGTTTTGGTGTTTGCATTTTATTTTAAGTGTTTAATGCTTTGCCTTGTTTTGAGGTTGCAGTTTTGTTGATTTGTTATCAACAATTTGTTAACAACTTTTATCATCATTTTGTTGTCGACGATTTTTTGTATCATCAATTTGTTGTCGATGATTTTTATCGTTAATTTGTTGTTGACAATTTTTTATCGTCAATTTGTTGTTGATGATTTTTATCGTCAATTTGTTGTCGATGATTTTTATCGTCAATTTATTGTTGACGATTTTTATTGTCAATTTGTTGTTAGCAATTTTATTGTTAAATTTTGTGTTTTCTTTCATTTGTAAGTTTCAAATAATATATGAAAGAAAACTAAAAGATAAAAATCAAATAAAATAAAATTAAACTTTTATATTTATATATAAAAGTTTAAAATAAATTTCAAATCTAAAATAAAAATATATATTATTATTATATATTTTATATATAATAATAAAATATATTAAAATAAAAAACATAATAAAATAATAAAAATGAATGGACATTTGTTTTATTACTCCCTAATAAAAAAAAATTTAATAAGAAAAGATAAATATATATATATATATATATAATAAAATAAAAGTAAAGTAAAATAGAATGAAATGATAATAAAATGCTCATTCTACATAACTATTCATTTCAAAGTGCATGTCATTGATATATATGGTAAATCCGTCTAATTTAATAAAGCACAATGGTTATTGTTAATTAAATTTTTGTTTGGGTGTGCAGGTCAAAAGTGTGGTGGAAGAATCTACGTGGATCAGCACTTGTGGACGCGGATACTGGTGACGGGGTTACCCCATGCATACTGATGATGCATAGAAGGGACGACATCTGCCAACATGGAGGGGAGAATTACTTGACATGACTCAAACATAGGACCGGTGAGCGGAGAAAATATGTGGGCAATGATCGACGAGCGTTGATAGCAATACATAGCAGTGGCAATGGACGTGTCAAACATTACATGAAGAACCTTGATAGAAAGCTATCAATTTGGGGATTACAACATCAATGGAAGGATGTTTCTTTCAACCACTATTGGTTTTATGGGTAATTGAGTGTAGGTTGTCTACACATCATAAGCAATCATCTGAAATTGCATAGATTTAAATGGAGGATGTGAATCATACCAAGGAATAATTACCTTCTTCCATATCGAACTGCGACCAAAGAGAATTTGCAATACGCGATTATTAGATAAATGAGACTTTATGTCATATAGTGGTTGGGATAAAAAAAAAAACAAAGCTTAATGAATTTCTTGTTTAGTTGCTAAAACCCATGAGGAGGAAAGTGGATAAAACCATTCATGATTGCCAACAAAGGCATTACCTATATTAAAAAATCTAAGTAGCTAATGAGAAATGCATAACCATAATGGACAATGAAAGAATGAACATGCGAAAAGTAAAGGAAACGAAAGAACATGCATACTATGGAAGGTAAACTAGAGAAGAGAAATGAAAGGTTGGAGAATGAAAAGGTAGATCAAAATGTTAAAAATCCATGACAAAGAGGAAAGAAGGGCTGGTTTTTTTTCAGAAAAGACCAAAAATGCTGTTGAAATATTGTGAAAAAGTGGAATATTATTTTAGTGCAAAAATTTTTCAGAAATTTGGACTTTGTTAGTAAAATAGGAGGAGAATTTTTTTTGCATGCTCAGATTTAATTTTTATCTTTCCCCTTTTTAGGTTTTCGACTTATATATAATGTTTGATGAATTTTAATGGTAGCATTATGGAATGTTTGAAGTCTGAAATTTATTTTTTGTGTCCTTAGGAGCTAGCACTTAGTTTATTTTGATTATGCAAATGCAGGTTGGAATAGATTAGGTTGCATGCAAAATTTTCTCACATATTCGGTTTTGTAGGATAGGGTACCATCAAACTGAAAAAGTTTTACATGTTTACGTTTTCAGTATTCAAGTTATTTCTAGATTTTTTATTTTTTTCTAACCTCTTCATTTTGTAGATTTTTTTTAAACTTCGAGGATTAAAAAAAAAATTGAAAAAAAAAAAAATGACAAAAATAAATACATGGGTGTGAAGAATGAGATTCAACCTTTCATTTGAAACAAATTTGAGCTCATTCTGAAGTCATTTCGATTTTATAAAATTGTTGAAAATGACTATTTTATGCAGATTTTTATAATTTTAGAATTTTATTTTTCACATTTTGGAGGTAAATCATATTTTTAAACTTTGCATTTCCATTCATAAGCATAAGATGACATTTCCTTTATGAAAAAATTAATTTCATTAAAGGGGGGTAATTTTTATGGCATTTCATTGGCCATCATTTAAGAGCAATAAATACCCTTCTCTTTATGAAAATTTTGATTTCATTAAAGAGGTAATTTATACATTACATCAAAGTTTATCATTTTAAAGCATTAAGTTATTTTTTCTTTATGAAAATTTTGATTTTATTAAAGAGGGTTAATTCATAATGACATTTTGAGGCCATTATTTTAAAGCAATAAATTGGTGTCTCTTTATGAAAATTAATTTCATCAAAGAGGGGCAATTTATTAATTATATCAAAGGCTATTTTTATCTTCATGATAGAAGCTACATTTAATGAATTCTTTCATCATTTGAAATTCACATTTAGAGATAGGTTTTAATTTTCTACTTCATGCTTAAAGTGGAATTAATGCCAAATAAAACTTGTTTAAAATCCACTTCATAAAGGAAGATAAAATCTACCTTAAAATATTTCAAGATAAAAGGAATTAAGGTTTTACATCATGGTCATATGAGGGCCAATTCACATTTGCTTTTATTTAATTTTTATGAACAATCATTAGTATAACATGATAAAATAAACCAACACATGCCCCTTGTTAATAGTTACTTACAATCACTAAGGTGTTCCTAGCACTTATTTGATATATCTTCATTGATATTACTAATACACATGTGCAATGCTTATATAGCGGAACCTTGGAGAAGTTGTTTTGATTTCTAACTTCTTTGCAAGAGAGGGTTTTGTGATCAAAATCCTAAGGTGAGTGTGGTTTTACAATTAGGTAAAATTACCACTCAACATTTTGGTGCTAGAAGGAGGGCATGAATTGGTGTTATTTTATTTATGCTAAATTGTTCATTGTTGTTCTAAATGCTTTTGAATTGTTCATGCAATGAATAATATGATTTTGGTGTAACCTTGAGAGCTCTAAATTGCTAAATATTTCAAGTCCATTTGATTAGCATCTTTTGCCTCTTGTAACACTCAACACTTTGAGAGCTAAGAGGACCTGAATTGATTTACTTTATGGCTATTTAGATGCTAAATTATTCATGTTACTTGAAATATTTATTCAAACACAACTGTCTCGGCTAACAAAATTTTGTTGATCACTTTAATTGATTCTAACATTATCTATTTGATGATGTGTTGAGAATAATGGGAACAAAAAAATTCGCTTTAGAGGAGGGACATTTTTCGTAGGACTGCCCAAACTATCGAACTTGTTTTGGCCATATCTCACTCATCCGGACTCGGATTGAGCTAAAATTTTGAGGGTAGATGCCTGAAAAACCCTAGAACGTCTCCACCAATTTTCATATCATTTGGAGCAACACAGATCCTAGCGCATCCCTATGTGTGAACGAGATTTTTGGCAAGCGGCTATGCGAGGGTTTCATCTCGGGTTGAGTGCAAGCAGCTCCAGAGGTTGGTTTTTAGGGCCTTCGGGCCCTAGCGGCCAATATTTTTGTGGTTTATGCTCAATATTTTAGCAGGAAATGTTGCAGGGGATCCAATATGGGTTAGAAATTTATCTTTCAATAGATCATACTATGAACTTGAGTGACAACGGCTTCCAATTTGCTGCACAAAAGAAAAGTGAAAACCATACCTTTCCACGACGTCTAGGGCAAGGATTAAAGAGATCACGAAACAAGTTTCAAGTAGTTGATCAAAAAATGGCTCATATCTCAAGTGAATCTGGTGCTAAGGTGCACCCACAAAATAATTCTACTATGAAAACCCCTGTCAAGGGTAAGAATTTTGAAAACTCAGCCCCAAAAATGAATTTTAGGGATGCCCTCCATGGTGGACAGCCTCAGCCCAATGCTAATATCAATCTTAGGGCTTCCCATAAACCTCTAAGAATGCCTAATATTGATCCCAGGAAAATGGAGTCAGGATGTCTTAAAGCAGTTGATGGAACTCCTATTGTTAAGCTTGATATGGGTAACATTCAGATTGGCATTGAAGATTTGGAAAAAAGAGGACTAATTTGTCGGTTCATGGGTTTTCGTCCGAGCCTATCTGCTTTCAAAGTCTGGGCTGCAAAAAGCTGGAAAACTAAAGGTGAGTTACAAATCTCTATTTATCCAAATGGTTATTTTCTTGTTTTATTTGCTAATAATGAAGATAGAGAGAAAACTTTTCAAGGGGGTCCTTGGTTTTTTGGAAGGGCAGGGCTTTTCATGAAGCCCTGGCATACTAAATTTAAAGTCGAAGAAGAGATGCCTTCTATAGCTCCCGTGTGGGTTAGACTCTTTGGCCTCCCTATTGAATTTTGGAATCCTACTATTTTTTCTTCAATTGGAAACTCTTTAGGAACTTTTATGATGACTCGCTGATTGTACTCAAAATTTTGAACATATTATTTATGCTCGGATTTGTGTTTTAATGGATTTTGACAAACCCCTACCTAAAAATATCACATTACAATTTGGGGAAGACACTTGGGAGCAAGTAGTGGACTATGAGAACATTCCTTTTCATTGTAGAATTTTCCATGAATATGGTCATTTGGCCAGTGCTTGCCCAAATAAAATTCTTGATCAAAAGAAAGAAGATATAAACTCAACAGGTTTCCAAATGCCTAAGAAGAAGAACACTAAAAAAAAACCAGTTATGAAGGATCAATCAAAGTCATCTGCTAATATGTTTGAAATCCTTTCCACAAATGATGTCCCAAGTGAGGAAGAGGAAATAATGGAAACATAAATCTTAGAAACACAATTTAAATATGAAGGGAAGAACTCAGAGACAAACCAACAAATCAAAGGTTTTCAACAGAAAAAAGGGAGAAAATTTACACAAGAAAAACAATCTTTTAAATGTCAAAACTTCAAATAATACAGGTCCCAATATAGACTCCGTTGAACCCTCTAGTAAAATTTTGGTTGTGTACGAGCATTCTTCAAGGTTAGAAGCCATCTCAGATTCAATTGGAATAAGTCAAGAAATAGGGAAAAAAATTGAAGATGGATTCTAATAAAAAAGTAGGTCGCAAGACCAATCAATATCATATGGTAAAAGAAGGTGAAAAGCTTGTAGAGGAAGGTAATATTAATGCCCTTCCCAAATTTTTTAGCCCTGGTATTAATGAAGATCATCACTTGGAATATTAGAGGACTCAAAGGGAGTCTTTCAAAACAAAATGAAATTAGAAGAATGATTCAGATAAATCATCCACATCTTGTTTTCCTTCAAGAAACAAAGATGTCAATGGAGGATATGGACTCAATTGCCAGTAAAATTTGGCCAGCTGGAAAAGTGGTTTCCCTCAGTTCCCAGGGGACTTCTGGTGGCATTGCTTGTCTTTGGGACCCAAAAGAGGTAGTTATTCACCATATGGTTGGCAGTTGGGGTTTGTTGGCTATAGCTATTCAAAGTAGACATTCCAACCAAATTATGCTCTACATTACTATTTATGCTCTAACTACTTTGGAGGAAAAAAGAAGATAGTGGAAGGATATAACTCATATTATCTCTCATTTTCTTGAAGCTTGGATCTTGATCGGAGGAGATTTCAATACCATCCTCTCTCTGGATGAGAAAATGGGGGAAATAGAAATTTGGACAAAAGCACTGACCTCATGAGTGAATATATTGCAAACCTCCATCTTGTGGACATCCAACTAGATAATGGCCTTATGACTTGGTCTAATAGAAGGCAAGGCTTAGCTTGTATAATGGAGAGATTGGATAGGTTTTTGCTCTCTAAAAATTTCTTAATCCATGGTCACATTCCTAAAGTGAAGACTCTTAATAATGTTGGTTCGGATCATTGGCCAGTCATGGTGGAAATGTGGAAAACCAATGTGAGTTTCTCTCCTTTTCATTTTCAATTAATGTGGCTTAGAGACATTTCCTTTAGACCTCGTGTGCAACAATGGTGGAAGGAAGGTAAACCTAGGCATGGGACTAAGATGTTCTATTTTGCCAAAATACTGCAATACATTAAATCCAAAATCAAGACTTGGAACTGGAAAGAGTTTGGGGATGTTCATAAAAAAAACATGAAGTTATTGCTCATATTGAAAATTTGAATAAGAAAATCCATTTAGATGGCCTCACAGAGAAGAGAAGTGCAGATGAAATTAAACTCACAACTCAGTTAGAGGAATGGGAAAAAAGAGAAGAAATCTTATGGAAGCAAAAATCTAGAATTCAATGGCTCAAAGAAGGAGATCGAAACACAAATTTCTTCCACAAATCTCTTCTAGCTCGAAGATCTCACAACTTTATTTCTTCCTTGAAATCAGATTCTGGAGATGTTGTTTATACTTGGGATGGCATGAACTCTATTGTTGTTGATTACTTTTCCAATATTTTTGTTGCTACTCCTCTTGACTCAGCTTCTCAACAAAATGTTCTTCAAGCAATCCCTTCTCTTATCACTTCTGAGGAGAACTCTATTTTGACTGCTCCTGTTACTATCAATGAGCTTCAATAGGTAGTTTTTAAAATGCAAAAAGGGAAAACCCCAGGTCCTGATGGTTTTCCCATTGAGTTCTACCAAGAGTTCTGGGATATCCTTCATGTTGATTTATTAGAGGTGGTGGAAGAAGCCAGGAAAGCCAAAGAAATTTTGAAGGTTATCAATAAAACTTATATTACTCTTGTTCCAAAAGCTCAAGAGGTTGATCATATCTCAGCTTTTAGACCTATTGCTTTATGTAATGTTCTTCTCAAAATCATTACTAAAATCATGGCAGAAAGGTTGAAGCCTCTTTTGCATAAGATTATTTCCCCAGAGCAAGGGGGTTATGTGGAAGGGCGTCAAATAGTAGATGAGATAGTTCTTGCTCAGGAAGCCATCCATTCCATGGATATGCAAAAATCTCCTTCCATGTTCATTCGGTTAGACTTATCCAAAGCTTATGACAGAGTGGATTGGCACTTCCTTATCAAAGTTTTGAGGCAATTTGGTTTCTCTAAGGATTGGATGGATTGGATTATGGGATGTATCTCTTCAGTTTCCTACTTAGTTCTTATCAATGGCAGGCCTTCTCAGTCATTCCCAGCTTCCAGAGGTATTAGGCAAGGTGACCCGCTATCCCCTTATTTATTCATCATTCTTTCTGAATGCTTGGGTAGGACTATAACCAAAAAGAGGGAAAACAAAACCCTTGAGGGAGTTACCATTGCTCATGGAGCTAGACCTATCTCTCATATTCAATTTGTGGATGACTCTACTCTTTTAGGTAAAGCTACAGTTAAGGAAGCTTCTAATATTAAGCAAATCATTAGCTATTTTTCTAAGGCTATTGGGCAGTTGATCAATGAAGACAAATCTAAAGTTATTTTCTTTCACTCGCTCTGCTAGACAGGAATCCATGGTCTTGGATAAATTAAGATATAAGAAGACCTCCCTTCCAATCACTTATTTAGGTATTCCCATAAATATTCAAAGGCAGAAAAATAAATATTGGAATTGGTTGTTGGACAAAGTCAAGAAGAAAATTGGAAAGTGGACCAACAGGTGGCTTTCTTCTAGGGGTAGAATCACCTTGGTAAAATCAGTCCTTCAAGCTATTCCTATTTATGTATCTTCCATGTTGAATATTCCAAAGGTTGTTCTTCGAGAACTGGATCAAATCAGTCATCGTTTCCTTTGGAGTGGTACTAAGGAGAAAAGAAAATGGGCCTTGGTGAAATGGGACACTTTATGTCTTCCTAAGAATAAAGGGGGGTTAGGATTCCGGTCTTCTATTAATAACAACAAAGCTTTAGCTGCTAAATTATATTGGAGGATGTTGCATAACCCCAATGCTCTTTGGGCCAATAATCTCCGTGCTAAATATGTTGAGAACAAAAGTCCTGAAGACCTTGTTCGCTATCAACTTCCTACCAAAGGTTCTCCCATTTTAGCAGTTCTTAAGACTGGTGAGGATTTGATAAAGAAAAATTTATTTTGGATCATTCATAATGGTCAATAGGTAAATTTTTGGATAGATTCTTGGGATGGTCACAAGCCTTTGATAACTCAGTTTCCCGATTGGAGGCCTTGGATGGAGGAGCTTCACCGAGCTAATTGGATAAAGGTGGCTAATTACTATCGGTACCATACTTGGTAATTCAAAGGTTGGTAGATATTGGATCCCTATTGAGGACTGGCCTATTCAAATCCCAGAAAGGCAAAGACAAGATATCCAAGGCATCCTTCATATGAGATCTCTCTCTTGGTCCCATGAAAAAGATTGTTTTGGATGGAACAACACTACTAAGGGTGAGTATTCAGTTGCTCAAGGTTATTTGACCTTATGCCATAATAATCCCAACCATTCTTCTGACATATTTTCTCAATTGTGGGCTCAAAAGCTCTAGCCTAAGGTGAGGTTCTTTAATTGGCTTTTATTGCATCGTAGGGTGCTTATTGGTGAGCAACTTATGAAGCATGGTTTTCATGGCCCTTTTAGATGTGAGATGTGTGAAGAGAATGTAGAAACTCTCAACCATATTTTTATTGAGTGTACTTTAGCCTCTGAGCTATGGAGGAGAATGGCCACTTTACTTGGCTTACAAGTGGTCCAATTTTTTTACTTTTGAACAACTTTGGAGGGATTGGCCTAATCAAGAGGGTGTTGATCATTTTATTAGGTAGTTAGTTTGGATGGGTTCTACCATTCTTCTTTGGAATATTTGGATTGAAAGGAACAACCAAATTTTTAATCAAGATAGGAAGGATATTCACTATATTTGGCAAAATACCATAGCCAACTTAGTTGAATCAGTCCATCAACTCCTTAATCACCCCCAAAACTCCCACCAAATATGGGATCAAGTGATGCAAATATTGAAGATTAAATCTTCTAAGGGCAACCAACTTAAAGGGAATGTGAGTATTAGTAAGATGGATAGGACAAGAAATTGGCAACCTCCTCCTAAGGATTTTGGAAAAGTCAATACTGATGGAGCCTCTAGAGGGAACCCTGGAAAAGCCAGTGTGGGAGGAATTGGTAGACTTTCAGATGGCTCCCTGGTTTTTACTTTTGCTGAGAATTTGGGTATTCTTTCCAATAACCTTGTTGAGGGGTATGGTATCCTCAGAGGCCTTCAAGAGGCTACTAAGGTTGGATGGGAAAAGGTGTTAGTTGAGTCTGACTCTCAACTTATGATTAATATTTTGAAGACTCCTTCCAAGAATCATAAGGTTGATTGGAGAATAAAAAGAATTATTGAGAAGATTCAATTAATCCAGATGGGATTTTTGAAAGTTGATTACAATCATGTGGTCAGAGATCAAAACAAGAGTGTTGATGCTTTAGCTAATTGGGCTTTGGACAAAGGTGATCTTACTTGTTATGGCCACCCTCCTAGATGGTGGGCTTCGCAAATTAGGGAAGCTCTTCTTTCTATCATTTCTTTGGATGGCTCCAGTTCGAAGGTACCTAGTTTCTTCTTGCTTTTTTTGCTTCTCTTTGGTTCATTCAGGTTTTTTTAGTTCCCTAGCTCACTCTTTTCTTTCTTTTGTTTCCTTTGTTGTTTCTTGCCTTAATAGTCTTCTGGTCTAGATAGGTCATTGTTATGTTCAATTTTTTTCTTTTTTTTTTTTATTTTTTGTTTAGTTTTTTAAGGTGTGTGTGTTCTTTTGTTTTGTTTTTGTGTTCTTTGTGTTGTTTTTTGTTGTTCTTGTGTTTTTGTTGTTTTGTGTTTTTTTATGTTTTTTGTTATTGTTCTTGTGTTTTTGTCATTCTTGTTCTTGTGTTTCTCTTTGTTTGTGTTAATTCGTATTTTTTTGTGTGAGTGTTTTCTATGTTTTTTGTTTTTGTTTATTGTCTATTGTTGGTTGTTTTTTATTTTTATTTTTATTTTATTTTTTTAATATTTTAGGTTTTGGTTGTGTTTATTTTTCATGTTTTTTTTGGGTTATGTCTTTGTAGTGTTTTGTTGTTTTTGTCTTGTTTGTGTTTTGTTATGTGGTTCTTGTGTTTTTCTATGTGGTTCGTGTTGTGGTTTCTTTTATCTTATTGTGTGTGTGTTTGGTTGTGCTTTTGTTTTTGACACACTCAAGGAGCATGTTTTTTATTTTATTTTATTATTTTTGTTGTTATTTACTTATTTTTAAATTGGTTTTGTGTGTTTGTTTGCTCCTTGAGTATGTCAAAGGTGGTAGGCCAGGTCCGAGTCCTGGGCATTTTTGGTGGAATGGATACCCCTGCCTCCTTGGGTCTTACCCGAAAGTGGCATCCCTTTTGGGATGTTTTCCACAAAAAAAATGATGTGTTACTAACCTTTTTGTAAATTTGAGAATGTTCTTTAATATCATGGTTTAATTGATGCATATATTTTGGATGATGCTAACATGATGATCTTTATGATTTAAATATTTAAATTTTGTTAGTCATTTCATGATTCTTTGCAAGATATATTTATTTGACTAACAAAATTGGTACTAAAGTTATATCTCCTTGACTATTGTAAGATTTACTCCAATGATGACAGATAGTCCTTTAAAAATACCTAGGCCTTCACATGAGGTGCTTATGGACCTTGTGCCTTATCTACTCAGTTTAGGCAGGAGGAAACTAGGTTAGCTAAAGTACACATTCATGCATTCAAATGACATATGAGTTGTTTGCAAATAACACATGAAGATGTTGGATGTGAATTGTTTTTATACATATTAGATAATATTGCACATGATTGGTTTATCAATCTTCTTGTAGCTTCCATTACTTCATTGTTTCAATTAGAAGCAATGTTTCTTAACCATGTTGTAAATCGATTTGACCCAATGGTACTAAAGTTATATCTCCTTGACTATTGCAAGATTTACTCCAATGATGACAGACAGTCCTTTAAACATACCTGGGCCTTCACATGAGGTGCCTATGGACCTTGTGCCTTATCTACCTTAGTTTAGGCAGGAGGAAACTAGGTCAGCTAAAGTACACATTCATGCATTCAAATGTCATATGAGTTGTTTGCAAATAACACATGAATATGTTGGATGTGAATTGTTTTTATACATATTAGATAATATTGCACATGATTGGTTTATCAATCTTCTTGTAGCTTCCATTACTTCATTGTTTCAATTAGAATCAATGTTTCTTAACCATGTTGGAAATTGAGTTGACCCAATGGTGTTGAAAAATTATTTTACCTCTATCTGTAAAGAACCTAATGAATCCATGATTCAATTTAACAACGATTCTATGGGTTGTGCACTGAAGTGTTGGAACATTATGACATAACAGAAGAGGAAGCTATTAAAATATACATGGGAGCCATACACCCCACAGTTACTACATTTTTAAGGGAAAATCTTGATGACCCATATTTACATAGAATCTATGAGGTCACAATAATGGTAGAGCAATGGCAAGTGGAGGCACAACGTGTTCCCATGAGAGATTGTTCTTCTACAATTATTGATGCCAACTTACACCAACCATCTAAAATAGCACTCTCCACTCCAATGATGCCTAAGATGAATGGTCAAGGGGATGAATTTGAATGTCCAAATTTTATAACCACCTTAGATATCTTCCAAGAGGAGGTGCAAGTTGCCAAACCAACATCCACCAATGAGGATTGTGTAGAGATGGGTTCATTTATAGAAATGCATGAGTATTCAGATAATGGAGGTGTCCTAAATCTAACTAGTTTTGATATATGTGATATGACAGAATCTTCCATAGAATTAAATAAAGTGGTAAAAAGTGAAATTGAAAGATAATCAATAAATGATTTTGAAGATATAATAGAATTTCACCACTTGTTTTCGAAAAACATATTGGATGAGATTGTTAAAACTAATTGCCAAGAAAACCCACACCTTCCAAATTGTGATAAAATCAAATCATAGGTTACAAATGTGGATTATGATAGCCTTACAAATTTGAATACAATAAATGACCCACTTTTAGAAATAATTGAACCATCTAAGCAAGGTGACTATGAATTTGATAAGAAACACGTTGATGAATTGGAAGATGGTGAAGTAGTTAAGCATCACAACTCAATATTGGAATATGATTACTATGATTCTCAAAATAAATTGGATAAGTATTCTCACTCTAAACCTTCTAATTAACCCTTTGTGTCAATTAATATGTAGGATAACACAATTGCTCTCTCACAGGAAAATACTACAAGTCTTGTACAATCTGAGAAGGTTTTGGAAGAAGGATTGGAATCTCATCAAGTTTTGGAAAATGATGATGATCCTACTACCATGCATAAAGAAGAAAAAGAATTGAAATATGAATCAAACTATCTTGTAAATGATACAATGGAGTTTTATCCCACGAATTTAAATGATAATTTTTACAATGGTTGGGGAAGATATGAAGATGTCTTATTTTCTCACACTCTTATTGATGAAACACCTATTCCTCTTGATATGCAGGATGTTGAAACTTCTACTTCACATGAAGAGCTTACATTCACAAGATCAGATAAGGTTAAAAAATTTGATCATGTTGAATATGAATTCATTGAAGACTTTGTTGAAATCAAAAGGGAAGAAATGGTAAATTTTTCCTATGACTCATCAGTTTTGGATGAGGAAGAACTAAAATCCTCTCTTTCATTTTGGAATAATGAAAATTTGGGTACAAATTCACATGATTATTTTGAAGATTCGGATGAAGAAATACCATGGGTGGTTAGCAAGGAAGAAGAATTCACTTCTACTCCTTCAAGTGATGAAAATATGGCTTGGTTTGAAACAACTCAAATGATCAATCAAGAAGATGTGTTATTTGATACATCCCTAGATAGACAAGACTTATGGTTTGAAAATAATGGACACACTTTTGATTGGGTGCCTAACTTTGGTATTTTTGAATAGGTGTTGGATGATGATGAAGACCATAAAGAGAAAGAAAAAGTTACAAATGCTCATCAAGTTTTGGTAAATTCTAACCATGATGTGTTGAGTATGGATGACAAGGTGAAATATTTACCTCTGTTAGTGACTACAAAAATTTCAAGTAATGGATTGCATGATGTTCCTTTGGATGCTAATGCTATTTATGATGAAATACCATTAGAGGTGAATGAAGAATTAAAGTTTATTTCTACTCACACCACTAATGATATTGCTTTGATGAATGAAAAATAAATTGATGAGCTTGAAGTGTTAAATCAAGTTCATAATCAATTAATTATTGAATCTAGGATACAAACTTATGATGATTCTCATTTAATAAATATCCTAGATGCTTGCAAATTTTTGCATGACTTTGATTGGCCTACAAACATGGAAAATTATTTGGCTTTAAAGTTTTTAGAAATAGGCTCTTGTTTGTAAAACTTCATTATTGAAAAGGATATCCTAATTCTAAATCATGAATCAAATTGTGAAAGCTACACTTTAATGAATAGATATGAAGGAATTGAAAAATAGGTTATTGTCTAATCAATTTAATGATTTGAATCTCACCCATGGGATTGTTAATGAAACTAAATCAAATGAGTGGGGTAAGAGATGCAAGGTGAAAATGGTTGCATGGTTTGGCCTAATCTTTTTTTTTTGGATTTCTGTAAAAATTGGCATGCGTATCATGTTATATATCTTGTGAAGTGTGCTAATCATGTTTGGGATCCAGGGAAGTGAGAGTTCAAGCTTTGCATCATCCTATACCATATTGTATATTTGTATATAGTTTTGTTTTTCATGTTTTGGGTTTTGGTTTTCTGTTTTTGTGCTTTGTCCTTAATTTTTTGGTTTTGTTTTGCGTTCTTGTTAATTTACATTAAGTTAGATTGGGTTTGTGTTTCTTTGTAGTTTTATGTTTTGGGTTGTTCCCTTGTTTTGAGGTGATGTTTCATGGCTGTTAACTTATGGTCTCTGGCCCATTTTTTGGGTTTCTTTGTGTAGTAGGTTGGAATGTCTAATCTGAAAGCAGGTGAACCCGAGAAAAGGGGGATGAGTTATTTGGTGATCATGCTCAGATTTTGGGACTAAGATGGTGGAGAGTGGAACAATGAAATATTTTTCTAGAGCTCCACATGTAACTCACATACATTAAAGGGTATTTTTGGAAATTATGAAGGATGAATTTATCTTGATTTGTAACCCTAGGCAAAAATCCAACATGCTCCACTTGTAGGCTTTCTAACCTCAGTGATGCTTGAAGCTTTGTAAAGTAAAATCTTGATCAAATCAGTCATAAGATCTACATAAACTCTATTGGGGCTATGGATGCATGATCGGTAGTAGGACTTTGTCTAGACACACCTAGGGTAAAAGGAAAGGCTTTGCAAAGCATGAAACGAATGCAAGGGTGAGTTAGATAAACCCCACCAGGGCTATAGACACCTGATTGGCAGTGGGGCTCTATCTATAAAAGTTTTCATTTTATGAGTTGTACTTCATAGCCTAATGCAAAAAGGGATGATGGAATCTGGAGGATTTTCAAAGATGCAAGAATGAATCACTTTTTCACACACTGAGCAAAGGCAGATGGATTAATTTTTTTGTTTGAATTTGTTTACCCCCACCTTCTCAGGATATTGCTAAATATTTGATGTTTCACTGATCTTGTGTGTTATCATTTCATATTGGGTTCTTCACCCAAAATTCTTAGAAGTATTTCCTAGTATAGTCACCATTTTTTATGACTGTCACACAACTCACCCAAAATTGGGGACCCACCTTTTATTTTGGTGTTTGGGTGTTTGCATTTTGTTTTAAGTGTCTAATGCTTTGCCTTGTTTTGAGGTTGCAGTTTTGTTAATTTGTTGTCAGCAATTTGTTGACAACTTTTATTGTCATTTTATTATTGAAGATTTTTTTATCGTCAATTTGTTGTTGATGATTTTTATCGTCAATTTGTTGTCGATGATTTTTTATCATCAATTTGTTGTCGAGGATTTTTATCATCAATTTTTTATTGATGATTTTTATTGCCAATTTGTTGTCGATGATTAAAATACCACAATAGTAGAAAATACGTAATGCAATAGTGTGTGTATGTATTTGAGCCTTAGTAGTGGGTATGTTCTATTGACAGAGGTTGTGTGGGCAAATATTCAATGCCATAGGTAGTTGTGGGCATGATAACCAGGAACATCAAGCGGCTAGGTGAGAAATATCAGCCATCGATGAGGATGAATATGGGATGGTATGCATTTGTGTGAATCCACAAGGGGAAAGACAATAAATAGGAATATTTGGCAACATAATCGGTGATAAAATCGTAATGGAGATTCACATCAATCAGAGGATGACACACATAGTGAACTTCACACAGTGACATTGGATGGCGACATAATGCTTCAAATGAAAAAAATATTACACCAGGTTCCTTCTTGTCATATTCGAAGCAGTGGGGAGATCGTCTCCAACACAAAATTAAAGCAAGAGATATTTTATAGTTATTCGATGGGGATGACACGGAAGTTCTATGTCAAATAGGGTAATTGTTCCAAGCCTACAGGAGGCATGATTTTCATTTGATTTATGTGAGCGTGCAAGTACTATTGATAATTTCATAGCAGATTTATGGTAAACGATGTTCATTCGATCGTGGAGGTCCTAAAACTTGGAAAGATACAAGGAATGGCATCGGGATTCATACAAAACAACTTGGACATATTTGGGATCGATGAGGTTATTGAAGTTTCATTAGTAAGAATATGCAATGGTATACACAAAAATAATTGCTCGTATATGTGTCATTAGGTGCAATGTTTGCAGCTATAGTGGAGTATGGGAAAAATACTAGAGAGTGTTGGCTAATTCATGTTCACTAGATAGTACAGAGATACTATTGCCCCATAGCATCAGGTGGGAGGTTAATGAGCAAAGGTACATCTATAATGGAAGATTCATGGCTGACATCATTAGGTATGTTAAAGGAGAAAATACATGGGCAATGACCGATGAGCATTGACAATGGTACATAGCAGTGGTATTGGACATGTCAAATATTACATGAAGAACCTTGACAAAAGGCTATCAATTTGGGGAGTACAGCATCAACAGAAGGATGTTTCTTTCAACCACTATTGGTTTTATGGGTAATTAAGTGTACGTTGTCTACACATCGCAAGCAATCATCTAACGGTGCATATATTTAAAGGGAAGATGTGAATCATACCAAGGAATAATTACCTTCTTCCATCTCGGACCGCGACCGAAGAGAATTTGCAATACACAATTATTAGATAAATGAGACTTTATGTCATATAGTGGTTGGGATAAAAAAAATCAAAGCTTAATGATTTTTTTGTTTAGTTGCTAAAACCCATGAGGAGGAAAGTGGATAAAACCATTCACGATTGCCAAAAAAGGTGTTACCTATATTGAAAAATCCAAGTAGCTAGTGAGAAACGCATAGCCATAATGGACAATGAAATAATAAATGCATGGAAAGAAAAGGAAACGAAAGAACATGCATACTATGGAAGCTAAACTAGAGAAAAGAAATGAAAGGTTGGAGAACAAAAAGGTAGATTGAAAATGTTAAAAAATCATGACAAAGAGGAAAGAAGGGCTATTTTTTTTCAGAAAATATGAGAAATGCTGATGGAATATTGTGAAAAAGAGGAATATTATTTTAGTGCAAACATTTTTCAGAAATTTGGACTTTGTTAGTAAAATAGGAGGAGAAAACTTTTTGCATGCTCAAATTTAATTTTTATCTTTTCCCTTTTCAGGTTTTGGACTTATATATGATGTTTGATGCATTTTAATGGTCACATTATGGAATGTTTGAAGTCTGAAATTTATTTTCTGTGTCCTTAGGAGCTAGCACTTAGTTTATTTGAATTGTGTAAATACGGGTTGGAATAGATTAGGTTGCATGCAAAATTTTCTCACATCTTCAGTTTTTTAGGATAGGGTACCATCAAACTGATAAAGTTTTACATATTTACGTTTTCAGCATTCAAGTTATTTCTAGATTTTTATTTTTATTTTTTAACTTTTTCATTTTGCAAATTTTTTAACTTTGAGGATTAAAATAAAAATTGAAAAAAAATGACAAAAATAAATACATGGCTGTGAAGAATGAGATTCAACCTTTAATTCGAAACAAATTTGATCTCATTCCGAAGTCATTTCGATTTTATAAAATTGTTGAAAATTATTGTTTTATGCAGATTTTTATAATTTTGAAATTTTATTTTTCACATTTTGGAGGTAAATCAGATTTTTAAACTTTGCATTTCCATTCATAAGCATAAGATGACCTTTCCTTTATGAAAAGTTCAATTTCATTAAAGGGGGTAATTTTTATGGCATTTCATTGGCCATCATTTAAGAGCAATAAATACCCTTCTCTTTATGAAAATTCTGATTTCATTAAAGAGAGGTAATTTATATATTACATCAAAGTTTATCGTTTTAAAGAATTAAATTATTTCTTCTTTATGAAAATTTTGATTTCATTAAAGATGGATAATTCATAATGACATTTTGGGACCATTATTTTAAAGCAATAAATTGGTGTCTCTTTATGAAAATTTAATTTAATAAAAGAGAAGCAATTTATTAATTATATTAAAGGCTATCTTTATCTTCATGATAGAAGCTACATTTAATGAATCTTTTCATCAATTGAAATCCACATTTAGAGATAATTTTTAATCTTCTACTTCATGCTTAAAGTGGATTTAATGCAATATAAAACTTGTTTAAAGTCCACTCAATAAAGAAAGATAAAATATACCTTAAAATATTTCAAGACAAAAGGAATTTAGGTTTTACATCGTGGTCATATGAGGGCTAATTCACATTTGATTTTCTTTAATTTTTATGAACAATCATTAGTATATCATGATAAAATAAACCAACACATGCCCCTTGTTAACAGTTACTTGCAATCACTAAGGTGTTCTTAGAACTTATTTGATATATCTTCATTGAGATTACTAATACACATGTGCAATGCTTATATAGAGGAACCTTGGAGAAGTTTTGATTTCTAATTTCTTTGCAAGAGAGGGTTTTGTGATCAAAATTCTAAGGTGAGTGTGGTTTTTGAATTGGGTAAAATTACCACTCAACTATTATTCTATGCGATAATCCTAAGCATTCATCTTATTTTTAGGCTTGCTCAAAAGAGGAATCATGGATCTAAATGTCCTTTACCTTAAAACTGGATCGAAAAACATGATTCTTATTTTTGTGGTCATTCTCATGGAAGGTTTGGATAACTTCTTTGCCCAAAAATCCTAAATTGTCTATGAAGCTTCCTGCTCCTTTTGCAAAATTGCTTGTACAGTATAACTCACAAGGAGAGGAGAAGAAGCGACAAGGTATACAATAGAAGAATCAATAGTTGATAGTGGCTGAGAAGAAGTAACTATAGTGGAATTTATGATCCTGGTGGAATATGTGGCCATTGTTGTTGTTGCAATTGGAAGACTCATGGAAACTAAAGCAAAACTCACATATGAGTGAGTGGATGTACTCAAAATAGTTTGCTTCTCAGATTATGGAGATGGTTGCAATGGCAGGGAGGGAACTATAGAAGAAGATAAAGGAGGAATCTCAAATGATGAAGATGGAATTTGAGGTGACCTTGGTGGAGATGGTTTGGTTTGCACCTCAATACTGACTAATTAAATAGGGGGTGAACTATAAAGGGGGGAAGGCACCTTAGTTTTAATATCTTGCTCAGAAAGGGAGGGAGAATTTCTTGGGGAATCTGAAGGAGGAGGAGGATGAGGAGAAGAGGGGTTAGAGACCATACCTTTTCCTACTGATATAGGGTGTTGTGGAGCTATGTCTATGTTTTTTTGCTTTGCTTGTTGTATCAATTCTTCCATAGCTGAAATAGTTGTTTTTTTAACAATTTCCTCTTTATCCAACTTCTATTTCTTGAAAATATCCTTCTCAGCTCTTTTCGGTGCCCTTTTGACCTTTCCCTTAAAAAATTGCATGGTTTCTTTCTCACTCTCTGTATCTCATTCAAAAAATCCTTCTTGTGTTGGTTCCTCCTATAATGATTGCTCAAAAATAGGATTTAATTCCACTGTGGCTATAGTGGTAAAACTCACAGGTGTGAACCTAAAGTTTTCATCTTTCTTATTCTAGTCTATTTCTATATATGAGGGTTGTCCATACAGGGCTAGGTTCTTGGGCCTACTTTTTGTCTTGATGAATGGTGTACTAATAGCCCTCTCATAAAAATAGTGCATATTACTCATCAACTATGCTCCTTTTGGAAATTTTTCTATTTGTTCAGTTTAAGGTTGAAAAGTCTTTAAAACTTCAGTAACAATCAATGGAGTATTAGGTTCCTCTTCTTGAACTTATTCTTCTAAAGGTGGGGATGGGAAATCAGACCTTATTTGTGACTTCTTATATATTAGCAGTATATTACTCTTGTCTTTGGACTTCCATGTTGTGACATTCTTATCATACTTATCAAAAAATTCATTATCAATTTTCAGTCCAATTTTGAATTTCCCTATACCAATATCGACTCTCATCCTCCACCAGTCTGATATATTAGCTTCATTTCATTTTTTACTTTCACTACCAATGATGGTAGAATCTTGTGACTAATCTTCATTCTTCTTTTCAATTTTTTTCTCAACTTATTTGATGGTAGATTCCTTCTATCGATGTTTTACATTATTGTCTAGATTAAAATCAATGATTTTCTTGTAAAAGTCTAACCATGGAGTAAGTTGATCCATCTTGGAAACATTCCACTCCAAAAGAGCATTTTATTTGTTATTTCTTACCTGTTCAAAATGAGGCCTAGGTCTTTTCTCAAATTTGTAGGCCTTTTCTCCATTCAGGGCTATGTTCCTCTTATAGAATACATCATCCGAATCATAACTCCATCTCTGAGAAATGTAAAATAGACCCAACCTATCCAGGTATTGGTCAATCTATTCACCCTGCTACTTCTTGGTAATAGTTATATCATCAACATTGTGGTAGATCAAAAAACACCTTCTTTTCCTTCTAGAACCATAGCTCAAATCTATAAATTTTTCTTGCCTCAAGTATTCAAAGGCAAATAGCCTGTCTGTGATAAAATGGGGCAATAGAAAAGGATTACCAATGAAGCCATACAATCTAATGATTATGCCTTCTTTTAGGAGGTACCAATATCCTTCCTCTACACCTTCTATTTTTAACAATTTCTTGGCTAGAGGTGGTAGCCTAGGGCATTCCCCATACATTATTTTCAATGCTAGCCCTTAAAATTCCAAGTTGGATCTATAGAAAGACTTAGTTCTTCTTAGATGATAAGTCCAATAATAAATAGGAATGGGGTCTCCCTAGTCATTCTTGTCCTTTACTAGAATCCATGGCATCATGTCCCTTACAACAACAAATAACATCCAAACTAGGCTTAAGTAATACCGAAAGGAAGGTGCATCAGATCTCCTTTTCATTCTCACTAGTTGCTCATGTATTCTCTAAGCAATAAAAGCTAGCCAGTCATAATAGATAACCTTAATGTCTTTCTATTATACATTTTATTCATACATTCTATCATTAGAAATGCAGTATGCAGTGGCTATTTGCCAATAATTCACCATTCTATCATAATCCAAACCCTCCACAAAGTCTAACATTGAATAGAGCTTCAGTTGTACAAACCGTTCAATGGGAATTGGGACCTAGGGCAATTCCTTCCTGGGTTTAGTGTCATTGAGTTCATTGTAGACCTATTTCTGAAGGATTCACCATTGTGAGCTCGCTTTTGCAAAGAATAGTACCTGTATTGGTCATTTTAAACTCTTTTGGCCTCACAAGTGGATCCGATCCTATGGCAAAAAATTTGTGATAGTCTATGGTAGTGATACTAAATAGGGTTTTACCCCTAGTGGTTTTTACTACTTTTGCCATTGGGTCATAAAATTTTATGATAGCTACTATCAACTCCGGACAAGGATGAACGGAATCACAAATAAAAGAAGATAATAAAGAGAGAACGGTAAATCTACCTTAAGTCGACAGAGCTGCTCCTTTCTTATATCTATTTTTTATTTTCCTCCTGAGCTTTGTTCTTTCTGTGAGTACCAGCTCAGTGTCTACCACAACTTCTACTTTGTTGATATAGTGTCCCACTACCCTTTTCACTGATGTTTCAACTTCTTGAGTGTCTTTGGAGGTCATTTTCGTAAGCAATTTTCAAATTCTTTCTCTGGAAATCACAAACAATACTAAATTATTGATATGCTCTTTTTTGCTTTGGTGAACACTATTTTTTGTCAAATGAAAGGATTTCTACATTTTGGCACTTATAAATTTCCCATGCAGGCGCACCCTTTGCCATTAATGCAGCCAGTGCATGAACTATCTGTTGGCACTCTTTTCAAAATAATTTCATTCCTTTTGGCAGCTTGGAGGTACAATTCTACTTTTTGATTGGCTAAAATTCAATCTTGCTCCATACCTTTATGGTGTAACTTGTCTGTTTCCAATTTTTGAGTTGGGGCAGCATGGGAAATAATTTCCACTCAAAATTACTCTATTACTTTGGCGGATTGAAACATTCTTTATTCGACTCAACAAGCAGTTATAATTTTGGTGGATTAGAAAGTTGTTATGGAGTGGTGCTATGCAAAATTTATTTTTTGCTCAAAATACCTCTAAATTCTAACGGATTAGAAACCCTTTTTCTTAGGATCCAAGGGATGTAGCACCAGGTTCTCTACTCCAATTGATGTTCAAGGGTCACCAGATGTGTTAGATACATGGAATGACAATTAATAACAATGGATGTGAAGAGCGGATGTGTAGTCTCTCCTTAGTCGGATAGCATTTTGTTGCTCCTCAAGGGTGCATGGATTTGCTCTCTAATCTAACAGGGCTTTGTTGCATAAAATCTGAAAATAATGGATCTCTTGCTCTTTGTGGGAGTCCATATGTAGACTTTACTTTCTTCCAGATCTCAACCTTGGCTTCCTAGAGAAGCTTCAATCCAAATCTCATGCGACTGATCATCCTATGTGGAATGTATCAGTCACAAACTGGTGTTGAAGGGGTAGTTAGGAGGAACTTAGGTAGTTCCTCACAAAAATCCACTCGTAAACAATGCAAGGTGTAGTTATATTGCATGATTTGGGCCTGTATTCATGGCTATACTATGCATGATGCTAGCTGCTAGTAGGTTTAGTGGCTAAGGTGTTGTCATTGTAGTCTTTAGTGGCCAGGTGTGGCAGTCGCTCTGCTTGATAATGGTCAAGCCTGGATGGGCTAGAACTGCCCATTTTGAGTGGTTAGGACAACTTCTTGCTCTTGGAGAGATCCAAGAGGATTCATATGGTCTAAAAATGTGTCCATATATGTAGTCTCCTAAACATGATGTATTTTAGGTGTCTACAGATACCCCTTTTTGGGATGCATTATGGGAAAACATAGCGCAGAGAAAAAATAGACCATCTAGGGTCACATTGTAGGTTACATGATGATCATTGATCTGATCAACATTGGATGCCCTAGTCATGCAAGAGGCGTGCATCCTATAATCATTGCTTCCAATAGGGTGGAAGGCTTAAATTTTTGGAAATTTGCATTTGTTCATCAAACGATCAGGTGGCTTTAGTAATACTATAGGTCCGAAAGGAGGAGAGCTACAAACCTAAATATTATGTTTGCTTTTTTCCCCAAAAAAGGGTAATATTATGATAGTTTTTTTGCAATTATTTGTAATATGAATGCAATTTGACATGATTGAGTGATATTTTGTTGAATTTGATTATGATTGTTGAAAATTTTTACTACCCCCTCAAGCAACAAGTCGATAATGGAAGGACAATTAATAAAGCGATGAGTCGCTTGACCAAGATGAATTATTTTGACCTCTTTAGAGGGTTAGTCTCTTGTTATAGGGTAGGTCCCATATAGGTGTGATTTCAACCCTTTTTGGTAATTTTACATATTTATCCCTTGGGGCGGTCCGACTGCAATGGCCTTCTTAGGGAATCAAGGTGATAGAAATTGTATTATAGCTTGCGTTCAATCACTATTTCTTATAGGAAAAATGAGATGGATCCTCACTCCCATGGGGTGATCCGACCGTCATGGCCTTCTTTGGGTTTGAAGTGAAGGAAACATATCAATTCTACCTTAACTATTTTTCCCCAAGTGGCCTTATGGTAATTTGCTCATCTTGCCGAATTGCATGGAGCGCTAGTCGCTGCAATCGCCAAGTGAATAGAGCAAATAACTGAATATGAGGCTCAATTTAGATTTTGTTGTTATTTAATTTTTTGTGTTAATTTGATTTTTATGATGTTTTAATATTTTGATATGTGTAATTTTTTTTTGTTTTTGTGCATATTTTGGTTGTTTGGGACCAATAGGTGTGCCTGATGGCCCATTTTGAGGCGCTTAGTGGTGAGAATTTGAGTAAATTTATTCTTGTTTATTGGTCATTGTCAGGTCCAGCAACCCCCAATTACTTCTTTGTGGCCACTATCAAGTCCAGTGGCCAGAAAGTGCGGGTCACTGATGCCAGTAGTGGCTGAGGCTTGAATTGAAAATTTAAAAGTAGATTTTAGGGTTTTACCCTTCATTATTTTCAGCTGTCAATTGCACTTTTAAACTTTGAGGTGAGAAAATGCAATTGTGATATGGAGTGCTACCATATTTGCTTTTTATTTGGATGATATGGGTGAGTAGGGGAGGCATCTACGAGTAGAGGATCCAGAGCTTCATGGGTACTCTACCAACCCTGACTTGCTTATTTAATTTGGTAAAATAAACCTAATTAATTAATAAGATAAATGAACCACACTAAACTTGTTGGAAACGAACCAAAACCATCAATAGGTCTAGGCTAGGTTTAGTTTTAGTGGGTCCAGGCTAGTTTTAGGTATTTTTGAATTTTTTTGTACTCTTTGGTACAAGGAGGAATATCATTGGCATGTTACCCACTGTTCGCTGCTGCTCAGAGTGGCCTACCTAGTTTGAGGTTGGTCGCTATCACCATTAGAGACTAGTTTAAAATCAAACGGTTAAATTTTTTACCATTGGAAATTGGTTGCTACCGGCTTTATTGGCCACTCTGTGGCCACTTATGTCACGAGTGGCCAAGAGGCATTTGACTTATTTTTCATATTTTTGAAATTTTGATGATTTAATTGATGATTTTTGCAATTTTGAAGTGTAGTTTTTGATTTTTTTTATGTTTAGGTGCATTCCATCATTGTTTTGATAGCTTAGGCTCATCTTATATTATCTTGCACCATTTTTGTTTTATGCATTTATTAGATTGTTAGTGCATTTTATTTAGGCATTTATTTTGCACTTCTAGATTTTGTTTGCACGGGCTCATGACCCAAAGTTGCTTGTTGATATTTTGTCTACCATGGATGCCATGGACTAGAATTGGCTTTATGCTCATGGCCTCTAGTATGTCACTAGGCTTTTGATAATCATGTCGAATCAGGCATATATTACTGCCCTGACCCATAGGTGGGACTCCAAGACTAACACATTCCACCTTCCTACCAGTGAGATGACCATTATGTTGGAGGACATGTACAGGATATTTTGGATCCCTTTTTATGGAGTGCCCATTGTATCTTCTCCCACAAATTCTAGTGACGCAGTCTTTACGAGGGTATTTTGAAGATATGCTACTTCTACTTTCCAAGATATTCGGTTTGGTAGGGTTTCTATGGCTCAATGGTATTGGGAGGATGTCTTATCATGGAGACATGTTGTCCTATTGATGGTGATTTGCAATATCCTATTGTTTGAATGCTCTGGAGCAAGGTTACCATGGAACCTCTTGGCTATGGTTCAATACTTGGTGGATAGCGTAGAGCCTATAATATATGCTTGGGGGAGCGCATCGTTGGTGCAGTGCTATGATGATATGTACCAAACTTAGTGCCATAGATGGGCTAGCATTACTTGCATCTTGCTCCTCCATATCTAGGGATTGGAGCACATCAAGGTGGACCATCTAGGATGTCTACCTATTGAGTTCACTAATATAGCAGAGGAGGCTTAGTGCTATGGGTCTAGATGGCCCTGATAGTACGAGTGTAAGAGTCAATGCCATGCGAGAGAGATATCTCATTACACTGTATCTCTGATTGGCTTGGAGACCCAAGACATCATATTGAGGCCTTACTATGAGTGCCCTACTTAAAGGAATTCAACTAGTTTCATAGCTCAAACTCGGTGCGACCAATGGGTTATCGGCCACAAGGATGGTTTTAGAGAGTTCTTCTATTATTCTAGGGTGTTCTGACAGTTCAAAATTTAGTAGGATGTACCCCTTGAGCCAGTTGTATAACACTGACTTGTCATAGATAATAACCTTCTACCACCTTGAGTTACAACAATTTAAGAGGAGGATGACCCTCCTACAGTTATTCGAGCATGGCTGATGTCGAGGTTACATAGGCGTATACTCATTGGTGGGTTACACAATTGTGGCAAGGTGGTGGCCACCTAGGGTGTTTTTTGGACGAGGTAGAGGCTGAGGATACTGATGGGCATCGACTATAGGCTTAGATCGAGGGCTGGGGATAGGTGGAGCAGCATGTGGAGGAGTAGTTTGCCCCTGATGATGAAGAGGAGTTAGCTCTTGAGGAGCAAGAGTCACCTCTTTGAGCTTAGCTACACTAGGTAGAGGCTGAGCTCCAGTGATATCAGATTCAATTATAGTAGTGTGATGCTACTATTATTGATCTTCAAATACATGTTACACATATCACTACCGAGCAATATGTTGCTCGAGGCCAGATTACATAGGGGCCTATGGGTTTGGATGCAGGGGCCAAGGTGAGATGGCTACAAGAAATCATCATGGAGAAAAAGTACTAGATGGTGTCATATGTTGCCTACATTGTTACTCTAAGGTCTCAGGTTTAGCTACTAGGTGCCACTTCCAAGGAGAGATCCACAATAGGGAGGTCATAGTGTAGCATGCGAACTACATCAGGGAAATCTTCATTTTGGCCTAGCTAGAGGACCAAGACCCATATAGAGAGGACTGCGAGGTCTAGCTCCCATCGTTTGCACAAGGACAAATCCAAGACCAGATGTGAGGTAGGGGGTGCAGGCCCAAGTTGATGGGCTTATTGTACTGGTTTCATTTTTGAGTGTAAGGTTGGGTGACCTACACAGTTGTAGCCTTATGGTGATTTTGTACCTACATGTACTTATTTGAAACACATTTATATGATATCTAGACTTTGAGACTCATTATGTGTATCTTTTATGATTATGTTTTTATGTTTATGTGATGCAGTATCATGATATTATGTGACATGATGTGATTGAAGAATTGTACCAAGCAATATGATCTTCTCATTAATCTTCAGATATAGAAACATACATGCGGTTACAAACTGTTCTAACCACTTAGGTGGTTAGAAACCAGAATTGGAGAGCACCTACGAGCGCTTCTTTTAACATGCCAAGAATGGAATACCAATTTATGCTAACATCCCCCCTTATTACATTATTGGAAAATCCCAATTGTATTCCGAAACTTTTCATATTTGATGCGTCCAAGTGCTTTGGTAAAGATATCTGCAACTTGAGCATCAGTAGGAATGTAGTGAAGTTGTATATGGTGCTTTGGAACTTCATCTCGTATAAAATGACATCTGGTATCAACATGTTTGGTATGTTCATGAAAATTTGGATTTTTTACAAGATTCAAAACACCTTGGTTGTCGCAAAACAAATGAAGAGGAAGATTCTTTGGAAGGCCCATGTTTGTAAGAATGCGACTTAACCACATGATCTCACAGACTGCTTCACTGGCTGCACGATATTCTACTTCTGTAGAAGATAGAGCAACCACATGCTGCTTCTTACTGTGCCATGAGATAGGTCTAGATCCTAGATGGAAAACATACCCGGAGGTGGATTTATGATCATCAAGGGATCCAGCAAAATCTAAGTCTGTGTATCCCAGTAAGAAGAATTTATTATTTTGTCTATACTCCAGACCATAATTTGTAGTACCATGAACATAATGAAGAACTATTTTTGCTACTTTCCAGTGACTCACTTTAGGCTCTTGCATGAACCTTGAAAGATATCCTATAGCAAAACTGAGATCTGGTCTGATATTTGTCAGATATAGGAGACTCCCAATCAACTGGCGATAGAGAGTACCATCTACCTGAGGTGACTCATCATATCGAGATAACTTAAGTCCTTGCTCCATTGGAGTTGCTTTTGACTTACAATTAGTCATCCGATATTTTTCTACTAAATTCTTGGCATATTTCTTCTATGTTACTCTAATATGAAACTTTTTTTGAGTAACTTCTAAACCAAGACAATAGTGTAGAAGTCCTAGATCTGTCATATCAAAAGATTGCTTTAAATAATCCTTTACTAAATCAATCATTTTTTCTGAGCTTCCTGTGATGATCAGATCGTCAACATAAAGTACAAGAATCACTATATCAGAACCATTTTTCTTAATATAGAGATTTGCATCTAAAGGACTTCTAATAAAACCATGCTGCACAAGGTGACTGTCTATCTTGATATACCATGCTCGAGGGGCTTGTTTTAAACCATACAGAGATTTGATCAACTTGCACACTTTTTGTTCTTGCCCCTCAACCTCATATCCTTCTGGTTGAGTCATGTATACTTCTTGTAAGTCACCATTTAAGAAGGCACTTTTAACATCCATCTGATGTAATTTCCACCCAAACTGAGCTCCCATGGCACAAAGTACTCTAATGGTAGTCATTTTTGCAGTAGGGGCAAAAGTCTCTTCATAATCTATGCCTTCTTTCTGAGCATATCCCTTTGCAACAAGTCGGGCTTTATGCTTATCAATAGATCCATTTGCCTTATACTTCACTTTGAATACCCATTTGCAGCCGATGGGTTTCTTTCCTGTTGGCAGATTGACTAGTTTCCAAGTATTATTTTTGAGAAGAGAGTTATGTTCTACATCCATAGCCTGTTTCCACTATGGTTGAGTAAGGGCAGATTTAACCATTGTGGGTTCATTTGTATTTAATGTAGACATATAAATTTTTTCTTCATCCTCATCTTCTTCCCTGTCATATTTGGTACTCACTGACAAATCATCAAAGTGTTGACAAAGTTCATCAACCTCTGAAGTAGATGCTTCTGCTCTCTTCTATTGTGTCATACTACGAGTACATGGCCTATCAAGAGATAGATCTAGAAAGGAGTTCAACTTAGCATCTCTCAAAGTGCTAGTATACCATTTTGGAACTTTTTGTTTTGACTTTGGAACTTGAACCTCCTTTTTAGGTTTTGCTTCATCTATGTATACAGTTTTGGATGTGTCTTTTGATGTAGGAGCTTCATCAAATACAACATCTCTACTCACATGTGTTTTCTTGGTCTTAGGATCAATCAATCGATAACCTTTTGAGTACTCATCATAGCCAAGAAAAATACACGGCAAGGTTTTCTCATCCAGCTTCCTTCTTTTCTGTTTTGGAATGTGCATGAATGCTTTACACCCAAACACCTTCAGATGAGAAATGGAAGGTTTCTTATCACTCCATGCTTCTTGTGGAGTCTTCCCTTGTAGAGCACGAGTGGGTGCTCTATTTAAGAGGTATGACACTGTGTTTACTGCTTTTGCCCAATATTGATCCTCAAGATGTGCTCCTTTTAGCATACATCGAACCATTTCCATAATGGAACGATTTCTTCTTTCTGCAACTCCATTCTGCTGAGGTGTATAGGCTATAGTCAGTTGTCTTTTGATCCCATGTTCTTTAAGGAACTCTAAAAAATATTCAGAGGTGTATTCCCCCCCTCGATCTGAGCGGAGGGTTGTTATCAAATATCCCGATTCCTTCTCAACAAGCTTCTTGAACTATTGGAAAGTGTGAAGTGCTTCTGATTTCAACTGAAGAAATAAAACCCACATCTTTCGTGAGTAATCATCAACGAATTGAGAAACAATGGTGAAATTGTTCTATTGATCAACAATGCATTACATAGTTTTATAGTTCTTGAAAGAACTAAAAATAGACATGGTGGTTGATAGAAATCCTCTTAAACTTATTACAACAAACTAACTTAAAGATAGCTCTTATCCTAAAAACATGCTAATCTTGGACTATGGTCAAACATTAATTAACCAAGCCAAAACCTCAATGTATGCTAATCAAATTAACTAGAAATATGTAAATCAAAACATTAAACTAAAACTAAATACTAGGACTTAATACTTAGGACTAAGGAGGCAATGTTGAAAATATTCCAACATTCTCCCCTTTGATGCTAAAGATACTCATGCAAGAGTTCTTTAAGCATCACAGAGTTGGAAGAAAATTTTTCTCTTACGTTTCCTCCAATCTTGAATCAAGAAATCAGAATTTACAAAATACTTATGGTGGCACTCCTTCCACTCTTTATGTGGGATTTCCTGCAAATGCTTGAGTGCCTTATTTTGTTGATTAGCTCCCCCTTCAACAAAAGTATCTCCTCTTGTGGTTTTCAACAACCACTCTCTTACATCTTTATCATTATGGTCTTTAAACCATGCTCTCACATTTTGATATTCTTTTACATCTTCAACACTAAACAATACTCCACATGAGTATTTACAATTAATCATCTCACATAGATGATTATACCATACAACTCTTTCACATATTTTCACACAAAAAATCACAACAAATATGGCCATATAATGACCAACTACATATGCAACATAAAGTTGCTCCTCACACAAATATTCTCTCACAACAATGACTTTACAAGAATCCTTCTTCCAAGGAATTTTGAACACATCATTTTGATCCATGTGATCCAAGTTCTCCATCACTGTCTTCTCTCCAAGAAGACTCTTCATAAAAGTTGTCTCAATGAGACAGTCACCTTTCTTTTCATTCCTGCTCACAAAAAACAAATCATTAATCATAAAAACATTACCTTTAGTATGAGTAGATTTGGTGCTTCCCATAAATATATTTTGTAGCAGTTCTCCTTCATTGTATGGTGCTTCAAGATCAACCATCAACTCTTCACTAATAGTTCTCCTACTTTGTTCAATCCAATTTGGTGTGTTGAAACACCATTCATTCAAGCAATCATACATAGTTACCTTTTCAAGACAACTCTCTTTCTGCAATGTAGTCACTCCAAGTGAGTGATCTTCATCCATGAGTGATGTTTCCTTTGCCATTACGATAAGAAAATCAGCAATCTCATTTCCATTTTCTGTTTCTATCTCATTTTTCACATTCTTCTCCCCCTTTAGAGGAAGTCTAACAATTTTATCTTCTCCTTGTAGGAGATCTTCATTTTCTCTGTCAAGAGAGCATACATCCATTCCAAGTGAATGGTCTTCAAGACAATGGTCTTCCATAAAAATTGCTTCTCCATCAACATGCCAACAATTTTGGTTGATCTTATTATCATCTTTATTCTCTCCCATGAGAATTTTAGGTGCATTATCCATAATACAATATTCATTTATCTCCTCCATGAGATATTTTTTATCACTTTTTCTTCTATCAACAACAAATCCTCTTCTTCCTCCTCGTCCTCTTGAGGAATACACACCTCTTCTTATATTTTGATCACAAAATTCAGAAACATATGCTTCCTCCATGAAGCATTCTTCATCTTGTTGGTTTTCTACATACATGCCTTCCTCTACAAGAAATAATTCTCCATTACAAAGCATGGCTTCATATGAGTCTTTACAAGACTCTTCAAAAACTCCTTCAAAAGGATCTAATTCAGAAACTACTTCAAGGAAGCAAGGCTCCTCCTTGCTTAAACAATCTTCATGATTGTCACTCATGGCTTTATGGGTATCCTCATCAAACCCATAAGCATCCTTTAACACTTGCCATGCCATTGTAGCTGATCTACAATTGGCTATGAGAGGAAAAACATTCTTTTCCATTCCTCTCCTCAAATCCATAAGAGCTAAGCAATTTGCATATTGCTGCTCCTTCTTCTCTTTTCTCTCCTCACCTTGTAGCTTATTCCAAGAGGGTTCCTCATAGCCTTCTTGAAATATATCCCATAAGTCTTGAGCCTTCAAGAAGGTCTTCATCATTATGCTCCAAATAGCATAATTATCTCCATTGAATTTGGGTACTTCCAATTCTTTATACATGGTGGCCATTCTGCAATCCACCATTCATCAATCTTCCACCTAGCTCTCAGCCACTCCCTTCCTGTAGACTTCTGATATACTTATCTGAAAATCCACTAAATTTTAGATCCAAATTCACACAAATGAGAAATATGTGATCAATTTACTTTTGCCCTTTCTAGATCTTAGAGTGTTTTTGAGACAACCTCAATGTTATTCACATAAATCAATCCATACAACTCCAAAATTTCTAAAAATTAAACTCTGTATTCTTGAGACGATAATATGAAAACCCTCTAAATTTCAGAAGAAAAACCACAAAGGTGAAAAATATGTGATCATTTACTTTTTCCCTTTTTATCACAATTCCGGATCTAGGATTGTTGAAGGAAAAATAAATATTCACATAAATCAATAAATACAGATCCCAATGATCTGAAATTTTTTCTGAATTATGATTTTATCGAAATAATATTTCTCCCAAAATTTGAGAAGCAAATACCCTATATTCCACCTTATACAACCATTTTATTGAAAAACTAAAAATGCTAATAAAATCAGCAAATTAGCTCCAAATAACCTGAAATTTTTACTGCATCCTCTTGATACAATTACCTAACAACACTCAAAATTTCATTATCAAATACCTCAGGATTCATGAGATATTAATGATCTACTTGAGCTCTTCCTTGCAAATCTGCTGAGTGCTGGCCACTTGAGTTTCTTTGACAAAGTGTGTGCTTTAGATCTCTTCACACCACTCTCTACAGGTTTTGATCCATTTGAGCAAACCTGCTCTGATACCAAATGAGAAACAATGGTGAAATTGTTCTATTGATCAACAATGCATTACATAGTTTTATAGTTCTTGAAAGAACTAAAAATAGACATGGTGGTTGATAGAAATCCTCTTAAACTTATTACAACAAACTAACTTAAAGATAGCTCTTATCCTAACAACATGCTAATCTTGGACTATGGTCAAACATTAATTAACCAAGCCAAAACCTCAATGTATGCTAATCAAATTAACTAGAAATATGTAAATCAAAACATTAAACTAAAACTAAATACTAGGACTTAATACTTAGGACTAAGGAGGCAATGTTGAAAATATTCCAACACGAATAGTTGAAAATACTTTTTCCTGCCATAGCTGGTTGGCATAGGACCACACAGATCGGTATGTACCAGCTCTAAAGGTTTTGCATCTCGAGACGAGCTTGCTTCAAAATGCACTCGATGTTGCTTCCCTGCTAAGCAATCCGAGCAAACTGGTAAGATAGATGAGAGGGGTGGAAGACCTTTCACCATCTCATATTTGTGTAATTCAAGCAAGTATCCAGAACGGAGATGCCCATAACACCGATGCCAGAGAGAGGTAGCCTCTTTTGTAGTTGCAACCAAAGCAACATGGGAAGTGGAAATAGCATCGAGGATAAACAAGCCATGTTTGTAAGACCCAGTTGCTACATTTTTACCGCCGTGTGTGATAAAACATCTTTTCTGGCCATTGACAACTCGAAACACAACTTCCATGTTTCTATCCAACATTTGTGTGACTGAAAGTAGATTATTGGCTAATCCTGGAACATAGAGGACCTTTTCAATTTGACAATTACCATCAGGAAGAGACAGAGAAATATCCCCTTCTCCTTTTACTTGATAGACCTGATTGTCAGCAATTGTGACTGGTTTACCCTCTTTTTCAACAAACGTATCAAACCAAGATTTATCCCCAGTCATGTGTTTGCTTGCTCCTGAATCAATATACCATACATCATCTATCTGGAAAGACGATGTATGAGTCATGAGTACCTTATGTGCTCTTTCAGAGTCAGAGTCTGAATCGGACCCAGGAGAATGTGAGTCTGAGTTGGATTCAGCATAAGCAACATGGCCTTTAGACTGCTTATGCTTATAGTATTTTTTCTTGTGCTTGCCCTTCTTTTGGGAACCTCTTTCATTTTGTTGCTTGTTTTTGAACCAACATCTGTTGGTGTCATGGTTATTCATATCACAAATTTTGCAATATTTTGTATCTTTTTGCTGAGATTGCTTTCCTTTTCCTTTGGAGGAACCACCTCCTTTTTGAAACTGCCCTTGTTGTTTACCACTCTGTTGTGTGGAGAGAGCATTATCTGGCATGTCATATTTCTGGACCTGAGTTGCCTCCTCAGTCTGAAGCAAGTTTACCAGTTCCACAAATGAGACTTGTCTTCCAAAAACATTGAGAGAGGTGATCAACATCTTATAGGAACTTGGTAATGCTCTCAAGATAACAGAATTCAAGATATCATCATCCATAGGTTTTCCCATAGCATTCAATTTTGCTTTCAAATCTGCCACTCTACATAGGAATATGTCAACTGTTTCTCCAGAACTCATACTGAGATTATGTAGTTGAGTTTGAAGATGGAGAATAGTGGATTGATTTTTCCCTTCATATACTGTGAGCAAAGCATCCCAAGCTATCTTACTAGTTTTTGCATCACAAATATGAGGCTGCACCTCATCTGTGGTAGCAAGTAAGATAAATACAAGACTCTTCTGGTCTTTCTTATCCCAATCATCTTGATCTGTTCTTATTGTTTGAGGACGTTTTTCAGTGCCATTCACTACATTCCATAAATCTTCCAACTGAAGTATGGCTTTCATTTTTGTCTTCCATGGAACAAAATTAGGACCTTTCAACAATTGGGAATCTGAGAGATATTTATGAATTGTGGCCATTATGAAGGTTCCTTATATCACCAATTGGTCTCCCTTTCTTTATACCTGCTAGATCATTATATTGTAACCATTCAATATACACCCGCCCTTACATGAGAGAAACTATAGGTATATAGGAACAAGATACTACTCAATATGTACTCGCCCTTACGAGAGGGAGACTATAAGTACATATGAGAAGCACAATATATTGACCATAGGTGATACTGAAAGGGCATCGTGTTGTTAATGACACCTACCATAGAAAGTTTTATTCCGCATGCATGGGGCGTAACTTCCCCTAAACACTTTGGAAAAAAGAGCTTTCGTCAGGATTTACGCCTAACAACAATCACGATGTGGGTATGAAATGAGAAATAAAAAACATGGTTTGCCTTATTTCTCCCCGACGATTTATAGAGAACAATATTAGACGTCGTTGTTGCAGCTATATTAGGTGACGAATACAGTAGTCCAAAGCACGATAGCATTACCTGTAAGTGTGGACCAGAGGTATCTCAAATACCGAACGCTGTTGTGCAATAAATTGAACAAATAGGGTATAAATTTGGGGTCTTATATTTGTAATTTATGATTGATAATGCAAGAAAACAAAATATTTAAATGCAAAAAATAACAATCATAAATGCCCACAAATTTTTAGCACCTATTTTACTCTAGCAAAATTCTGTCTGCCAAATAGCTTGATTTCCCCCCTTTGTCTGACAATTTTGTAAGGAAAAAAATGGATTTCCCCCCTTTCAAGTTGCAAAGAGAACAAGAAATTTGTTGCAAAAAATACCTTAAAGCTTCCTCCAAAGTATGCAGCCGTCAATGAGAAACAGCCGTCAATGTATGCAGCTATCAAAAACAAAATGACAGGCGTCAACTAGAATCTACCGCCGTCACTGTGTCATTCGGGGAATCAAAAAATCAAAGCCCGCCATCACTGGGACACGCTGGGCATCAACCACATGTTCCACCATCACCGAAACATGAAATGCGTCAAATTAACAAGTATGGGTGTCAAAAATTCCCCGCAGGGATTGGAACTGGAGACCTTCCGCCAAACAAGAAACAATCTTACCGCCTGAGCCAGAGAGCCCGACGGGAAAGAACTTGCACGCTGGTGATATTGAAAATGTGAGGGCGATGGATTTAGGGAAAAAAAATATATCCCACATGGTCTGTGCGACCGATGTGGGGGGGCTTAAAAATTCCGAAAGCCACTAAAGCTTTCGGTTGCCTTCGGGCAACCACCCCGTCCCCGTACTTTTGCCTCCCTCCCACCAAACCATCCATGAGCCACTTGCTTCTGCTACGTTGTCCGTCGGTGTTTGTCGCGCTTCTATTGTCCCAGTCGGTGTCTGGTGTCTGTCGCACTTCTGTTGTGGTGTCTGTCGCGCTTCTGTTGTCCCAGTCGGTGTCTGGTGTCTGTCGCGCTTCTGTTGTGGTCTGTCGCCCTTGGTCCGTCAGGGTCGTGTCTCCTGTCTTCGGTTGCTTGGTCCGCGTGTCTCCTGTCTTTGGTCTGCTCCTGTCCGCAGCTCTGATGCCATGAAGAATTGTACCAAGCAATATGATCTTCTCATTAATCTTTAGATATAGAAACATACATGCGGTTACAAACTATTCTAACCACTTAGGTGGTTAGAAACCAGAATTGGAGAGTGCCTACGAGTGCTTCTTTTAACATGCCAAGAATGGAATATGAATTTATGCTAACAGTGATGTGATGCTTTAGATGTTATGATGTGGATGTGTAGGTGGACTACTTTATGATTTTATGCTACATGGTGTGGATGCTTAGATGGCATGATCTAGATGTGTAGATGCATTGTGATGATGGATGCATATATGGATGCAATGCTTATTGTTAAATGCATGTTTAATTTTGGTGTATTGTATGCATCTAACTTATGTTGTTATGATATGGTAAATGAAATGTGTTATGCATTATGTTGATGATCTAATGTGAATGAACCTGTATGCTTTAATCACTTAAAACATATGATATGATGTGACATGGGTTTTGACAATCTAATGGATGACACCATAGAATGTATAAAAATCATGAATAAAAAATAACTCTTAAAATAAGAATTAATCATTTAAACATCCAAATGTGAGATGATATGATGTGATATGTATGTACTTTCTTGATTAGCTTCTGTAAATTAAAATATATGCACAAAATAGTCAATGGTCGTCTAAATATCATTATTGACACTCATCCTATCTATCCTATTTCATGGACACCCTTTAATGAACAAAAATTCCTAAATAAAGTTTATGATGCGAGTAATGATATGAATTATTTGTATGAGGTGATTTTTGAGGTTTACCTTGAGACTCAAACACCCTATTTTCTCCATAAAAAGTTGTATACCGATCATACAAAGCTCTCAGAAGGATAAAGTTGTTCTGAAGACCTAGATATTCATTGTCCCTATGTGTGCAAATGAATATATTAGATAAAACATAAGCATACCCAAGTTCCAGGAGGGATTCATTCAGCCCATTGTTGTATTGGAGATCCTCAAATATTTATCTTGATCCTAAGTTGGACTTAGTTGGATTAGACCACTAGGTGGTACAGGACACCTAAATCTAGCTCTTCCACATGCAAAAATTGGTCTATACAAAAGCAATATGCTAATGTGACAAACATATCATCGTGCGTAAGGATACCTTACGTCTCGTTCATGCTAATAATTCCAAGGATTCAAGTTCAATACTCCCTTATTTTCTTCATATTTATTTGGGATACTTGCTCATGCTTGAGTGATGAAAATAACTGTTTATTTTGAATTTTGTTTTTATTTTGAGCAAGGGATTTATGTAGTGATGATAATCACTGTTTATTTTGCTTTTGAATTTTTCTTTGTTTAATATTTTTGCTTGTTTTGATTAAATCAAGGGATTTCTTTGGGTAGGGGTGAACTTTTCCTTTTGCTAATTCTTAGCATTTCGAAACCGGTCGCACAAGGGGATGAGCAAGATAAAATTTTCACCTTAGGATACCTAATACCACTTCATAGTGTTCATATTTTCCTTGTTCCAACTAGGATCTTAGTGTTTTTATTAGTGATAGGATTTTGAAATATGCTAGGTGCTATAAAAACTAAACCTCACCTATTAGAAGCTAAGATAACTTTCTACAAAGCTTCATAAAACCACTAGGTATGGCTGAGTGATCGGAGAACCCTAGTACATTGTTCATAACAATAGGAGGGTTTGTGTTGAAAAAAATAGTTAAACACATGCGTGATGGATGATGATGGATTTTGAAGATGCATTATTGATGTACAAACATGGTGTCATTTGTAAGATTGTGGACACAACCCACTAAATGCAAATGCAATGGATGTGAATGCCTAATGCAATGCGACTATACGAATACAAGTGCAAATGCAAATGTTTATAATTTTTACTCTTTCAATTGTTTTTTAGTTTTGATTATTATAAATTTTTTGAACTTTTTTATTTTAAATTGTTTATGTTCTTTTGTGTTTGCTTTTGACCAAAATGCTTATGGTGCCTTTGGAGCTTTTTTGGGAGTTGACTAAAGGGCTTTAAGATGTCTTTGGAGATTTTTGTGATGTGGCCAAAGGGCTTTAATATGCCTTTGGGGCTTTTTTTAATGTGACCCAAGGGCTCTAAGATGCCTTTGGGGCTTTTTGTGATTTGATCAAAGGGCTTATGATGCCTTTGGAGCTTTTTTATTTGTTTGAAATTTTTGAAATTTATTTGAATATTTTTTATATTTTGTTGATGTATGTGTGAAACACCTTTAGATGAATGATGTTGAGAGGCTCTAGCTCCTCAACACCCTCTATCATTATCATGTGATATGCTCCAAGCCCAATCTTCTCAAATATGTATAGGGATCTATCCAATTGGCCATAAATTTATCTCGCAGATGCGATGGAGGATTTGAGTTCTATTAGTTTTCTTTAAGCACAAGATCCCCAACTTTAATGTCTCTTAGATGGATTTTATTGTTATAAGCTTATGTTAGACGATCCTGGTAAACACGAAGATTCTCAAGAGAATTGATGCACCATTCATCAAAGAGGGTCAATTAATCCAAGCGAGCTTGTCACACCATGTCATCATTGATGAACTCTTTTAATGTGATGTGCAATATCAAAATTTTCAACTCTAATGGCATAATGGCCTCAGTACCATATACAAGCAAAAATAGTGTTGCCCCAATGGGTGTCCGTATGTTATTCCTATAAGACCATAATGCTAGGGGTAATTGCAAATTCCAGTCCTTATGATTTTAAGATGGCTACTATTATCTTGTTTGAGGCCTATACTTACCCATTTGGCTGTAGATAGTATGGTGTCACAAAACTATGTTGAATGTTGTATTTGGTCATTAAAGCTTCTACATTTTTGTTTTTTAATTATGGACCATTATCCGATATTATATTGAAGGGTACCCCAAAATAATAGATGATGTTGTGAAGTATGAACTTCGCAATTCAAAGTTCTATTATCGAGGTTAAGGGGACCACGTCCACCTATTTGGTGAAGTACATAGTGGCTGTTAAGATAAATGTATGTAAACCCAAATACAGGGGATAAATATTTTTGATTAGATTGAAACACCACTAATAAAATGGCCAAGCCACCTGAATGGGCTATAATTCTTGATATGGCAAGTGCATCAAATTTTCATGCTATTGACATTTAACACATTTCTTGATATACTCGCAGTAATCCTTCTTCATGGTTGGCCATTAATAACCCATTCAAAGGATGTGCTTGAAAATGGCCATGTCGCTGAAGTGGCCACCACATGTACCATCGTGAGATTGTGAAATTGCCCAAGTTTATTCTTAGGGCTCTAAACAATGGAGGATTCCATCGTAGCTTCAATGATACAATATGCCTCCTAGCAAGAGATATCTTGTTGTTTTTCTTGAATGCTTATATTTTGGTATGTGATAGTCCCTATGGTACAATTCCAAGCCTCAGGAAATTTTGTAATTGGGATAGCCAATCCTAATAAACTACAACATCAACAGATAAGATGACTTGTTCCTCCTACTATTTGATTTGCACAAATGTAGACTAAGAAATAACCTTGTGGTGAATGGTGATACCATTCTTTGTAGGAGCCTAAAATATCAAGGAGCCCCAAGGTACCTTCTTTAGGAAGTCTTTGGCTTTACATAACCAGTTATTGTCTAGCTCTATATAAATCATGTTGATTGATTCCTTGTTATCAAAAGCCTCACGCTGCATCATTGAGTGTGAGAACATTTTTATATGAATGGTAGTGAAATCAACAGATGGATTCTGAGGTATCAAGGATCCTAGAGATTCCATGGTGTCTACAAATTTATTTGATGAACGATGGATTGCCTCGATGTCATACCACTCCAATTTGGTTAGATAGGTGTCAAAAAGTTCCTTGTAAGCTTTCAGGATTGGATATCATCATTGAAATAGTCTCTTAACTTGGTTTACTATAAGGAGGGAGTCACCGAAGATATTTAGCCTTTTGATTCTCATGGCGATGGTTGTTTGGATACCTAGGATTAGGGCCTCGTATTTGGTATTGTTATTAGTGCAATGGAAGTATAGCTTGAATGAAAAGGACATTGGAGCACCTTGTAGCATGAAAAATATAATCCTTGCATTGCATCCTTGCTCACACTTAGAACCATAGAAGAACAAATTTGTGTCAACTTTATTTTTTTATTCTTCAGGTTTGGGTGTTTCTAATAATGCAAATACAACATCATCAGGAAGTTCTATGGTGAGGGGCCTATTTTTTTGAAGAGGCACCTTAGCCAGCTGATTAGCTATGACTTATACCTTGATAGACTTTTGGCTTATGAATTCCAAATAAAATTCTATCAATAGCATGATCCACTTTGCAGTATACATATTACGATATGTCTTGCTCATCATATACTACAAATAATTTTGCTTGGATATTACATATGTCATATGGCTCAGCATGTAGAGGTGTAATTTCTTTGTTGTGAAGACCACTTCTAAGCACAACTTCTCTATGTAAGCATATCCTATCTCATAGCTTACCAAGGTGTGGTTGATGTAATATATCGCTTGTTCTTTATCTTACAAATTCTTTTGATCCAACATGGTGCCCAAATAAAAATCAGTAGCTGATATATATAACAGGAATGGTATGTATAGCCTTGGTGGAGCTAGAACTGGTGATGTTGCTAGGTACTCTTTGATTTTAGAAAAGGCTTACTAACATTCTTTGTCCCACTGGAATTGGATCCCCTGATGTAGTAGTCGATTCATAGGTTGACATTTATTCGATATTTGTGCAATAAATCACTTTATGGATGCTACTTTTCCCTGTAAGCTTCTTAGCCCTTTGATGTTTATGGGTAGGGACATTTCCAGGATAGCCTTTACCTTTGTTGGGTCTACCTCGATGCCTCATTTAGAAATGATGAATCCTAATATTTTTCAATAAGTTACACCAAAGACACATTTCTTGGGGTTCAACCTGACATTGTGGTCAATCAGGTGATCGAAGAACTTTCTAAGGGTCTCAACATGCTCTTATTATAGCAATGACTTAGCCAGTAAGTCATCGATATAGTCTTCTAGTATCTTGTGCATGTAGTCATGGAAAATGTATGTCATAGCCCACTGATATGTGGCACTCGTATTTTTAAGACCGAATGGCATCACTTTGTAATAGAATGTCCCCCATGGAGTGGTGAACATGGTTTTATGTTGGTCTTCAAGTTTAATATGAATCTAATTGTAACTAGAAAAACTATCCATTAGGAAGAGCATATCATGACCTGCAGTTGCATCTACAAGAGCATATATATTGGGCAACGGGAATGAATCCTTCGGGGTTGCCTTATTGAGATCCTTGAAATTCATGCAAATGTAGACTCTTCCATTAGGTTTTCCTACAAGCACCATGTTTGATACCCACTCTCGATAAACGATGGGAACAATAAAGACTACATTCAATAGTTTTTGCAACTCATTTTTAACCATAAAAGCGATGGTTGGATGTATATTTATAAGCTTCTTATTGATTGTCTTCTTCGAAGGGTCTAGCGAAAGTTTGTGGACAACCAACTTTGGCTCGAGCCTTGGCATATTTTTGTAGGTCCAAGAAATGAGATTTGGTCTCTATTTTAATAGAGGAATTATGATGTCTTGTTCTTATATAGATTTGGTCTCTATTTTAATAGAGGAATTATGATGTCTTGTTCTTATATAGATAATATTTCTTTGAACATGACTTTCTTTGGTTGAGAAGGATCATCATTTATGTCCACCTCGAAACTCTCCTCTATTGCCATATGTGACCCCTCCTCAAGTTGGTGAGGAGTGGGGATTAAATGAATGTCATCTGCTAGATTTATAGTTCCCACTATCTCAGCTCAAGACCAGCGTGATAGAAATCATGTGCACAACCTGGTGCAAAATGGAATAGTTGTGATATCTCTTCATTAGGGAAGAAATATCCAGGCTCTAGGGGTGAATCAGCATGATCCCAATCAATAGTGTCTAAATTAAGACACAATGGTTTTGAAGGATCTATTGGGTTATGGAGTGGAGTGGTCAAATCAATGGAGATCATGTTTATGGATGGAATGAAATCTCTAGGACCATGCGGGTGAAGCTCTACATCCTAGGTGTACCCTCCATACTCGTGATGAGGCTCTAGGGGTATAGGGATCTCAAGATCTGGTCTATGGATAGATGAGATGATGGGATCATTAGGCAACATATGCTCTCTAAATGTTGGTGGGTCTAGGAAGACCATGCAATAGATGACATCTGGATCAGGGGGTCTTCCCAAGAAGTGCAAATCAGGATCTATAGTGTGAAGCATTACTTCTCTCTCAACAAGTATTACAATTGGACATAAGTGACGAGGCCCAAGATAAGCCATATTGGTCTCATCCTCAAAGTCGTCATTGCTTATGAAGAAACCATTGGTATTTGTTTTTGGCCCTAGTATGGGGTGGTGACTTACCTACTGATGCCTCAAATAGGCCATATCAGTCTCATATTCATAGTCATTATCACTTATGAAGAATCCATTGGAGTTTGTCTTCGACCCAACGATGTGGCTCGCATGTCTAGGCCATAGGTAGGCCATCTTTGTTGAGTCTTCTGACTCATAGCCACTCTCATATGACATGTATCCACCCTCATCCAAGATGTATCCACTCTCTGTGTGGCCTATCCAAGCAAGGTTTTGCACATACTAAGGCCCATGGTAGGCTAGGCTAGCTTCATATTCATTCTTGCTTGGGACATAATCATACTCCTCTCATTCATATTTGTGCATTGGCTCTTCCTCCCATAATAAGGCTCTTGATGGGGGCACTTCAAGAGATGATTCAAGGTTATACTTATCAGGTGGTATGATATTGACCATTGACACCCATCCACCACCAAAGTAGTTTCTTCTAGGGGTTGATAGAGATTCGAGTCAATGTCCTTTGCTAATCTAATGCTTAGCCTATCTAGGGTTTCTTCCAAAGAATCATCACGACTCTGTGTTTGATAGCCTAAACCACACCTATCAATAGGTATTTGGTACTATGTCTAAAATGGCAGTCGGCACCCTTTCTCATACAAGACTAGGTCATAGCCATGCCAATGACATTGCTCAAAGTACTTCAAAGAAAACTCGAGATTTGACAAGTAATAAAAATTCATGGTGAATGGCTCATACTCATCCCTTTCAAGATCAGGAGCAATATGGGCATAATATAAACCAATATATATAAATTCTATTTGATTAGGAGGAACCCCTAATGGCACTAGTGTCCCTCCTAGTAGATTTGGGACTCTTGGCCATACCATGTCTTGTGTAGACTCAATAATTGGCATGAAATTCATGTTCTACATAAGATATTCACCTAATCTTGTGTGGGCTAGGTGAAGTATCACCTAGGGTGCAAATGATACTTTTTATGATTCAAACAAGGTAGGTTGAGGTACCTCCTTTGCTATTTCTTGACAATATTCCTCCTCGATGGGAGTAAGCATTCTTGCAACTGTTATGGTCGAAAGTTCCCCAGGTCCTTCCTCCACTAGTGGTGCTTTTAGCTTATATTTATATTTTTCCTTACATGTCGAAGGCTTTTCAAAAGTTCCAATAGTCTTAGAGGGAGAAGGTGGTGCCGATGTGGATGGGTCACCTCACAATGATCTATTTTTGCTCTCTGGTTACATGGTTGGGGATGAAGGTCTTATGTACATGTGCATTGACGAAAGGAAAAAATCCCCTAGTAGGTCAACTTGATGCACGTACTTGAATGGCTCTTCATCGGATGGAACCACATGAACTTGTCCCTCATGCACATACTTGACACATTATTTTAAAATTGAAAGCACGCACTACATTTCCCTAATCTAGGGATGCCATAGAAGGATGTTGTATTGCATCGCCCCTTCCAAAAAATGACACATCATGGGGATGGTCTTATGTCCTACATTTATAGGTAAAATTATTGTACCCACTATGGAGCATAGCACATCATTGAAATCCCTAAGCATGTAGGAAGTCGGGATAATGTTTGACTTAGGGATATTCAGGTGCCCTATAGCCTTTGTAGTGATGATTTTGATTGATGATCATGTGTCGATTAGAACCCGCTTGAATGGTATGTCATTGATTGACATGATAATATGCAGAGGCGGGTCTGCTAAGGTAGTAAGAACTACTTTGATTTTGTGATCATAAAAATGAATCACAGGCTCTTGGAACTGTTGCACTTGCCCCACAAAATGTGTGAACACATATGGATTCTGGATCTGAAGATAAATTGATCTCAAAATCTCCATAAAAGTCTCCTTTTGCCTAGGATATTATTGTATGAGCTCGTAAATGGATAACTTGGCTGGAGTCGTTTGTAGATTTTGGTCAAGTCTACTCTGAATAGTTACCACATGTCTTGTTGGTGGAGCTAGAGGATTATTTTGCACTTGTCTCTATCGAGGTGCATTAGGTATTAATGGGATCCACTGGAGGTTGTGGTTGCCCATATCTCTAACTCTTGGTTGCCACATTAACTATCTCAACCATTCCGATGCATCCCTGAATAGGTGGCTCGACTCGGACCTGGTTGACTTGGGTGCCTTGATCTCTAGGGGCCTCATGATTTGGCAATGCATTCTTAAATATACCCATATCTCTATTATCAAGAGCTAGTAGGTTGTCAACTTTTATCTCTCCCTTTTCAATCATGTTTTTCACAACATTCTTGAATCCGATACATATCTTGATATCATACCCTTGTACCATATGATATGGGTAGTATTGATCTTCCATATATTCCATTGGCTTGGGATGGTTAGGGTCAAGAATTTGTATGTCAAGAAATCTTATCATGTGTACCTCACTCAATTTATTAAATATCGACTACATCGATTCTTTGAAATGCATGTAATAACAAGGTGGTCGACATTCCTTGTTCCAGCCTTGGTTGTTCTTAGGATCATAGTTGGCCAATGGGGGAGAGCCTAACAATTCTAGGGTTATTGTACATTCCCCTCCTTTGGCATGACCAATACAACCTAATTAACCTAAGAAGTCTTGGTCTTCTTTCGCTTATTCTTGTCATTCCGATTGTTCTTGTTCCACTCTTTCTTGTTGTTGAGCTTGAGGTCTCTATCATTGATCTTTATGTCTTCAATAAGGTTGGCTTAATCCAAGGATTCTTCGAATGATTCATACTATTGTAGTTGTAATAATAGATATATGTGTTTTGCACATCTTTTTGTTAAAATTTGGATGAGTTCTTTAGTGGGGATGGAGAATGATAGTTTCACCATGATTTTTCCCATCTCTCTCCATAGTCCATCACTGGCTCATCATCATACTAATTTAAATTGGCCAAATTGGATAGGTTCACCTTCTTCTTGGCATCGAAGGAGAAGCACTCAAGGAATGCATTTACCAGTTGCTCAAAACTGGCAATGCTATGCTTGGGCAACTGATTTAACCACTACGTCATTGTGCCCAAGAATGTCATGATGAAGGTCCTCAGCATTAGGGCATCGTTCTACTCAAGGTGGAAGTACACATTCATTAAATTGGTCACATGTTCTTACACATCTCTCTCCCTTAAATTTATCTAGCCTAGGCATCTCAAAGTTCCTAGGATATGCGAGACTCGGGACTAAAGGGGTACAGAGGCTAGTTGTGTATCTTGCTCAATGTCAACTTCTGTCCTCCTATATCCTACTTCTCAAGAGACTTGACTCTCTTGATGAGTGTTTGGTATACCTTAAAGGAAATAATATTATGTTCCTAAAGGTTTACTCACATTGGTAAGATAGGTAATCCTATGTTTACCCAACTTGGGTATCTATACTCATCTCGCATAACCATGTATGAAGGTTCAAGATATGTCTATTCCTGATATTCCATCCCTACACATTCCTCATTGAATTATATTTGTTCGAGGTCTAGGTGTTATTGATTTTGTGAAGTGTGGTGAGCATGTTCATTTCTTTGTATAGTGCTTCTCTCTTACTGAGAATAAACATATCTCTCATGTTGATATCCTTCACCACCTATGTGTGCATCTGCTCCAGATAGCCTCTCTACTAGCTCCTCACATTCAGCTCTTTCTTCTCTTGATAATTTCTCCTATAGGCACATGTATCTCTTCCTTCACTCTTCTTGCTCAAGAGCTTCTACACACTCTCACTTGATGTGTAGTGCTTCCTCTAACCTATATATACGGTCAGAATGACCTGCTATTGAAGGTTCATGCCTTTCTAACTTCATGTGAGGAGTTCTAATGTTTAGTCCCCTTGGGGAGGCTCCTACTGTGTGCTTTCCCTTGTCCACTAGGGTGACTTATTTTGTGTACTGTGTTATGGGTTGAGTACCCCCATGATTGGAAGTAGTGTATGTGCTACGGGGTCACTTTGAAGCTTCCCCTAGTTCATTGGTGCATCTAGTAGCTATGCTACATGAACTTCTTGAAGCATAATGTTTGGTAGCAATACTTCTTGGAGCTGGTCTCAAGGGAACTCGATCCAACTCATCAATTTGTCAAGTTCTCCACAACTAATCTCATAAAGTTCCACTGGCACCAATGAGCTCATAATCCAAGGGTACCCTACCATCTATAGGAAGTTTTTAGTATGTCCCAGGTATACGATTTGTTGTAGCCCTAGTGTCTTGCTCCTCGGTGGGCTGATCTTTCCTATGTGTATCATGTGAAGCTTGGGGTCTTGCAACCCTTGTATGTATATGCGATGATGGAGGTCTTCATGCCTCATCATGCCAATATGATGATGGGGGCCTTGAAGCCTTTATATGTCTATGCAACAAGTAAGATCATGATGCCTCTACATGTCAATATGAAGAGGGAGGTCATGATGCCTCCGCTTATCAATGTGATGAGGAAGACCTTGAGGCCTCCTCGTATCTATGTGATGAAGGAGGTCATGATGCCTATGTGTGTCTGAGTGATGAGAGAGTACATGAGGCCTCCTCATGTCTATGTGATGAGGAACCAGGATGTGGCTCTCTTACTAGGGTTTCTCGAGGAGTCCCCCAAGGGTTGAGTTTTTACCCCTAAGACTCACCAAACTTTGTTCGATGACACTATGGGTGAGTGGCTCAATGCTAGTGTGATTGTGAGTGTGTGGAGCATCCATTTCCACCTCGGTGGTGGACTAAGGGTGGTTTCTCTAAGTGTATACCATGGTGACTTATGAGTTATCTTCTTAGGTAAATTCCAAACCACATAAACAAAACAAGTAGATATTTATCTCGTTTAAGGATTTATGTGTGTGTTCCCTAAATTGTTTGGTGTGTTTTGATTCATTGAATATATAAGCTAACTCTCATCATGTTTTGCACTTTTTGTTGGATGGTATACTTAATTTTTTTAAGGGATTTCACCTATATACTCGCATAAAACAAATATGGTGATGAAATCCATACTCAACAAAGTAGGTACTACCAACCCTCACCCAACACCCCTTGCATAGTGATACACACTTCAAGGAGGAGTGCATGCTATTTTACATGGTTAGTACAGTTCTTGGGTCAACATTGGCCACATATGGGTCTTGATGATACTCTTTCTCATAAGCCAACCAAGTGGTAATGACCTCCACTTTTGGTCTCGATCAATGGGTTGGATGTGAGATCCCAACACCGCTGATGTTAAATATAAGACGTAATGTGTGTGGGGTTATTTTTAACATTACATGTAAAAAAAATGCATAACCTAGTAAACATTATCTTTCCTATATGCCTAATATAAAATATGTTTCATTTTAGAAAGATGCATGTATTCAGCTTATATGATCTTCAAAGAATGCATTCTATTTTATGAATTAATGGCCACTGGCTGGACCGCATGCAAGCAAACTAAACACACATAGGCCTAGCACGCTAGAGACTAGGGTAGACCTTACAAGTAGAGGCTCACTGCTCCTAGCAGCACCTAGAGAAAGCTAAAGAAAATCCTAGGAAACATCAAATACATTTTCTTTTTCCATTTTCCTTTATATTTTCCTGATTAAACTATGATTTCGCTTGCTATTTCTTGAAATAAAAAGTTATAGATAGATAAAACTAGAAAATATAATATGGTACCAATCTTAACTTCTCATGTTATGATGAACTCATTGCCCTCTACTACACTTTTCTCCTAGTCATTTTTGACTAGAGCGGCTGATTTTAACCGATGACTATAGGAGCGGCTAAGATCAGCTGGTTGCTATCAACTAGATTGGCCAAACCTGTGGGTCACTGTCGACCAGAGTGGACAAAACTACACATATAAAAACCCATGAATGTCAATAAATTGATTGAAAAATAAAACTTGGTGGGGTTCCCTCCGTGATCTCTATTTTTGCGACCCCGAGGAGTGTGCACTGCAACTAACCCTCCTTGTAATGTTTTTATTATATAAAATGCAGAAATAAAGACAAGCACATATAACACAAAAGTAAAAGAGCAAAGAAGTATTCTTTTATTAATGCCTCTAGATCTCAGTTTCATGTACGTCCCTCTAAGGGATACTCATTTTGATACAATCTAGCATAGGTGGGACAACAATGAATATATTACCTCATAAAGGGGTGGTGCGCTTCCACAAGATTCTTGATCCTGCACACGAACTTGTCTGAGGGCTCCCATATTCCTTCTCCTTCTATCGTTTAGGATGGATATCATGCTCTGAATGTCTTGACTTGGTCTTGTAAACCTATAAATCTGCATACACGAAAACAATAAAGTATGCTTAGTAGTCCAGGATTCCTTCTCGGATGAGGTTGTTAGTATCAAATCTGATAAGAAAGATAGATAAGCATAATATGATTAAATGCAATAATACTAATGAAAAATATGGGCATATCTCAAATAACAATAATGTAAATGCATACAGTAAATCAGATCTATGCTAGAATGTTGAATCAAAAAGTAATCGAATCTAATGCTAGAATAAAGAGACTAATATCAAAACCCTAGGTTATGCCTACGGGCCACTATCCAGGATAGCGACCATGAAATAAACCCTTCTCCTCATGATCCAAGGGTTGTAGAATGATTTTCTCTAATCTAATTGATGTTCAAGGGTCACCAAATGTGTTAGATACACGAAATGGCAATGAATAACAATGAATGTGAATAGCATATGCGTAGTCTCTCCTCAACTGGATAACACTTCATTGCTCCTCAAGGGTTAGTAGATTCGATTTCCAATATGACAGGTCTTCACTACTTAAACTCTAAAAATTGCATATCTCTTATTCTTTTTGGGAGAGTCCATATGTAGACTTCCCTCTCTTCTATATCTAGACCTTGGCTTCCTAGAGAAGCTTCAATCCAAATCTCATGGGACTAATCATCCCGGGTGGAAAGCATCAGTCACAAACTAGCATTGAATGGGTAGTTAGGAGGAACTCAAGTAGTTCCTCACCAAAATATACCCACAAAAAATGCAAGGTACAGTTATACTACGTTATTTGGACCCATGTTCACAACCAGAGTGTGCATGATGCTAGCTGCTAGCAGGTTCAGTGGCTAGGTGTGGTCATTGTAGTCTTCAATGACCAAGTGTTGCGGTCACTTTTCTTGAGAGTGACCAATCCTATATGGGTTAGAACTACCCTTTTTGAGTGGTTAGGACCACTTATTTCTCTTGGAGAGATCCAAGAGGATTCATATGGTCTGTGAATGTGTCCATATGGGTAGTCTCCTAAACATGACATATTTTAGGTGTCTACACTTGGTACTTCATACATAAAGCTTTGATATCCTCCTCTTCCTCTAGAGAACATCAAATTCCAATCTTGAGCTTCTTTTATTTTTCTATTTTGACTTCTTTATAGATTTTATCATTGAATTCCATGGATATGACCTTTTTCCTATCTTCATTATCAAACAGGCTCTCTAGAGTGACCAAACCTCTAGGTATATGATTTTTTTTAAGTTGAATTACATCATGTTGATTAATTTCTTCTAGATATTTCTCTTGAACAGTGGATAGATAGGATTATCTCACCAAAAATCAATGATTTGCTCATAACTATCAGATACCTGCCATAAAATTTGTGTTGTGGCTGATCCACAACACACCCCAAAATTGGGGACCCACCTTTTTTGCGAATTTCAGAGGAAATCTCAGTGACCCAGATGCTAAAAATGAAGAAAAGGGGCAAAAATGCACAAGTGTAGAAAGTGTCGCGAAATCGTGACATGTCGCTCCATCGCTGTCGGAAGAGGAGAGAGAAAAGGAAAATGAAAAAGTGTCACGAAATCGTGACATGTCGCTCCATCGCTGCCAAAATAGGAGAGAGAAAAGGAAAATGAAAAAGTGTCACGAAATCGTGACATGTCGCTCCATCACTGTCGAAAGAGGAGAGAGAAAAGGAAAATGAAAAAGTGTCACGAAATCGTGACATGTCGCTCCATCGCTGCCGAAAGAGGAGAGAGAAAAGGAAAATGAAAAAGTGTCACGAAATCGTGACATGTCGCTCCATCGCTGCCGGAAGAGGAGAGAGAAAGGCAAAATGGAAAGGCGTAGCGATATCGCGACGCGTCGCAAAATCGTGGGTCAAACTGGTCAAACGACATGAAGTGAAAAGCGTCACGAAATCGCTACAGGTTGCGGTCGAGAATGTACGAAAGTGAAAAACGTCGCGAAATCGTGACAGGTTGCAGCCAAAGCAGCGTCGGGTGAAAAGCGTCGTGAAATCACGACAGATTGCAGGTGGAAGGCATGAAATGAAAAAACGTCACGAAATCGTGACAGAAGCAAGCCCAGTTGTACGGAACAGAAAAGGCGTAGCGAAATCGTGACAAAAATCAGCAAAGGTGCATGAAGCGCAAAATGGTCACGAAATCGTGACAGAATCTACCGGAAGGCGTGAAGAGCAAAAATGGTCGCGAAATCATGACAGAAAGCAGCAAAGGGGGATGAAGCGAAAAGGCGTCGCGAAATCGCGACAGGTTGCGGTTTCGCGGCTCCGAAGCAGGGAAGCGTACGGAGATCAAAACGGTAGCGAAATCGTGACAGATTGCGGCAAGAGGGCCCGAAGGAGAAAATGGTCACGAAATCGCGACGAGTTGCGGCCGAAGCGTACGGAGAACAAAAGCGTCGCGATATCGCGACATGTCGCATTTTCGCTGTGAAAGTGAAGGAGCAAGGCCGCGAGCTATTTTTGGTCACGATTTTCATGGGACCGTTATGGAACATGCGGAAACGCATCGAACACGTGGCGCAAAGGCATGAGGTTTATGATAACGCTTCAGAGCGATGGTTACAGTATGCAGACAGGACCAAACGTTTCAAATTCGAGCGAAAGGTCAAAGCATCAAAGAAGCGGGAAAATGAAACGAAGCGTTTTGGGAGGTGAAACGAAACGACGCAGGTGAACCGAAGAGCCGTGCCAGACAGTATAAAATTGGAAGCGTAGATTGAACAAGGGGTTGGAAATTGCTGCTAGCAGAGTTGCAGAAACAAGGGCTTCATGCCATTCTGGGCCTGCACTTGGGCAATTTCCTTCATTTGTTCTAGATTTGTTTAACCTGGAACATTCTGTAATTGTAATTGATACATCATTCTAATACAGAAATATAGAGAGTTGACATCTTATTGATAAGAAAGAAGGAGTCATTATGCATGCAAGATTTAATGCTTTATTTTCCCTTTCAGATTTCTAGGCTTTTAGGTGAAGTTTAATGCAAATGTTTTTGGTTGCTTCATGCGAATGCCTAAAATCTGAAATTGTAGTAAAAACCCCAGAGACCCGCACCTAGCTTATCTGGATTGTGCGAATTTGCAGGTTCAATAGGTTAGGTTGCATGTAGAAACCTCATTATCTTCGGTTTTATCAATCAAGATGGTAGCATTCTGGACATAGTTTAGTTGCATCTTCATTTGCATGCATTTTATTTTCAAACCCTTATTTCATTTTCTGCATTTTAATTACAGTCATTTAAATAAATAACTGAAAATTCATTAAAGCTCAGAGTCCATTGCAAATCCAAATTAAAGTAAACTATAGTGCCCCTTGTTAATATCCACTTGCAAACCCTAAGGTATTCCCGGCATTCAAATTGAGAAACATCATTGGTGAATGAAGAACCATCACAACGGGGAACCTTGGAGAAATTATTTAGTCATAATTTCTTTGCAAGCGGAGGATTTTGGGACTCAGATCCTACCGGAGAGTGTGCTTTCACAGCTGGGTGAAAACACCACTCAACAGATTGGCGCTAGAAGGAGGGCCGAATCGGTTTACTTTATTTTGGTTTTCATACATGAATAATATCTTTTGATTTAATTTTGAAATATTTTCTTAAAGCTCACAAACAGCTAAACTGCAGCTTTTGCTTTCTTTTGTTGCAGGTTTTCATTGAAATAATCGAGGGTTTCATCAAGCAGGTTGGACCCACCGCGTCGTATTGCGACCAGGTCCCAAACAACTGGAGAAACCATTTTTCATGAACTTATTGGTACTCCCAAGAATAAAACCAAGCAAGTCGTAAGCTCACCAGTCACAAAAGACCTATTTTCTCCAGGAACATCGAGTGGACCTACGCCCGTAATATCAGTTGCCACTAGTGTTCCTATTGTCGGTAATATTTCTACTGCTATTGTAGGTTTGTCTTCATCAATTTTGAGTCAAATGGCTCAAGCTCCAGCAACTCCTTGGTATGGAGCTAACAATACTCCTTTGAATATTGTTGGGGATATCCATGAAATCCCCAAGAACATTGAAATATTTCTGCCTAAATATAAACCAGATGGCCCAAGAACAGTGAGAAGAACATATCCAAGCCTATAGGGATGTTTTAATTAGGCTGCAAGTTCAATATGAAGATGTGGCTTGCAGACTTTTTCCTATGAGCTTAGATCCAATAGCATATGAATGGTATATATGCTTACCAACCGGTTCAATCACTTCTTGGACACAAATGGAAAATGCCTTTGTTAATCAATTTAGGTCACCCTTGGATCCCGCAACCATTTACAATCGGTTTATTACATGCAAAAGGGGCCAGGGGGAACCGATCAGAATGTTTAATCAGAGATTCCAAAAGTGCTATAATAGAGCAATTAGGCACTTTGCCATCGATCCCGTAGTGGCTTTGCAGATATATTTTGGGGCATTGGACCCCATGACAGCCATGTTTGCGAGACGTAATCCTCAAGTCACCACGCTGGCTTTAGCCTATAACGAAGCCATGACTATCGAGCAACAAATGACACCACGGGGCTACGGGTTTACCCAGATGCCTGTGATGGGACAAGTATGCTCCATATGGTCAAGCTCCCTTGGCAAATCAGCTCATGGCACCACAAATGCCAAGCATGAACGCCTTCCCCTATCAGCAGCCGTATCCACCAGCACCCGCGTATGCACCCATTCCAATCCAACCAATTACATCCATTCCACCTGTTCTCGCATTTTTGCAGAACAGTCAATCGACTATACAAGGAACCAGCCAAGTTAATCCTCAGGCTATAGTTCCTTTTCCAAATCCAACCCCGATTCAGAGTGTCAATCCATACGGGAATCAAATTCCTCAGAACCCGACCCAAATGTTGAATCAAGACCCCATCAATTATGCGAATCCAACGGGGGTTAACAACAATGTGATTCCACCGAAGGAGATTTATTCAGAAGTCGAAGAGCTCAAGAAATTAGTTCATAAAGGCGAGCAATGACAGGGTTCAACAGCAGAAGTATGAGTCCCATGCCCCTCACCCAAATCAAAATTTTAACAATAGAGGGAGACACTGGAACACCAAGCCAAACAATGGGGGAGTACCCGCTCCCATTGCTAATCAATTAGATACTTCTGCAGGACCTAGCCAATCCAATTCTCTTTTGAATCTTTCAGATTTGGCATGGGAAAGGGGGTGCAGGTTGCACAACACGAAAGAACACAATGAGAGGAATTGTCCTGAAATTGCGAGATACACTCATTGTCTTCAGGCACAAGTTGATGATTTGGAATTGGTATCAAATGAGGGTCCATCGCAACATCAAGATGATAATATTATGGTGATGGAAAGTGTATATCATCAAGAAGGTGAGAGTGAGGAAGAAGAAGACGAAATTTTGGAACAGGAGGTGCAAGCTTTTCGAGATTTCAGAAAGGGGAATCATGGATACCATTTGAGAAGTAAATCTAAAGCCCCTAAAACCTCATCAACACCTCCAAACAATTCTATTCTTCCTCCGGATACTAAGGCAAATAATAATCCTCCTCCTCCACTCAGAAGAGAAATGTCTAATGACGTGCAGAAGACAGTCAAATTCGAAAAACCAAACTATGACATAGTGGAGGATCTGAAGAAGTCCAAATCTAGCCTTTCGTTCTTGGACGCGGCTAGATTGCCTAGCCAAAAGGAGGCGTTGATAAAAGCTTTGAACTCACCTGACCCAATGTGGAAGGAAAAAAGAGTTGAGTCCCATCTGATTTTGCGAAAAGAGAGAAGGGATGTCCCGCCATTCTTACTGACTCTGAGAATTGCGGGTAAGAATTTGCATAACTGTTTGGTGGACACGGGTGCCACGAGCAACCTCATGCCTTCAGAGATATGTAAAATGCTAGGTCTGCAACCTGTTTCATCCAAATGCACGGTCTTGCAATTGGACCGTTCAGAGGTAAATGTGGTAGGGACCTTATATGATGTCAAGATTCAATTAAATTCTGAACCCAGGGTCCAGCAGGTTGTTGACATTATGGTTGTTAATATCCCAAGTAGGTATGGAATGTTACTTGCGAGGGATTGGATGAAAACTCCGAATGGCTATTTTTCAGCAGACTGCTCACATATGTGGCTACCATGGAAAGGAATTGCAAACCAAATCAGAGTGGAAAATGAACCGAGGCTTAAGGAGATTATAACAGATTTTAACAAGCCGAATGAAGTTCAGTTTTCTGAGCCAGAGCTAGGAGTTTATGCACTTGATGTTGAGGAAGCAGCTGAAGAGCCTAAAGGGGAGACATGTCATGGTGGCTCTTTTGAGGAAAAGGATTTCACATGGTTGCTCGGATTTGATGGATCAAAATCTAGACAGGGGAGCGGGAGCGGGAGTCGAGCTCAGCGGCCCAGGAGGTAAACCATTATTGGCTGCCTACAGACTGCAATTTCCTTGCACGAACAATGTGGCAGAATACGAAGCATTGATCTTTGGTTTACGTCTAGCATTGAGCAAACATGTTAAATGCTTGAAGGTTTTGGGAGATTCTGAGTTGGTAGTCAAACAAATCAAAGGACAGTATATATGCCGTGACAGGAGACTAAGCCTTTATAGAACTAGGGTTATGGACCTCATTGAGGAGTTCGATGCGTTCAATATAGCCCTTATTTCTAGGAAAGGAAATCGAATAAGGAGACTCTCTTGCAGTCGTCGCGGGCATGTTAAACCCAGTTGATATAAAAAGATGTAAAAAGTTTTCCATTGAACTGGTTCCTTGTCCATCAATACCTGATAATGTAAAGAATTTCCAGGTTTTTGAAAGTGACAGACACATTTTCAAATTTGTCACGAACTCGGGTATTTTTGAAAATCAGGTGATTGATGAGGAGCAAAGGTGGCGGGGATGAAACGAGAAGATGAAATTGAAGCTGCGTATCAATCCAACAAAATTCCTAAAGGCGTGGCTTCATTGGAAAAGATGTTCGACATGGGATGCAAGACCAAGAAAGGAAAAAAAGTCCCACTCCCTAAAGATGCATGTGATTCAATTAATCTAGGGAGTGCAGACAATCCAAAGGAGGTGTACATAGCAAAGGCATGTACGAGAGGAAGAAAGGAGCAATATAATGCGGGCATTGAAGCATTACATAGATTGTATTGCTTGGAATTACAATGAATTGAAAACATACAACCAAGACATCATCACACATACCATCCCTTTGAAGCCAGACTCCAAGCCTTTTAGGCAAAGACAGCGAGTTGTTAACCCGCTATTGGAGCCTTTGATCGAAAAGGAGGTTAAAATATTATTGGAAGCGAAAATCATTTTTCTTGTTAGGCACTCAACATGGGTGGCTAACCTCATTCCGATGAGAAAAAAGAGTGGAGAGATTAGGCTGTGCATAGATTTTCGAAATCTTAATAAAGCCTCTCAAAAGGATAATTATCCATTGCCATCAATCGATGAAATTCTACAAATGGTAAATGGATCTGAAATGATGTCCTTTCTCGATGGGTATTATGGGTACAACCAAATTCTTATACATCCAGGATGACGGGATGAAAACAGCCTTCACTACCAAGTGGGGGACATTTGCATATAAGAGAATGTCGTTCGGATCTGTTAAATGTTGGTGCAACTTTTCAACGCGCCATGGATTATGCATTCAAAGGACTCATAGGCAAATGCATCATCGTGTATGTGGATGATATCCCAGTTTTCTCGAAGAAGAGAGAGGACCATGTCAAAGATTTAAAGAAAGTGCTTCAAAGATGCAAGAGAACATGGAATTTCCTTAAATCCCAAAAAGTGCATTTTCGGAGTAATGAGAAGGAAAATTGCTTGGGTCACATCATTTCAAAAGAGGGAATATCCATCGACCCGAGAAAGGATACAAGCTATCCAAAACTTACCTCTCCCGAGTAGTAAAAAAGAATTGAGATCTTTCTTTGGGCGGGTTAATTTTGTGAGGAAGTTTATCTCTAGCTTTCCTGAGATAGCCAAACATCTGAACAAGATGCTCAAGAAAGATGTGGATGTAAAATGGAACGAGGAAAGTAGAGTGGCCTTCTCGAACATCAAAGATGCCATTTCCAGGGCCCCGGTCCTTATAAGTCCAGACTATTCCAAACCTTTCTTCATTTATGCTTTTGCATCAGAACACTCCTTTGCGAGTGTCTTAACCCAAAAAGGCGAGGATAGTGCCGAAAAACCCATAGCATTTTTAAGTGCCCCCTAAAAGATGCTCAATTAAGGTATTCAATCCTTGATAAGCAAATGTACGCACTTTTTAAAACGGTGAAAAAATTTAGACATTACATTGTGCACAGCAGAGTTATTGCCATTGTGCCTGACTCTGCTGTTAAGACCATGTTTTTACAAAATGAACTAGGTGAGAAAAGAGGGAAATGGATTTCCACCATCCAGGAATTTGATCTCGAAATCCAACCTATGAAACTAGTTCGAGGACAGGGACTGGCGAAGGCGATCGCAGAAAATAATCCGCAAATAACGAGGCCAATGCTCGAATACGAGAATACATTGCTAGGGATGACGTGGTATGTTGATATTGTGCAATTTTTATTGAGTGGTAAGTGTCCTTCTAATCTGAATTCAACACGAGAGAAGAGCTTTAAGGCTTAAGTCTATCAATTATACGATGAAATCTGGTGTTCTTTACGGGAAGAATCATGAAGGAATCTACCCGAGGTGCTTGAGCAAAGAAGAAGGCTGCCGGGGTGTTGCGGGAATTTCACGGGAAACATGGAGGCTGGTCATGGTGCAGCAAATGCTACGAGCACATCAAATCCTGAGAGCGGGATACTACTGGCCCCACATTTTCAAAGATGCACATGCCCATGTACGATCTTGTCATATCTGTCAAGTGGCTGCCAATAGAGAAAGAAATGCAGCCATGCCGTTACAACCTGTAGTTGAAATGAGACCATTTGCACAGTGGGGACTAGATTTTATCGGGGTTATTAACCCAAATTCGTCTGATTCCCATAAATTCATATTGATAGCTATAGATTACTGTACAAGGTGGACAGAAGCGATTCCTACTAAACATGCCACCACAGACGTTGTGATTAAATTCCTTGAGGACCAAATTATAACAAGATTTGGAATGCCCGATTCTATTGTCAGTGACAATGGTAAAGCGTTTATTTCTACGCAATTTGCAGATTGGGCATATGATAACAAAGTGAGCTTAAAATTTGCATCCAATTATTATCCTCAAGGAAATGGTCTGGCCGAATCTTCAAATAAAAATTTATTGAACATCATTAAGAAGTTGCTTGGAAAAGAACCCTCGGAGCTGGCATAGCCAATTGAAGTTTGCCCTTTGGGCGAGATAGGACAGAGTGAAAGAATCTATAGGGAATACTCCCTATCATTTGGTCTATGGGCAAGACCCGATATTTCCTGCAAATTTGAAGTTGCAGACCTTGCATTTCATACAAGAGTATTTGGGGACAGATGATCAAGTTGAAGCCAGGTTGAGTCAGTTGTTGCATCTTGATGAAAAGAGAGAAGAAGCCATGAATCACATGATTAAGCACCATGAAGTTATCAAAAGATGGTTTGATAGAAGGGCCAAAGTTAAGTCATTCAGAATTTCAGATTTGGTATTACTATGGGACAAAAGACATGAGGAAAAAGGGAATCATCAAAAGTTTGATTGTCTTTGGTTAGGCCCATATCAGATTTCAGAGATTCTTGGGAAGAATACCTTCAGGCTAAAAACTTTAGAAGGGAGAGATTTCATGCTACCGGTTAATGGGCAGATTTTAAAGCATTATTTTAGCCCTTAGGTTGTGAGATTTTGATATTATTCTTTCGGTTTTGGTGGGGATTTTCAGTTTTTGTTTTTATTGTTTAGGATTGTTAGTCTAGCTAAGATTTTGGTGGTGGATTTGATTTCAATTGACATGTTTTGTTAATTTTTTTTTTTTTTTTTAAATATAAAAAAAAAAAAGTGAGATGTCAACTTATGCTTAAGGTTAGGAGAATATGAAATATTGGAATTGTCCTGTAAAAGCTCCACAAGTAACACAAACATCTTAAGTTATATTGCTTGATTTTGTGATGCATGAAAGAGTCAGTTTTGCATGACAAATCATTTCATTTGCAAGTCAAGAGATAATGCATTCATGTTCCATCTCACCTCACATATGCATTCCATCTTAGTTACATATGCATCTTAGGTACAAATCATTAAAGTATGTCAATCCCTCTTAGGGTTGTGTTATAACATAAACATAAGAATGAGTCCTAAGGTTGGAAACTGAGTCTTGAGATATCTAGAACCAAGCACGTCTCATACATTAAAAAGGATCTTGAGCAAAATGATCAAAACCTAACTTGGAGGAAAGGGTTGGGCGAAAGAAGTATTTCATGTCTATCCTATTTATGCAGCATGATCCTTAAACAGTGGTTTTGACCACTTCCATTAAGCTTAAAGCCTAAAATCAGAGTAGTAAGGATAGGGCCAAATCCTCATCGAACTTAGGTTGAGGATCCAATTCCCCAAAGCTTTGATTTGACCTAAATGGAGTAGTAAGGATAGGGCATAAATTCTCATCTCGCTTAGGTTGAGAATCTGATTCCCCAAAGCTCCTATGTCTCATTTCACAATAAATCTTGGATTGGAAGGATCGTACTACTTGTCCTCTGCAAAGGATGGGTAGTCATCCCCAAGGTCTAAGCAACAAAATTAATATTTTCCATTTACATCTAAAGTTTGGATTGGAAGGATCGTACTACTTGTCCCTAGCAAGGATGGGTAGTCATCCCTAAGGTCCAAGAAGTAAAAAATAAAATTTTCCCATCTCATATTTATATTGGATTGGAAGGATCGTACTACTTGTCCTCTGCAAAGGATGGGTAGTCATCCCCAAGGTCCAAAGAAATGAAGATAAGTTTTGGATTGTGGGGTAAGATATGCCCATGCATGGCAACATGTCTTGTCTAAAAAACAAGACCACTGATTGTCCAAAGGGTTAGACTAGCATGACCATTTCTTCCATAATTGGTTTAATTATTTTGCTCAAAGTGAGGTAATGAATTCTAAATCAGAATAGTAAGGATAGGGTTAAACTCTCATCTCGGTTGGTTGGGAGTCTGATTCCCCAAAGTTCTGATTTCACATTCACTTGCACATGGGTTCAAGATAGTAGGGACTCATAACCAACTTTGGGATATAATAAGTGGATCCTAAGAGGGTTTGGCAAATCTTGAATTTTTGTACATGATACTAGAAGAAAGATTATGCATTTTATAAAAGCGAGATCTCCTAGCATATTCATTAGGTTACACAAATCATTCACAATCTCATATATGCATTCATGCAAAACTGACAATGGAGTGTGGATCAATTTCAAACGATAGGGAAAGAAATTCATTGCACACACTGAGCTAATACTTGATGATTCTAATGATTCATGTACTTCTGATCTTTGGGCATTTGTTTTTATTGCTTATGTGTTAACACATATTTTTGAGTTTGTATGTGTTTCAGGTTGGGTTCTTACTAAAATGCTCAAGAGCATTTGACAGCAGAGTCGCCATTTGTTGTGGCTGATCCACAACACACCCCAAAATTGGGGACCCACCTTTTTTGCAGGCTTTCAGAGGAAATCTCGGGTGACCCAGATGCTAAAAATGAAGAAAAGGGGCAAAAATGCACAAGTGTAGAAAGTGTCGCGAAATCGCGACATGTCGCTCGATGAGGAGAGAGAAAAGGAAAATCAAAAATCGAAAGCGACATGTCGCTCCATCGAAAGAGGAGAGAGAAAGGAAAATGAAAAAGTGTCACGAAATCGCGACATGTCGCGCCATCGCGGGAAGAGGAGAGAGAAAGGAAAATGAAAAAGTGTCACGAAATCGTGACATGTCGCTCCATCGCTGTCGGAAGAGGAGAGAGAAAGGCAAAATGGAAAGGCGTAGCGATATCGTGACGCGTCGCAAAATCGTGGGTCAAACTGGTCAAATGGCATGAAGTGAAAAGCGTCGCGAAATCGCTACAGGTTGCGGCCGAGAATGTACGAAAGTGAAAAACGTCGCGAAATCGTGACAGGTTGCAGCCAAAGCAGCGCCGGGTGAAAAGCGTCACGAAATCAGCGACAGATTGCAGGTGGAAGGCATGAAATGAAAAAACGTCGCGAAATCGCGACGAAGCAAGCCCGTTATACGAAGAGAAAAGGCGTAGCGAAATCGTCGACAAAAATCAGCAAAGGTGCATGAAGCGCAAAATGGTCACGAAATCACGACAGAATCTATCGAAGGCGTGAAGAGCAAAAATGGTCACGAAATCATGACAGAAAGCAACAAAGGGGATGAAGCGAAAAGGCGTCGCGAAATCGCGACAGGTTGCGGTTTCGCGGCTCCGAAGCAGGGAAGCGTACGGAGATCAAAACGGTAGCGAAATCGTGACAGATTGCGGCAAGAGGGCCCGAAGGAGAAAATGGTCGCGAAATCGCGACGAGTTGCGGCCGAAGCGTACGGAGAACAAAAGCGTCGCGATATCGTGACATGTCGCGATTTCGCGACATGTCGCGTTTTTGCTGTGAAAGTGAAGGAGCAAGGCCGCGAGCTATTTCTGGTCACGATTTTCATGGGACCGTTATGGAACATGCAGAAACGCATCGAACACGTGGCGCAAAGGCATGAGGTTTATGATAACGCTTCAGAGCGACGGTTACAGTATGTAGACAGGACCAAACGTTTCAAATTCGAGCAAAAGGTCAAAGCATCAAAGAAGCGGGAAAATGAAACGAAGCGTTCTGGGAGGTGAAACGAAATGACGCAGGTGAACCGAAGAGCCGTGCCAGACAGTATAAAATTGGAAGAGCAGATTGAGCAGGGGGTTGGAAATTGCTGCTAGCAGAGTTGCAGAAACAAGGGCTTCATGCCATTCTGGGCCTGCACTTGGGCAATTTCCTTCATTTGTTCTAGATTTGTTTAACCTGGAACATTCTGTAATTGTAATTGATACATCATTCTAATACAGAAATACAGAGAGTTGACATCTTATTGATAAGAAAGAAGGAGTCATTATGCATGCAAGATTTAATGCTTTATTTTCCCTTTCAGATTTCTAGGCTTTTAGGTGAAGTTTAATGCAAATGTTTTTGGTTGCTTCATGCGAATGCCTAAAATCTGAAATTGCAGTAAAAACCCCAGAGACCCGCACCTAGCTTATCTGGATTGTGCGAATTTGCAGGTTCAATAGGTTAGGTTGCATGCAGAAACCTCATTATCTTCGGTTTTATCAATCAAGATGGTAGCATTCTGGACATAGTTTAGTTGCATCTTCATTTGCATGCATTTTATTTTCAAACCCTTATTTCATTTTCTGCATTTTAATTACAGTCATTTAAATAAATAACTAAAAATTCATTAAAGCTCAGAGTCCATTGCAAATCCAAATTAAAGTAAACTACAGTGCCCCTTGTTAATATCCACTTGCAAACCCTAAGGTATTCCCAGCATTCAAATTGAAAAACATCATTGGTGAATGAAGAACCATCACAACAGGAACCTTGGAGAAATTATTTAGTCATAATTTCTTTGCAAGCAGAGGATTTTGGGACTCAGATCCTATCGGAGAGTGTGCTTTCACAACTGGGTGAAAACACCACTCAACAATTTGCTTATCTGGCATCGTAGGTCTGAAAATAATTTTGATTCCCTTGTCTTTCTTAACTCCTATGTTTGTAGAAGGGTTGAAGTTAGCTCCCCTTACTGGTAAGGAATCTGCTAAGGTATTCTTTCCTTTGGGAATAAAATTTATGTTTAGGTAATGAAAGTTTTCCAAAAAATCCCATACCCTATTTCTATATACCTTCAGGTAATGATGTTTACTGCTGCATTTTTCTCTTACCTAATTTACTATCAATTCATAGATGCCATATATGTTTGAGATATTAATACCCATGCTTTCTTCTTGCATCAGTCCAAGGTATAGAGCCTCACATTTTGCAGCATTATTGGTGTATGCCCATGTTAATATGTAGGTAAAACTCTTTGTCCTTGTAGCGACCCCGGGATGCATGCACCGCTCTACTCTACTTGCAATATTATACCAAAATGAAAATGAAAGACCGTGAAATGCATATAACACAAAAATAACAAAGGGAGATCCTTTTATTGATATTGAAACCCGGTTACATGTCGGTCCCTCTTAGGGATACCCATTTTGATACAATATGATTACAAGTGGGTAAGATGTCCCCTCGTAAGGGGTGGTGTGCTTTTAAAGGCTTCCCGGTTCCGCACACGAAAATGTATGAGGGCTTACAGATGCCTCCTTCTCCAAGTCTGATTCTTGGAGGGATCTTTGTGCTTTCGAATGTTGCTAATCTGTCTGATGAACCTGTAGTCCTGTGATCATGAAAACAACAACACACGCTTAGTTGTCCGAGATTGCCTCCCCGGATGAGGTTGTTAGCAATAAATCTGACAATAAAAGGAAATATTCTCAATGATAATAAATGCAATGAAACTAGTGCTATGAAAGCAAAGAAATGAAGAAAAATGGATCTTATGCTAATGATGTGAAATATAAAGAAAGCAGAATAAGAGAAACTAACACCTAAACCCTAGACTAGGTTTGCGGGCCACTGTCCAAGACAACGGCCGCTAAGATGAAATCCCTCTCTATTGACCCAAAGACTATGGGCTTAAGTTGCTACTAATGTTAAATGATTACCATATGTGTATGGATGATTACCTCTCAGTTGGCTAGCACTTCGTTGCTCCTCAAGGGTGCTCAGATCTGCTCTCCAATCCGATAGGGCTTCGTTGTGTATGCTCTCCAAGAAAAAGCTCTCTCAAAGAAGTCTGCTAAAAGATCATCCTTGGTCTCAGAATTGATATCTGATCATGGATGGATGATTATGGATCCCTTGGTGCTCTCAGGCTTGCACCTTTTATAGTGTGAAACCCTAGGTCTATGTCCAAGCCCTAGGAATGAATTTCTCATGCGTAGTGAGAGTTAGCATGAGAAGCTTTTTGTCTTTTGTCTATGTTTGAAGAGCTTAACTGAAGTCTAACTATCAACTTGAGTCTCCCATGTAAACTAGTTGTTAGCATGAGAAGCTTTTGTCTTTGTCTATGTTTGAAGGCTAGTTAACTGAAGTCTAACTTTGGACTTGAGTCTCCTATGTAAACGGGTCATTAGCATGAGAAGCTTTTGTCCTTTGTCTATGTTTGGAGGCCAGTTAACTGAAGTCTAACTGCCCACTTGAGTCTCCTATGCAAACTGGTTGTTAGCATGAGAAGATTTTGTCCTTTGTCTATGTTTGAAGGCCAGTTAACTGAAGTCTAACTTTGGACTTGAGTCTCCCATGTGAACTAGTTGTGAGGGGGAATGCAAAGTTATCCCCGCTCACTTTATTGTATGCAAACTACCACTTTCACCCCTGATTAGGCTTATTTGTCGATAAAATGCTTTTTATGACTTAGCCACTATCATATACAGTGACTAATATTTGGCCGCTCTAGCCTACAATAGCTAAATTGGCTACTCTAGCCTATAGCAACTAAGATTTTCTGGCCACTCTAGTCTATAGCTGCTAAACTGGTTGCTTTGCTGGCTACTCTAGCCTATAGTGGCTAAAATTTTTTGGCCACTCTAGTCTATAACTGCTAAACTAGTTGCTTTGTTGGTTGCTCTAGCCTACAACTGCTAAGCTTAAATGGGTTAAAACTACCATTTTGAGTGGTTAGGACCACTGATTGCTCTTGTAAAGGTCCAAAATTGGACATATGGTCTTCAGATGTGCTCATATGAGTGGTTTCTTAAACATGACATATTTTAGGTGTCTACAGATGCCCCTTTTTGTGATGCGCTGTGTGGAAAAACACAACGCTGAGCAAAAATGTAGACTGCTATGTTTGTGGGGTGATTTGACCAAAGGGTTTGTGATTCCTTTGGGGCATTTGTTAAGTTGACCAAAGGGCTTATGTCCTTTGGGGCATTTGTTAAGTTTACCAAAGGGATTATGTCCTTTGGGGTATTTTTTAAGTTGACAAAAGGGCTTGTGTCCTTTGGGGCATTTGTTAAGTTGACCAAAGGGCTTATGTCCTTTGGGGCATTTGTTAAGTTGACCAAAGGGCTTATGTTCTTTGGGGCATTTGTTAAGTTGACCAAAGGGCTTGTGTCCTTTGGGGCATTTGTTAAGTTGACCAAAGGGCTTGTGTCCTTTGGGGCATTTTTTTTGACCAAAGGGTTTGTGATACCTTTGGGGCATTTGTTAAGTTGACCAAAGGGCTTATGTCCTTTGGGGCATTTTTTTTTACCAAAGGGCTTGTGATACCTTTAGGGCATTTGTTAAGTTGACCAAAGGGCTTATGTCCTTTGGGGCATTTTTTAAGTTGACCAAAGGGCTTGCATCCTTTAGGGCATTTGTTAATTTGACCAAAGGGCTTGCATCCTTTAGGGCATTTGTTAAGTTGACCAAAGGGCTTATGTCCTTTGGGGAATTTGTTAAGTTGACCAAAGGGCTTATGTCCTTTGGGGCATTTGTTAAGTTGACCAAAGGGCTTATCCTTTGGGGCATTTTTTTTTTACCAAAGGGAATGCATCCTTTGGGGCATTTGTTAAGTTGACCAAAGGGCTTATGTCCTTTGGGGAATTTTTTTTGACCAAAGGGCTTGCATCCTTTGGGGCATTTGTTAAGTTGACCAAAGGGCTTATGTCCTTTGGGGCATTTGTTAATTTGACCAAAGGGCTTGCATCCTTTGGGGCATTTGTTAAGTTGACCAAAGGGCTTGCGTCCTTTGGGGCATTTGTTAAGTTGACCAAAGGGCTTATGTCCTTTGGGGCATTTGTTAAGTTGACCAAAGGGCTTATGCTCTTTGGGGAATTTGTTAAGTTGACCAAAGGGCTTATGTCCTTTGGGGCATTTGTTAAGTTGACCAAAGGGCTTATGTCCTTTGGGGCATTTGTTAAGTTGACCAAAGGGCTTATGTCCTTTGGGGCATTTGTTAAGTTGACCAAAGGGCTTATTCTCCTTGGGGATTTTTTTTTTTACCAAAGGGCTTGTGATACCTTTGGGGCTTTTTGTAATTGATTGCTTAACTATTTGATTTTTTGACTAGGGGAGGTATGATACCAATATTGCCCCAGTCGATGCTTGAAAATATTTTTGTTTTGATTTTATGTTATGGTGCAATGATGAATGCAATGCCTAGATAATGATTTGATTATGCTATATGTATGCAGTGTATTGATGACATGTACTAGCTAGATGATAGATATATGATTAGATAGTATGATCTAGATGATGATGATGGATGCACATGTGAATGTATGTTTAATTTTGGTGTATTGTATGCATCTAACTCATGTTGTTATGATATGGTAAATGTAATGTGTGCTAATGCATTATCTACATGGTTTTGATATGATGTAAATGAACCTGTATGCTTCAATCACTTAAAACATAAGGAATGCATATGATATGAGTTTAACAATCTAATGGGTGACACCATAGAAAGTAAAAAAAAAAATCATGAATTTAAATAATCACTCTTATCATAAGAATTGATTAAGTACTCATATGTGAGATGTAATGGCATGAAATGTATGTATTTTCTGGATAAGTTTATGTAAATTAAAAGATACAAAATAGTCAGTGGTCATCTATATATTATTTCTAATATATATGTGGTATCTAGCCTACTCTGTTGATACCCCCTAATTTATAGAATCTTATAAATAAAATGGATGATGTGATGGATGATATGATTGTTGCTATATAAGAATTTTTGAGGTTTGTTCTTGAGATTCAACCACTCTAGTTACCCTATCAAAAATTGTGTATTGACCAATCAAGGCTTTTGAACAGTAAGGTTTTCATCATGGACCTAGATACTCATTATCCCTGTGTGTGCAAATGAATATATTTAGATAGAACTCAAATATTTCCTCCGATGTCAGGTGGGATTCTTTCAACCCATTGCTAAGATCGAGGATCCTCAAGTGTTCATCTTATCCTTATGTTGGACTTAGTTGGACTATACCACTAGGCAGTATTGGGTTACCTAAAGCTAGCTCATCCACATTCAAACATTGGTCTACACAAATGCATAGCTTTTGTGATAGACATATCATCATGCGTAAGGATTTCTCCTTCCAGTTTTGTATAATGTTGAGAATTCCAAGGATTCAAGCTCCATTCCCTTCTTTTCTTCCTTTTGACTTGGGATACTTGCTCGTGTTTAGTGATAAAAATCACTGTTTATTTTTGATTGATTTTTTTTTCTTTTGAGCAAGGGATTCTTGTAGTGATGATAATCACTATTTATTTTATTTTTTTCCTTTTGATACTTTGAACTATGACTTTGGATGTCGATGTATGACTTTTGAGGATTTTGAACTTTGCTTTGACTCTGGGATTTTTGCTTGTTTTGATTAAAGCAAGGGATTTATGGGTAGGGCGGAGCTTGTCCTTTTGTCAATTCTCAACACTTTTGAACCGGTTGCACAGGGGGATAAGCAAGGAAGACCCTTTTCACTTTAGGTAACCTAACCACTTTTACAGCTTTCATCTTTCCCTTGTACCAACTAGAATTTAGTGTTTGTAATTAGTGATGGGATCCTGAAATATGCTAAGCTTTGTCACCACTAGACCTTACTCTCTACTAACCAATATGGCTTTCCACAAAAGTTGATAGGATCACTAGGTATGGTTGAATAACCGAAAAACCATAGTATATTATGTATAGCAACAAGTAATGGTTGTGTTGAAAAACACAATTACACACATGTATGAGTGGATGTAGATGGATTTGAGTATTTGTGATACAAATTGTGGCATCATTTGCTAGATTGTGATCATAACATATGCAAATGTAATGGATATGAATGTTTAATTCAATGCAACTATGTGGATGCAAATGTGAGATGCAAATGTTTTTGTATTTTTGGATGCTTTCAATTTTTTGATCTTTTGATTATTTTGAATGTTTTGAACTTTTGATTTTAAATTGTTTTTATGCTTTTATGTTTTGATTTTGACCAAAGGACTTTAAGATGCCTTTGGAGCCTTTTGTTATTTTATTTGACCAAAGGGCTTTAAGATGCCTTTGGGGCCTTTCGTGATTTAATTTGACCAAAGGGCTTTAAGATGCCTTTGGGGCCTTTTGTGATTTTTTGGTTTTCTATTGTTTTTGCGATTTTGAAATTTAATGAATGTTTTTGAACTTATTTTGATGTCTTGACCAAAGGGCTTATTGTGCCTTTGGGGCTTTTTGTGGGTTGACCAAGCGACATGAAGATGTCCTTGGAGCATTTTGATTAATTTGACCAAGTGGCATAAATATACCCTTGGAGCATTTTGATTAATTTGAATTTGACCAAGCGGCATAAAGATACCCTTGGAGCATTTATTTTTGATGAGATTTGACCAAGCAGCTTAGAGATGCCCCTAGTGCCTTTCATTTTTGAATTTTTATGTTTTATGATTTGTTTGTATTTTTGATATATTTGAATGTTTTTGTATTTTTGATATATTATGGGGGGAAGGTGTGACACCTTAAATACCCCCAATGTGTGTGCCACTTAATGAAAGTGAGGAAGGTGTGATACCTTCAGAACCCTCACTTTGTCTCATTGAACTTGATGTGGATGATGGGGAAGGTATTTGACCTTTAAGATCCCTAGTGCACATGTTGTCCACTACAATGTAATCATCTTTCTTAGGAAGAGTGACAGAAATCAACTCTCCCAATTGGGGCATAGACCTTTGTGGGGTGCCCCTATCTTGATGAGATGAAATGAATGAACCATCTATGGGAGATGCCCCAATATCTATGAGGTCTTGAACTACATGTCTGAATCCTTTGCAATTGCAAATGTCATGGCCCTCTATTCGGTGGTAGATGCAGTAATGGTCCTCCCTATAACCCTTGGGTTTAGCTCTGTTTGGGTATAGAGGCTTTATGTCGGGTAAGGTGATGACCTTAGCTTCTTGTAGATTTTGAAAAATATTTGACATAGACTCATTTAAAGGAGTCCAAATGCGTTGTTGTTGCTTTGAGTGTTTAGCATGCTTTGGCCTGGTATGAGAACCAGGTTGAGCCCTAGGTATGTCACTTGCTGGCTTAGGGGGCTCTTGTTGAGGCTTCTCTTGTGGCTGCCCAGGAGACAATTTGACCTTAGATAAAGGTTGCTTCTGTCTCTCAAGTTGGTTCATGATAAAGTGCAATGCCTCATTTTGTTTCTCCATTTGTACCTCTATATTATAGAGGTGATTTTGCATATGCTCCAATATTGATAAGGCTCCCATATGTATTTCTAGTGATTGGTTTGAAATACCATTATCTATTGAAGGAGATGCTAAAGATCCACTAGGTAACTGTAACTCACCCATTTCCTTCCTTTGAGTTGATGTGGAGGCTTCATGATGATCCACTTTGTTAGTGGTATCCACATGCTCATGTTTATGACTTAGTTCATGTTTTTGTTTCACTTCGTAGTGTTGCATTGTACTAGCTTTGATACCCCCTATCTGATGTGGGGGGAACAATTGTTCTTGTTCTTGAGGAGGCACCATGAGAAGTGAGTTAGGGGTGACTAATGCCAATGGTTTTGATCCCTTCAATGGGGAAGCAACATCTGATTGCACCACATCTTGTTTTATCTGCTTTAGAGTCACTTGGTCCTCTATCTCGCTATTGACCATTGCCACAAACTCTTGAGAAGGCACTTTTTCTTGTGTCTCATCAACTTTCTTGTAATACTTGAATGGCTCGGGATCATGGGGGACCACATACACTTGTCCTTGATGTATGAATTTTAGGTTTTGGTGCACTATGGAAGGTATGCATTCCATATCCCTTATCCATGGTCTACCTAGCAATATGTTGTACTGCCTCTCACCCTCCAAGATATGGCACAATGTAGGTATCATATTTATCCCAACCTGTATAGGTAGGATTATTGTGCCAATTGTTGGGGAAGTAGCATCATTGAAGGCCCTCAATGTAAATGTTGTGTCCTTAATGCGTGAAGGTGGCAGATTTAAATACTTCAAAGCTGTAGTTGTGATGATGTTGATGGATGACCCAGTGTCAATCAAGACTCTCTTGTACGGAATTTGATTGATTCTTACTATGATGTGGAGCGGAGGATCAGGTTCATCCTGAGAGATTGTCTTAATCTCCCACTCATGAAAGGCAATCACAGGGTCCTTTTGTAAGTGCATTGAACTTATTGTTGGTATGTACTGTGGTAGATTATCAACTTTAGTTGACTTTTTCGATATGTTGGGCTGATCAAGGCATATTTTGCTTCTTATTGTAGTATTGATCATACCTATAAAACCCTCCTCAGGTGGGGCTATGTGCACCTCATTGACATGCTCAACTTGATTTTTGTTGGCCCCATGATTGGGGAGAAGATTTTTGAATATGTTGATGTCTTGCAATTCATTCTTATCCAACATATCCTGCACTATATTCTTGAATGCAACACAATCCTGGATATCATGGCCATTTTGTCGATGGTAAACACAATAGAGATCTTCCCTATACCCCTTAGGTTTGGGGCAATTAGGATCCAGGATGCGCTCCTTAGGCAAGTTTAAAACCTTGGCCTCGCAAAGGCGATTGAAAATTGATGCCAAGGATTCAGGAAATGGTGTATAATTATGAGGGGGTTGTTTTTGTTTGCCCCTACCTTGATTCTTGTTGCATTGGTTGTAATACATAGTAGGAGGCTGAGCCTGATAGTTTTCTTGTTGTTGGCTCTATGCTATTTTTGGAATGCTTAACATGATCTGGTTGACATGCATAGGTTGGGCCTATTGTGATTGATGTTGCGTACTCTCATTCCATTCTTTCTTGCTATAAAGCTTTAGGTCTCCTTCTTCGAGCTTTATATCTTCAATAAGCTTGGCTTGAGCCAAGGCTTCTTCGAATGTATCATACTTTTGTAGTTGCAATAGTAACGAGATATGCTTGGCATAAATTTTTGTGAACATTCAGATTAACTCTTCGATCGAGATGGAAAATGATAACTTTGCCATGATTTTTCTCCATCTATCCCCATAATCCATGACTGGCTCATCATCATACTGCTTTAGGTTGGCCAGGTCTGAGAGGTTCACCTTATTCTTAGCACCAAAAGAGAAATATTTTAAGAATGCATTCACTAGTTGTTCAAAACTGGATATGCTGTGCTTGGGAAGCTGGTTGAACCATTGGGTGGCAACCCTCAAAAATGTCATAATGAAGGTTCTCAGCATAAGGGCATCACTATCTTCTAGATGAAAGCATGCATTGATAAAGTTGGTGACATGTTCTTGTGCATCCTCTTCACCATTAAACTTATCCAACCTAGGCATCTCAAAATGCTTAGGATATGCAGGGCTAGGAACTGATGGACACAATGGTTGGTTGTGTATTTTGCTTAATGTTGGTTGGTTCCCAGCTGCCTCTTGTTTCTCAAAGGACTTCATATTTTCAGCAAGTTCTTGGAATGCCTTTGAGGCGAGGAGCTCCTCTTCTTGTAGGCCCATCATGGTGGCAATGGAAGTAGCCCTCTATCCACTTGTCTTGTTCTATTCTCCTCCCTCCTAAGAGGGGATTCAGGATGGGTCTGATCCTGATCTATCATGTTTACCATTTCACCACCAGTTTTATGTTGCTCATGATTTGAGTGGTGGTTTCATTGTGGGCTTTCTTCTTGTCTATTGCATCCCTCTCTTGGTGAGTCGATGCATTTATCTCTTTGATGATCATTTCTATTTGCTTGTTGGTTGCTACGAGCTAGCTGCTCAGCTTGCTCTCTTAAACGTTGCTCATGTTGGCGCAACAACCGTTCTCTCTGTTTATCATGTTTGAGAGCTTCTACAAGCTCTCGCTCTTTGCGCAAGGCATTTTCTAACCATCGCATGCGGTTAACTTGCATGGTCATAGAAGACTCATGCTTATCTGACTTTGTTCTTGTAGTTCTGATTCGTAGATTCCTCGAAGAGGTTTCTACTATTTCTCTACTTTGGCTAGCTAGTGTAACTTGTTCAGTGTATTGATAAGTGTCTCTATGGTCAGAATTTGTATGAGATTTGTGGGGTCACTTTGAAGCATCCCTAGGTTGAGTGGTGCATTTAGCAGTCATACTTCGTGAGCTTCCAGATGTAGAATATTTTGTGGCTATGGTTCTGGAAGTCGGTCTCGAATAAATTCGATCCCACTCATCCAATTGAGCTTGGAGCATTTGTTCTCTCTGAATTGCATGTGACCCATGTGACTGATTTGATCGGTTTGTTGTGTTGGGTCTATGCCTCTACAACTCCATGTGAGGGTTCTTGCCTATTTCGAATTGTGCAACAAGGTCGACAACTCTCTTCCCTCTATCTTGCCCATCATTGGACTGATTTGAACTCTCAGTGTAATGAGATGTGTGGGGTATGGAACCTGATTCCCTCTCTAGATTGGAGGTCTTGCTCACCATGGGAGGTCTCCCAGCCATAATTTTTGTTATAAAATTTTTGACTTCTGAAAAAGGTTGTGGGTGTTATAAATTTCTTTGAAAAATTAGGGTTAGGTTGATTACCCCAGCAATGAAGAAACACACCAAGCAAACAATATGATTATCTCTTTTAAGGATTAAATGTGTATCCTAAGAACTTGTTTTAGTGTGTTTCAGATGTGTTGTTGCTTTTGCTTTCTTGCTCTTGCTTTGGATTTAGAATGAGGGGACTCATCCATAGTGGGAACCAAGAACACCCATGCCAAACATGATTTTCTCAAAAAGAGACTAGGGTACACCGCTTAAATCCCAGTGGGGGGTTCGCCTAGCTCTTCCACTCTGAACCAATGATTGTTCCAATAGTGGGAGACAGTTTGAACATAAGTAACTAGTACCACTATGAAAGTGAGTTACTCTATTCAATCTAGGATATCTAGGGGGCAAGCCGGTGGAAGGAGGTGAATTCCAATGTCATCGAACTGAATTGGGGGTTGGTGATGAAATCCAACTCCCCAATGTTTAAAATGATACGTGTGAATGTGTGTGATTATTTTTAGATTTTGAAATAGAAAGTGATGCATCAACTAGCATTCATGACTATTTTCCTACAATGCCTAAAAAGAACGTTTCATTTTAAGACAAATGCATCTATAACTAGTCTATATGATTTTAATGCACTCTCCTATTTTGTGATGAAAATAGCCACTGATTGGGCCACATGCAAGCAAACCAAAACATAATGGCCTAGCACGCTGGAGACTAGGGTGGACCTTACAGGCAGAGGTCCATTGTTCCTAGCAACGCCTAGAGGAAATCTAAAAGAAACCTAGGAAATGCAAAATGCAGTTTTTATTTCTCTTTTTCTTTCATTTTCCCTAATTAATCTATGTTTATGCTTGCTATTTCTCGAAATAAAATGCAGAAAGAAAATCAAAGAAATACAGGGAAGGGGTACCAACCTTGAATCCCACTCAGATGACAAAAATTCTTCCCTCTACTGCACTTCTAGTGTTGGTTGTTGTCGACTAGAGCGACTGATTTTTGGTCGTTGTTAGCAGGAGCAGCTAAGTTTGTTGGCCGCTGTAGATCAGAGCGGCTGATTTCTGGCTGTTATAGCTCAGAGCAGCCAAACCTGCACACAAAACTAAGTTAGTATTCTAGGAATAAAAATGAAAAATCAGTGGAGGTCCCACCGTGATCGCCATCTGTAGCGACCCCGAGATGCACGCACCGCTCTACTCTACTTGCAGTATTGTATCAAAAATGAAATAAAAGACCATGAAAAGCATATAACGTAGAAATCACAAAGGTAGATCCTTTTATTGATATTGAAATCCAGTTACATGTCGGTCCCTCTTAGGGATACCCATTTTGATACAATTATGATTACAAGTGGGTAAGATGTCCCCTCGCAAGGGGTGGTGCACTTTTAAAGGCTTCTCGATTCCACACATAGAAATGTATGAGGGCTTACAGATGCCTCCTTCTCCAAGTCTGATTCCTGGAGGGATCTTTGTGCTTTCGAATGTTGCTAATATGTCTGATGAACCTGTAGTCCTGTGATCATGAAAACAACAACACACACTTAGTTGTCTGAGATTGCCTCCTCGGATGAGGTTGTTAGCAGTAAATATGACAATAAAAGGAAATATGCTCAATGATAATAAATGCAATGAAACTAGTGCTATGAAAGCAAATAAATGAAGCAAAATGGATCTTATGCTAATGATGTGAAATATAAAGAAAGTAGAATAAGAGAAACTAACACCTAAACCCTAGACTAGGTTTGCGGGCCACTATCCAGGACAACAGCCGCTAAGATGAAATCCCTCTCTATTGACCCAAAGACTATGGGCTTAAGTTGCTACTAATGTTAAATGATTACCATATGTGTATGGATGATTACCTCTCAGTTGGCTAGCACTTCATTGCTCCTCAAGGGTGCTCAGATCTGCTCTCCAATCCGATAGGGCTTCACTGTGTATGCTCTCCAAGAAAAAGCTCTCTCAAAGAAGTCTGCTAAAAGATCATCCTTGGTCTCAGAATTGATATCTGATCATGGATGGATGATTATGGATCCCTTGGTGCTCTCAAGCTTGCACCTTTTATAGTGTGAAACCCTAGGTCTATGTCCAAGCCCTAGGAATGAATTTCTCATGCGTAGTGAAAGTTAGCATGAGAAGCTTTTTGTCTTTTGTCTATGTTTGGAGGTCAATTAACTGAAATCTAACTTCCAACTTGAGTCTCCTATGCAAACTGGTTGTTAGCATGAGAATTTTTGTCCTTTGTCTATGTTTGGAGGCCAGTTAACTAAAGTCTAACTTTGGCCTTGAGTCTCCCACGTGAATGGGTCGTTAGCATGAGAATATTTTGTCCTTTGTCTATGTTTGGAGGCTAGTTAACTGAAGTCTAATTGCCCACTTGAGTCTCCTATGCAAACTGGTTGTTAGCATGAGAAGCTTTTGTCCTTTGTCTATGTTTGAAGGCCAGTTAACTGAAGTCTAACTTTGGACTTGAGTCTCCCATGTGAACTAGTTGTGAGGGGGAATGCAAAGTTGTCCCCACTCACTTTATTGCATGTAAACTACCACTTTCGCCCCTGATTGGGCCTATTTGTCGACAAATTGCATATTTAGGGCTTAGCCGCTATCGTTTGTAGTGGCTAGTTGTGGCCGCTCTAGCCTACAATGGCTAAAATGGCTACTCAGATGGCCGTTGTAGCCTATAGTAGCTAATATTTGCTGGCTACTATAGTCTATAGTGTTGCTGAACTGGTTGCTCTATTGGCCGCTCTAGCCTACAACGACTAAGATTTGTTGGTCACTCTAGTTTATAACTGCTAAACTGGTTGCTTTGCTGGCCGCTCTAGTCTACAACTACTAAGCTTAAATGGGCTAAAATTGCCATTTTGAGTGGTTAGGACGATTGATTGCTCTTGTAAAGTTTTAAAATTGGACATATGGTACTTAGATGTGCTCATATGAGTGGTTTCTTTAACATGACATATTTTAGGTTTCTACAGTTCCTTCTAATTGGTACTGTAATACCACACCAGCACCAACACCATTTCTACATTTGGCATCATCAAATTGCATGGTCCATGTATCCTTTTATCTCAAATATTGATTAGATATAGTAGGAACTTTCTTCTATAACACTGTAGAAATATTGTACGTGCCCTTACCTATCAACTAGTTGTAATCCTCTCTGAAATGTAGTTCATATTTGATTTCCAACTCCTCAAACTTATCCACTAATTCAAATTCCTCAAGAGGATTGCGATTACACATGTCTCCTTCAATTTTTTCAGTGTGGTAAGACATTGTCTTCTCATGTGTTATCCTTATCCTCTTTTCTTTGAAAGGAATAACCATGCTGGAATAGTCAATATACATGCATCCACCTAAATTTGTAGTAAACTATATTGAAATACATAATCCAAAATAAGGCTCTAGGTCCACCATTACTATTTCTTGTACTATAGTTACCTCAGGTGCTCTATGCATCCTCATTAAGACATCTTTGATTACTCTCATTGTATTTACAGGTGTTCCATCCAATTGTAGTACTCTAGGATAGGATCGAGTATAATCCATACCCATATCCTCACAAAATGATTTAGGTATAACTATAGTTGATGCTCCTGAGTCAATCATACAATTTCAGATCACCCAACCCTCCATCCTTAAATAAATTTATAAAGGAGGAGGTTTATTCTTTAATACAATAGGGGACATTTATTTCTTTTTAGAAGGTATACTGAGAATTGTGGTGGCCTATTTTTCTTGTGGATATTTATTCAAGGAAGCTTTTAGTAGGTCAATATGGCCAGGAATGAAGAGGGTGTCATATATACTAGCTTTTGATGGTATTCTCTTAATTTATTCCACAATGTTGTAATCAGACTTGGCCAAGGTGGGTCTCTCAAGCCTCCTTTTTGGCTCACCATATTTTCTCTTATATTTTTGAGTGACTTCTATTCTCTATATTTTTGTAATAGAAGGGAATCTAAGCCTGTCTTGAGCCTCATCATTAGACCTCATTCTGTATACCTTAGTTTCTTTCTCAAATATCTTAGGAAGACTTTTTTTTTTTAGCCTGGGGAATAGGGAAAGTGTTACTACTTTGGGCAAGTGGATCACTCTTCTTCTAAGAGTGAAACTAGAATTGACCCATCTTATGTGGATCCACTTGCATTTTTTTCTTACCATACCTTGTCAGGATAATGATAGGTCCATTCTCATCCAACTCTTTTCAAACCATGATTTGGTCAGGTTGCCATAGCATGTTTACCCTTCCTTTATGGTTTCTTTCTGCTTGATCCATAGCTTGTTGGACATGGTGTTGGTACATAACACAATATTGTGAATCATGTGGATCATTACATACCAAACACCAGATATTTACCAAACTTGTATTTGAAGAACACTCAGGCTCTTCATAAGTGGCATTCGCTCTGACCCCAATACTATTACTAGGACTAGGTCTTTGATATTTATTCACATATGGGAATCTCCTTTGTTGAGACCTCTCCATTTCTCTCTTTTCCATTGAATTCATTTTGTTGATAAGAGTTTTCAACGTACTTTGTAAGTCAAGAATGATATAAAACTCTTGAGAATTCTAAGAAGGAAGTGGAGAGAAAGGAATTGCATCAGATGGTGCTTTTGGATGAGGAATGGGAGTCATCTATGGAAATGGGGATGACAATTTAGGAGGGTCTATATAAGATGAATTAGTAGCTTGGCTTTGGATATTAGTGGTTTCTAGATTGTAAGGTAGCACAACTTTGGGAGGTAATCTTCCCACATTAATTAGGATATTTTTTGCATGAACGACTACATTATAAACCTATGGAAATGTTTCTGCCCTTGATTTTTGAGTTTACAGTTCTAGATATGATCCAAGACCTTTGATATAATACATATAAGTGAGGCATGCAGCTAGTCTAGTTGCAGGAAGAATTCATTTCCAGGTTCTACTAAACCTTAAATTAAAATTTGAGACAATTTATTGCTGATGTTTCTGCATAGATGTAAATTGATTAAGCAAGGAGAAAGGGTCAATAGATTCATAAATTATTCCAAAAAAGTCTCATTCAATGCTGCCCATGAAGTGATAGTATTATCCTCAAGATTCCTAAACCAATGTAAAATCCTTCCTCTAAAGGATAGGGCTAGGATTCTCACAATAACATCCTCATTCTTTATATTATGGATTGCTGCCAGATTCAAAATATCCTAAAATTGCTCATATATAGTATTTAAAAATCCATCATAAGTGGTAATAGCCTTAGAAACAACTTGAGGAATGTCATGCATATAGGATAATTTAAGGGGGCCAACTATGTTCCAGCTGGGGTGTTGTAAAGGCTGATTTGGGGGTACATTTCCCTGATTTGCAGCTGCATTTCCTGTCATGTTTCCAGGTGTAGGTCCTACTGGAGGGAATGTTGGATTAACTATATTATTTTCCTCAGGAAGATCTTCCTATGAATGAAAATATTGATTCAAATTTCTTACCACAGTGGACCCTCTATAAGGTAACTCACAATAGAAAAACATTCAGGGTTATTTCTTTTGAACGACCTGGTATACATGAAAAATAATGTTCTATAGGGATGATTCTTTTATAGGTTCAAAGACTAGGGAGTTGTCAGGTGAATTTACTATTCTCCACTTAGCAAGGTCAAGATAATTCACCAAATATTGATTCCTTTAGGTAGAGATAAAACAATAACTCATATGATGTATTTTTGTGTTCCTTGTGAACTGGTCCCACCGGATGTGCCAAACACTGTTGGGAACCAAATTGACATCAAGTTTTACTTGATACTACAACTTTATATCTTCTAATTTTCTATCTAGACATGCACTCGATAGTCATAGCTTAACACTCAACATTTTATGGACCAAAGGTAACTTCAATCCAACCTCTAGAGTAGGTTGGTTCCTTGTTAACTTAAAATGGTGTTGAAACAATCAAAGCTCAAATAGGGTTTTGAGAAAAGGGTTATAAAAGGTTTATGGTTAGAGATATTATTCAAAAATAGTGGTTGGATAGGCTAATAGCATAGGCAACTACAACAAAAATCTCCCACAAACTATTTCCAGTGTCCCATCACTCAAGATTAACAACACCTAAAACCATGAAATATTCATACATTAAAGCATAAATAGAGATATATTGTAGAATGCAATTCCAAAATATAATATTGATAATATAAATTAGTAGAATAGATCAATAGTTAGATATAACAGAAATAAACTTCTTAACAGTACAGATGTAACTATGAACATATTTCAACTACTCTCACAACTAGTAATCCAATAAGCTAGAATGAACTAATCACTAAAGTTTTAACAGAAATGCAACTCAAAGCTTCAAACCTCTAGCACAAGGATGATAAAGATGATAAATTTTGAGTAATGCTCCTTCCATTAGTTCACAAGAATATTTACAATAGGGCAAGAAAACACACTAGATCCGACCCTTAAAATGAGTGTTCCATATATATATATATATATATATATATATATATATATATATATATATATATATATATATATATATATATATATATATATATATAGTTTGTAAAATGAAATAATATTAAGGAGATATTGCAAATATTACAAATTTATAGCTCAGTAGAGAGTTTTATTGGCATTATCTTACTATTTGATAAAGTCTGAGAAATCCGTTGTGAGTAATTCGCCATGGCTGATCTCTTTGTAACTTATTGTGGTAGTTGGATTTTAGGTGGTTGAAAATTGTATCTAATTCATTGATAATTATTGGAAGCTCTATTCCATCATAGATCTACAACCACTCTAGTTATTGATCTTGAAAACCCTCCGATACTTCGTCTTCCTGTACCCTAACTAACTACTCTTTGATCTGGTGAGAATTTGCTTTTAAATACTTCAATAGTATCAGCAAAATATATACCATTGATATTCATCATGGACAACTACGAGGAGGCCTCTAAAAATACTCTACAAATTGGTAGGGAAAGAACAAAGTGCCATTCCACACTTTTAAATTATTGATGTCATCTTTTGTCAAAATATTTTATAGAATCTGATTTTGACATAGAATGCACTAAGAGGTGAGCGAAATGAAATCCATTACTAATATGCTACTTAGCCTTCTTTATAAGCATCACGTAAATTGCAATACACACAAAAAGTATGCTGACATCATCTTTTCCTTAGCCTAAAATGCAAAATCACCAATCCACATCGAAGTTAGTGAAAATAATCCTTCATCGCCATTCCCTCTAAACATAGTGCAAAATTGTCTTTAATGTCATTCTGCACTCTTTGTAGTATTTTTGACATTCATATGTTCATTCCACACCTAAAAACTCTTGGGACTTAGCAGAATCGAACTTATCGACACTTAGTTTCTGGAGCATGCACAAATCCAACCACAATCACCATTCTGCATCGAAAGCATTGTAAACTGAGTTTTTCTCCATTCCACTCACTTTTAGTCTTAGAAACCAATGGAATCAGACTTCCCAGTACTTAGTCGTTGGAGCACACAAAATACCAAATAATCGCCATTCTGCATTTTCTATCGTGTTGACGTCATATTTGCCAAAAAAAAATTGGAATCGGATATCACATGGAATCTAATGCCAAATACACTGTGAACCAAGCAAAATGGAATTTAGCTCATTTAAGGTAAAAAAACATTAATTGTTGAGTATATTTTGGAACTCTCATTGCGAATCCGCTCCAAATTAACTAGGAACCTTGCGGAATGGAATTTTATCATGCCTTAGAATTATTTTTTATTTTTTCTAAGGATGTGGTCATTTTGGGACTATAATCATCCTACTCATAGTTATCTCCATCAGTAATGAGCACAAGATAAACTAGGGTTAGAAAATTTACAATGATGAACTAGGTAAATTTATAGAAGCTAAGATCTATGAGAAGTGATGATACATTATCATCATCCTCATCCCAATCTAGTCCATTGAAAGTGTGAGGAGGTCCCACAAAAATCCTAGTGAATCCACAAGGCCTAAAATTCCCATGGGATGTCCTAACCTCAACTAGTGTTTGGGTTTTGAGGGGTTCACCAGGAGCATTTTAAAGATTCACTCCAAATACTTTTAAAAAGATGTGTATTTAAAACAAACACCTAATTTTGGTTTCTAGAAGATTTTTTCCAATTAAATATAGAAGCCATTTAACTAAATATACAAAATATGCATGCAAACAAGAGCTAATCTAAGTAACTTTTTCATTTTATGAATACTATCCCTATTTTTTTTTCTATAGATAATATACTATGGCATTAATACTAGGTTTTACAAGTTGACACAAAACCTTTTACAAAAGTCAGCCCAGGGCTGTTGATGAACATGTCCTTAATAAGGATCTTATATATGTAAAATCTACATGTCGCCAAAGCCATTACATCCGGTAAGGCACATAGCTTGTTATAAAAAATAAACTTCCCATAAAAATTTTGGGTATACCCCGAGAAAACACACCTACATCATAATTACAAAAAAAAGAAACAGACACAGATCCCTTCTTTGAAATAGTGGAGAAACAAAAAGCTAGACACACATAGTAGAGTACTGAAAAACTCCCACAAGCTCTGTATTGATAGTTACTTTTAATAATTCTTTGGTAATTTATTTCTTCCGTATATGACATGCTTTGGGACCACATCCCATCTTGGCCAATCAACCTTAGATAAGTGAACCTTTTGGCTAGATTTATGGAGGTGGCTATCTGGTGTTCCACGTGGCTCTGGTTCAAAGTCTTATATTATCGATTCTTTCCTAACCTGTGATTATCAACCAACCTCAAATTACTAAGATAACTAGGAGCCATGTTATCTAACATGTGACTATCCCCATTAGTCTTTGTGGTATTTCCAAGCAGTATCTACCAAGACTGATAACTCGGATAATTTTTATTGTGAGTCCATTTCAAAAAAGAGACGATAATACTCATAGCCTTCGAACTTATAGTGCCTTCCCTGTTGGTAAATTTGACTATCATTCTTGGCATTCTTTTTTAATAAGCTACTCTACTACGCTCGAGACACTATGTTCCCATTTGAAAATTCCATCACCATCAACACCCAAATTGGCCAGCTTATCAACAACTTTGTTAGCTTCCCGAAAGACATGTTGGGATTTTTTGTCCTATCTTCCTTGGAAAAGGATCCTAGCCTCTTCAACAATTGTTTTAATCCTCCAAGGAGGTGTTTTCCAATTATTGAGGATATTTATAACATGCATAGAGTCTCCTTCTATGATCAAATTGCCTTCTAAGTCTTGATTCATTTGAAGGTCTCTCCACATAGCTCTAGCTTCAACTTCGTTGTTCGTCCTTGTTCCCAAATATTCAAAAAATGCAAGCATCATATTCCCATTATGATCTTGCACAATACCACCAACACCTGCTCTACCAGGATTATCCTTAGCCATTCCATCAAAATTAAGCTTAAACCAACCCGTAGGAGGTGGGGACCACTTAACATTGGCTCTGGGGTTGACTACCCTAGGCACAGACTCATCTAACAAGGTTAAGCTTAAATATTGAGCAATTGTGGTCTCCTGCAGATGAGGTTTACAAATATCAAAAGGGATAATATTCACATTCTCATTGGCAAAGGATAGGATCCTAGCAATGATAGTTTGATTATCATGGATATCCTCATTAAAGACTATGGTTCCTTTCCAACCACACCTGCCAAATATAGTGATTGAGATAAATTTTCCACATGTATCTAAGTCTTTGGCTTGAAAAGAGGCAAGACCACTAGATGAAAAAATCAAGTACGATGGTTGGTTTAACCCAAGAAATATTGAAGGCCTAAAAAATCCTACTTAGGATAGCCAAGGAAAAAGGGCACTCAAGGAAAATGTGATAAATAGTCTCCCAATTAGCCCTACACAGATAAAAATGATTAGTGATACACCTTTACGCATCATATTATCAATGGTTATAATTCTTCCTTTGATAACTAGCCATGAAAAGACTGCAATTTTTGGAATTAAATTTTTTATCCAAACTAAGTCCTTTTGGAGGAAAAAATCCTCGTCATCAAGTAGAAGCTTGTAAGTTGATTTAATAGTGAACTTCCCATTTTCCTTAGGAGCCCAGGTCACTTGATCTTCCCTGGGTCTCATGGGGATAAACTGTTGCCTGAGAATGTTACAAATATCACTTGATTCCACTTGAAATCCCTAAATCCTTATTTATTTCCACTTCATTCTGCCTCTGTCCTCAACCATATAATCAAAGACTTTTTTGCCAATGATTTTTTCCATGATATCTCTAATTCGGGCTAAGTTAGTATATTGCGTCAGTGGTTCATCCTTAGCCCACCCGTCATTCTAGCAATTTATCCTCTCACCATTGCCTAAAACCCATCTTAAGCCTTTTTTGATGATTTCCTTACCTTGAGAATTGATTTCCAAAAAGTAGAACCTATGATTGGAACTGAGTCACTTAGAAATTTCATATTTTGAAGATACTTTTGTTTTATGATAGTTGTCCATTCATTTTATGGGTCTGCACACTTTGTTCCATCCTACAAGGTGTATCCTTTTTTTCTCCTCCGATCCAATCCATAAAAATTCTTTTTGGATTTTCTCAATTTTTTGGAAAACCTTCACAAGGTCTTTGAAAATGGAGAGGAAATAGACCGGAATGCTCTAAAAAAAGGCCTTAGTGAGGGTCAGATTTCCTGCTTGAGATAGAATATGACATTTCCATCCAACAAGTTTTTTTTTAATTCTTTCAATAACCCTATCCCACATTGACTCTCTCGGAGAACCAATGAAAAGAGGGAGACCAAGATACGAAGTGGGGAGGTTTGTTATATCACACCCTAAAATTTTTGCAATCCTTCCTTGCCTCTGAATGGGGGTGTTCAAGAAATATAAATTGCTTTTACTGAAATTAACTTTCTGACCAACAGCGTCCTCATAGAGTTGTAGGATGTATTTAATTCTTTTGGCCTCAACCACCGACGCCTTAGTCAATAGAAGGGTATCATCAATGAATTTTTGGTGAGAAACAGCCCTAGTGAGATATGTTGCCTTAATTCTCGATATTAGCCTTGAACTGCAAGTATTTTTTATGGTTCTGCCTAAAGCTTTTGCCATAATAATGAATAACATGGGTCTGATAGGTCCCCCTAATGAATTCCTCTATGACTTTGAAAGTAACTAGTAGTTGTTCCATTAACTATAATCAAGAACCATGCTTTAGAAATGCATTATTTGATCAAATTAACCCATTGGTGGTGAAAACCAAACTTAAGGAGGACAACAATCAGAAAGCCCAATTTATTTTGTCAAATGCTTTGTTCATATCAAGCCTGAGGGCAAAAACAGACATGTTAGTCTTATGAGTAGAGTTTAGAGCTTCATGAACTATGATAACTCCATCCAAGATTGACCTACCCTGGATAGAGCTTCCCTGGAACGGATCTATGATGTGGGGCAGAACATATCTCATTCTATTTACAATGGCTTTAGTTAGGATCTTGTAAGAAACATTGCACAAACTGATTGGCCTGAAGTCAGCCATAGATTCAGGGGTTTGCTTCTTAGGAATTAGAGAAATAAAATTAGAGTTGATACCTTTTGGGATATGATTGCTTGCTTGGAATTATCTAATAGAAAAAATTACATCCTCACTTATGATGTCCCAAAAAGCTTGATAGAAATGAGGGGGAAAGCCATCAAGTCCTGGGGCTTTGTCTGGCTCCATGCTAAACAAGGCTTCCTTAATTTCCTCATTAGAAAAGGGAGCTAGAAGCTTAAGGTTTATATCCTCATTTATTATGCTAGGAATGTATTGCAAGAGAATATCTTTGGCCTCCTCATTGCACTAGGATTCCTAACCAAGTATAGAATTAAAATAAGTTACTGCCTCCTTTTTTATTTTTGTTAAGTCCTGAGTAATAGAACCGTCTAATTTTTTTAAAATTTATATCTTGTTATTGATTCTGTTTCTATGCATAGTGACGTGAAAAAAATTGGAATTTGAATCTCCATATTTCAACCAAAGAGCCCTTTATTTTTACCTCCAATATATTTCCTCACAGGCCAAATGTTATGAAACTTTGCTAGTTTTGTCCGTTCCTCCTGCCTAGTAGTTTCATCAGCACCACCATGTTGAATCCTTTGATCAATTATCTTCAAACTTTCAACAACCTATTTTTCATTTTCAAAGAGGTTCCCAAAGACCTCTTTGTTCCAAGTTCGAAGCTTTTCCTTAACAAACTTTAATTTTCCAGCAAGTTTAAAAGTTGCACTATCCCTAAATTACAAGAAAGTAAATTTTTTCTTTTAAACAAGGCTCCAATAGAATGTAACATACAAAATCTAGCTTAATACAAGTCTATATGAAATTTATTTTCAAATACCTAAGAAGAATTAGAAGATATAAACAAATCAAAATTTAACCTATGTTCATTAATTATCCTTTCTTTATTTAGTGAGTTATAACTTAAAATGAAATAAAAATAAAAAAATTTCCTTTATCCCTTTTGATATTTCTATGAGGATAGAGAATAAATAACAATAGCAAATATTTTTTTAAATAAAATTCTATTCAGAAAAACCAAGGAAATTACCTTAATCAATTGTTACCATGATTTTTTTCCCTATAGATCCTAACCACAAATTCAATTTTGTGCCCTAGAATGACTAACTATGAATCTATAGAACCTACAAAAAAATAAACTCAAAAGAGGATGATCAGTGTTTGGGGTCTGCTATAGCCAGAGGGGAGGTCAAGATCATATATTTTAGCAATCAAACCCCCTAGGTCCTTTTAGATGACCAAATAAAAAGCATAAAGAGTGATGACTTTGGTTTGTAGAGAGAATTTGGGCTCTATGAATAGAGGGTGTGAAATCATGTAGAATAAAACACAATTCAAGAATAGATTATGAGCATCAAGGAGAGAATAATAATGATAAAAAATAATTTTACGGTATATAAAGGCCACACCACAAAATCATTGAAGATGATAGAATAGACAAAAATACAAGTTTGATTCTACATTTGTAAGGGGAGGAAAGGATATAAATATGATACTTGATCAAACAACAGGCTAGAGAAATAATGATAAAAAGTGTAGGCTAACAAAAAAGGATCTCAGATTAAATTATTTGCTGATAAAGATGAGCCACAAATCATTCTATTAGTATTTGGAGAAATACAAAGAGTAACAACAAGTGACTGGGTAGGGTAAAAAAATGGTGGAAGAAAAATAACAAGGAAAACATAGAGGAGAGAATAGGACTCATAGAGGTGACACAAAGGTTTCCCCCAAGTCTACCTAAAGTTATTTCATGCTCGATAAATCCAAATCGCAAATTTGCTCTACTAAAGCCTAAGGTCATAGTAGGGGATAGGGCACCATGTATTTTATTTAACAACTAGGGGTGAGAATAATGTTTGGATGGCTTATAGGAAGTTGTAGGTTGTAGGGACAAAAAAAATTACCCCTAACTCTTATTTAGATCAAATTCGCATCCCATAAGGATTGACCATGAAATTGTTCTACTAAAATTTAAGGTGGAGACATATGGCAAAGAGGGGGTAAAGGGGAATTTATGACTAGGTATGGGAAAAATAAACTCAAAAGGAGCTATAACATATTGAGAGGAATGAGTAGCAAGGAAAATATTACCCCCAACATTGTCTACCAATGAATTCATGATGGATAATGATGGACTACAAAATCGTTTTGTGCACAAGGCCAAGGTAGATTTAGTCCAAAAGAAGTGCTCCTAAGGGCTTCAATAACAAGGAGAGACCAATCCATGCCTGGTCTATAGTTGCACAATGATAGTAAGAATAGGTTAAATAAATAATACAAATATTAAAGCTAAAATAGAAGGAAATATAACCAAAATTATATGCTAGAGTATAATTTAAAAGAAGAGCAAAGAAGGAGAAGGTTAAAACCAAAAGAGGAGCAATTCCTCTTGAGATTGACCAAGTAGATCCGCTCCAAGAGATCTCCAAAGGAAAATGCACTTGTTACTTGATCTCTTTGAGTCACTAATTTTCTAGATTTTTGTTACTATGAGAGATCATTATGCAAATGAAGGCCCAATACCTTAATTTATAGATATTTTGGGTCATGGAGAGAGAAAGGGTAAAAAATTGATGTCAAGGAGGATGAGGTGGGTTAATTTTAAATCCACCAAGCCAAGGGTAAGGCACCTAGAAGTCAAAAATTGGTTAGGGAGACCTAAGGGATGATGCCATAAATGGCCCAAAATACCTATGCGAACAAAGAATCCAAGATTTTTTATTGTCTTGGGAACACAATTTTGTGCTCAATATTGGAAAATCATAAATTCACTTATACGACCATTAGAGGTCATGTCAAGTGATGTCAAGCAATGCTAGCTAGATTTTTTAAAATTGGGTGAAAGATGATTAAAATGTGATTTTGCAGTTCATCAAGACAAGCACAAAATCACTAAAAGAAGAGAAAATCTTAAAATTAAGGGTTTAGGAGGAACAAAATTGCATTTTGGAAATTTTAAGGAATTACTAGGGTTTCTAGGGAATTTTTTTTTGGAATATATTACATTATTTGGTACATGCCAATGTACCACCATGGGTACATCTTTAGATTAGGAGTTTGTCTTAGATTAGGGTTTGAGTATTTACTTTATGCAATGTAATAAATGCACAAGTAATATTAGAATGTGCAAAGTATTCAATAATGTAAATGTGCATCATAGTCCATGTGCACATGAGTCCATAGAATAGGAAGGTGAAGAGTCATAGGAAGATGGAAGGCCAAGAGTCACATCCCACTATATATTGGCCTTGGTGTGAGCAAGTAGGATAATATTTCCATATCAAGTAGAGTAGAGTAGAATACAAGTTTGAGACAATGTAGAACTTGTATGAAGCATGGAGTACTTGAGATCTCCACATTTTGTATGAAGATCCTATTTTCGTGAGCTTTCATTAATGGTAGTTTTATGAGTTATTTCAAAAGTTTCTTATGAGTTTTACATGCTTAGTATATTGCCATTATCATAGATTCAATATTGCATGCTCATTTTATATCTTGTGGTTGATTTCTCATTAAGTATCTAGCATCAAAAGCTAACAGTGGTATCAGAGCACAAGGTAGATTGATAGGAGATAGGGAGAGCCACAAGAGAGATTGAGAGGAGATAGGGAGATCTCATTTTTAGAATTTTAAGAATTGCTTTTTGGCTAGAGTCTTTCCATAAGGTTGCAGGAAAACTCGTGAAGACTAGGACTCAACATAGATCTCTTTTCCACTAGATTGAAGGATAACTAGTGATGTTTATTGACTTATAGAGATCTAGATATTTGCATGGATTTGCTTGCTACTGTCTAAAATTTTTTGTTGCAAAAAATTAGTTCTCAAAAGTTGAGAAGCTTCCTACAATGGATAGAGAAGAATTTCATCTTCGATTGCCTGAAAGTCTATGTGCTTTCCTCATGCAGGGATTAGTTCTTTGTTGCAAAAAAAGTAGACATTGAAGAAAGAAGAGACTCAAGAAAAGGAGTCCTATTGAATATTGAAGAAAGAGGAGACTCAAGGAAAAGGTCCTCATTGGAGATTGGAGATAGAAGATTGAGAAGACCCAAGAAGGAGGTCTCCATAGAATATTGAAGACTATAGATTGAGAAAGAGGAGACCCAAGAGAAAGGTCCCATTGAAGAACTTCCAGATTTGGAAGATAGAAGATTGAAGATAGAGGAGGACTAGGAAAAGTCCTATTGAAGATTTGAGAAGCTGCAAAATTTGAAGACCCAAAAGAAGAGGTCTCAAGAAAAGTTGGAAGGAGAAAGAAGAAGAAGGCTAGAGAAGCCCTATTGAAGAAATTGAAGAAGTGGCCATTGGAGAAGATTTGAAGAAATCTCAAGGGAGAATATTGCAAGGAGTAGCTCCTAAAAAGAAGAATTTGGGATAATTGTCACCATCTAACAACAAGCCCAAAAGGAAGAAGGATTTGGCAAGAAGTTTGCCAAATTTTGGAAAGGTTTTTCGAAGATCTCAAGACATTCATATTCTTGAGAAAGAGGCCAACTAAATAGGCCAAGTTTGAAGTCAAAATTTGACAAGAGCTAAGGAGGAGAAAGAAGGTAGAAGAGGCCACCAATTTGAGAAATTTGAAGACTGCCATTAAAGGCTTGAAGGTTGATTTGCGAAGGAGAAGATTGTTGATTTTCATAGCAGAAGTTGAAGAGTCACAGGACAGCAAATTGAAAGTGAAAAGTAATAGAAATGAATTAATAAAAAATAAGAGAAATTCATAAATTAGAAAAAATTGAAAATAAATTAGAGAAAAGAAGGAGTTTCCTAGAAAATTTAAGGAGTTAAGGACAACAAAATGAAGGAGGAATTGGCTGCATTAGAAGCTAAAAATTATAGAGTTTAGGATAGCAAGAGGGCAGCATTTTGGGCAGCACTAATAGCTGCAAATTTTAGAGTCTAAGAGAACAAAGTTGGAGGAGAATTGGAGCCACAAAAATCAGATTTTTGGACAGCAAATTAAAGGCTAAAAAGAAAAAAATTTGGGTAACAATTAGAGTTGCAAAATTGATAAGTTTGAGGTAACAATAAAGTAAAAAGGAGAGCTACAAAATTTACAAATATAGGGCAGAAAATAGGTGAACCAAATCACCAAGAAAGCTTACTACAAAGGAGGCCAAAATAAGGTTTGAAAATTGGTGTTATTAAAGTTTTTTATCCAAGTATTATTTAAGTTTTTTGAAAACACCATATTTGAGTAGCAAAAGGAAAGGTCTCAAGTTTATATCTTCAAATATCGGATAAGAATTAGCTACAAAAGGTATGCCACATTGGTGCTATAAAGGTTATTATTTAAGCATTTAAACCAGTTTACTTTAAGGTTATAAGAGCACCATATTAGAGCCATTAAAGTTAGCAAAATAGAGCTCTAAAGTTTAGTGTCTCCAAGGTGAGAAAGGAGGCATCTTGGTTATCTTCAAACCTGCACATTTTAACAACATAAATAAAATTAGATATTGCATAAAAGGAGTTATAAGGGAAGAAAGCATTAGTTTCAAAGCATGCTATAGAGTCAATGAAGTGCAATTTTTTGAAGACTAGTAAGAGGTGATTTTACAAAGAGAAATATCACCCAAAGAACAAGGTATATTACCTTGATTTTCTAAACATCAAAGTATTGCAATATTAGGCTGAATAATACTTGAATACAAGGTAGAACATATAAGGAAAGCAACATAAAGTTTTTCTATTCGAAAGAAGAAGCCAAGGCTAGGTATTTAGAGTATCTACGGGTGAAGAAGGTAGTGCATACTTCTTTGTGGAGTATCAAGCCAAGTGAAGAGTTGAGTCAGACAATCCAACCATCGAAGCACCACCTAGGTATCATGAGATAGCAACCAACGAAGCACCAACAAGATATCCACAGGATAGCATCATCAGAGGTGTCTCAAGATAGCACCATGAATAGAGAAACTTAAGCACCATTAGCACCACCATAACGCCACCAAGAAGTCAAAGTGCCACCACCTTGAAGAAGGAGCCACCAAAGCCAAGAACGAGCACCATTTCCAAGAAGTGGAGAATACCTAAATTCATAAGGCATTGAAAGAAAACCTAACACCATTTGTTGTTACAAAGGCGTAGAAGAATCAAGTAGAGATGTTTGAGGAGAAGAATCAGGTTACTGCCAAGTGTAGAAGAGAAGCAATACATTATCAAGCTAAAGGAGCATTACAAAGGAAAGGAATCATGCTATGTAAAGGTGGACTAGAGCGTTACTGAGCAAAGAATATTATAGGAAGCATTACGAAGAAATAAAGTAGATGTTACTTGGAAGAGGAGCACCACCAATTGGAAGGAATGAATACAATCATAAGAGGAGTGAAGAGTTTCATTGCCAAGTGTCATAGTGCAGAAGGTAACTCCAAGGGAAGTGAAACATCTTCATTGCATGTAAGACAAGTCATACAAGTTCACTCTTAAGATAAGAGTGTAATATAGGTGAAGGGAGTGCAACATATACATAAGTCAGTGAAACCAGCCAGCATTAGAAGGATAGTCAACATCTTAGAAGGTGCTAAAAGGAGGAGCATTAAATGTTGTAAGAAAGGTGTCATATTGCATTGAAGTCAGTGAAGAGGACAACACCTTAATCAGAGTGCAAGTTGCAGAATAGAGAAGTCAAGGAGAAGAAGACCACATACACAACGTGCCATAATCAAGAAGGTACTAAAAGCATTTAAATTAACTTACATTTTTTATAAAGGTAAAGGAGAAATAAGGAATATTAATGCTAAGGTGAAACTTAGTTAATATTTTATGCTTGAGATTAATTAAATAAATGGAGGTATAAGGAATTGCATTGATATACTACAACCTTAGATGCTTTATTGAAAGATTTGAAAGCTTTTTGAAGCAAGAAAGATTTAATTTGAAAGCATTTGGAATTACTTTATTCAAGCATAAGAAATATTTGCAAATAACTTAATTTGGAGGAATAAGGAATTCTACATAGAAATTGAAACATTAAATTTGCAAATATCCATATTTTCTAAATTTCTAATTAGGGAGTTATAAGGAGTTCAACACCAACATAGATTATTGAAATTTAGAAACTATACTATTGAGAATTGAAAGATACAAGAAACAAAACATAGAGCTATTGAAAAGTTGGAAAACTACATTGGAATTAGTCTCTTGCTCAAATTAATGAGACATAAGGAATCCAACTCTAAAGTCTTGAAGATAGAAAATTTTATCAAAATTGAAAGTGCATCAAAACTATATTTAGCTTTCTATTCACAAATAGGGAGAAATAAGGTGAAGAATATAAGTTGAACATTAGGGAGATAAAAGGGATTCAACTCAAAGGAAAACTTAGAAAGCTAATTTTATCAAAGCCATATACAAAACACTTGATAGATACAAGATATTCTACAAAACTTGAAAAATTGAAAAGATCATATCAAACTTGATCATATACTCAAAACTAGGGAGTCATAAGGTAGACAACTTCAAAGACTTTGAAAAATAAAATATTCTATCAAATTTTTTCTCAATATATAAACTAAAGCGAGGCACCGAAAGGAAACGTTTGAATAAAATGCAGGAGGACAGAGAAAAGGGAAAAAAGACCGATTGTGGCACGAACCACCAGAAATATAAAATATATAATACTAAAGAGCTAAAAGGAATTCTATTTAGAAATTTAACTATTGATTGATCATATACTACAAGAATTGAAGGTTAGAATCTAGAAGTTGGAAATATTGGGAGACATAAGGAATACTACAATTTCTTAATATAATGGATAAGTTAGCAAGAGGAACATATCATCACAAGATACACTATGACAAGATTCAAGATCAAAATCCATACAATATTCCATATCAAAGATGCAAAATTACTTCAAGCACAAACAATTCTACAGGTCAAAATGAAAAGGACATTTGGTTTATTGATTCGGTGCAAGTCATCACATGATAGGAAATTTACAATGGTTTGATTGCCTTGAAGTCACTAACAATTTTAGGTTGAAAATTACAGATGGAAAAACCTATCTTATACATGGATATGGGTGTGTAACACCTAGTACATCATTTCCAAATATTTTGTTACATGATGTAATGTATGTTCCCGGATTAACATCAAATCTTATTTCAGTAGCCAAGTTGGTAGAGAGCAAAAGGATGGTTGATTTTAGATATATAAATGGAGTCAATAAGTGTCTCATCATAAATAAAAATGAGATAGAAGCTACAAGATCAATCCACAATGATATATATGCTCTAGACTCAATTGAGATTTCACAAGATATTGTTGTATTTCAAAACAACACTAATGCATTTTCTGAGGAACAAATTGCAGAAAATGAAAAATCCATATATCATAAAAGTCGATGGGAAAATAGAAGATTCAAAATGAGAAATATGAGAGGACAACAAAACAAAAAAAAAAAAACGACACGCCACACAAAAAAGAAGAAGAACCTGATCAAGTTGAAGAACATTTGAAAGATGAAGAACCATTTTGAAGACTAAAGTCTTCAATAACCAAATAATGTAATACAAGGGGTGTTGGAATATATTACATTATTTGGTACATGCCAATGTACCACCATGGGTACATATTTAGATTAGAAGTTTGTCTTAGATTAGGGTTTGAGTATTTACTTTATGCAATGTAATAAATGCACAAGTAATATTAGAATGTGCAAAGTATTCAATAATGTAAATGTGCATCATAGTCCATGTGCACATGAGTCCATAGAATAGGAAGGTGAAGAGTCATAGGAATATGGAAGGCCAAGAGTCACATCCCACTATATATTGGCCTTGGTGTGAGCAAGTAGAGATAATATTTCCATATCATTTTAAAATCTTTTCATATCAAGTAGAGTAGAGTAGAATACAAGTTTGAGATAATGTAGAACTTGTATGAAGCATGGAGTACTTGAGATCTCCACATTTTGTATGAAGATCCTATTTTCGTGAGCTTTCATTAATGGTAGTTTTATGAGTTATTTCAGAAATTTCTTATGAGTTTTACATGCTTAGTATATTGCCATTATCATAGATTCAATATTGCATGCTCATTTTATATCTTGTGGTTGATTTCTCATTAAGTATCTAGCATCAAAAGCTAACAAAATTGAACTATTTGGATGGGTAAATTTGGTGTCTACATTTTATCCCCTCTTTAATGCATTTATGGTATAATAAATGCATTAAAGAAATCTATAGATATGTTTAGAACTAAAAATAAGGGTACTAAAATGGGTAGGAATTTTATGTAGAGGCATGGTGTAAAAATGGTGTGATTTTGAGCACTTTTAAAATTTTACACACTTACCCAGGTGTTGTAGGTGAGTTGGAGAGGAGAGGACAATCCTCCAAGGGAGGTCCTAGGTTTGAATCTCCACCTTACCAAAAATTTGAATTGGGTATAAAAAATCCAATTGATAATATTGGTGTGGGTAGGGTCGGGTGCGACTCTTGGGTGACTTTGATAGTGTAGAACCCCATGTTCGTGGTCTCTCAGACCAAGGTGGCCCCGCAAGGGTTTTTTCACTTAAAAAAAAAAAATTACACACTTTATGAGGCATGGATGACATCACTACCCCAAGGGCTAGTGTGTCCCCTCAAGTTTTATAGGGAAGACAATCTTCTTGAAGAAACTCAAATTGATAGAGGAAGTACTGAGAGAAAGTGGAAAGGGAAACAATGGAAAAAAATAAATAAAGGAGAGGGATAAAAAGGAGGGGAGGATAAAATTAAAAATAATTTTTACCATGTGAAAGAGGATAAAATGAGCTTTGGAGAGAAGATGACACATCCAACACATTGTGCAATGAGCATAATGGATGATGTAGGAGGACTAGAGGTGAGGGCTCAGGTAAGAATTGAATATTTCTTGTTAGACTAGGATTAGGGTTAGATTTATGTTAGAATTTGAATTTTTTTTGATAATTTTTTGCTTTTTTGTAGAAATTAATCACAAGTTGTGACGTGAATTCATGGGTCCTTTATGAAGTGAAACTACAAGGGATCTCATAAAATCACATGGATGATGTCAAGCAAATTTGTGACCCAAAAATATAGCACACAAATTCATGATTGCATGCCTAATAAAATTGAGGTATAAAATTGCAAAATAAGGGATGAGAGAAGAAAAGAGAAAATAAAAAGGAGTAGAAAGAACGAAAAGGAAGACAGAAGAGATAAAACGAGGAAAATAGATTTTTTCTAATTTGGTATGAGTGTATAAAATTATTTATATGAATGATGAATGTTATTGTTTTGATTTTGATGATATGGAGTATTGATGAAAAAATTTTGTTGTACTTTTCCAATTAGATGTCTTAAAGTCTAGAGAGTGGATACCACGGTCATTGGAGACGTCTTTGAGAGAGTTGAAAATTATAGACAAGGGGATTTTGGATACAATAGGTCTTCTACATTTGGTTGAGATTCCTAGGGTGGAGTACAATAGGACATTAATGATGCCACTTATTGTAAGGTAGAAAAGCCACCATCAACAAACGAATGCAAATACAAAGAGAAGTTAAGATATTCAATAACAAAAATGTATAATTTTACAATATACAACACAACTCTTTGTCTTATACAAGTATGAAATAGCCTAAGAAGGATTTTACAATCAAAATGGAGTCAAATATTTTCTCCCACAATTGATGTTATTAGGAGAATATCATGATGGGTATGTATATGTGTGAAATCTTCCAAGGTTGTTGTAAAGTAATAAGATATTTTTGCAATCCTACACACATGCAAACAAGAGAAGTTGTTAGTAGCATCTTTCTACATGTGAAAAGGCATTAAGAAAATCATAATCAAAATTATAACTCTAAATTAAAGGATTAAAAACACCAAAGAGGATGTTATTCTTACAACTTCTATAGAATGATGATATGCTATCCTTGCTTATCCTTTCATTCATGCCAATGAAGGGAGTGAGGGGGATATTTATAAAATTTTAGAAGAGGTGGGTGGTGAGGATGATAGTGGCATATGAGTTGACATAGTGGGGGACAAGACAAGGTAGGTAAATAATATTAAATTTTGAATGTGTTGGCATAGAATACTTTTGGATGGGTGAGAGAATATAAAATTGTTAAGTGGGTTGGTAAGGGAAGACTTAGGATGAGTGAAGGAATATAAAAATTTTAAGTGGGTTGGTAAGGGAAGACTTAGGATGAGTGAAGGAATATAAAATTTCTAAGTAGGTTGGTAAGGAAATACTTAGGATGAGTGAAAGAATATAAAATTGTTAAGTGGGTTGGCATGAAAGAAAGAATCCTTGACTTGGGTATGCATGAGTGGTGGTGGGTGTAGAAAATGTGGAATAGGACTAATATAGAACCCTTGACTTGAGCACATGCATGTGAGGAGGTGGGTGTAGGGAATTTTGAGTGGGTGGATATGTTGGAAAAAAATCAGCCTATGGTTGTTATTTGCACCTACGACCTTGTCAATATTGAATAGATGAACTTGGTTTTGGGAGCTTCCGTCTAATCTCCAGAGGAGTCTGGTTCCTTAATGGTTTTTATGAGAAAAGGGAAAAGAAAATTACTTAAAGAGAGGGAAATATAGCTGTAGCTAGAGATTTTCTCATGGTATATATTAAATAAAAACTAATATAAATGTATATACCCTTTCTATTCAAACATGTATTATATCTTCACACAGAAATCATAGTCATCAAATTGTTGGAATATTTTTAACATTGTCTCCTTAGTCCTAAGTTTTAAGTCCTAGTATTTAGTTTTAGTTTAATGTTTTTATTTACATATTTCTAGTTAATTTGATTAGCATATGTTGAGGTTTTGGCTTGGTTGGTCAATGTTTGACCATATTCCAAGATTATCATGTTGTTAGGATAAGAGCTATCTTTAAGTTAGTTTGTTGTAATAAGTTTAAGAGGATTTCTCTCAACCACCATGTCTATTTTTAGTTATTTCAAGATCTATAAAACTATGTAATGCATTTTTTATCAATAGAAAAATTTCACCATTGTTTCTCATTTGGTATTAGATCAGGTTTTCTCAGACAGATCAAAACCTGTGGAGAGTGGCGTGAAGATATCTAAAGCACGCACTTTGTCATAGAAACTCAAGTGGCCAGCACTTAGCAGAGTTACAAGGAAGAGGTCGAGTAAATCATTAATATATCATGCATCCTGAGGTATTTTATTATGAAATTTTGAGGGTTGTTAAATAATTGTATCAAGAGGATGCTGTCAAAATTTCAGGTTATTTGGAGCTAATTTACGAATTTTATTAGCATTTTGAGTTTTTCAATAAAATTGTTGTATAAGGTGGAATACAGGGTATTTGCTTTTCAAATTTTGGGAGCAATATTATTTAGATAAAATCATAATTCAGACAAAATTTTAGGTTATTTGGATTTATATTTATTAATGTATGTGAATATTTATTTTTCCTTCAACAATCCTAGATCCGAAATTGTGATAGAAATGGCAAAAGTAAATTGATCACATATTTCTCATTTGTGTGAATTTGAATCTGAAATTTAGTGGATTTTAAGATAAGTATATCAGAAGTCTACAGGAAAGGAGTGGCTGAGAGCTAGGTGGAATATTTATGAATGGTGGATTACAGAATGGCCACCATGTATAAAGAATTGGAAGTACCCAAATTCAATGGAGATAATTATGCTATTTGGAGCATAATGATGAAGACCTTATTGAAGGCTCAAGAATTATGGGATATAGTTCAAGAAGGCTATGAGGAACCCTCTTGGAGCAAGCTACAAGGTGAGGAGATAAAAGAGAAGAAGGAGCAACAATATGCAAATTGCTTAGCTCTTATGGATTTGAGGAGAGGAATGGAAAAGAATGTTTTTCCTCTCATAGCCAATTGTAGATCAGCTACAATGGCATGGTAAGTGTTGAAGGATGCTTATGGGTTTTATGAGGATACCCATAAAGCCATGTGTGATAATCATGAAGATTGTTTAAGCAAGGAGGAGCCTTGCTTCCTTGAAGAAGTTTCTGAATTAGATCCTCTTGAAGGATCTTTTAAAGAGTCTTGTGAAGACTCATATGAAGGTATGTCTTTTGTAGAATACATACATTATTATAATGGATAATTATTTCTTGAATAGCAAGACATACTTGAAGAAGAGACTTGTGTGAAAGAGAGAAAAGAATCCCTTAATGGACAATAGGATAAGAAAGAGGAAGAGCCTTGTACAACTTTCCTTGGAGAGAGTCATTGTGGGACACAGATCATTGAAGACATGTCTTGTATAGGCATTGAAAATTGTAATAAACAATTATTTCTTTTAGGAGAAAAAGTTGAAAAGAAATATTGTACTAAAGAATTTTTTGCAGGAATGGTATGCTTTGAAAGCATTCATATTGATAGCAAAGAGGATGGATGTCTCAATGGAGAGACAATTGCTCAAAGACCTGGTAGTGAAGACCATCAAAGTGAAATGTATGATGAAGAATATCTCCTGGAGGAGATAAATGAAGAGTGTATTATGGAGAATGCACCTACAATTCTCATGAAGGAGAACAAAGAATATGATGATGTAAAACCAATGTTCATGGAAGACTATTGGCTTATTTTTGTTGAAGACCATTCACTTGGAATGGATGTGTGCTCTCTTGAAAGAGAAAATAAAGTAATGTGGGATGATGATCCACAAGAAAATTTTCATGAAGAGGAAATGGAAGCTATAATATTTTTGTTAGAATATCACTCATCAAGGGTGAAGGATGTGTTGGGTGAATAAAAGACCCCACAAGACTCCCTCATTTGGGAGATGGAAAGTGAGAAATAAAATGGGATAGAAATAGAAAATGAAAATAAAATTACTGATTTTCTTGTTGTAATGGAAAAGGAAACATCATTCATGGATGATGATCACTCACTTGGAGTGACTACATTGCAGAAAGAGTGTTGTCTTGAAAAGGCAACTATGTATGATTGCTTGAATGAATGGTGTTTCAACACACCAACATGGATTGAACAAAGGAGGATAACTATTAGTGAAGAGTTGATGGTTGATCTTGAAGCACCATACAATGAAGGAGAACTACTACAAAATAGCTTTATGGGAAGCACCAAATCTACTCATACTAAAGGTAATGTTTTTATGATTAATGATTTGTTTTTTGTGAGCAGGCATGAAAAGAAAGGAGAATGTCTTCCAAAGGCATTATTGAGAGGTGATTGTCTCATTGAGACAACTTTGATGAAGAGTCTTCTTGGAGAGAATACAGTGATGGAGAACTTGGGTCACATGGATCAAAATGATGTGTTCAAAATTCCTTAGGAGAAGGATTCTTGTAAAGTCATTATTTTGAGAGAATATTTGTGTGAGGAGCAACTTTATGTTGCATATGTAGTTGGTCATTATATGGCCATATTTGTTGTGATTTTTTGTGTGAAAATATGTGAAATAATTGTATGGTATAATCATCTATGTGAGATGATTAATTGTAAATACTCATGTGGAGTATTGTTTAGTGTTGAAGATGTAAAAGAAGATCAAAATGTGAGAGCATGGTTTAAATACCATAATGATAAAGATGTAAGAGAGTGGTTGCTAAAAATCACAAGAGGGGATAACTTTGTTTAATGGGGAGCTAATCAAAAAAAGAAGGCACTCAAGCATTTGCAGGAAATCCCACATAAAAAGTGGAAGGAGTGCCACCACAAGTATTTTGCAAATTCTGATTTCTTGATTCAATATTGGAGGAAACGTAAGAGAAATATTTTCTTCCAACTCTGTGATGCTTAAAGAACTCTTGCATGAGTGTATTTAGCATCAAGGGGGAGAATGTTGGAATATTTTTAACATTTCTTGCTTAGTCCTAAGTTTTAAGTCCTAGTATTTAGTTTTAGTTTAATGTTTTGATTTACATATTTCTAGTTAATTGGATTAGCATACGTTGAGGTTTTGGCTTGGTTGGTCAATGTTTGAACATAGTCCAAGATTAGCATGTTGTTAGGATAAGAGCTATCTTTAAGTTAGTTTGTTGTAATAAGTTTAAGAGGATTTCTCTCAACCACCATGTCTATTTTTAGTTCTTTCAAGAACTATAAAACTATGTAATGCATTGTTGATCAATAGAACAATTTCACCATTGTTTCTCACAAATGTGGTTGAGATCTATATCTAACACACATATGTATTGAATTATAACTCCAAAAATATAATTTATATAATGTATAAGTCCAGATTCTAGAACATATACAATGTACAACTCAATAATGTGAATAGAAACATAAAATGTTAATACATACACTTGCACACCGTGAACTAGAAGCCAATAGAAGTGTAGTTTATTGCTTGCATTAAGAGTGTATACATCCAATCTTGTAAATTTATAAGATCCGACCTCTTTTTAGGGTGCATTTACTACTATATATACCCTATGGTGAGCATATTTTATAGCTAGTATATTCTGACATAAAATCAATTGTTGGAAATTTTGAGTCCCTAAGCTAATAGTTGTCATTGATGTCAAAAGGATCTATGTAAGTAAGCACTATGTTTGTGTTTCACAAAGAACTTCATGAGAAACAAAAGTTTTTGATCAAAGGTTCAAGAAGGGATGCATGACATTTGGTTCCAAAAGGAGCTTCAAGGGAAGCTTTGCAAAAGATTTTTATTTAAAACAATGGATAGTAGATTTGAAATGGGTTTTTCTTAAAACCCAAGCTGGATTTTCGTTTCATCGAAAAAGGTGCCCCGGTGATGGAGATATTTAATTTTAAAGATTTAGTTTAAATTTTAATTTATTTAAAATTTTAATTTTAATTTTAAAATTAAAATTAAAATTTTATCCGTCGACATCATGAAGGAAGTTTCAAAAAGGCTGACGTTTCCAAAGCAAAGGGAAGGCATATAAATATTCCATTGAATTTTTTAATTCAATCATCCTTCGTTGATATTTGCGCTTGGTATTTACGAAGAAAAGGAGCTCATGTTTTTTTTTTAAATGATGCAGCAAACATTAAAGGGAGACAATGACCACTTCCCAAAATGCATTGGGCAATGTGGCCTAGTGGCAGCTTGGATTGTGCAAAGGTTTTGGTGACAAGGAGGTTGTACATTCGATTCTCGCAAGCATTATTTTTGGCTTTGTTCTGTTGAGGCACCCAAGGCGCATACTTTTTTCTTGGTGAAAGAGGGTGAAGGATAAGAAGCGGGTGGTGCTTCTTTTTAACCAACGATCCCACAAATCGTGCGGTAGCTTGGCCGTGGCTAGGGCATTCGTGTTGGGGCAAGACAAGGGTTTGATTCCCCTTGAGGCAGGTATTAAGGTTTTTATTAATATTTTGTTTGGATTGCCTAAGGTGGAGTGATAAGGGATAAAGGTGATTCGTTAGTTGATTTGTTGAGTAACCTTAGGGAATAAGGTCATGGTGGATGTTTGAGTTGTGAATTATTTTTAATTGTGATTTTTGAAATTGTTAGGAGTAGTAAGGGTTTTTGATAAAGTTCTTTTTAGTGAAAGTTATTTTGAGTAAGGTTTATCTTTTAAAAACAACTTTGGTGGATGTTAAAATAAAGTAGGAGTAATAAGGTGTTATTTGGATATTATTGTTGTGTTATTACTCAAGATCTCTAACCCTTGTTAAGAGTTAAAAAATAAAGTGTGTTGAGTGTGACAGATTTAGTGGATAACTCATAAGGCATCATAAATGTATGAGTAATACTCTCCATTGGCTTTATTTGCGTGGTTGATTTTTGAAATATCATTAGAGTGAAAAGGATTGATTGTGGTTTCTTTTTCGAAAGTGGTTGAGTTAATTCTTCAAGGTTTTATGGATTGTGAGTTGTGATTAAACCTTGTTTGATAAGCATTGTTGTTTAGATCATTGGTTGAGTGAAGTACTTTGAGTTTATGCTTAAAGGTTTTCTGAATTGAGAGTTGTGATTAAAACCTTGTATTATTAGCATTGTTGTTGAAGCCAATGGGTGATGCAAAGAACTTGAACTTGAGTTAGAAAATAACTTGAGTATCATTGTTATGTAAGATTTGTTGTTGAGCGATAATGTTTTTTTTTTGAAGAAAAAATAATAAGTGCATGTCATGGGAGCTCTACTAGGGTTTGATGAGGAAACTCTACTCTGGTAGGGTTTGATGAAGAAAAAATGCTCTGCGGGGATGGTAGCAGCTTTCAGAGGAGGTATTTTGTGATGGCATCGGGTCCAGCACAAGGAGTGAATGCTCGTGATGTTTTTTCATCTAAAAATGATTAGAAGGAATAGGATTTTCGAGTGCATGTCGGGAACCGCTTGTTAAATAATAATGGATGTTTGTAACGATGTCAAGACAGGCCAGTTCTAGTGGTTCAACCAGAATCGATGGTGGAAGATGTGGAGTATCTAACCAAACATGCCCTTATTGGCAAATTTTTAGGCATCCAAATTTCTCTCCCCTTTGTGGAGGCTTGGGTTAGGAAAACTTGGAATCCTGAAGGCGATGTGGAGGTGATGCTGAGTGCGAACAACTATTTTATGGTGGTTTTATCTTGTATTGTAGATCGTAACAAAAAATTTGAAGGGGTTCTTATTTTTATAACCAAATGGGACTCTTTCTTAAACCCTAGTGTGTGGGTTTCAACCCATCATAGGAGCGGTCGTCATGGGTTCCAGTATGGGTGCAACTTCCATGGCTCCCATTGGAATTCTGGAGAACTAATATCTTGCATAAGATTACCCTTCTGCTTGGGAAGCCGGTTGGACCATCACAACAGACAATGGATAAAAAGGTAATCTCTATTGCTCGTATTTGTGTTGAAATTTACTTAAATAATCCTATTCCATATTCTATTGAAATACAATTTGGATCAACAACATGGGTTCACAAATTTGACTATGAAGCTCTTCCATTTTATTATCGGATTTGTCATGAATATGGCCACCTACAAATAAAATGCCCTAATTTGGTCCCGCATGTGGCTTCAAATCATGGGCCCTCTTGGTCTGTAAAAAGTTTGGATAAAGGAAAAGCCCCGATAAAGGAAGGGGAACGGGATAAGGAAGGTTTTGTTCCGGTAAAAGCCCAAAATAAAGGACAAAGGGCAAACAAAGACCTTAAGGATAGCCAACTAGATGCTCTACTCAACCATTTTGAAATATTAGATGATCTTGATCAGTGCATGGATATACCTAAAACGTCACTACCTGATGCAAATATAACAAGGCCAAAACAAATGTCTCTTCTTGAGGGGGAACTTAAAGAATCAGATCTAGGGGGTTTAAATGAAGAAAAAAGGGCTTTGGATCTGAGTATAGGGGACATGGATGGGTCTAGCCCTATAAGGGAAGCTATTTTGGAAAGTGGTACATATTTAGTTATGCCCTCTCCTACTTAGGCACTGATGCAATCATCCTTGGACTACAAAACACCTACGGTGTTGGTATTGCAACATAAAATAATTAAAAAATGTTTTTCGGATAATAATATGAAGGTGGGTCGGAAGAAGGACCAAGATAAAATTAAGTTAATGGGGGAGAATTTGGTGGAGTCAATCTTGGTGAGAACATTGGACTCCCATTTTTATGACCCACAAAAATTAGTATCCTCTCATGGAATGTAAGGGGGTTGAACAACATCCCCAGATAAAAAGTTGTTCATGATTTGGTTCGTGTGAATTCTCTGGATGTGGTGTTTATTCAGGAGACTAAATTGGATATTGATAGTATGTTCGATATTACTCCCAATTTGTGGATAAGGGGGCAATGCCAGTGTATTAGTGCATTTGGATATGTTGGTGGCGTAACTTGTTTATGGGATCCGGTTAAGATATCCCCTCTTACTTGGATTTCCAACAAATGGTCTATTTCGATGGTCGAGCATGATAATGAATCTGGTGAAACCATCCTAATTACAAATGTGTATGTTCCTGTTGATTACAATGGTAAAGTGAATTTGTGGAAGCACATTTTCTTTATGAGAATTTTGGTTCCTCTATACCCATGGATTTTGGCTAGAGACTTCAACACTATCACTTGTCTAGAGGAGAAATGTGGTGGGGTGGACCATCTCGAGCCTTTTTATTCTATATTCAGTGCTCATATCCAGGCCCTAAACTTGGTTGACATAAAGCCATATAATGGGATATTTACTTGGCACAATAGAAGGTGTGAGGAAGCTTCCATATCAGAGAGATTGGATAGGTTTTTGATATCGAGTTATTGGATGGGTAGTAATAGAAGTGCTAGTTCTATGATTCTGGAGGGTAGGGGATCTGATAATTGGCCTATAAAACTCTCTACTTTGGAGTTAGGGCTAAAAAATAATCCCTCCTTTAATTTTCAACTTATGTGGCTTTGTGATACTAAGCTTCATGATTTCATGCAAGGCTGGTGGACCACTAGTAAACCTCCTCATGGCACCTCTATGTATTCCTTTATGAAGTGACTACAATTTGTAAAACATAAATTGAAGAGTTGGAATAGACTAAATTTTGGGAACCTTTCCTTGGCTAACCTAGTAGCTCTTAGGAGGATGGAATAAGATTCAAGAAATATTGGAGATCAGGGATTCATGAAGGAGCTTCTTGTTGAGGAATCTGAGGCTGCAAAATACCTTGCTAAATGGGAACTGAGGGAAGAAAGTTTTTGGAAACAAAAAGCTCAAGTAGATTGGCTTCAGGAAGGGGATAGAAACACAACCTTATTTTATAACTCAGTTAAGGCTCATCATAATGGTAACCTGATTACCTCTCTTGTGAATTCTTAGGGTGCCCTGCTCTCTTCTTTCAGGGATATTTCAAAAGATACTAAGAGGTATTTTTCCTCTCTCTTCAAGGAGGACTCCCTATCAGATGATGAGAATGAAAAGCTTATTCTAAAATGTATTCCAATGATTGTTTCTATAGAGATGAATGATCACTTGATGGGTACAATTTCCCTTGAGGAGTTGGAAAATGTTGTATTCAATATGAAAAAAGGAAAAGCCCCAGGCCCATATGGATTCCCGATTGAGTTTTATCAAGATTTTTGGGATTTAACCAAATTTGATCTTTTGGAGGTGGTCCATGAGTCCCAAAAGAACAAACAAATGCTAAGGGCCCTAAATGCTACCTTTGTGGTGCTTATACCCAAAAAAGAGGGAGCAAATTCCTTGGATATGTTTAGGCCTATTGCTCTTTGCAATGTTGTGTATAATATCATCACAAAAAATTTTGCTAAGAGGTTGAAGATATGGTTGAGAAAAATCATCTCTAAGGAGCAATGAGGGTTTGTTGTTCACCGACAAATCTTATATTGGGTTGTTATTGCTACAGAACCTATTCACTTGATGGAAACTTCTAAGGAGAAAACTATGTTCATTAAGTTGGACATGGTCAAAGCCTATGTTCAGGTCAGATGGTCCTTTCTTTAGAAAGTTCTTGCTACTTTTGGATTTTAGGAGGAATGGATTATATGGGTGATGAGTTGTGTTTCTTCTTCCTCATTCTCTGTTCTTGTTAATAATGATCCATCAGAGCTATTTAAGACCTAGAGGAGATTGAGGCAAGGAGATCCTTTATCTCCTTATTTGTTTATTATTATGGCTGAAGGGTTGGTAATATTGCTCAAGTCTCATGTCATGCAAGGTCTCATTCAGGGGTGGAAGTGGGATAGTAGTTTTCCACCTCTTTCCCACCTTCAATTTTTTGATGATATTGCTTTGTTGGGAGTTGCCACTATCAAGGAAGCTAGCAATATTAGACAGTCTCTTGACATATATCTTGGTGCTTCTAGACAGTTGATTAATGAGGACAAGTCTTCTATTTTCTTCTTCAATACCCCTCCTCTTATTCAAGCCAGGATTGCTCACATTCTAATATTCCAGGTTGGGACTCCCCCCTTCATTTATCTTGGTATTCCAATTTCATCTCATCCTCTACCTAGATATTCTTAGCAGTCTATGCTTGATAAGTTTAGAAGGAATGTGAATCACTGGACTTTCAGATGGCTATCCACTATAGGTAGAGTGTTGCTTTTAAAATCCGTTGTTCAAGCTTTACCCATTTATAGATGTTTTGTACAAATAGCTCCCTCTCACTTCATCAAGGACATGGATGCTTTGTCAAGACAATTTTTATGGTCTAGAAAACCTGATCAATCTAAATAGATTTTGGTTAGGTGGGATTTTATATGTAGGCTGGTGCAAGAGCGAGGCCTTAAGTTGCGACAGACAACTCTTTTTGGGTAGGCTTTGGTTGCAAAACTTTATTGGAGATGGTGTACCTCTCAAGATCAGATTTGGGCTAAAATATTATCTTGTAAATACTTGAGAGGTATTTATGAGGCTGATATCCCTAGAGTCAGCTTGGTTGGGAAAGGTTCTATTATATGGGACACTATAAAAAGAGGAGCTCATTTAATCAAGCAAGGTTTGTTATGGATTTGCAATCAAGGATAAAATGCTCTTTTTTGGGAGGATTCTTGGGATGGCCACCCTCCTATATTGAATCAATATCCTAGGTTACATTCCCTAAGCATTTTTTTCTTTGAAGCAGGTTGGTATCGTGTGGAGGACTTTAAAAAAATCCAATATTTTGGAAATATGGATATGTACAGGTGGAAAGATCCGCAAGAATGGTCCCATGGGGGACTGGCCAAGGATAGAGAGGTGCTTGCTCTTATTCTTATGAGGAGACCTTGTTCTTCATTGAGGGGTAAATATATTCTGGCTTGGAACCCTGATCCTAAGGGAACCTGCTCGGTAGCCTATGGTTATCAGGTTCTTGATAAGTAAAAGTATGGGAGTCTTCCTGTCACTTGGTGGAAAAAGGTGTGGAAAAAATTTTCCTGGCCAAAATGTAACTTCTTTCTCTAGTTGGTAGCTCGTAATAAATGCCTCACTTGGGATAATGTGAGGAAGAGGGGATTTTAGGGTTCCTCTTTTTGTGTCCTTTGTAGTAAGAATGAGGATGACTCTTATAATTTATTTTTCCAATGCTCCTTTTCCAGAGACATTTGGCACCGTTGGTGGAGTGCTTGGAACCATCCATGTTTTCATGTGTTGTCCTTGGTGGAGTTTTGGAGTAGTCTAGGTAGACCTCCAGCTAAGGCCCCCTTACTTTGGGTGGCTTGGAATTTGGGCCCTTCTTGCATCATCTGTAAAATTTGGCTCGAAAAAAACTTATGCATATTTCATGGCAGTTATTTGGTTGTTCAATAGATCTGGCAAAGGATCCTGTATATGGTTCAGGAAACCATCCATAGCAAATATGATGTGGACCCTCTTTTGGATTCTAGGGAGAAGAAGGTATAGCAAGCCCTTGGTCTCTTTGGGGATGGTGTTGACTCTTCTAACCCTAGTAGGTTTCCTCATCTTAGCAAGAAGGTTAGTAGAGATTGTATGTGGAGGCCACCCCCTAAAGGATTTTTAAAAATTAATACTTGATGGATCATCCAGGGGTAATCCATGACATGTTGGAATTGGCGGTGTTGGGAGAGATTCTACTGGTGGTGTCAGTTTTTTATTTTCCATTTATAAAGGTGTTCACTTCAAAAATTTTATTTAAGCTCTTGCAATTCTTGAGGCCTTATGGAAGGGGTTTTCTCTTGGCTGGTATAGGATTATCTAGGAGTCTGACTCTCAAATTGTGTTTAACATTTTAAACAGTAAAAGGATGGAGGAAGTTAATTGGCAGTTGGCCTCTATAGTCGTTCAAATTCTCAGAATGAGATAAGAGTTCGAATTTATATCCTTTATGCACATTCCAAGGGAATGGAATGTGGTTGCTGATTACCTGGCCAAAAGGGCTTCTGAGATGCTAGATCCTTGGAGTATCGATAATTGGTAGTCTCTCATCTGGGGACTCTCAACGCCTGTGGGAGTTGATACACAAGGATGTCTCAGACTTAATATGGTTTTTTCTTATTGTATTTTTCACGTGTCATTCTAGTCTATTGGTTTTAGCCTATTTGGATATTTATTTGAGTCCTGGTTGGAAGCTCAGTTGTACTTTGTAATCCAGACTTTTTATCAATAATTTTTTACCCATTTATTTAAAAAAATATTTGTTGTTGAGCATTTTTGAAAACATTTTGAGTTAGTTGATTCATGCTTGGACTAGGGTTTGTGATAAAGAGTTGTTCCTTGAAGTGGTTGGTTGAGTAGAGTTGATTGAGCCTAGTCAAGTGGTTGCATGAAGTGGTTGTTCAAATTCCATGAAATAAACTATTCTATATTCTGATTGAGTTAAGATTGAGATTAGTTGAGATTGCTTTGATTTGAGATTGGGATTTGAGTATAGAACATATTGAGTCTCTAATAATTCTCTTTATCCTTCTATAATATTGAGTTCATTTGAGATTGAGATTTGAGTATAGAACATATTGAGTATCTAACAATTCTCTTTATGCTTCTATAATATCGATTTGAGTTGATATTGCTTGGAGTTGATATTGGTATTTGAGTATAGAACATATTGAGTCTCTAACAATTCTCTTTATGCTTCTATAAGATTGAGCTGAGTTGAGATTGATTTGAATTCAGATTAGGATTTGGTTATAGAACATTTTGAGTCTCTAACAATTCTCTTTATGCTTCTATGATATTTATTTGAGATTTTGTTGAGCTGATTTGAGGCAAGTCTTTGAGAAGGCTTGTGGACTATTTTTGTGTAAGCTTTTGTGAAAGCTCGCTATGCATATTTGAGCAAGTCCTAGAGAGGAGTTATTGAGCAGATTGGGACAAGTTATGTGTGAGCTTGTTGAGCATATTTAAGCAGGTTCTGAGTGATCCTATTGAGCAGATTTGAGCAGGTTCTAAGTGAGCCTATTGAGAAAACTTGAGTAGGTTCTGAGTGAGCCTATTGAGCAAATTTGATCAGGTTATGAGTGAGCCTATTGAGAAAATTTAAGTAGGTTCTAAGTGATACTTTTCAGAATATTTGAGCAGGTTCTGAGTGAGCCTATTGAGAATATTTGAGCAGGTTTTGAGTGAGCCTATTGAGCATATTTGAGTAGGCTCTAAGTGATCATATTGAGAAAACTTGAGAAGGTTCTGAGTGAGCCTATTGAGCATATTTTATTAGGTTCTAACTGAGCCTATTGAGAATATTTGAGCAGGTTCTAATTGAGCCTATTGAGCATATTTGAGCAGGTTTTGAGTGATCATATTGAGCAGGTTCTGAGTGAGCCTATTGATAATATTTGAGGAGGTTCTGAGTGAACATATTGATAGAGATTTTTAGGTGACAAAGTATAGAGGATAAAGTCTTAATGGATAGAGATATAGAAGCCAAGACAATTGAATATAGATATGATTTAGGAGTCTTCAAGTGGAGAGAGATACACCAGTCAGTGTAGCAGAGAGACAGAGTCTTCTAGAAGATCACTAGCTAGAGTAGAAGGGGAAAGAGTTCTCCTATGGAAGAGATCCACGAACTTGAGATTTAGGGGATCAACATCTCCTTTGGACAGAGGTCCATAAACATTGTAATTGGGAAGGATTCCCAAGAGATTGATTGAGAAAGTTTTGGCAAAATATTTTCTTCGTAGAGTAGCCTGCATTGGGTGAACCACATAAATTGTTGCGTCACTTTTGTGGATAGTGTTTTGTGCATTGCTTTGATTACTGCTATTGATATTGCTATCTATACACTGCATAATATTGAATTGAAAATAAAAGTAAAAATTGGTCTTATACTGTTCACCCCCCTCTCAGTATAAGCTTGTGTTCTTCAATTGGTATCAGAGTGGGTTCCTTCTGAAGAGTTTGACAGCTTGAAGGAAAAGCAATCTAAGAACACAATGTATCACAAGGATCAAAAGGATGGGTCCTTCAATAATGTAGTACTAGTATTTGATGGAAGTAACTTCTTGTATTGGTTTATGCTGATGAGTTTTCATCTAATGGCACTTGGAAATGAAGTTTGGGATGCAGTGGAACTTGGATATGATTCTACAGTCAATCCTCCTACGTATAAGGAAGGTAAGCTTCTAATACTTGCAAATTCAAGAGCTATGAATGCAATTATAAAAGGATTGGGTAGATCATAATCTATGAAGGTTATGGATTGTAAAATAGCAAAAGATATGTGGGATATACTACATGACATATATGAGGGTGATAAAGGTGTCAGGAAAGCTAATATCATAAATATCAAAGGAGAATTTGAGAACTTAAGAATGAGATATGATGAAAATATTTGTGATTATCTTAGTAAGATTGATGAAATTATACATGAGATGATATTTCTTGGAATGAATTTTGATGAATTTGATGCTTGTGATAAGATCTTGAGAACTCTTCAAAAAAGGTATAGTGAAAAGTTTTTTGATATAGAAACATCAATTGATAATGATTCTTTGACAAGAAATTATTTGCTTGGCATGCTTACTACTTTTGAGATAAGAACAAAAGATCATATTCCTCTGAAAGAAGTTGCATTCAAAGTGGATAAAAATAAAAAGGGTAAAAATATAGAATCAAGCAGTGAGTCATCTAGTGATGAAGAAGCTAACTATGGTAGAAGAGATAAAGGTTCCAAAAAAATCATAGATGTAATATCTATTAAGTGCTTCAATTGTGGAAAGTATGGACACTATGCAATAGAGTGCAAAGAGCCAAAGTACAATGGTGACGAAGAAAAACAAGATCACAAGTACAAAGAATCAGATTGACATAGGTACAAGAAGAAAGGCAAGAATGGAAAAAATAGACAAGGAAAGAAGTTATGTCAAAGGTAAAAGAAAATCTACTATGCGGATAATGCAAGTAAGTACTCAAATGATAGTGATGCTATTTTTTCAAACAATGATAGATATGAAGTCCTATTTATGCTTAGAGAGAAAAGGAATCCAATTATTCTCAAGTATTTTAGATGTGGTAGATTTGGACATCTTGAAGATGATTGCACTAGGGATGGCTATAGTTTCAGTGATGACGGTTTTGAAGATGCACTTGAAAGACCAGATGAGAATATTCTAATGGAATTAGAAGATGAAGTAAGTGATATTATAGAAGACAAGCCAAAAGGAAGTAATGATAAGGACAAAGACATAAAAATAAAGGATTATTCAGCAGAGAATGGTTATGATCTCCAGGGAGAACTTATTTATGCTCTTGACACAATAAAGAATGTAAGAAAGCAACACTCTAATCTTGAAAGTCAGTTTCAAGAATGTGATGAAGAAATATTATTGCTCATAGAGGACTTAGAAAATTCAAAGGCTAAGGCACTTAAGTTCAAGGATAAGTTAGAAGCAAAAATTTTGGAGTGTGAAAATTTAACACAAGAAGTGGCACTACTAAAGGAAGATTTAGAGGATTCCAAGAAAAAGTTGTACAAATATATGAATAGTGCAAAGAGTATAGACAAAATAATCAAGATATAAAGAGGAGCAACAAACAAGATAGGTCTTGGTTCCAAAAATGCTCAAAAGAAATTGGAAGAAAAGTCTACTTCAAGTCTAGAAGAAGAAGGAATTTTAGAAGAAGATACTTCAGAAAATAATAGTGTAAGTTGGAATGAGATATCATAGGATGAGTTGGACAACAAAGAGGTCAAATATAGAAACAATGCATAAAGAAGATATAGATGGAACGGTAATCAAAATAGGAGAACAATCAGGTCTAGGAAAGGAAGCTTCAATGGGAGATGCTTCTCATGTCACAGGTTTGGGCACATGGCTTCACAGTGCAAGTCATACAAAATACAGGAATATGGGAAAGGATAAATTTTCCATGGGTATTACTACTCATGTAATGAGTTTGATCACAAGGCAATGAATTGCAGGGTTCATGGCAGAAGAGAATATGGATTCACTAGGAGATATCCTAAGACATTTGCACTTCCAAGTAATAATAACATTAAGTGTTATAAGTGCAATAATTATGGTCACACAACAATATGGCATAGAGAAAATATTCCAGAAGAAGACATGAATAGGAACATGAACATGGATGAGAACAAGAATAGGAACAAGAATAGAAGTGATGATACGAACAAGGATGATGACTTGGTAAGAAACAATGAGAGGATTCAAAAAACTCAGAAAGGAAGAGAGAAATGTAAAGGTACATAAAATTACTTTTGGGGAGTATAAATACTCCCACCCCAGAATTAACCACCTCATGTGGAGGTGGGGGAGGGGCTAAGCTAAGAGGCTCATTCTTAGCCTCGAGCCCCAAAGGTGACCCTTTGTCATTGATGACAAAGGGGAGAGAGATTTGTGTATATTGAGGAGATTTTTTGATATGGGGAGAGATTGGATATTTGAGAAAGCTTTGAGCCAGGGAGAGCAAAGTCCCAGGGGGAGCAGAAAAAATATCAAAATTTTGTAAAAGGATATGGGTTGCCATCAATGACAAAGGGGGATATTGTTGGACATTTTGAGTCCCTAAGCTAAGAGTTGTCATTGATGTCAAAAGGATCTATGTAAGTAAGCACTATATTTGTGTTTCACAAAGAGCTTCATGAGAAGCAAAGGTTTTTTATCAAAATTTCAAGAAGGATGTATGGCATTTGGTTCCAAAAGGAGCTTCAATGGAAGCTTTGCAAAAGGTTTTTATTTAAAACCATGGATGGCATATTTGAAATGGGTTTTTCTTAAAACCCAAATTGGTTTTTTGTTTCATCGAAAAAGGTGCCCCGATGATGAAGAAATTTAATTTTAAAGGTTTTATTTAAAACTATGGATGGTAGATTTGAAATGAGTTTTTCTTAAAACTTAAGTTGGATTTTTGTTTCATCAAAAAAGGTACACCGGTGATGGAGATATTTAATTTTAAAGATTTAGTTTAAATTTTAATTTATTTAAAATTTAAATTTTAATTTATTTAAAATTTAAATTTTAATTTTAAAATTAAAATTAAAAGTTTATCCGTCGACGTCATGAAGGAAGTTTCAAAAGGCCGACGTTTCCAAAGCAAAGGAAAGACATATAAATATGCCATTAATTTTTTTAATTCAATCATCCTTGCTCGTTGATATTTGCGCTTGGTATTTGTGAAGAAAAAGAGCTCGTGTTTTTCATTTAAGTGATGCAGTGAACATTAAAGGGAGACAATGACCACTTCCCAAAACGTATTGTGTAGCGTGGCCTAGTGGTAGTTTGGATTGTGTAAATGTGTTGGTGACAAGGAGGTTGTGAGTTTGATTCCTGCAGGCATCATTTTTGGCTTTGTTCTATTGAGATGCCCAAGGCGCATACTTTTCACTTGGCAGAAGAGGGTGAAGGATAAGAAGCGAGTGGCACTTCTTTTTCACCTATGAGCCGACAGCTCATGTGGTAGCTTGGCCATGTCTAGGGTGTTCACATTGGGGAAAGACAAGGGTTCGATTCCCCTCGAGGCAGGTATTAAGGTTTTTATTAATCTTTTGTTTGGATTGCCTAAGGTGGAGTGATAAGGGGTAAATGTGATTCGTTAGTTGATTTGTTGAGTAACCTTAGGGAATAAGGTCATGGTGGATGTTTGAGTTGTGAATTATTTTTAATTGTGATTTTTGAAATTTTTAGGAGTAATAAGGGTTTTTGATAAAGTTATTTTTAGTGAAATTTATTTTAAGGAAGGTTTTTATTTTAAAAATAACTTTGGTCGATGTTAAAATAAAGTAGGAGTAATAAGGTGTTATTTGGATATTATTGTTGTGTTATTACTCAAGATCTCTAACCCTTTTTAAGATTTGAAAAAGAAAGTGTGTTGAGTATGACAGATTTATTGGACAACTCATAAGGCATCAAAAAGGTATGAGTAATACTCTCCATTGATTTTATCTGGGTGGTTGATTTTTGAAATATCATTGGAGTGAAAAGGATTGATTGTGGTTTCCTTTTAGAAAATGGTTGAGTTAATGCTTCAAGGTTTTCTAGATTGTGAGTTGTAATTAAACCTTGTTTGATAAGCATTGTTGTTTAGATCATTGGTTGAGTAAAGTACTTTGAGTTTATGCTTCAAGGTTTTCTGAATTGATAGTTGTGATTAAAACCTTGTCTTATTAGCATTGTCGTTGAAGCCAATGGGTGATGCAAAGAACTTGAACTTGAGTTAGAAAAGAACATGAGTATAATTTTTATGTAAGATTTATTGTTGAGTATTTTTAGAAACATTTTGAGTTAGTTGATTCATGCTTGGAGTAGGGTTTGTGAGAAAGATTTGTTTCTTGAAGTGATTGGTTGAGTAGAGTTGATTGAGCCTATTCAAGTGGTTGCATGAAGTGGTTGTTCAAATTCCATGAAATAAACTATTCTATATTATTATTGAGTTAAGATTGAGCTGAGTTGAGATTTTTTTGAGTTGAGATTAGGATTTGAGTATAGAATATATTGAGTCTCTAACAATTCTCTTTATGCTTCTATAATATTGATCTGAGTTGATATTGCTTTGAGTTGAGATTGGAATTTGAGTATGGAAATATTGAATCTCTAACAATTCTCTTTATGCTTCTATAATATTGAGCTGAGTTGAGATTTGCTTTGAATTGATATTGGGATTTGAGTATAGAACATGTTGAGTCTCTAACAATTCTCTGTATGCTTCTATAAGATTGAGCTAAGTTGAGATTGCTTTGAATTGAGATTGGGATTTGAGTATAGAACATATTGAGTCTCTAACAATTCTCTTTATGCTTCTATGAGATTGAGTTGAGATTTTTTTGAGCTTATTTGAGGCAATTATTTGAGAAGGCTTGTGGACTATTTTTGTGTAAGCTTTTGTGAAAGCTTGCTATGCAGATTTGAGCAAGTCCTAGAGAAGACTTATTGAGCAGATTGGGACAAGTTCTGTGTGAGCTTGTTGAGAATATTTGAGTAGGTTCTGAGTGAGCCTATTAAGCATATTTGAGTAGGTTCTGAGTGAGCCTATTGAGAATACTTGAACATGTTCTGAGTGAGACTATTGAGCAGATTTGAGCCGATTTTAAGTGAGACTATTGATCATATTTGAGCATATTCTTAGTGAGCCTATTGAGCATATTTGAGCAGGTTCTTAGTGAGCCTATTGAGCATATTTGAGCAGGTTTTGAGTGAGCCTATTCAGCATATTTTAGTAGGTTCTAAGTGAGCCTATTGGGCATACTTGAGTAGGTTATGAGTGAGCCTATTGAGAAGATTTGAGTAGGTTCTGAGTGAGCCTATTGAGCATATTTGAGAAGGTTCTAAGTGAGCCTATTGAGCATATTTGATCAGGTTATGAGTGAGCTTATTGAGAATATTTGAGTAGGTTCTAAGTGAGCCTATTGAGAAGATTTGAGGAGGTTATAATTGAACCTATTGACAGAGCTTTGAAGGTGATAGAGTATAGAGGATAGGGTATCAATGGATAGAGATCCAGTAGCTAGGACAATTGAAGACAGATCTGAGTGAGGAGTCTTCAAGTGGAGAGAGATCCACCAGTAAGTGCATCATAGAGATAGAGTCTTCTATAAGATCACTAGCTAGAGCAGAAAGGGAAAGAGTTATCCTATGGAATAGATCCATGAACTTGAGATTTAGGAGATCAGCATTGAGTGAACCACGTAAATTGTTGTCACTTTTGTGGATGGTATTTTGAACATTGCTTTAATTACTGCTATTGATACTGCTATCTATACACTGCATAGTATTGAATTGAAAAGAAAAGTAAAAAGTGTTCTTATACTGTTCACCCCCATCTCAGTATAAGCTTGTGTTCTTCATCAATTACAAGCAATCAGGCTATAAAAATGCTTCAATATGTTTTGCATGGCTTCCTATTGTTCTAATAATAAACAAAAATTTGATAGCAAAAATCTGGGATTTGATGCTTCCTTCACTGTCTATCATCAGTTGCTGACATAAGCCTTTGAAGGTATGTTTATTTATTTCTACTTATATCTTTGTTCCACGAACAAGTGCTTGCTCGTGAAAATCTATCATGTCACGAAATCATGACATTCCCTCGTACTTTGGCTCCTTTGGGCTGCTTGCTCGCAAAATCTGTCATGTCATGAAATCACGACATTCCCTCGTACTTTGGCTCCTTCGGGCTGCTTGCTCGCGAAAATCTATCATGTCGCAAAATCGCGATATTCCCTCGTACTTTGGCTCCTTTGGGTTGCTTGCTCGTGAAAAATTTTTGCATCGTGAAATCATGACATTCTGGTGCTTCAACTCTCTTCTACTCTCCGAACCCGTGAAACTTCGTCATGTCACGAAATCATGACCCTTTTCATACCTTAGTTTTTTTATTTTTTCTCCTTATGTCTCAAAAAATGAAACATTGGTTTCAAAACGCAAAAATTTGCTATCTTTCAAGGTAGTCTTTTTAGACTAACATTCTTGGTGCCTTCCGAGGAATTTTGCTAGCAAAAATATTAGAATCCAGGACCTTCATCCATTGGGAAACAGAGTCAAAACAATATGGAAGAGGAGATTGTGGAAGAAAACAATCAAGAAAAATGCACTTAAACAAGTAAAGCATTACCTTTCAAAATACCTCTTACAACTTATGCATACTTTACTAATATTACATTAACACCTCAATAATTTCAAACTTGTTTCACTATTGACCACTGGTCCCACCTTCTATCAGTTGCCTTTGGTTAACCTGCTTGGATTTCTTCAACTTTTCTATCATAGTGATGACTTCATTGTAAGTGAGGCAAACCTATTTCCAAGCTTCATCCTCGAGGTCTGATGAATCCATGAACAACTGATATACATATTGTAATTCTTCCACTTTATCATGAGACACTATTTTATACCTTAAAATCAACTCCTGTAAATAGGACTTAATCTGTGTGAGGTTTTGCACCATAGAAAATATTCGTGCTTCCTCTACAGGTTCTTCCCAGTTTTCTATTTCAGATTCATCCTCCATAAAATATTTTAGGGACATTGTTAGTGCATCTTCACTTAAAAATTTTGAATTTTCATCCCATAAATATGGAAGTCCATATTTTTTTCCAGATTTAAATGCTTCACTAGTCCCTTAGCTTCAGCTTCTAACTCCTGAAGGAGTTTTTCACCTTGAGTTACAAGTTTAAATCTTCTAAAGAAACTTTTGGATGCAATCTTGGCCTGAGACCAAGCTTCACTTCGGATCTTAGCAATGACACTCTGACATTTTCTCAGACAAGACTTGAATTTTTGTTGTTGCATCTGATCTTTCCTGTAGAAATCTCACCGAAGCTTTTAACTCATCATTGACCACTTCAATCACTTATTTTACTTTGGCTAGGTATAACAACATAGGCCTCGCTCTAAGGCTCAGTGACAAGATGTCCTCAAACATTTCTTTTCTTACCGCTTTGGCTTTTTCCTTCGATAGGCTAGATGGTGCATTCTACTTTTCTAGGATCTATTGCTGAAGTTGTTGAACCTGTAGATTCAGAGATTGAATCTGTGCATCTGCCTCTTCAAGTTTTTCTTTATATTTGGTTGCTTCACTGGCAGCCTCACCAAACTTATCTTCCCATTTCTTTACCTCTAGCTTTAGAGCCTTTTCTACTAATTTTTGTTCCTGTAGGACTGACTCCAATTCTTTCCTGGCCCCCTATTCTTTGATGAATTTCTCTTTGAAATACTCTCCATGCAAGTAGATAGTTCCTAAATGGGCCTGAGCCATTCCCCACTCATCTGGCATATGAAGTTGGGTAATGTCTTCAGTTGTACCTTCTGCTTGATAATCCTCAATGGTCATTTCTCCTTTAGACTTCTTTGATATTGGTGTCAATTTTACCTTTTTTGTTGCATGGTGGTGGGATCAAGAGCTATTATCTCTTGAGCATGGGTTGGAGTCTTGGAATCTCCAGCGGAATGAGATGTCCACCAGTCTAAGGCATTCTTGTTTACCTTTCTCAAATATTTTAGTTTTGAAAGAGTCGGATGATTCTCAACATCTGTAGTGGATATGGATTTAATAGTTGGAATGCAAGCACTAGGAAGAAATGGATTTGGAACCAATGCAGCACTAGCCTCAGACTGGAGCTGTGAATATAATGTTGGTTCTGGGGAAGGAAACCATGGTTTCAAAGGAAACATTATATCTTTCTTCGAACTAGAAATGGAAGGAGATTTGGTTCGAGAATGAGTAGAAGAAAAAGAGTGAGAGAATAGAGAAGCCATACCTATTTCTATTTGAAGCACATGTTGATTTCCATCTTCTTCTTCATGATCTTCATTGACTTCATTCATAATAGAATTCTGAACTTCATTCGGTGTAGAAATTTCTTCTACATTTTCTCTTTCATCAGCTTTATTCTCATTGCCTGTATCTTCTTCAAGATTTATTATTTCAATATTTAGGGGAATTTCCCCATGCTGTCCCTTCTTATGTTCAACATTCTCTTTCTTTACAACAATTTCTTGAAAAATAGCTACATTTTGACCTTCTTGAGCAAGGTCATTTGTATCATCAATTGTTTCACTTTGAACATCTTCCTGTCTAGTAGGATTTTTAGTAATCTTTGTATCTAGAACATTATCTTCATCATTCTGAATAATTTGCTCACCTTCTGGAGCAGTTTCAATATTTTCAACATCACCATCTCGAGTAGCTTGAGTAACCTCTATGTGTCGATCATCATTACCTTGAGTAACTTGCTCATTATTTGGGACTTTTTCAACATCTTGTTTCTTCTTTACTTGAGTTTTTACTACAGACTTTAGCCTCCTCCTCTTAATGCCAAGAGGTTCTTCATCAGATTCTATAGCTGAGTTTGAAGGGGGGACAAATTTCAGAGTTTTAGAGGTTGTGATTCTACCTTTTGATGAGTCAACACCTAGTGCTAGGTGTTTTCCTCTCCTTTCTACCTGTAAGGGTTCAGTGATCCCTTGCCCTTCTTTACCTAGTCCTTTGCCTTCATATCCCATCTTCAACATCATCTGAGCAACTTTTCCATACGTTTTTCCTTGTTCTTTTGTGAAGATGTCTTCAATAGACCTTTTCTTGGAATTTCTAAGCCTGGTTTGTGCTTGGGATAATGGTTGCTCAATCGCAACCTTCTTTCCTTTACTTTGGTCAATATTCTATTTTTCGTAGCTTCAAGACTTGTTGCCTTGCTACTACCAATGCTAGGAAGTACTTTTATAGGAAAATCCCCTGACCAAGAATCTTGATAATAATCGTAATGAACCGAGAATTCAAGATCATTTTTCATAGGGTACCTCGAATCAATCATATTTGTTTGTACTCTCATGGTCCACCATTCATGAATTTTTCCTACCATCCATTCTGCCCCTTTCTTCTACATTCTAGTAATGGTATTTTCATCCAACACATGCTTATAATTATTCTCAGGATCATAATACATTACATGTTCATAAAAATCATGCCAAGGGGGCAACGGTTGCATCCTTTCTACATGCCATTCCAGTGCATCATCTTCATTATTATTTCTGCAAGCTTCAATGTCTGGTCTAAGGGACGCATGATAGCTCTTAATTGGGGTTCTATTCAAAATAGCCTACCTTTCTGCAAATCTGTTTATAGGGTCATATTTCCATCTCTGAGGTATTTCTATTAACCCCAATTCTCTCAGAGCTTGGGTAATTTGTTCATGTTGACCCTTCTTAGAAATAATAATACCCTCAAACTGAAATGGCATAGTACAAGTACCAGTTTTACCTATACCCGTACCATATTTGAAATTTATTTGTTCAGTTTGTCTGACATATTCCAAAGCAAATAACTTGTCAGTAACATAATGGGGAAGTAAGAAAGGTTTCCCAGTAAACCCATACAACCTAATGACAACCCCTTGAGTGAGGATGAACCAGTCACCCTCCTCTGCATGTTTGTTCTGTAGAACTTTTTCAGCTTTTGGGGTTAACCTTCTAATTTCCCCATACATTATCTTTAGAGCTGGACCCAAAAATTCTCTATTAAAATCATAATATGATTCTATTCTGTGCAATACATTGGTCCACTCATACACTGGCAATGTCCTCCCTTTTTCATCTTTATCATTTATAGAAATAAAAGCCAGCTCCTTAGCCATAAAATAAAAGAATATCCATACTAAGTACGAAGAAAAATGGAAAGAAAACTGAGACCCCTTTTTCATTGCAGATAAACCTTCATGAATTTCTCGAAAGAGATATCCCAGCCAATCAAAAAACAAAGGCCTAACATTTTTATCCATGACTGAAGAGTCATAATTCTTTGGGTTTGATAGATAGTTCACTAAGGCAATCTACCACCCATAAACTTTCTCATCAGTTTTCAGTCCAGCCACCATAGCCAATATGGAGAAAAGCTCCGGATTTTTGAAATATATTAAGGGAATAGGAGTTTCGGGCATATTTCCTCCAATAGGTGGTTTTTTCAACTACATAGTGAGAAAATTTCTCATCTTCTCAGAGGGCACAAAATATTTTGCTTGTTTAGTGGGGTCGAAAGCTTTGGGTTCAAAGGTAGGCACATAACCAATGGTGAAAGCAATAATAAATGCATCTGTACTTAGAGTAAAAATAAGTCTCCCTCTAAAATCTCTAACAAATTTCTTCTTTTCATCATAAAAATTTGCAATTGCTTTGACCAATTCAGGACAAGGGTGTACAGGAATGTAAACATACCAGTAGAGTAATGAATGGAAAGCAAAAGTAGTAGGGGAAGATGCAGTGATACCAGTGGCCATCCTGTCTTCGATATCTCTTTGAATCCTTCCTGGATATTTCCATGTCACTACTGTGTCACCAATTCTAGCATCTCTATCAACAAATTTCTCACCCATTTCCTCTTCACGTCTCACTGTTGAAGGTACAGAAGATGAAGCTGCCATTGTTGTTTTCTGATTGTTCTTCTTTGAAGCCATGAGAAAATATCACACTGAGTTTGTCTGAACTAAACTTGGATTCAAAAATAGGAATAGAAAGTGGTGCAGTGGAACTTACTCAGGAGTGAAATTAGGGTTTTTTACGTTAATTAGAAAAGACATGCATGATTGCATTAATTGCGGTTGGTGGGCTAGATTTTCTCGAATCCTCCTGTGCCTTGTTTTTGTCACCCTTTTGAATGTTTTGAAAATTCAGCCAATGGCTATCAACTGCATTAAAATAAATATTATGCTTACCAAAGCTTCTTCTATTTGCAAAGGTGGTTCCTATTTTCCAATCATCGAAAAGCCACGTGGCAAATTTTGAATTTCTTTCGGTGGCTGGCTAGCAACTTTATTAAATGAAAAATAATGCTTCTCAAGGCTTCTTTTATTCTCGAAAGTGATTCTTTCCCACCAATCATCAGAAGGCTACGTGGCAATTTCAAATTTCAACCGTTATATCCGACAATATAGCACTTTTTGATTTTATCTTCTTCTTGTTGGCAAACTCTGGTTGGCCATGGAATGATGACAAAAACTCTTTTATAAGTCGAAAAAACTTTGGGAAATATTTACAAACCTTCTATAATATACATAATATACATAAAATTCTCCTTTTTTCTTTACTTGAAGTAGAGATTTAAGTGAAAAGCATTCACTATTATGGGTAGAATCATACCCTGTTGATATTTTAGTTGAAATGAATTAAATTGCTTTTCAACAATTATTTCAAAAGGGCCCTCCCAAAAGGCATCAAATTTTTCGTGGTTGTCTGGCTTAGCTTTTTTCACATTCCATTTCAAAACCAAGTCCCCCACCTTAAATTTTTTGAAAGTGGTCTTCTTATTGAACCACCCTTCTGTGTCTGCCATATGCTTCTGATGGTGATTATAGGCCTGTTCTCTCTATTCTTCCAGTTGTAAAAGTTGCATCAATCGGGCATCCATTGGTTGACCTCCTTCTTCATCCATCTGATTAAGTAACTTTAATGTTGGTATCTCCATGTGTATAGGTAGAATAGCCTCTTTACCATAGACCAAAGAATAGGGTGATGTATTAATAGATTTCTTAATTGAAATCCTATCAGCCCATAGTGCTTGGTTGATTAAGGAATGCCAACTTCTCTTGTTATCTTCTAACATTCTTTTCAGGATTCTGAGGAGGTTTTTATTTGTAGACTCAGCTAGACCATTTCCCTGTGGATAGTAGTTGGAGGAGGTCTTCAAATATATACCATATCTGCTAGTAAACTCAATCATTTTAGCTCCGATGAAAGCTGATCCGTTATCTATAACCAGTGAATCTGGTACACCAAACCTTGTAATCAAGCTTTCCACAAACTCAATTACAACCTCTTGATCGACTTTCTTAGTGGGGATTGCTTCAGCCCACTTGGTAAAATAGTCTATGGTAGTAAGTATATACTTGTGGCCAGTTGATGAATTAGGCTCTATTATCCCAATAAAATCTAACCCCCACTGTTGGAAAGGTTCTTCAACTTGGATAGACTTTAAGGGCATAGGGGCATTTCTGTTCCTCCCTACGTATCTCTAGCATTGCTCACAACTCTTGGTTATTTTGTAAGTGTCAGAAAAAATAGAAGGCCAATAACAACCTGCTCTGAGTATCTTCAAAGCAGTGGTTCTTCCTGAATAATGTCCCCTAGAGAGACCTCCATGAAACTCCTTCAACACTTTTTGTTTTTTATCATCTCCTATGCACTTCAATAGTACACCATCTATATTTTTTTGTACAACCCTTCTGATTGAAGGGTGTACTTTAATGCTTGTGCTCTATACCTTCTTCTTTGTGAAGCATTCAGATTATCAGGACACATTCCAGTCTGAAAGTACTTCACAAGATCATCAATCCAATCAATATTTTCTAGATTTTGATCTGATTCTATATTTACCATTATACTTTGGTGATCCACATGACCATTTGTAGCTTGCTTGGCTAATTCTTGGCATAGGGCTCTACCCCTTACTATTTTTGTTGGGTGTATTTCTACATCATATTCCTGTATTTTAGTCACCCAACCAGCTCTCTTTTCACCAAGTTCTCCTTGTATTATAAAATTCTTGACATCAGGATGGATCACATAAACAATGATCCTGCTCTGTGATAGGAAATGTTTGAATTTATTCAAAGACTTCATGACAACATATACTTGTTTCTCAATAAAGTTGTATCTTTCCTCATGATCATGCATAGTGGCACTCAGAAAAGCTATGGGTCTTTCTTCATTGTCTTCTCCCTTCTATGTGAGGACTACAACATAACTTTCTTGCTCACCAACAACATATAGGATGAAACCTTGGGAGTAGTCAGGATTAACCAACATAGGTGCTTGAGCTATTTCCTCTAGAATATTTCTAAAAGCATTCTTCCTTGGATCTATCCATTTGAAAGGTGCATCTTTCTTCAATAATTTAGTCATTGGTTTAACAATCTATGCAAAATCTGTAATAAATTTACGCACAAAATTTATTTATCCGAAGAAATATTGCAAGCCTCTCTTGTTTGCTGGTAAGGGAAGTTCTAAGAGTGCTTTCACTCTATCAGGATCTATGGCTAATCCAACTTTAGAGATGACATGACCAAGTAGGATACCTTCCTCTACAACGAATATGGATTTCTTTGGGTTCAAAGATATTCTAAATTCCTTGCATTTTTCAAAAACCTTCTCGAGGTGTGTTATATGATCTTATTTATGATGAGAAAAAATTGTCATATCATCTAAATAGATGACTATGATCTTGTTAGCAAGCTCACCGAAAGCTACATCCATTACCCTTTGGAAGGTTGCTCCAATGTTAGACAAATTGAAAGGTATCCTTTGATAGGTGAATGTTCCCCATTTGGTGGTAAAGGTAGTTTTATATTGATCTTCATCTCTGACCCATACCTGATTATACCTAGAAAAACCATCTAGCAAAGAAAATATCTCTGCTCCTGCAACTATGTGTAAAATTTGGTCTATCTACGGAAGAGGATAATGATCCTTGAGTGAGGCTCTATTCAAATTTCTGAAATCGATGCATAATCTAATGTCTCCATTTTTCTTCCTGATTGGAACTAAGTTCACCACCCAGGTAGAATGTTTAATAGGATACACTATCTTAGCTTGAAGGAGCTTTAACAATTCTTGCTTCATCAGAGCTTCTATCTTTGGATTCATAGGCCTTTGCTTTTGCCTGAAAGGTTTGGCTCCTTCCTCTAATTCAATGGTGTGTTGGATAACCTCTTTCCTGTACACTTTTAGATCACTATACACCCAAGCTATAATATCTAGAAATTTCTTGCACAATTCCCTGATTTGGTTTAACTCTTCTACTATACAACTAACTCCGACTTTAATCATTTTTCTCAGTTCTAGCTCAACTTCTTTATACCGATGCTTATCAACTTTTATTTTATGGCCTACTGCCCTATCATTATTATCAAAAAGACTCTCAAGGGTGATAAGTCCCTTGGGGATATGATTATTCTTTAATTGAATCAATCCCTCCTCTTCTTCATCTTGCAACGTTCTACCGCTCGAGTAGTTCATCTCATAGATTAAAAAATCTAATATTTGCTCATCATTTTCAAAAACTTGCCAGAAGATATTTTTATCTAGCATAGAGGGTCTATATATGAGTCTAACCATCTTAGATTTTTGGATAACGTTGCTGATGGGGCAAAAATTTGCTCCCATAGATGCCAACAAATCTACATGGGTATTCTACTCTCTAGGAATAGACTTCATATTTAGAGCCTCAAAGGCTTCTAAAAGGTCCCACACTTTATTTTTGTATACCTTTAAGTAATGTTGTTTACTGATACATTTTCCCGTGACTTGATTCATGATAAGTTCTGAATCTCCATAAATTAGTAACTACTTAACCCCTAGTTTCTCAATCTTTCTCAAGCCCAAACAAAGTGCCTCATACTCTATTGCATTATTGGTGCAACTCCACGTTAGCCTATAAGAGAAAATTATTTCTTTGCCTATAGGGGAAATCAAAACTATTCCAGCACCAGCTCCGTTCTTACACCTAGCTCCATCGAAGAATAGCTTCCAAAGTTGACTGGTAGAGTCATCTTCTTTGGGAGTGGGTGCCAATTGCTTTTTTGGTTTTTCAATGGAATAACTTCCCATTTTTATTTCTATCATGGCATTGAAATTATTCAGAGAGAACTGATCTTCTATTTGAAGCTCCTCTAAGGTCTCCTCCATTAGATCCAAATCTTTGATTTCCTCGATCATCATATTTACAGTGTCGACCTCCCCTATATTTTCTACATGAAAAGTAGATGGTTTTTCATTAAATATCTTGATCCTCCTACATTTGAAAGGTATTTCTAAATGTGAGTAGTCCAGAGATAGATATCCCCCTATATTGGCTGTGAATTCTCTGGACAAACACATACCAAAGTATGGCGCTAAATCTACAACTACCACTTCTTGTATGACCACCATTTGAGGCATCCTATGGAGTTGTATGGGGATGTCTTTAATTACTCCTACAGTATTTACTGGAGTACCATCCAACTGTAGGACTCCTGGATTGCTTCTAGTATACTCCATCCCCATGATGTCACACACTGCTTTTGGTATCACTGTAGTAGCAGCACCTGAATCTATCATGCAGTTGTGTATGACCCACCCTTCCATTTGAAGAGATAAATAGAAGGGAGGTGGTCTATTTTTTCTAGTGGCAGATGTTAGATTTGCCTGGACTGTATTTGAGTAAGATGTGTTCTTACCTTTATTTTTCATTGTCTTTAAATATTCGGAGATCAATCTGACCAAGAAACTGAAGGGCATCGTACATGCTTGCCTTTGAGGGAGTCTTCTTCATTTCTTCCACTATGTTGAATGAAGATGGTTCAACACTCTTTTCTCTCTCCTTGGAAAAAGTGTCATATCTATTTTTGTATCCCTGAGTTGCTTCCATTCTCTATCTCTTAGTTAGTGAAGGAAATCTTAACCTCTCCTTAGCTTGATCCTGAGTCTCCATTTCCTTCCGTGGAGTAAACTCTTTACGTATTTCTATCCCAGAGCTCTGGGTAGGAACCTGAGGTCCCTTTTCATAGGAAGAATCCCTTTTAGGTGTTGCTTTAGGAGCTAGGGGAAAATTTAGAGGTTGAAGCTCCTGAGGATCCACTTGCAGAGGTTTTTTCCTGATCTAGTTAAGACTGCAACTTGTTCAACTGAAGGCATCATGAAATTGTGATCAGTTTCTCTAATCATGCTTACATGGCCTTTCATATTTTTTCTCAATTTCTCTACATAGTGTTGATGAATCATACATGAACTTTCTCCATGTGGATCATTACATGTGGTACACCAGTAATCAAAATTTGTGGGAGGAGCTACAGCTTCCTCGACTTCGTTTGCATAAATGACATTTGATCTTTCCTACCCTCTATTGCTTGATGGAGCCACATCCCTTGTTATTTGAGGAAACCTTCTTGGTTGAAAATTTCTCTCGACCTCTCTTCTCTTCATTGACATCATATCATTTGCCAAAGTTTTTACCATGTCTAGTATAATAGAGAGCTGATTTTCTTGGGCTAGCTGAGCAGGTGGTGCAGGTAATGCGAGAATAGAGAGAATAGGAGGTAATGCTGGGAGATTTTGAGGCATCTGTATTGCAGGAATGGATGGTTTCCCATTCCATTTTGGAAGATCTATACTTGGAAAATGGGAAGAGCTTGAAGAACTAGTATTGGAAGCTTGGGGAATATCCAAAAAAATTGGCATTATTGCTTTTGGTGGATACCTCCTAGTGGCGATGAGATCTCTCTCTAATTTAGATGCTTCTTGGTAAATAGTAGGGAAAGTGAATATTCATGATTGTCGTATTATCATACTGATATCAGAATCGAAAGCTCTTAAATAATAATACATCGCTTGTTCTGTGGTTGGTTTCAATCCAGTGGGCACTCTTTCCTAGGTGCGGCTAAATCGGATATTGAAATCAACAATTTCCTCTTGAGGATGTTTTCTGATAATGTTGAACTGGCTAAGTAGGGAGAATGGATCTGCATGCTGATTAAATTCATCTACCATCCTACCAACGAGTTCGGCCCAACTTGTGATGGATTGAGCGGGAAGTGCTCTGTACCAATAGAGCATTTTTCCTTTTAATGAAATGACCAACAACCTGATCATTACATCTTCTTGAGTGATATTGTAAATTGCTACCAAAGAAGCAACATCTAAGCAATGCTCATACATCATTTTGCCTATTCCATCATATGAAGGCAATGCCTTCAAAGCTACAACAAGAATCAAATTTTGAGCCAAGCAATAGAGGATAGGAAAGATCAAATATCATTTATGCAAATGAAGTTGAGGATCTGCATCCCTTATTATTTGAGGAAACCTTCTTGGTTGAAAATGTATCTCGACCTCTCTTCTCTTTATTGACGTCATATCATTTGCCAAAGTTTTTATCGTGTCTAGTATAATAGAGAGCTAATTTTTATGGGTTGGATGAGTAGGTGGTGCAAGTAATGCAGGAATAGAGAGAATAGGAGGTGATGCCATGATATTTTTAGTCATATGTATTGTAGGAATGGATGGTTGCCCATTCCATTTTGGAAGATCTATACTTGGAAAATGAGAAGATCTTGAAGAACTAGTACTGGAAGCTTGGGGAATATTCGAAAAAATTGGTATTATTACTTTTTTTGGATAACTCCCAGTGGCGATGATATCTCTCTGCTTTAGACACTTCTTGGTAAATTGCAGGGAAAGTGAATATTCATTATTGTCGTATTATCATACTGATATCATAATTGAAGTCTTTTAAATAATAATACATTGCTTGTTCTATGGTTGGTTTCAATATGGTGGGCACTCTTTTCCAAGTGTGGCTAAATAATATATTGAAATCAATAATTTTCTCTTGAGGATATTTTCTAATAATGTTTAATTGGCTAAATAGGGAGACAGATATGCATGTTGATTAAATTCATCTAACAGCCTGCCAACAAGTTTGGCCCAACTTGTGATGGATTGAGAGGGAAGTTCTCTTTACCAATAGGTAATTTTTCCTTTTAATGAAATGACCAGCAACCTGATCATTACATATTCTTGAGTGATATTTTAAATCACTATTAAAGAAGTAACATCAAAGCAATTCTCATACATCATTTTTCCCGTTCCATCATATGAAGGCAATGCCTTCAAAGCTACAACAAGAATCAGATTCTGAGCCACAAGGTTCAACGGACCAGTGTGGTTCCATGTAAGATAATTTGGTTCAATAGAAGCCATTGTAGTGATTGTACTTGCCTAAATTGTAGAACTTATGGTAGCTATATTTGAATATATATTGACAATAGGGCTGAGCAAAGTAGTAGGTACAAGGGTGGTAATACTGGTAGTAGGTGGTTTTGATCTAGCAGATAAAACTAGATGTACCTTGAGGCTACCAAGGTGTAACTTGAAGATGGGTTCTTTAGAGTTTCTTGCTTTATATCTAGTTATCATATAAATAAACTATCATAAGTTTAAACTAGATAAATAGATAAGGTATTTCTTAGGTATATACCTTTGGATGGAGTCACCAGGTGATTTTATTTAGATCTTAAAGACCTTACAAAATACTATGGGATTTAGGGTCTCACTGGGCATGCTAAAAACTGTTGGAAAAAAATCGTCCTATGATTGTTATTTACGCCTACAACCTTGTCAACATTAAATAGATGAACTTGGTGTTGGGAAATTCCATCTAATCTCCAGAGGAGGTTGGTTTCTCAATGGTTTTTATGAAAAAAAGGAAAATATAATTACTTAAAGAGAGGGAAATATAGTCATAGCTAGAGCTTTTCTCATGGTACAAATTAAAAAAAACTAAGATAAATGTATATACCCTTTCTATTCAAACATTTATTATATCTTCACACAGAAATCATAGTCTTCAAATGTGGTTTATATATATATCTAATATGCATATGTATTGAATTCTAACTCTAGAAATATGATTTATATCATGTATAAGTCCATAGTCTAGAATAGATACAATGTACAACTCAATAATGTGAATAGAAGCATAAAATGCTAATATATACACTTGTACACCGTGAACCAGAAGCCAATAGAAGCGTATTTTATTACTTGCATTCAGAGTACATACATCCAGTCTTGTAAACATCTAAGAGATGACCTCTTTTTAGGGTGCGTTTACTACTATATATAACCTATGGTGAGCATATTTTACAGCTGGTATATTCTGACATAAAATCAATTACAAGCAATCAAGCAATAAAAATGCTTCAATATGTTTTGCATGGCTTCTAATAACAAACAAAAATATGATAGCAAAAATCTAGGATTTGATGCTTCTTTCACTATCTATCATTAGTTGTTGACATAAGACTTTTTAAGGCATGTTTATTTATTTCTATTTATATCTTTGTTTTGCAAATAAGTGCTTGCTCGTAAGTTGTCATGTCATGAAATCATGATATTCCATCACCGTTTGGCTCCTTCGGGATGCTTGCTCGTGAAAACCTGTCATGTTGTAAAATTGTGATATTCCCTCGCACTTTGGCTCCTATGGGTTGCTTGGTCGTGAAAACCTGTCATATCACAAAATTACGATATTCCCTTGCACTTTGGCTCCTTCAGGCTTCTTTCTCATAAAAATATGTTGCATTGTGAAATCACGATGTTCTGGAACTTTAGCTCTCTTATACTCTTCGAACCCGTAGAAACCATCATGTCATGAAATCGTGACCCTTGTCATACCTTAGTCTTTTTTTCTCCTTATGTCTCAAAAAATGAAACACTAGTTTCAAAATGTAAAACTTTGCTATCTTTCAAGGTAGTATTTTTAGACTAACATGATGTAGAATATAGAATCATTGACTTGAGCTCATGTGGATTAGGTATTGAAAATAGATTTAGTAAATATTAAATTTGGGAATAGTGAACAGTGAACAGTTAAAATGAATCATGAATAGTGAACATTGAATCGTGAATAGTGAAAAATTAACAGTGAATTATGCTCAATGATTTTAGAAATATTAGAAAGGAATTAGAGAGGATTAGAAGAATTATATGGGTATTAGAAGGAATTAAGAATGATTAAAGAAATTAGAGGAATTATGTGGGAATAATAGAGAGAATTAAGAAGTTAGAGATATTAGAAGGAATTTAGAGAGATTAGGGAGAAATTAGAGGAATTTAGATGAATTTGGAGAAATTGGATGGGAATTAGAAGACATCAAAACTTGGATATAAAATGACATATTTTTGGTGTCTATAGATGCCCCTTTTTACAATGTGTTGTTTTTAAAAACAACATAGTGCAAAAACTTATGTTAAAATTTTGTTGTTGGTTGCCCTGGTGAGATGATTATCCCTGTTGGAGTATATTGAGTGATCCCCAAGTGGTGAGTGCATAGGTGAGGGCACGAGATCAAGGATGAGCCACTTGACAAAATGTGTCAATGGTAAGGATAGATAAGGGTGAGGGATGGGCAAGGTGTGAGATAAGGGTGGGAGGAGGGGGAAGGTGGGGTTAAGGGGGAGGTTAAAAAAAGGAGGTGAGGGGGGAAGATAAGGGAATATAGTTAGAAACTATATCCCTAGTGTGAAAGAGGTGACACCCAAAAAGGTAGTGAAAAAAGGGTGTTGAAGGAGGAAGTATGAAAAAGGATATCAAAGGAGGTAGTGGATAAGGTAGGTGTTCAAGGGGATGCAATAAAGTATAAGGCAACCATGGAAGAAGAGCAGACCGAGATAGGAAGGGACCACATATGCACTGCATAAAAAAAGGTGCAAAGTAAAAAAATGTGTATCCTAAGGAGGCTAGTTAAAAGTGCATAGCCCAAGGAGATGAGTGTAAAAAGATGTGCCTAAGAGGATAATGTGTAAAATAGGTTCATGTTGGGCACTAAATTACACCAAGTTTTCACTCGATACTACGGCTGTTTATCTTCCTATTTTCTATCTATGCTTGCACCCAATAGTTGTAGCTCAGAACTCAACATTGGTTGGAACAAAACAAAGTTTTTGATCCAACCTCCAGAGTAGGTTGGTTCCTTGTCAACTTAAGCAAGTTTTTGACATAATTATTCTCACTTATGGTTTGAAGGTTAGGGTAAGAAAAGGTTACGATTAGAAAAATGTAAACAATTATGGAAAAATAGACTAACAACATTACACCACAATAGGAGGCTCCCAAAAACCAAACCAAAGATACATAACTCAGACCAACATTATCTCAAATTAGATTATTCCTAATTCATTAATGCACAATAGAGAAATATTACAGCGAGTAATTTCAATATCCATATAATGATAATACAAATAATAGAATTCACCAATACCTATATTTCACATAAATGCACTCTCTAACAATACAGAACAAACTCAAAAGTAGATTTAAATTACTTTAACATATAGTAATCTATTAATCATGCACAAACTAACCATTTAAGCATTCACAAAAATACATATAAATAATCTGAACCTCTTATATCAAGCATGAGAACATAGATTTGAGGTGAAGATAAATGTAATTATCCTTCCATTAGCTTTTGGGAATATTTATAGTAGCACAGGCAAACACACTAGAGCCAACCCTTAAAAATGAAGGTTTGACCTCTATTTATAGTTTTTGGATAAATTAAAATTACAAGGAACATTACAAATATTTCATTTTGACAACATAATAGAGAGATTTGAAAACTTGGTGCAATTCAGTGCCCAACAGTTTTTGGCACAAAAATTGTTGGGCACTGAATTGCACCAAGTTTTCACTCGATACTACGGTTGTCTATCTTCCTATTTTCTATTCAAGCTTGCACCCGATAGCTACAGCTCAACACTCAACATTGGATGGACCAAAATAGGGTTTCTGATCCAACCTCCAGAGTAGGCTGGTTCCTTGTCAACTTAAGCAGGGTTTTGACACAATTATGCTCACTTAGGGTTTGAAGGTTAGGGTAAGAAAAGGTTAGGGTTAGAGAAATGTGAACAATGATGGATGGATAGGCTAACAACATTGCACCACAATAGAAAGCTCCCAAAAACCAAACCAAAGATACATAACTCAGACCAACATTATCTCAAATTAGATTATTCCTCATTCATTAATGCACAATAGAGAAATATTGCAGCGAGTAATTTCAATATCCAGATAATGATAATCCAAATAACAGAATTCACCAATACCTAGATTTCACATAAATGCACTCTCTAACAATACAGAACAAACTCAGAAGCAGATTTCAATTACTTTAACAACTAGTAATCCATTAATCAGGCACAAACTAACCATTTAAGCATTCACAGAAATACAACTAAAGAATCTGAACCTCTGATATCAAGCATGAGAACATAGATTTGAGGTGAAGATCAATGTAATGCTCCTTCCATTAGCTTTTGAGAATATTTATAGTAGCACAGGCAAACACACTAGAGCCGACCCTTAAAAATGAGGGTTCGACCTCTATTTATAGTTTTTGCAGAAATTAAAATTACAAGGAACATTACAAAGATTTCATTTTGATAGCACAATAGAGAGATCTAGCTAGCATTTTCTTACTAGTTCATCCTCCAGGAAATCCGCTGAAAATGGTCTGCCATGGCAGCTTAGGGCCTCTGCAACTTGTTGGTCACTCGAAAAAACTAGAGTTCAGGCCATTGGAAATCATGCATTACCATCAATTTTTCTTGGAGGCTATCTGCCATCATCGATCTATAACCGCCTCTAGTTTGATCTTCTAGAAAACCCTCGATGCTTCATCTTCCTCTTCCAACTGACTGTTCCAATCCCGGTGAAGAAATGTTCTTAAATACCTAAGATTTATCAACACAACCTCCACCATTGATCTCCCTCATTGTATGGTTCAGATTCAATCTGATACAAGCTTATTAAAATGGTGGGGAGAACACAATGCCATTCCACTTTAAAATGTTGGTGACATCATCCTTCTGTATCAAAACTATGGAATCACCAATCCAGACCCCTAAAAGCTGAGCAAGATCGAATCCACTCTTTGTTCTTTAGAATACTTCATATTCCATAGGGTATCCTTCAATCCGCACTAAAATGTTGATGACATCATCCTTTCCTTATAACTTTTGTGGATTCCATTCTAGGTAGAACAAGTGCATTAGCATGTGATCATCAATCCGGGCCCGCCATGGTGTGAAGTAACTCTTTCTCTATTCCGGACAACCTTCAGAATAAAACATTATACTTTGTCACCATTTCGAAAAGGAGAAGTCAAAGTCATCCTTAGTCATGAATCCGCATCCGCCTTGGCCATAGCTTTTCGCTTTGTCACCGTTTCAGGTGCAAATACTCTATGGGTTTTCTGGAATCGGGCCTTCTAAAACTTAGCCATTGTCAAGTTGCCAATCCACACTTTTTTATCGTTGACATCATCTCTTCTCAAAACTTTTGTGGATTTGAGATGCGTCGCCAGTCGGAGTCGGAGACAAATCTCCCGAAATCACTTCATTCATGAAAATTGACTAAGTGTTGGGTGGGCTCATATCTTCTATTGTGGATCTACTCCAAAATACACTGCAAGGGGTGCGGAATGAAGATTTTTCCACTTAGACAAAATTTGCAAAAATTTCCTAAGTATGTGGCCATTTTGGGCCTACATTCTGGTGCCTCCTGGGTGGATTTTCTTGCAAAGCCAATCGAACTCAGAGTCTTATCCATTGGGCTTTAGGAGTCAAACATACTCATCTTCAAAAAATATACTTTACAGAATAACTTCCATACAAACACTACTCTCTGATAATTTCATCAGTATGCTGAGAGAGTAGAGGTTCATATCGAAGTGATGCCAAAAATATACAGAACTCATCCTCTCATACAGAGACTGCATCTGAAATACAAATCTTGCCACTGTCTTCAACAACTAGACACAACTCTACTCCTTTTATAAAGCCTTATTTCAAAAATGCCTTCACACATAGTTCGCTGCTCTTCTACCTCTGTAGGCTTCATGCCTTTATTGTTTACTTCTGACAATTGTCAGAGTCAAAACAAAACAAATACAAAACTTATGTATATGTACAAAACAAAAATGAACTAAGTGTGAGCCCCTCCTGGGCTTGTAACTGATCTATCTAGTTCTTCTTCTTCATGGGCCTCTTCCTCGGCCTCCTCATCATCATCTTCTTCTTCTTCTTCTTATGGAATAGGTGTTTTCAGAATTTTTCCTCCAGAAGTATCACCAAACAATTGGATCATTAATTCCAAATATTGTAGAGCCTATTTCCAATCTACTTCAGAGGGATTTGATGTTTCTTTGAGCTGCTTATAAACATATTGTAGCTCACCAATGTCTTCATAGTTAGCAGCATCCCCTCTATTCACCAGATCTTCCATGAGATCTTTCAATCGGGTAAAACCAACAATCATTTGGACAACTTGTTCTTTGGGTAGTGGCTCTTCCAGAGAATCTATCCCAGATTCATCCTGCAAATTCTCATTGATGCTTTTATGGATTTCTTCCATGGATAACAAGTTGTGGTCCTCCATCCATAGGCCTTTAAAGCCAACTTGAATCATTTCCTTATTCAATTCAACAACATCCTTAATCATACCCTCAATCCTATCGAACAATAGCCAGGCTCTTTGAAGTGCCCTATGCTTTTTAACCACTATCCTGGCAGCAACACTGGAAAAATTCCATTCTTTATTAGGTATAGGTTTAGCAGAATCACTGAGTCTACTACCAACCAACCTGTACATTTGTTCTACCGGAATCACCATAGGCTGCAACTCTCCAGTGATCTGACCTAGCTCTTTCTGAATATTGGAGAGTAGACGGCTGGCATCATTAAGATAGTCAATAATAAGTTGAAGCCCTGAACATTTCTCCTGGACCTCAGAAAGCAACTCTTTTCTAACCTTTTTCAAATCACTCTTAGAAAAGCCTGAAGATTTAGCTTTTTCTATCTGAAGCTGATTCTTTAAATTCTGAATTTCTTTCACTTGATCTTCATTCAACTTCTTTTGCTCTTCTAATTGGTCCTTTAGTTTACTGGCCTCTTGAAACTTCTCCTGCCAAGCCTTAGCATCTTTTCTCAGGGCCTTTTCTATTTATTTTTTATCATTGAGACTCTTCTTAAGCTTTTCAACCTTCTTCTCCAACTTGTCCACCTTCTCTCTGACCAAATCATTTTTCACATAGAAGGTATCCAAGTGAGCCTTGGCTATGATCAATTCATCTTCCTCAGGGAGCTTGTCAATATCTTCTGTGACCTCCTCCACTCGATAATCTTGAATAGTCATCTCAGTCTCAGGTTTGCTTACCAGTGGAGTCATAGATCTTGATATTCTCTATCTAGCAATAGGATCAACATACACACTTCTTCTCTTGACCGCCATCCTGCTGGAAGGCCTAGCAAGCCTTTCTGCCCAATAATCATTTATACTCTGAGTGGTTGCCTGCTCCTTTGGTACATAACAGGTCCTGAAATACCAACAACCAGGGGAGATGATGATACTAGAAATGAAAGGGTGGACTGAACTATTGTTGATGGGGGTGAAGATATAGTTACAGTAGCCTCTATGACAATAGTGGACTCTGTAACTACTATTGTTGTTGTTATTGGTAGACTCATAGAAATTGATGCAAGACTAACAATTGGATGGGTGGATATACTTGGAACGCAGTGTCCCATTGATGGTGATGATGAAAAATATGGAAGTGAAATGGTGGTAGATGGGGGAGTAGGAACCTCAGATGTTGGAGATGGGATTTGAGGTGGTTATGAGGAAATAGGAGTAACTTGTACCTCAGTGGCTACTGATGACTCATGAGGTGGACTGCGAGAGGGAGGAGGTGCACTTGTCATGTTTTCTTGATTAGAAAGGGAGGGATATTTCTTTGGGGAATCAGGAGGATGAAGAGGAGAAGAGGGATTAGAAGCCATACCTTCACCTACTGATGTAGGGTGCTCTTGTTCTATCTTTGTATCTTGTTGTTGCTCCTGATCAATCAATTTTCCCATAGCAAAATCAACTACTTCTTTAGCAATCTCCTCCATATCCAATTTTTATTTCTTTGAAATTTATTTTTCCTCTCTTTCTGGAACCCTCTTAGTCCTTCTATGAACCAATTGAAAAGTAGTCATCTCATTCTCAGAATCCTCTTCCAACTCATCTTCTTGCACTACTCCAGAAAGTAATGTTTGCTCAAAAATAGGTCGCAATTCAACTGATACTATAGGGGTAAAAGAAAGGGGTCTGTACTTAAATATTTCATCCTTTTCTTTCTAGTTGATATCTATATCTGGAGGTCATGCTCCCAAAGCTAAAAATTTAGGCCTAGATGTTATTTCGATAACTGGAGTACTGACAACTTTTTCCTTAGAATATTGCATCTTGCTCATCAACTTAGCTCCCTTAGGAAATGTTTCCACCTGCTCAGTAGTAGGATGAAAGGTCTTCAGTACTTCAACCACTGTCAAGGGAGTTCCTGGTTCTTCTAGATGAGCCTCATGATATGTAGGTGGAGGGAGGGATTCAAAACTAGATTGAGGCTTCTCAATAGTTAATACTATGTTTCTGACATCCTTTTGTTTCCAGGTTCCAATGTTTTTATTATATCTTCTTGAAAACTCCTTATCTATCTTCATTCCAAATTTAGACTTAGGCTTTCCAATTTCAATCCTCATCCTCCACCAATCTATTATTTTGGCTACATTCCATGGTCCCTTTTCCTCCTCTTCTTCTTCTGCAATTTCATCTTCAGGCGGAGGAGCCTTCTTCTTTGCAGACTTGGCCTTGGGCGGAGGGTCTTTTTTCTTTGTAGACTTAGCCTCAGGTGGAGGATTTTTTTCTTTGCTGATTCAACCTCAATTTTTTCAATTGTAGCCTCTGTAATCCGATGACTTGGCTTATGGTTAGGGTCAAAATCAATAATATGCTCATAAAAATCCAACCATGGGGGTAACTGACCCATATTTGAGACATTCCACTCTAAAAGAGCAGTCTCATCATTATTCCTACCTTCTTCAAAATGAGCCCTGGGCCTCTTTTCAAACTTATAGGCCTTATCTCCATTTAGGGTTTTATTTTTGGTAGTAAAAATGCCATCAGGGTCATAGCTCCATCTTTGGGGAATATAAAATAGACCTAACCTATCGAGGTATTGGTCGATTTGTTGGCTCTGCCCCTTCTTGGTGATGGTGATGTCATCCAAAGTGTGGTGGGTAAGTAAAGACTTCCTCTTCCTTCTAGAGCCATAGTTTGCATCAATGTACTCTGCCTGCCTCAGATATTCTAGGGCAAAAAGCCTCTCTATGATGAAATGGGGTAGGAGGAAGGGTTTACCCATGAAACCATACAATATGATCACAGTGCCCTCAGTCAAAAAATACCAGTCTCCCTCTTCTACACTCTTTGTTCTTAGAATCTGCTTAGTTAAGGGTGGCAACCTAGGGCACTTACCATACATTATTTTTAAAGTAGGTCCTAAAAATTCCAAATTGAATCTATAATAGGACTCACTGCTCCTCAAATGGCTTATCCAATAATAAACCGATAAGGGTTCTCCATCATTGGTTTTATCCCTAACAGAATCCATGACATTCTATCTTTGGTGGTGGCATAGAACATCCACACTAAACTTGAGCAATGCCTAAAACTAGGAGCACCGATGCCCCTTTTCATGCTTACTAGTTGTTCATGTATTCTCTGAGCGAGAAAAGTTGGCCAGTCAAAATAAATCACTCTAGTCCCTTTCTTTCCCGCATCCTTCTCATACATTCTCTCATTAGAAATATAATATGCTACGGCAATTTTCTAGCCATGTACCATTCTATCAGAATCTAAACCCTCCATGCAAGCCAACATAGAAAATAGGACGAGGTTTGCAAATTTATCAATAGAGATAGGGACCTCAGGCAATTTTTCCTAGGGCTTAATATTAAGCTATTTATAAACCCAATTTTTAAATGACTCACCATCATTAGCTCACTTCACTATTGTGTAAAACCTAGTCTATTCAATGACCCTAAATGGCTTTGGTATTAGGGGGTCAGACCCTAGGGCAAAGAGTTTATGACAAAAGGAATTAGTTACATTGAAAAGTGTTTTGCCCTTGTAGGTTTTAACTAATTTAACCAATGGGTCATAAAATTTCACTATGGCAGCTATCAACTAGGGAGGAATGAATAGAATCATAAATATAGAAAGAGAGATAAGAAAGGATAGCACATATACCTTCCATGCCAATAGCTCTCACCTTGTATCTATCATTCACATTCCTCCTTAGCCTAGTTATTTCTATGAGGACCATTTCTATGTCCACCATGGCTTTGACCTTGTCGATATATGGTGCCACCTCCTTCTTCTCCAGAGTTTCAAACTCCTAAACATCCTCTAAAGACTCAATGGGTGAATTTTTAGAGGCCATTTCGATAATAGCAAGACTTCATTCTCCCTACGGTTTGTGGTAAGTTCTTCAGAAATTCGCTCTGCCCTTCACCACTCTAAGGATGCAAATCGATGCCAAATGAGCATCGTGTATGTTTTCCATCACTTTTTATTCTTCTAGAATGCATGTACCTTCCACCATTAATGCAGCTACTACGTGACCTCACTACTGGCACACTTTCCAATTTTTAATCATTCCCTTCGATGGCTCAATGGTGGCACTCTATCTTTTCATTGGTCGAAATTTCAAATTGTGTTGCCACCTCACTGCACCCCTTTGGCTACTCTCAGGTTATGGCATGAGTTCATTAGCATTGATTGTGGGATCATGCTCTGGTCTCCATGTGTCATGATCAGAATCACTGCTTGGTTTCGCTTCATCTTTGAAATCGGTGGCTTAAGAAGCTTTTGGGTCCATGGACACTTAGTATATTTTAGGTGTGACTTTCCATCCTGATTCTTCCCTGGAAGCATTGAATTCAAAAGGTTCCCAGATTGAGAACTCCCTTCACTTTCTTTTGACCAATGACTCACCATTCCGAAAGAATCTTAGTGGATTTACAATGTGGATTTGAGAGCGCACGTCATTCCGAAAGGTTCTCATAGTGCGGAATGAAACCATGATGTGCACTTAGTTCATTTTTTGTTAACTTTTTTCTTTTTTCCTTTTCAAGATTTTTTTCAAGAGAACTGATTACAAAGTGCAGAAAGAAATTAAATAATTTAAAGTGCAGAAAGGAGGAAAATAATTATACAATGTATATACATATGTTACAAAAAAATCACTCCTTACACATAGTAGAGCTTGAGATGAAAACCATTCACCAGAATTGGTTGTATGTTTCCCTCTGGATCTTTCAGCTGGAATACATTGGACTCCTTAGCATCTACTATTCTGAAAGGACCATCCCAAAAAGAATCAAACTTTTCATGCTTTCCTGGCTTTGCTTTATCAACATTCCACCTGAGAACTGAGTCTCCAACCTAGAATTTCTTGAATCTGGCCTTCTTATCAAACCATGTTTTAATGTCTGATGAATGCTTTTGAAAACTGTTATATGCCTGAGTTCTACTCTCTTCTAATTTCAGAAAATGTGTCAATCTGGTTTTCACAGGATCTTCTTCTGACTCTTCTTCTGAATTGACAAGCTTGAGTGTTGGGATCTCCAAATGGATTGGTAACACTGCCTCCTTGCCATACACTAGTGCATAAGGGGAAGTATTGATGGAATTTTTAATAGTAATCATGTCTGCCCACAGAGCTTGGTCCAATAATAGGTGCCAACTTCTTTTATTACCTTCCAGTGATTTCCTCAAAATCCTTAATAGGTTTTTGTTGGTAGATTCTGCAAGTCCATTACCTTGTGGATAATAATTGGAAGTATTTTTAAGAGTAATGCCATACTTACTGGAAAACTCGATATACTTGGCTCCTATGAAAGTTGGGCCATTGTCACTCACCAAAGCTTCTGGAACTCCAAACCTTGAAATCAAATTTTCCATAAATTGATCACAACATCTTGATCTGATTTCTTGGTAGGAATAGCTTCTACCCATCTGGTAAGATAATATATGGTAGTTAAGATAAAATTATGCTCTACCAAAGAATTAGGGTTGATAACCCCTATGAAATCTAGCCCCCATTGTTGAAAAGGCTCTTCCACTTGAATGGGCTTGAGGGGGATGAAGCATTCCTTGTCCTTCCCACATATCTCTGACATTTGTCACAAGCCTGGGTGACTTTAAAAGCATCAGTGAATATAGTGGGCCAATAATAGCCTGCTCTTATGATTTTTAAAGTTGTAACCCTACCTAAATTATGCCCACCAACTGATCCTCCATGGAATTCCTCCATGACCCTTTTTTGCTGGTCATATTTTAAGCATTTTAGAAGAATTCCATCCAAGTTTCTTTTGTATAAGCCCTCTGGTAGTAATACATATTTCAGGGCATGAAGCCTGTATCTTCTCCTTTGGGAAGCACTTAGATTAAGGGGGCATACTCCACTCTGGAAGTACCTAACCATCTGGTCAATCCAATCAGAGTCTTCAACTTGTATTATTTCAACCTGATCTTCATCTTCTATTGCCTGACAAGCTATTACTTCTATTAATGTTGCAACTTCTGTTAACCCTTGGCACAAAGCCCTACCTCTTACTAGCTTGGTGGGATGTATTTCTACATCATATTCTTGGATTTTGGTAATCCAACCAGCTCTTTTGTCTCCTAAATCACCTTGCAGGATAAAACTTCTCACATCTGGATGAACCACATATACCAGGGTCTTGCTCTGTACCAAATACTACCTGAACTTCTTTAGTGACTTCATCACAACAAATACTTGCCTTTCAATAAAATTGTATTTGAATTGATAATCATGGAGTGTCTAGCTCCAAAATAACACAAGATGTTCCTCCCCTTGATCATCTTTCTGAGTGAGCACTGAGGCATAACTTTCTTCAACTCCATATGCATAAAGAATAAAATATTTGCTAAAATCTAGGTTTATCAGTACTGGGGCTATTGCAATGGATTGCTTAATGATCTCAAAAGCTTATTTTCTAACTTCAGTCCACTTGAATTCGACATTTTTCTTAAGTAACTCAGATATAGGCCTTACTTTCTATGCAAAATCAGAAATGAATTTCCTGATAAAATTGATTTGGCCTAGGAAATACTGCAATGTCTTCTTATTTGTAGGCAAAGGAAGAGCGAGAATTGATGTGATTCTATCTGGATCTATGGCCATGCCTTCTTTTGAGACCACATGACCTAGTAGCTTTCCTTCATGGACTGCAAAGAATGACTTCTTAGGATTGAGTGAAATACCAAATTCTCTGCATTTTTGAAAAACTTGCTCCAAGTGTGACAGATGATCTTTTTTATCATGGGAGAATACAGTCATATCATCTAGATAAATCAGAATAGCTTTGTTGATCAGTGCTCCAAAGGCATAGTCCATAGCTCTCTAAAATGTGGCTCCTGCATTGGACAACCCAAAAGGCATTCTCTGGTAGGCAAATGTACCCCATTTTGTGGTGAATGTTATTTTATATTGATCTTCATCTTTCACCCAAATTTGGTTATATCCAGAGTAACCATCCAATAATGAGAATATTTCTGCTCCTGCCACTACCTGCAAGATCTGATCAATCTGAGGGAGAGGGTAGTGATCTTTGAGGGATGCTTGGTTCAGATTTTTGAAGTCCACACACAAGCGTATATCCCCATTATTTTTTCTCATGGGTACCAAATTGGCTACCCAAGTAGAATGTTTTATTGGGTATATGATCTTAGCCTTTAATAACTTTAAGAGCTCCTCTCTCATAATGGCTTCGATCCTTGGATTGACTGGCCTCTGCTTCTGCCTAAATGGTTTTGCATCAGGCTCTAGCTCAATAGTGTGTTGGATAACCTTTTTATCATACACCTTGAGATCTTCATATGACCAAGCCACAATGTCTTGGTATCTTAAGCATAGAGCTTTGATATCTTCTGCTTCCTCAGGAGAACATCGGATTCTGACATTGAGCTTTTTCTCTATACCAACTTCAATTTCTTTATAGATTTTTTCGTTGACCTTCATGGCTTTGGTCTTTTTTCTATCCTCATTATCAAACAAACTTTCAAGGGTGACCAACCCTCTTGGGATATGATTGTTCCTTAGTTGGATAATGTCTTGCTGATCAATTTCCTCTGAATTCTCCTCTTGGATAGTAGACAGACATGCCTCTCTCACCAGAAAATCAACTATTTGTTCATCACTTTCAAAAACCTACCAAAAAATCTGCTTGTCTGGTACTGCAAGTCTGAAAATCATTTTAATTCCCTTGGCCTTCTTGATTCCAAAGTCTACAGAAGGGTTGAAGTTAGCTCCCTTTGTTGCTAATGCATCAGCCAGAGTATTCTTTTCTCTGGGAATAAAATTTAAATTTAGGGCATCAAAATATTCCATTAAATCCCATACCCTATTTCTATAAGCTTTTAAGTAATGGTGCTTACTACTGCACCTATTTCTTACTTGATGGACTATTAGCTCAGAATCGCCATATATATTCAAAATATTAATGCCCATACTTTCTGCTTGTATCAATCCTAGACATAAGGCCTCATATTCTACTGCATTGTTAGTACATGACCATGTCAGTCTGTAAGCAAATATTTTTGTACCTTCTGATTGGGATTGAAGGACCACACCAGCTCCTGCACCATTTTAGAATTTAGCACCATCAAAGTGCATGATCCAAGTTTCTTTCTCTCTTAGAGACTGGTTGGATATAGCAGGGATTTTCTTCTCTGATTCTGTTGAGATGTTGTATGTTCCCATACCAGTTCCGAACTGACTGTAGTCTTCTCTGAAAGGCAACTCATCTTCTATGTCCAACTCTTCAATGTTTTCCACCAGCTCAAATTCTTCCAAAGGATTAAGATTGCACATGTCTTCTTCAATATTTTCAATGTGATAAGCCACTAGTTTTTCAAGAGTTATCCTTATCCTTTTTCCTTTGAAAGGGATTATCATGCTAGAATAGTCCATATACATACATCCCCCTAGCTTTGCAGTGAACTCTCTCGAAAGACATAATCCAAAATAGGGTTCTAAGTCAACCACAACTATTTCTTGCACTATTGTCACCTCAAGGGCTCTGTGCAACCTCATCAGTACATCTTTAATGACTCCAACTATCTTGATAGGTGTTCCATCTAGTTGTAATACTCCAAGACAAGATCGGGTATACTCCATACCCATCTCTTCATAGACTGCTTTAGGCATAACTGTAGTTGATGCTCCTGAGTCAATCATACAATTTTTGACTACCCAACCTTCCATTCTTAGAGATATATAGAAAGGGGGAGGTTTATTATTTAAAACAATAGGTGTCATTTCTTTCTTTTCTGATGGCATACTAAGGATTGTTGTGGCCAATCTACTCTAAGGATTTTTGTTGAGAGAAGCTTTAAGCAGGTCAATCTGACCAGGGATGAACAAAGTGTCATACAAGCTAGCTTTAGAGGGGATCCTTTTCATTTCTTCAACAATGTTGTATTCATATTTAGTCAATGAGAGTCTTTCCAACCCTCTTTCTTGCTCACCGTATCTTATTTTATATTGTTGGGTGGCCTCTAATATTTGTCTTTTTGTAATAGAGGGGAACCTCAGTCTTTCTTGATCTTCATCCTTGGATCTCATTCGGTCTCCTTCTATTTCCTTTTTCGGTCTCTTAGGGAGACTATCTGTCTTCTCTTTGCCCTTTTCTTGAGGGATAGGGAAGGTGTTACTACTCTGAGGAAGGGGATCAACTTTCTTCTGAGAAGGGACTTGGAATTGTCCCATTTTTTGAGGGTCTACTTGTAAGGCCTTCTTCCCAGATCTTGTCATAACAACAATTGGGCTCTCCTCAGCTGATTCTTTCCCAACCATGATTTGATCAGGGTGCCATAACATATTGACTCTTCCCTTTTGATTCCTTTCAGCTTGATCCATAGCTTGTTGAACATGGTGTTGGTACATCACACAAGACTGTGAGTCATGGGGGTCATTACATACTAAACACCAAACATTCGCAAGGGTGGTATCTGAAGAACATTCTGGCTCCTCATATACTGCACTCACCCTGACCCCAATACTATTACTTGGACCAGGTCTCTGATATTTGTTTACATATGGGAATATCCTCTATTGTGATCTTTCTTGGTCTCTCTTTTCCATTGAATTCATTCTATTACTCAGAGTTTTTAGAGTATTTTGTATATCCAGGATAGCAGAAAACTCCTGAGATGGTTGAGAAGGAAGGGGAGGAAAAGGAGCTGCAGAGGTCATAGGCTTGGGTTGAGGGATTGCATTCATCTGTGGATATGGGGATGATAAATATAGAGGGTCTATGTAAGAGGGGTTTGTGGATTGAACTTGGCTACTAGTGGTTTCTGAGTTGTAAGGTAACACAATTTTGGGAGGAAGTCTTCCAACATTGATTAGGATGTTTTCAGCATGAACTACTGCATTATAAACTTGGGGGAAGGTTTCTACTCCTGATTGTTGTGTCTACAGCCCCAAATCTGATCCAAGAGCTCGGATATAATACATATAGGCTAAACATGTAGCTGGTCTAGCTGTGGGGGAATTCTTTTCCATGTTTTGCTAAATCTCAAATTGAAATCTGAGATAGTTTCTTGTTGAGTTTTCTGCATAGATGTAAACTGATTAAGCAGAGAAAAGGGATCAGTAGATTCATTGAATTCTTCCACAAAAGGCTCTGCTAAATCTTGCCAAGAAGTGATGGTATTATCTTCTAGAGTTCTAAACCAATGTAATATCTTTCCTCTGAAGGATAGGGCTAGAATTCTGACAATAATATTTTCTTCCTTTATGTTGTGGATTGTTGCCAGGTTCAAGATATCCTGATAGTGCTCATAAGTTATTTTCCTAGATCCATCATAAGTGGGGATAGCTTTAGATACAGCTTGAGGGATGACATTCATTTGGGCTAATCTAAGGGGACCGATTGTGTTCCAGCTAGGATACTTCTATAATGGTTGATTAGGAGCCATATTTTATGCCATATTTCTTGTTGTAGGTCTTATTGGGGGAACTATTGGATTTTCTTCCAGAAGCTCTTCCTCTTCGAGGAAATCTTGATCTAAACTTCTAGCAATAACAACCCCTCTATAAGGTAACTCATAGTAAAAGTAGGAATTAGGGTTATTCCTTTTGAAAGACCTAGTATACATGAAAGGGCACTGGTCTATAGGAATAATTCCTTTTTTAGGTTGAAATACTAGGGAGTCACCAGGTGAACTTGCTCTTCTCCACTTATAAGGTCAAGATAATTCACCAAATCTTGATTCCTTCGGGTTGAGATAATAATAACTCATTTGATGGGTTTCGTGTTCCTTGTGAACTGGTCCCATTAGGCATGCCAAAAATTATTGGGCACTGAATTGCACCAAGTTTTCACTCGATACTGCATTGTCTATCTTCCTATTTTCTATCCAAGCTTGCACCCGATAGCTATAGCTCAACACTCAACATTGGATGGACCAAAATAGAGTTTTTGATCCAACCTCCAGAGTAGGTTGGTTCCTTGTCAACTTAGCAGGATGTTGACACAATTATGCTCACTTAGGGTTTGAAGGTTAGGGTAAGAAAAGGTTAGGGTTAGAGAAATGTGAACAATGATGGATGGATAGGCTAACAACATTGCACCACAATAGAAAGCTCCCAAAAACCAAACCAAAGATACATAACTCAGACCAACATTATCTCAAATTAGATTATTCCTCATTCATTAATGCACAACAGAGAAATATTACAGTGAGTAATTTCAATATCCAGATAATGATAATCCAAATAACAAAATTCACCAATACCTAGATTTCATAGAAATGCACTCTCTAACAATACAGAACAAACTCAGAAGCAGATTTCAATTACTTTAATAGCTAGTAATCCATTAATTAGGCACAAACTAACCATTTAAGCATTCATAGAAATACAACTAAAGAATTTGAACCTTTGATATCAAGCATGAGAACATAGATTTGAGGTGAAGATCAATGTAATGCTCCTTCCATTAGCTTTTGAGAATATTTATAGTAGCACAGGCAAACACACTAGAGTCGACCCTTAAAAATGAGGGTTCAACCTCTATTTATAGTTTTTGCAGAAATTAAAATTACAAGGAACATTACAAAGATTTCATTTTGATAGCACAACAGAGAGATCTAGCTGGCATTTTCTTACTGGTTCATCCTCCGGGAAATCCATTGAAAATGGTCCGCCATGGCAGCTCGGGGCCTCTGCAACTTGCTGGTCACTCGGCAAAATTGGAGTTCAGGCCATTGGAAATCATGCATTACCATCGATTTTTCTTGGAGGCTATCTGCCATCATCGATCTATAACCGCCTCTGGTTTGATCTTCTGGAAAACCCTCGATGCTTCATCTTCCTCTTCCAACTGACTATTCCAATCTCGGTGAAGAAATGTTCTTAAATACCTAAGATTTGTCAACACAACCTCCACCATTGATCTCCCTCATTGTATGGTTCAGATTCAATCTGATACAAGCTTATTAAAATGGTGGGGAGAACACAACGCCATTCCACTTTAAAATGTTGGTGACATCATCCTTCTATATCAAAAACTACGGAATCGCCAATCCGGACCCCTGAAAGCTGAGCAGGATCGAATCCGCTCTTCGTTCTTTAGAATACTTCATATTCCATAGGGTATCCTTCAATCCACACTAAAATGTCGATGATGTCATCCTTTCCTTATAACTTTTGTGGATTCCATTCTGGGTAGAACAAGTGCATTAGCATGTGATCGTCAATCCGGGCCCGCCATGGTGCGAAGTAACTCTTTCTCTATTCCGGACAACCTTCAGAATAAAACATTCCGCTTTGTCACCGTTCTGGAAAGGAGAAGTCAAAGTCATCCTTAGTCATGAATCCGCATCCGCCTTGGCCATAGCTTTCCGCTTTGTCACCATTTTGGGTGCAAATACTCTATGGGTTTTTCGGAATCGGGCCTTCTAAAACTTAGTCATTGTCAAGTTGCCAATCCACACTTTTTTATCGCTGACGTCATCTCTTCTCAAAACTTTTGTGGATTTGAGATGCGTCGCCAGTCCGGAGCCAGAGACAAATCTCCCGAAATCACTTCATTCATGAAAATTGACTAAGTGTCGGGTGGGCTCATATCTTCTATTGTGGATCCACTCCAAAATACACTGCAAGGGGTGCGGAATGAAGATTTTTCCACTTAGACAAAATTTGCAAAAAATTTCCTAAGTATGTGGCCATTTTGGGCCTACAATGCCCAAGGAGGCAAGTGTAAAAAAAACGGTAATTCCCAAGGAGGCAAGTAAAGATAAAAATAGTGCAATGTGGAGGTACCACTAAGCCTAAAAAGTATCATGGTGTATTGAGTGTGGTTAGGGTAGTTGACCAAATGGAGAGAAATAGTATAGAGTTGGGTTTGATGTAGCAAAAAATAGTTAGGGGTGCACTGGATAGAGTGGGAGGCTACAATATTGAGGGTGGTGAGATAGCTTGAGGTTTTGGACAACCCTGAAGGTTTGGATGGTTGACACAGGCTCTACCAATTATTTTGAGAGGAATTTAATGTTTGGCCTTCCTAATGGACTACAAGAGAGAATATTTGCACTAAATGATATTTCATCACAAAGAGAAAATTTCATCCAATCCATTAAGACATGGATATCTTCTAGGGTTAATGGGATGTCATCAAAATTATGGATTTCATCTAGACTTGGCTTAGTGGAGCCTTTGTATTGTCCTATCACTATTTCTTATTCTATAGGGGGGTTGATTATGGTTCATCTCATGAATTAGGATCTATATGATTGGAGGAAACCATAAGTGATCTCTAAATGTAAAAATTTGATTTGGTATAATTCTATTGGGCTTGTAGGAGCACTAATACCATACTAGAATATTTACTATTATGATTTAAAATCCCCATATCTTAAGGTAAATATAATAGCATGTATATTCATCATACAATTTGATAAGATATTCCTTCGAGTAATCCAATGGACTCAAAAGGTTAATTATGCTAAACAAGTTACTAATAGATTAGATTGGGGATTCATTCTAAGATTTTTAATTTGCAGGATCATTATTGACAAACAAGTGACATGGTTGGCAAGTGGCCCTAGGCATATGGTAGATATGCAAATTGTAAACCATTATCATTATGTTATGTAATAAGCCATTAATTTATCTTATTCTAATGAGTTTGAATAGCCAAATCATAATATATTTAACCAAAATTGAGGGTTGTTAGCTAATCAACATATGTGGGAGGATGCAGCAGCTTCAAATTATTTTTATTTAAACAATGAGTAGATGTTTTAACGGTGAAGGCTATGAGGGTCCATAACCCATGCATGTGTGACGTGTATTGTTGAAAAGTGATGCACATCATAATGTTAATGTTGTGGGTAGGTTTTTGTAAAGGAATATACTTTATGTAGTTGGTGACAACTATCCACTTTACATGGGACATTTGTTATGAACCATTGACACGTGTCCTTTTTTCTAAATTCTAATTTTTTATAGTTCAAGAATGCTAAATCTCCATCTTTGTATATAGGTGCATAGGGGAAACAACATATCACAAATGCAATAATGTATGTAGCATTTGTTTCACATATTAATATAAGAATATTGATCTATTGACTAGAGATGTCAATTTTTGTGATATATGTGTGGCATTGCTTGTTCTTTTGAGCATATATTCAGTAGTCCTGATGGTGTTCATAGTGATTATTTTGTTGGTTTTTGCAAAAAAATTGCTTCATATGCTTTAAGATAAAATCACGATTTGAAATATCATAAATTCACTCTAGGGTGTTGAAGGGTTTTTTGTGGGGTATTAAACTGCACATGTGATATACTACATGAGATAATAGAGAGGGGTGGAGATCAAAAATTGACATGAAATATTGTTTAGGTTTACCATAGGTCTGATGAAGAAAGTGTGTCGTACAATAGAGAAGGAGAAGAGTCAATGAGTGCAGTTTTATTTTATTTATTTATTTGTTTATTTATTTATTGTATTGGAAAGATGAATCATAAATGCAGTAGGATAGAAAAGGAATATGAAAACTATTTTTGGGGTTTATGGTTGTGCAAGTGGGTAGAGGGTTTTTATTGATGTACTTATTTGTTATTTTTGGTTATTATTTTTGAATGGGATGGGGCTATGTAATGTGGTTATAGTTGAAGGTATTGTGACCTCGACACTGACATTGACCACTTGTTGGAAATTTAAGGAGATTGATGATAGATGAGGATTGGAGGTGGTTGGAGATGATAGGGTTTACAAGTGTTTCCCAGGTTAAGATGGTGTATGATGATACGATGTACCTATTAGCATTATGTAAGAGATGATATCTAGACAAGGGTACATATCATTTACCTATGGAAGAAATAAAAATTACCCTAAAGGATGTTTATCATATTTTGCGATCACTGATAGAGGGTGCTATAATTACAGTGGCAAGTGAATGACAAGAATATTAGTGATGGAAGAGATATTTGGTATTAGTTGGTCTCATGTTGATCTCAATAGTGGGGGGTATTATATGAGAAATATTTTAAGGTAGAGGTATTATCAGTAATATATACCTTGGAAATGGTATTAATATCAAATTAGGTTTTACCTGATTCATCAGGGGTATGGTTTCCATGGAATATGCTAGGGGTTGTAACAGATGTTGCGAGCCAAACAAGGTTAATTTCTTTCCTACTTCTGTCACATGCTCGTGCATTTAATTTATCAACCGAGGGAGCTTCGTAAACTTGTGAAGGATATTGAACAATATTGCTTACAATACCACTTGAGATGAGTCCGCTAGTTCTACTATTGGGGGGTGTTTCAAACGGTCATCAATCATTCATACACTCCTCAATAATTTACGTAAAAACAATTAAATCTATAGAAAGGAAATATTCAGGCATTCCTGAAAATAAACCTACTACAATACTAGAAATAACAATGTGATAAACAATCTTATAAAAGTGGTAAACTAATCTAGAAAACACAAGAAAAATAGGGAAAGAAATACTGGCTTGGAGTGGGCCCAGGCTCCAGCAGCTTCCTCCCAGCTGAACATGCACTTAGAAACTCTTAGAAATGTATTATAATTATCAAAGTATTACAATGCTTCTTCTGTATATCTCTCTATAATTACTATCAAAATATTCTATATATCCTCATAGAGGTTTGTGTGTATTTATATAGCACACCCGTAGAACTTCTATTACAAATAAGGTATAACAGTCAATTCATTCCAGACTAAACTAAGACAGTATGGTAAATGTGATCAATGTCTGCTAAAACTAGCATTTGTTTCTAATGGTGGCATGTTCACTGATTGGTTTGTCCTTTGCCTGGAATTGGTAGGATGTTCTCATACATCGGTGCAATCCCCAATTTAACTCTACATGATGTAGAGTTGGAACTACACCAGTATTTGTTGTCCATGTCATGCTTATCTAGTCAACGGGCGAAGAACAGGGGCACCTTCCCTATGAGGAATGTGCCTAAGTATGTCGGGTGCCTTCTCTATGCGAAAGGTGCCTTACTATCGTTGGCACCTTCCTGGAGGAGGAAGGCACTTATCTTCTATTGGCGCCTTCCTATGAGAGGAAGGCACTTGCCTTCTAGTGGTGCCTTCTTGTCGGTGCCTTCCTTATGAGAGGAAGGTGCTTGCCTTCTAGTGGTGCCTTCCTTATGAGAGGAAGGTGCTTGCCTTCTAGTGGTGCCTTCCTTATGAGAGGAAGTCGCTTGCCTTCTAGTGGTGCCTTCCTGTCGATGCCTTCCTATGAGAGGAAGGTGCTTCTTTTCCTTTGGTGCCTTCTTGGAAGAGGAAGGCGCTAGCCTTCTATTGGCACCTTCCTGGGAGAGGAAGGTGCTTGTCTTTCCTTGGCACCTTCCTAGAAGATGAAGGTGCCTACTTACGCTTGGCGCCTTCCTGGAAGAGGAAGGCACCTACCTTTTCTACGTTGATTCCAAAATAAACAAAGTGCCAGGTCCATGAAAAGACCTCGATTGATCCAAATCTGACTAAATCAACTAAAATTCCACAAAAACACACGAATTAGATAACACGCATAATTTCATCAAATAATTATATAATAATTCATAAACATATGTAATCCTTATTATACAGCCACATAATAATCAAGAAAATGTATACAAAATATGAGCATTTTTTATGCTCATTATCCCCCCACACCTAACATATGCCATGCCCTCATGGCATAAAAACTATAGGTAACCCTGTTGACCCCTCATCGTTGTCGTTTCTTGGTGGATCCTACTGTACCTGCGGCCCATGTTTGCCTCTTCTGCATGCTGGCATCTGGAGGTGTGGCTCCTCTTTTTCTATGCGGAGCTACAGGTGCTACTGTCGGTTGTGCTTTCCTCATCCTAGTCGCTATCAAAGGTGATCGAACCAGCGTCATCTCTACTACCTGAAATGTAGCTTCTATAGCTTGCCATAGGTCAGCGTTCGGAGGTCTGACCATTGCAAGAGGGATATCTGAATTATCCCTCTTGAGATGAACTACTTGGGCTTTGTACAATTGGGCTACTTCAGGAGTAAGCCTTGCATTCTCCTTTGCAATGGCAGTAGCCTCCAATTCAAGACCATATACCCACCATCATTCAAAATACCTTCTTATCATGGAGGGCCATCCCCGGGATGACCCGTAAATCTCCCAGAACTGGCTATCCTCTATCGGATTGACGTAGATACCAGAGTCCCCCTGCATCCTCGAGGTTGCCTTCCTGGTCTCCTTAGCTATTGTCATCTCTTTGAGCAATCGTTCAAACTATTTTTTCCTCTCTAAAAATGTCTGCATATCCCACTCATCTTCTTCTAGCTCGGTGAAGGTCACCTTCATCTTCTTTCAAGCTTTCCTAGGCCCTTTTCCTTTGGCCTCTACAGAAAATGCGATGGCTCAAAGAGGGGTTTTCCATTTCTCCCTTCAAGGGACCTACTATGTGGTCCTTGGAGCATTCTCCTCACTCTAGGGGACCTATGCTGACATCCCTAGGGATGCTTCTTCACCCCCCTGTCTGTCCTGTGTTGACCCCTTAGGTTCTTCTCTTCCTTCCTCAAGTTCGGGGAGTTCTTCCTTATCCCTCGGTCTTGTCTACTATTGTTGGCCCTCGTTCTGCTCTGTATAACTTAGGACGATGACAAGTGGTGTTGTGGGACTTATTTCCCCTTCACTCCTGAAAACAAATGAATTCTTCCCTGCCTTCGGGCTACTCTATCGGGCGTCCGATCGAAATTCTCCTAAAGAGAATACTCATTCTACAAATGTGGTAGAATTCGTCGGGACCTCTTTTGCCCAGTTAGTTTGGGTCGATGCGTCCCTTCTTTTTGGTCCCCTATCCTAGAGTAGATGGTTCTCCTCCCACAACTACCAGACCAGCTGCTCGAGCTGGGCAATTCATCTTTCTCATTCTTTCAATTCCCCTCTATGCTTGTTCTGGTAGTCCTCCAAAATTTTTTGGGCCATCCAACAATTGGTTTGCCACTCCAGTGCTTCCTCCAAGGCTGCATCGACCTGATCATTGCTCTCGAAAGTCCCTACATCTTGTGGGCTATGGTTTTTCAATTCTCAAAGGGTTTGGGCTGCAACGTCGACTTTCAGGTTATTCCATTCTTCTTCTTCTGAGAGGAGGAGTCACCACAAGTGTTTCCTCCTAGGGACTGGTTATGGTGGCTGGAACTTGGCCTCACTACTAATAAGCGGTGCTCCTTCCTCTTCATACTTGGGCACTAGGGAATGCCCTCTTTCCTTTGTGCATTCGAGCACTGGTTAATGCCCTCTTTCTTTCATAAAATAGGGCAATGCCAATTGCTCGATACTTACCATCTCCTCTGCAGGGCTTCCCTATTCTTGCCATGTTTCGACAACATCCTGTTGCATTTCTTGGCTGCCATATCCCTCTATGTTGGGGTTCTGCCTCTATGCTTCTGCATGGTAGACCAGTGCTGATATTAGCCCATGGTGGGCTAAGGTGGATGGTTATCCCTTAAGGTACCTAGCCACTTCTTCCTTCAGGGCATTTTCTAGGTAGAAGGGCATGTTCAACTTCCTTCCATGCACTAGGTGATTCATAAACTACACATGGTTAGCGTGCAAATGGGTATACTTCTCGGTGCATGTAAAGAATCAAGCAACCTGCTCGAATATCTTCCATAGATTCATGGGAAGGTTGCTTTTGGGTAGCCCTTCCTTATCTATCTACAAATTTTCTCTTGAAAATAGCACTGCGGCGTACGGCTTCAACAGTCTGCCTTTGTATATGCATTCCCCTGTGAGGGGCAATCCAGTCACCTACGAGATGTATTTGGGGGTGACCGAAATTTCTACCCCTCGCACCTGAGCTATGTTGCCCCTCAAGGAGGCAGTGAATTCCTTAGATACCTCCATATCCTGGCCCTAAATGACCAGGGTACAGTATTCAAACCATCCCTCGGCCTCGAACTATGTTTTTATCGCCCCCCTGATTCCTTCTATATCACTCGGCTCATTCTTTTTCATTGCGTTAGTCTTCAACCTTCCTCCCATGGCGCCTTACCTTACTACTACATTTTTTTTATGTCCTTACTTCTTCAGGAAGGCACCTTCTTATAGGGAAGGCACCTAACCTTAGCATTTAATTCTAGGGTACACCTTTTGAGCCATATCATTGGCACACGGTTCCGGCCATGGGGGGATATGATTTTTATGATGACAATATTTTTTTTGGTACTGCATAATTTATGAATAATTATATAAATATTTGAGTTATTATGCGTGTACCTTATTTGGTGTTTCATGCATCGTGAAGAGCATTGATTCACTGATTTGTGACATGAGGGAGGGGTATGGTCATCTGATGCCACTCATTCGTGTGGTGATTTCATTCCAATCGAGGCATCCAGGAGACTTAAGTGTTGGTTGTACGTGAAAGGCACTCTTTGGTACCTTCCCAATGTGGAAGGCAATTATGTGGCACCTTCCCAATATGGAAGGCAACTTATATGGTGCCTTCCCAATGTTGTCGGTGCTCTCTGATTGGATGCACCTTATGGTGGTGGAAGGCACATCAGCGCCTTCCCAATGTGGAAGGAGCTTATATGGTGCCTTCCCAATGTTTTTGATGCTCTTTGAATGGATGTGCCCTGCTATGGTGGAAGGTGTCTTTGATTGGATGCACCTTTCGGTGGTGGAAGGCACCTTCGATTGGATGCGCCTTTCGATGGTGGAAGGCACATTTTTGATGATGACGCCTTCCTGCTATGAAAGGTGCTTCTGAATGGGTGTGCCTTCCCAATGTGGAAGGCACCTTGGTCTGTATGCACCTTCTCGATGTGGAAGGTGCTTCAGGATTTTTTTATTTATTTGTGTGGCACCTTCCAGCCATGGAAGGTGCCTATATTTTTTTTTTTGTGCACCTTCTCTATAAGGAAGGCGTCTTCTTCTAGCGGGGTGCCTTCTTTATAAGGAAGGCACATTTTTTTGGCTGGGCACATTCTTTATAAGGAAGGTGTCTTATTCTGGCGGGGTGCCTTATTTATAAGGAAGGTGCCTTATTCTGGCTGGGCGCATTTTTTATAAGACACCTTCTTCTAGCGGGCTGCCTTCTTCATAAGGAAGGCGCCTTCTTTTGGTTGGGTGCCTTATTTATAAGGAAGGTGCCTTATTCTTGGCAATCATGTTATTATTGACTGGGAAAGGGTGATCAAGCCTTCTCAGTATCGCTTCACACTGCATCAGCTTCTACCTATGAGTGCCAGTGTCGAAATGCTGAGTCGAATCAGGCCTGGTTTCCTAGATACCTATTCCTCATGCTGTCAGGTCTTCCAACTACAAAAAGTAAATGAAAAGAAAGAAAAATAAAGATAGTTAGATGCATTCCATGCCTATTATGTTAGTCTCACAATGACACTGAGAGGGGGGGTGAATCAGTGTAGCTCTTTAAAACTTAAATCTTCAACTCTTAAAGCCAAAACAATGAAAACTTAAAATCAAATAAAGCAAACATAACAAGAGAGCATCACACAACACAAGATGTAACGAGGTTCACCGATTTGGCTACTCCTCAAAAATTGACTGCTTGGACTCCCATCCAAATCCAGCCTTTGCAAAGTAACAACTTTACAATCAATTTACCAGCACCCACTGGAAGGAGCACCAACCCCTGATTTATCTGCACTAACAGAAAGGAGCACCAACCCCTAATTTACCAGCACCAACTGGAAGGAGCACCAACCCATGATTTATCTGCACCAATAGAAAGGAGCACCAACCCCTGATTTACCAGCACCAACTGGAAGGAGCACCAACCCCTGATTTATCAGCACCAATAGGAAGGAGCACCAACCCTTGATTTACTTGCACCAATAGGAAGGAGCACCAACCCCTGATTTACCAACACCAACTGGAAGGAGCACCAACCCATGATTTATCCACCAAATCAACCCCTGATTTATCTGCACCAACAGAAAGGAGCACCAACCCCTGATTTATCTACACCAATAGAAAGGAGCACCAACCCTTGATTTACCAGCACCAACTGGAAGGAGCACCAACCCCTGATTCCAAGCACCAACTTGGACTTCAATTCTGAAACTAGAAGATTGACATATAAATGCCTTCACTTTTACAAGACCCTGACTGGTCTATTGCTTACTCAACATCTCTCACGCAACACACACCCTTCTCATTCACCTCTCGCTCACCTCTCGCTCTCCTCTTGCGCTCCTCTCGCGCACTTCACAAGATAAAATCCCCAACTAAAATTCTCCAAGCAACACTCCTTTTATAACCATCCTTTCTCTTTGTAACTCTAGTTGTAACTCCTTATTTCATTTCTCATACACCACTTGTCAATTGTAATGCCTTCTTTATGTAACTCCTTTTGTATATATAGAGTAGGCATTTCGTCAAACACGTTACATGCAACGAATTGACACCATATTCTCCTACCATGACTATTCGTCTTCTCGATCATGACTATTCATCTTCTCCTTGCATGACTATTCATTTTCTCTTTGCATGTATGTTCTTTTTCTCTTTGCATGTCTATTCATTTTCTCCTTGCATGATTATTCATTTTCTATTTTAACAATTTTTCATTTTCTCCTTCCACGACTATTCGTTTTCTATTTTAACGACTGTTCATTTTCTCCACATGGGCATGCGTCCATTTCTTTCCATGTGTAACGACCATCTTAAATGATTTCAAATCATTAAATATTCCTTATGGGTCCACGTCACTATGCAGTCTTCAGTTTCACCATCCTGGTATTCATGTCGCGATATCGTGACACTTTTGTTTCTCTGACTGCCTAGCCTTTTTGAGTCGTGAAAATGCGACATGTCGTGATATCGTGACACTTTTGTTTCTCTTCCTGCTTGGCATTTTTGAGTCGCAAAAATGTGACATGTCGCGATATCGCGACACTTTTGTTTCTCTACCTGCCTACCCTTTTTGAGTCATGAAAATGCGACATGTCGTGATATCGTGACACTTTTGTTTCTCTGCCTGCCTGCCCTTTTTGAGTCGCGAAAATGTGACATGTCGCGATATCGCGACACTTTTTCTTTCTCTACCTTCCTGCCCTTTTGAGTCACAAAAATGCGACATGTCGCGATATCATGACACTTTTTCTTTCTCGCCTTCCTAACCTTTTTGATCCGTGAAAATGCAACATGTCACGATATCGCGACACTTTTTCTTTCTCTGCATGCTTGCCCTTTTCAAGTCACAAAAATGCGACATGTCACGATATCGCGACACTTTTTCTCCTTGCTCTTTCTCTTTGCATCGGACCACAAAAATACAACATGTCGTGATATCGTGACACTTTTTCTCCTTGCTCTTTCTCTTAGCTTTGGCCCACGAAAATGCAACATGTCGCGATATCGCGACACTTTTTCTCCTTGCTCTTTCTCTTAGCTTTGGCCTACGAAAATACAACATGTCGTGATATCGCGACACTTTTTCTCCTTGCTCTTTCTCTTAGCTTTGGCCCGTGAAAATACAACATGTCGCGATATCACGACACTTTTTCTCCTTGCTCTTTCTCTTAGCTTTGGCCCGCAAAAATGCAACATGTCACGATATCGCGACACTTTTTCTCCTTGCATTTTCTCTTCTCTTTTGGCCGCAAAAATGCAACATGTCGCGATATCGCGACACTTTTTCTCCTTGCATTTTCTCTTCTCTTTTGGCCACGAAAATGCAACATGTCACGATATCGCGACACTTTTTCTCCTTGCATTTTCTCTTCTCTTCTGGCCATGAAAATGCAACATGTCGCGATATCGCGACACTTTTTTCCCTTTGCTTTTTCGCTTCTCTTTTGCATATGGGCCACTTCGGTCTTCTTGGACAACCTGTAGCAACTTCACCCAAACATCAAAAACATCCTCATGAGCATTTAACATCACTGTACATACTCTGAATAACCTCTGAACTCCTGTCCACTGCATCAACCGATCTATCTGATTGTGTTGACAACAATGACAATACTATCGCTGCACCTTGCTCAACAATCTCCCCCTTTGGAATTGTTGGCAACACACGTGCAATTTCCTGTAACTCTTGAGCAATTTCCTATAACTCTTCTCCCCCTTTGACAACAATACCAAAAGGGCTGCTGTAAACTCCCCCTGAGTCCATGCACAACATTCTCAGACAAAAATTATTACACTTAGCAAAAATCACAAACATGAGCAAAAAGATAAACAAATACACAAATGCTCCCCCTGAGAATGTGGTCCCGATAGCTAGTCAATTCTTGGGAAGCGTGACCACTCCCAATTTATTGCGAAGGTACTCAAAGACTTCCTTGGGCAACGATTTTGTGAAGATATCCACTACTTGCTCTGTTGTTGGAACAAAATCCAACTTAACCTCACCTTTCGCAACTTTCTCTTGCATACAACATGCTGTCGTTGCAATATATTCTGCATCTGTTGTGGATAAGGAGACTGACTCTTGTTTCTTACTGTTCCATGTGACCAACTTGTCTCCAAGATAGAATGCACCTCCACTGGTACTCTTTCTGTCATCTACACATTCTTGCTCAACTTGCAACCTGTCGTCATGGGAGTGCTAACTGGCTTACAATCCTCCATTGTGAACTTTTTTAGCATCTCTTTCACTAAACCAAATTATCAAAACTATAATTTTCCATAACTTTGAACAATGGCAATAAGAACCATCAAAAGTACAACACTGACATATAGCAATACTACCAATGGTGACAACTCTCAATTTAATCACCACCCTTCACGGTACCACCACAAACAACGACATGAACTGAACCACACTTTGGCAACTATACGACAACTCCCCGACTACTTTCCTTTCATCCTCAGATAACCACACAAATACATAGGAGCATTAAAATAAAACTTTAACATTGCTCCCCCTGAGGATGTGCTACCTAGAGCTACTTAGTGCAATAGAGGAGTAATCTCCTTCAGTCCAAGGAGACACGATTTCCTCTCTTCTTTCTTTCTCCAATATTTCTTGAACTTGGGCTAAAGGTTTTCAACTGCATCCCTATTTTGAACCTTTTCGTGAACTTGAACATTTCTCTTGGGTGGTTGTCTCTTGTACATCCTTGATGGATGATTATTTTCCTTTCTTTGATGCACATGATTTCTTCCCTATCTCTGTTGCATTCTTTGTGTTTGATGAAATCTATTGTCTTGCCTTAGATTAGATACAAAAGTTCTTGGACAAGACCTTGCTATGTGCCCATGACCATTACATTTAAAACATTGCACATGGTGTTCAACCAGAATAACAGATGTATTTCTACCAATATAACTCTTTGATCTATTATTCAATCCACAATAAATTGCCTTGTGACCATAATGGTTGCATCTAAAACAATAGCCATTAAAAGCATTATTATGAATAAAGTGAGAGTGATAGAACCTCTTTTGTTGTGGTTGCTTTGCTGTAGATCTCCTTTGAGATTTTCTTCCTTTTGAGGATTCAGCTTCAAGATTTTCTTGCTTTGATCCTTCAACAGTGGATTTCTTCTTCTCTGCAGATTTAGAAGATGAAGGTTGTTCAACTTCACATCCAAGACCAAGCTTACACATGGGGCTTCTTTGTTGCCTTATCATTTTATCTAGCAACTTTGTGCTCTTCTCAAATTTGAGATTTGTATTGGCCTCTTCTAGTTGTTTCCTCAATAAAACAATCTCCTCTTCTTGTTTGCAGCAAACAATCTCTTTCTCATTGATCTGTGACTTCAAGGCTTCTTCTATTTTCTTGGCTTTATGAATTTGTAAGAAGAGATCTTCAATATTATCCCCATATTCTTCCAACTTCTTGGATAGTCTTTTGTTCTTTTTCCTTTCTAAACCCAACTCTTCAAGTGCAGCGATCAACTCACCTTCTAGATCTACTTCAACCTCTAGGTTTTCATCACATACTTGTTATTTTTTTGTTTTTTCTTCTTTGAGTGCCATAAAGAGAACTTCACCTGTTTCCTCTTTAGAATCCTCACCGTAGTTGTCTTTTGATGAACTGACATTCTTGGAGATGAAACTTTTCTTCTTGAAGTTGCCTTTTCTGAAATTTGTTTTTTTCTTCCAGTCACTTCTTTCTTGGTGCGATCCTTCATCACTTTTGTTCTTCTCATTAAGTGGACATTTAGTTGCAAGATGCCCAATGCCTCCACAATTGAAACATTTAAACGGTAACTTTCCTCTGTATTTTCCTTTTCCCAATTTTAGTTTTCGAACAAAGTTTGCTTCCATTTCATCCGATGTCTCTTCTTCCTCGGATTCTTGTTTTGCTTTCATATTTTTATGGGCTTTAAAAGTAGCTTCTCTGTCTGTGGGTTTAGATTTTCCTATTCTCATCTCATATGCAGTCAAAGAACCATGCATCTCATCCATACTAAAAGAATTTAGATCTTTAGCTTCTTCTATAGCTAAAACTTTAGAATCAAATATTTGGGGAAGAGATCTTAATACCTTTTTCACGATGACAGAATCTTCGATTTTCTCGTCGAGTCCTCTAATCGCATTAATGACTTCATTAACTCTCAGCATATATGCCTCTATGTTCTCATCGTCATTCATATTTAATATTTCGAATTGAGCTCGATGTGTTTGTAACTTGGCCTCCTTGATCTTATTGTCTCCTTCATGAATGCTCCTTAGTTTGTCCCATATTTCTTTTGTCCTTTTACAACTCATAATTTTTACTAGTTCACTGTCCACTAATCCGCACATGATAGCATTCTTTGCTTTTGAGTTATTCTCAAATAATTTCTTACCGACAACATCGGTTGGAGAAGTGGTGGGTATTGTGTATCCACTATCTATCGAATCCCAAATGTCGTATCCCAAAGCACAAAGATATGTCTGCATCCTGAGTCTCCAAAATGTGTAATTAGTTCCATCCAACAATGGTGCTTTGTTTGATGAGAAGCCTTCACCACCTGCCATTGTGTCACTTCCAAGATCACCCTAGCCGATTAAGCTTGTTCAGGAACTTGGCTCTGATACCAATTGTTAGTCTCACAATGACATTGAGAGGGGGGGTGAATCAGTGTAGCTCTTTAAAACTTAAATCTTCAACTCTTAAAGCTAAAATAATGAAAACTTAAAATCAAATAAAGCAAACATAACAAGAGAGCATCACACAACACAAGATGTAACGAGGTTCACCGATTTGGCTACTCCTCAAAAATTGATTGTTTGGACTCCCATCCAAATCCAGCCTTTGCAAAGTAACAACTTTACAATCAATTTACCAGCACCCACTGGAAGGAGCACCAACCCCTGATTTATCTGCACCAATAGAAAGGAGCACCAACCCCTGATTTACCAGCACCAACTGGAAGGAGCACCAACCCCTGATTTATCTGCACCAATAGAAAGGAGCACCAACCCATAATTTACCAACACCAACTAGAAGGAGCACCAACCCCTGATTTATCAGCACCAACAAGAAGGAGCACCAACCCCTGATTTATCTGCACCAACAGAAAGGAGCACCAACCCCTGATTTACCAACACCAAATGGAAGGAGCACCAACCCCTGATTTACCAGCACCAACTAGAAGGAGCACCAACCCCTGATTTATCTGCACCAACAGAAAGGAGCACCAACCCCTAATTTATCTACACCAATAGAAAGGAGCACCAACCCCTAATTATCTTGCACCAACAGAAAGGAGCACCAACCCCTGATGCCAAGCACCAACTTGGACTTCAATTCTGAAACTAGAAGATTGACATATAAATGCCTTCACTTTTACAAGACCCTGACTGGTCTATTGCTTACTCAACATCTCTCACGCAACACACACCCTTCTCACTCGCCTCTCGCTCGCCTCTCACTCTCCTCTTGCTCTCCTCTCGCGCACTTCGCAAGATAAAATCCCCAACTGAAATTCTCCAAGCAACACTCCTTTTATAACCATCCTTTCTCTTTGTAACTCCAGTTGTAACTCCTCCTTTCATTTCTCATACGCCACTTGTCAATTGTAATGCCTTCTTTATGTAACTCCTTTTGTATATATAGAGTAGGCATTTTGTCAAACACGTTACATGCAATGAATTGACACCATATTCTCCTACCATGACTGTTCGTCTTCTCGGTCATGACTATTCGTCTTCTCCTTGCATGACTGTTCGTTTTCTCTTTGCATGTCTGTTCTTTTTCTCTTTGCATGTCTATTCATTTTCTCCCTGCATGACTGTTCATTTTCTATTTTAACGACTGTTCATTTTCTCCTTCCACGACTGTTCGTTTTCTATTTTCCACGATTGTTCATTTTCTCCTCATGGGCATGCGTCCATTTCTTTCCATGTGTAATGACCATCTTAAATGATTTCAAATCATTAAAGATTCCTTATGGGTCCATGTCACTATGCAGTCTTCAGTTTCACCATCCTGGTATTCATGTCGCGATATCGTGACACTTTTGTTTCTCTGCCTGCCTGGCCTTTTCGAGTCGTGAAAATGTGACATGTCGCGATATCATGACACTTTTGTTTCTCTTCCTGCCTAGCCTTTTTGAGTCACAAAAATGTGACATGTCATGATATCGTGACACTTTTGTTTCTTTGCCTGCCTACCCTTTTTGAGTCATGAAAATGCGACATGTCGTGATATCGCGACACTTTTGTTTCTCTACCTGCCTGCCCTTTTTGAGTCATAAAAATGCGACATGTCACGATATCGTGACACTTTTTCTTTCTCTGCCTTCCTACCCTTTTTGAGTCACGAAAATGCGACATGTCGCGATATCGTGACACTTTTTCTTTCTCTGCCTTCCTGCCCTTTTTGAGTCATGAAAATGCGACATGTCGCGATATCGTGACACTTTTTCTTTCTCTTCCTGGCTACCCTTTTCAAGTCATGAAAATGCAACATGTTGCGATATCGCGACACTTTTTCTCTCTCTCTCTTTCTCTTTGCATCGGACCATGAAAATGCTACATGTCACGATATCGCGACACTTTTTCTTTCTCTCTTCCTCTTTGCTTTGGACCGTGAAAATGCAACATGTCGTGATATCGTGACACTTTTTCTCCTTGCTCTTTCTCTTAGCTTTGGCCCTCGAAAATACAACATGTCATGATATCGCGACACTTTTTCTCCTTGCTCTTTCTCTTAGCTTTGGCCCACGAAAATACATGTCGCGATATCGCGACACTTTTTCTCCTTGCATTTTCTCTTATCTTTGGCCCGCAAAAATGCAACATGTCACGATATCGTGACACTTTTTCTCCTTGCATTTTCTCTTCTCTTATGGCCGTGAAAATGCAACATGTCGCGATATCGCGAAAATTTTTCTCCTTGCATTTTCTCTTCTCTTCTGGCCACGAAAATGCAACATGTCGTGATATCGCGAACCTTTTTCTCCTTGCATTTTCTCTTCTCTTTGGCCGCAAAAATGCAACATGTCGCGATATCGTGACACTTTTTGCCCTTTGCTTTTTCACTTCTCTTTTGCATATGGGCCACTTCGGTCTTCTTGGACAACTTGTAGCAACTTCACCCAAACATCAAAAACATCCTCATGAGATTTTAACATCACTGTACATACTATGAATAACCTCTAAACTCCTATCCACTGCATCAACCGATCTTTATGACTGTGTTGACAATAATGACAATATCGTCGCTGCACCTTGCTCAACATGTTAGGCCCTGGATTAGGATGCCTACAGCTTGCATGTGGGCATCATCCCTGCAAAACACACCATAAGAAAAAAACTAAACTAACAAATTTTTGTGAGCACCTCCATGCCCACCGTTTATCTTGTTAAGCATTTGGTCTGGATCTAACAAGATGGGGTCTCCCCCACATCTATTCTGGATTCCACCTATAAGGTTTTCAGATGTGTTATAGGGACGTAGTCGGTGGCCATTGACCGTTAACACGGTGTTACTATCATCAATTGTTCTAACATGCATTGCCCCATTCTTCATGAGCTCTACCACCTCATACAGACCCATCCATCCTTGCATTAATTTACCTTTTCTTTCCTAGAATCGAGAATCATACAACAACACCCATTCTCCTTATTGGAACTACTTCAGTTTAATGTGGTGATCATACCACCTCTTTCTTTGCTTTTGTATGATTTCCATTCTCTGTAGAGCGTCCATTCAGATTTCGTCCAACTAATCTAGCTATCAAATCCTTTCTTCTTGAGCATCATCCAAGCTCATTTTCAATTCTGAAACCATCCTCAATGTCTTGATTTCAAATTCAATGGGCATCATCGCACTCTTCCCATAGACCAATTGGAAGGGTGTGAAGCATGTGGTGGATTTCCACATGGTATTATATGCCCAGACTACCTCTGGAAACCGTGTAGCCCAATATTTTATGTGTTGTTGCATGGTCTTCATCAGGATGTTCTCTATTCTATTTGTCACTTCCACTTGCCCATTTGCCTATGGATGGTAGGGTGTCGTTTTATTGTGCCAAACTCTATATTGATCCATCAGCTCCTTGATCAACTTGGAGTTAAATTGAGGCCCCTGGTCTATTGTTATCTCTCTAGGGACCCAAAATCGTGTAAAAATGTGGGCAAATCAAAAATCGATGACTGTTCTTTCTTTTAAATCTCTCAACGCTTGAACTTCAACCCATTTGGTGACGTAATCTGTATAGACCAAAATAAACCTTCTCCCTATTTAGGGTGGATTAATTGGTCCCACGAATTCCATGCCCCACTTATCAAAGGGTTCCATGTATACCTGAGGTTGGAGGGGAATTTCATCTTGATGGGTTGGTTTACCCATTCTTTGGCATTCATCACACTTGCTGGCGTACGCAGTCACATCCTTGAATAGAGTGGGCAAAAAGTACCCAACCTGTAGGATTTTGTAGGTAGTTCATTTCCCTGTAAAGTGTCCTCTGCATGGTTCATCATGACACGCTTTGAGTACTTCTGAGAACTCCTGCTCTTCTATGCATCTCCTTATAATCTGGTCACATCCTATTTTAAATAGGAGGCCATCAATCCATAGGAATGATGCACTTTTCTCTATGATTGCCTGCTTTTCTTGGAAAGAGAGAGCATGTGAGGTTCTTTCGGTGGCCAAGTAATTGGCTATATCTGCGTAGAATGGGATTTGCTCACTAATGGTGAACAAATGTTCATCTGGAAACTGCTCTTCCACTGTTGTATGGTCTGTCGATATCAATCTGGATAGAAAATTTGCTACGACGTTGTCTTTGTCTGGTTTGTCGACTATTGTAATGTCGAATTCCTATAGCAACAAGAGCCACCTGATAATTCTTTTGCCAATGGCCAGCTTGCTCATCAAGTATCTGATAGTTGCATGGTTCATGTGGAATATTACCTTATACCCGATGATATAATGGTGGAATTTTTTTATGGTTTGCACAACTACAAGGAACTCCTTCTCTGTCACCGTGTAGTTGATCTTGGCTCCTGCCAAGTTTTTTCTGACATAGTAGATGGCATAAAATTCTTTGCCATACTTCTGTCTAAGGACTTCTCCAATCGTACCGTTGGATGCATCACAGTGGATATGGAATGTTATGGCCCAATTTGGTCCTCTTAAAATCGGTGCGGATATTAGTTTCTCTTTAAGCAACTAAAACGCTTCTGCACAGTATTTCGTCCAATTGAACTCCACATCTTTAGATAATAGAGTATGTAGTGGTTTTGCATTTTTTTTGAATTCGACGATAAATCACCGATAATACCCGTTTGATCCAAGAAAACTCCTCATCTCTCTCTATGTTCTGGGGCTGGGTAGGTCTCTGATGACCTCTATTTTTATTTTATCAACCTTTATTCCTTCTGCGAAGAGGTGGTGTCCCAGTACGTGCCTTATTGCATCATCATAAAGCATTTGTCATTGCTTAGGGACAAATTGTTTTCCTTGCTTCTCTCTAGCACTCTTTCCAAGTTTGTCTTTGCTTCGTCAAAGGTTTCTCCATAGACGGTGAAGTCATCCATGTATACTTTGACCGCGTCTCCATCATGTCTGAAAATATGCTAAGCACCACCCTTTGAAAGGTGGTAGGTGCGTTGCACAATTCGAAAGGTAATACCTGATAGGCAAACATTCCCCATGGGTAGGTGAACATTGTCTTATCCTAATCCTCTTCTCCTATATGGATCTGGTTGTATCCACTAAATCCATCCAGGAAGGAGAAATACTTTCTCCCTGATAGTGTATCCAAGACTTGATCAATGAATGGGAGTGGGAAGTGGTCCTTCTTGGTCGCTTTGTTTAACGCTCTGTAGTGCACACAGATTCTCCATTTCTCGTTCTTTTTAGGGACTACCACTAACGGTGATACCCACTTGCTGTCAAAAATCTAATAGATGAATCCTACAATCAAGAGTTTTTGCAGTTCTTCCTTGATAATGTCTTTCATTTCCGGATTCATTCTTCTCGATGGTTGCTTGCTTGGAGTTGCTTAATCATCTAGGTATATACAATGGGTACAAATATCTAGGCTGATACCCTTCATATATGAGTAATCCCATGTAAATACCTGTTGGTGTCTAACCAGGAGCTCTTCTACTTTCATCAATTATGTGGGAGTCAACCCACTGCTGACATTCAATGTTCTTCCTATACAGACGTGTATTTGCTAAACGTGGTGATCTTGGGAACCATCCAAGGATGATCTAGATACAGAGATGGAGGACTCCCCATGGAGGAACTCCACAATAGCACCATATTTGTCTTCTTCTACCAACTCATCCATCATCATCACTAGCTAGATCATGGATAGCTTAGTATTTTCATTCACGGTAAACATGGGTTCAACTACTGAGTCGACGAACTATGTTGTGGGTGAAATAGTCAATATTTTAATATTTCGTCCATCGAAGATGGTCATCAGCCCATCCTGGAAGCTGATGTATGTGTTAGCTGTTGCCAACCATGGTCTTCCTAAGATGAGCGGGTAACTTCCCAGCCTAGTTTTAGATTGCAAGACTAAAAATTTGGCTGGGTATTCCCATGCACTGACTATCACTATTACGTCTTCCAACATTCCTTCCGGTGCCACGGTCGATCGATCGGCCAGCTGTAGCACTATCGTAGTGGGTTTTAGGTCTATGAGTTGTAGCCTCTACATGGTCTCCTGAGGCATTATGTTGATGGCTACTCCAATATTGACCAACGTATTAGACAGAGAATGTCCCTCAATTTTTACAGTCAGCATCGGGCTGCCCGAGTCTGCATACTTTGGATGGCACATTTTGCCCATCATCAAATATTCTAGTTTACCCATGACATTGATAGTCTAGGTTGCTCTTCGTCCTGGCTTCCTTAGACACATCTCTCTTATCACCTTGGTATATATCATAAAATTTTGGATGGCTTGAAATAATGGAATTGTTACGATGAGGTTTTTCAAGCTAGATAAGATATCAAACTTCGACTGCGTTACTTTCCTCTATTCTTGAAGCAGGTTGGGAAATGGATCCTTTGCTTTCTCAAGCATTTCTTCTATCACCTCTTCTACAAGAGGTTTTTCTCCTACCTCTTCCTCCTCTTCTACCAGTGGAGGCATTCCTACTCCTAGCTATCTACTAGACCTAAGCTGAATATGGTACATCGGATACAACTCACCCTCCACATTGTATGCTAGCTGGTTTAACCTATTATTTGGATTTACCGTCGTTTGTGTGGGTAGATGCATAAGTCTCACTACTAGCAATGTCAATAAATTCTATTAGGGGTGAGCTGGTGGTACATTTTGTAGAGCCTGATTCCACGTAGTGTGGCCTCTCTACTGCTGCCCAAGATATGGATATGGCATCCATGGCTGCTGGTTCAGGAATGTTGCTGGGAGTGTGTTGGACCAAGATGATGGCCCCCACCACCCCATGTTAGGTGGTTGAGGTGGGCCTTGGGGCATGTATGGTCCTCCCCCATATGATGATATCCCGTTTGGCATATTCCCTGCAAGGAGTTGTGGCCAACTCTTTCGATTGCCTATGAAATAGGCATCCACGCTTTCAACATCCTCTTGATTACTGGGTAGTTGTAGGCACAATCGAGTTTTATGGTTCAGCCTGCAAACTATGCATACTCTGACTTTGTTCTCCAGGAATGCATTCTATGCATGCTTCCCTCTGTATTTTGGACAAAAATAAGCCAATGCTGCTTTGTTTTCTTGCTTATTTTCTCTAACAGCAGTGTATCCATCTACAATGCTAGAGATGAGAGCATTTCACTCTTTAAATATTCTAGCATGTTACCTATTTCTGTCTTCGTTATCGAAGCAGTCGTTTTCATGGTTCTAGAAGTGGTCTTGCCTCTCCTTCTTGAGTAGTTTTAGCATAGTTATTGGATGTCTTCCATAGCGTGTTGGTAGACATCACCTCCAAAAATCATGTTAAGAGCCTCCAGTGATTCATTGGTAAGTCCTCTCAAAAAGATGCTTTTGAGGGACTTATTAGATAGTTTCGTGTGAGGAGATCATTGAAGACTGAAGTTGAATCTCTCCTAGTATTCCTTGAGAGACTCATCTTCTTTCTGCATCATGCTTAGGACCTCTTCTCTAGAGTCTCTTGCTCTCCCAAAATCTTGGTATTACTCTAAAAAGAGCTTCTTCATTTCATCCCAAGTGGTAATGTGTTTGTCTCCCAGACTGATGAACCACCATAGAGCTACATCATCCAATGTGGAAGGAATTGTAGACCATAGACCTGCATAAGACATCAAACTTAAATAAACATAGGTCAGGGTCCTCAGTTGGGTATCCTCTGAAGGTCGAAAGGTGAGAAGGGGATATGTTTTTCATTTTGGTATCTCCTACTCCATCAATCGGGAAACTAAAGCCAGATGAAACTTCTTCATTGTCAGTCATTTTTTTAGGAAATGTGGTCTCTAATGCAGTATTTATGGCCTTATGGTCGTTTAAGACTTTCTAAGTCATGACTCTAAGGTTGTCTGGTGTTATTGTCTGATATTCTACAACTTTCCACAACAGGGATTCCTCTAAGGGTGTCCTATTAAACAGGGGATTTATGATGATTCGTTCTTCCCCACATTGATGAGATGAGGAGGCACTTTGCATAAATTGTGTATACTCACTCCAATGGATTACTAGTGGTGGCTTGGGGGAGTCTAATTCAAATTTAGAATGTTCGGCTGACTCAGGTTTTGGTGGATTGGTTTTTATAAATCCGTCAGGTCCTATTCTTCTCGAAGAACTCATACAAGGTCAGATGGAAGGTTTCTAGGTATTGTAAATAATCTAGTTGAGACACTTCCCCAACAATGGCTACAAAATGTTGTGGGCCAAACAAGGTTAATTTCTTTCCTACTTCTGTCACATGCCCATGCATTTAATTTATCAACCTAGGGAGCTTCGTAAACTTGCGAAGGGTCTTGAACAAGATTGCTTACAATACCACTTGAGATGAGTCCGCTAGTTCTACTATTGGGGGATGTTTCAAACGGTCATCAATCATTCATACGCTCCTCAATAATTTATGTAAAAATAATTAAATCTACAGAAAGGAAATATTCACTCATTCCTAGAAATAAACCTACTACAATACTAGAAATAATAATGTGATAAACAATCTTATAAAAGCGGTAAACTAATCTAGAAAACATAGGAAAAATAGGGAAAGAAATACTGGCTTGGAGAGGGCCCACGCTCCAGTAGCTTCCTCCCAGCTGAACATGCACTTAGAAACTCTTAGAAATGTATTATAATTATCAAAGTACTACAATGCTTCTTCTATATATCTTTCTATAAGTACTATCAAAATATTCTATATATCCTCAGAGAGGTCTGCGTGTGTTTATATAGCACACCCGTAGAACTTCTATTACAAAGAAGTTATAACAGTCAATTCATTCCAGACTAAACTAAGACAGTCTGGTAAATGTGATCAACGTGTGCCAAAACTGGCATTCGTTTCTAACGGTGGTGTGTTCATTGATTGGTTTGTCCTTCACCTAGAATTGGTAGGGCATTCTCATACATCGGTGTAATCCCCAATTTAACTCTACATGATGTAGAGTTGGAACTACACCAGTCTTTGTTGTCCACGTCGTTCTTGTCTGGTCAACGGGCAAAGAACTGGGGCACCTTTCCTGTGAGGAAGGTGCCTAAGTATGTCGAGCGCCTTCTCTATGCGAAAGGTGCCTTACTACCGTTGGCACCTTCCTAGAGGAGGAAGGCACTTATCTTTTGTTGGCGCCTTCCTATGAGAGGAAGGTGCTTGCCTTCTAGTGGTGCCTTCTTGTCGGTGCCTTCCTTATGAGAGGAAGGCGCTTGCCTTCTAGTGGCACCTTCCTTATGAGAGGAAGGCACTTGCCTTCTAGTGGTGCCTTCCTTATGAGAGGAAGTCACTTGCCTTCTAGTGGTGCCTTCCTTATGAGAGGAAGGCACTTGCCTTCTAGTGGTGCCTTCCTGTCGATGCCTTCCTGTGAGAGGAAGGCGCTTCTTTTCCTTTGGTGCCTTCTTGGAAGAGGAAGGCGTTGGCCTTCTATTGGCACCTTCCTGGGAGAGGAAGGTGCTTGTCTTTCCTTGGTGCCTTCCTAGAAGAGGAAGGCACCTACTTACGCTTGGCGCCTTCCTGGAAGAGGAATGCGCCTACCTTTTCTGCATTGATTCCAAAAGAAACAAAGTGACAGGTCCATGAAAAGACCTCGACTGATCCAAATATGACTAAATCAACTTAAATTCCATAAAAACACACTGAAAACACACGAATTAGATAACACGCATAATTTCATCAAATAATTATATAATAATTCATAAAAATATGCAATCCTTATTATACATCCGCATAATAATCAAGAAAATGTATACAAAATATGAGCATTTTTTATGCTCATCAATAGACTTGGTGAAAATATCAGTAGTATTTGCATGGGTACCAGTCTTATTAGCACATACTTATAGGGAGATTTATGAAGTTAAGATAACAACTCAAAGTGGATTGAGTTGTAGTTTAATAGTGTAGGTGTGTGGGTGGGAGCATATATCAGTAGAGAGACCACAAGGTCTACCCTATGATGCTCATAGGTTTATGGGATTATAGGTATCATATGTATTAATATGGAAAACAACTAGGGAAATAAGGGGGAGTATACCATATGTGAAGGATGGAGGTCACTACTATGATGTCTTTGGGAGTTTGAGGCCACAATATGCCTATTGGTGATCATGGAAAGGGAGGCCAATATGGAGTGATGAGGTAAGGCAATTGGCTCATGTGTTATAAGGGAGATGGCTAATTATGTGGAGGAGTGTGCAAGTCAAGTATTTTTAGAATGCTTGAGTATTGCACCAATTTGGATTGAGGCAAGGGGTAACAGATCCACTTGTAGTGTATCAAAGGTGATATGATTATATGATAGCTACCATAATTATATTTGTATTAGATGAGGAGCCATATGATTCCTTGGTATTTTTTGATATTGATGATGCAGGCACAACACTAGAGTTTGATAATTGGTGGGTTACATATCAGTGGTAGGTAGGGGGAGTAGTAGAGGAGGATGTTGGTATGGATGAGGTTGGAGAGGCATTTGGAGAGACATCATAGGCTGCTAGTGGAGGATAAGAGATGGTACATGAAGGATGGGGAGAAGTGGGGGAGGAAGGAGTGGATGGAGATGTTTATTGTCAAGTGGATGAGATAGTTAGGATCTCAAATACGATGGTTTGGGAAGAATTAAAGACCAGCTTTAGGATTGAAGTGGGACTTGATAGTATGATGATTGGCATATGGAGGGGTGCAATATTAGGGGATGGTGTACCATGGGTTGTAAGAGGTGCTATGAATGTTAGAGAAGATATGATTGTTATGCAAGTAGATATTTCTCAGCTGTAGCATGCAAGGGCAAATTACAAGGTAGTTTTTTTAGTGTCTTTTTTTGATGCATTGGTGAGTCATGAGTTGCTTGTACCCTTGACTTCTCCATCCCAACACAACCAAGGGGGAACAACGATGATGGGTGCAAGAAAAACAAAAAGCAGATCAAGTAGCTACACAGTTTTCAGGAATTGCTTCACCTCTAGTTAATGGGAGTCAAGAGGGAAATGAGAGGAATCATCAGAGTGTACAAGAGAGGGTTGAAGAATCACAACCAAAAGATGGGGAGAGGAGTGGTGAGATAGGTGGGAAGTAATAGTAGGGAGGATCAATATTTGGGTATGGCTTAAGGAGCCATTATTTTGCATGTATTTATGAATTTCTATGCCTATGGGCCATTGTTATGTAGCCTACGGGCATGATTTATGATGGATAATGTGAATTGAAATGTGATTCATGATTGATGGTGTGGATGTGTTATGCTTATGGGATTTTTTTTTAATATTTACGTAACATGTCTTAAAGTAGATTCTAAATGGTGTGAATAATATGATAGATAGAATAAATAAGGAATGTAAGGACAATAGGTGTGTACATTTAGTACCATGCATGATTGAACTCATTAACCAAGGGCATACATATGGTCAGAAGCATAGAATAATGAGTGGGAATATAGAAGAAATAGTAGAGGAAGATGAGACCTCCAATGTTGTAGGCTACTGAGTATATAGAGGTGTTTTCAATAGACTTAAACACCCTAGTGAATTGATCAAGTTCATATAATCACCAGTCAAGAACTATGTAGGATAAGGACCATCCTAGGTAATTGAGGTGCTTAGGGATTTGTGTGTGTGCAATGAAGTTTATTGATCAAATTTTGAGTGGTATTGGATTAAACCATTTATAATTCAATCCAATAGAAGATAGCTCATCCATGAGCATACATGTCACCATGTAGAGGGCATACTCCAGGGTATTAGTGTGATAAATATCTCACCATGTAGAGGGCATACTCCACTGCTAGTTAGGCATCTATATCCTCAATGTATATATCCCCATGGTCCTTCGACATTGCTCCACTACCAGCCATGAATCTATAGTCCCGATGGAGATGTCTAAATACCCAAGGATCAATACTATGATATGGATATTCATTAAATAATTTATTTTTTTTGTAGCATGGATCCTTGGGTTCAGACCATGTGCATGATAGGATGAGTAGGGGAAACCGTTCACTTCATGGCTAGAATTAGTCATGGTGTCATCCTCCCTAGACTCAAAATTATGATTAAAGATGTGATAATGTGTGTGGACCCAAGAGAAGGCTCAATGTAAACAAGGGAATGTCAAATCACCACAAGTCATGATGTCTTTTGATGAAGTATGAAGGGAATACTAGGTATGGATGAGTGACTAAAAATAATTTCTAGAGGCTCCTCATCCAAGAACCAAGAAGTAGAAGAATGGACAAAATAGGAGGGAAGAAAGTAGAATAGAAAGACCATACTAGTGATTATATATATGCCCTTGATTAAGGAGAGTCAATCAATTGTGGTCCAAAATAAGAGATCAACCATTTAAAAGGTGATTGGAATTAGCAAGGGATGCACGATGTCAAAAAGGAGATGAAAGGAGCATGAAAGAAGAAATATGAAATGAATCAAATCTAAAGGAGCTAGCACCATAGGGGGAGAAAATGGAGGATAAGGGATGGTGTGATATTTTTTTTTCTATATACAAGGAAGACAAATGTAAAGGAATTAAGCATAAAATACTCTCAAATGAATAATATTGATGGGATTGAGTTCCTCAATCCCCTCAAGAGTGGTAACCTTATAATTTATGTGTCCAAACATGTGTTTAATGATAAATGGACCAAGCAAATTAGCAAAAAATATATCATGCAAGTGAAGGATATGTGAGACTACTTTTTATAAGCTTTAAGGATGAGACCACCTACTTGGAATTCACAAGGATGGAGATTATGATCATAAGCTCACTTAATGTGATCATGATAAAGTTAAAGATGCTCAAGGGCATTAATTTGATGTTCATTAAGAAGAGCTAATTGATCGAGCCATGATTGATGGGCTGTGTCATAATCCAATAATTCCCATATGAAGTGATAGAATTCCAATCTCCAAAGGCATAATCACCTCATCACTTTAGACTAATGAAAAGGAGTTTCCCCAGTCAAGGTAAAAATACTAGTACGATAGGTCCTTAATGTGAGGGGTAATTGTAGGTGTCAATCCTTATGATTACCCTACAATATTTTTCAAAATAGAACAAATTGTTTTATTGGTGGCTTCAGCTTACCTATTGGCTTGTGGATAATAACGGGTGGAGAAACTGTGATGGATGTGGTATTTTTGACATAGGTTACAAACATTCTTATTTTTAAATGGTGGACCATTTTCGGAAATAATCTTGGATGGTATCCCAAAATGACATATAATATGGTGAAGGATAAATTATGCATTTTTAGCCCCAATAGTAGAGGTAAGGGAGATGGATTCCACCCACTTGGTAAAATATTAGGTAGTTCTTATGATAAAGGTATGTTGTCCGAAATAATATGGAAAATTTTTACCAATCAGGTATAACCCCCATTATGAAAAGGGCCAACAGACCTATATGGTCTGAAGAGCTTGCAAAGGCACATGTGTTAAGTGAGCATGAGTTTGGAATTTAACGCATTGTTTAACATATCTGAAGCAATCATGCTCTATGGTGGGCCAATAATAGCCCATTTTTAAAATCCATTTGGAAATAGCTAATCCACTAAAATGGCCTTCACATGTACTATCATGTTGATGAGACACAGAATGGTCTCATTATTTACATAAATACTCCATTAAAATAATGCATTAAAAGGATACTTTAGTAGATAAATTACATGTTTTATATGCTTACTAGTTTAATTAGAGATAAAGTGTTATATTATGTTATTTGCTAACATTTTATGTTTTGTGTTAAAATCTAATACTTTTATGTCTTTTTGAGAGCAATAAAAGGGATAAAAAGCTATATCTTAAAATATGGCAGCATATCCTTTGATTAGAATAAAGTCCATGGTTCAATAACAATGAGGAGATTATTTCAAAGCACATTATGGCAAGGAAAAATACATGGCCAAAATAAGAGAAACAAATACAGCCATGGTTGTAACAGAATAAATCCTCAACATCAAATTTGGAAGAAAAGTATTGAATATTTCCATGCAGCCAGACTTCAACAAACTAAAAACCATAAAAGCACTCCATATTCCATGGATTCGAAGCACCAGATATGATATTGCATGTCCAAAATTAGTAAATTTTGTGTTGGAACAGAGCTATTTTGGAGGACCAAATGGACTCCAAATCACGTGAAATTTGGAGGGGATATTCCTTATGAAAATGGGTGCTCATATATTTTTTATGGTTAAAAGACTCAATAATAAAGGAGATATGACCACTGCAATTTTGGGTCCTAGTTTTGCCAACCAATGGTAAACAAGTCATTGCCAGCCACAGGGATTCTACAGCCATGTCATTTGGTGTTTGTTTCAATTTATAGATATGAATAATTCTAGGTTTTCAGATATCTCTATTTTGGAATTTTAGTTATATACCTTATGATTGGTTATAAACTATAGATAGTAAGATGTTTTTGTAATGGACCTATGAACATTCTAAGATATGTGTTGTCCATTAGATCATGATGATACTTTGATGTTAATAGTTAGATTTTTTCTTGATATAAAATAGAAGGATATATACTTCTATGGAGTTATATTATTTGGGGGGATTAGATGTAGAGTGTGGAAGCAAGGGAATGTAAGCAACATCTTGCTAGACTACTTTGTAACCATTTTTTTAAAGCAATATATGAATAAAGGGCAGCAGTAGTTCTCCTAGTATCTAAGTTTTTTTTGGATTATTTTGCTAGAAGAAGAAGGGCGCCCCTTCGACTAGTAGAAGCAACCCATTTTATTTCCTTGGATTTTGTAGAATAGATGAGATTTCATTTTAGCATTGAGTGTGATTTCCCTTTCGCATATAGTGTGCAACTTTGTGTGTTTCGTTGGCCAGCCAATTTACTGCTTTAGTTATTTCAATTATTTCCATTTTGCAAGTGTGCTCTTTATATTTCTACAAGAGTGTGTTGTTAAACCACAGTAGAGGAATAGGGCTATTACTACATACAACCTTTGGACACTTAACCCAAATTGAAAAATTAAATTATGAATTAACAACTCATCACATGTGCTTGAGTGATTGCCCATAACGTTTCTAGGGGTTCTAGACAATGAACTAGGATACCATCATAATTTATTTTGTATAATGTGTTCCCCAGTAGCACATATAATGCTACTTTTTGTTTAAATGCTTGATTAGTGGTAGAGGGAAAGTCCGAAGGAAAATATCTAGTTCATAAATAATCGTTTAATTGGGTAAATAATATGGAATAGTGGTCAGTGGAATTGGTAGTGGTGTGGTAGTCTCCCACAACAATGAAGGTGGAGATGGTGGGTTCGTCTATTGTTTGGGTGAATATTTTAGGAAGTGGGACAGTAATGGAGGGATACAAATTAGTTGTAGTCTTAGTAGAGGGTGAAGGGTGACTATGGATGAAGGAATAAAGAATATTTTGGATTTGGAAGGTTTGAAGAGAAGGAGATTTAGTAGTAATAAGATTTACATCTTGTTCGATGTTGGATGTGGATGAGTGAAGGGCTAATTGGGCAAAGGTTTTCACATGGATATTAGTGACATCATAGAATGGGTTCTTAGGTATAAGGTACCCTAAGAAATTTGTAGTGTCTACAAATAGGTTGTATGAGCAAGGGATGGCATCAATATCATACCAATCGAGTTGGGCCAATAGCCTTTCAATGATGTCTTCATAGGACTTTAGAGTCATATCTTTACATTGATAACCTCCCTTAATTTGATTGATAATTAAAAGGGAGTAACCAAATATACGTAGGCACTTGATGCACATTGCTAAAATAGTTTGAAGCCCAAGAATGAGAGCCTCATATTCTACATTATTGTTGGTGCAATAAAATTCTAGTTTAAAAGAAAAGGGGATAGGAATACCTTGTGGGGTGACTAGAACTACTCTTGCACCACCCCTTTGTTCACATTTAGAACCATCAAAGAATAGATTCAGGTCATCATCAACAGCATTAGGTGATATTGATTCATCTAAGATATAAATAGCAAAGATGAAATCATTGGAAAACTCAATTTAAAGAGGTTCATCATTGGGTAAAGGAGCTTCTGCAAGTTGATAAACAATGACCTGATTCTTTATGGATTTTTAGCTAATAAATTCTATATCAAACTCACTAAGTAGTATGATCCATTTGGTGGTTCTACTATTGCTATATGTGTGACTCATCATATATTGTAAGGGGTTTTATTTAGCTACCACATATGTAGTATGATTTAGCATATAGTGTCATAATTTCTTGGTGGTAAATACTACAAAAAGGCATAATTTTTTGACATAAGGATAAAGGCTCTCATAACCAACAAGTGTGTGGCTCAAGTAATAAATATATTTCTTTTAGTTTAGATCATTATTTTGTGTGAGCATTATCCCTAGGGAAAAATTGATGGTAGATATGTACAAAAGGAAGGGAATATTGGGTTTGGGAGGAGTGAGAACTGGAGGGGATGCAAGGTATCACTTGATATTATCAAAAGTGGCTTGGCATTCAGACATCCATTCAAAATTAACTCCCTTTTGTAAAAGGTGATTAAATGAATTGCATTTATCAGATAATTGAGCTATAAATCATTGAGTGGCTTGGATATTGCCTTGCAAGCTCTTTAATTCTTTAAGGTTTCTAGGGGGAGTCATATTCATTATTGCTTTAACTTTATTAGGATCCACTTCATTGATTTCTTTGGAAACAATGAAACCTAGGACTTTTCATGAGGTAACATTGAAGACACATTTCTTAGGATTGAATCTAATATTGTATTCTAGAATTTGGTCAAATAATTTTTATAAAATATCAATGTGGTCATGTTGATGCTTATATTAAGGCAAGGAGTTCATAAACATAATAATCCATAAGCTTATGCATGTAATCATGAAAAATATAAGTCATGGCTCTTTGGTATGTGGCTCTAGAATTTTTAAGTCCAAATAGCATTACCTTAGAACAAAATATCCCGAGGGAGTAGTAAAAGAGATCTTGTGTTGATCAGTAGGATTAACTCATATTTGGTTATAACCTAAGAGACCATCCATGAGGGAAAATATTTCATGTTTGAACATTGCATCTACTAGTGTATCTATATTAAGTAACAAAAAATCATCTTTGGGAAACGCTTTATTAATATCTCGAAAGTCAGTGCATACATGTATCCCCCCATTGGGTTTAGAAATGGGTACCATATTAGCAACCCACTCAGGATAGTCGATGGGTTGTATAAAGTCCATGTAAATTATTTTTTGTAATTAATATTTTACCATGAGGGCAATGGTAGGATGTAGTTTCTACAATTTTTGTTTAATAGGTCGAACATCAAGACTTAACACAAGATTATGGATCACTAAATTAGGATAAAGGCCATACATATATTTATAGGACCAAGAAAATATTTGCTTGTATTCTTTTAGGAGTGTAATAAATTGTTCTTGCTCTTCCTCAAAAAGATATTTTCCTATTTTAACTATCTGTGGATTGGCAGGATCAGAACTGAGGTCGATATCTAAGGTTTATTCAAATAGAATATGAGAAAACTCCTCCAATTGGTGTGGTGTAGGTATTAGGAGTGGGTCATTGGTAGATATTGATGGGCTATCATTAAGCACATCATTAATTCTTAATGAATCTATCAATCTAGGGTAGTGTACAAGGCTATCTATGAAAGGAGTGAACATGGCTATAATTTAAGGTCAATTGGGAGCAGTAAGTCTTATTGGTGGAACTGATTGTTTAGGGATTTTTAGGTCTATTCTACCTCTAAATTGCATAAATTGAACTTTAATATAATTGTAATAATGAATACTAATTGTTTATTACATAAATTAAACCCTAGTTATAGTTGCAAGAATGAAATCTTATTAAATTACAAAATTAAAACCCTAGTTACAGTTGCAGAATTGAAAATCTAATTACAGTTGCAAAATGAAAGTCCATTTACTCTTACAATAATGAAAACTAAAATTAATTCTTGTAAATACTCTGTAATAGAAGGTTGTCAATCTTATGTGCAAGGGTTGACATCAAAAACAATAATGCAGGAAAATTATAGAAAACTGTAAATTGTTGGAAATGAAAATTGTAGTAAATTGGAAAGTTGTTGGAAAGCAAAAAGACTAATCAGATCTACTGCTAATCACATCACAAAAGTATATTGAATAGAAAATAAATGATTAGGATTGAAATGGATGTTAACTACTATAAAATAATGAAATTGACAAATTTCACAGCTTATTCTGCTGCAGCAAAATCAGAATAAAACCTATCTGTTAGTCCTCCTCCTAGGTCTGGAAGTGGCCAACCTCTTTTTTTAGAATAAGGTATGAGTTCCTCTCTCTCTAAATATTACTCACACTCAAACATAATAGAATTAATAGAAAAACTTGTACTTTATTAATTTAGAACATGATTATAAATATGCTGCTAAAACCTGTTACAAAACTATAACAGTTTTAGTTTTCTCACTTATTCTCTATCTATATTTTCTCTACTACTATTTATACTGTCATTATTATTCTTATTTTTTTCCTTTATTAGCTCAACCTGGATGGGAGCTATCTTTTATAGATGCCTAAAATCTAATTACAACAAAAAATATACTCTACAAATCAATTCCTGTTATTCTGCAGTATTCCCTGGGTTTATCCTAGAAGAGGATATTTTCCATAAATTGTGGCTTTGGACAGCAAGGACGGTAAATTTAGATGGGAGATATTTTCCTTTAACATCCTCAACCTTCTTTCACTTTTTCCATCATCATAAATCATTCAATAGGTCAAAAAGTGCTTTCTATTCTCAATCTGGAGCTAAGTGGCTCAATCTGAAGATATTCGCTCAATCCGAAGAGACTGTATTTCTCAATATGAAGATCTTTGAAATGACCAGCTATGTAATCTTCAATTTATTTCAGCTACATTTCTTAGGTGGATTAGTCCTCAGGATCATATTGCACTAGCCTTAATTCCTCTTCATGTGTGAATTCCATGCCTTGCCATTCATTGGTACTTGGCTGGAATTTACACAGGAAAACTAGTTTCTACTGCACGATAATGAGCTTCTTTGCACTATTTGCTAAATTCAAAGAAATTAATGCTTGAGAAACATCAAAATAAAAATATTAAAGTGTTTTTATCAGCCTAAGCATGTCCCTTATGTAACAGGTCATGGCAAAGTGACATAAAACTACACAAAAACTATAAAAACCAACATATAATATTCCAAACACATCAATCATGCAAATAATTAATACACAACATATTAGATCAACTTAACTAGCATATAAAGTAAATCACAGAGTTTTAGGTAAGTTTTAGTTTTTCAAAACATGCTATGATGGAGGCATTTCCAGGCCTCATCATTTTACCCCCAACTTATATTAATGCATGTCCCCATGTATTCTATTGGGCTATAGAATCATAGATATCCATATTCAAGTTCCATGATCTATAGAACAACTTTTTTCCTATACAATATCCTCTATTCTCCTGAAGGTTTCTGAGCCAATCTTCAAATTGCTCATTTGGTTGAGGATCCTCTTCAAAATAGTAGGGAACTAGATTAATGATGGTTGGAGGCCTAAATATGAGACCTACCCAGTTATGCAGTATAATTTCAATAAGTTGTATCACCCCTTCTGCTCTTCTTCAGGACCATTCTAGATTAATGGGGGAGATAGGCTCCCATTTCTATAAAGACATGGAAAGTTCTGCCCATCTTTTTCTATAATGTGATAATGCTGAAAAAAATTTGTCATTACAAAAATTCTAGAATTTAGTTACACAGTCCATCAAATTTCTTAAATACATACTTTTGATATCGTCCCTGTTCATCATGAGAAAATGTTGTCTGGTGATAATCGGATGATTTGGTTGAATTGCTCTGACTAACAATTCAGCTCTTAATTCAATTTCCTTATTCTGCATTTTTTCTTGGTCCTATTAAAACTAATTTTGTAAGGTAGACATAAAATATCTCAATTGCACATCTCCTATGCAAATATGGGGGTGGAAATCTACATCCTCTAGAATGAAAAAGTTATGCAGAAATAACTCACATAGCAAGTTTTTCTGCTCTGTAGGACTGTTGAAGTAAGCTTCCAAAAAATCTTCAGCTTTTTCCAGTTTATAAGGGAGACCTAAGCTAATTCTCATAACCTGCCATCTCAGATATCTCTCCTTCAGAATGATATTGTAAAACCTGGCAGGTCTTCTGAATTGAACCAAAAATTCAAAAAATTGACATAGGTCAGTTACTTTTTCATTTAATGCACTGATTTATGTGTCCTTTGTCTCTAGTTGTTTTCCTACAAGTTTTAATTTCTCAACCTGTGTGGCAAGATTTTCATATTTGATCCTCCAGTTAGTAATGTTTGTATTATACTGCTCTAGGGATATAGTATTGGGTGGTCTAATTACAGGTTGAAACTTATGCAACAGTTCCACATGTACCCCTTTTTCTGCCACTTCTACTAGTTAGACATATGATAGAAATTCTACTTGTATCCCTTTTTCTACTACTTCCACTGGTTGGACATCTGACAACAATTCTACTTGTATCCCTACTTCTATAGAAATCTTATTTAGAGGAGCACATACTTGATTATTTATATTTTGTTGTTCAAAATGCTCCTGTGCTGGTGTTTCTTGTAGACATAACTGTTGTGACTCTCCATAGATATTCTTTTTTGGGATCCTGATCGATTCTAGAGCATCTCCGGATTGAGAAGGTGTTGCTTCGGAATGGAAGGGCACTACTTCAAAATGAGCTCTTGTGTTTTCATCCAAATATACTGCTATAAAGGGGGAAGAATTATCTGCCCTAGATAATCCAAGCAGTAATTGAGCCAACTCTTCCTCATTATCTGTTGTAGTTGATTGTTTTTCAAATTGTAACAATCTGCTCTTTAGTTCCTCTACTTCCTCCTGCAACTCTGCAATTCTTTTTTCATGTTTTTCAATGATATTTTCTCTCTCCTCAACCCATCTGGTTTGTGTTTTAATCACACTCTTGGCTGCTCTCAACTGTTCTACAATGTCCACATCCTCTTCTTATGATTTAGAATCTTATGTAGATAAATTATCTATAGTTTGTTGCTCAACCATTATCTCACTTTTTGTTTCAACTGTTCGGTCCTGTTTAGAAGGTTCCATAAGGTTATATACAATTGCATCCAAGTTTGCATCAATTTCAAAATTGTCTTGTCCAAACTCTTCGTAAACCAATTATTCAAAAAAAATTGAAAAATCTTCCATGGTGGTATTTACAGTGGCTAGTTGTATTTCTGTGACATTAGGACTGTCTTGGTTGTTTTCCTCTTCAATATTCTATTTTTATGTTTCTTTCAAGTGGAGTCTTGTATACCTCCTGGTTCCTGGTGTATACTTTCTCTTCTTACTCTGTTTTCTTGTGTCAATAGGGGTTGTAGAAATTGTATCAGGTTCTGGTGGAATTTCCTCTACTTACACTTCTGTCTCTTCTCTAGTTTTGCTGGGAAATTCACTCCCCTATTCTATTAGATCAAAAAACATTCTCAAAAAAATGGACCCTCTTTTGTTTTCCTTTTCTTTTTCTAGTTCCAGACCCTCTCTTAGTTTGTGAGGTTGAAGGTTAAGGGGAAAGGTACTCTGTTGCTTTTGTAGAAATATCTACAACAACATCTATTTCCTCCTCTGTAGCAGCATTTGTTTCTTCTTCTACAATAGCATTTGTTTCTTCTTTTGCAGCAAAATTTGTGTCTTCTTCTACAACATTTGTGTCTTCTTCCTCCTCATCATATTTTTTGAAGACTACATTAGTTAGAGTAGAGTAAAACCTATCAAAGCTTCTTAGGTTTCCTCTGAAATGATGCTTGCAGACCAATTTGATAAGACCATGGTCGCGAGGGCTCCCTTTTCCCTCCTGATAGCGTTTTGCCATGTTTTGTAGCTCGTGGTGCAAATATAGGGGAAGATTTATCCTAACCTCAGGTTGTTGCCTACCATGTCTAAGGTGGTTCAAAATTTTAAAATGATGCCCTAATAATACTACATACTGCCCTTCACAGGTTAAAAACTTGATTACCCATGTGGATATTTTATCCCAAGGTTTTTGCAAGCTGGTCCTCTTTACACCCTTACACATGTTATTATTTATCAAGTATTTCGGTTCTTTATCATCTTCTTCCAAAAATTGACTATGTTTGCTAGTGCATTCTTGCTAGTTCTAGAAATTTGAAGACCCTCAAATGGAAGTTCAGTAATTTGACTAAGAAATTTAGGGGTTACCTTAATTCTCATGTCGTTGATGTGCACCCTGTTGTTTCTGAATGTGTGGGCAAATTTGGCAACCAAATCTTTAGAGCTTCCATAGAATTTGTCTAAAAATGGCATAAACCCTCCATCTTCAAAAAATTTCAACACTTCTGGAATCTCTCGAAGGATGGTAGTATCTCCTGGTTCCATTTTTATCTTTCATCCCATTTTTTTGTTCTTGTTGTGCTGAAAATACTGCTCACCTCTACTGCTACAGTCATCTGCTAGGTCACTAGTTTCTGGTTTCTGTAGAATTACAGGGTTTTCTCTTTGGATTTGCAATGTTTTGTTCTTCTTCAAAAATAAATTCTTGTAATCATGTTGCATCAGTGATTTCTTTTTTGGAATGAAGATTGGCACGCTTCCCTATATTTGACTTGGATACCTGTCCATCAATCATTGGACATACATTCTTGCTATCAAATCTCCTTAGCTCATATGATTTGTGCATGTTTTTCCCACATGCATGGTTATCAGCAACGAACGGTGGTGGCATGTTATTAGTTATTTTCCTCATGATTTCGTACTTCCTCGAGATGAGACAAATATCACCGTGAACCAGCTGACATGTGTTAATGATCACATGGAGTCAAAAATTTTGTTGATCGTGTCTTTTCTCCCTCCTTGGATGCCACGTGGAAACATAACATTAAGTGCTCATTTCGAAGATTAAATTTCATTCCGAAGATAAAGGTTCACTCTGAATACAAAGCAGGACTTGTCATTTCAAAGACAGTTTTCAATCCGAAGACAAGGCTGGACTTGTCATTCCGAAGACAATTTTCAATCCGAAGACAAGGTTGGACTTGTCATTTCGAAGACAATTTTCAATCTGAATACAAGGCTGGACTTGTCATTCTAAAGACAATTTTTAAACTGAAGACAAAGATTCATTCTGAATATATAATGCAATAGTCATTCCGTAGATACAATGCAACAGTCATTCTGAAGATACAATGCAGCAGTCCTTCTAAAGATACAACAGAAACCAACATTCTCATTTTAAAACTTATTTTGCTTATGCCAACTCTTATGAACACTTTTATACTAATGGTTAATTGTCATATACTATATATCAAATATTTACAATGAGAAAAGTGCAAGAAACATATACCTGGTTAAAACAAGTTAATGCAATTTTTTGAAAGATGACTACTTTTGTTAATGCTCTGTTGAGGCTTACTGCAATACTTAAAAAACAAATGTAGTTGGTGAATTTGTACAATGGTAACTCAAAATTTTTCAAGGTTATGCATGCCAGAAAACTAGTTTTTATGCATACTAACTTAGTAGTGCCTTAGAAAAATGTTTTCACTGCTGAGTTATTCATTTTTCTCTTTTTTTTTTTACCTCTCCTTTTCTCTCTTTTTTTTTTCTTTTTTTTATTCTGATTATGCCCATGAAGGAATTAACAACAAGAATTTATTCATCTTTTTGTTTTCTGATTTTTCTAATTTTTTTTATTTTCCTATTTTTTTGAAATCCATGATTATGCTCAATCTATGGCAGTTATGGTGGAAGAGGGAATATCTTCTACCTATTGTGCATCCAAGCTATCAAGTTTTTGCAAGAACTCCTCCTTAGTTAGAGGTGTATGATACACTCAAAGATGATGTCCATTCACTACCAAATTTCTTCATGAATCATCAATGGGAGAGAGGCGAGCTGCTCCATTATCAAATAATTCTTTGACATGGTACGGTCCAAGCCATCTAGTCCTTAGTTTTCTAGGGAAGTCCACATAGTGAGAATCAAACAACAAAGCCCAATCTACTTGCTAAAATTTTCTCTGTTGCAGGTGGCCATCATGCCACAACTTCCTCTACTCCTGAATTTCTTCAGTTTGGTGTAGAGTATCCAACTGAAGTTCATCCATTGCATTCAACTACAAAATCCTATCTGCCTGTGCCTATGACAATTCAATTCCAATTTACAATGTTGTGCATAATGTTAGTAGCTCAAATTCAATAGGTAGGAGGGGATTTTTACAAAAAACTAGTTCATAAGGTATGAATCCAGTAGTGGATTTCCAAGTAGTATTGTAAGCCCAAACTGCTTTAGGTAATTTATCTAGCTAGTTTCTCTTATGAGCATCTACTATTTTCGTCAAGATCCATTCCAATTCTTTGTTTGTTACCTCAACTTGGCCATTTGCTTGTGGGTGGTAAGGTGATGATTTCCTATGTTTGATTTCATACAACTTTGTAAAAGCCTCAATAAATTTAGATGCAAATTGGGGTCCTTGGTCTGTGGTGATAGACCGTGGAGCTCCAAATCTCTAAAAAAATTGGTTATACAAGAAATCAGTGACCTTCTCTTCACGAGCATGTTTGAAAGCACACACCTCTACCCACTTTTTCAAGTAATCAGTGCATACCAGAATACACACCTTTCCTTGAGAAGGTGGATCAATAGGTCCCACAAAATCAATCCCCCACCTCTCAAATGGTTCTAAAACCACTTGAGGCTGTAGTGGCATTTCATTTGTGTGAGTGGGTTTTCCAATTATTTGGAATGCATCACAATGCTTGATGTACTTTTTCACATCCTTGTGAAGAGATGGCCAATATTATCATGTTCCTAAAATTTTCCTAATTGTGCTTTTTACAGAATAGTATCCACTGGAGGGTTCATCATGACAAGCCCTAAGGATATCATATACCTCATCCTTTCGGATTCACCTACGTAACACATGGTCAGGACTACTCTTGAAAAGCATACCTTGAATCCATTCAAAAGAAGAGCTATGTTTGATCAATTGTTTTCTTTGTTTGGAAGTAAAATGTGGGGGAAATTTTCCTGTGACCAAATAGTTGGCTATATCTACAAACCAAGGTTATTGGATAGATATAGAAAATAATTTTTCATCAGGAAAAGTGTCCTCTAATTCCCTTTCCTTTGTGTTCTACAACTTGGACAAAAAATCTGCTACAACATTAGCTTTTCCTGGTTTATTGATTATTGTGATATTAAATTCCTACAGCAATAGTAACCAACGGATAATCCTTACACTCACCATAGGCTTATTCATAAAATATTTAATGGTTGTGTAATCCGTGTGAATGAATATTTGATAACCTGTGATGTAATGCCTGAATTTATTGATGGCATAGATTACTGCCAAGAATTCTTTCTTAGTTGTGGTATAATTTTTTTAGCTCCTATCAAGTTCTTGCTAATGAAGTAGATAGCATAGTGTTTACCATTGTTGATTTGTCCCAATACTGCTCCAATTGCAGTATTGGAAGCATTAGTTTGTATGTGGAATGGTAATGTCTAGTTAGGTCCTCTTAACACAGGTGGAGTTACTAATTTTTCTTTTAGAGCTTCAAATGATTCCTGACACTTTGCAGTCGAGGAGAATTCAGAATCTTTAGTCAATAGGGAAAACATGTGATGGTCTATTGTGCTAAAGCTAGGAATAAACCTGTGGTAAAAACCAATGTGTCCTAGGAAGCTTCTGACATTAGTCTAAGTTTTAGGAGGGATAAGGTTCTTGATAATTTCCACCTTCTTTGGATCAACCTGGATCCCTTGAGGAGAGATGTGATGACCAAGAACTATTCCTTCCTCCATCATCATAAAAAAATTATCTGTATTTAAGGATAACTAGTAGGTTTCATAGAGAGTTAAAACTTTATCAAGGTGTTCCAATATAAAGTCAAAAATCTATCCACAGACTGTAAAATCATCCATGTATATTTCAACACTGTTGGTAGTCAGATCAAAAAATATGGCTAACACTGCTCGCTGAAATGTTATTGGGGAATTACACAAACCAAAAGGTAAGACCCTATAGGCAAATGTTCCCCATGGACAGGTAAAGGTTGTTTTCTCTTGATCTTCAGGTGCAACCTGAAATTGATTATATCCACTAAATCCATCAAGAAAATAAAAATATTTCTTTCCAGCAAGAGTATCTAACACCTGATCTATGAATGGCAATGGAAAATGATCTTTGTATGTCACTTTGTTTAGTTATCTATAGTCTATACATACTCTCATTTTTACATTTTTCTTAGGAACTATAACCAATGGAGAGACCCACTGGCTATCAGAAATTGGGTAAATGAATCCTACTTCCAGAAGTTTTTCAATTTCTTCTTTCACAATATCCCTCAAGACAAGATTTAGTCTTCTATGAGGCTATCTTACAGGCTTGACATCTTGAATATAAATTCTATGAGTACATACATCAGGGTGAATCCCTGACATATCTTTGTAATCCCAAGAAAAAGCATGGATATGCTTCTACAAAATAGTTGTCAAATTATCTTCCTCTTCCCTAGTAAGCTGGCTATTTATGTTCAAAAATTTTCCTGGATAGACTTCTATTTGTTTTGTATTTGGAAGGACTGAATTTACTTCTTCACAATTGTTGAATAGGGAATTAAGAGGACAATGATGATATGGGGGGACATGAGAAGTTTCTGTCTCATTGATTCCTGATGGAAGCATATCCTGTATGGAATAATGAGAAGGGAAGATCAAGTGATGGTGCAACCCATGTGGTAGTGAAACATATGTTTCCTGTGATGGTATAGATGGCCTTTATTTAAAAATTTGACCTTCTTATCTCACTAGCAATTGATTGATATTGGCTACTTCCTCTTCTAACCCTTGTTCATGCAGAACATTCATTAGGACTGTTTCATTTTCTAAAAATTTTGTGTCATGGAGGTCTTTTGTGTGTTCCCTTACTACCAAGGTGGCTAGTGTATAAATAACCTCTTCTGGTTCTTCAGCTAAATCAGGAAACCATAACTGACCTGTGAAATTACTTAAAGGTTTTGCAGGAGGATATAGAGAATCTATTTTAGGTCAATACCATTTGAAATTATCATTTTTCCAGATCTGCAGTCTATAAAGGCTACTGCATTTGCAAGCCAAGGTATTCCTAGGATAATGGGATAGCCATGTGCTGATTTTCTTGGCTGTAAAACCAAAAAAATATATAGGGTATTCCAAAGAAGAAACTTTTATAGGGACATATTCAATGATACCATCAAGTTTTGCAACTGACCTATCAGCCATTTCTAAAACTGTGAATGTGGGGCTGAGATGTTTGAGCTGTAATTGTTCCATTGTATCCTTGGTCATGATATTTATTACAGCTCCTAGATCAACTGAGATGTTTGATATTAGTACTGAGCTTATGATCACTGTGATAACTGGACTTCCTGGGTAACTATACTTTGGAGGTACTAGTTTTCCTGACAAGAGATCAGCTATATTTCTTTCAACATGAACAGTTTTAGAAAATGCTTTCTTTTTTCTTCATCTCTTCTATTGGACAAATATCAGACAGTTCTTTTAATCACAGGTATATCCTATGGCTTGCAATAAGGGTAGTGATATGGTTAATTTTTTGAGTTCTTTCACTAACTCTGATTCATAATTTTTTGCTATAGTGTTAAGTCTCTCAGGGTATGGAATTATTCCTTATGAAGGTAACTGTTCTGCCTGTGGTTCTATTTTTTTCTTCTTTTTCTGTTGTTGGTTTGACTTTGCTTGGTTCAATAGGTTCTTGAATTTCATCTTCTTTCACTTCAATTATAATAGGTTCAGGTAAAACTTTCCCTGAATGTAGTTGTATGTTTCTACAATCCAGAATTTGCATATCTAAATTTCCTATAGAATCAGTCATATAGGTAGGAGCTGCCTGCCTTATGTTATTTGGATTTATCACAGGTTCAACTGGTAATTGAGGTTGTTTCACCTATTGCATTTGTTGATTTGGTTTTCCTTGAAATTTTTGATTTGGTGCAGGCAGCAAATTTTGAGTTTGACCTTAATTTCTTTGTTGTCTTGGATAGGACTAGTATTTTTGACCCCACTGCTATTGATTTTGCATCCAAGATGGATTACTTTGATTATGATTCCATGGTGGGTTATTTTTATTCCATGATGAGTTATTCTGGTTTTGATTCCAATATGGATTATTCCAACCTGTCTATGGCCATTCTTAAGAATTTGTCCATTGAGAATAATTCCAAGGATGTTGGGGTGGTTCTGACTATCCCCAAGACATGTTTCCATGGTTGTTTCCCCAATTTGTAGGAAAACGAGGGATATTTTGATACTGTTAAAATTTTCCACCTTGTCTTGGTCCCACATAATTGAGTTCTTCTATTTGAGTTTCTAGGATAGTTTTTAGTTGTGGTAGTAGATGACATTTTTCAGTCAAATGTCCTTTTGAGCAAATACTACAAATGGCTAAAATGGATGTTTTGTTTAGAGTACATTCTTGTAAGGCATGTTTATTCATGCATCTTGGGAAATAAATTGCTAAAGGTTCTGTGGTTTTTGCTTTAGCAAACATTTATCCCAGAGCTGTGTTTAACTATACTAGGATATCAGTCTTAAAATTTGCAAGTTCCTCTATTAGGTCCTTCACATCAGTGCCATTTGCACTCTTTTTATTTCTTTTCTACCCAGTGTGAGAGTAATTTCTGCAAAGATACATAATCTCATCCATATTACGGGTACTTACATCCCCATTTCCCATCAAATCTAATACCTCTCTCGACTCATCTTGTAATCCTCTTATAAAAATGGTTTTGCATAATTTTGGTTCTCTTGGTCTACACCTTCTTTGAATAAACACAAATCTATCAAGGTAATCTTCTAATGTTTCATCATCTTCTTGTTTAATTCTGAACAACTCATCTTTCCTATTCTTTACCCGACAATACTCTTGATACTTGTCTAAATACACAATCTTCATTTGATCCTAGGTTTGGATGGAATCTGGTTGTAAGCTCATGAAGTAGCGTAATTATGAGTCCTTGAGTGTTGAAGGAAAAACCTTGAGTTTCTAAATATTATTTATATAGTCATAGGTTTGACACACTACTTTGAACTCAAACAGGAACTAATCAGGATCTTCAAATGCAACATCCCGAAAGGTTGGAAGCATTGAAGATGAGATTGTTTTCATAGGAGAGTTATGTGTGGGATTCAGAAGAATAGGATATTTAAATGTTCTAGGAGGTTGGAGCACATCTTGATCATTATGGACACGGCCATGCTGGTCATCCCCATCTAGATTACCTCTTTTTATCATAATTTCATGTTCTTTAGAAACAGTTAAACCTATCCAAATTTCTTTCTCAAGAGGTCCAAAACCTTCTATTGATAATGAGTCTGGTAATTTTTCTTGCTCAAGAGATTCTAATGATGATGAAGCTGGTGGTTTTTGTTTTAGTTTTTCTGGTAGTTCAAAAATAGGTGATTCACCCCTTAGGTGTGAAGATCTTCTTAATGAAATAAGCCAGGGATCTCTTTGGATAATTTTTCCTTCTTCATCCCTAGGCCTACTCAGTCATGCCTACTCCTTAATGACATAAATTATAAGTCAATAATTGTTACTTAACCATCTATTATATTCATATTTTACCCTAAATTTTCACAACTCAGTCTAATTAATAGCTATTGAACTATTGACACCTTCTAACAACACTCTCCCTAAAAAAATGCCAAAATTATGGGATGTCATTAGGCACATAATTAATTCTCAATTAATCTATCAATCCAGGGTAGTGTACAAGGCTATCTACGAAAGGAGGAGTGAACAGGGCTATAATTTAAGGTCAATTGGGAGCAGCAAGTCTTATTGGTGGAACTAATTGTGTGGGGTTTTTAGGTCTCTTCTACCTCTAAATTTCATAAATTGAACTTTAATATAATTGTAAAAATGAAGACTAATTACTGATTACAGAAACAAAACCTTAGTTACAGTTGCAAGAATAAAATCTGATTAAATTGCAGAATTAAAACCCTAGTTACAGATGCAAAATTGGAAACCTAATTAAAGTTGCAAAATGAAAGTCTATTTACTATTGCAATAATTAAAACTAAAATTAAGTCCTTTCAATACTCTGTAACAAAATGTTGTCAATATTATGTGCAAGGGTTGACAGAAAAAACAATAATGCGGGAAAATTGCAGAAAACTATAAATTGCTAGAAATGAAAATTACAGTAAATTGGAAAGTTGTTGGAAAGTAAAAATACTAATCAGATCTACTGCAAATCACATCACAAAAGTATATTGAATATAAAATAAATTATTAGGACTAAAATGGATGTTAACTACTACAAAAGAATGAAATTGACAAGTTTCACAACTTATTCTGTTGCAGCAAAATCAGAACAAAACATGTTTGTTAGTCCTCCTCCTAGGTCTGGAAGTGGCCATCCTCCTTTTCTAGAAGAAGGTATGAGTTCTTCTATCTCTAAATATTACTCACACTCAAAAATAACATAATTAATAGAAAAACTTGTACTTTATTGATTCAGAACATGATTACAAATCTACTGCTAAAACCTGTTACAGAACTATAACAGTTTTAGTTTTCTCACTTATTCTCTATCTATATTTTCTCTACTACTATTTCTACTATCATTATTATTCTTTTTTTTTTCCTTTCTTAGCTCAACCTAGATGGGAGCTATATTTTATAGATGCCTAAAATATAATTACAACAAAAAATATACTTTGCAAATCAATTCATGTTATTCTGTAGTATTCCTTGGGTTTATGCTAGAAGAGGATATTTTCTATAAATTATGGCTTTTGACGACAAGGACGGTAAATTTAGATGGAATATATTTTCCTTTAACCTCCTCAGCCTTCTTTCCCTTTTTCCACTGTCAAAAATCAGTCAACAGGTCAAAAAGTGCTTTCTGTTCTCAATTCGGAGCTAAGTGGCTCAATCCGAAGAGACTATATTTCTCAATTCGAAGATCTTCGAAATGACCAACTATGTACTCTTCAATTTATTTCAGCTGCATTTCTCAAGTGGATTAGTCCTCAGGATCAGATTGTAATAGCCTTCATTCCTCTTCATGTGTGAATTCCATGTTTTGCCATTAATTGGTAGTTGGCTGGAATTTACATAGAAAAACCAGTTTCTACTGCACAGTACCAGTTCTTTGCACTATTGCTAAATTCAAAGAAATTAATGCTTGAGAAACATCAAAATAAGAATAGTAAAGTGTTGATATCAGCCTAAGCATATCCCTTATGTAACAAGTCATGGCAAAGTGACATAAAACTACACAAAAAATGTAAAAATCAGCATATAATATTCCAAACACATCAATCATGCAAATAAATAATACACAGCATATTAGATCAACTTAACTAGTATATAAAGTAAATCATAGAGTTTTAGGCAAGTTTTAGTTGTTCAAAATATGCTATGGTGGAGGTATTTCCAGGCCTTATAAGATATAAGTGTGGAAGGAGTGTTAGATGTATCAATAGTGCATATAGTAGGGGGAGAGGATGAGATGTGATTAAGAGTGTAGGGGATGAACTATTGCATGGGTAGGAAGTCATCCAGAGTTGGGAGAGTGGAAATGCAGCTTATATGAATGGTATCAAATTGAATATGTAATAGATATTTAGTATTAACATTAATTTGAAGAGGTATGGAGATATAAATAGATATCATGAGGAACGAAGGGTGTTATGAAGATGATATATTATGGTAGCGTATCTCCTCCTCATCCTCCTCATAGAAAAAATGAGATTTGGTGAAGGAAGCAAGGGAAGACATGTTTGTATATCCAAGGCCAACTTGAGTATTGGGTAACTGATTTGGAGGGTCAATAAGTGTGTGAGTGCCTTATTCATAACATCCTAGGCCAAGGCCTTGCCAATGGTATTTTTGAAAATAATATAGGACAAAATAGGGCTTAAAGAGGAAATAAGCACTAGCACAAAAATGGTAAGGGGTGAAATAAAAATGGATGGTAATGTGGGTGTGTCGAGTGCCTCAAAAATAAAACCGATATGGTTAGAGGATGATCCTAAGGATACAATAGCATCTATAGATATAGGTATATCATGGGGTCTACCTAAATATCTAATAGAGTCTACACATGGTAAATTTTTAATATTTATATTATGTACAAATATTCACCTATGGTCATAGTGGACATATGTACTGTGATGTGTGGGATTATAGGGTGAGAGGATATGGGGGTTACAGAAAGAAGAGGTGTGTTGTGAGGAAAAGTAGCCAAAATAGGCTCAGATGAGGTTGATGAAGGGTAGTATTTGGGAAAGTATCTGGTGTTACCGATGTGGGGTCAATTGATGTATGGTGTTGTTGAGTGTTAATTTCACCCAATTGTGAAAGTACACTCTCCCTTAGTATTTGTATTTCAAATCCCCTCTTGCAAAGAAGTTAAAAAAACAACTTCTCCAAGGTCTCTCCTATATTAGTATTTTCATATGTGTATTAGTAATCTCAAATAAAGATGTATCAATTTAATTCTTGGAACACCTTAGTGATTGCAAGTAACTATAAACAAGGGGCACATGTTGGTTTATTTTACCATGCTACTTTAATGAATGTTCATTGAACCAAAATAAAGCAAATGTGAGTTGGCCCTCATATGACCATGATGTAGTGCCTTAGTTCCTTTTATCTTGAGGATTTTAAGGTAGATTTTATCTTCCTTTATTAAGTAGATTTTAATAAAGTTCTATCTTGCATTAAAGCCTACTTTTAGCATTGAAAGTAAATATTAAATCTATCTATGAGTGTGAATCCTCAATGATGAATAGGGTCTTCAAATATAGCTTCTTATCATGGAGATTAATATAGCCTTTAATGTGATTAATGAATTATCCCTCTTTAGTGAAATTAATTTTCACGAAGAGATGATTATTCATTGCCTTAAACTAGAGGCTTTAAAATGTCACTTCAAATTATCCCTCTTAAATGAAATCAAATTTTCACAAAGATGAATAATTTAGTGCTTTGAAATAATGATCTTCAATGTAGTGCAGAAATTACCCCTCTTTCATAAAATCAGAATTTTTATAAAGAGAAGGCAATTTAGGACCCCAAAATGGTAATTTATGAAATGCCATAAAACATAACCCAATGATATAGTAACAATAGTATGAAGCTATTTTATTCATGAAATATGCAAGTATATATAGGAATACATAGGAATCTCATGTAGGTTAAGTGGTTGCAACAATCTGCCAAACATGGCCAACCACTTAACTACTAGTTAACCAAATGCTAACTATGGATGTCCACTAACTGCTAGAAGACAAACAAGATCTCTAACAAGTTAACAACCATCTAACAACATGCTAACAACATGCTAACAACCTATTTCTAACATGGGCATACTATGCCTCACGTGAATACAAAGTGCAAGAAATAGGAATAATAAATAATAATAATAATTAACTTAGGCTTAAGTGGATAAGCCTAAGTTATCCTCAACACTCCTCCCAACCATATAAGCATTGGACCCCAATGCTCTCAACAAATGTGGAAAGTCATGGGCCATCTCATGGTGAAGAATCCAGTGAGCCATGTGTGGAAAGTGACGGCGACGAGCGACAAGGTAAGTAGTGGAAGAACCCTGTCTAGTGTGATGAGTCTTCATCTCGAAAACTCTATCTGAAATGAGCGGAAGCTGACGATCAGGTGCCACTGCTGCTGTAGGACTGAAAACAGGATTAGGTACCAAAAGAGGGTCCTGAAATGATGTCTCTAGAAAGCGGCGCTCATCCAAAGGAACCCATACTCTGCCTCCAACCTGTGGTGAGTGACGATTGTGATGCTTTCGCACCACTCCCTGTGGAGTCTCCTGCAAGTCCTGTGGTATCTTGCCTAGAAGGCTTTGCCGGTGCTCAGTAAAGGAAGTAACCTTAACTTGCTCCTCCATGTGTGCAATGGGAGTGGGCAAATCCAAAGGTAACTTCTGTGGAACAAGTGGTTCAGTAGTTGTAGGTGTACCCAAAATTATACCAATGGAATCAATGGTATCTTTCTCATGAGTGAGAATGGTGGGTTCCTTGACCACTTGCTCTTGTGACTGTTCATATGGGATTGAAACTTCTTCCTTTGCATGTTCCTTAGGTGGTGCTTTTTCTTCATTTTGTGTGGGACAAATGCTAGTAGGAGCCAAAATGAGTGCTTGACTTAATGGCTTCCTTACTTGCCTACAACTTAACATCAAATTGGAAGTAGGTGTAGTGCTTTGTATCAAGTAGTGTTTACCATGCAACTCCAATGTGTAGGTGTTCTTTTTAGCATGATAAATAGCATTCCTGTCAAATTGATAGGGTTTACCTAGCAAGAGTCCACAACAATCCATATCTGTGACATCACACCTAACTTTGTCCACAAACTTGTCACCAGACTCGATAGTGCTCCCCATTAGTGTTGTTGTTTGCCTTGGCTATCTAATCACCAGAATGCCATTACCATTGATTATTTATCTTACCTTGGTCATATCTTTTCACTCGCATCAATAGAGATTTGCACATTGTCGACATACTATGCATGAACTATCATCTCTATCAAAGGAGCATTCGTCTGCCCAAAATCGTTGATTGTTTTGACTTTGTTGTACCTTAAAGTTCTTCATTGTTTCAATCTGGATTTTCTTCGGTTAGCTAACATCAAAAATTCCCCATAGCACCTCCATGCACTGTATTTTTTCTCTCCCGTATCTATCGTGATCACCTAAATCATTCGCTGAATGAGCAACCTATCTTACCGTCTACTATCTTTGTCAAGTTCCAATCCACATGCCACATTCGAGCTCTTCTAATTTCAAAGTCGTATAAAATCATCTCCAATTGGATAGTGGGTTTGTCCTTCTCCAGATGTGTTGCAAACGTCCATTGCATCTGAACTATTTCTCTAACTGTGGATAGTTATGTTTTCTAGTGCTGAATCATACTTTCAAGGCATCTGCTATGCCACTTCATAACCTACCATCCATCGTCGTCATCACTTCTACACGGGTCTTCATCCTGCTATTAGCTATCTTGGGTATCTATTATAAATAAGACCACCATTGTAAACTATCTATTGTAGTGTGACCTACTATATTTGTTTTACCATTCAATTTTCATAGACTATCGTGAAACCGTTGTCTTTATTCTTACCATCCATCATGCCTCCTATATCAGATCCATCGTGAAATTCACCCATTTCCCTCTTCGAATCTGCTATGTGCAGATGGGTCCATGAACACAGTGGAATCTCCCTTTGGGGTGTATGTTCCAGTGACTATGGCATGTGATGGTCCTTGTTTCACCAAAGCAACACAGCTGCGATGCACATCCCCAATGGAATCCATGCACGTTGTGTGTTATCTGCTCGTCTTACACCTGATAAACTTTTCCTCGGTGCAATTCATCTTTGATCGACATGTTTCCTGTCACTATAGTCGTAGCCTCATGTATATAGGTTGTCCAGTCATCGCCGAGCACATCGATCATCGATTAGATAGTTCTGTAGTGCAGACCCTATGTCTAGGAAACCACCATTTGACCTCACTTCCCTGCTTCGATGTCACTTATATTCTGACGTCCACTCAGCCAGATTATGCCCCTGTTCATGGCTTCCCATGTCTGTACTCCCACGATGCCATGTGGACCCCATTTTAAACCCTAGCGCCAATATTTCACCACGTAAGTTGGCCTCGCTGCTGTCAATATTTACTGCCAGGCTAGGGTAATGTTCGTATAATGCTGCTGTTCGCCCCGTCCAAATGGTCCAATACTTGCATGTGTGCTTCGTCCAAACTGCACATAACAATATATATTAATCATTATATAACATAACATTGCTCGAACAGGGCAATGAAAATTCCCTTTTATTTCTTTTAGTTTTATATTAACTTTACATATAAGGCTTATATTATTATTTTTTATTTAATTTTATTTATTTATATATATATTTTTAATTATTTATTTATTTATTTATTAATATATATTATTGTTATATAATATAATAATAATATATATGTTTTTTAATTTGAATATATTTATATATATAGTACATATTAAAATATACATATATATATATATATAAATATTTGTTTTTGTTAATTGATTTTAATATTAATATATATATATATCACTATATATATATATATATTTGTATTTACATGGTGGAATCGATAGCTGCCACGAATTCAGGTAGGCTGTCCAGCTTTTATGGCTGCCACAGTATTCTGCGCTGTCCACCTCGGAAGCCGCCACACAGATCTTCACGCAGTCCGCCCCTAAAACCACCATGCCACAATCATTTTAAACCTTTTAAATATCACTATATATATTAATAATTTTTTTTTCATGATTTTTGAAATATAAGTTTTAAGGGTTTGGATATTAATATAAAAAACTAGGAAAACATTTCGCCAAACATTAAAACTTAAAATAGGAACTTGGATCTATCAACTTCCTCCGCAATATTAAGCAAGGAAATACCAACCAAAACAGAGGCCCTGCCCACAAGCAAATTGAATGCTCCCTTCATGGGGAAGGACATATAAAAATCACCACTCCAAGATGACAAAAACCCCAAAAATTCAAAATTTAAAGGTGGGTCCCCAATTATTGGGGCTAGTTGTGGAGCAGCCACAACAAATGGCGACTCTGGTGGGAAACGCTCCTGAGCATTTTGGGTGAGAACCCAAACTTTGAAAATATGCAAAATCTAAAAATTAATTACAAGCATCCATGAGTATCCATAGAATGAAAATGGCTCAATGAGACATGAACCATCAGAATCATTCAACATCATCTCAGTGTGTGCAATGTGATTCATTCCTTATCGTCTGAAACCATTCAACATTCCATTGTCAGTTTCACATGGATGTTTACATCTATGACTTATGTATATGATATGTTATGGGTGATTTATGCACGATGGGATATATTGAAATGATGTTATAATATGAACGGTCTATTTTGTAGAGACTCAAACATTCATAAAAAAGAACACTAAAACTTTCTAACCCTCTTAGGACCAAATGTGTGTGCAGTGAATTTATTTACCAGATCAAGAGATCAGTTATGAACCGCTATCATCCAAAACTAGTGTGTGCAAGTGAACCCAGATCTTTGGGAAATCAGATTCTCCACCTAAGTACAATGAGAATTTGACCCTATCCTTACTACTCGGATTGAGTTTATTACCTCATTTTGACCAAAATGATTAAACTTGTTATGGATGAAACTACAAGGCTAGTCTATCCATTTGAGTGGTCAGAGGTCTCACTTTAAATGATATTTGTCACCACACCTTAGCATACTCCACTTACAGTCAAGATTCTATAGCCCTGGTGGAGGTTAGCCCCATATTCCATGATTTTGTTTTTGATTTCTTGAATCTTAGGGATGACTACCCATCCTTCTAAGGGGACATGTAGTATGATCCTTACAATCCAATAGTTAGTGGTGTGTGATGCAAGCAGACTCGGAGCTTTGGAGAATCATATTCTCAACTTAAGTATGATGAGAATTTGACCCTATCCTTACTACTCTTATTTTAAGTTTCAAATATTGTGGAAGTGGTGAAAACCACTATTTTATGGACTATGTTGCATGATAGGACAGACAAGAATAACTCTTTTTGCCTCACATTTTCTCCCAAGGATGATTTTGACCATTTTGCCCAAAATGCTTTTAGTATGTGCAAAACGAGTTTGGTTTAAGGTAGTTTGGACATCAGTTCCCAATCTCAAGATCTTTTTAGTGTATATTGTGTATTGATCCTAAGAGAATTTGACATGTTTTTTAGTGATTGCCTTTGGAATGTAAATGCAAGTGAGGTGCAATGTGAAGTGTACCATGAAATATATATTTTTCTATTTTTTTCCTTCTATGTGATTCTAAAAATCAAATTTAGGATTAATTACAACACATAGGGAAATTTTAAGGGTAAATTTTTAGAAACTTATGTGTTTATTGCTAGCCACTAATGGTAATAGCTGCCACTGCTACCAGCCACCCCAAAATCCAGCGGCTAGAATTCTAGTTGCTACTATGTATAGTGGCCATGACTGTGCACCATTGATTATAGTAGCGGCTACTATTTAGACTTGGTTGTAGGTCTATTTTCTTGGGGCCTATTCAAAGGCCAATTCATCTTAATTTGCATTGCATCTTTCTTAATCTGAAACATCTTTTCATACTGCATTTCTGAATATAAAATACATTTTATATGCATGTAGGTGAAAAGAGCATTGTATGTTGTTTGATGCATTTGTTTTTATGCAAATTTAAAATGAACCAATCACACACCATGATCCAAGTGTAAACATTAGTGGCATTGGGCTCTCACATCCAACCCATTGATCAAGACCAATGGTGGAAGTCATTACCACTTGGTTGGCTTGTTGATTGAGAATTGTTTTTCGTTACCCATTCATGGCCAAGGCCGATTCAAGAACTATCCTATCCATAGAAAATAGCACGTACTCTTCTTTGAAAGGTATATCGTTGCCTACGATGTGCTGGGTGAGAATCGGTAGTACCTATGCTCCTTGACCGGATATGGATTTCATCTCCATATCTTGGTGGGTAGGCATCCTGGATGTCATTACTGGGTTTGTCATTGTGAGTATATAGGTGAAAGCTTTAAACAATCTAAGAATTACATCAACTATTGCAAACATGATAAGAGTTCAGATTGTATTCACAACAAATCAAAACACACAAAACAAGTTTTAGGAAACACAAAGAAAAACTTAAAAGAGATAATCACCTTGTTTACTTTGTTTGCTTCTTAAAATTTACACAAGAGATAATTTCATAAGGTTATGGTCACCACATGGGGCCACCCTCGGTCCATGACTGAGGTGGCACCCAATGCACCAGAGGGCCCAGACCACCCTAGAGGTAGCACACCTACCCATAACATACCTGAACAAACTTTGGGTAGTCTCAGAGGAGACAACACCACTCACGGTGGATCTCACCAAGAAACCCCACCCAGGAGAACTAACATTAGATCTTCTCATGATCCAGATGAGAACATTTCTAGACCTACTTCATCTCATCACATTGAGAGATCAAATCCACCCAATGAGAGGTGAGGTAAAGGGATTGCGACCATTCGCATGCCCATCGTAATGCCAAATCCTTCCAAACATGGAGGGTGTCATTTATCCTACCATAGTATTGGTGAAGGAGGTACACCTCTTGCCCAACCATGGAAGACCCATCACCTTGACTTCTTAGATCAAGGTGCTGGAAGATCACAACATAGGACATTTGAGCATGGAAGCATATATCATGATCATACTCCTCGGGGATCCACTAGGTCCATTGAGGAATACATCATGGAAGAGGGAACTAAAACCTGGTTGCATCCTATCTGTACCTGAGGTGAGTGTTCTAGGTAAACACATAGTACCCCCACAACATCCTTACATGAGGATCGTACCCCTAGGGAAGAGCTTAATGTCAATGCAACCTCGATTAATCGAGGGAAGAGAGTTGCCAACCTTGTTGTGCAATTTGAGGTAAACAAAACCCCTCACATAGAGCTGCAAAGTCAAAGGCCCTATACAGTAGACCGATCAAATCGATCACATAGGTCAAACATAGTTCAGAGAGAACAAATGCTCCAAGATCAATTGGAGGATTTGCGTGTGGAGCATGAGCACTTAGAGAAGTTAGAATGAGAAGAGGTAGAATGACAAAGGCTGCTTCACCAGCATTTGTACGAACACCACCAAGAAGAACAATGCATCCTTGATCAAAAGGAGCATGAAGAGCGATCAAACATATTGGCTCGAGCTGACCTACCTCCAACTAGTGAGTATAGAGAGCAGCATAATGTAAGGCATGCTACATCGCACCTTGAGCTTCACACTAGACAAGTGGAGCACCACTCTCATCATACTTCACAACATGCATCCAGGCAACAACAACACCAAGCACAAAATTAGCTTGAGCATGATCAGTACCAAGAATTAGAGTGAGATGATCAGGATCAGTAGTATCCTAAACCATCCTCGGTAGACGTGGCCGATGAGTACAATCAACCACCTCGATCTCAAAGGAACTTACCCCCACTTGCACCTCGAATATCCCTTCAGGAGGAAGAGATCATCTCTTCTCAAGCTTACAAAGTGCTTATCGAGAGAGTCAAATCTCTCGAGAAACAAGATGTGGCTTGTCAAAATCCCACTTTAAGCAAGATTCACAATCAACCCTTGTGTCCATCAATACCAAGCCCTGCTTATCCTAAACATTTTGAAATGCCTAGATTGGATAAGTTTAAGGGTGATGAAGATGCGCAGGAACACATAACAAGCTTTATGAATTCGTGTTTCCAACTGCAACATGATGCCTTGCTATTAAGAACTTTTGTGATTACCCTTTCAGGTGTAGCCATTGAATGGTATAACCAATTACCAAGGCATAGCATCACCAACTTTGAGTAGTTGGTGAATGCTTTTCTTGAATGCTTTTCATTTGGCATCAAGAAAAAGACTAATCTATCTAACCTGGCTACCTTATGATAGTATGATGATGAGCCGATCATAGATTATGGGAACATATGGAGAAAACTAATGGTAAAACTACCATTCTCCATTCCCACCATAGAACTTACTCGAATGTTTACAAAAATTTGTGCAAAACATATATCGCTATTGCTTCAACTACAATAATATACGACATTCGAGGAGGCTTTGGTGCAAGCCAAAGTAATTGAAGATATCAAATTACAAGAAGGAGATCTAAAGCTCTGAACCAAGAAAGAATGGAATAACAAGAACACACGAAATCAATAGTATCAGGGTAAACCTGCACCTATCAACCAAGTCATGTTAAATATTCCTAAAGAAAAGAGCCAACAACAATAGAATTATCAGGCTCAACCTCCCCCTGTGCACTACAACCAATGCAACAGGAATCAAGGTAGGGATAAACAACATCATCCACCTCATGACTACATGACATTACCTAAATTTTTGACATCTCTTTTCAACCACCTACACGAGCTAAAGCTTTTATCCTACCTAAAATACGTACCCTAGATCCTAACTTCCCCAAATCTAAGGGGTATAGATAAGATTTGTATTGTGTAAATCAGCAATAAAATGGCCATGACATCTAGGATTGCATCACATTCAAAAATGTGGTGCAAAATATGTTGGATAAAAATGAATTGCAAATAGATAGTCCCTTGGCTATCGATAATCAAAACATCAACATATTCAAAGACCCTCTTCCCAACCATGAGGGCCAAAACAATCAAGTTGAGCATGTCAATGAGGTGCACATAGCCCCACCTGATGAGGGCTTTATCGGTATGATCAATACTATAGTAGGAAGCAAGAGATACCTCGATCAGTCCAACGTACCAAAAAATTCAACTAAAGTTGATCATGTATCATGGTCCTTACCAACATTGAATTCAATTCACTTACACAAGGACCCTGTGATTACCTTTCACAGATAGGAGATCAAGCCAATATCTAGAGATGAACCCGATCCACCACTACACATCATAGTGAGCATCAATCAGATTCCATACAAGTGAGTCTTGATTGACACTGGGTCATCTATCAACATCATCATGGCTGTAGCTTTGAAATATTTAAATTTACCACCTTCACAAATTAAGGACTCAACATTCACATTGAGAGCCTTCAATGATGCCACCTCCTCGATGATCGGTACAATAATCCTACCTATTTAGGTGGGGATAAATACCTTACCTACATTGTGTCATATCCTGGGGGGTGAGAGGTAATATAACATATTATTAGGTAGACCATGGATGAGGGACATGGAATGTGTACCTTCCATAGTGCATCAAAACCTCAAATTCATACATCAAGGACAAGTGTATGTGGTCCCCAATGATCCTGAACCTTTCAAATATTACAAAGCGATCAAAGAGCCACAGGAAACTCTTGTGACATGCAAGACTCAAAACATTCACTTGGATGAAATCAAAAAACATTCGACTAAAGCTTGCATCAAGCCATTGCTACCTTCTCCCATCAACAAAACTCATGGTATCACCTTACCTGATGAGGAGAAGAAAACATCAGTTGACATAACTGATATAGAATCATCTTGGCCAGTTGATGATCCACCCACAACTGGTCCGAAATCCAAAACACCTTCTCACGAGTTCGTGGGAATGGTCAACATCAAAATAGAGAACCGAGTGACTCTAAAGTAGTTAAAACAATAGATGATGCCATCAGATGTTGCTACCACATCGAAGGTGCCAAAACCATTGAAATTAGTCACCCCTGATTCATTTCTCATGGCACCTCCTCAAGAGCAAGAATAGGTGCCTCCCCCACATCAAACTAGGGGTACTCAAGCTCACACAGTTCAACACTACAAAGTGAAATAAAAATATGAATTGAGTAACAAACCAGAGCATGTGGATGCCACTATCAAAGTGGATCATCAAGAAGCATCCACATCATCTCAAATGAAGGAAATTGGTGATTTGCATTTACCTAAGGGTTCTGTAGCACCCACTCTTTCACCTCCTTCAATCGATGATGGTATTCCAAACCCATCACTAGCAATACACCTGAGAGCCTTATCAGTATTGGAACGTATACAAGATCACCTGACTAATATAGAGGTATAGATGGAGCAACAAAATGAGGTATTGCAATTTATCATGATCCAGCTTGATAGCCAGGAACTACAAAAGCAACCCATATCTGAGGCTGAACCACCTCCTATACAACCACAAGAAAATCCTCAGCAAGAGCAAGCACCAAGTCAGCCTCACCAACAACCTAGCATGTATCCACCATTACCCGAGCCTACAATATCGATTTTCAATCGATTATATGCCACAAATACCATCACCTTACCTAAGGTCTAACCTTTAGATCTGAATCATCCAAAACCCCAAGGATATGAGGAGGATGAGTATTATTTATACCATAGATAAAATGGACATGACATTCATGCATGTTGCAGTTTTAGAGCCACGATATACAACATGCTCAAAAAGAGGCAACTTCAGTTTGTTAATCGATAAATAATCATAGTCAGTAATCCATTCCTTGTACCAAAAAAGCAAGAAGAACCTCCTAAGCAAACAATTAACATACATGTGGCTCAACCCCTTCATCAAACTAAGCCAGAGCATGCTACACGCTCAAAACATCAACAACACATTTGGACTCCATTAAACGAGCCTATGTCAATCATTTTTTAGAAGCTACAAGATGCTAAGCTCATCACCCTACCTAACATAAACCCTCTAGACCCAAATAGAGCTAAACCCAAAGGTTATAGGGAGGACCACTTCTATCTCTATCATCGAATAGAGGGCCATGGCATTTACAATTATTATGGGTTCAAAAATATGGTTCAAGATCTCATTGATAGTGGGGATTTTCCCATAGATGGTCCATCCATAATGCCTCAACCTACCATAATGTAGGCCACATCATCCTAGTTGTGATCCCAAGGTCAGTCGCATCCTCATAGGCCTAACAAGCCACCTCACTGAGTAGTCACATTTGAGATGACTACTACGACCCTATTTCAAAAGTTATACGAGGCAAATGCATTCACATTACCAGAGGTCAAGCCAAGAGCACCCAAACCTGGGTCACCTAATGAAAGCCTTTATTGTATCTTTCACCATATACATGGTCATGATATCCATGGCTGCCATTCATTCAAGAAAGTGGTCGAGGACCTGCTAGAATGGAATGAGCTCCACATAGATGGTTCACTCATTTTACCCCATCAGAACATTGGCACCTCACAGAGGTCTATGCCTCAACAAGGAGAGTTGATTTCTATCACTCTTCCTAAGCAAGCTGATTACATTACGGTGAATGACATACACAATGGGGGTCCTCAAGGTAGCACACCTTCCCCACCATCCACTTCACGATCAATGAAGCAGAGTGAGACTTCCAAAGGTATCACACCTTCCTCACTTTCATTGAGTGGCACACACACTAGGGGTACCTAAGGTAGCATACCTTCCCACTTAAAAACATTAAAATTAAAAAAACAATTGAAAAATAAAAAATAAAAAAATAATTCAAAACATCAAAAACACAAAAATATTTACATTTACATTTTGCATATGCATTCATTTAATTGCATTGCATTAGGTATTTTCATCCATTGCACTTGCATTAGGATAGGTTGTGTTTACAATCTTACAAATGACACCACATTTGTATGCTAATCATGCATCCTTACATTCATCATCATCCATCATCCCCTATGAGTAATTGTGTTTTTCAACACAACCCATCAGTTGCTATAAGGAATATACTAGGGTTTTCCGGTCATTCAACCATACCTAGTGATCTTCTCAAATTTTGTAGAAAGCTATCTTCACTTTCAAATATGAGGTCTAGTTTTGATAGCACCTAGCATATATCAAAATCCTATCACAATTTAAACATTAATAATCCTAGTTTGAACAAGGAAAGATGAACACTACAAAGTGGTCCTAGTCACCTTAAGCGAAAGGTTTTTACTTGCTCATCTTGTGATGTGCATGGTCTAGAATGTTGATCATTGGAAAAAGGACAAGCTCCTCCCTACCCAAATAAATCCCTTGCTTTCATACAAAATAAGCAAATTCCCAAATCAAAGCAAAGAAAAATAAATAGTGATTTTCATCACTAAGCAAATCCCTTGCTCCAAAAGAAAACAAAATACAAAATAAACAGTGATTTTCATCACTAAACATGAGCAAGTATCCCAATAAATGAAAATAAAAGAAGGGGTGAAGAGCTTGAATCCCTAGAATGGTTAGTATTCAAAAATCATTGAGTGATCCCCATTACAGCAATGGGTTGAATGAATCCTGCCTAGAAATGGGGTAGTTCTAAGCAATTTATAGATGAGCTAGCTTTAGATGGCTTGTATTACCTAGTAGTCTAATCCAACTACATCCAAACTTAGGATCATGATGAACATATGGTGATCCTCATTACAACAATGGGTTGAATGAATCTCACCTGGAAATGAGGTAGTCTTATGTTTCATCTAATATATTCATTTGCACACACAGGGATAATGAATATCTTGGTCTTCATAACAAAAGATTTTATCTTTCAAGAGTCTTGTGTAGTCATTATACATATTTTGATTAATCAACTAGGGTGTTTGAGTCTCATGGAAAACCTCAAAAATCCCCTATAGCAACAAATCATCTCATCAATCAATCACAATTTTCCTTATGAGGTTTTGTTTATTAAGGGATGTTCATGGAATAGGATAGATACCAGATGGATATCAGCAATGATATTTAGATGGCCACTGACTATTTTGTGCATATATTTTAATTTATAGAAGCTTATAAGAAAAGCCCATACATCTCACAATCATCTCATTTCACATATGGATGCTTAAATGATTAATTCTTATGATAAGAGTTACCATTTTCATTCATGATTTTCATACATTATGTGGTGTCTTCCATTATTTTTTAACACATATTAGATTCATTCCTTATGTTTTAAGTGATTAAAGCATACAGGTTCATTTGCATTAGATCATCCTCATGTAATTAATGCATTACATACATATCATCTATCATATCATATCACATAGATTAAATGCATAAACAATTAAAACAAATTAAACATGCATTTAATATTCATCATTGCATCCATATAAGCATACATCATAGTGCATCTATAACTGCATCATATAAACATAAAGCAAAGATATAATACACATAATGAGAAGTAAGTAAAGTATCATATATATATGTGTGTGTGTGTGTGTGTGTGTAAATCATAAGTACATGAGGTACAAAAATGCTCATAAGCTACAATAGTGTAGGTCCTCAGACCTTACACTCAAAAATTATACAAGCCAAATCATGGCATATCAAGTAGGGCCTACACCCCCTAGATCACCTCCACCATCAACCACATCTCTGTGAGTATGTTTAGATATAGTACTCATTGATATCTCAAATCGGGCCTCTAACTTGTGACTAGGCTACATTGAGGATTTCCTAGACTCATTTCTCCTACTCCATTGTAAGCCTCCTATTGTAGACCTATCTAGAATGATACCACAACACATACCAACCTAAGCCTCTAGAAGTGCTATGCATGTTGTATCATATGACTGTCACCTCACATCATACTCCAAGAGACCCTATAGTCGCCTAATTTTTGTAATTGCATATAAGCTTGTCGACCCTTGAGAATATAGAGTATATGGTGTAGCCTGACCAATAGGAGAAACCCCTAGCTATGTCCTAAGAGCATCTCTCTCAGTAGTCCTAGCACCTATCAAGGCATCCCTAGCCATCAGATGCATCTGTATACTAGATATCATAGTTTATGTTGAAGTTACCTGAGCTTGTAGAGTGGTCCTCTCCTCTACAAACCCTCGTCATTGCCATTATTCTACACTAAGCTGGATATGTGTAGTAGTGAAAGATATATCTCACTCAAAAATCTATCTTTGTGCTATTTTTAGTTGTGCCTATAGACTATTTACCTAATAACGCAACTAGGATACCTCATAATTTGGAGCATCCTCATCCCTCTCCTTCTCATCATGAGGCTCCTCTACCTATCCAATAGTATATCCCTATGCCTCATCCATCCTATGATGCACTCATCACTCATATCCACCTCCCTTAACTACTACCTCATCTCTAGCCTAGCCTAGGCTATCACCACCCTATCATAGTTGAGTAGTTCACAAAGTATCATACTCTACTATAACCTCAGGATCTGTTGCACTTGTATTTACTATAGAAGCATCATCCTCCTCTATCAAAGTGGTAACCTGGGAAAGTGTGAACTGCATCTCCACCTTCATGCAGTGATAGAGTATTGGCTCCTCTAGCACATCCTACATAATTCCAAACTGCCTAGTAACCTGGGAGAAGTGGAAGAACTCACTCACCCCTCGATGATATCCAATGACCCACCTATCCCACCTAGCTTAGGCCAAGTATCTATTTGCATCCTCCCATGTAGAATAGTCTAGGTAAGACCTCTAGACAATTTGGATCTCATGTATCCCTATCAGTGACCTCATATAATGGTCAAGATCCCCAACATGAGATCAACTACATCATATATCTACTTCTCATGGCCATCATGCAGCATAATACTAGTCTACTACTACTGTCACTATCCCTAGGGGTAATATTCCTCGTCTATTTAACTGGATTTACTCCCACCTCCAAATATATAGGAGTAGGTTGCATCCAATGCCTACTTGATCCCACCATGTAATCTAGTACAACTCATCATAGAGATACACTAGGAGTGCACTTCCCCACACCATGATCATCGGCTACTGTGTAGTGCTCCCTAGCAAGTCCTGTAGCATGTCTACGAGGTTCCAAGGGAACCTCATGCCTAAAGTATCTGGTAGTAGCACATTATATATAATGTACATAAAAATTACCTGGCATCAACAAAATACATTGGACTTGTACCAGTGCTCAATAGGTATCCCACCATGCTCAATGTCTCCCAATCCTACAACATCCCTATATCAGAACACCCAATAAACTACTGCATTTCTAACTATAGTGGGAGAAGATAAAATGGCCCAACCATCAATCAGGATCCTAAATATTTGGTAGACATCCTCCAACATCACCATTATATCGCCAGTCAGGAGATGGAAAGTATTAGTCCTAAAAACCCATCAATGGGCTAGGGTTGTAAGGTAAGCCTGATATGACATAACTATCAATAAATGGATAACATAACTGAGGCAAATCACCCCAAACCACTTCCAGTCCACATCATCTAACTGCGTCAATAGCCCTATCAGTATATCAGCCTCTTGCACCTGTGTTTTCAAGGTCTAATATGTAATTCAAAGAGAAAAATCAACCTCAAATTCCACAAAAAATATAAAATTAATAAACAATCAATCAAAAAATAAAAAAAATTCCTAAGTTTCCTTAGCCACCCACGTCGACATCAACCACCACAACCATCACATGAAATGAAAAAAGGAAGGTGAGTTGTCACCTACAAAGGCACCCAAAATATCTTAGCCAAGGCTAAGTCGTTACAAAGAAAATTAAGGGTTGGTCAAAGTTGATGATAGTCTAGGTATTGAGCCTATATTTGAGGTATTATCATTTGCATTCAATGTTGGTCGTCAGACACTATGGTGTACTTGTTGAATCTCTACATTAAAACCCAATGATAGTGTTCCCTACCAATACAATGTGGCCAAAGGGAGGTCTGTTGTAGGAAAAATTAATAACCTGCCACTATAGACATGACCATGATTGAGAGAGGTGCAACCACACCAACAAATATAGATCCATGCAAAGGGAATATAATTAAAATATATCATCTAAATATGTACCTAGTTCCTTGAAATGCTTGATAAAATACAATAGGTAGTCAGAGAATTAATGTCCGACCACCCAGGAGGTACGACATGCATGAATGAGCCCTCCCAACATAAGAATGAAGCCCTATCTTTTGGCTATAAAATATTGAATGTAACCCATTCGAAGGGTCAGCTCTAAGCTATTACAATATTTATGCAAGACTAAGAATTCATTAATATAGAGAAAGGATTGTCTAGCCTTTGAATAACTTTGCCTATATGTATGTATTTTTATTTTTGTGCTTTTTTGTTAAAATTGATGAATGAATTAGTTATTATTCTACTATCTGGATTTTGATTATTGGTTTATTAGTTCTATAATTTATAAACATAGTCTAAAGCATGAATGATAATAGTTGTAATGCATTAACTTATCTATTATTTGTTGTATATGTCAATGTATTCCCATTACCATGTGCATATGTCTTGATGCGACTTATCCACCCAGTTTAACCCAAATTCATTTAATTTTATTTACTTTATTCCTCGCTTTACCCGAGTTCCATTAATTTCCACTGAAATCACAAGGAACTGGCCTTCTCCATAGATTGGTCACAATATTTCATTCACCAGTGACATCTCGATGTTGGTCTAGTCCGTAGGGTGCACAATCTTTCCATTAGTTGTAGATTACCGACCAAAAGATACCCTGTTTTAGATTTCATGAGTTGTATTTTATATCTTGTGCCCCTTTGGGTAGGATTTATTATTTCAATCAGATGTTGCCTTTTTCAACTCCCGTACTTGTCCCATGTGGGACTAACCCTTTGTATCTTGGGCTCCCACAAGCTCAGTTTTTCAATTTAGCTTTAATTTTTATTTTTTTGGTTCTCCTATTCTTGGTTTGGGTAATATTCCTATGCTTTTCAGTTTATCCTGGGCTCTCACAAGCCAGGTTTTCTGTATATTAGGTTTTTTTGCACGAGATGATCCCATTTTTTCATTTCAATCGATTTCGAGATAGTCCTTCCGGGATTATCTCCTCTGTGTTTTCTTTTGTGGTGATCATCTCCCTTTGAATATTTTCTTCCTATCCCATTTGTAAAAGGTTTTGGGTCCCTTTCAAAACCCTGCTACCCTAATAAAAAAACTAATAATGTTAGTATTATTAATACTTAAAATATTAAATACCAATGTTAATAATTAATATTAACATTTAGTATTAATTAAGTTAATTCTATGAAGTGAGTAATTAATTTAATTATTATTACCTTGTTTAAAAAGTATTAGTTAATTAAAAATTAATCTTACTAAGTAATACTTTTTAAAAGGAGGGACACATTTTATAAAACATTATTTTAAAGTTCATATTTGTAATTAGTGTAAGAACATGGGAAAATTAATCCTTGTGGAATGGGCTAGAAGAGTAAGCATTAATAAAATGGCAAGAAATAAAATCAAGAGTGTGTTACCTATTGTTTTAGCTTCACATTCATTGATCTCCCTCTCCTTTACAAATGCCAATTGAATACCCTAGCTACAGGAGTTTTGGGAGGAGGAAAATATTGGGTTGGCTAGAAGGAAGTCACAAGATGTGAAGTATTGAGGAGAGCAGTTCAATTTTGTAAGTTCCAAATTGCTTCACTTTGTAATGAAGTTATTAAAATATTTTCCATGTTTATAATGAAATTATTAAGTTTGTATTTTGTATTATTATATTGCCTCAGTAAGGTTTTTATCATGGAGACCATGACCTAAAAACTGGTTGATTGAGTCTCATGTATTTAATAGTCTGATATTGCTATGTTCTAAGACTTAGGGAGGTTTATCCCAATATCCAAATTGATGTTGCTTTTCCCTTATTTATGTGATGTTTTTCTTTATGGATTTTTATAATGGAAATCTCATTCTAAAAATTTAGGTAGGTTGAGTAAATTTTCTTTCCAAAATGTTATACTTTCTTGTGTTTTGAGTTTATGATGCATTGGTAGTGGGAGACGTCCTTATATTTTTGAGATTACATGTTCTGTTGAAAATAAACTTGATGTCATAACCGATTTCCACTCCTCAATGTTTGGGATGTCTGTATATTAAGTGATGTTATTTGGCCTTAATCCAAAAGGTATTTATTGTTTTTATATTGTTGTCTTTAATTTATGGCTAACTCATGCTAGTTAGAGGTCAACTTAGAGAATTATTTATGATAAATTTGATTTTATAGACCAATGTCTCCTTAGGTTGATTGAGATTAGTTTTTTTTAGATATGGTATTTTGTATGGTGTTTGCATTGAGTAGAATGAATTTGGATTGTGGTGGGAGTGTTTTCTATTGATGTTTTTCAATGTTCCTACCTTATGCATGTTATGCAATAACTTTTGACTTTGAGTTTATTTTTGGCTTATTATTGTTATTGTTTTAACAATGGGTTTGTTATTTTTTAATCAATATTAATTTATATAAGTCAATTGTTAATATTAATTAATATTAATTGAAACTATTATTTTAATATTAATAGAATATTCATAAGTAATAGGGTGGAGGAGAGTTGGGGGGAAGAGAGAAGAGAACGGGGAGTTTGGAGAGTGAGCATGCATTGGATTAGTTGGAAAGGAATTATTCTGAGATGAAATAATTTATAGGTAGACTCATTTTGAATATCTTTTAGTTTTTGGGTGATGTTGAGTAGATTCTAGTGCATGTTATGTGTATATGTTTTAGTGGAAACAAAATATCACTTCACTTAAATAGAAAATACACAAAATGGTATTCTTTGATATGCAAAGATTCCCCATCGAGGGTAGCGTAGGTGAGAACAACAATGCTAGAGAAATGAAGTTAAAATATTTTAATAGTGCCACGATACTACTAAGGCAGTGAAGGTGAATGCAACAATTCTAATACAACAAAGTAAATATTTTTTACAGTGCCACAATAGTGCTAGAGAAATGAAGGCAAGTGCAACAGTGATAGGACAATGAAGTAAAAATATTTTAACAGTGTCGTAGCAATGCTACTATAGTAAATGCGAGTGTAGCAATGCTAGGGTAGTGATGTAAAAATATTTTAACAATGCCACAACAGTGCTAGGGTAGCAAATATGAGTGCAGTAGTGCTAGGGTAGTGAGATCAAAAAAATTAACAGCTCCACAGTAGTGCTAGGGGAATGAAATTAACAATGTCATAGTAGTGCTAGGGCAATGAAGGCAAGTGCAGAAGTGCTAGGGTAGTGAAGAAAATATATTTTAATAGTGCCACAATAGTGCTAGGGTAGCGAAGGCTAGTATAATAGTGCTAGGGAAGTGAAGTAAAAATATTTTTTATCTGGAATTTTTAAAATGGTAGTATAATTTGGAAAATTGATTTCTTGTTTTTGATGGTGAATGAAGAGGAACATTTGGACTTCTCAAAGGACCCCTTTGAGGCACATTGCATCTTTTCAACTCTAAGGGCCAAGGCTCCCATTTTTGGACAAGATTTAGAAGTTAAGAACTGAAGGTCCTTCAATTTTTTGAGTCACCAGAATAATATTGTAGCTTATCAAAATTTAGTGGATAGAGGAGAGTCTATGTCAAAAGGTTTATATCAAGTTAGTTGTCCTATTGATTGCTCAATATCAAGTATCTTAGAACACTCTGCTCAAGTGATGGGTCTAATGAATGAGCAAGATTTTCATTGTGGGGGAGAAAAACTTGAGTAGGCTCCAAACAATCTGAGCTCACTTTGTCTGTTAGAGTTTCCTTTGTTTGGTTCTAGTTTTATTGGTAAAAGTATTGATTAAAAGGCTCTAAGTACAATGGGTTCAAACTTAAAATCAACACAATCTACAACTCCGGTTACTAAAGTGCGTAAGGCACATAAAGTTGTTAAAAATAGAAGGTCAAAGATTAGAAATGTACTTGGGGAATACTTGAGGATGGAACAAGTTTTGGAGTTTTTGTGGAAGGCCCTTATTGGAAAGTTTCATGGATATCAAATAGGTAATAATACACTATATGAGTGGTTGTAGAAGGCATGGGTCCCAATCTTAGGATATAGGCCAATTTTTCACTTACTTACCAGAGGATGGATAGGTTTCCTTTTTTGATTTGATAAATATGCATAGAAAATTTTGGGAGATCATTGTTATTAGGGGTCTTCTTTTTTGGCATTGAAGTCTTGGATGGCTTACTTTGATCCTAAGACTAAATTTGCTAGGATAATCCTGATCTGGGTAAAACTTCCAGGTATGCCAATGGAGTTATGGTTAGAAAGAGCTTTGAAAGCGATTGGAGATTCATTAGGTAAAACCTTGGATATAGATATTTCTTTTAAATCTAGTGTTTTTTGGTTTGTAGCTTGGGTTTTTATTGAGAAGGATATTAGTGAAGGCTTACCAGACTGTATGGAGATAGTTATGGGGAATACAGTTCATACTCAAATATTAGATTATTTTAAGATTCCTTTTAGATGTGTTTGTTGTCATTTTTATGGACATATTGCTAAGGAATGTTCTTAAGCTTTCACACAAAAAGTATGGAGGAGAAAATAAATGACTAATGGGAGTTTCAAGTTAGCTAACAACAATCAAGAGATACCTATTTTTTAGATCTCAATAGTGCTCCTTGATTTGGCACAAACAAGAAAAAATAATGTTATTGAACCTAGAAGCAAAACTCTTGAAGAGGAGGAAATTTGTGGGCCTGGCTTTATCTCCATTTCACTGTTCACAAGCTATTAGAGGAGACAGTTATAAAGAAAACTATGAAAGAATTGGAACCCAATACTATTAAATTTATTGGTCAGATATCTAATCCTTATGTCATTTATTGTCCAATACATGAGAATAATATGGACTTAGGTAATAAATAACTATGTACACTTCCTTATGAATGTTCGAAAATAAATCCTAAGGACACAAAATTTTCTAAGATTTTGGACAATGGGACGACAACCTCAAATGCATTGAATAAGGATTGTGATCCAAATATTTCTACTATTGGGGTAAGTCTTTGTGACCTATAAGGTGAATCTTCTAGGGATGCATCTATTTCAAGGGATGGTTTGGAGATAGGTTCCTCTTGTAGATATTTGTTATGTTCTAGGAAAAGGAAATATGAGCTGAGAACTTGTGCAATTGTTGGAAGGTTAGGGTTAGGTCTAGATCATATAAAGGAATCTTCCACTACTGCAGCAGGTAGAAAATCATTTTTGATTCATGCATAGGAGAAGGCTTTAAGATAAATTCAGTAGGGTAAACAAAAATCTATCAAAGGTTTCCTTAGAGCAAGATAAAAACCCAATAAGATGTTTAAATGGTCTTGTTATCCATTAATATTCGAGGTCTTGGAAATCCCTCTAAAATAATTGCCTTAGCTAGGTTGGTGGAAATTCATAATCCGAATTCTACAAGAAACCATGGGGGCAAGTACAAAATTCTTTGAAGGGTTAATTAAATTACTTAGGGACTAAGACATCTTGGCTCTAGATACTACTCGAAATTCAAGGGTTTTTTGATTGGCTGGAAGAACTCAGTATCCTCAATTAATAATTTCTTTATGATTTTAGGCTTGTGGACAGAATTCGTTTTTTAAGACTTGGGTTTGACATTATCAGTTATTAATTATTATGGTCCCTATGAATATAGGCATGTCTTTTGGGATGATTTTTTCTCCCAAAGGTGTGTTAGGGATGAAAACATTATCATTGGTGGGGACTTAAATTTTACTCTAAATAGAAGTGAGGTTTGGAGAGAATATGTAATACTTGATAGACTTGCAAATTACTTCAAGCATAATATTGAATAAGTTGTTTTAATTGATTTGGAACTAATATAATTAATGCCTGCGTAGAGAAATAATAGATTTGGGGAAGCTAGGATATCAAATAGGTTGGATAGATTTTTGATATTAGAGATATTATATAATGAAATAGATAGAAAATGGTCATGGGTTGTGACTGGAGGTGGCTTAAATCATTCTCCCATTTTTCTCCAATTAGAAAGTCAAGAGGCAAAACATGCTAGTCCTTTTCAGCTCAATCCAATTTGGTTGAAGGAAGAAGATTTTCAACAATTGATTAAAAAATAATGAATTGGGCATGACCAAAGTTTTAGGTCATCAACGAGTTTTCAATTTGTTTCTACTCTAGAAAAATTAAAAGGAGTTGTGTCATATTGGATTGTAGTTAAAAAGGAGAGTATGGGTAGAGATCTTAAGTTGGTTTAGAAATTCATAAAAATAATGAGGCTACTTTGTTTAAAGAGGAGGAGAAAACAAGATTGGTTGAACTATAAATTAAGAAGCACAAATTGTTGGAGTGGAGGTAAGTTGAATGGAGAATGAAAAGTAGAGTTTGATGGTTAAAAAAAAGGGATGAAAATACTAATTTTTCTCATAATTTTTCTAATCACAAGAAGAAGGTTAACACTATATGGGAGATGCAAAATGAAGAAGGGGTCCTCATTAGGAGTTTTTATAAGTTAACATATTTAGAATTAAAACATTTTCAATCTATCTATAAAGAACCTGATAGAATCAATAGTGGAAAATTTTTAAAGTTAACTACTTTCTTCCCTAGTTTTGTGATAGAGGAGGATAATTAGTTACTTATGAAGGAGGTCACAAAGGAATAACTAAAAGTTGTCCTAAATTCTTTCAAAACATATAAAATTCTAGGGCCTGAAGGATGGCCTTTGGATTTATTCCTATTTTTCTATGATCTAGTTGAGGAGGATCTTCTTAGAGTAATGGAGGAAGTCACGTTGAGTGGTAAGGTTTTGCGGCCTTTTTAGCTTTGATTCCAAAAAAGGAAAAGCCTAAAATATTTTATGAATTTAGACCTATTTTGTTGGGTAACTATATCTATAAAATCATTGCATAGATTTTGGTTGTTATATTGAAGAAGATTTTGTCTAAATTTATTTCCTAGGAGCAATTTGGATTTTTAGTAGGCAGATAGTTTTTTGAAGCCATAGGATCTACACAATAGGGCCTTCACTCTATTAAAATAAAAAATCTTCCTACAATGGTCCTTAAAGTAGATCTATCTAAAGCTTATGATAGAACTAGTTGGTTGTATCTCATATTGATGCTCTTAAATGTGGGTTTTAGCTATCCAATAGTAAAGTGGATTATGAGATGTATTTCTTCTGTACCTTTTTTTGTTCTTATCAATGGATTATATTCCAAATTCTTTAGACCCTTGAGAGGACTGAGACAGATATATCCTTTATCTCCTTTACTTTTTTTGATGGTTGCTAAAGGATTGAGTAGAGCTTTTTTGAATGTAAAGAGGGTAGGATCCTTGTTCAGGATCAAAGTGGGGGTCCTTTATTTATCTCATTTATTATTTTTGGATGATGTATTGTTGTTAACAAATGGTAATTTAATGGAAGCTAGAAATTTGAAGGAAATATTGGACACTTACTGCATTGCTACCAGCATGGAGATAAATTTTTAAAAAACCTCTATTTGCTTTAATGGTATAGAGTAGGAATATAGCAGACTAAACAAGATATAATCAAAAAAATTCCTTTTGATATCTTAGATTTCCAAGAAGGATTTTAGTATCTAGGGTTTGTATTGAAGCCAAATACTTACAGGAAGAGATATTGGGGATGGTTTTTAGAGAAGATTGAATTCAGGAATAACCATTGGTGTAATAGATGGTTTTCTATTTGTGGGATATTAACACTTGTAAATTTGTATCTTGAGGCAATTCCTATGTTTTGGAACTTCTTGGCCTTCATTCCCAAAGGAGTTCTAGAGAAAATAAAAAAACTATGCTTCAAACTTTTTTGGACTGGATGCAAGGAACATGAAGAAATTATTTTAGTTAAGTGGTAGAGTATTGCAAGCCCAAAGGAGGAAGGTGGATTGGGCCTTAAAAATATCCATCATTTTGGTTCTTCTTTGGCAACAAAAATTTTATGGAGGATTTTGACTATATAAGGAAACCGAAAGAATATTATTGAAAAGAAGTATATTTATCCAAGGACATTTATGGATTGGATCACAAGTTCATCGAAAAGCATTAAAAGTATTTTTATTAAATGAAAGGAACTAGTACAAGCCTTTCCTATGTTTTGAAAATACTTGGCTTGGAAAATGGGCAATAGTGAACAAGTTAGAATAGGGGTTGATTCTATTTTGTATTGTGGAGAAAACATTTTGTCACCAGAAGCTATGATAAGTTCTTTACAAGACAAGGATTTTTACTTTCTTCATCAAGTGGGGGAATCAAATTCTTCTAATATTTGGACCCACAGTTGGAAGCAGGCTTAGGTCTTAGGTTTTTCTAATGATCAAGTTGTTTTGTGAAAGGCTTACACTAATATTCTTAATAAGAGTCATATCAAACTGAGAGTTGAAACATATAGTATTTCTTGGGCATACAACAAATATGGGGGTCAATATACGACTAGACTTGGTTACAAAAATATTTTGACCCTCATCCTCAAGGGCCTACTTGGTGGTGGAAGTAGATTTGGAAATTATCGGCCCCAAAAAATACAATTATTTTCATGTGGTTAGCTTTGAAAAATAAGACTTTGACTTGGGAATTTTTACAGAGGAGAAGCAGAAAAGGTCCAAGTATTTGTATGTTGTGTTCATCAGAGGAGAAAAAAACACACATTTGTTAATAAAATGCTCTTTTTCTCAATAGGTTTTGTTAGAAACTGAACAAATAACTGGAGTACAAAATATTTGAGAAGGAGAAACTATGTAGGTATGCTTAAGACTGTGGTTTTTGAAAAAATATTTGAGACAGTTTATTTTTTTACCATGTATTATATGTTGGGGTATATGGTTGGCATGGAATGCAACTATTTTTTAAGGGAAGTTAATTCCCCAATTTCAAGTTATATTTCAGGTGAGGACTTTGATCTCAATCAACAAAGGGCCTGACAAACATAAGAAACCTTGAAAAGTAGACAATTTGTTCATTGAAAAGTCTTATCCATGGTATTTTTTGATGGGGCTAGTTAGAGACAACCATATTTTAGTAGCGCAAGAGGTATTATATACTTCTTGGATACCCACTATATCAAATTTAAAGTAGGTATTGGGATAGGTTCCAACAATTTTATTGAGATTTAGGCATTGAGATTGCTAATGAAGTGTTATGTGGAGAGAACTATGAAAAATTTACAATTTTTTGGAGATTCCACTCTAGTAATGAATTGGATGAATAGATCTACGATCTACTCACTTAAAAAATAATATGTTTAGACCAGTGGGAGATGAACTATTGGAGGTGATTTCCCTTTTTTAAAATATCTCTTTTACACATATTTATAGGGAATTAAATCAAGAAGCATATAGGTTATCAAAGGAAGGTCAACAGGTTCCAAAAATTTTCTTGCAAATGGAAGAAAACAAGGATGGAGTTTCTTCTTTCACCCACATATCATATCCCTAGTTTCTATGCTAGCTCTAGGTTTTTCTTACTATGGACCTATTTCATTTGATTAGAAATTTATGATAGTTTCTAACTATTTATTTTCTATTATGCTAGTTTATTTTTCATTGATTTCAATCTAGGTTTGGTCATGGAGGTTGTTTGTATGATTAAGTATTGATATATAAGGATATTTATTCTTATTATCCCCATGCTATTTTGAATATGGACTTTATTCCTCTCTAATTTTTCCAACTGTAATTATATATTGAATTCCAGTAATCTGCTTTTACCTGGGTTTCTATTTATGCTAAGGCACCTGAGAAGTGTAATTTTCTTTCACTCTTGAATTAAAATTAGGATTTTTTTTCTTGTAAAAAAAAATAATAGAAGATTAAAAACCCTTATTAAATTGATGTTGATTGAATCATTTTTTTTTTTTTATTAGTCAACATGATTCTAGTTATTTATTAATTAATAGGTTTACTAAGCTATGGGCAGAAATTATTAATTAATATTAAAAAAAATATGAAGACTCTATCTGTAGACACCTAAAACACTCATGTTTAGGAGGCTACTCATATGGACACCTCTTTAGGTCATATGATTTATTTTGGACCTTTCCAAGATCCAATAGTGGTTTTAACCACTCGATTAGGGTAGGCTACTCTTGTTCAGCCATAACTGATGATGAAATCAGTGACTGTATCCATCACCACCAACGATCATAGCAGCTATGGTAAGCCACAAATGGTGATAGCGGATAGATCCATAGTTGTGTCTATCGATAAAGGCTAACCCTATAAAAAAATCAAGCTCCCTAAGCTGAGTAAAATTAGTTGCATCCAATGAATTTACACTGGTTTTGGAAAATTGAAGCTCCTAGAAGCTTTACCTCAAATACCCAAGAATAACTGTTTCTTGTTCTTGGTTTCCTTAGGAAGCTAAAGCAAGGATTTTGGGAGTCTACTTAAGGCCCCAAATTTACGAGCAAATCATGGGATAATTAATCAGATTTTTGCGTAACAAAGTGCTTCTACTTTGCAACCAGAGAGTACAATCTCTCACAAGTAAGATGGTGCTACCAAAATTATGCTATGTCTCCTGCCTACTCACCAAAGGATACTGTCACATTTTGAGAAGAACAACTACATGTTCACACATTAAATTAAGCATGAAATTGAACCAATTACCACCCTAAGTCATTATAGAAGAATGCACCAAGAACACCATTCCATTAAGTAGAAGAATTGATTTATGCCAAGCCAAGGATACAGAGAGCAGAACTTCTACCCCATAGTTGTTATTTTTTATAGTGGCCCATAGGTGCCACTGTCGATATTGATATCGGCTAACAGAGTTAGCTACTCTGAGCATCAAAAGATATGGTCTAATATCTCTTTTCTTCCATATTAGCCATTGGAATTTACATTAGCTACATTTTTTAGACACCAAAATAGCACCAATCTGATTATGTGACTACAAACACTGATCGCTTTGACACACACACAGCCCCCAGGGCAGCCCTCAATTCGTCTCTTTCACTTCATGCATCCTACATTTTAGGACTTAAGCGTGTTTTATTTTGAATACATCGCAATTAGTGTTTCTTTCGTCCGAAATCTTGTGCTTTCAATGGCGATCACGGTGGGACTCTATCCCTTGAATTTTGAGATCACAAAAACTAATTAAAAATTGTGTTTTTGTGCTTACAGGTACCTTTTTCAATTTTTAATTGTTATTCATCTTTGCCTATGGTGATTACTTTACTGCAATTCGTCTGACCCTGAGACGAATTCTAATTCGTCTCAGACAAGGACGAATTTTGTTCTATAATTCGTCTCACACAGGGACGAATTTTTTTCTATGAATTTTCAAAGCTGAGGATCAAAAACAACAGGTTTAGGCAGAGAAAGGTAAGGGTTTTAAAACTGTTCCTGTTATTTTATGTTTTTCTATTTCTATTTTCTGTTAATTTTGCCTTCTTAGGGAAATTTGTTTATGCCTATTTCATTTTTTTTAATAAAAATAATCACACACACTTCATGCAAAATTTTTAAACCAAGGAGCTGGTCGTAAAACCCCAATCGTTGATCAAGACCATCGATGGATTTCATCACCACCTTGGCTTGATTTTTCATCCATTTCCCCGATTGTCACTATTGTTAGGCGTAAATCCTGACGAAAGCTGATCGAGTGTCACTGGGGTGATTCCCAGTGCACGAGGATAAGTCTTCTATGGTAGGTGTCATTAACAGGACAATCCCCCTTTAGTACCACCTACGTACAACGTACCATTTTCTCTCACGTACCTATAGTCTCCCTCTCGTAAGGGCGGGCATATAGAGGGGTTGGTATATTGGCCTGGTTGGTATATTGAAGGGGTGACCATCTATGGGAGTCATATGAGACAACATACTACATTTAAACGTTCTTCAAAACTTTCAAAAACAAAACAAAATCATCAAAATGCACTAAAACCAGTCTAGGACACACCATTAATCTTTAAAAGAGATAATCACCATTTGTGTATGTGTGTGTTCATTTTTGCTTAGTGTAACAAAAAAAAATCAAAAATCATAAACAAAAAGATAAAAAATTTCTTAGCTTGTAGAAAAGCGATGCAATGGCGTACACCCGTAGCCAAGCCCAATCAAGGGCAGAAGCTCCGAAAGGTGCACAAGGAGCGGGCACAAGTCGCCTTCGCTTTAGCCCTAAAGACTTGGCCATACCGCCTTGGCAGTCTGGGCCACAAGAGAATCCACATCATTCCATGTCTAGGTGGAATTATAGGGACACCCCTCTGGGGGATACACCTATTCAGAACATCCCCTTTCGAGAAGAACCTTTACGTGTGACACTCAACGCAAATAGAAGACCGCCTTTAGAGGCTAGATATGAGTGGCCACCGTGCAACGAAGCGCTAGAGAGGCACAGTGTCCATGAGGAGAGACAACATGACTATGGCATCTCTCCTTTGCCTCCCATCATTGTTAGAACTGAAATACAAAACCCAAAGCATAGTGCTCTCTACATAGGGTGAGCTAACTCCACCTACCCCTTTCACACCCATGAAAGGGAGTACGAGGAAGATCATCGCATTCCTCAAGAGCAATATACAGCACGGGAGCCTTGCGCTTCCACACCTGCTAGATATCATGATCACACATTAAGGCTAGAGCCTCAAGTAAATGCCGCCAACCTCGATAGAGGGAAGTGACCCATTGAAATCTCGGATCATCACAACCGAGGCAAAAACATAGGAGAGGCATACAGTCCTCCTAAGCCCAAGATGGTAGATCAAATTGACTTGGCAGTTTCCATACATGCCACCCGCCAAGCCCAGATCACATGGCTTGAGCAAGATCATCAGCAGTTAGAGCGCTTATACCACCTTAACAAAGAGCGCATTCAGAACGAAGCAATAAGCTAATTTATAAATTACCTAAAAGGGTTCCAACCCCTCACACCCAAAAAGCAAAACAATATGAGAGGTATAATCCCTTGGTGTAGGATAGGTCTCCGCGACCTCGCCAAGCTTTGCCTTCGAGACCCCATAGACCTGAGAGGGAGGCCACTCCCCGAAACAACGATGGGTACCCTCAACGGGGACTCACTCAGGGTCATAGGTCTCGCCCAGAGACTCCTTAGGAAATTTATGAGGAGTATGAACCAGAAGAAGAATGGGCCGAAATGCCCTATCAAGGCGGGAGGGCTGCCATTTGGCTACCCCCCCATAGGCCTCCAGTCTCCCACAACTCACAATGGGAGCAAAAAAAAGAGGAAGAGATTAAATCTTCTGATGCATACAAAGCACTATTAGAGCGTTTGGAGTCTGTAGAGACTAAAGCTTCTGGGCACAAAAAGCCCACGTTACGACAACTTCGCAGTCATTCGGTGCATCAGTCAGTGCCCACACCTCTTTATCCCAAACATTTCAAGTTGCCTCAGTTGGCAGTCTTTAAGGGTGAAGAGGATGCTCAAGAGCACGTGACAAGATTCCTGAGCCAATGCTTTGGCATTCAGGATAACGATGCGCTGTTGCTAAGGACATTCATAACCACATTCGTAGGTCCTGCCTCGGATTGGTTCACACAGTTGCCGAAGCACAACATAAATAACTTAGATCAATTAGTAGATGCATTTCTGGAATGCTTTGCCTTCAACACCAAGAAGAAGGCATCACTGAGTGATCTGGCCAGCCTCAGGCAATATGAGGAAGAGACAATGGCGGCTTACAAGAATCGATGGAGGGCTCTGCTTTCTAAGCTACCTTACCTTCCCCCTATGTCCGACCTCACACAAATGTTTTCACGGAGTTGTCTGAGATCGATCTCTAGGCTATTGCATCTGTAGCAATACGCCAGCCTAGAAGAAGCTTTGGTGCAAGCCAGAGTTATCGAAGAGATCAAAATATAGGAGGGCAAAATCGCCAAGCCCAAAAAGAAAGAGTGGAACAAAAATACAAAGACAGGGACTATGCAACCAAAACCTGCTGCGGTTAATCAAGTTGCGATAAATGTCCCCAAGCCTGTGCAAGAAATACAGCCTCAAAAGGCTAATTATCAGGTAGTACCTCCTAATTATGAAATAGAAAATAAAAAATAGGAGCAAAGTTAGCAGCGTCGCCCTAAGTGACAATTCACCCCTTATATGGAGTCCAGGGACTCCCTATTTGACCGCTTGTCAGCGGCAAATCTAATCACCCTTCCATAAATCCAAACCATAGATCCTAACGCTCCCAAGCCTAAGGGATACAGGGAGGATTTGTATTGTAGGTTCCATAGGCGAAGGGGACATGACCTAAACGCATGTTGGAAATTCAAGGGATTGATACAAGATTTGATTGATAATCAAACATTGGCAATGGACAACCCCATAGCACCAAATAATAAATAGATGGGGGTATTCAAGGACCCTTTGCCTACCCACGAGGCACAGGAAAAACCTCTTCAGGTCAATGAGGTGCAACAGAATCTCCCCATGCAAGGGTATGTGGGAATGATCAGCATAGTAACCAGGAACAAGAAATACCCAGGAGTTTTCCCTGAGGCAGCTACAAGAGAAGTTCCAACAACGTCGCAACCTCAACCACACCCTGTGCAGTTGCCTCCGCCTAGACCCGAGGTCATGATACAAACCAAACTCATGCAGATTTTGCGGACCACATCGGCTAGGCTTTCCATCTATGAGCTTATACAACAGTCAGCACCCCATCGGGAAGCTCTCATGGAAATTTTGAAAGCCATCGAGTTACAGCCTCACGAAGTGAATTCCTTCAATAACTTCATGGGACATGTAAAATGATGTACAGATCCAGTCATTACCTTCAGAGAGGATGAAGTTAAAACAGTATTGAATGACATCGCAGATCCCCCCTCCACGTTATCGCGCGGGTCAACGAGATCCCGTACAAGAGAGTGTTGGTAGATATTGGCTCGTCCAGTAACATCATTACCACTGCAGCATTAAAACATCTGAAGCTTCTAGCCTCTCATATCACGGCTTCCACATACACACTGTGAGCATTCAATGATGCGATATGCTTGACAGTCGGCACAATTGTTCTACCCATCCAGGTAGGACAAAAGACGATACCCACATTGTGCCATATTTTGGAAGGCGAGATGGCATACAACATATTGCTAGGGCGACCATGGATCAGGGACATGAAGTGTGTCCCTTCGATAGCTCATTAGTGTCTGAAGTATGCATTTTAAGGAGAAGTACATGTAGTCCCGATGGACTTAGAACCCTTCAAATATTGCAATGTAGTACAATTGATGTCGTAATCGACCCTCCCATCGACGCACTTGGATTTCTAGTTAAATCCATCTAGACAGGGTCCGATGCCACGGGAACCACTAGTGACTAATCCATCAAAACCCCAGCCAGGTGCATCTTCATCATCTGCTCCTTCACTACCAACGCCACCTGTCATGGCTAAATAGAAGGACAAAGGGAAACAAATCCTGGAAGAGGCTCAGCCCCTAGAAGAGGTGTTGCCAACAATTTCAACCATCTCAACAAAAGAGATACCTAGCACAGTGGAAGCTGAGGCTCCTAATCCACCCAACATGGAATGGAATCAGGAAGGCCTTCCATTCCCTCCCTCTCAATCGTCAACAATTACTGTTGAAATGGCCAGTACGGGCACTGGGGGAGTATCTAGTGCAGAATGTTGTAGCAACGCCCATGCTAGAATCAGTGCAGGACATGGGGAGACCTCGCCTTCCCATAGGGATAGTTGTTCCTTTAGGTTACCCACCAAACCAGACCAATTTTGTGTATGGGGGCCTTGATCATGGTATCGAACCATGCAAGCAAAAGGACGAGGACGAAGAGCCTTTTGCCAAAAATGTCAATTATCTGTCAAACCCGGACTTCGCTCTGAGATATCTCGGCCAATGCAATTGGCACGGATACGGGTTAGGTAGGTATGAGCAAGGGGTGCATGTCCTTTGCCAGCCAAGATACCAAATGCCTTATGATAAGTCGGGAGTAGGGTTCAACCACCCCCGCCCTTAGACATCTTGGTGGAAAACATGCAAGGCCTAGGAATAGGCAACAAGGGTGGATTGGCATCAGATCCTTATGCCAACCCAAACACAACATATACATTGGGAGATTACCTCCCATGGTCAACAACCACCCTTGGTAACATCAATAACCCCTCTCCTTTGATAGAGAGAGGTGAAATTTTGGACACTAACTTCCAAGGAGAGCATAAACAGTGTCCAGAGATATTTTTGAAACTGTTCCCTTTAGAGGTTCCAATTGAACCATTTCAATGTCAAGAGAATCAGGTCCCCCCACCGAGTGTGGAACAACCACAATGGGATCAGATTAATTTGCTCGAACAAGATGAGCCTAATATGTCGCAGATAGCTATCGGGGCCAACGAGGGCCTTTGGATCACCGACAATGATTACGAAGACGAAACTGAGATGGAATATCTCAATCATGCGTGATGGCACAATCACCCTGTAACCCATGAAGAACTGATGGCACAACTAGGCATAAGGTTAGGGCATGAATGGTACGTAGACCCAGTAGGGTGGGACCAAGTGTTGGATCCATGGCTCCAAGTTTACGATGAGCACCGTCCACCCCGAGACCCTATAATGACATCAGTGCCGAGGGAAGACCCTGTCCTCCTATCAACACATAGGGCCGATCCATTCATGCCCATCCCTATAGAGCCAGATCCAGAGCATAGGGAGCATCCAGAATGTTTGAGTTATCACACCCGTGGTAATGGAGACCAAATTCATTTCATCCACATGATCTCCATTGATTTGACCGCACCCATCCGCAATCCGGTCGATCCAGCATGGTCATTGCATCTAGACATAGATGCCATCGACTGGGATCACGTCAATTCACCTCTCTCCCCATCAGAGTATTGGCCTTTCGGTAAAATGCCTCATTTTACCCTAGGGACAACTCAAGATATTTTTCAGTCGAAGAGGAACCCGAGGTTCCAAACGTAGATTTAAACTCAGCTAATGATATCCATTTGATCCCGACTCCACATCAGTTGGAGGACGGATCCCACATGTCGATCGAGGAGACGACTGACGTAGACATCGGCTTAGATCCAATGAATCCATAGATTATCAAGTTGGGGGTAAGCTTATCCTCTGAAGAGCAAGCCGACTACATTGCCCTTCTCAAAGAGAAGAAGGAGGTTTTTGCATGGTCATATAGAGACATGTCGGGGCTAGATCCGTAGCTAGTCACGCATAATCTAACGCTTGACCCAACAATAAAGCCAGTTAAGAAAAAACTACGTAAGATGCACCCAATAGTGGCCTTGATGGTCAAAGACGAATTGCAAAATCTGTTGGATGCACAGTTTGTCATCTGCGTGGATTATCCGCCATGGTTGTCCAACATGGTGCCTGTCAAAAATCTTGATGGGAGGATTCGCATATGCACTGATTTTTGAGATCTAAACAAAGCGAGTCCTAAGGATGATTTCCCCTTGCCAAGCATCGACGTGTTAGTAGACGCTACAGCAGGTCATGAAATGCTATCCCTCATGGATGGTTTCTCGGGATACAATCAGATTCGTATCAATCCTGAGGATCAACTCAAAATGGCGTTCACAATGCCTTGGGGGACATTTTGTTATAAGGTCATGCCTTTTGGCCTTAAAAATGTTGGCGCCACCTACCAACGTGCCATGACGTACATCTTCCATGATTACATGCATAAAACTTTGGAAGATTACATGGATGATTTGTTAGCCAAGTCTCTTTTGCGCTCAGATCATCTCGGTGACTTAAGCAAGATCCTCGATCGCCTCATGGAGCATAAGGTCAGACTGAATCCCAAGAAGTGCGTATTCGGTGTCACATCTGGAAAACTCTTGGGTTTTATAGTCTCAAAGCGAGGCATCGAGGTGGACCCAAAGAAAGTCAAGGCAATCCTTGAAATGGCTCCCCCAACTACTATTAAGCAGCTCAGAAGTTTGCAAGGAAAGGTCGCGTCGATTAAGTGCTTCATAGCGCAACTATCTGACAAGTGTCGACCCATGAACAAATTATTGCACAAGGGGGTTACATTTCACTGGGATGACGAGTGCCATTCAACCTTTGATGACATCAAACAATACTTGGCTTTGCCACCAGTATTGGCACCACCTAGACCAGGAGTGTCGTTCTACTTATACATCTCAACTACTGAGGTGGCACTGGGTGCCATGCTGGCCTAGAAGAATGAACTTCACAAAGAATAGGCTACTTACTATCTTAGCCACACCCTGGTCAGTTATGAACTTAACTATGCATACGTCGAGAAACTCTGCTTGGAAGTGGTGTTTGCTACCAAGAAGCTATGCCACTACATGTTGAGCAACACTACGTATGTTGTGTCTAAGGAGAATCCATTGCGATACATGATGAGTCATACTTATCATAGTAGTCGCACGGCGAAATGGATCATGTTGTTGACAAAATTTGACATAGAGTTTATTGGACAAAAATCTATCAAAGGACAGGTCATAGCCGATCAACTAGCAGAGGCTCCTCTTGAAGACGATCAGCCTCTAGTCATAGAACTACCCGATGATGGGGTCTTCCATGTCTCAGAATCACCAGATTTTGATGAGCCTGAGTCACAGGCTGACATAACCTTATTTTTTGATGGTTCTAAGTGTGAGCAAGGTGGTGGCACGGGAATAGTATTCTTCACACCATAGGGCGCTCCAATGCCCCTGTCATTTAAATTAAATTTCCCATGCACCAACAATAATGCAGAGTATGAAGCCTTGCTCATAGGTCTTCAGATAGCAATCGCCATGAACATCAAACGACTGAACATCTTTGGTGATTCGCTGTTAATTGTCAATCAAGTCAAAGGGGTATACCAATGCAAATGCCCAGTTCTATAGGCTTATAAAGCCCTTGTGGACAAATTCCTGGCAAAACTTGAATGGTACGACATCGAGGCACTCCCTCGATCATCGAATCATTTTGCGGACACAATGGCCTCCTTGGGGTCACTAATCCCGCAAGACCTTTCTGGTGATATGACAACCATTCAAGTCAAAACCCTATCGCAATCCGTGATGGAGCGTGCAAGCTTTGACTTGACATCAGGAATCCACATGATCCAGATTGAACCATCCTCGGATAAGTTCTCTCGAATCCATGATCATCTGAAACATGCCAACTAGGGGTCCTTGTTCTCCCCTACTCCCATTAATAGCAACACAACGCTGTTCTTACAAGTTCTATCCCGCTCAGCATTTGTTAGGGATGAACTTCAAGAGGGATTGGCTGTTCATACTATCAAGGTTTCCGATCAATAGGACTGGTATTTACCCATTAGAGACTACCTCAAGTTAGGTAATCTCCCGCTTGGATTGACGCATGCCGCAAAATGAACATTCAAGCAGAAAGTGGCTAAGTATGTCTTGATAGGAGACATTTTGTATCATCATAGCTATGAAGGGATCCTCCTTCGTTGCTTGGACCAGCAAGAGTCCACTTGGGCGATCGCCCAAGCGCACGATGGTACATGTGGTGGCCACTTCAGTGGTATGGCCATCGCAAAGCGCATTCTTCGCATGGGCTATTATTGGCCATATTTAGAGCGAGATTGTTGCGCATATGTCAAGAAGTGCGTGAAGTGTCAACATCATGCCAATTTGATGCATGTACCTTCCTAGGCCTTGTAGACAGTCCAGTCTGCTTGGCCATTTTCGTAGTGGGGCTTCGATCTAATTGGAAAGATCTCCCCTGTGTCGTCAGGCCATCACACGTTTATCATAACGGCCATAGAGTATTTTACCAAGTGGGTGGAAGCAATTCCGCTGACCTCTACGACAGGACCCCGCATTGTGGAGTTCATTTTGCATAACATCATATGTCATTTTGGTATTCCATCCAAAATAATCTCGGATAATGGGCCACCATTCAAGAACAAAGACGTGCGTGCTTTGACCACAAAGTACAAAATTCAGCATAGTTTTTTGACACCCTATTATCTACAGGCAAATGGGCAAGCAGAGGCGTCAAACAAAATGCTAGTTGCCATCCTTAAAAAGATGGTCGCAGAAAGTCATAAGGATTGGCACATCCAAATTCCACTTGCCCTTTGGGCTTATCGCACTAGCATTCGGACGCCCACTGGGGCTACTCCGTTTTTGCTCGTGTATGGCTCCGAGGCAGTCATGCCTCTAGAGTTGGAAATTCCTTCCCTACGCATATCAATGCAAGAGTTCATCAATGATGACGCTATGTGGAAGGCCCGGTTAGACCAACTTACGTTGCTTGACGAACGATGCGTTAATGCTCTCGAGCACTTACGTATCTATCAAGAGCGACTTAAGAAAGCTTACAACATGAAAGTTCACCTAAGGGACTTTCGGGTTGGTGATTTGGTTTTGAAGGAAAACCAACAGAACTCTAGTTTGCCGTCCCACCTAAGGGACAAGTTCACGGCAAATTGGTTAGGTCCATATGTCATTGATAGCAAAATAGGACCCGAGACATACCGGCTAGCCTCTCTTGATGGAATCAAGGAAACAAAACCCTTGAATATTAGTCATTTGCGACCATTCCATATCTAAGAGAGCCATATCCCAAAAATGCTCCAAGGATTCCTGAAATCGCTTGGTCAATCCCAAAAATGCTCCAAGGATTCTTGAAATCGCTTGGTCAATCCCAAAAATGCTCCAAGGATTCCTGAAATCGCTTGGTCAATCCCAAAAATGCTCCAAGGATTCCTGAAATCGCTTGGTCAATCCCAAAAATGCTCCAAGGATTCCTGAAATCGCTTGGTCAATCCCAAAAATGCTCCAAGGATTCCTGAAATCACTTGGTCAATCCCAAAAATGCTCCAAGGATCCCTAAAATCGCTTGGTCAACCCCAAAATGCTCCAAGGATTCTCACAATCGCTTGGTCAAAAATTCAGAATCCAAAAATCATCAAAAATAACAAAAAATTGCATCTCATTTCTAGGCATGCTCAAATTCATCAATACAAAGCTCTTCTCGCATCTCATCTTCATATTCACAAAAAAATCAATCCATCAAAAATACAAAAATATGTAGCTGCATTAAGCATCACACCCATACATTGCATATTTGTGGTCGTATAGGTCAAAGGCACCATAGACTGTAATTATTCTACTAGTCCATCTTGTTCCATACTTTTCCATTTTACAAAACAAACAAACAAACGCCATTTACTGTTGTTTACCACAATAGAGTCAGTGGTCTTATAATGTATCAAGAGTTTTCGTCTTTCAGTCATCATTTTGCTTTCTAGCCACATACTGTACCAAGTCAGAGAGATTTTACGAAGGTAGAGTTCTACTTGAAATACACCTTGTTACGTAGCATCCCATCACAAGCTAAAACACATAAAACAATTCCTAAGTTGTGTGAATGAAAGATGAAACCTGCACAGTAATCTAGGTCACCATAAGCGAAACGGTTATCTTGCTTATCCCCCTATGTAAATGACCCAAAGAATGCTGAGAGTTGGCAAAAGGACAAGCATCCTCCCTACCCAATTCCCCAAGAATCCCAAAATTCTCTATAGTTGCAAAACATCAAAAATTTGCAAACGTCAAAACTCCAAAATTTGACATCCCACAGTGCACACATCAAAAAGCACATACAATAGTGACTCTTATCACTAAAATCCAAATCCCTTGCTCGAAAGAAAAATATATAAAAATAAACAGTGATTTTTATCACTACAATCGAGCAAGTATCCCAATACAATTGAAGAAAAGAAGGGAGTCGAACTTGAATCCCTGGAACTCTCAGCATTTCGACAGGTCATGAGGTAAGCCTCGATACCGGTTTGGTTGATAACCTATTGGTCATTGGCGGTAAACCTCCCGCATGATGATATATCTGTCACATTAACTTGTGTACAGATCAATGTTTGCATGTGGATGAGCTAGCTTATGGTATCCTAGAAAACACCGCAGATTAATCGACTAAATACAATAAAGGAGTTAGTGGAGCTAATTAGGTGATCCTCAGTACAAGTTCGGTTGAAAGCCCATCTGGCACTGGCGGTATCCTGACAAATACCACATAAATGAACTCAATTGCACACACAGGGATGTGAAATAACTTGGTCAAAAACAAGTCCGATTCATACCTTGTTCAAAAGTCTTGTAAGATAAAGCACAATCGTGGCTAGTGAGTTAAAAACGTCGGAGTTTCAGAAAACCTTAGCTACATTTCTAAACCAAACTGCGTTACTTTTCATCCTTACAATACCATCAAAAAATACAAAAAAAAGGAAAACCACATGTATACATACAAAGTCATTCATCACAACAATCGCCTAAAACCAAAAAAAACAGAGTTCTAAACAGTCTATGGTGCCATAACCAAACATCACAAATTCCACTCATCCATTTCATTTTTGCATATCACATATAAATCAAAAACATTTGCATTCATCATAACATATGCATCCATCAAAAATAAATTAACATGCATACATCCATATTCATCAACCATCATGCATAAAATCAAATCATCACATGTGCATCAACAAAATAAAGTCGGTATATATATATATATATATATATCGTCAAAAAAAAATGCTCGCAGGCTACAAAACTGGTCCTCTGACCCCGAAATCATATAACAAAACCACCCAGCCTAAGGCGTCGACCACCATGATCACGCAGGATCGGTGCGACGGGAACTACCCCCCATGGTGTGGGTCCTATGGGACCCCTCAGGGCGGCTACTGCTAGCCCCCACATCACGCCTACTGTCGCCTCCCTCATCCAATCGCCTACGACGAGATGATGCCGACTGCTCAGTACCACTGTCCCTCGTCCGACATGAAGATCCACCTCCCGAAGGCTCAGGTACCCGCCCCCTAAGGCGGATGATCTCCCCCTCCAAATCCATCCGGTGTCGGCACCACTCCGCCTCCCGCCTACGGTACATCGTGACTACATCGTCACGCTGCGCCAGCTGCACTCGTAAGAGATCCCTCTCTCGTGTAGCATCAGTATCACCCTCCTGCTGGCGAGGTGCCACCCGTGCGCTCTCCCGCTCTGCTAGCCGAGCCCACAGGAGATCCCTCTCTCATAGCGCATCCCCTAGCTCCTCATCTCGCCTCCGCAGTAGCTCTGCCAAATGCATTCTCAGTGCGTACCCTAGACTCCATCTCCTCCACATCCGCCTGAGGCATGGGACTCTCTGGAACAGCAGCCTGCTCTGGCTCCCACTGCTCCGCCATGTCCTGCATCTCCGGCTGATCCGGAGCCCCCAAATCCACATCCTCACCCGCCACCTCCACCATGTCTGCATCCTCCAAAGGAGCTCCCCAATCATCCCCTGGTGCCTCAGCACCCTCCCCGCCTACCGCTACCGCCTCCACGCCTCCTAGTGGCCCCTCTCCTCGCCATCGCCGTAGTACCCACCACTGGTCGTACTCTACGGTAGTCCCGACGTCATCCACGTCCGGGACATCGATCACCATGTCTGAATCCTCGCCCAGTGGCACGATGACCGGTCGGTCTAGAGTCCTCTCATCCCCCCGATGTCGATAGACCACGGGCTCACCAAGAAACCCCTGGCACACCCCAAACTATCATGTAACCTGGCTATACGAGAAGAACTCATGCTCGGTCCCGTGTCGCCCAATCAGCCACCGCTCTCTACGTACCCGTCGGAGCCACTCTCCAGCCTCTGGCCAAGCTAGACAGTCCCGATAAGGATGCCAAACCACCTCCCCTAGAGTGAGCCGAGAGAAGGCATCGATATAGTGCCCTACGACACCCGCCCATCGTCGACTCTGTCCATGCTCTCCGGACCGCCGCCACAAAACTGCATACCCTATCTCCTTATCCTCCATCATCGCTCGAGTCATCCATGGTAACCCGGCTGGCCTCTCAACTGCTATGTGCTGCCAACCCCAGCATTGCAAAAGATAGCTATAGCTGATCCCCTTCTGCTGTCGGCAGCGGACCTCATACAGCTCCCCATAGAGATGTGCCAACAATGTCTATCCCCATCTCAAGATAAGCGGTGCCTCTATCGGGCACTCTACCAACTGCCAAACCAAATCCAGCAGGTTCCATGGGAACCTCGCACCTGAAGAGTCAGGTAATAGCATGTTGGAAATGAGGCCCATAAGGAATGCGTGCCTCACTCCCAACACCCCCCTCTCCTGCCACCATCTGACCAAAATCCTGCCAATCTGATAGTCCACCTCGGCCGTCTCCACTAGGCTCTCTACGCCTAACCGCTCCCCATGCCCGAAGCATCTCGTCAGTACAGCCATCCGCTGATCACGCGGTGATGTCCTGATGGGCAGTCCATCTATCGAAATCCGCAGAAGCCGATAGATATCCTCCAAGGTAACAATCATCTCCCCTATCGGGAGATGGAAGGTGTTGGTCCGCGGATCCCAGAGATTGATCAGGGCCATCAAATAGGCCTGATCCGCGACCACTGGCTCTAGTCGAGCCACCTGCTTGAGCCCAAGGGCATCAAGCCACTCCCAGTCAGCCTCAGTCAGCGCCCCCCGCGCTTCAGCGAAAGCAGTGGATACACGGTACCGGCTCCTAACAACCTGCAAAAGAAAACAATTCAAAAAAAATTAAAATCATGGAAAAGAACTGTACAACAATAACATGCATATACAACATTGCCTATCAATGTACAGCCAAAAAAAAAAACAAACAAAAATTCAGACAAAAATTAAATTTTCAGTTCTAGGGTTCCTAATCCTAACTGATTAATTTAAAACAAAAACAAACAAAAATTCAGACAAAAATTAAATTTTCAGTTCTAGGGTTTCTAATCCTAACTGATTAATTTAAAACAAAAACAAAAAAAAATTAAGACAAAAATTAAATTTTCAGTTCTAGGGTTTCTAATCCTAACTGATTAATTTAAAAACAAAAATTCAAAAAATTCAATTAATTTTTCAATTCTAGGGTTTTTAATCCTAACTGATTAATTTAAAACAAAAGCAAAACACAAAAATTCAACAAAAATTAAATTTTCAGTTCTAGGGTTCCTAATCCTAACTGATAAGTTCCAAAAAATAAAAAATAAAACGAAACAAAATTTAAAAAATTAATTTTTCAGTCTTAGGGTTTCTAATCCTAACTGATTAATTTAAAAACAAAACAAAAATTCAAAAATACAAACATTGAGTCTTAGGGTTCACGTTCAGTTTATCCTAGGGTTTAGTTGAAGCAATAAAAATTCTTTACCTAGATTTTGCGCTACGTTTAGTTGTACACTAAGTCCTAGTTGTCTTAAGCTCAGTTTCAGGGTTTAAGTTTAAAAAAAAATATTGAAAAATAACATCACAAAAACAATTAAACAAAACAATTGCAATTTTAAACAAAAAGTAATAAACTCTAGGGAGCACTTACTGGTCTCGCTTCGGCTCCGCCGCTCGATCCGGTTTGTGCACTCATGATGGCAGGGAAAATCTCGACAGCGCTTCGCTTCGCAGAATTAACTTCCTCCTCCCCAGAGCTCCAAATCGCAAGAAAAATCAAATGCAAATGAGCCCAAACCCTAGTTTTGCACCTTAAATAAGCCTTTTGAGCTGGAATTCATCCTTTATTGGGACGAGCACTCTGGTTAGCACTCGTCCCACCCAGGGACGAATTCTAAAGCTGGAATTCGTCCCACCATGGGACGAATTCAGGCCAAAAACTTCAAAAACATCAAAAAATGAACTAAAATGCACTAAAATAGATAATAAACTTGCCCGATAAGAGTGTTGTTGCACTTGACATCCCGGGCATGCAAAACCGACGTTGGGGTCACAAATTGTCATTATCCTACTCCCTAAGAAGGCTACCATAGCCGGACCGCTCCACGGGAAGACGGATTTTTGCCAATTTCAGCCACAAAAAGCGTCGCAAAAAGGGTTACCACCCACCAAAAATAGGTCTAAATGTCAAAAAATTGCATATGCTTAACGCTAAAACCATCTAAAGGCACCCTTGCACAAGTCATCTTGGGTCAAGCGACTCGTCGCTTTTCTCACGAAGGTCATTCCCTCATCGATTCGTCGCTTGAGGGGGTAGTCACACTTAGTCACCAATCAACAAACACACACCCAATCAAGGCAATGACATGCATTCAAAGAATCATTGACAAAGACAATTACGCTCCTGCTTGGGGCAGTAAACAAGCAACAATCACAATCTGATCAAATCACTTGGCATTTTGTGAATCATGAACACAAGGTTCCCCCCGTGGACAAAAGGTTGCGCCCTTTGCCTATTCATGACTGATCAATGTCCAAGCTCAAGTCACACCTCACCAAAATAGGTTAATACTTGAAATTGAGTGCCTTCGCTCGTCAGAAGCAAGGATTCAAGAATGCATGCCCTTTCCATACTTGGGGCATCAAAAGTTGGTTAGGTTACCAAGAAACCCTAATCATTAGTGCTTTGGTTATCTATTTTTGCTCGACGCTGTGCCATGCACAACGCATCCCAAAAAGGGGCATCTATAGACACCAAAACAGCACCAATCCGATTATGTGACTGCAAACACTGATCGCTTTGACACACACAGCCCCCAGGGCAGCCCTCAGAGGTTAAACAGTGGTCCTAACCACTTTTATAGCAATTTTGTAAGGTCAAAAGGCAATTTGGCACATTCGGGCACTTTTCTCGATATTCGTCTCACCCAGGGACGAATTCAAACTGGGATCCGTCTCACCCAGGGACGAATTCTTAATTCGTCTTTGGTCGGGACGAATTCCAGGTTTAACGGAAAAAAGAAGAATGGCGCCAAGTGGCAGCCAAAGACAGTCAATTGATGACTCCTGCCTCGCACGCGCGTGTAGGTGGGCAGATGGGCCGTTAGAGGACTGTCACAAGGGCGATCATGAAAGCCCAAGTCATGGAGGACTTTCCTCTCTCATGAGAAGACATGACCGCCACATGGCACCTATGACCACCACATGGCGCTTATGCATGCCTCTCCAAAGAGACCCCCTGGGTCTATAAAATGGTGGACTTTTCCCACCCAAAGGGACAAGTAGGAGGCATTTTCAAGCAACGAAGTGCTGCTGATTTGATACCATGCCTTTACCCTTTTGATTTACATTTTCCACATCCTTAATCTCTTTCGCAAGAGAGGTTATTGGGTGGCTATTGGAAGTGTGAATTTGGACCCAAAAACCCGACATTTGACCACTTTAATCCACCAATTTGCTGACAACCCCATCCTAAGAGATTTTGGGCCCATCCCAAGTGGATTGGTGCCAAAATCAAGTTCCAACGGTGGGCGGCCCACTTGGGCGCCCCGCACTTTTTAAGTTTCATTCTAATTTGTTCTTTTGTCATTTGTTCATCTTTCATTTCATTTTATGCTGTCTAGATAGTTCATATGTTCGATTTCATAATGTTTTGATCAGATTTCATCATGTTCTCGTCGCTTTTGTTGTCCCACTAACTTGCAGGTAGCGACGTCAAATTCCCGCTGATGGAGGTCAAATTGGGAGAATCCGACCATCTGGGTCGTCCCAAAATGCCCCCAATTAGCTAACCCCTATGTTTGCAGGTCATTTGGAGATCCCGAGACGCGACATTTGGACGGTATTATCTCGACGTTTTATCACAGTCGAATTCGTCCTACCCGAGGATGAATTACAGTCTAATTCGTCCTACCCGAGGACGAATTACAGTCGAATTCATCCTGACCAGGGACGAATTGCAGTTTAATGCGAATTGGCCGACTGTTTCGATGGCAGTGGCCCTCTGGTAATGTTTTTTGGTCTCTGTCAAATTTATAGGTCATTTAGAGTCATTTTGTCTATCGATTTGGCTAATCTTTTACATGCATCTTTCATTAATTTTAGAGAACAAACGTTTCTTATTTGCAGCAGGTGCTACTAACATCTTTGTTGTTTCTTTGATCGTAGGAGGAGCAGCAAAGGTTAAGGACTCATCAACACCAGCGATGGCAATGTTTTGGCCCGCCCATTTCAAATGTGGGCACGTGGAAGGAGGAACATTAAGTCTTGATTGTAACCAAATTCATTTAACGCTCCTAGCCCCTGAAAAGGGAGGAGGCGTCTTTGTAACCGAGATCAAGAGAGTTAAATAAAAGGGCTGTGATTTCTCCATTTTCTTGTATCTCCGTTCAATTCGTCTCTTTCACTTCATGCATTCTACATTTTAGGACTTAAGCGTGTTTGATTTTGAATACATCGCAATTAGTGTTTCTTTCGTCCGAAATCTCGTGCTTTCACATTTGCTTGGTTTTCTGACATAGATTAGAAGCATTTATTTCAATTTTATGCATTATTTATGCTTCTTTATTCATTTCCTTAATATTTTGCAATAATCATGAAATATACTCATCTTGAGAGGCTGAACTCTTGTTATTGGTGTTTTGTATGTTTCCTTGTGTGTAGGTTCAAGCTTTATTAGGAACATTTCACCTAAAATATCATCATCATTAGCATCACAAAGAGGAGGTTCCAAGGATAATCCCTCCTATAATCAAGTTTTGAGGATCTAAAGATCTAATTGAAGGCACCTACCATATGAATTATGGATTGTAATATGTATCAAATGGTTAATCCCTAAGAGGGATATCTTGTAACCTTTGTTGTAAAGAAAATTTGGCAAATATGAATAAATATGGGTACATTTATTTATCCTTGTATCTTTGCATTTGATTACATGATATATCTTGTTAATTTTATTACATATTACATTAGGTGTTAAATTTTTTGCATCTTTCAGTGGCAATCATGATAGAAATTTCCTAATTTTTTGTTGCTAATGTATTTTTCTTTGTTTTTTTCATTGTAGGTACAGCTACTCTGAACAACAGTAGCTAATAGTTGCAGCTGCTTTGAATGATAGCAGCTAACACCATAGCCACCTTGATCATTAGCGGATATGGTAAAGAAAAAGAAAAATCAACTTGCAGTATCATCTTCAGACTTAGGCTACCCTTGTAAGTGGACTTGAATTGTTATTTGCCTGTATTTCATTGAAAATTTTTTAATATGGCATTAATTAAAAAATATAGAGAAAATTAAAGGGTTAAATCATTAAATTTTCTATGTTTATTGTTAGCTACTATTGGGAATAGTGGTTTTTGTTGTTAGCCATCCTAGAAGCCAGCGACTACAAATTCTAGCTACTCATGTGTACAATAGCCATGACTATTGCCTACTATTAACAGAAGCAACTATTGTTAGATCTTTGTGTAGGTATGCATGCTTGAAGCCTACTCAAAGGCTATATCATATTAGTTGCATCTATATTATTTAAATCTCAAAAATATTTTCATATTGCATTTCTAAATTTAAACATTGTGTTAATGGAATGTAGTTGAAAAGCATAGTATGTTGTTTGATGCATTTTACTTTATGCTTGAAATAAAATGAACACTTCACACACCATGTTTCAAGTTTAAACATCAGTTGCATTGGGCTCTCACATCCAACCAACTAATCAATACCAATGGTGGATGTCATTACCACTTGGTTGGCTTGCTTATTGAGTTTTTTGTTGCCCATTTGTAGCCAAGGCTGATCCAAGAACCATCAAGAGTATCAAGAGTATATAGGTGAAATCCTTAAACATATCAAGAGTATATAGTTGAAATCCATAAACATATCAAGAGTATCATAAGCAATTATCAAATGCGATGAGAACAAATTGGATTTTCAACAAACCATAACACACAAGACAAGTTTTAGGAAACACAAAGAAAATTTAAAAGAGATAAATCATTTTGTATGCTTTGTCTATTTCTTAAAATTTACATATGAAAACACGAGATTCCAAAAACAAAAAGGATAGACTAATAATGCAATGTAAACGAAACTAAAATAACGCTTAAACCCTATGTTATTGAAAAATGCGTAAAAAATAAACATGAACACAAGATATCAAAGCAATATAAAATACGGCCCTTTTATTGATATGCTTTTCAAATTTGTGTTACAATGCATCTCCTTCCTTTTTAGGGGATAGGAGTGTTAAATGTTGGTCTTTTACAACTTGTTTCAAAATTCCTTCTTCCGCGTGCCCACATATAAGATGGGCAAACCAAAACGTTGTCGCCGCTTGTGTTGGTAAAAGTAGATTCCTCGCTGCTCTTCTAATGCTGAAAATCTGCGTTCAAAGAAACAAACAAAGAATCAGTAGCACCTGTGTATGAAAACGAAAGATAAATATAATAATGGTTAAAATGAGTCCAAATAAACTAAAAAATTGACAAAAGCATAATCATGTAACTAGCTAAATACTACAAAAGAAATAGTCACCAAAGGCAATAAGGCGGGGGGTGCCCGAAGGCAAACCACCCCCAGGTGAAACTTTGTTTCGACACCAATCCGCTTGGGATGGGTCCGAAACCTGGTGTGATGTGTTGTCGGAAAATTGGTAGGATATTGTGGTCAGAAAATCAAGTTTTGGTTCTTGATTCGTGCCTTCAAAATTCACCCAATAACCTCTCTTTCGATTAAGAGATTATGGATGTTGAAAGCACAAATCGCAAGTAAACTGTCAGCACTTCGTCGCCAATGCTCCTTCTCTGTATATCTTTTTGGTGAGGAAGCTCACCATTTTATAGACCCAAGGGGTCTCTTTGAATTAACATGCAAAAGTGTTACTTTGCATGAATGCGTTTTTGTGAAGAGAAGACTTCTTCTTGATCAAGGGCTTCTTAACTACCTCTATGCATGTCTTTGTATGCTTAGAAAATCTCACTCGCACTCCCATGCAATGAAGAGATAGCTAAGTGGAAAATCTGAGTTGTCATGAAAAAGCCTACTCTCACTCCCATGCAATGAAGGGAGAGTTAAGTGGCCAATACGAGTTGTCCTGAAAAGCTCACTCTCATTCCCATGCAATGAATGGAGATTCAAGTGGCAGATATGAGTTGTCAAAAGAACTCACTCGCACCCTTATGCCATGGAAGGAGAGCTAAGTGGTAGTTATGAGTTGTCATGCACCCAAGTTTGACTTTTTTCCGGTCAAACCTAGCGTTCGTCCCACCCCGGAGCGAGCACTGGTAATCGTCTCTGGGTGAAATGAGTACCAATCTGCACTCGTCTCTGGGTGAAACGAGTACCAATCCGCACTCGTCCCTGGGTGGAGCGAATAAGTAGCAGAGTGTCTAAAAGGTGCCAAATTGATCTTTGACTTGTAAAACTACTGTGTGAGTGGTTAGAACCACTGTTTTAACCTCTGGGGCTGCCCTGGGGCTGTGTGTGTTAATGCAATTAGTGTTTGTAGTAACATAATCGGATTGGTGTTGTTTTGGTGTCTACAGATGCCTCTTTTTGGAAAGTGCTACACATGGTGCAGTGCTGAGCAAAAATAAATAACCAAAGCACTAATGATTAGGGTTTCTCAGTAACCTAACCAACTCTTGATGCCCAAAGTATGGAAAAGGGGGTGCATTCTTGAATCCTTGCTTCTGACGAGTTAAGGAACTTAAATCAAGAATTAACCTGGTTCGGTGAGGTATTACTTGAACTTAGACATTGATCAGTCATGAATAGGCAAAGGGCGCAACCTTTTGTCCGTGGGAACCTTGAGTTCATGATTCACGAATGCCAAGTATATGATCGGTTTGTGATAATTGCTTGTTTACTGCCCCAAACAGAGGCACGATTGTCTTTTGCAATGATCCTTTGAATGCGTGTCATTTCCAAGATTGGGTATATTGTTGTTGATTGGCAACTAAGTGTGACTACCCCCTCAAGCAACGAATCGATGAGGGAATGACCGACATGAGAAAAGTGACGAGTCGCTTGACCCAAGATGACTTAAGTGAGGGTGCCTTTAGATGTTATCCGATGCATGCTCGAGCAGTTTCCCGATTGTTTTGACCTATTTTTGGTGGGTGTGAACCCATTTTGGGATGCCATTTGGGGTTAACATTGGCAAAAATCCGTCTTCCCGTGAAGTGATCCGGCTATGGTAGCCTTCTTAGGGAGTAGGATAGCGACAAGGTAGACCCCGACATCAATTTTCTGATGCCAAGAGGTTAAGTGCAAGAGCACTGTTGTCCGACAATTTTTAGTGGTTTTGTTGGAATTTGTCATTTTTATATTTTGGTTGTTTTTGATTTTTTTTTTTTTTTTTTTTGGGTATTCGTTTCGGGGGGGACGAACTCCATGATGGTATTCGTCCTGGGGTGGGACGAGCGCGCATCCGAGGAAAAAGTGCTCGTTCCAGGCAGATACGATTACCAGCAAGCAAAAAAGGTATAAATAGGCGAAAATGACAGATTTTGCTCATTTGCACTGTTCAACGATTGCGATTTGGAGCTCTGAGGAGGAGGAGGTAGATTTTTTGATGCAAAACGCTGCCAGATTTTCCAGCCACCATGAGTGCACAGACCGGGTCGTCAGGCAGCGGAGCCGAGGCGAGACCAATAAGTGAACTACCTCCTCAAGTTTGAATGTGAAAAATGCAAATGTGTTTTTATTGTGTTTTTCTTTTGTTTAAGACATGGAACCCTAATTAATTAAATTAAAAGGTGAACGAATTTGATTTAAAGACCCTGAAACAAAATAAAACATGTATGCAAACCGATGGAAACCTAGATGGAAAACCGTAGGATAAACCCAAGTAACACTTGAGGGTAACCACAGTTATAAAAATGTTTTTTTATGTGAATGGTAAAACTTAGGTCGAAACCATAGGTAAACCATGTCCATTTTTGTCTATTTTTAAAATGAAACCCTAGATTAAAAAAATGGATGAATTTTTTTTTTTTTTTGAATGGTAAACTTAGGTCGAAACCGTAGGTAAACCATGTCAAATGAAAGATGAAAAATTGATGAATTTTTTTGTTGAAATGGTAAACTTAGGTCGAAACCGTAGGTAAACCATGTCGAATTTTGTGTTATTTTTGATATGAAATTAAAGATGAAAACTTGATGAAATTTTTTTTTTTGTTTTGAAATGGTAAACTTAGGTCGAAACCGTAGGTAAACCATATCGATTTTGTGTTGTTTTTTTTTTTTTTTTTTTTTGAATGGTAAACTTAGGTCGAAACCGTAGGTAAACCATGTCAAATTTTTGTTTAATTTTTTTTTTTGAAATGGTGAACTTAAGTAAAAAACCGTAAGGAAACCATGTCAAATTTGTGTTGTTTTATGAAATGTAAGATGAAAACTTGATGAAATTTTTTTTGTTTTGAAATGGTAAACTTAGGTCGAAACCGTAGGTAAACCATATCAATTATGTATTGTTTTTTTTTTTTTTTTTTTTTTGTAAATTGTAATGGATGTACATGTGAATGAATGTTGTTACTGTATATTGTTGCAGTGTTGTGGGTGAGTCCATGAGGTTTCTCCTTGTTCGGCCGTAGGGAAAGGGTTGTTGAGGTCAACAAGGTTATTTGTTTGTAATGGGAAATAATCCCCCAGTTTATAAGTTGTATTTGGATTGGCATATGGATTTGATGCCAACCCATCCTTGTTGCCTATCCCTAGGCTTTGCATGTTTTTGACCAAGATGTCGAGGGGAAAAGGGTGATTAAACCCTACTCCTGACTTGTCATAAGGCATTTGGTATCTTGGTTGGCACAAAACACGCATTCCTTGTTCATACCTGCCTAACCCGTATCCATGCGAAGTCTGGGTTAGCCAGATAATTGACATCTTCCACAAAGGGATCTTCATCTTCCTCTTCTTGACGGGAAGGTTCAACGCCATGATCCAGGCCCCCAAAAATAAAGTTTATCTGATTAGGTGGGTAGCCTAAAGGAACCACGAAGCCTATGGGGAGTCGAGGTCTTCCCATGTCTTCCATAGACTGAAGTGTGGGTGTTGCAACATCATTGCGCACTATATACTCCCCCATGCCCGTGTTAGACATCTCAACGATAATCATTGGCGATTGAGAGGAGGCGAATGGGAGTTCTCCTTGAGTCCACTCCATGTGGGGTGAACTAGGCGTCTCAACTTCCATTCTATTAGGCGTCTCTTCTATAGAGATGTTGGAGACTAGAGGTGGTTTCGCTTCTAGGGGCTTCTTTCCTTTGTCCGTTGGTGTGGCCACCGTAGGTGGCGTTGTTGTGGGAGGACCGGATGAAGAAGATGAACCCGCCTGGGAATTTGATTGATTTCGTAATGAAGATTCCTGCTTAGTCGGACCCCTCTTAGATGGATTTAATTGGAAATCCACATGCGTTGAAGGAAGGGTCGACTACGGCATGATTTACACTAAGTTGCAATATTTAAAAGGTTCCAAATCTACGGGGACCATGTGTACTTGTCCTTCAAATGTATATTTCAAACATTGATGAGCAATTGAAGGGACACACTTCATATCCCGGATCCAAGGCCGCCCAAGCAAGATATTGTAAGCCATCTCACCTTCTAAAATGTGGCACAATGTATGAATGGTATTTTGTCCCACTTGTATGGGTAGGACAATTGTGCCAACTATCGAGCATATCGCATCATTGAATGCTCGAAGGGTATAAGTGGAAGGTATAATGTGAGAGGCTGGCAGCTTCAAATGTTTCAGTGCAGCGATTGTAATAATGTTACTGGACGAACCAGTGTCTACCAACACCCGCTTATACAGAGTCTTGTTGACCCACGCAATAACGTGTAGGGGTGGATCCGCTACATCTCCAGTCACCGTTTTTAATTCATCTTCCCTAAAAGTGATGACTAGTTCGGTACACTGTTTGACATGCCCCACAAAATTTTTGAATGAATCTGCTTCGTGGGGTTGTAGCTCAATTGCCTTTAATATCTCCATGAGAGCTTCCCGATGGGGCATCGATTGTTGAATAAGCTCATAGATGGAGAGCCTAGCCGATGTGGTCCGTAGACTTTGAGTAAGTCTAGTTTGAATCGTGGCCATCGGTCTAGGCGAGGGCAACTATGTAGGATTCGATTGAGGTTGTGACATGGATGGAACTTCCTTGGTGGCTATCACGAGGGCAGCTCCTGGGTGTCTCTTGTTTCTTGTCACAATGCTAATCATCCCAACATACCCCTCCATGGGGCAATTTTGTTGCACTTCGTTGACATGAAGAGGTTTTGCTTGTGCATCATGTGTGGGTAAAGGATCTTTGAAAACACCCATTTGTTGGTTGTTGGGTGTGATGGGGTTATCCACTACCAATGTGTTATTGTCAATGAGGTCTTGCACTAAACCTTTGAACGTCCAACAGGCATTAAGGTCATGCCCTTTCCTTCTATGGAATCTACAGTAAAGATCCTCTTTGTAGCCCTTAGGCTTTGGCGCATTAGGATCGATTTTTGGAATCTCTGGCAGATTAATCAAGTTTGCCGCTGACAAACGATCAAACAAGGAGTCCCTAGACTCAGTATATGGTGTAAATTGTCGCCTAGGGTGACGCTGCTGATTGTGATCTTGTTTTTTATTATCTTTCTCATAGTTATTGTGAGGCACTGCCTGATAATTAGCCTTTGAAGGCTATGTTGCTTGGGTAGGTGTATGGGCATTGATAGCAACTTGATTGACCGCGGTGGGTTTCTTTTGCGTATTCCCTATTTTGGTGCTCTTGTTCCACTCTTTTTTCTTAGGCTTGGAAATTTCACCATCCTGTATCTTGATCTCTTCGATAACTCTAGCTTGCACCAGAGCTTCTTCTAAAGTGGCGTATTGCTACAGCTGCAATAGCACAGAGATCGATCGCAAACAACTCTTTGTGAACATTTGAGTTAGGTCAAACATAGGAGGAAGGTAGGATAGCTTTGAAAGCAACATCCTCCACCGATTCCCATATGCCACCATAGATTCCTCCTCATACTGATTGAGGCTAGCTAGATCACTTAGTGACACCTTTTTCTTTGTGTTGAAAGCAAAACGTTCTAGGAATGCGTCCACTAGCTGATCCAAGTTGTAGATGCTATGCTTCGGTAGATGGGTAAACCAATACGAGGCAGATCCTGCAAATGTGGTTATGAATATTCTTAATAGCAATGCATCATTGTCTTGTATACCAAAGCATCGGCTCAAAAATCGAGTCACATGCTCTTGAGCATCTTCATCCCCTCTAAAGAGTGCCAACTGGGGCAGCTTGAAATGTTCAGGGTATGGAGGTATTGGCACTGACGGATGCACAGGATGACTACGGAGATGGCGTAAGGTAGGCTTTTGGGGCCTAGCAGTCTTGAGTTCCATAGTCTCCAAGCGTTCTAACAACACTTTGTATGCATCGAAGGACTTAAGTTCCACTGTGATCGCCATTGAAAACACGAGATTCCAGAAACAAAAAGGATAGACTAATAATGCAATGTAAACGAAACTAAAATAACGCTTAAACCCTATGTTATTGAAAAATGCATAAAAAAGAAAGAACATGAACACAAGATATCAAAGCAATATAAAATACGGCCCTTTTATTGATATGCTTTTCAAATTTGTGTTACAATGCGTCTCCTTCCTTTTTAGGGGATAGGAGCGTTAAATGTTGGTCTTTTACAACTTGTTTCAAAATTCCTTCTTCCGCGTGCCCACATATAATATGGGAAAACCAAAACGTTTCTGCCACTTGTGTTGGTAAAAGTAGATTCCTCGCTGCTCTTCTAATGTTGAAAATTTGCGTTCAAAGAAACAAACAAAGAATCAGTAGCACCTGTGTATGAAAACGAAAGATAAATATAATAATGGTTAAAATGAGTCCAAATAAACTGAAAACTTGACAAAAGCATAATCATGTAACTAGCTAAATACTACAAAAGAAATAGTCACCAAAGGCAATAAGGCGGGGGGTGCCCGAAGGCAAACCACCCACGGGTGAAACTTTGTTTCGACACCAATCCGCTTGGGATGGGTCCGAAACCTGGTGTGATGTATTATCGGCAAATTGGTAGGATATTGTGGTCAGAAAAATTGGGTTTTGGTTCTTGATTCGTGCCTTCAAAATTCACCCAATAACCTCTCTTTCGATTAAGATATTATGGATGTTGAAAGCACAAATCGCAAGTAAACTGTCAGCACTTCATCACTAAAAATGCTCCTTCTCTGTATATCTTTTGGGTGAGGAAGCTCACCATTTTATAGACCCAAGGGGTCTCTTTGAATTAACATGCAAAAGTGTTACTTTGCATGAATGCTTTTTTGTGAAGAGAAGACTTCTTCTTGATCAAGGGCTTATTAACTGCCTCTGTGCATGTCTTTGTATGCTTAGAAAAGCTCACTCGCACTCCCATGCAATGAAGAGATAGCTAAGTGGCAAATCTGAGTTTTCATGAAAAAGCCTACTCTCACTCCCATGCAATGAAGGGAGAGTTAAGTGGCCAATACGAGTTGTCCTGAAAATCTCACTCTCATTCCCATGCAGTGAATGGAGATTCAAGTGGCAGAGATGAGTTGTCAAAAGAACTCACTCGCACCCTTATGCCATGGAAGGAGAGCTAAGTGGTAGTTCTGAGTTGTCATGCGCCTAGGTTTGACTTTTTGTCGATCAAACCTAGCGTTCATCCCACCCCAAAGTGAGCACTGGTAATCGTCTCTGGGTGAAACGAGTACCAATTTGCACTCGTATCTGGGTGAAATGAGTACCAATCTGCTCTTGTCCCTGGGTGGAGCGAATAAGTAGCAGAGTGTCTAAAAGGTGCCAAATTGATCTCTGACTTGTAAAACTATTGTGTGAGTGGTTAGAACCACTGTTTTAACCTCTGGGGCTGCCTTGGGGCTGTGTGTGTTAATGCGATTAGTGTTTGCAGTCACATAATAGGATTGGTGCTATTTTGGTGTCTACAACATACAAGATAATTCACAAGGTTATGGTCATCACACGAGGTTACACTTAATCCACAAATGAGGTGGCACCCAATGCACCAAAGGACCCAGACCACCCCAAAGGAAATACACCTACCCATAACATATCTGAATGACGTTCAGGTAGTCTTAAAGTTGATAAATTTACATATGGGGTATCTCACCAATTAATCCCAACTAGAATATCAAATCCAAGATCTTATCACGATCTAAATGACGGTATTTATTGACCCACTTCATCTCATCATTCTAAGAGAAAATCCAACCAATAAGATATGATATAGAGGGATTGGAACCATTCACACAACCATTGTTGTGCCAAATCCTTTCGAGCATGGAGGGTGTCATCATACCGTAGTATCGATGAAAGAGGTATACTTCTTGTCCAACCATGGAAAACCCATCACCTTGATTTCCTAGATCAATGTGTTGGAATATCAAAACATAAGTCCTCTTTTGCTACCCATTCTCATTCAGAGAGTATGCGTAGAAAAGATGTAGTGCGACATACCTATACCCAGGGTGAGTGCTCTAAGCATCGACATAATCCAACTACCCCATCCACTCACAATGGTACTATAATTAGGGTAGAACATAATATCAATGCAACTTAGATTAATCGAGTGAAGAGGGTTACCAACCTTGTTGCATATATTGAGATAAATAAAACCCCTTACATAGATTTAAGAATACATAGACCCTACACAGTTGATCGATCAAATTAGTTACATAGATCTCACACACTTTAAAGAGAGTAGATGCTCCAAGATCAATTGGAGGACTTGTGCACGGAGTTCTAGTATTTAGAGCAAGAAGATGTGAAACAAAAAATGCTACTTCAACAATGTTTGTACAGACACCGCCTAATATAAAAATGCATCCTTGATCAAAAGGAATAGGAAGAGTGATCAAACATATTGGCTCAAGTAGAATTACACCCATGTAGTGAGTACAGATAACGACACAATGAGAGACGTGCTACATCAAACCTTGAGTTGCATAATAGGCAAGTAGACAATCATACTCACCACACATCATAGCATATTTCTCGGCATCAACAATGCCAAGCACCAAATCATCCTACACATGGCCAATATGAAGAATCAAAGCAATATAATCAGGAAAAGTAATATCTTGAACCATAATTTGTAGATATGGCTAATGAATACAATCAACCACCTCAATACCAAAGGAACCTACCACCTCCTATTCCTTAAATATTCCTTTGGTAGGAAGAGATCATATCTTCTCAAACTTACATAGTGTTCATCAAGTGGATCAAATTCCTTGAGAAACAAAGAACAACTTAGCAAAAGCCTACTTTGAGTAAGATTCACAACCACCTAAGATTCACAACCACCCTCTTTGTCCTTCGTTTCCAAGTCTAGCATATCCTAAACATTTCATTATGCACAAGCTAGATAAGTTTCGAGGCGATGAAGATGTGCAAGAGCAAGTAACTAGTTTTATGAACTTGTGCTTTCCATTGCAAAAAAATGATGCCTTGTTTTTACGAACTTTCATGATTACCCTTTCAAGCACAACACTTGAATGATATAAAGGCACAACATAACTAGCTTTGAATATCTAGCAAATGCATTTTTTGAACACTTCTCATTTGGCATCAAGAAGAAAATAAATCTATTTGACCTGGCTAATTTATGACAATATGACGATGAGCTAGTGATGGATTATGGGAACAGGTGATGGAAAATTATGTCAAGATTTCTATTCACCACCCCCACAATTGAAATCACTTGAATGTTTACAAAAATTTGTGCTAAATATATATCATTGATGCTTCAACTACAATAGTACACATAATTCAAGGAGGCTTTGGTGCAAGCCAAAATTATTGAAGACATAAAAATATAAGGAGATCTAAAACTCTATATAAAAATAGTGTAATAACAAGAACACACGTAATAAATTATATCAAGCCAAACATGTGCCTATAAATAAAGTCATGTTGAATATTCCAAGAGCAAAAAATATTCAAAAACCATAGAATTAGCAGGCTCAACCTCCCCTAGTGCACTACAAACAATGCAATGAAAACTGGACATAAAAAAATAGTTTTAAATGCCTCGCAACTACACGCCATTACCAAAACCTTTTGTATCTCTTTTCAATCACCTATGTGAGGCCAAGGCTCTAATGTTACTTGAGATACACACCCTGCATCCTAATAACCCCAAACCAAAGGGGTATAGGAAATATTTGCATTGTGTATATCATCGACAAAACAACCATGATATCCAAGATTGCATCAAATTCAAAAATATGGTAAATAATATTTTAGATAAAAATTAATTACAAATATATATCCCCTTGGCTATAGATAATCAAAATATTAACAAATTCAAAGACCCTCTACCCAAGAATAAGGTCTAAAAATGATTAGGTTCAGCACATCAATGAGGTGCATATAGCCCCGCATGATGAGGGCTTTATTAGTATGGTAAGTATTACAGTGGGAAGCAATAAATACCTTGATCAGGATACCTCATCATAAATTTCAATTATAGATGATCACGGGTCACAATATTTACAAATATTGAATTCAGTTCAATCATATAAGGATCTTGTGATTACCTTTCGCAAATAGGAGATTAAGCCAATCCCTAGATATGAACCTTATCTGCCTCTACATATCATAGCAAGCATCAATCAGATTCCATACAAGAGATTTCATATTGACACAAGTTCATCCATAAACATCATCACTATCATGGCTCTGAAATATCTGAATCTACCACCTTCACACATTAAAGACTCTTCATTCACGTTGAGAGCCTTTAATGATGCCACTTCACCCATAGTAGGCACAATAATCCTACCCATCTAGGTTGGTATTAATATCATGCCTACATTATGTCACATATTATAATATGAGAGGCAGTACAACATATTATTAGGTAGACCTTGGATGAGGGATATGGAATGTGTACCATCCATTATGCATCAATGCTTTGAATTCATGCACCAAGGGCAAGTGTATGTGGTTCACAATGATCTTGATCCTTTTAAGTACTATAAAAATATCAATGAACCACATGAGCCTCCTACAACATGCTATTCCTAGAATATTCATTCATATGAAACAAGAAAACATTTGAATAGATCTTAGATCATGTTGTCACTACCTCCTACCATCAACAAAATTCATAGTATCACCTTACCTGATGAGGAAGAAAAAACCACAGTTGACATAACTAAGATAGAATCACCTCAACAAGTTGACGATCTATCCACAACTTGTTCAAAATTCAAAACACCTTATCACAAGTTTATGGAAATGGTTAATATCAAAATATAAAATAAGGTTTCTTTTAAAAAAATAGAACAATGGGTAGTTCCATCAAAAAAATGTTGCCACATCAAAAGAGTTACAATATTTGAAATTATTTACACCTAACACATTTATCATAGCACTTTAAAAATAGTAATAACTGGTGTTTATCCCATGTAAAACTGAGGGTACTCAAGCTATTACAGACAAACATGACAAAGTGAAATAGAAATATGAATGGAGTAACCAACATGAGCATGTGGATGCCACTATCAAAGTGGATCACCAAGAATCATCCACATCATCTCCAATGAAGGATACTGATGATTTGATTTTACCTAAGGTTTCTTTGAAACCCACTCTTTCACCTCATTCAATTGACGATAGTGATATAAATCCATCACTAGTGACACACATAAAATCCTTATCAGCCTTGCAATGCATGCAATATCTCTTGGATAATATAGAAGCGCAGATGGAACAACAAAATAATGTATTGCAATTTATCATGTACTATATTACAAGCCAGGAACTACAAAAGCAACCTACATCCAAGGCCAAATCATCTCCTGTGCAACCACAAGAAAAGCCTCAACAAGAGCAAATACCAAGTTAGCTACGCTAGCAACCATGCAAGTATCCACTGTTACCCGAACCTATGATATCAGTATTCAATATATTATGCACCATAAATGCCATAACCTTTCCTAAGGTTTGTTCTTTAGATCTAAATATTTCAAAACCCCATGGATATGAAGAGGAGGAATACTATTTATATCATACACAAAATGGCCATGACATTCAATCATGTTGTGGTTTCAGAACCACGATACAAAACATGCTTGAAAATAATCAGCTTTGATTTGTTAATCAACAAATAAGCACAGTCAATAATCCATATTGTGCTCTAGAAAAGCAAGAAGAGCCCCCTAAGAAAACAAATGAGATAATTGTGGCTCAACCCTTTCATAAACTAGGCCAATGCATGCTACACATTCAAAACACCAGCAACGTATTTGGACTCCATTAGATGATTCTATGTCCATCATTTTTTAGAAGCTACAAGAATCTAGAATCATCACCTTACTTGACATAAACCCTTTAGATATATACATATCTAAAACTAAAGGTTATAGGGAAGATCACTTTTTCCTTTATCACTAAATAAAGGACCATAACATTCAAAATTGTTATGGATTTAAAAATATGGTTCAAGACCTTATTAATAGTAAGGCTTTGCCCATAGACGGTTTACCCATAGCACCTCATCCTACCGTTAGGTAGGCCACATCATCCCTTTTGCAACCCCAAGGTTAGTCGCATCCTTGTAAGCCTAACAAGCCACATCACTGAGTAGTCACATTTTTTATGACTACTGCGACCTTATTTCAAAAATTATACTAAGCAAATGCAATCGTACTACTATAATTCAAACCTAGAATATCTAAACCTAGATCACATGATGAAAGCCTTTATTGTATCTATCATTGTATACATGGGCATGACATCCACGACTGTTATTCATTTAAGAAAGTGGTCAAAGAAATGGTAGAACAGAATAAGCTCTGCATAGGTGGTTTGCTTGTTTTACCCCGTCAGAACACTAGCACCTCATATAAATCCATGCCCCAATAGGGAGAGTTGATTTTTTCACTCTTACTAAGCAATCCGATTATATTGCAACGAATGACATGCACAATGGGGGTCTTCAAGGTAGCACACCTTCCCTATCATCCACATCACGATCAATGAAGCAAAGTGATACCTCTAAAGGTATCACACCTTCCTAATTTTAATTGAGTATCACACACACTAGGTGTACCTAAGGTAGCATACCTTCCCCCTAAAAACATTTAAAATCCAAAAAAATCATAAAACATCAAAAATTAAAAAAAATCAAAAAGCAATAAAACACAAAAACAATTTAAAACATCAAAAACACAAAAATATTTGTATTTTACATTTTGCATATGCATTCATTAATTGCATTGCATTAGGAATTTTCATCCATTGCACTTGCATTAGGATAGGTTGTGTTTACAATCTTACAAATAACACCATGTTTGTATGCCAATCATGCATCTTTTCATCATCACCATTCATAGTCCTTGTGAGTAATTATGTTTTTCAACACAACCCCATGAGTTGCTATCAGGTATATACTAGGGTTTTTCGGTAATTCAGCCATACCTAGTGATATTTTTAGATTTTGTAGAAATTTATCTTCACTTTCGAAGATGAGGTCTAGTTTTGATAGGACCTTGTATATATCAAAATCCCATCATAATTTTAAACATTAACAATCCTAGTTTGAACAAGGAATAATGACACTACAAAGTGATCTTGGTCACCCTAAGAGAAATGTTTTCCTTGCTCATATTATCATGTGTATGGTCTAGAATTTTGATTATTGAAAAAAGTACAAGCCCCCCCTACCCAAAGAAATCCCTTGCTTTCATACAAAATAAACAGTGATTTTCATCACTAAGCAAATACCTTGCTCCAAAAGAAAATAAAGTGCAAAATAAATAGTGATTTTCATCACTAAGCATGAGCAAGTATCCCAATAAATAAAAATAAAATAAGGGAATAAAGATCTTTAATCCCTAGAATACTCAATATTTGACCACCATGGGGTGATTTTCATTACAGCAATGGGTTGAATGAAACCCTCTTGGCATTGGGGTATCCTTACACGTGGTGCTATGTCTATCATATTAGTGACCTTCTTTTGTGCATAATAATACTAGTTTATGGATGAACTAGATTTAGATGGTTTGTATTACCTAGTAGTCTAATACAACTGCATCCAAACTTAGGATCATGATGACCATATGGTGATCCTCATTACAACAATGGATTGAATGAAACCCTCCTGGCAATGAGGTAGTTTTATACCTCATCTAATATATTCATTTGCACACATAGGGATAATGAATATCTTAGTCTTCTTAACAAAGCTTTTATCTTTTAGAAGTCATGTGTAGTCATTATACATATTTTTATTAATCAACTAGGGTGTTTGAATCTCATTGAAAACCTTAAATATTCCTTAATAGCAACAAATCATCTCATCAATCATACACAATTTTCCTTATGAATGTTTTTTTACTAAGAGGTGTTCATGAAATAGGATAGATATTGGATGGATATCAGCAATGATATTTAGACGACCACTGACTATTTTGTGCATATATTTTAATTTACAAAAGATTATAAGGAAAGCCCATACATATCACATCATTTCATTTCACATATGGATTCTTAAATGATTAATTCTTATGATAAGAGTTACCATTTTCATTCATTATTTTCATACATTTTGTGGTGTCTTCCATTAGTTTGTAACACATATTAGATTTATTCTTTATATTTTAAGTGATTAAAGCATACAGTTTCATTTGCATTAGATCATCCTCATGTAATTAATGCATTACATACATTACATTTATCATATCATATCACATAGATTAAATGCATAAAAAATTTAAACAAATCTAAACATGCATTTAACATTCACTATTGCCCCCATATAATCATACATAATAGTGCATCTACACATCTATAACATAGCATCTAATCATACATCTATCATATAGTTAGTGCATGTTATCAATACATCACATACATATAGCATAACCATATAAGCATTGCATCCATAACTTCATTACATAAACAATAAAGAAAAGATATAATACACATAATGAGACAATTATAGAGTATCATATATATGTGTGGGTCAAACTACATAGAGGTACAAAAATACCCATAGGATACAACTGTGTAGGTCCTCAAACCTTACACTCAAAAATTATATAAGTCATCAAGACATATCAAACTGGCCCTACACCCCTTGAGTTGCCTCCACCCTTAGCTCCATCTTTGTGAGGCTATTTAGAGCTAATACCCACTGATCTCTCATATCGTACATCTAACCTATAATTGGACCACACTGAGGACTGCCCAGACTCACTCTTCTTACTTTTATGAGAGCCCCCTGCTATAAAATGATCTGGTAAAGTGCCACCTAATACATCAATCTGAGCCTCTAGAGAAATTATGCATGAAGCACATGCTCCCATATAAGCTACCCTATAATATAAGAGAACTTGTAGTCATCTAATCTCTACATATGCACTTAAGCCTATCGGTCCCTAAGTGACTGGAGTGGATGGTGTGGCCTAAGAAATAGGATCAATCCCTAGTTGTGTCCTGATATCATCCCTCTTAGCAGTCTTGGCATATATAATGGCATACCTAGCCATAATTTGTGCCCATAGAAGATACCTATTCTATGTAACCTGATCAATCTATATTTTGGTTGAATCTACATAAGCCTAAAGTGCCTCCCTCTCCTCTGCATACCCCCACCACTACCGCTAGCCTACACTCAACTAACTCTATACAGTATTGAGAGATGTACCTTGCTCCATAACCTATCTTTACACTGTCTAAAGTTGTTCTTGTAAGTCATTCACCTAAGCCCACAATTGGGATACCTCATCATCTCAGGAATCCTCCTCATCATGAGGTTCCTCCACCTTCCCTATAGCCTAAACCCACTCACCCTCCGTGTTGTGATGCAATAATCACCCATTATCGTCATCCCCCTTAGCTATCACCTCATTCCTAGATCTACCTAAGCTACCACTACCCTGCTATAATGGAGTGGTCCACCAAGTATCATACTCTATCATGGTCCCAGGATCCTATACACCCATATTGTCTATCGTAGGATCTGCCTCCTTAGATAATGCTATCACCTATGGTACTAGAAACTATGTTTCTACGTATCGAAAATGGTAGAGGACTGGCTCCTCTAGAACATCTTATGGTATCCCAAAATGCCTAGTGACCTACGTATAGTGAAATTACACTCTCACCCTACTATGGTGCCCCATGAGCCATATGTTACACCTAACTCAAGCCAAGTACCTCCTTTCCTCCTCCTACTCAAGATAGTCTAGGTAGGGTCTCCATATAATTTGTCTAACATGTAATCCTTTCAGATACCCAATGTATTGGTCTACATTCTCTACATATGGTCAACTCCAAATAGTCTCCATCACCCATGGCCATATCATAGCAAATCACTGATCATTCATTTCTACAATCACTATCCCCAAGGGCAGTCTTCCAGGTCGGTCTATGCGGATGTGCTCCCATATCCAACTATAAATTAGTAGGTTGCATACCACTTCTACTCATATCTATCATATAATTTGATATATCATTATAGAGTTTTTCCAGTAATGCGCTCTCCCATGCCATAATAAGAGGATTCTCCATGTCACACTCTAGTAGGTCTTGAACCTATCTAGGAGGTTCCAAGGGAACCTCGGTTATGATGTATCAGGTGGTAGCACATTGCAGATAATGTTTATTAATACTACTTGGCATTGAGAGAAGACATCCTTCCTATACCAATGGTCAACTAACACCCCACCATGCTCAATGTCCCCCAATACCGCAATAGCTCTATCTCAAAATGCCTCAGCAAATATTGTATCCCTAGTTGTAGTGGTAGAATAAATAATAACTCGTCCATCGATGGAAATATTGAAGATATAGTATACATCCTCCAATGTCACTATCATCTCTCCCATGGGGCTATGAAAAGTGTTAGTCCTAATATCCAATCGATAGGCTAGGTTTGTAAGGAAGGACTAATTTGACATCATTGTCAGTAATCTAATGACATATTTGAGGTCAATCACCCCAAACCACTTCTATTCATCTTCATACAAATGAGGTTGTAGCTTCAAAAGTAGATTAGGCTCTCACCCTTGAGTTGTCAGAGTCTAATATACAAGAAAAAAAGCCAATCTAGGCACACAATCACTTTATTATTCTAAAAAGAAAAACAAAAAACAAAAAAAAAATGAAACAAAAAAAATCAAAAAACTTCCTAAGTTTCTTAGCTTCTCATGTCATCGAAAACCGCCATGCTCACCATTGACATCGTTAGATACCACCACCAACAGTTAATTTTTTGACCATTGGGGTTTGAACCTAGCTACCCTTAGTTACGGTAGCCCCCAATTTCCAAATTGGGTGCCACTCTCACCAAAAATGACTATGGGATTGACCCCATGCAAAGTCATCTCCCACCCAAAAATGCCCAAAAATTAAAAATCCTAATCCCCTAAGCTAACCTAAGCTACATCTAAACTAAGGGGTGAGGTTAATTACCTACAGTTTAATGAGGTTCATTTAACTCATTACTTAATGAGGTTCATTAAAACTACATAAATCATAAGGTGAGATAGGAGTCTACCTAATGAGCTCCAAATCTACCACTAATGGATGCTTTCGACTGATCTACCATTCAAATATAGGTTGGTTTTGACAGCGTTCCATGTCAATTTTTCTCTCCTCTTCCTTAGAGCTCACTCTTCCTTAAATTTCAACTAGAAATAATGAATTTGCAAAACCCTAATTTTCCTTTTATATATTTTGCAATTCCCATCACCACTCACTTTGACAATGGCCATAGACCAGCCCAACCCTACCTGTCGACATTGGCAACGGCTACAGGATTTTCAAATCCCTATCATTTATTTTGATAGTGGTCGAGAAATAGTAATAAAATGCACTTAATTGCTCACCATAAGGAGTTTCAAATTGGACATTAAAGCATATCTACTGGTCCATAATCCTCAAACATCACAACAATAACAAAAAAATCAAATAAACCAAAATTTCACATGTGCTTCGTATTTAGTTATTTACTCTATACACCTGGAAGTTGTAGTGACTTACGCTCCATGCAATCTGGCAAGATGAGTAAATTACCATAAGTCCATTTTAATCCAAATTATTCATCGTCGACTTGAAATGTTTTCACTTCAATCCCCAAGAAGGCCATTGTGGTTGGATTTCTCCATGGGAGCGAGGTATTCATTTCCTTTCTTCTATGAAATCTCATCATAAATCAAATATAACAAAAAATCAAATAAATCAAAATCTTTACATGCACCTCGTATTCAGTTATTTACTCTATACACTTAGCGGTTGCAGTGACTTGCACTCCATACAATCCGGTAATATGAGTAAATTACCATAAGGCCATTTAACCCAAATTATTCATCGTCAACTTGAAATATTTTCACTTCAATCCCCAAGAAGGCCATTGCGTCTAGACTGCTCCATAGGAATGAGGTATTCATTTCCTTTCTTCTATGAAATCTCATCATAAATCAAAATTAACAAAAATCACAAAAAAATCAAATAAACCAAAATTTTAAATGTGCCTCGTATTCAATTATTTACTCTATACACTTGGTGGTTGCAGTGACTTGTGCTTCATGCAATCTGGCAAGATGATTAAATTACCATAAGATCATTTGAACCAAATTATTAATCGATGAATTGAAATGTCTTCCCTTCAATCCCCAAGAAGGCCATTGCAGTCAGACTGCTCCACAAGAACGAGGCATTCATTTTATTCCTTCTATGAAATTTCATCAGATCATCAAACATAGCGATTCATAACATGCTTAAGTTAAATTTCTATCATCTTGATTCTCTAAGAAGGTTATTTCAATCAGATTGCTCCATGTGATAGAGATGTACAATTACTATTAATGGTTGAATTCATAGTTGTAATAGGACCTACCTTCCAAAAACTTTAATCATCTTTAATTATCCAAAATCAGTCATCTTGGTCAAGTGACTTGTCACTTCCATTACTTTCTATTTTCCTCATTGACTCATCACTTGAGGGGGTAGTCATAATCAAAGAATTCATAATCAAAATCAACAATTGAACACTTAATCATGTGAATTGCGTTCATATTATGAATCATTGCTAACAACTATCATAATCTTACCCTTTTATTGGGGAAAAAGTACATATGCTAATTTAAACCTTTATCAATATGTCTATTGGTCCTATTCTAGCTTAAACGCTACCCGATTATACCCAGATACACCAAAGTTTTACATAATTTTAATCCTTCCATGCCATTGGAAGCAATGATTTTGATACGTGCATCCTTCTCATGATTGGGGCATCTAACATTGACCAAATCAATGAACATCAATCAACCTATAATATGGCTTTAGGTTGTCTATTTTTTCTAAGTATTGTGTTTTCCCACAACGCACCTCAAAAGGGGCATCACCTAAAACACATAATGTTTAGGAGACTACTCACATGGATACCTCTTTATGTCATATGATTGATCTTGGACCTTTCAAAGACCCAACAATGGTTTTAACCACCCGATTAGGTTAGGCTATTCTTGTTCAGCCATAGCCACTAATGAAATCAATGGTGGCCTCTGTTGCTACTGATGATTAGAGCAGCTATGGGAAACTACTGATGATGATAACATCTAGATCCATAGACATGCCTATCAATAGTGGTTAACCTTGTAATAAACTCGAGCTCCCTAAGCCAAGTAAAATCAGTTGCATCCAATGAATTTGCAATGGCTTTGGAAAATCGAAGCTCCTAGAATCTTCGCCTCAACTACCCAACCATAACTATTTCTTGTTCTTGGCTTCTTGGGTAGCTAGAGCAAGAATTTTTGGAGTCTACTTAAGGCCCCAAATTTACAAGCAAATCCTAGGATAATTAATAAGCTTTTTGTGTAACGAAGTTCTACCGCTTTGCAACCAAAGAGTACAATATCTCACAAGTAATATAGTGTTGTTGAAATTGCACAATGACACCTACCTACTCACCAATGGAGACTATCACATTTTGAGAAGAACAACTACTTGTTCAAGAATTCAATTCAATGTGAAATATAACCAATTACCACCCTAAGTCATTATGCAAGAATACTCTGAGCATTAAACATCTACTGTATGATGTCTCTTTTCTTCTATCTTAGCCATTATAATTTACATTAGCTACATTTACTTGGTTTTATGACATATATTAGAAGCATTTCTTTCAGTTTTACGCATTCTTTATGCTTTCTTTCCAATGTTTCATGCATCTTTACGCTTCTTTAATTATTTCCTTCATATTTTACAATAATCATGAAATGGCCTCATATTGAGAGGCTTAACTCTTGCTATTGATTTTTTGTATGTTTCCTTGTGTGCAATTTCAGGCTTTATCAGGACATTTCACCTACAAGATCATCATCATTAGCATCACCAAGTGGAGGTTCCAGAGATATCTTGTGACCTTTGTTGTAAAGAAGATTTGGAAAATATGAATAAATATGGGCACATTTATTTTATCCTTGTCTCTTTGCAATTTATTACATGATATATCTTGTTAATTTGATTACATATTTCATTATGTGTTAGATTTAAACCTTTTTCGATCTATCTATCAATCCTATTTAGCTTAAATGCTACCCGATTATACCTAGATATGTCAAATTTTTGCATAATTTAAGCCTTCCATGCCATTGGAAGCAATGATTCTAAAATGTGCACACTTCTCATGATTGGGGCATCTAATGTTGACCAGATCAATGGACATCAATCAACCTACAATATGACTTTAGATTGTCTATTTTTTATCAGTGTTGTGTTTTCCCATAATGCATCTCAAAAAGGGGTATCTATAGATACCTAAAACACATCATGTTGAGGAGGCTACTCATATGGACACCTCTTTAGGTCATATGATTGATCTTGGACCTTTCCAAGACCCAACAGTGGTTTTAACCACTCAATTAGGGTAGACTACTCCTGTTTAGCCATAGTCATTGATGAAATTAATGGTGGCCTTCATCGCCATCAATGATCAGAGCAATTGCGATAAGCCACTGACGATGATAGTGGCTAGATCCATAGTCATGCCTATCGATAGCGGCTAACCCTGTAACAAACTCGGGATCCTTGAGCCAAGTAAAATCAGTTGCATCCAACAAATTTGCAATGATTTTGGCAAATCAAAGCTCTTAGAAGCTTCACCTCAACTACCCAAGCATAATTAATTCTTGTTCTTGGCTTCCTAGGGAAGCTAGAGCAAGGATTTTGGGAGTCTACTTAAGGCCCCAAATTTACAAGCAAATCCTGGACAATTGATGAGATTTTTGTGTAACAAAGTGCTACCGCTTTGCAACCAGAGAGTACAATCTCTCACAAGTAAGATAGTGCTACCAAAATTGTGTTATGACACCTACCTACCCACCAATGGAGACTGCCACATTTTGAGAAGAACAACTGCCTATTCAAGCATTCAATTCAATGTGAAATTGAACCAATTCCCACCCTAAGTCATTCTGAGAGAACGCACCAAGAATGTCATTCCAAAAAGTAGAAGAATTGATTGACGCTAGGCCAAGGATACAGAGAGAATAACTTCTTTCTTGCGGTCTCTATTTTCAAAAATAGCCCTAAGGTGCTACCATAAACATCAATAGTGGCTAACAAAGTTAGTTGCTCTAAGCATCAATGACTATAGTTTGATGTCTATTTTCTTCTATATTAGCCATTATAACTTACATTAACTGCATTTACATGGAATTTTTATATAGATTAGAAGCATTTCTTTCAGTTTTAAGCATCTATTTCTGTATTTCAAGCTTTCTTTCCATTATTTCATGCATCTTGTCATTTATTTATGCATTTCCTTCATATCTTGCAATAATCATGAAATGGCCTCATCTTGAGAGGTTGCACCTTTGCTATTGATTGCTTTGTATGTTTCCTTGTGTGCAGGTTCAGGCCTTATCAAGAGCATATCACCTTCAAGATCATCTTCAATAGCATCACAAAGAGGAGGTTCCAGGAATAATCCCTCCTATAATCAAGTTTTGAGGATCCTAAAGATTATGGATTTGTAATATGTATCAAATGGTTAATCCCTAAGAGGGGTATCTTGTAACCTTTGTTGTAAAAAAGATTTGGAAAATATGAATAAATATGGGCACATTTCTTTTATCCTTGTCTCTTTGCATTTGATTACATGATATATCTTGTTAATTTGATTACATATTGCATTAGGTGTTAGATTTTTAGCATCTTTCAGTGGTGATCACGGTGGAACTTTCCCAATTTTTGGTTGCTAATGCATTTTTCTTTGTTTTTTTCATTGTAGGTACACTTTCTCTGAGTGACAACAACTAACAGTCATAGTTGCTCTATGTGATAGCAGCTAGCACCAAAGTTACCCTGATCATCAGTGGCTATAGGAAAGATAGAGAAAAATCAACTTGTAGCATCATATTCGGACTTAGGCTACCCATGTAAGTGGCCTTGAACTATTATTTGTTTGTATTTCATTGAAAATGTTTCAATATGACATTAATTAACAAACATAGAAAAAATTAAAGGGTTAAATCATTAGGTTTTCTATGTTTATTGTTAGCTGCTATTGGGAACAATGGATGTTGTTGTTAGCCATCCCAGAAGCCAGTGGCTATAAATTCTAGTTGCTCCTGTGTATAGTGGCCATGACTATTGCCTGTTGTTCACAGAAGCGGCTACTATTAGATCTCTGTGTAGGTCTGCATGCTTGAAGCCTTCTCAAAGGTTGTATCATTTTAGTTGCATCTACATTTTTAGAACCTCAAATATTTTTCCATACTACATTTCTAAATTTAAACATGTCTTTAATGGCATGTAGTTGAAAAATCATAGTATGTTGTTTGATGCATTTTACTTTATGCTTGAAATAAAATGAACACTTCACACACCATGTTTCAAGTGTAAACATCAGTTGCATTGGGCTCTCACATCCAACCAACTGATCAAGACCAATGGTGGATGTCATTACCACTTGGTTGGCTTGCTTATTGAGTTTTTTATTACCCGTTCATGGCCAAGGCCGATCCAAGAACCATCATATCCATGGAAAATAGCATGCACTTCTCTTCTAAGAGTGTATCACTACCCATGATGGATTGGGTGAGGATCGGTAGGACCTATGCTCCCTGATCGGATATGGGTTTCATCTCCATATCTTGGTGGGTATGACAGCCTGGACTTCATTATCAGGTTTGTCGTTATGAGTATACAAGTGAAATCCTTAAACAAATCAAGAGTATCATCAACAATTGTCAAACACGATAAGAGAAAATTTGATTTCCAACAAACCATAACACACAAGACGAGTTTTAGGAAACACAAAGAAAATTTAAAAGAGATAATCATTTTGTATACTTTATCTATTTCTTAAAATTTACATAAGAGATAATTCATAAGGTTATGGTCACCACATAGGGCCACACTCAGTCCACGACTGAGGTGGCACCCAATGCACCAGAGGGCCCAAACTACCCTAGAGGCAATACACCTACCCATAACATACCTGAATGACATTCAAGTAGTCTTAGAGGAGATAAATCTACACACGAGGGATCTCACCAAGAAACCCCAACTAGGAGACCAAATACAAGATCTTCTCATGATCTAAATGAGGGTATTTCCAGACCCACTTCATCTCATCATACTGAGAGGCCAAATCCACCCAATAAGGGGTAAGGTAGAGGGATTGCAACCATTTGCATACCCATTGTAATGCCAAATCCTTTCAAGCATGGAGGGTGTCATTTATCATACCATAGTATTAGCGAAAGAGGTATACCTCTTGACCAACCATGGAAAACCCATCACCTTGATTTCCTAGATCAAGGTGCTAAAATATCAAAACATAGAGCCTCATTTGCTTCCCATTCCTTCTCATGAGAGTATGCATAGCGAATATGTAGTGTGGCATACCTATGCCCAAGGTGAGTGCTCCAAGTGCCCACATAATCCAACTATCCCATCCACTCATGATGGTACTAAACATAGGGTAGAACATAATGTCAATACAACCTCGATTAATCGAGGGAAGAGGGTTTCCAACCTTGTTGCATAATTTGAGATAAATAAAACCCCTCGCACAGATTTATGAAGCCATAGACCCTACACATCTGACCGATCAGATCAATTACATAGGTCTCATGCAATTCAGAGAGAGCAAATACTCCAAGATCAATTGGAGGACTTACGCATGGAGTGCAAGCATTTAGAGCAAGAAGATGCAAAAAAAATGCTGCTTCACTAGTATTTGTACAAATACCACCTAAGAGAACAATGCATCCTTGATCAAAAGGAGTGGGAAGAGTGATCAAATAGATTGGCTTGAGTAGAATTACCCCCACATAGTGAGTACAGGTAGTAGCACAATGAGAGACATGCTACATCTCACCCTGAGCTACATACTAGACAAGTAGACAATCATACTCACCACACATCACAACATGCTTCTAGGCAAAAGCAATGCCAAGCACCAAATCAGCTTGAGCATGATCAATATGAAGAATCAAAGTGAGATGATCAGGAACAACAATATCCTGAACCATCATCTATAGATGTGGTCGATGAATACAATCGACCACCTCAATCCCAAAGGAACCTACCACCTCTTGCTCCCCAAAGATCCCTTTAAGAGGAAGAGATCATCTCTTCTCAAGCTTATAGAGTGCTCACCGAGAGAATCAAATCTCTCAAGAAATAAGGAATGGCTTATCAAAAGCCTACTTTGAGCAAGATCCACAACCAACCTCTTTGTCCTTCGATCTTAAGTCCGACTTATCCTAAATATTTTAAAATGCCTAAATTGGATAAGTTTTAAGGTGATGAGGATGTGCAAGAGCACATAAGCAATTTAATGAACCTATGCTTTCAATTACAAAATAATGATACCTTATTATTACGAACTTTCATGATTACCCTTTTAGGCACAGTCATTGAATGGTATAATCAATTACCAAGGCACAACATCACTAGCTTTGAATAGCTAGTGAATACTTTTCTTGAATGCTTCTCATTTGGCATCAAGAAGAAAATAAATCTATCCGACCTAGCTAATTTATGATAATATGATGATGAGCTAGTGATGGATTATGGGAATAGATGGTGGAAACTCATGGCAAAACTTCCATTCACCATCCCCACAATTGAACTCACTCAAATGTTTACCAAAATTTGTGCTAAACATATATCATTGTTGCTTCAACTACAATAGTACACAACATTCGAGGAGGCTTTGGTGCAAGCCAAAGTTATTGAAGACATAAAAATCCAAGAAGGAGATTTAAAACTCTATACAAAAAAAGAATGGAATAACAAGAACACACGAAATCAATCATATCAGGCCAAACCTATACCTATAAATCAAGTCATGTTAAATATTCCAAAAGTGGAAAAGAGCCAACAACCATAGAATTATCAAGCTCAACCTCCCCTAGCACACTACAAATAATGCAATGAAAATCAAGCACAAAAACGACAATACCGAACACCTCACAACTACATGCCATTGCTTGAACCTTTGGCATCTCTTTTCAACCACCTATGCGAGGCTAAGGCTCTAATATTTCTTGAGATATGCACCCTAGATCCTAATCACCCAAAACCTAAAGGGTATAGGGAAGATTTATATTATGTATATCATCGACAAAATGACCATGATATCTAGGATTGCATCTCATTCAAAAATGTGGTGCAAAATATGTTAGATAAAAATAACTTGCAAATAGATAGCCCCTTGGCTATCGATAATCAACACATTAACATATTCAAAGACCCTCTACCCAAGCATGAGGTCCAAAATGATCAAGTTGAGCACGTGAATGAGGTAGACATAGCCCCACCCAATGAGGGATTTATAGGTATGATAAATATTACAAGAAGCAAGAAATACCTTGATCAGGATACATCACCAAAAATTTCAATTAAAGATGATCATGTGTCACAATCCTTACAAACATTGAATTCAATTCAATCATATAAGGATCCTATGATTACATTTCACAAGTAAGAGATTAAGCAAATCCCTAGAGATGAACTCGATCCGCCTCTACATATCATAGCAAGCATCAATCAGATTCCATACAAGTGAGTTTTGATTGACATTGATTCATCCATCAACATCATCACTATTATGGCTTTGAAACATCTGAATCTGCCACCTTCACACATTAAAGACTCAACATTCACATTGAGAGCCTTTAATGATGCCACTTCACCTACAATCGGCATAATAATCCTACCTATCTAGGTTGGGATAAAGACCATACCTACATTGTGTCACATCTTAGAAGGTGAGAGGTAATACAACATATTATTAGGTAGACCTTGGATGAGGGACATGGAATGTGTGCCATCCATTGTGCATCAACACCTTAAATTCATGCACCAAGGGCAAGTGTACGTGGTTCACAATGATCCCGATCCTTTTAAGTACTATAAAAATATTGATGAACCACATGAACCTCCTGCAACATGCAAGTCCTAGAACATTCATTCAGATGAAACAAGGAAACATTCGAATAGAGCTTGCATCAAGCCATCGCTACCTACTCCCATCAACAAAATTCATAGTATCACCTTACCTGATGAGGAAGAGAAAACCTCAGTTGACATAACTGAGATAGAATCACCTTGACAAGTTGATGATCCATCCACAACTTGTCCGAAAGCCAAAACACCTTCTCACGAGTTTGTGGGAATGGTCAATATCAAAATAGAGAACCAAGTTTCTCTAAAACAATCAGAACAATGGGTAGTTCCATCAAAAATTGCTACCACATCGAAAGTGCTACCACATTTGAAATTAGTTACACCTAACTCATTTCTCATAGCGCCTTCAAAAGAGCAAGAATGGGTATCTCCCCCATGTCAAACTAGGGGTACTCAAGCTATCACAGACAAACACTACAAAGTGAAATAAAAATATGAATGGAGTCACAAACATGAGCATGTGGATACCACTATCAAAGTGGATCATCAAGAAGCATCCACATCATCTCAAATGAAGGAGACTAGTGATTTGCATTTACCTAAGGGTTCTTTGGCACCCACTCTTTCACCTCCTTCAGTTGATGATAGTGATACAAACCCATCACTAGAGATACACATAAAAGCCTTATCAGTCTTGCAACACATGCAAGATCACCTAGATAATATAGAGGTACAGATGGAGCAACAAAATGATGCATTGCAATTTATCATGTACCAGCTTAAGAGTCCAAGAACTACAAAAGCAACCCATATCCAAGGTCAAATCACCTCTTATGCAACCACAAGAAAAGCCTCAACAAGAGCAAGCACCAAGTCAGCCATACCAACAACCTCACAAGTATCCACCATTACCCGAACCTATGATATCGATGTTCAATCGATTATGTGCTGTAAATACCATCACCTTGCCTGAGGTTCACCCTTTAGATCTCAAATCTGAAAACCCATGGATATGAGGAGGAGGAATATTATTTATATCATAGATAAAATGGCCATGACATTCAATCATGTTATGGTTTCAAAACCATGATACAAAACATGCTTGAAAGGAATCAACTTTGGATTGTTAACCGATAAATAAGCATAGTCAGTAATCCATCCCTTGCACAAAAAAAGCAAGAAGAGCCCCCTAAGCAAAATAATTGAGATACCAATGGCTCAACCCTTTCATCAAACTAAGCCAGTGTGTGCTACACGCTCAAAACACCAACAATGTATTTGGACTCCATTAAACGAGTCTATGTCAATCATTTTTTAGAAGTTACAAGAAGCTAAGGTCATCACCTTACCTAACATAAACCCTTTAGACCCAGATAGAGCTAAACCTAAAGGTTATAGGGAGGATCACTTTTACCTTTATCATCGAATAAAGGGCCATAACATTCATAATTATTATGGATTTAAAAATATGGTTCAAGACCTTATTGACAGTAAGGCTTTGCCCATAGATGGTTCACCCATAGTACCTCAGCCTACCACAATGCAGGCCACATCATCCCATTTGTGACCCCAAGGTCAGCCGCATCCTCGTAAGCCTAACAAGCCACCTCACTGAGTAGTCACATTTTTGATGACTACTATGGCCCTATTTCAAAAGTTATACGAGGAAAATGCAATCATATTACCATAAGTCAAACCAAGAACATCAAAACCTGGGTCACAGGATGAAAGCCTCTTTTGTATCTATCATCATATACATGGGCATGACATCCATGACTGCTATTCATTCAAGAAAGTGGTCGAAGAAATGGTAGAATGAAATGAGCTCCATGCAGATGGTTCGCTTATTTTACCCCATCAAAACATTGGCACCTCACAAAGGTCCATGCCCCAACAGGGAGAGTTGATTTCTATCACTCTTCCTAAGCAGGCTGATTACATTGTAGTGAATGACATGCACAATGGGGGTCCTCAAGGTAGCACACCTTCCCCACCATCCACATCATGGTCAATGAAGCAAAGTGAGACCTCTAAAGGTATCACACCTTCCTCACTTTCATTGAGTGGCACACACACTAGGGGTACCTAAGGTAGCGTACCTTCCCCCTAAAAAATCATAAAATCATAAAAATCCAAATAAATTAAAAAGCATTAAAATCCAAAAACAATTCAAAACATCAAAAATATTTACATTTTGCATTGCATTACATGCATTCATTTAATTGCATTGCATTAGGTATTTTCATCCATTGCATTCACATTAGGATAGGTTGTGTTTACAATATTACAAATGACACCACGTTTGTATGCCAATCATGCATCCACAAATCATCATCATTTATCATCCCCTGTGAGTAATTGTGTTTTTCAACACAACCCATCAGTTGCTATAAGGAATATACTAGGGTTTTTTGATCATTCAACCATACCTAGTGATCTTTTCAGATTTTGTAGAAAGCTATCTTCAATTTAAGAATATGAGGTCTAGTTTTGATAGTACCTTGCATATATCAAAATCCTATCACATTTTAAAACATTAACAATCCTAGTTTGAACAAGGAAGGATGAACACTACAAAGTGGTCCTAGTCACCTTAAGCGAAAGGTTTTCCTTGCTCATCCTATCATGTGCATGGTCTAGAATGTTGATTATTGGCAAAAGGACAAGCTCCCCCCTACCCAAAGAAATCCCTTGCTTTCATACAAAATAAGCAAAATTCCAAATCAAAGCAAAGCAAAATAAATAGTGATTTTCATCACTAAGCAAATCCCTTGCTCCAAAAGAAAACAAAATGTAAAATAAATAGTGATTTTCATCACTAAGCATGAGCAAGTATCCCAATAAATGAAAATAAAATAAGGGGGTGAAGAGCTTGAATCCCTAGAATATTCAATATTCAACCACCATGGGGTGATCCTCATTACAACAATGGGTTGAATGAAACCCACCTAGCAATGGGGTATCCTTACATGTGGTGATATGTCTATCACATTAGCGACCTTATTTTGTACAGACCAATGTCAACTTATGGATGAGCTAGCTTTAGGTGGCTTGTATTACCTAGTAGTCTAATCCAACTACATCCAAACTTAGGATCATGATGAACATATGGTGATCCTCATTACAACAATGGGTTGAATGAAACCCACCTGGAAATGAGGTAGTCTTATGCCTCATCTAATATATTCATTTGCACACATAGGGATAATGAATATCTTGGTCTTCTTAACAAAGCTTTTATCTTTCAAAAGTCTTGTGTAGTCATTATACATATTTTGATTAATCAACTAGGGTGTTTGAGTCTCATGGAAAACCTTAAAAATTCCCCTATAGCAACAAATCATCTCATCAATCATACACAATTTTCCTTATGAACTTTTGTTTATTAAGGGGTGTTCATAAAATAGGATAGATATCGGATGGATATCAACAATGATATTTAGATGGCCACTGACTATTTTGTGCATATATTTTAATTTACAGAAGCTTATAAGGAAAGCCCCATACATCTCACATCATCTCATCTCACATATGGATGCTTAAATGATTAATTCTTATGATAAGAGTTACCATTTTCATTCATGATTTTCATACATTCTGTGGTGTCTTCCATTAGTTTGTAACACATATTAGATTCATTCCTTATGTTTTAAGTGATTAAAGCATACAAGTTCATTTACATTAGATCATCCTCATGTAATTAATGCATTACATACATATCATCTATCATATCATATCACATAGATTAAATGCATAAACAAATGAAATAAATTAAACATGCATTTAACATTCACCATTGCATCCATATAAGCATACATAATAGTGCATCTACACATCTAGATCATAGCATCTAATCATACATCTATCATCTAGCTAGTGCATGTCATTAGTACATCACATACATATAGCATAATCACATCATCATATAAGCATTGCATCCATAAATGCATCACATGAACATAAAAGCAAAGACATAATACACATAATGAGCCATAAATAGAGTATCATATATATATATGTGTGTGTGTGTGTGTCAAAAGTACATAGAGGTACAAAAATGCCCATAGGCTACAACTATGTAGGTCCTCAGACCTTACACTCAAAAATATATATAAGTCATCAAGACATATCAAACAGGCCGCACCCGCACCCCTAGGAGTCACCTCCACCCTCAGCTCCATCTCTGTGAGGTTGTCTAGAGCTAGTACCTACCAATCTCTTAGATCGTGCACCTAACCTATGATTGGGCCGCACTGATGACTACCCAGACTCACTCTGCCTACTCCGATGAGAGCCCCCTAATGTAGACCGCTTTGGTAAAGTGCCACCTAGTACATCAATCTGTGCCTCTAGATAAACAATATTGAAAGCATCTACTCCCATCTGAGATACCCTCTAATCTAATATACCCCATAGCCATATAATATCTGAATCTACACTTAATCCTAATGGTACCTGAGTGACTAGAGTGGATGGTGTGGCCTAAGCAATTGATGCAATCCCTAGCTATGTCCTGAGAGCATCCCTCTTAATAGTATTGGCATCTATAATGGCATTCATAGCCGTAATTTGTGACCATAGAAGATCTCTCTCCTATGTAACATAATTAATCTATTTTGTGGTCAAATCTATATGATCTTGGAGAGTGGTCCCTCTCCTCTACATACCCCCACCACTATCACTAGCTTGCACTCAACTAACTTTGCATAGTAGTGAGAGATGTATCTCGCTCCATAACCTATCTATGAGCTATCTAAAGTTGTGCCTGTAAGCTATGCACCTGAGCTCATAGTTGGGATACCTCATCATCTAGGGCATCCTCCTCACCCTCCTCATCATGAGGATCATCCACCTACCTTACAGCCTATCCCCACTCACCCTCCATCCTACGATGCACTCATCGCCCATCATCATCACCTCCCTCTACTTATACCTCATCCCTAGATCTGCCTAGGCTATCACAACCCTACCATAACTAAGTAGTCCACCAAGTGTCATACTCTACAGTGGTCCCAGGATCCTCTACACCTGTATCATCTATCATAGGATCTACCTCCTTAGATAATGTTGTCACCTATGGCACTAGAAATTGTATCTTTACCTATTGGTGATGATAGAGGACTAGCTCCTCTGGCATATCCTGTGCAATCCCAAACTACTTGGTGACCCGAGTATAGTGAAAGTACTCCCTCACCCTCCTACGGTGCCCCATGAGCCATCTATCATGCCTAACTCGAGCCAAGTACCTCCCTACCTCCTCCCACTCAAGATAGCCTAGGTAGGGTCTCCATATAATCTGACTAGCCTATAATCCTATCAAAGACCCGATGTAGTGGTCTACATCCCCTGCATGTGGTCGGCTCTAGATAGTCTCCGCCGCCAATGGCCATATCGTAGCATAGCACTGATCATCCGTTGCTACAACCACTATCCCCAAGGGTAATCCTCTAGGTCAATCTATATGGATGTGCTCCCATCCCCAGATCTGTAGAAGAAGGCTGCATCCCACTCCTACTCATCCCCATCGCATAATTATATATAGCTCATCATAGAGCTGTACCAATAATGCGCTCCCCCACACCATAATCAGAGGATGCTCTAGGTCACACTCTAGCAGGTCCTGCACCATGTCTAGGAGGTTCCAAGGGAACCTCGCTCCTGATGTGTCAGTAGTAGCACATTATAGATAATGTGCATCAGTACTACCTAGCATCGAGAGAAGACATCCTCCATATACCAATGATCAACAGGCACCCCACCATGCTCAATATCCCCCAATACCATAACAACTCTATCTCAAAAAACTTGAGCAAAGATTGTATTCCTAGTTGTAGTGGGAGAAGAAACGATAGCCCATCCATCGATGGGAATCCTAAAGATATGGTAGACATCCTCCAATATCACCATCATCTCTCCCATGGGGAGATGGAAAGTGTTAGTCCTGTTATCCCATCGATGGGCCAGGGTTGTAAGGAAGGACTGATCCGACATCACCATCGGTAATCTAACAATATAGTTGAGGCCAATCACCCCAAACCACTTCCAGTCATCATCATCCAAATGAGGGTATAGCTCCAAAAGTAGATTAGGATCTCACCCCCAAGCTATTAGAGTCTAATATACAAGCAAAAGAGCCAATACAGGTACATAATCACTCACTTATTCCAAAAATCCAAAAAAAATCAAACAAAAAAAAATCCTAAGGTTCTTAGCCACTCACATTATCGATAGCTGCCATGCTTGCCACTAACATCATTAGTAGGCACCACTAATGATAAAATTTTTGACCATTGGGATTTGAACCCAACCGCACACAATGATGATGGTGCCCAATTTCCAAATTAGGAGTCACCCTCACCAATAGTGGATATGGGATTGACCCCATGCAAAGTCATTTCTCGCCCAAAAATACCAAAAAATTAAAATAAAATACTAACCCACATAAGCTAACCTAAGATAAACCTAAACGAAGGGGTGAGGTTAATTACTGATAATTTAGTGAGGTTCATTTTTAATGCTTAAATCATAAGGTGAGATAGGAGTCTACCTTATGAGCTTCGGTTTCGCCACTAGTGTATGCTTCCAATTGATCTACCATTTAGATCTAGGGTAGTTTCGATAGCATTTCATATCAATTTTTATCTTCTCTCCCTTAGAGCTCACTCTTCCTCAAATGTTATTGAGGACAAAAAAAAAAAAATGGAAACGAAATCTAAAAAGCAAAAGAAGATTACATTGGTAATTGAAATAAAAAAATGTAAATATATAAAATGGGAAAGACAAAAAAAATTGCCCAAATTTTTTAATGGGGCAAGGTCAAATATAGGAATCAAATTTTAAAAATCTAATACCTAATTTGGCTTATCCTACATACCCGACACTAGAAATAATGAATTTGTAAAAACCCTAATTTTTATTTTATATATTTTACAATTCTCATCGCCACTCACATTAACAACGACCACATACCAGCCTAACCCTACCCACCAATGTTGATAGCAACTACAGGATTTTCAAATCCTTGTCACTGATTTTGATGATGACTAAGAAACAATAATAAATGCACCTAATTTCTCACCATAAGGAGTTTCATATTGGACATTAAAGCATATCTACCAGTCCATAATCATCAAAAATCACAAAATTAACAAAAAAAATCAAATAAACCAAAATTTCAAATGTGCCTTGTATTTAGTTATTTACTCTATACACTTGGCGACTGCAACGACTTGTGCTCCATGCAATCCAGCAAGATGAGTAAATTACCATAATGCCATTTGAACCAAATTATTCATGATAATTGAAATACTTCATTATCCCAAAAGGCCATTGCTGGAGTACGAAAGATCATCACCACAAAACACAAAAAACAAAATCAAGTGCATCGTATCCATTTATTTACCCTATACACTTGGCGGTTGTAGCGACTTGCACTCCATGCAATATAGCAAGATGAGTAAATTACCATAAGGCCATTTGAACCAAATTATTCATTAACAAATTGAAATGTCTTCACTTCAATCCCCAAGAAGGCCATTGCAGTCGGATTGCTCCATGGGAACGAGGCGTTCATTTCATTTCTTCTATGAAATTTTATCTAATCATCGAACATAGTGATTCATCACATGCTTAAATTGAATTGCTATCATCTTGATTCTCTAAGAAGGCCATTGTGGTCAGATTGCTCCATGGGATAGAGATGTACAATTACTATTAATGGTTGAAATCATAGTTGTAATAGGACCTACCTTACAACAACTTTAATCATCTTGAACTATCCAAATCAATCATCTTGGTCAAGCAACTCGTCGCTTTCATCACTTGCCATTTTCCTCATCGACTCGTCACTTGAGGGGGTAGTCATAATCAAATAATTCATAATCAAAATCAACAATTGAATACTTAATCATGTGAATTGTGTTCATCTTACAAATCATTGCTAATAACTATCATAAGCTTACCCTTTTATTTTGGGAAAAAATAAATATGTTGATTTAAACCTTTGTCGATCTGTCTATCGGTCCTATTGTAGCTTAAACGCTACCCGATTATACTTAGATACACTAAAGTTTTACATAATTTAAGCCTTCCATGCCATTGGAAGTAATGATTTCGAGATGCGTGCCCTTCTCATGATTGGGGCATCTAACATTGACCAGATCAATGAACATAAATCAACCTATAATATGGCTTTAGGTTGTCTATTTTTGCTCAGTGTTGTGTTTTCCCATAATGCATCTCAAAAAGAGGTATTTGTAGACACCTAAAACATGTCATGTTTAGGAGGCTACTCATATGGACACCTCTTTAGGTCATATGATTGATCTTGGACCTTTCCAAGACCCAATAGTGGTTTTAACCACTCAATTAGGGTAGTCTACTCCTATTTAGCCATAGCTACTGATGAAATAAATGGTGGCCTCCATCACCACTTATTATTAGAGTGACTGCAAGAAGCCACTAACGACGATAGCAGCTAGATCCATAGTCATGCTTGTCGATAGCGGCTAACCCTGTAACAAACTTAGGCTCCCCAAGCCAAGTAAAATCAGTTGCATCCAATGAATTTGCAATGGTTTTGGTAAATTGAAGCCTCCAGAAGCTTCACCTCAATGGCCCAAGCATAATTGTTTCTTGTTCTTGGCTTCTTGGGGAAGCTAGAGCAAGGATTTTGGGAGTCTACTTAAGGCCCCAAATTTACAAGCAAATCTTGGATAATTGATGATTTTTTGTGTAATGAAGTGTTGTCGCTTTGCAACCAAAGAGTACAATATCTCACAAGTAAGATGGTGCTACCAAAATTGTGCTATGACACTTGCCTACTCACCAATGGAGATTATCATATTTTAAGAAGAACAATTGCCTATTCAAGAATTCAATTCAACTCGAAATTGAACCAATTATGGTCCTAAGTCATTCTACAAGAATACACCAAGAACGCCATTCCATTCAGTAGAATAATTGATTGATGATAGGCCAAATATATAGAGAGGAGAAATTATACCCCACGGCGACTATTTTCAACAATGGCCTGCAAGCACCGTCGTCGACATCAACAATGGCTAACAGAGCCAGTTTCTATGAGTATTAGTGTCTACGTTTTGATGTCTCTTTTCTTTTGTTTTAAACATTAGAATTTACACTAGCTACATTTACTTGGTTTTCTGACCTATATTAGAAGCATTTCTTTTAGTTTTATGCATTTATTTATGTATTTCAAGCATTATTTTCATTATTTCATGCATCCTTATGTTTCTTTAAGCATTTCCTTCATATCTTGTAATAATCATGAAATAGCCTCATCTTGAGAGGTTGCACCTTTGCTATTGATTGCTTTGTATGTTTCCTTGTGTGCAGTTTCAAGCCTTATCAAGAGCATCTCACTTTCAATATCATATTCAATAGCATCACAAAGAGGAGGTTCCAGGGATAATCCCTCCTATAATCAAGTTTTGAGGATCTAAGGATCTAATTGAAGACACCTACCATATGAATTATGGATTTGTAATATGTATCAAACGGTTAATCCCTAAGAGGGATATCTTGTAACCTTTGTTGTAAAGAATATTTGGCAAATATGAATAAATATGGGCACATTTATTTTATCCTTGTCTCTTTGCATTTGACTACATGATTGTAACCACAAAAAAGGCTCACACCTAATGTATCCTATTGCAAGAATTGACAAAAACAATACAAAATGCATACAAGAACAAGAAATTGACAATGAAATGATCAATAAAAGATGCTTTATTCCATTATATTTCGATGCCAAACTCAAATTACAAGTACATCCCTCTTAGGGATAATCATCTTGATACAATTGTTACAATAGGACGTGTTTTTATTTCCCTCTCAAGGGTAGGTGTGATTTCAAAGTGCCCTTCAGGATGACACGAACTGCTCTAGGGTGGAGTAGACCCTCTTCTTCACATTGAGGAAGGAAATGGATGGTTGTAGCTCCTTTAAAACCTATTTCCTACGATCAAGAAACAACACAAGAATGTCAAAAGCATAGGAAGCCTCTCATGATGAGGCCCTTTAAAGACAAATAGCATGAGAATAGCATAATGACATAAAATCAAGAAAATGCATAAACTATGCTAAACATATGTAAATCCTATCAAGATTGATGGAAATATATGAACAAGAAATACAACTATCAATCTATGGAATCAATTACTTGAAATGAAGCATTATAACATGAAAAGAAGCCATTAATGTCTAAACTACTATAATGAGAACAAGTTAGTAAAAACACTAATTATGCTGGTCAAAAGTCTCTAAAATCCTAACTAAACCATTAAAATGCTAAATGTGATCTAATTAAGCATACTAGAAATGAAACAGTAAGGAGATTTGTCACCTATTGCAAACCGTAGCTCTAATGAGCGGTCTGCACTGTAAACCATGGCTGAAAGCCATGGTGAGCAACCAAGTGATTTGCCCTCCAAATTCAAGGGTTGTGGGCTTGACCTCCTTGTCCAATTGATGTTCAAGGGTCGCCTTCGGTGTCCTCTGACAGGTTTGGTGGTTGAATCATTGAATAGGGCCTCTATTTGCCCGAATTAGCATTTCTTGGCTCTCCTAGGTCCTTAGGGCATCCATGGCCTAATTCGTCATGATGCTTGACAAATTGACAATGGGGATGGCAACAAGGCTCTCTCTATGCACTCAAGTGAGTCCACAATTTGATAGGGCTTCACTGCTTTGATCTCCAAATGCTCTCTTCTACAATATTTTGATAGTGCTTCACTATCAAAATGCTCTATATCATTTCTCCCTAATTTGAAGGGGTACTTATAGGATGTCCCAGGGCTAGGGGTGGCTTCATGGAGAAGCCAAGATCAAGAAGGGGTGGTTAGGATAGTTGGATTGGAAGCTTCCATCCTCTAACCACCTTCTTCTAGAACAAATGGTCGTTCAAACCGATTTGGCTCGGATGAAGGCCAACTGAACTTTAGTTAAGACCGCAGGTTACAATTATGGTCCAGACTGTAAACCGTAGGTCTCAGCCATGGTTCAGACTATAGACCATAGGTCTGGGCTACGGTTCAGACTGATTAGGCCAAGGAGCCCAAATTGAGTGGTTAGAACCACTGCTCTATCTTGGAGTCTATCCAAGATCTTCCATATGGTCTTGTAGCATGTCCATATGAGTAGTCGCCATCGACATGATGTGTTTTAGGTGTCTACAGATGCCCCTTTTGAGATGCATTGTGAGATCGAACAATGCTGAGAAAAAATAGACCTCCTAAAATGATGTCGAAGGTTCTATGATGATCATTAGTCGGATCAACATTAGATGCCCCAGGTCCTGCAAAAGGATGCGCATCCTAGAATCATTGCTTCCAACTCTTTGGAGGCTTAAACTTGAAAGAGTTTGCACTCATCATCAGACATTCGAGTAGCTTTGGTGCTACAATAGGAGTTAGGCCTATATAATCGAAAGGATGAGAGTTACAAACTAATTATCATATTTGCTATTTTCCCCAAGCAAAGGGGTAAGCTTATGATAGTTGTTGACAATGATTCGCAAGGACGAACGCAATTTTGACAAGATCAAGGGATCTACGATCTCAGGGATCTTCTATTGATTTTGATTATGATTTGATATTATGACTACCCCCTCAAGCGACGAGTCGATGAGGGTAATGACAATGAATGAAGTGACGAGGTCGCTTGACCATAATGAATGATCTGAACAAATTTAGATTTGAGCATTTTAATGCCTTGGCTAGGCCTAGTTCAGCTTATGATTGCAACTATTAATAGTATTTGCACATTTCTATCCCATGGAGCAGTCAGGCTGCAATAGCCATCTTAGGGAATCAAAATGATACAAATCCAATTAGATTTGTGTTGAATCAAGTTATCGATGATTTGCTGAAAATATGTCATAGGAGAAATGACATGAAACGCCTCATTCCCATGGAGCAGTCCAGCCTCGAAGGCCTTCTTAGGGATTGAAAAGAAGCATATCAGATCAACGATGACAATTTTTGCCCCAAATGTCCTTATGGTAATTTACTCATCTTGTCGGATTGCATGGATCGCAAGTCGCTGCAACCGCCAAGTGTATAGGGTAAATTACTGAATACGAGGTGCATTTGGTTTTTAATTATTTGATTTTTTTGTTAATTTTGATTTATTGATCGATCCTGGTGCTTTGAACATCACCAAATTTGCAATATTGATTGCTCTTTTTGAAATTTGATCCATTAGGAGTCATTAATTTATCATTTTAGACCTTCCCACGATGGGGTTTGAGTGCATTTAATGCTAGTTGCGAACCGTGAGTACGGTCTACGATTGAAGTTTTCAAATTTTGGGAACCGTAGGTCGGACCTACAGGTGGAAAACCCTAATTTTGGGACCGTAGGTGTCAGCTATGGTCCACAAAAATTAGGAGGACCTATAAGTAGCCTTTCCCATTTGAATTTTTCATTATTTTCTTGAAAGCAACTGCATTTGTGAGAGCTCTGAGAGGTAGAAGACATCCGTGATCCAGAACGCTGCCTAAAACTCGACCATACCTCACACCTATACCCCGATGGCGGATCCTGGACAGCCATCGACTAGCGGAGGCCGTAGAGCGGGCAAGGTAACTCAAAATCGAGTCCTCGCAATCAATACCAATTTAAAATGAACCACATTAAGTAATGTGGTAAATCAATTTCATTAAACAATTGGTAATGAACCCCACACTAGATTAGGTTAGATTAGTTTTTATTTTTAATTTTTTGGTCAGTGAGGCTAGGAAGTGACCCAAAATGGGTATCCTTCCTAGACCGCAACTAGCAGCTGCGGTTCCCAATTGTCATATTGGGGACCATAGCTATCATCTACGGTTGGAATTCAAATTCCAATGGTCAAATTTTGACCGCATGCGGACCGCAGGGTTGACCCATGGTTCATGGACTTTAGAAAAAAATTATCAAATTTTTAATTTTTCTAAGGTTTAATAGGCAATTAATATCATTTAATGCAATTATGACTTGCCTAATTGATTTTTTTATTTTTATGAATGCTTTGTGACATGTTTTTATCTTTTTATCAGTTTTTAAATGTTTTTGATATTTTTAAGGTCATTTTTTATCTATTTTTGCTTGTTTTTTAGTTATATTTTCTCTTATACAATGCTTTTATTTCAGAGGTTGACCTCTAGAGCTCGTGAGCCAGACCTTCTAAAGACTCTCCGTAGACAGCTCACTCCTGGAGAGCGGACATGGTTTGGAGCTGTCGGCTTCGGCTACATTCTAGATCTACCCACTATTAGGGTAGATCAGGCCTACTTGACTGCGTTGGCCCGATGCTGGAATGCGTGGACCAACACCTTTCACCTACCCATGGGTGAGATGACCATCACTCTTGAGGACATCTATCGGATCTTTAGGATCCCTATTGATGGTGAGGCCATCACCTCTTCCTCCTCCCAGAGCAAGGGGCCCATATTTGATGCTATCTTTGATGATCGAAGCTAGGAGGCTCAATGCATGATTGATCATGGAGGAGTCCACATCGGATATTGGTAGGGTCAGTGCATCTTCTCTATGAGAGAGGTGATCTTCATGCACCTGGTGGTGCAGATTGTTCTTCCAGACTCCTCGAGTGTGAGGATTCCCTAGAACCTCCTGGCCAGTGTCAGGAGAGTTATTCAGAGCTCCACTACTCAACCACTACTCCTAGCCTAGGGGAGCACTTTACTATGCCAGCTCTACCAGGAGCTATACCAGATCACTAGCCAGAGCCATCATGATATTAGTTGTAGCCTACTACTATAGATCTAGGGCTAGTAGCATATTAGGATAGAGCATCCTATAGAGCTACCCCTTCACATTTCTACCATCGATGATCAGCATCAGTGCTACACCACATGCTAGCCTCGAGAGGAGGAGGGATTCTAGAGCAGGACTCATGCTGGTGATGTAGATCATTACATTACATGATTTGTAGTGCTCGAGTCGGATGACATTGAGTGGCATTCCTACATGGATTGCCTAGATCCAGAGGTAGGCGAGTGACTATGATAGGCTCATCGGGATAGGTGGCTACTCGATCATAAGGTCAAGGTTAGGGAGTACCAGTTCTACTCTCACATCCTATGATAGTTTAGCCTAGTGTAGGACATCCCAGAGATTCCTTTTGTATACAGGCATCTAGTCTTGGAGATGCACCTATCATGGATTCAGCCTACGACACTTGGAGATGAGGCTAATGATTTCCAAGAGTCTAGAGATGATAGGGCTAGGACCACCCTAACATATGACACATGGTGGTCCCTACTATAGTGGTAGGGATCAGGACCTCTAGGTAGGGTAGATGACCAGGCAGAGGTAGAGGTCGATCCAGATGGGCATAGGGTGCACCAATGGACTGAGGGTAGATGGGGGCATAGGCCACCATAGAGGAGGCTCCATAGGTAGAGGCTGAGGAGGAGGTGAGGATAGGAGTGAGTTACCTCCTATAATGAGGTAGGATAGCTCCTAGCTCAGATCATAGACCTATAGAGTTAGGTTGGGAGGTTATAGACTCAATAATTATAATGAGATACTTCTATCACCCTTCTAGAGGTGAAGCTAGCTCATAGGGATAGGCAGCTAGTAGAGGCTCAAGAGCAGATCATGAGTCTTACAGCATGGGCTACAATGGTAGAGACTCAGGTCCATGATCTCACTAGTGCACATGATGTGGCACTAGCACAATGGGGTGAGGCTATCATAGAGAGACTTTCTCAGGGTACAGAGGAGGGATCCTTCATCCTCCCAAGCTATTATGGGACCTCCAACTACACCATTATCATTATTACCAAGCGGTCATGACCCGATGTTAGAGATTCGATGCTTACAAGACCAGTTGGCAGATGCCAATGCTAGACATACAGGGTAGCTCGAGTAGACCAGCTGGAGGGTCACATCAGGTTGATAGGTGGGGAGGTCCTAAAGGATTCACATGCTATGGGGTCTCAAAAGACCAGGTCCAGGACTACAGGATAGTCCACAATGAGCTCTAGTCAATGGACTCATAGGACAGAGAGGACACATAGGTCCTCTAGCACACATGGAGGCAGCTCCCATACCAGGACTAGAGAGATGGGTGTGACCTCTAGTCATAGGTCTCATCGCATAGACATACCAGTATCTCATGTGCTAGGCCTCTTTGGATTAGGTGGCACATAGGGCCCTCAATAGGGCACACAATAGGCACCAGAGCCGACTATAGAGCAGGCTCTAGAGCATAGGGCTGAGGGAGGCGATGAGAGCTCCAGCTCAGGAGGAGCAAGCCAGAGCTAGGGCTCTATCAGATCTAGGCTACATTTTTGTATATGTATCATTTTTGGTGTAAGGTCTAGGACCTACACGATTGTAGCCTACGAGCATTTTGTACTCTTGATGTACTCTTTTGGAACACATATATATATGATTTGATCATTTATGGCTCATTATGTGTACTTGTATATTTTTAATTTTATATTTATTTTATGCACATGGATGCAATGCTTATGTTAATTTGATGCTATATGATGTGATGTATGGATGACATGCACTAGATAGCTATTTAATTTATGATGATGATGATATGCAGTGATCTAGATGCTTAGATGTGCGATTTATGATGGATGCATATGGATGCGATATTTACTTAAATGCATATTTGATTTTGCTTTATTGCATGCATTTAATTTATGACGATGTCACGATATGCTAATGCAATGTATGTAATGCATTATTTACATGATGGTAATCTAATGTAAATGAACCTATATGCTTTAATCACTTTAAAACATAAGGAATGAATGCAATTATGTGTTTATCAATCTAATGGATGACACCACAGAATGTATAAAAATCATGAATGTAATTGAAAATCCTCAAAATAAGAATTTAATCAATTAATCACCCATATATGAAATGCAATGGTATGCGATGTTATGATGTGAATGATATAATGTGTCATTCTATTTTCTTTTGCAAGTTTGAAAAATATGCACAATATAGTCAGTGGTCATCTAAATATTATTTCTAATATCCATCCGGTATCTATCCTATATCTTTGATTGTGCTTTATATAATGATGTATCATGGACTCGATACTTTGCAGTTTGATGATTTTATATGGTTTGTGATATTTGGTATTTTGTTGCTATTAGAGAGATTTTTGAGGTTTTCCATGAGACTCAAACACCCTAGTAGACTTATCAAAAGTTGCATACTAACCACACTAGACTTCTGAAGTGCAAGGCTTTTGCTAGGATAGGCCCTAACTATTCATTATCCCTGTGTGTGCACATGAGTATATTAAGATAAGACACGAGCATTCCCCGATGTCAGGTGGGATTCTTTCAGCCCATTGCTAAGATAGGGGTTCCACAAATGTCTTATCCAATCCCAAGTTTAGATTTTAGTTGGACTAAGCCACTAGGCAATGCAGGACACCTGAAGCTAGCTCTTCCACATTCAAACATTGGTCTGCACACAAGCAAAATGCAAGTGTATCAGACATATCATCATGCGTAAGGTACAGTAGTGCCAATAATTCTAGGGATTCAGGCTCATTCCTTTCTATCCTTCAATTTTTGGGATACTTGCTCATATGTGGTGAAGCAAGGGAGTCGATTCCATATTGAATTTGAACTATCTTTGGATCTTCATTTGATCTCTCTTCGAACTGGATTTTTGATCTTCATTTGATCTCCACTCGAACTTTGATTTATGATCTTCATTTGATCTTCACTTTGAACTTGATTTGAGCCTATTTTATGATCTTCATTTGATCTTCACTTTTTGGCATTTACATGTGATAATTTTCTTCAGAAACTTTCCTTTGGGGGATTTACTTTGGGAAACTATTTCTGGTATATCGATTGAGGATATCGATCTTATGATATCAATATGGGATATCAATCTGGGAAGTCGATCTATGATATCGATCTAGGGTATCAATCTTGAGGATTGATGTGGGATATCACTCTGGGATATTGCTCATTTTATCATAAGCAAGGGATTCTGAATAGGGAACTAACCTGTCCTTTTTCCAACTGCCAACATTTCCCATACCATCCGCATAGAGGGATAAGCAAGAATAACTCTTTTCACCTCAGGATACCCGGTCCTGCTTCATGACTTTCATCTTCCCCTAGTCCTTGTTAGGATTGTTTAATTTATTGATTAGTGATAGGATTATAATATGCTAAGGGCTATACTAACTGAACCTCAGCTACAAAAGCAAAGCAAGCTTTCTATCAACTCTTGATAAGACCTCTAGGTATGGTTGAATGACCAGAAAACCCTAGTATATTCTCCATAGCAACAAAATAGGTTGTGTTGAAAAACACAATTACTCACATGAATGATGGATTTATGATAAATGCAGAGATGCATGATTTAGACACAAACATGGTGTCATTTGTAAGACTGACAAACATAATCCCTCCTACTACGGAATGCAATGGATGAAGAATGCCTATATGCAATGCAATAATGCAATGGATGCATGAGTGAATGCAAAATAAAAATGCAAAATTCAAATGCAAATGCAAATGTTTTTGGATTTTATGCTTTACCAATTTTTTTGGATTTTATTGATTTTATAATTTTTATGAGTTTTGAGCCTCATATCTGACCAAACGATGAGTACATGCCTCTGGAGCCTTTAGGAGTGACCAAACGGTGAGGAAATATCATTGGAGCCTTTATATTGACCAAGCAATTTTTCAGCAAAATCCTTGGAGCTTTTTAGGATGACCGAGCGGTTTTAAGCAAACCCTCGAAGCCTTTTGGGTTTGACCAAAGGGATTATGAGCACCTTTGGGACTTTTGGGATGACCAAGTGATATTTTAAGAATCCTTGGAGCTTTTGGGTTGACCAAGCAATTTTTCAAAAACTCTTGGTACCTTTTGATTGACCAAACTACTCATAAACGAGCTTGGAGCCTTTTAGGATGACCGAGCGGTTATAAACAAACCCTCAAAGCCTTTGACTAACATGACCAAGTAGTTTTAGGAACCCTTGGAGCCTTTTGGGAAGGGCATGCTGCCCTATGTACCCCTAGTGTGTGTGCCATTCGATGATGGTGAGGGAGGTGCAATACCTCTAGATTCCTCATTTTTCCTTATCAAATTTGGCATGGCTGGTGGGAAAGGTATGCTACCTTGAAGACCCCCAGCGTGCATGCTATTCACTAAAAAGTAATCAACTTGTTTAGGAAGAGTGACAGAAATCAACTCTCCCAGGTGAAGAATGGACCTCACCGAGTGCCTATGCTTCGACAAGGGTGAACGAGAGAACCATCCTCATGGATCGCATCCCATTCTACTAGGTCTTGGATGACCCTCTTAAATGAATGGCAACCCTGAATGTCATGTCCATGCGCTCGATGATACACACAAAAGGGACCCCCATCAGGTGACCCAGTCTTGGATGCCCTATGCTTGAATTTGGGCAATATGAATGCCTTTGCCTCATGTAACTTTTGGAACAAAGTTAGAGTAGTCATCTGAAATGAAACTACCCATTGCACTAGCCTATTGGGCTTACGAGGTGACTGACGACTTTGAGGTCACTCATGAGGAAGTGTGACCTCCACTTCAGCATGTTGGGGCACTATGAGAGAACCATCTACATGATAAACCCCACTATCTATCAGATGTTGCACCACACTCTTAAATTCATGATAATCTCGAATGCCATGACCCTCTATTCGATGATAGAGACAATAGTGATGCTCCCTGTAACCCGTAGGTTTAACTCTACTTGGGTTTAAAGGGATGATATCAGGCAAGGTGATGACCTTAGCCTCTTGTAGCTTCTGAAAGATGTCAGACATAGACTCTTTTAAAGGAGTCCCACTATGTTGTGACTATTTTGGGCTCTTGACCCGCATTGGTTTGCTTTGAGAATCCAATGGTTGGGTTGGCCGCATGGGCTTTTGCTTTCGCTGAGGCTTTTCTTGTACTTGCACAGGAAGTGATTCAGCCTCAGACAAGGGTTGCTTTTGTGATCCCAAGTTTTCAAACTGGTTCTTGATAAAATGCAATGCCTTATCTTGCTCATCCATTCGATGCTCCATCCATTCTAGATGGCTTAAAATGGATCGCAAGACTGACAAAGAGTTCATATGTATTTCCAATGACTGATTCGAAATACCTTTGTCATTTGAAGGAAATAGAAAAGTGGATGCTATGGATCCATTAGGTAATTGTAAATCACCTATTTCCTTCATTTGAGTTGATGTGGAAGCTTCTTGATGACACACTTCATTAGTGCTATCCACATGCTCATGCCTATGACTCAACTCAAGTTATTGTTTCACTTCATTGTGTTGAACTGTGTCAATTTCAGTACCCCCAATCTGATGTGAGGAACCTACCTATTTGTGCTCTTGAGATGGTGCCATGAGAAATGAGTTAAGAGTGACTAATTTCAAAGGTTCTAGCCCTGGCAATGTGGAAACACCACTGGATTACCCCATATCTGGCTCTATGTGATTAGGAATCACCTGATATTCTAGCCTAATGTCAACCATTCCCACAAACTCATGAGAAGACTCCACAACTGCATGCATCATAGGTAATTCGTCAACATACTGAGGCTGTCCTATTTCAGTCATGATAACTGAACCTTCCTCATACTCATACGATGTCTCCAGGATAGGATCCATAGGTAGAGACTCGATGAAAAGTTGACCTAGATCCTCAGTGGACTCTATGGTGGGCAGCATCGTAATGCTGGCCTCTATAAGCTCTTCATATTCACCATCATCCTCATGAGGACTATCTGGTGACATGATGGATGAAGATGGTGTGATACACTCGGATGCATCCATGACCATGCTAGGTTCTTCCTCCTTGATAGGAGTATGAGGATCCTCTAATGACACCTTCGAAGTAGCTATGAGCATCTCTGTGATGGCATTCATCAATCCTTCCCTACTAAGCGATGTCGAGAATGCAGGGGTCATAGGTGACTCCATAGGTGATAGCGGTGGGGATGGTAACTCCACCACAGTCTGCAAGGCTACATCCAAACTTTGGATAGACTCATCCAATTTAACTTGTAGATGCATAGGCGCCTCACCAGGTTCCTATGGATGATCCTCAAGTTTATAATACTTGAAGGGATCTAGGTCCACCTCAACTATATGGACTTCACCTCCATGGGTGTACTTAATGCATTGATGCACTATTGATGGCACGCACTCCATGGCTCTTATCCATGGTCTTCCAAGCAGCAGATTATACTGTCTTGATCCCTCTAAAATGTAGCACAATGTAGGAATAATATTTTGTCCCACCTCGATGGGGAGGACTATTGTGCCTACTATAGGGGATTCCACATCATTAAAGGCTTGCAACATTAAAGTTGTTTCCTTGATGTGGGATGATGGAATTTTGAGATGTTTGAATGTTGAGGTGGTGATGATATTAATCGATGATCCTGTATCCACCAACACTCGCTTATACATAATCTGCTTTATCCTCGCTATGATATGCAATGGAGGATCAGATTCCTTGATAGGGATAGGTTTGACTTCCTATTTATGGAAAGTAATCATAGGTTCCTTATATGGTGGAATAGACTGTATATGCCCCAAGGATTGTGATGACTTTCGAGCATTGACATTGCTCACCTATCGGACTTGACTACTCTCGACCTCATGCTTACGCATGGGATCCTTAAACATCTCTTTCTATTGTTCTTCGATAACCCTAGGCATGTCTATCCATCTAGAAGAATGGCTATCTACTTGCTTAAGTGGCAACTCTTGATGATGCACTAGGTGCATCACATTGACTTGTTGCCTAAGCACTCTAGGTATGAGCTTCTTTTTAGGAGTTACCTCACATGATTGTTCTTCACATGCTTTCTGTTGGTAAATCCTCTCTTCACATCATTGGAGCTCATCCAACCTTTGTTGATGTGCTCTCTTTCTCTCTACGCACTCACGCTCTAGACGCTTACGCTCACTACGTGCCTCCTCCAATTGGTCTTGGAGTAGTCACCTCTCATGGGCTGCATGAGACTCAGATTCCCTATAGGACTGACTCATGGAGTAAGATCCACAACTCTCTATCTCACTAGGTGGAGACCTAATGACGTGGGTTCTCACTATGTGTGAGGAAACCCCATGATCTATATGGGTGAACCCCCTACATGATGAAGGGAGCTCACGATGACTATCAGAATGTCACGCTAGGAGGATTGGATCCTCAGGTGCATGATGAGTGTGATGCCTAGCAAGGAGGCGTGCGAGGTCTGAAAGATCCTCAAGAGAACATCAAAAGCATTCAGAGCCTCTCCATGAACTCTTCGACTCATTAGCTCATGATTGAGCTCTATCATGCCTAGTCATCATGATGAACCAACTAAGCAAGACTCGAGAGGTTTCCTCTCTTACTAAAAATTTTAGCCTCAAGGAAGGCCTTATCTTGATGAATTAAGCAATAAAGAAGCATACAAAGTAAACAATGTGATTATCTCCTTTACATTTTAAAAGTGAGCCCTAAACTATTTGATGTTGTTTCAATGATTTGTTGTATCAGTATAGAACTCCTTATCATGTTTTGAAAAGCGTTGAATGATATTCTCAGTTTAAATTGGCTTTCACCTATATGCTCATAGCTCGACAACCTAGATGTGACTTCCAAGCACGTAAATCCCCTGTGTGGTGATGAAAGTCCACACCCAGACAAGGAGCACAGGTCCTCCCAGATCCTCACCCATTTTCCCCAGTCAACGTTATACCCTCCGAAGAGAATACATGCAAATTTTCTAGGGTACGAAAGGTTCTTGGATCCGGTATTGGTCTAGTATCCAAGGGTACGTAGGATTTGGGCCAACGGATGGAAATCACCTCCACCATCGTTGAACCCTACTAGTGGTTGGATGTCAAGCCCAACTCACTAGCGTTTAAGTGAAACGTGGTGTGTGTGGTTCATTTTAATTTACATAAAAGAAATGCATCATATAGCACTCATGCTCATTTTCTATATGCTATGCAAATGAAAGAACATTTCAAATTCAAAAATGCAAGCTATTCTAGATGCTCTTTTAGACAATGCATATTACAATGATAATGGCCACTACTTGGGCCTCACACATGCACACCAAACACACAAGTTTTATCAAGCACGTTGTATTCTAGGGTGGATTGCAATCAGAGATCCATTGTTCCTAGAAGCGCCTTTCTACAAATGCAAATTGAAATGAAACCTAAGGACATAATTCATTTCCATTTTTTAGTTTCTTTTACCTAATTGCATTTAAATTTAAGCATTCTGTAAAAACATAGAGAAAATAAAAAAAATAGAGAGTGGAAAATAGGGCCTACCTCGAGGTCCTCAGTTGATCTACACTCTGCTTTCTATTGTCTATGTTATCAGATGTAAACCATAGGTCTGATCTATGGTTCAGACTATAAACCATGTGTTGTACCTACGGTTCAATTGTTGGCCCATAGCTGATAGCTATGGTCTATACCTACAATTCAAGAAACACAAGAAACATAGTTAGATGTCTATTTTTATGGAGTTCCACCATGATCACCTTCTATAACCACCAAAAAGGCTCACACCTAATGTATCCTATTGCAATAATTGACAAAAAAATACAAGATGCATACAAGAACAAGAAATTGACAATGAAATGATCAATAAAAGATACTTTATTCCATTATATTTCAATGCCAAACTCAAATTACAAGTACATCCCTCTTAGGGATAATCATCTTGATACAATTGTTACAATAGGATGTTTTTATTTCCCTCTCAAGGGTAGGTGTGATTTCAAAGTGCCCTTTAGGATGACACGAACTGCTCTAGGGTGGAGTAGACCCTCTTCTTCACATTGAGGAAGGAAATGGATGGTTGTAGCTCCTTTAAAACCTATCTCCTATGATCAAGAAACAACACAAGAATGTCAAAAGCATAGGAAGCCTCTCATGATGAGGCCCTTTAAAGACAAATAGCATGAGAATAGCATAATGACATAAAATCAAGAAAATGCATAAACTATGCTAAACATGTGTAAATCCTATCAAGATTGATGGAAATATATGAACAAGAAATACAACTATCAATCTATGGAACCAATTACTTGAAATGAAGCATTATAACATGAAAAGAAGCCATTAATGTCTAAACTACCATAATGAAAACAATTAGTAAAAACACTAATTATGTTGATCAAAGTCTCTAAAATCCTAACTAAACCATTAAAATGATTAATCTGATCTAATTAAGCATACTAGAAATGAAATAGTAAGGAGATGTCACCTGTTGCAAACCGTAGCTCTAATGAGCGGTCTGCATTATAAACCATGGCTGAAAGCCGTGGTGAGCAACCAAGTGGTTTGCCCTCCAAATTCAAGGGTTGTGGGCTTGACCTCCTTGTCCAATTGATGTTCAAGGGTCACCTTCGATGTCCTCTAACAGGTTTGGCGGTTGAATCGTTGAATTTGAGTTTCGTTTGCCCGAATTAGCGTTTCTTGGCTCTCCTAGGTCCTTAGGGCATCCATGGCCTAATTCGTCATGATGCTTGACAAATTGACAATGGGGATGGCAACAAGGCTCTCTCTATGCACTCAAGTGAGTCCACAATTCGATAGGGCTTCGCTGCTTTGATCTCCAAATGCACTCTCTATAATATTTTGATAGTGCTTCGCTATCAAAATGCTCTATATCTTTGCCCTAATTTGAAGGGGTACTTATAGGATGTCCCAGGGCTAGGGGTGGCTTCATGGAGAAGCCAAGATCAAGAAGGGGTGGTTAGGATAGTTGGATTGGAAGCTTCCATCCTCTAACCACCTTCTTCTAGAACAAATGGTCGTTCAAACCGATTTGGCTCGGATGAAGGCCAACTGAACTTTAGTTAAGACCGTAGGTTACAGCTGTGGTCCAGACTATAAACCGTAGGTCTCAGCCATGGTTCAGACTGTAGACCATAGGTCTGGGATGTGGTTCAGACTGATTAGGCCAAGGAGCCCAAATTGAGTGGTTAGAACCACTGCTCTATCTTGGAGTCTGTCCAAGATCTTCCATATGGTCTTGTAGCATGTCCATATGAGTAGTCGCCATCGACATGATGCATTTTAGGTGTCTACAATGATATATCTATTTAATTTTATTACATATTGCATTAGGTGTTATATTTTTAGCATATTTCATATTGATATTAAAATTTACAAATAATTATCCAGAAAGCATCTTGAAGGTCATAAAATTGTTGTCCAAAAGTAGGAACAAGTAACAAAGAAAATTAAAAACTTCAAAATGTGCAATAGTATAACAAGCATGCCAAAGATACAAAGGGTACCATAATCATTGAGAAAACTTGAAACACCAAAAGCTCCAAATTCATGCAATACTCCATGGTTGTCTAAAGATATCAAAATATTTAGGGGTGTCAAAATATTTAAAGGCTCCAAAATTTTCATATGCTTCCTATCAATTGTGCCACTCATATTGTTTGCCTTTATTTTTTATTATTACTATGATATACAAGTAGTCTATGTTTATGGCTTTATTTGCAAGGCAATTAGACACCATATTATACCTACTTATAATGTGGGAGTATTGTATATATTAAAACTTCTACTCTAATTCTCTTAGTCTTCTCTAAATTATTTATAGTTGTATTGATGACAAATCCTTACCCTTAGATAGGGCAAAGATCACAAGTCTCAAATCACCATACACATGGAATTGTTTAATACCTTGTTCCTAAACCAAATTTTATCCCATTTCAAAGCCTATCAACTCTGTAACATTATTGGTTATTTTCCCCAAATTAATTCTGAACTGAAGCATTTTCATAGTGTGGTGCAACTAGTATCACATTACCAGTTCCTACACAACATGCATTTGATGTAGAGGCTCCACCAAAGAAAAGTGTAGGGAACTTTATCTCTCAAGGTTTGATTGTTCTAACATGTGGCCTAGAATACAAGATATTTTGGAGATTCATTTTGTGTAACATAACCAATTAAATATTAACATATGGAAATAAACTATTTACAAAACTCTTTATCATAATAATGGTCCTCTTAATCTAAGCTCACAAATTTGAGTCCCTCATAGGTTTTTAGGTTAGGTTATTTTTCTAAAATACTATATTTCCTTGTTCTTTTCGACATAGATGGTTTGGGTGGCTAGTGCAAGGTAGTGTAGTTGTATCATCCTACAAGTCTTAGGGTCAAATATATCTAGAAAAATTTTGTGTTTCTTTTTAAGCACATGGCTATTCTACATTCTAGTGTAACATTAACTCTAATAGGCTCATTAGAGTGGCAATTTGTTAGTTCGTACATATCATCAAGGTCACCAGTTTGAACCTTACTCAAGACCATTTTTTACCTCCTATTGATGAATTTCATATGACATGTGGTAGGGGCTAATTGTTTGTTCACCTCCCAATTTTTGGAAGCTTAATTTTTTATATTTATCCTACAAATATGTCCAATTTTCTAAAGGTTGTAAACTTTATACAAGAAATAATTGTGGGTATATTATTTTGTATCACATAATTTCTCAAATTCTACATGTTGATGGCATAAACTAAAGACCCTATTATAGTGATGTAGGTATTTTTTCATGCAATAATAGTATGTTTTCTATGCTCAACACAAGGTAAAACTTGTTCTTACATATCCTTTTCCTACTATGAGGGATATTAAAAAACCTATGTATTGCTTGATGATTTAGTAGTTTTATTTGATATTCATGGATAAATTATGATCACCATGTTCTCTTTTGAATATATTCTCATTATAAGACTAACATATATGATATAAAATGTGGAATCACAACTTCATGTTCAAGGAAGGGTTAATCTAGTTCATGTATCTTTGGCAAGAGAAAATATTAGGATTAGTGATAAATATTCATTAGCCCATGTAAGCATGCATTATGGATGATATGTTACTATACCTAATGTCTCATCTTCTTCTCCCCTCAACTTAGATGATGAGGGTGTTGGAATATCAATAATATGGTCATATTAGACAAGGCTAATAATGATGAGGTGCCTATAGAAACTCTTTAATAAGCCTACGAGCATGTGCTAAGTAAACCTATGGGTATACTACATATAAGCCTATAGGTGTTCTTTAAGAAATACTATAGGCTCTCTTTATGTAATCATATGGGAATTTTTGGCCTATTCACCCTTCGCAATATTGGTTAAACCACTTGTATAATTAACCCAAGTTATGTATTTAGTATATTCAATATATTATAATTTAACCTTTAGTCCAAGTTATGTCATCTTGAGGTTAGCATTAAATTGGGGATTAGGTATCACTATAAATAACCCCATGACTATCCCATTATATAATTAGTAATATATGATCACGGGATTACCTATGGACACCCACCCCTTTGTTCATATTTCAACATTCTCTCTATTTTATTTTATCTATATGTTGCTTCTAGTTTCCTCTTTTTAATATTTTGTATAAAATAATGGTGAATGGATGCCTTGGGATGTTTTCAAGGTATTATAAATTCCAAAAAATGATTCTATGGGAAGGAACTCCATCTATAAATGAAGTTGTAGTGCAACCCATTTACATACTTTAAGACTTAATGCTTCTCACTATAATAAATAAACAACCAATTAATAATTTCATTGAACTCATTAGGGTATTGTTGAATATATTGATTTTTGCATCGACATAGTTGTTTAAAGTGCATGTACTCATCCTTGTAGTTATGAACTCATCAAGAAAATGATCATTGCACCAAATCCATGAATAATATCTATATTACGAGAGTATCTCCTTCAATGGCTTCTTCTTTATTTGTAATCTTATTGGTGGTGGATTCCTACAAACAAGTAACTAACATTGACATATTCAAGGTCATAAAACAATCCTATACATGTCATAAAATTAGTCTATACAAAAATAAACCTCAACTTTTTGAATATATATATATATATATATATATCCAAGTCTCCAATATTGATTCATCTTCAGAAGACTAGAATGCCAATAGTATTCTACTCCTTGACCAGGTTGTGGATTTAAAAAATGTGTATGATTAAAATCTATATACATGGATCTCATATTGATCATGATATTCAAAAATGTATCCCAAATAATGTGTTCTTTATTCTTCTAAGATGTTTCAATTGTACTTCTTGATGTCATGTGTCTTGGTCTCAATTCTTGATGACTTTTCCATATTTGATATTTCTTTTTTAATATGATATTTTTAAGGAACTCAAACATAAAAACTAGTGTGATACCTTTATTATACCATGAAGTTATAAAGTGTGGACATACAACAAATAAGTGTACTAAAGTATCTATCCTTAGCAAAAAATCATTATAAAGAAGACACATTAGATGAAATAAATTAGGTGAATGTGAAACTACTATGATAACAGTTGATCCATATTATGGGGCTTGGATGTGGTGGCATGGAGGATAACTCCTTGAATTATATTATGGTACTAGAAAGTTTTGCTTTAGATTTATGCATCAAAAATAAGCCATAACATAATTTTTCTCACAAGTATACAAATGTTTTTATAGATAATATAAATTTAAATATACTATAATAAACAAGGCTCATATAGCCATGTTCACAATAGTAAATACTTAGTAGATGAGGTGAATGGCACATTAGGGTGTAAGGCAATGCAATAAATGAAGTATCAAAACAAAAGCTTATGTACTATAAGGATAACTTAGGTTTGTAGAGTGAGGAAGAAGAAAAGAAAGTGGAGATCAAAATGACAAAGAAGGATCATAAGAATGAACTAAACAAAGGGATAATACTAAAATAAGTAGCATAAGATAATTCTAAGTTATATACAAATGTATAACTATTATGAAGAAAATTAAAGAAGAATTGGTTTATCTCTTAAAATAATAAAGAAGTAATTTTAATGGTAATTATAGAAGTCTATTTTACTTCCTCTATAGTTATCACCATTCCATAAGGTTCCAAGTGATGAGATTAGATGAGTGTAGATGAATTTTTGACACCTAGTACTAGAATTATACCTTTTATACATTCTAACATTTGATGGTAATATATATATATTTGGTGACATTGGTCTCTTTATATATGTGCATTGGTGCCACTGGGATTGGTGACATGGCAAGATTTATACTAAAGGGGTTATAATATCATAGGTTGGGTTGGTATCATGATGAAGTTTTATCTCATATAAATGAATGACAATGAAAAGTCCAAATGGAAACCCCAAGGCATAAAAGCTAGATGTGTCATGGCATATTTATGTGTAGGACCTTGAGAAACCCCTAGTTTTCTTAGATAAAATATGTATTTATTTTTATTATTATTATTTTAGAGTAGAAATAACTTTGATTCAATTTCAAGTTTATTTCTCATTAATTACAATACATTAGCATTCCTCAAACTTTATTACACTTTTTAGGCTTTATGAATCAATTCTTGACATTTTTTATTGCTTAATGTCTTTTTGGATCATATTCAAAAAACTATATGGATTATAAAATATTTTTCTCTTTCTTTGATATTATTTAGAGTTTACATACAATGAACTCAAGAATTATTTCTTCAAAAACTTACACATGCCGATAATGGATGCATTTTTTACCATGACTTGATATCTTTGTTCTTTTTTTATATTACAGTTTTAATGGTTTCTTCCCCTTAAAGACTTCAATGCAAACTTGATTCCTTTACTTCTGTTAGATATTTATTAGTTGGTCGTCAACCTTAGAAAATATTAGGTTATGGATTTCAATAGAACTAAACAACAATATGGCTTAATTGTATATCTTCGTTAAAGGGAGCTTGTTAAACTATATCTATATTTTATTTAACTGTGTAATTTTATTATGTTCTTTTACTTTGGTGTCAATTTATCAACCATGTATATGTAAATAGTATGATTCACTATTTTTGTTGGAGAAGCAATAATTTCAACTTTATTTTTAAGATATATCTTCTAATATGACAAAAAGCTTTGACTCTATCATTAAACCTGAGATATTATATAGATGTAATATTTGGCATATCTATTTAGAAGAGGTTAATTAGGCATATGATGAGATAATTTGAACTTTGATGGTTAAAACAAATTCCAATGTAAAATGCTAGTTCCACATATTGTCATACAAGTTGAATTAAATGATCATCCACTTTGGTTAATAACTATCTTTAGAATATTTTATTAAATACATATAATATATTCTCTTGGCGATTGTGGGGGTGAAATTTTGGATCCTTTCACCCACTCTTTTTAATATGATGGTCATTAGAAGATGGCTAAATTTTGGAGCTGAGCCCTAGCATTGATGGGTGGGGAGGATTTCAAAAGATAGGTAGATGGAGGAAGGGGATATTGAATGGGTGGAAGAATAAGTGGCCGCCAAATCAAGAGAAATATCAAAAAATTTCCAAGGCCATATAAAGCGAATAATTAGCTCAAGTTTGAGATCGGGTGGATAATTGGACGAACAAGCAACAAAGGCGGATCCCAAAACCCCATCCAACAGTTGGGTGGAAATATTTTATCCCTGCCTGATGAACCTATCCAAGTTGGGGTGAATTTTTAGAGAATGGTGGAACCCCAATTGAATATATGGCTTGGGTGGAGTTTAGGGAGAGCAACAATCAAGATTCAAACCTGATTTCCTGTCCTACTAAGTTATGTCAAGCAAAAATTTGGGAAGCTAATAAATGAAGACTAGCTCAGTCATTGCTCTATACCAGAATCACCACTAGCATTGAAAATCTCAAGGGAGGTGCATTAATGATCTTAACTTCCCAATAACGAGCTATCTATGAGCAGGAAGGTGGTAATTTGAAGTGCACAGTCTTCAAGGTAATTAATCCCAACCACTTCCACCTAATCAAAGGCCATCGTCTGCTTAAATAGGTAAAGTAGATGAAAATTCAATGCCCAATAGAACTGTTAGAAGTATCAAGGGTCTAAATTTAAGTAAAATAACCTAACAACCCTCCATATAGCCTTCGTTATTCCAAGGGAAAATGCACCAACTAAGCACCCATCTACTTTAGAAATATATTTCTGCATAACACCATTAATGCCTAAAATTTGAATTTATTGTAAAATGCTCTATAAATAGTGGGATGCTAGCCATTCCAAAGGGTGGCTTTGTAGCTATTACAATTCATATGTAAATTCTTCTTCATTTTGTAAATACAAGTGTGTCATTTTTTGGTCTCCAAATAGTTCTCTTACATCTTTTTTTTGAATGCTAATGCTTATTTTTGTTATGGCTATCTGAGTGTTCTCATTTAATTCTACTATCTAAATTTTGTGAGCTTCGATTGATGGTTATGGAATTCACATTCGTATCTAGGTTGGGGTTTATTTCTTCTAAAGCTAGTTGGGAGGGAGCGCTCTAATTCTGCATTCAATTTCATGCACCCATCCACTAGTTCTAAAATTCACCTTTGACCCATCAACACTGAGTTCTAGGTAGGAGTGTAATCGACTGATCTATTATGTGGTGCACATGTTTTTCATCCCATAGTACTGATGGATCGTGTGTCTTGATGTGGCTATATCTATCCTTGTTAGTTTTGGTTGTGGCATATTTTCATTTCTTCCCCAATCCTTTTTCTCCCCATATTTTAAGCTAGTAGCTAGGAGCTTAAAGGAATCAACCTTCTTTGGAGACCGACCACCTTCCCTTCCTTAATGCACAAGAGTCGTTAAATGTTGGCACGACTCTGTGGGTGCATCAGGATTTTAAAACATGCCTTCTCGTTAGGTATCGGATCCATGATCAACAATTTTTGTCACGCTCGATGGGACCTGAAAGATCTCCATTGTGTAAGAAATTTAGAATTTGATGATATTCTGGTTTACCCATATCTTCCCAAAATCACCTAGTGAATCCTCTAAGCAAACAAGATCTAGATCTGAAGATTAGTTGCCTCTTTTATACCTCAAAAGTTTTAAAAATATTAGAGGACTCAATATTTTATGAGTAGTCTTGACCTCATAGGTAGATAAAGGATGCTCATCTAGCAACTCCGAACCTGATGCAAGAAATAAAACTACTTAATACTGGTTCCATAATGGCTCAGATGTCCCTAATGGGTTGACCCTGGTCCACTCAATCTCCAATGTTGTCATAATATTATTGAAAGTACCTTGAAGAACTTGAAAAAATATGGTGGCACTAAAGGAATCGCTTGAGAGCACCTTGAAGATGTCACTACAGTAGTACCCCTTCATGGTATCTCACATGAATATGTCATGATCAGACTCTTGGTCTTATATCTTGAAGAAAGTATAATATTGTGGTACTGATCCCTTGGGTGAAAAAATATTTGCTCATGAGTGTATTTGGTAGGAGCTCTTATTGATACGTTTGATGGCTCTAGGGATCCCTTCCAACTCTTGATGCACTTTGCATTCATAAAGAGGGCCCCTTTTGAATCTATCACAGATTTCAACATATGATTCAAGAGGAACTAAGGGAGGATTCCCTATGAATACCAGTCATCTCCCACCTAGGCTTACCTATACTATGTATAAGCTTTTAGTTTAGACATAAGACTCCTCTTGCATCAATATAGGGAAAAGATATTACCTCAAATATTTTAAAAGGTCCTACAGGCTAAGTGAATCTTGCTTCAAGTAGGAAAGATATCTTCAATATACTTCGCCCTCTCGTCCCCTTCCCAAACCATTGATATCTCCCTGTTGACTGTAAAATACTCACAATGTATGCCACTTGAAGTTGTGCAAGAGCCATGGCTATAGTCATGTGGAACACAAAGGGGGGATATTTTCTCAATATCATACAAAGGAGATGTAAGCATGGTCCTTGCAATGAAAACTTTTATTGCTTGTAACTTCTCCCAACAAATAGAGGACCTAGACCAAGTAGAGAACCCTTCTCAAAAAAATGGCACATGTTTGCACCCTTTTGTATCTAGGGGTACACTAAGTATGGGTCAAGAAATCTTCATGAAGGCTTGGCCAATCAAAAGATAGGTTTCCAAGAGGTACCAATAGCAGGGTCACCAATCAATGGACCCTGCTATCAAACTTGTAAGGAGACCTAGAAGGCACACATTGTAGGGATCTCATATCAGGTGGATCTCAGGGAATGACAACACTGGAGCATATTTCTAGATGAACCAGTACCTAAGGAATGCTCCCATGTGGCAAGATTTATTACCACATTGATCATCGATTGCATAAGTACTGGTATGCATTATGATCTACCAAGTTGTGGATACACTACAACTTGGAAATTCCTAGAACAATTCCATTGGGACTTTAAGAAGTACCTCAAGTTTAGTATAATATGGTCTAACCATTGTAGATTCACTAGATTATTTCTAGGATGAGTTAGTGGTTGTGACGTACCAAATCGTGCCATAATTTTATAAATAGGTTGATAGCTAAATAAAGGTGCAATAGGCACTTGGTCAAATGACATCATCTTGTACCATTATGACTCATGAAGGGACTTCCATAAAGTGCATCGATTTTGAATTACTCTCCCTTATACTCTATGTTCTCCTTTGTGTTTTATTGTGACCCCGTTGCCCAATGGATCAAGGCTTTAGATTTAGGTATTGTTTTACGCAATTCCTAGAAAGATATCCACTACATTTTTAGAGCAGTACCCATTGCATGATCAAATAGAAAAAATGATCTATAAATTTGTACCTTAAAAAGTAAAAGTAGCATGTGTTGATTAAGCTGAAGCTGAGAAAGAGGCTACGACTGAAGATTTCTTGGAAGAGTGGTAATGAGCAAATGAATTTTTTGTGTGATTGCATCAAAAATAAGTATTACATCAGGACTAAAAAATGCTCCCAGTATTCTATCTATTCTTGAAGAGGCCTTGCTCCTTGGTGGGGTATGTTAACAGGAACATAATATATGGGGGTGTCCTATGGATCACCTTCCTTTTTGTTTCTTCTATTTTTTTGTATTTGTCCATTCCTTCTCTTTTCTTAGTTCCTTATTACCACTAACCGATGAGATTAGTGGTCATCAACTTATTACTTCTACTGTTTTCTATGTTTCCCTCCCTCCCCTCTTCCCCTCTTGTTCTCTTTCTCTGGTTTTGCTTATTGTTTCCACCCTATATTTTCTTCATGTCTATCTTCTTCCACCTTGTTTTCCATTCATATTTGGCCATATTCCTCCTTTGTCTTGCAGTATTTGTTGGTTGCTTTTGTTTTTGCCCTCATTGCCCCCTTCCCCTTTCCTATCCTTGAGTTCTTCAAGACATAGATTTTTGGGTTCTCCTTTTTTGCAAGGAAAAAATCCCTGTGAGTCACCAAGATTATGGGTAAATTTTTACATCCTTTCACCCACTATTTTTAAGATGATGGTCATTAGCATATGGCTAAATTTTGGAGTTGAGCTCTAGCATTGATGAGTGTGGAGGATTTTAAAATATAGATAGATGGAGGAAGTGGATATTGAATGGGTAAAAGAATAGGTGACCACCAAATCAGGAGCAATCTCAAAATTTTTCTAGTACCACATAAAGAAAATAATTAGCTCAAGTTTGAGATTGGGAGGATAATTGGGCAAAAAATTAGCAAAGGTGGATCCCAAAACCCCACCCAATAGTTGGACAGAAATATTTTATCCCTTCCTGATGAACCCATCCCAACGAGGATAGATTTGTAGAGAATGGTGAAACCCCAATTGAATATATGTCTTGGGAAAAGTTTAGGGAGAGCAGCAATCAAGAGTCAAACCCGATTCCCTACCCCACTGAGTTGTGTCAAGAAAAAATTTGGGAAGCTAATAAATGAAGATCAGCCCAATCGTTCGCCTGGTACCAGAATCACTGCTAGTACTGAGAATATCAAGGGAGGTGCATAAATGATCTCAACTACCCAAGAATAACTCTCTATGAGTGGGAAGGTGGTAATTTGAAATGCATGATCTTCAAGGTAATTAATCCCAAACACTTCCACATAACCAGAGGCCATTACCTACTTGAAGGGGTAAAGTAGATGAAAATTGAATGCCCAACATAATTTTTAGAATGATCATGGGCATAGATTTATGTAGAAGAACCTGAAAACCCTTTGGACAACCTTCATTCTTCCAAGGGGTAATGTACCAACTAAGCACATTTTTCTTCAGCAATCTCTTCTCGCCTAATACCATTAATACTTGAAATTTGAATTTATTGTAAAATATTCTATAAATAGTGGGATGCTAGCCATTCCAATGGGTGACTCTATAGCTATTACAATTCATATGTAAAGTCTTCTTCATTTTTTAAATATAAATGTGTCATTGTTTGGTATTTTAATAGTGCTCTTACATTTTTTTGTTCAATGCTAATGCTTATTTTTGCTATGGTTATATCAATGTTCTCATTTAATTCTACTATCTGGATTTTGTGAGCTTCGCTTGATGGTTTTGGAATTCACATTCATATTTGGGTTGGGGTTTATTTTTGCTAAAGTTGGTTGGGAGGGAGCGCTCTAATTCTACATCCTAGATTTCATGCACCCATCCACCGATTTGAAAATTCACCTTTGACCCATCAATATTGAGTTCCAGGTAGGAGTGTTGTCGATTGATATATTATCTGGTGCACTTGTGTTTTTGCCTATGGGATTGATGGATCATGTGCCTTGATGCAACTATGCCCGTTATTGTTAGTTTTGGTTGTGACCTCTTTCCATTTCTTTCATGTTCCCTTTTCTCCCCCTATTTTAGGCTAGTAGCTAGGACCTTAAATGAACCGATCTTCTCCATATATCAATCACCCTGCCTTCCCCACATTCAATAGAAAGTGATGTTATTTAGAATTATTTACATTATTATAAGATGTTAAGGCTTTTTTTCATCATCTTCCTCCTTATTGGTATATTTTTATGCTCTAGAAAACCTACATATTACAAAAGCAAAACTAAACCATGCAATTAGAGAAAATATATATAACAAAATCTTTCAATTTTTATAGATGTTTAGTATCCAAGAATTTAGCATAAAGTTGATGTTTTATTTTGAGAACTTGCTAAAAATTGTAAGCAAAATTGTATATAGTAACATTGATTTTATGGTTTAATGATTTGATTATATCAACAAAGGGTATAGTCACAATAATTGAGGATATATATAAATGATCATATCATTTATGAGGAACCAATGTTTAGGTTTTATATAATCAATTAGGCTGAAAATGAGGAAAAGTTTACTTCTTATGCTTCATCTACTATGAGATGTGAGGAATGTATCATTGAATTTATAGGGATATTAGAGGTAACTTGTCTATATTCATTTATAATTTTCATTAGAGGTGTTTAGCCCTCCTACTATAAGATATTTTTGTTTTAGGAAAACAAACCTTCCAACAAAATTTCAAACAATTTTCTTGAAATACTTCATTTACTACCCTCTAATAATTATGGTTGAAAGCATCAATCAAGTTTCTCTATTAAAGGGTCAAAAACCACTAATGCAATTCAAATATGCATTACATATCATGTTATTAACATGGGACATTAACAAAGAGAAAGCATTGCCTATGCACATATAATATCAAAATATTCTCATAAACTTGTCTTATTAGTTTGACTTATAATACTAACTGCCCAATAATTTTGTAACAACTACTTACATCATCAGTAGTTTGACTTATAATACTAAATTTCCAATATTTTTGTAACAACTACTTACATCATCAGTGAACATGCACACATGTATTATTATACCTACACAAACAAGTTAATAAAAAATTATTATATATATATCAATAAAATCATGTCTACAATAGAAAATAAATAATAACCATACATGGTTTAGGAATAAACCTTTAATTAAGGGTGGACAACCAACCACCTTATATTTCCCCTTCCTAATTCTCTCAGCTTGGGCTACCTAGACAACGATTTTATAGTTGTTTACAATAATGAATTCCTATGTGCTAAGGTTATTCATTGATCTCAATAAAATCTTCACCTCCTACCTCAGATAGCATCACCTTCTACTCTAAATTAGGATCACCTCTATAATGGGATTATCTTCTCCATGAATATGGAATAGTGGGAGTATCTCATGACCATTGTGTGTATACATAAGATTCTGAATAATAGTCCCAAACATGGCAAAATAACTAGAAAGTGAAAAGGGAGGTAGTTATAGGACTCCTCCAAATAATTTTATAACAAAATATCCAGTTCTATAACATAAATCCCATCAACTTAAGATATATGAAGCCCAACTGAAAACTAAATGTGATACTTAAATAAAGAGTATCCATCTATATATCAAATGGCATTAGCTCAATTAGTTAGATTCCTCAACTTTCAAGGAGGAGATCAAGGTTCAAATCTTGTTAAGTAATACATGCATAATTACCAAGCTTGTTGTAATACCACCATGTGGTCATGATGTAATAGGGTGAGGCCCATTTAAATCCCATATAATGAATTTAGAAAAGAAAAAAAAAAGAGTTTCCATCTATATATAAAACACTATGAATTGGAAGTAAATATTCAGTTATAATATCAAAAATTCCACATCCACATATTGATTTTCTCTATAGTTTCAATCCATAATATAAAATAAAATACCCATAAAAAGATTCAACATCATAATAAAAATAACATACTGATTACTGTTAATTTATAACTAAATTCATCATAAATCAATAGAATCCAACTATAATTTATCTACTCATACTTAAAGATAAAATACCTAGAAATCATTTAATTAAATTTCTAAATTTTGGTTTGAATTTGGAAAATTAATCCTTTAAGTTATTCAAAAGAATTCGTTTACTCTTCAATTGTAAAATCTAAACAAAATAGTCATTTCTTATTTCAATTTCAAAATTGTCTTCTAAACTAACCTTCCTAGAATTTATTATATAAAGATTTTTTTCTTCAATAACTAACTAATAAATTTTATACCAAAATTAACATTACTTGATTCTATCTATAATTGTGAATTCTGCCTCACTCAAAATTAACATTGCTTGATTCTATCTATAATTGTAAACCCTGCCTCACTCTATCAAAATGGAAAGATCCTTGACTTCCTCTACACAAACTTATTTACCAAAAATAAGATAATTACTTGATTCTATCTATAATTGTGAATTCTGCCTCACTCAAAATTAACATTGCTTGATTCTATCTATAATTGTAAACCCTGCCTCACTCTATCAAAATGGAAAGATCCTTGATTTCCTCTACACAAATTTCTTTACCTAAAATAAGATAATAAATTTAACTTCTTATTTTTACATTTTCTATATAAGAATAACAAAGGAAACAAGCTTCCACTGATATATGTACATTCTTGGAGCTTCCTTCCTTTAGGGTTTAGTGTATATTGCATCTACTTTCAATCTTAATTTGAAATATATTATTCATAGAAAGACGATAAATTTATTTAACTATGAAAGCAATTTTTCATCTAATTAATTATTTAGTGTAATAAATTTATCTAGGCAACATGTTTTTTTATTGATGGTGAAAAAGTAAGGTTTTGAAAGGTCCCAAAACCTTTTACATTAAAGGAGGTAGAGAAAGAGAAGGCCAATTAACCACAGGCTAGCCTCCAAGCCCAAAATAAACTAAACCCAACAACAGTCACCCAAGAAAATAAAAGAGAAAAATAACTCCATGAGACAGCATCGACCAACCCACTAGAGGAGAATTTTTGTTTTAACTTTCTTTTAAAGAAACCAAAGATCCTGCTCCATTTTACAAAAACAACAAATACATCAAGATCTAGGCATCATGCAATGACAACAAACATTTCTTCTAATTAATTATTTAGTGTACGTGTAATACACATCTCCACGTCACTCACTTTAAGATCATTTAACAATGTATTAAAATCTCTTAGGAGTCTTAAAAAAAATCTTTCACAACCATTCAAGCTCTGGTAGGGGCTAATATTTATAATCTCAAGTCCAACACAAGGTAGATCACTGCCAAATAGATGCAATGGATCATTAGCATAAACCAATACAAGTATACAAATCAGGGCATAACGTTATTGACTGCTAAGAAAATCAACAGCTATATGTGTCTTCGTTTTGCATATTAGGATAAATATCAAATGGAATAATTCATACTTGCATCCATATATTTCTAGTTCAAAAGCTTGAACTTCGTAATCATTAATCTAACATTGTCTAACTAATTGAAGAAATGCATCTAATCAGTTTGAAAGCATGTCCTCTCCATTATTGTTTTGAAAATAAATCAATATACACTTATGGTTCATCACAAACAGCGCAACATTGAAAGCACAATAACGTTAATATTACAAATCACTTTCCCTTATCTCGAGGCGAAGCTCACCTGCCTACACATCAAAATCAAATTGCCCGTCAAGGAATCGGAGGGCCATTTCAACGTAGACCTCTACAGTGGGTAATCATAGTAACTGACAAGCTATATTTGAATTTATATCTATCGGCAGCCGGAACGGCACAGAAAGTTACAAAGACCGTCTCTCTCACGATATCTCTTATCCTTAAACCAAGATAGATGCCTCCATGATCGCAGGGTTTCTCCTGTCTACAAAGAAAATAAGGTATCTGAAATGGGTTTAAGATTACCTAAACTTGTAGCCATATGAAAGCATCTGGGAGAAATATAGGTCCTCTTGGCAAAGATAAATTATTACAGTAAAAGATGTAGGAAAGAAGTAGAAGCATATTTATACATAGAGGAAGAGATCAATCCAGTGCAGGCATCATGGAAAAACATGGCGAATGCCCATATAGACCGAAAGAAAGAAAAAAGCTGAGAAATGAATAAAACACACTCGTAAGGAAAGAAGTGGAAACACGGCAAGACAGTAAACTTGGACAAAGATGAAGACGACCACGAAACCAGTATAGGAGGCTTATCGCATAATTTCTAAGAAGAACAAAAATTTATTTGATGGGGTAGAGATTAAAATGGGTGCTCTAGAATAGGAAACATCAATCCTTACATTTAGCATTTCGCATTGAAAGCTTTGAAAAGCGCCGTTGAAGCTGCTTGATCTGCGTTAGCCGCCGGTGCGACGGCAGCGGCGTTAGGATGCGGCTTCCGCCTCCGTCTATTGTGATCGGCCAGCCGTTTCCTGCAGCTCCGCTTCATCTCGTCGAATTCCGATAACGCATGAAATCTGTGCATAAAAGAGAGAAAAAAATAGGCTTACACATACGAAACACAAGGCCAATATCTAGGGCCGCATACATATACACAATGAATATATGTCCGTGTGGGTGTTTATATATACCATTAAAAAATAAACAGGCTTACACATACGAAACACAAGGCCAATATCTAGACCCGCATACATATACACAATGAATATATGTCCGTGTGGGTGTGTATATATACCATTAAAAAATAAACAGGCTTACACATACGAAACACAAGGCCAATATCTAGGGCCGCATACATATACACAATGAATATATGTCCGTGTGGGTGTTTATATATACCATTAAAAAATAAACAGGCTTACACATACGAAACACAAGGCCAATATCTAGACCCGCATACCTATACACAATGAATATATGTTTGTGTGAATATATGTCCGTGTGGGTGTGTGTATATATACCTGCTGCACTGTTGGCAAAAACGCTGCTGGACGCCGCCGGTGATAACGCCACCGGCCTTGGAATGGTATTCGCAGACTTTGTGGCGACGGTGGTAGTGCTTAGAATGACTTAAATCTGCCCTACACCCTTCCACCTGACATGCTGCAGGTGCTGTACGCGACCGCTTGTAAAGCCGGCTTAAATCACAGTTTTCGGGGGGGAAATAAGTCCTCTGCCCGAGATTCAACCCTATTCCCGCCTGAAAGTCCCCCTCGCACGCGTCCTTCCTTTTCACCATATCATGGAAAATAGTGCCTTCTTTACGGTAACTGGGCTCTTTCATGCTTGTCATCTCCAGCAATTGGGATCTGGGGTCGTACCCCTGGGTGCCGAATCCAGACACCTGGGAGTACAGTAAACCCCCACGGGATAACGACGAGGAGGCAGCGAAACTGCGAATCACCGGCGAATTCGGCATGCCCATTTCCATTTCCGGGCTACTGTAAGGACGAAAGGGTGACACAGATGTTGTTATTTGAGGTTTCCGCTCTTTGGAATCGAACTGGTCCTCTCGCTGGAGAGACAAAAACACAGGGTTGTTCACCGCTGTCCGCTCTTTGGAATCAAACTGATCCTCTCGCTGGAGAGACAAAAACACAGGGTTGTTCATCGCTGTTGCAGCGTCCCAATCCCAATCCCCCCGCGCAAGAAACGGTGGCGCAGTTTCCAGCCCAAGAAACATGGCAGAAGCAGCAGCAGCAACGGCAGGGAAATTATCGAAGCTAGTTTCTCCTCGCTCCTGCCTTGAAGAGATCATTCTCAGAGAAGGGTTCGTCTCAATACAAGGCAGAAGGGAAGCTGGAAGCCTGCAGCGGCTAAGCGACTGAAATCATGAGAAATCCTTTATCACATTCTCTTTTTTTTCTTGGTTTGGGTATGAGGAGGTTTGGTGATAAAATGGCAATGAAGAAAACAGAAAGAGAAAGAGAAGATCCTTGACTCTGGTATTCGACCCCTAAGAGGGGATTGTCCTTGTAGCGTCCAGCTTGGGCTGTCTAGTCGCGATACCACCCGGAAGTTTGGTCATAATCGAAGTCACGTGGTCGAAGGTAGCACATATCATACAACCCGACTAAAGTTTAACGCGTAAAACATTTTGATCTTTATCGTCGTCGTCGTTGTCTTCTTCTTCGCTAACGCGATTCTAGTCCGATAGTGTTCTAGCAAAGGCTGCCAGCGACGGCGACCAGTGTACGGTGAGGTGGGGGACTCGTGCTTAATTGTTATTTTGAAAAAAAAGAAAAAAATAACAAAGCAAACGATAGAGAAAGTTGCGGGAAGAATGTGCCCGACTACAACGGGTTGGTCTGTCCAATACGATACGCTTCTTCATGAGAGCCTAAATTTAAGGTTCCAATCTAATTAGGGTAGAATTAAATGGAATACATTTGTATACCATATTTTTAAGTTTAAGTTTTGTGAAGTAAACATAAATTTTCTTGAATAGATAGTGGTCTACCGGTAAGGACGCCACTTGTATTATCGGTGATTATCGGTGATGTGGCCCGGGTTCAATTCCCATGGTGGATGCGTATAAGAAGTATTTACTCAATAATAAATAAACATTAATATGTTGGATAGATATATATTGAATAAATAAAACCTTTAATAATTTTACCTTTACCTTTTTATCTTAATAATATATAAGTAAAAATAAAAATAAAGTTGTTTTAAAATGTTTATAAAGTCAGATGTTATATAGAACAATTATTATAAGTGTATACCCACCTATATAAAAGTAAGTTTGTGCAACCTTTCCCTAAGTTTGTACAATCCTTTCCCTTTTGGAGTTGAACATTTAGACCTTTTACTCAATAAATAAATAAACATAAATTTTGTTGGATAGATATATATTGAATAAATAAAATCTTTAATAATTTTACCTTTACCTTTTTATCTTAATAATATATAAGTAAAAATAAAAATAAAGTTGTTTTAAAATGTTTATAAAGTTAGATGTTATATAGAACAATTATTATAAGTGTATACCCACCTATATAAAAGTAAGTTTGTTCAACCCTTTCCCTTTTGGAGTTGAACCTTTAGACCTTTTATAATAAAATTAAGACATCACCACATGGTGATATTACAATAATGTTATCATCTCTAAGTGTGTATCTACCCATATAAGAGTAAGTTTGTACAACCTCGAAGTTGTTCTTATGTGGAAATTACAATATCACCACACATTGGTATTACAACATAACTTGGATATTATTGATGTATCACTTGCTAACCTAGATCTCCTCCTTGAATGTTGAGGAATCTAGTAAGTTGGGCTAATACTCTTTTACATTATAATAATTTATATTGTAATAATATGTTATAATATTATTGATAAAAAATGTAAAAATTTAAATTTTAAAAATAGTTTTAATATTTTATGAATGAAACTATATTTTAATCAAAAAGATGAAACTTTAAAGAAAAGGACAAATAATAGTATCTAGTAAATGTTAAATGTCGAGGAATCTAATAAGTTAGGCTAATGCCCATTATAATAATTTATATTGTAATAATATGTTATAATATTTTTGAATAGAATGGAAAATTTTAATTTTATAAATAATTTTTAATATTTTATGAATGAAACTATATTTTAATCAAAAATATGAAACTTTAAAGGTAAGGATAAATAATAGTATCTATTATCACTTTACAATAGAATTTGGATTTTATTCATGTATCACTTGCCCATATTGGAACCTAGATCTCCTCCTTAAATGTTGAGGAATCTACTAATGCCCTTTGGTATTATAATAATTCATTTTGTAGTAATATGTTATAATATTTTTAACAAATGTAAAATTTTAATTTTATTAATAGATTTTAATATTTTATAAATGATACTATATTTTAGTCAAAAATATGAAACTTTAAAGATAAGGACAAATAATAGTATCTATTATCAGTTTAATCAAGTATATTTTATTAAAAAGTATTTTAAGGAAAAGTGTTTTTTAATTAAAAAATATGCTAAACTTATTATTTTAAATTTTATAAATATATTAATTATAATAAATAATTATTTTTAAAAATTTAATGTAAAACTAAATTAATAATATTTATTTTTATTAGAATTTTATTTTTCATAAAAAATACTCTCATAATTAATAAATCTTGATATGGTTTTTTTAATTAAAATTGTTTTTTTTAATCTTCACCTTTTATCAAGAAATATAACTACATATCTCTTTCTCATACATAGATTCATATAAATGACATAAAATCAATGAAATCTATGTCTTAGTTGCCCAAGGAAAAATCTAAGGTTTTAAAGAATTCAAATCCTTGCAAGAATTGTAAAAGGGAAGGACATTCCACCAAAAATTGTATAACAAGATTGAAGCAGATTGACGTAGAATTCTTGAGATCTAGAGACAATATTTTTAATGATGAACATGAGGATGAAGAAGATAAAGTGAAGGTCCACTAGAAAATTTACTATGGGAGAATATGTTACATCTAATGTATCCTCTAACTACTCTCATTGCATGTGCAATATTAGGTCTAAAATTTACCATTGCATACATTAGACTACCCATAGCATTAGCATAAGGAACATGATGCATTTCTTCAATTTTCTCATCTATTTTAGGACATTGTTCAGCAGATAAATTTTGACCAATTATATATGGAGTACATATTGGTTTACAATCAAGCATCTTAAACTTCTGTAGTATCAAATCAACATATTTTCTTTGATTTAACTACAAATTTCTATTTGCACAATCCCTTATTATTTCCATACCCAAAATAAATTGCAGCACCCAAATCCTTCATGTCAAACTCAAAATATAACTGATATTTTACTAACTTTATCATCTCCTTAATGTTACCAATTAACAATATGTCATCCACAAACAATACAATGATAACATTTTTTTTACCTTCCTTTTTGAAATATACACATGGATCTGATTTGTTTTTCCAAGCCCAAGTGTCAAGACAAACCTGTCAAATTTTTTGTTCCACATCCTTGGAGACTGCTTCAACCCATAAAGAGACTTCTTCAGCTTGCATACCAGGTCCTCCTTACATTTTACCTTAAAGCATTCTGGTTGTGATATATATATATATATATATATATATATATATATATATATATATATATATATATATATATATATATATATATATATATATATATATATATATTTATCTTCATCAAGTTCACCATGTAGAAAAGTTGTCTTTACATCCATATGTTCTATTTCAAAATAAAAAGCAGCAGAAATAACCAACAAAAATCTGATTAAAGTTAATTTAGCCATAGGAGAAAAATATCACCAAATTCAATTCCCTCAACTTGAAAAAATCCTTTTGCTACCAAGTGAGCCTTGTACTTCTCCAAATTTCCTTCTACATTGTACTTCTTCTTGAATAACCACTTACAACCAACAAGTTTTCTTGCCAGGAGGTAATTTCACCAAGTCCTATGTCTTATTTTTATCCAGCGACTCCACTTCTTCTTCCATAACCCTTTTCCAAGACTTATTCTAACTTGATTGAAGTGCCTCCTTTACAGTCTTGGGTTCTTCATCAGTAACTAGTAAATTAAATATTGAATAAAAATTTGAAGGACTATACATGTCTAGAAGTCTTCTCTCTCGATCTGATCTCCTCAAAATTAAAGTTATAGATTCTACATCTTCAACTTCCTCCTCACCTTCTTCCTCTAAATATTTCTCTTTAGACTCTCTCTGTAATTCAGATTCTACCATAGGTTCTTCCTTATTTTCTAATTTTACATGCACTATTTTTGGTTCTTTGCTTGGTTGCATTTTTTGTTTTAAAACCCCTTTTATTTCTTTGAAGATCACATTACGATTATAAAAAACCTTCTGTGTTTTTGGGTTCCACAACTTATATCTTTTAACACTAGTACTATAACCCATAAATATGCATTTTTTATATTTATAGTCTAGCTTAGTCCTTTTCTATTTTGAAACATACATATAAGAATCACAACCAAAAACCCTTATATGTTTTAGAGAGGGTTTCTTACTAGTACATACTTCTTGTGGAGTCGTGTCCACCAAATTTGAGGTAGGAGATCTATTGATAAGATAAAAATTTGTTAACACAACTTCTACCTAGAATTTTTTTTTAACCTTGTACCACTTAGCATACTTCTAGCCTTATCCATCAATGTCATGTTCATCCGTTCTGCAATCCCATTTTGTTATGGAGTATACGGAGTTGTTCTCTTCATTTCTATTCCACAATCCTTGCAAAATTTCTCAAATTCATTAGAGCAATACTCACCACCATTATCACTTCTCAAAACCTTTATATTTTTCTCTATCTAATTTTCTACAATAGCCTTAAACTCTTTAAATTTATTTAAAACCTTGGATTTATTTCGTAGAAAATATACCCAAGTCTTTATTGAGAAGTCATCTATAAATATAAAAAAATAAATAGATTTACCTAATGATGGTACTTTCGTAGGTCCAAACACATCACTATGAACTAGATGTAGAATTCCTTTAGACCTTGCAGCATTACTTGGAAACTTGACTCTATTTTATTTTCCAAAAACATAGTGCTCACAAAAATAAAAATTTAATGGGCAATCAAAAATTCCTTTAGCCATACCTTTCATTTTTAATGTTCAAAGTCCTTTCTCACCAATATGCCCCATGCGTTGATGCCACAACATTGTCTTTGTTGTAGGAATACTCAAAGCTATTTCTATCATATTATTTTCCTATACCACTGAAGAGTTATTGTAATTAATACTTACAATGCTAGCCTCAAGTCTGAACAAAGTTCCTATGCGAACTCCCTTTGCCAACACCAAAGATCCATGAACCATATTGCAACTATCCTTATTGAATACCACATTCACACCTGCATCATTCATCTTACTCATGAATATCATATTCCTTACCAAACTTGAATTATGCAACACACCAGAAAGGGTCTTAATTCTTCTATATTTTAGCATCAACTTGACTCTTCCTTGACCTATTATTTTATATGTCGAATTGTCTCCCAAGAATACTTTACCTCCATATATCTTTTCTTATTCATAGAACCCCTCTCTATGAGGATTCATATGAAAAGAATCACCTGAGTCAATCAACCATGAGTCATCACGTTCACTTGAGCATGCTACAGCTAAGAATAAGTCCCTTGAATCTTCATTTGTGGTCTTTATTTCTATAGAAGTTCCTTCATCATATGATTGATTATTATCAACATTTTTAGATATGGAGTCTCTTTTATAATGCCTTGCTTTACCACAATTCCAATATTTTCTCTTTTTCGAGGCAATAGATTTACCCTTAGATTTTGATTTCTTTTCTCTTGATTTATTTTTGCTTATTTCTTGAGAATGACCTCTCACAACCAAGGCTTCCTTTTGATGATAATCCTCAGGATATTTTCATCTCATCTCCTTAGATGACAAAGTTTCTACGATATCCTCTAATTTTAATGTAGATGTAGTATTGGTGATAATCATAACAAGGTTATTCTATGAATTAGATAATGAAAAAAGTAATACATTTTTCTTCTTCATCCATTTTTACTTCTATAGAGGTTTATTGACTTACCACCAAGGTTATGCAAAGTGGTAAATATTCACCAATTGGGATAATATTTACATTTTTTAAAATTCAAATTTGTTATTTTGGGGGAATTGAACAACCCTTTCACCCAAAATTTTCAAAAAAAAAATAGGTGTCAGTTCACCGTACATTGATAATAGTATTACATTTTTTTTAAATTCACTAGCAATCCCACCTAAATAGAGGACCCTTTTTGCCATAAAATTTTAAATTTTTTAAATAATCCTACCCAATTCGCCAAGTATACCACTATATATAATTAATACCCCAACGATACTTTTTCATTTTTGAACCCTGTTCTACACTAGATGGATATCCCAACCCAATTCTGCACCATATTGGACCCATTTATGTACTATATCAGACCCATTTCTACACCATATCGGATCCTTTTTAGCACTAGACAAGATCAAACCCTGTTCTACATCAAACCGGATCTTATTTAGCACCAGACAAGACTAAACCTTGTTTTGCACTAGATCAAACCTATTTTTATGGTAGATCAGATCATGTTATGCACCAGTTCAGACCCTATTCTAGACTAGGTTGATATATAGACCATGTTATACTTTCGAACGGACTACCAGATCTTGTTTGGTACAAGATCGATATTCGAACCCTGATTTGTATCCAGATGGACTACCAGATCCTGTTCTACACCAGGCTAATTTTTGGACCCTATTTTGGACCAAGTCAATATTTGAACCATGTTTTACTTTTGTTTGGACCAGTGGATCCTGTTCTGTACCAAATCGATATCCAAATCCTGATTTGCATTCGGATAGACTAATAAACCTTGTTCTACACTAGGCTAGTTTTTGGATCCTGTTCTACACTAAGTCGATATTTGAACCCTATTTTACACTAGGTCAATTTTTGAACCCTATTTTACACTAATTCAAACCCTATTTTACACCAAGTTTATTTTTGAAACCTTTTTTACATCAAGCTAGACCTTGTTTTACACCAGGCTGATATCCAAACTTTTTTTTACACTAGGTTGGATCTTGTTCTGCACCAGGTCGATATTCAGACCCTATTTTACATCAAAATGGACCCTATTCTACACCAGGTCAATTTTTGAATCTTATTCTAGACTAGGCTAATTTTCAAATTCTATTTTGCACTAGGTCAAACCCTGTTCTACACCAGGTCAATATTCAAACCCTTTTTTGCACCAGGTCAAACCCTATTATACACCAGGATGATATTCAGACCCTATTTTACATCCAAAAAGACTACCAAACCCTATTTTACAAAGAGAAAAATATATCTATTTTTGGGTAGACCCCCTTGACGACCTAGTAGCGGGGGTGTTGCCCCCCTACACCCCTCTTCATGGAGTGAGTCCAAGTGCGGTTGAAAATAAGACCTCTAAATTAGAGAGAGAATCAAGCTCCATAACCAATACCATGTTCTGAGACCAGTCTATTTTCTACACCTGGTTCAAGGTTGGACCATTTTTTGCACTGACCCATGGCCGGATCTCGTTTTCCACCCAATCTAGCCAAAGCTGTCAAATTTGCCATTTTTTCCAATTTTTTTCAAAAACTAAGGTAATTCACCATTTTCTTTGATATGAGGTTAGCAAGGATTCGCCATAGTTTAAAAATGGATTCACCTATTTTTTACAAGTATATTTTAGGTCTGACCCCTTATGCATAATCCTACTTACCATAGTGTTAAAATCATTCAAATTTTCAACCACAGAATCACCATCATTCATTCAAAGTGAATATAATTTCTTTTTGAAAAAGAGTTTATTTACCAATGAATTTGTCTGATATAATAATCCCAGCTTCTTCCATAACAACTTTATCGTGGTCTCTGTAGATACATTCAACAATATCAAATTTGATAAGCATAATCTGATAGAGCTCCTCGTCTTCCTATCTATTTTTAGCCAATCCTTATTTGTCATCAATGTTGATTTTATTCCCGAGACCACAATCCATTGATCTCTATCAACCAATAGATCCTCCATCTTGAGTTTCCACAACTCAAAATTCTATCCATTAAATTTTTTAATCTCTATTCGTGTGCTTCCCATATTTCTCCTTTACCTGGATCCTTTCACGTATGACTCTCACTCAAGAATTAATTTATCATAGGGTTGAAAATCTTACTCCTCGAAAAAATCTAAAACCTAGCTCTGATACCAAATGAAGAGAAATAAAGAGCTCCAATAAATTAAATTAAAAAAATAGTAATAACAGAATCAAAAGAAGATCGCAGATTCACATATTACACAATATTTATCCTGGAAACCCTCAATTGGGAAAAAAACTAGCACAATATTATCTTATTATTGCATTAACTTGACCGTCTCCAATACAATAATATTCTCCTTCTGTCTCACTTCAAACCCTAATGCAAGTGCAATATATATAACAAAGGCACATGCATAAATTTTTACAATATCATGGGCAAAAAAGCATGGGTTCAAATATAGTAACCCTAAAAGCCCATATGGGTCTAAAAATAACTTTAAAAACCCTAAATTTTTTGGCCAGGGGCTATCACCCCCGGACCCCTACTTTTTGGAGGGCTACCACCCCCGAACCCCTGTTCAAGGCCCGACCTGACCCCAAACCTCGATGAGTATAGGTACATAGTGTTCAATACCTTTTAGTGTTAATCCCACCAGAATAACATGGAAACTATTCAACATATTTCCAACAAAACTCAAATCATATGAGGTGTTCAAAAATATATAATTCAATCTTGTTAGGCCAAGGCCAAAAGTGCGAAAGAGTGATTATGAGAACTATTAATGTAGCGTATACAAAAATAAATATATAATCATATGGGAATTCTTTATGTAAAGTCTTTGAGCATTATTTGCGTAAGCCTATGGGTATGTTCTTATAAGCCTAAGGGAGACCTTCACATTTCACCCCAAGTGATATTTGTTAATCCACCTTTATGGATAACCTTTATTAAAAGGATGTATTTTAGTATTATATTATTATAATTTAACCTCAAATTTAAGTTGATATAAGCTTGAGGTTGACTACTAATTGAGTTTTAATTACACTATAAATACCCGTCAATGATTGATCTATTTTATCAATTTGTGATAAGTGAAATATTAGGGTTAACTACTAATTGAGTTTTGGTATCATAATATACCCCCAATAATTGATTTTTTTCATCAAATTGTGATGTAAAATACTAGCTATGACCACCCATATCATACTCATATTTCTTCTTTCAAATTATACTCTCTCTCTATCTCTCTCACATTTATCATTGATATCTTTAATCCACTCCAACTTATTTTTTTTGCATATGATTGTGGTGGATGTAAAATAAATGTTTATCTCATAAATTATCAATTCAATATTTCTCTCTCTCTCTCTCTCTCATTTATCATTGATATCTTTAATCCACTCCAACTTATTTTTTTGCATATGATTGTGGTGGATGTACAAAAAAAAATTATCTCACCAATTATCAATTTAATATTATACAAAATTATGCTAAGGCATGTGCTATATACACTCATTCACAACTCTCTCTCTCTCTCATTTATCATTGATATCTTTAATCAACTCCAACTTATTTCTCTCTCTCTCTCTCTCTCTCTCTCTCATTTATCATTGATATCTTTAATCCACTCCAACTTATTTTTTTGCATATGATTGTGGTGGATGTACAAGAAATGTTTATCTCATAAATTTTCAATTCAAGATTATACAAAATTATGCTAAGTGATGCGGGAGCATCCGACCGCAATGGAGCAATCCTGCATCCTTAAAAATTTCTTTAGGTATTTGTATTTTAGTCCTTTCCCGGGGGGGGAAAGTTTTGCAATGCAGAAGAGGAAGTTTGCAAAGTTTGGGCTGAAGTTGGGGTGAGGTCGCGAAATCGCGACCTCATTAGCTTCAACTATGGCAAGGGTCGGTTTCGTCGCGATATCGCGACGTCACGATATCGCGACATTACTTAGCAGCCGGAGCGGAGGGAAGTTTCCATCGCGATATCGCGACGTCGCGATATCGCGATGAGATTTTGCAAGAGCGAAGGGGGAGCTTCCATCGCGATATCGCGATGTCGCGATATCGCGACGTCGCGATATCGCGACGTCTTTCAAAGCAAAGACACGTCAGTTTCGAAGACGGCAAGGCAAGTACGAAAGGCGTGGGGGTCGCGAAATCGTGACATGTCACGATTTCACGGCCCCAAAAGACTTTGGCATGGTGGAGGCACTGTGGGTCACGATATCGCGACATGTCACGATTTCGTGACCTGTCGCGATATCGCGGCCAGTCATAGGCCGACACGTGGCGCAACGTTGGATAGCCACGAAATTTAGAGAAGATAGAGAACAGGGCAAGGCCCGAAAGGAGAATAGTGGACGATCGAGAAAGGTCAAACTTGACACGTGGACAGCCACATGTAGCTTGAAAATTGTGAAGGACACGTGTTTGAAATATTTTACATCCAGAAGGAGGCATGGCAAGTTTTGCACGCGGAAGCATACGTGTATCAAAGTGAAGATGAAGGCCACGTATCATGGAATTAAATTTTACAGCCGCGTGCATTAAAGGGAGAGAACCACCTCATGAAGGTCTTTTTGAAAAACAACTATTGCAGGGCATGGCCGGTATGGAGGAGACGACAGCGCAGAGGACAGTCTGACCGGAGCGGCGGTGCAGGTCAAGGAGGACATTAATGCAAGCTCCGGGTAGATCGGGCAGATGGCCCATTTATGTCAGAATTTTGAAAACCCGAAAGGGGGGAAATTTTGAATTCGAAATCTTTTTTGGTGGAAGCATTGATGGCCGGGAGGACCGGGGGCCTCGATAAAAACATGAAAATTTTGTAAGAGAGGGGGGTGGTGGACGGAAGAACAGAAGGAGTTACAGAGTGGCAGTGGAATCCGAAGCCGAGCTCGGCTTTGTAATGCCTGCGGGCTGTGTTATTTTAGGATGCATATGTAAAGTTTTTTTGCTGGTTTTAATGAAAAGGTGAAATTTGTAAGGTGTGAATTTTCCGTCCCCGTCAGTGGTATCAGAGCGGGAGTTCCTGAGCATACAACAGACCGCCGAAGGAGAGGTAGTTGTACCAGGACTTGTGGGAAGGCTCGTGAGAGTTGGAGAAGATGCCTCCGAGAAGAAACCCCGTGGGTGGAAGAGGCATGGCAGCGGAAGATTTTCGGGCATTGCAGCGGCAAGTTCAGGCCCTGCAAGAAGAACTGCGCAGAGGACATGAGCCGAGAAGAGATGCAGACAGTGAAGATGAAGTTGATGAAGAGGAGAATCAGTTTGAAGAAGAGGAAGAAGATGTAGATCCGGCACAAGCCAGACTTTACAAGGCCATATCTCAGATCGGGAAGAGGCCGAAGTTAGAAGTATCTACGTATTTCGGGAACTTGAATCCGGAGGAATTAATAGATTGGATAAATGATTTAGAAGAGTATTTCGAATATGAGGAGGTTGAAGACCCTAACCGGGTCAGATTTGCTAAGACCCGACTGAAGGGTCATGCCAGCATTTGGTGGAAGGGAGTACAGCTAGAACGAAACCGAAGAGGAAAAGAGCGGATAACCAGATGGGACAGAATGGTGGAGAAACTGAAAAGGCAGTTTGTCCCCGTAGATTATGAACTGGACCTGCTACGTAAAATGCAGAGTTTGAGGCAGATGAACAAAACGGTTCAAGAATACACGGAGGAGTTTTACAAAATCTCCATCAGAACCGGGCATTTAGAAGCAAGTAAGGAAAAAGTGGCCCGTTATATTAATGGGTTAAGACCCAGTGTTCAAGAGGAGTTGAGCTTGGTTCGGGTAAGCACCATTGAAGATGCTTACCAATTTTCTTTAAAGGTGGAAGAAAAACTGAACCGGAAGTTTGAGGGCAAGCAAAGAGTAAAAGGACCGGGAGGAAAGAACGGTGGAAAGAAAGAAGGAAAGGAAGAGAAGAAAGAAGAGGAGAGCAGCAGCCGAAGTCAAAAGGAAGAAGATGAAGAACCCAAACCGCAAGTTCAGAATGATGGCTACCCGAGAGGAAGAGGTAGATCTGGACGCGGGTATGGAAGAGGAGTATTTCGTGGAACATGTTTCCACTACGGAGAAGAAGGACATCGGGCATTTGAGTGTCCACAACATCGAGAAAGGACAAACAAGCGGCCAGTGGGTCCTGCCAGAGCAGTTGTGGCAGTTGAAGATGCTGATTCAGAACATTCTGAAGAAGCTAAAAAGGGAGAAGCAATGATTGTGAGGAGGACCATACTGGTGGAGGAAGACAAATCTGAACAGAGGAGAAGCTTGTTCCGCACCCGGTGCAAAAGTGCAGACAAAGTCTGTAATGTGATTATAGACAATGGGAGTACAGACAACTTGGTTTTCGAGGAGATGGTTTCTAAGTTGTAGCTGGAGAGGAGGAGGCACCCGCATCCGTACCGGATTGCGTGGTTGTGGAAGGACCACAGAGCTTGGGTCCGGGAACAGTGTTTGGTCACGTTCCATATTGGGAGATACCAGGATGAAGTCCTGTGTGATGTATTCCCCATGGATGCTTGCCATTTTCTGTTGGGAAGGCCATGGCAGTTTGATCGGAGTGCAGTGCATGATGGTCGTGCAAATACTTACTCCTTGATGAAAGATGGAGTGCGGCACAAGTTGAAGCCATTGCAGATCGAAGATGAGAAGATGTGCAGCAATGCCAGAATTTGTCTGGTAGAAGGCAAAAATTTTTGCCAAGAAACGGGACTTGAGCAGATTGCAAAGGTCGATGGGTGTTCGGAAATATTGCAAAGGACGCAGACCAAACAACTTAGAAGTGAAGGTCACTTCTCTTGTTACCCCGGGTGTCTGATGCAGGAGCATCCGACCGCAATGGAGCAATCCTGCATCCTTAAAAATTTCTTTAAGTATTTGTATTTTAGTCCTTTCCGGGGGGGAAGTTTTGCAATGCAGAAGAGGAAGTTTGCAAAGTTTGGGCTGAAGTTGGGGTGAGGTCGCGAAATCGTGACCTCATTAGCTTCAACTATGGCAAGGGTCGGTTTCGTCACGATATCGCGCGATATCGCGACGTCGCGATATCACGACATTACTTAGCAGCCGGAGCGGAGGGAAGTTTTCGTCATGATATCACGACGTCGCGATATCGCGGCGAGAGTTTGCAGCAAGAGCGAAGGGGGAGCTTTCGTCGTGATATCGTGACGTCGTGATATCGCGACGTCTTTCAAAGCAAAGACGCGTCAGTTTCGAAGACGGCAAGGCAAGTACGGAAGGCGTGGGGGTCACGAAATCGTGACATGTCACGATTTTGCGGCCCCAAAAGACTTTGGCACGGTGGAGGCGCTGTGGGTCGCGATATCGCGACATGTCACGATTTCGTGACCTGTCGCGATATCGCGGCCAGTCATAGGCCGACACGTGGCGCAACGTTGGATAGCCACGAAAGTTAGAGAAGATAGAGAACAGGGCAAGGCCCGAAAGGAGAATAGCGGACGGTCGAGCAAGGCCGAACTTGACACGTGGACAGCCACGTGTAGCTTGAAAATTGTGAAGGACACGTGTTTGAAATATTTTACATCCAGAAGGAGGCATGGCAAGTTTTGCACGTGAAAGCATACGTGTATCAAAGTGAAGATGAAGGCCACGTATCATGGAATTAAATTTTACAGCCGCGTGCATTAAAGGGAGAGAACCACCTCATGAAGGTCTTTTTGAAAAACAACTGTTGCAGGGCATGGCCGGTATGGAGGAGACGGCAGCGCAGAGGACAGTCTGACCGGAGCGGCGGTGCAGGTCAAGGAGGACATTAATGCAAGCTCCGGGTAGATCGGGCAGATGGCCCATTTATGTCAAAATTTTGAAAACCCGAAAGGGGGGAAATTTCGAATTCGAAATCTTGTTTGGTGGAAGCATTGATGGCCGGGAGGACCGGGGCCTCGATAAAAAAAACACAAAAATTTTGTAAGAGGGGGGGTGGTGGACGGAAGAACAGAAGGAGTTACAGAGTGGCAGTGGAATCCGAAGCCGAGCTCGGCTTTGTAATGCCTGCGGGCTGTGTTATTTTAGGATGCATATGTAAAGTTTTTTTTTTCTGTTGGTTTTAATGAAAAGGTGAAATTTGTAAGGTGTGAATTTTCCATCCCTGTCACTAAGGCATGTGCTATATACACTCATTCACAAGGGATATTTGGATTTAGCCTATCTATGAAATAAGAAAAAGAAATAACATGAAATAAAATGTACCTACTCTAATGGATTATGGATTCCTCTTCCTATTTACCTAGCTATAGTAGGAGGAGATCATCACATTTCAAGTCAAAATTATAAATACATGCACTTTTCCAAGTGAATTATAACCTTTTTACAATGCTTGGACAGTATTTATAGGGATTGATTTATTAGAATTCCATCATAATCCCATTTGTTATCCTATAACTAAATGGTTACAACTTCCAAACAAACTACAACTAATTAATATTAAGATCAACAAGTATTTCCCTTATTCTTATAAAATAATATAATAAATCTATTATAATACATATCTAGATACATCCCCTATAAAATAGAAAAAATAAATCCTGAATAACAATATTGTTAGACCTATCTATTGATTTCATTGCTAAATTTAAGACTACTATATGTTTATGACTAGTTGGTCGACTATAGTTGATCCTATTTATAGTGTATTTGAGGGTAACAACCACTCCCTTATTCTTATTTATTGATATAAATATAAACTATTTCTAATTGTTTAGAAAATATATAAAATAAATAGAAATAACTAAAAATAGTCATATAATTGTGTACATAAAGCATCCTTTGCATGCTAAAAATAGGTATGAAAAATGGTATATGGGGCCATCATATTGGCTAACATTCATATTATTAGTTCTCATTTTGAGATGACAAATGTATAATATAGATAATTGATGAGATATAATCCACTTGATGATTGACTAATTTTAATAATGTAGCAACTACAAGTACCATTGGTGGTTTTGAGAAGATCACAATGATGTTAGATAAATTTTGTAAATAATTCGATGTTTGTTATTAGAGCGATAAAATTATTTTTATAATTACTATAATTATAATAATTATAATTATAATTATTATTATTATTATTATTATTATTATTATTATTATTATTATTATTATTATTCATATTTATATTATTGAACCAAATATTAAAATATAATTTCATGTTTAACAACTTTATAATAATAATAAACTTAAAATTTTGAAAAATATGGTAACTAAATGAGGAGCAAAATTTTGTCATAAAAATGCTACTTTATTCTAGAAGGTATGTATTTTTACAAATTGTTTATATTTCAAAAATAACCATGCCATTAGATTTGAAGTTTCACATACTTTGAAAATAATTTAGTCATATCAAGAATTTGATAAGTATTCAAGGAGATATGACCTTCTAAACTTGATCCTCTAATTCTAAATTATTATATGTTTTTTATGTGTAACTTTTATTCTTGTTAAATGCACTAATAATATAGCTATAATATTATTGCAGTGGTAAGTGCCTTGGCTTCTCTTTGAGAGGTCCAATGTCCAAACCCCACTCAATATGAGGGAACTAGGATCCTTCATAAAACCCTATGTATACTCATTGAAATTTATCCCAACGAACACCACAATGGAAAAATTCATTGGACTCTCTTAATGGAGATCCAAATTCAATTCATATGAAGGGTGGCCCCTAATATGCTCCTTCTATTCAACCTATTCAAAAAATGCACTAAAATAATAATAATAATAACTGTTTTAATTATAATATTTTTTAATTAGGGTAGAAGAAGGGGTTTTGAAAGGGTCCTAAAAACTTTTAACAAATTGTTACAAGCAAATAAGCCTCCATGCTTCTAAGAAAAATACAAACATTACAAATAGACATCCTTCCATGCTTATAGAAACAATTGAAACTTAGAAAAATAGCTCACACCATAAACCAACTAGCAACTAATGAACACATCAAATACTGTAGCAAATTGAAGCAACAAAGGAGATGAACAACATGGATCAGATATCTCCATCCTCCTTCACACCCTCAATATGGGACTTGAGAAGGGTAATCTTATTTTTTAGGTCCTTCAAAGCATTATCCACATTACCAACCAACCAATGATTTAGTCTCCTCAAAGTTTTACTAAATTCCTTCAAAGTGATATAGCTGTTCTCTAAACCTTCCAATATGTGCTTCCCTGGGGACTCAACATCCAAGTTCTTTTCAACAGACCTCATGTTTTGCATATGGTCATTCTCTTTTCAGTTGACCATCTATCTTCGAATGATATGCAGAGCTGATGTTTATTTTCACACCAACTGCATGATGAAGGGCTTGCCAAAATTTAAACATGAATCTAGAATCCCTATCTGAAATGACCATCTCAGGAAAACCATGCAACCTAAATATTTCTTTGGTAAATCTATTAACCACTATTAGGGCATCATCCTTGGTATTTCCTACAATAAAATGAGCAACCTTAGTCAATCTATCAACCACTACAAAAATTGCATCATGTTGGTACCTGGTCTTGGGTAAACTAACTATGAAATCCATAGATGCCACTTGCCACTTCCTTACTAGTATGTCTTGTGTATACAAGTATCTAGATAGATGTATATGCGCATCTCTCACCTTATGGTATTACAAATAGCCACAAATTTGGTAATATCTTTCTTCATTCCTGACCAAAATAAGGTCTTTTTCATGTTCTCCCTCATCTTAGCTCCTCCTGGGTGAGCCAAGTATGGAGACTTATGTGCTACCTCCTTGATAAAATCCCTTAGATCACTAGCCTTAGGGATCACTACCCTATCCTTGAAATATAAAAGTCCATATTTCATGCCAAAATCCTTACTCACCTCAGAGCTCCTTTCCATCCTTACCCGCATTTCATTAGCAAAATTGATCCTCTACTTGCTTCAACCTAACTTGGTCCATTAAGTCTATGTGACAATGATTCAAAGCAGCTATATGCCTTCTTCTACTCAAGGTATCTACAACCTTATTTTCTTTGTCCTTGATGTATTCTATACCCAAGTCATACTTAGCTTAAAAATTGATCCACCTTCTTTTTCGAGCATTAGGTATTATTTGGGTAAAGATATACCTCAACCTTTGGTGGTCGGTTCTTAGCTTAAAAGGTTTCCCTAACAGGTAGTGTCACCACATCTTTAAGGCATGAACTACAACTACTAATTCTAGGTCATGTGTAGCATAGTTGATAGTGCACCAATTCTTTCATAAAAAATAAATATGGATCATTAAGGTTATGCATTGATTATAGAATGTTGAATAAAATGACTATAAATAATAGGTCATATAATAATTCTAGGTCATTGATTATGCATAACCTCTTTTCCAAAAATGCTTAGAGTTGTACCTTCAATTCCTTCATTTCTATGGGGTTCATATTATAAGTATTTTGATGGATAGGTTCAGAACCAGATAGTAATTCGATGGTGAAGTCAAATTCATGCTTAGGTGGTAACCTTGGAAGATCCCAAAATTCCTACAGTATTAGAATTTTTTTAATAACTCTTCCTTTTTATGCACCTCAGTATTTTGGCTCAACTTAATGACATAGACCATACCATATTTCTTGATGGCTTTATTAAGTTGCATTGCAAAAAAAAATTGGGGGTAGAAAACCCCTTGCTTGTTATGCACTCTCAGTCTCTGCTTGTCCTTATCTAAAAATTCCATCCATCTATATTGGAAATTAATTATGCATTTATGAGCTTTAACCCAAACTATCCCTAAGATGATGTTAAATTCATGCAAAAGAGCTACGCATAAGTACCAAAGGATAAAATCGTTGGGTAAGGAAATCTCAATTATAGAGAAACATTGATCCACCTAGTAGATCTATCTAGAACTATACTCGATTTTCCACCCTTGTACCAAAAATCTTGGTCTTTCTAGCAATTCGTCGACTATGTTAGAAGAAATGAAATTATTTATTGCTCCACTATCTAACAAAATCTTAACTTTTTTTCTAAATAGCTTACCATCCAAAATCATAGGTGTGGTATGGTCATATAGGTTCTTGTTCCTAGTAGTTGTATAGATTTTATGTTTGGGTTATTTAGTTTTTTTGCTTTATCCTAATTGGTTTGGACACTTTTTGGAATAATGAGGTCCCTTAGAAGTGTAGCAAACTTATTTATGATCTACATGACTCCTTTGCTTCTTTTCCTTTAACCTCTTAGTGCAAAATGATCCTTGGTGTATTGATGTGAGAGATTTTCCATTACTCTTCCATTCTTGAAGTATTTTTGCCTCTCAGGTTTTGTTATTTCTCCTATTTCATAAACCCAATGCTCCTTTTCCTTAAGGCTTGTCGATCTCTTTTTTACAATATCACATAATTAAAGAGAGGTTTGGTTTTCTATAGATGGATTTCTTCTTGGCAAGCAAGAAAACATGTCTCCTATAGTGACTCAAGTTCATGCATTTCTACTATCATCCTTATTTAAGGTTTACCATATTGGGAAATTTGATATACTAAGGTCTCTAGTAGTTGCCCATGTTGAACCAACTGTTCCCTTTTTTTATCTATTTGTTCTTTCAAATTGAGGATATCTAAAAAGAGATACTCCACTACTCTGCTTAAAATTTCCAATCTTTCTCCAAGGGGCCTATAACTAGTGTTGTACGGACTAGCCTACCTTGGTGGTAAGGAAGATCCCCTTATCCCTCTTCTTAGATTTGATGACATAGCATCCTGGTCACACAAAAGGCCTTAGGTTAGGTTATAATATTTTTTTATGCATCCTTCCTATTAGTTAGTCACACCCTTCAATGTACTAACAATATTATACTATCATTTATTTATGGTTATGATGGCATACCATATACCCAGTAGTCAACCATAAAGTCAAAACTTCTATAATTTCAAACCAAGGAAGCTTCTAATCCTATGATCTAGATCTCTAATACCAATTGTAACAACCCCAAACTGACCAACCTAAGAATTATTTTTTCTTTATTAGAAAGAAACCATCTAACAAGGTTCAAAAAGCATCCATGGTTAATACATTACTGACTAGAAATCACCATATTTTGAGTCTATGATGTTGTATGCATCACTCAAGTGGATAGGAGAGGCCAAACCCTTGTATTTCACCTGGTATTAACCTTTTTTACCTCTGTGATATACAGGATTCTTCCAAAGGGTCTCCCCATATTTCTACCATTCTCCATGAATGTAGATCTTTTGACCCTAGCATTAGGATTATCCCTTCTCAATACTTAGAATAATAGGGGATGCCTATTCTTACTCTCAATTCTAATTCATTCTAGTCTAATTCTATTAGGCATAGTGTCTTAGTCTAGTTTAATTGCACCTCTACGATGATCTCTTAAACTATGCTTATTTTTCATCTTCGTGATGGCCCTCAAGCTTTAGTCACTCTGCATGATTTATTTCCATGGACAAAGATAACTAGGTGTTGCTAGCTTACAACAGCCTAGGTTCAAGTGGAGAGGTTTGAAGTCAAGGTTACTTTAGATCCCTTCCCAAAGATACACCCCTTGAGTCCATCAACAACACTCTCTCTCACTCTCAACTACAAGCATAAAATATGAATATCACCAAGATGAAAGTAATATTAAAATACCACATGCTTGCATTAGTTAATCCATCAAAACCATCTAGATTAAGTAAAATATGGCTAATATCTACAAGACCCATTATCATAACAACACCATATAATCATTCATCTAGAGGTCATATTTACAAGAATAGTCATTGTTTCAATTACAATAATTTCTCTTTTCCAAGAGCAACTTGCCAAGCAACAAGAGTATCTTGAAATAAAATAGGCTTGATCTGAGTCATCTTCCTTCTTTGCCTCCATAAAATTTATTTAGAAGGTGGGTATCAGAAAAGCTCATATGCATGTATGAGTGCAATCTTTTTGATTCAAGCATAAACAAAGAAGTCCATACTTCTATTCTAGATATTTTCCACAAATATCACATTCAAGCATAATAAATCAATATGCAATCACAAGGAAGCCCATACTTCATTTCTAAGATAATTTCCACAATTATCTAATTCCCAAAACATGCTAAAGATTCATTCATTTAATCAAAATAAAACAAAAGGATCATATTCCTTTCCCAAGATATTTTTCCTAAATATCCATTTCCAAAAACATGCTAAAAATTCAATCATTACACAAATAAAACAAAAGGAGACCATACTCCTTTCCCAAGATATTTTCCCCAAATATCCATTTCCAAAACATGCTAAAGAAAGAACTCAGCATTATTCCATCATTTGACAAATGTAAATTTTATAATTTAACATAGAATATAGTTTCCTTAGGTTAGCATCCAAAACTAAGTTAACAAGAAATTAATCCATCAACATACAATCAAAAGTTGGATTTTTTTCCGAAAAAATCTATCTTCATATTACGTTATTATTCTAAAGAAGGATATGAGAAAACTAAATTCCCAAAAGGTCTAACCCAAAGTAAAAATTAGATGGATTCATTCCCAACTAAACTACTATTAGATTAATGAGTAATCTTATCATTAGATTGGAAAACTAAGGATTACAATTCCTTAGTTGGAATCCTTCCCAACTAATCTACCTTTAGATTAATTAAAACCATCATTAGTATGATTCATTTCTGAACTAGTTAACATTAGATTATTTAAAATCTAATAAATAATAGCTTCATTAGTTGGATTCATTACCAAACTAACTATCATTAGATTAATTAAAATCTAATAAAATAAAAGCTTCATTAGTTAGATTCATTCCCGAACTAACTATCATTAGATTAATTAAAATCTAATCAAATAAAAGCTTCATTAGTTATATTTATTCTCGAACTAACTATCATTATATTAATTAAAATCTAATAAAATAAAAGCTTCATTAGTTATATTTATTCCTGAACTAACTATCATTAGATTAATTAAAAATCTAATCAAATAAAAGCTTCATTAGTTAGATTTATTCCCAAACTAAATATCATTAGATTAATTAAAATTGAATCAAATAAAAGCTTCATCTTTACGCTAGATTCTCTGCCAACATCTATTCTAAAGACTCATATCAAAGACTAGCTGAGTCTATCTAGAGAAATGGGGTAACCTAAAGCAGTCACATGTACTAGGGTTCCAAGCAGTGAGCGTAATACTACCAATAGTCCAACAAACCTAGAAATACTTCCTTGAAACTAGGCTTACAGTGGGTTAAAACCTACCAAAGATAACCTACTAGATTGCTAAAGTGCCATCATCTAAATTATTTAGAATTACAATCAAAAGGATAAACAAAACCCAAAATCCAGGCTAAGCAACATCCAACAACCAACACATACATGGCTAAACTTAAGAAGGAAGTAGCAAGATAAAATAAAAACATCGTGTGTCATTCTACCATACACCGACCCTTCTCTTATCAATATAAAAGCTACAAAGGAGCTTTCATGTAGCTACTAGGAAGCCAATGACTATATGAAAAGAATATTCCTTTATTGCCTCTTTTAAAGCCATCTCCTATTCAAGAAAACTCATTCTAGGAAGAGGAGATCTTCACAATAGCTCAAGGATATTATTTCCTCCTTGTAGATCATCTAAAGAGAACAAACTAAGCACATAAGACAAATATAAGCAACAAAAATCATCCCACAATAGGTAAATTAAAGGTAAGTATGCTCATACATCCAACAAGCTAGGTTACAAGTAATAAGCATTACCTAAACCAAAAAGAGTAGGGAAAATAAGGTATTTTTAGTGCATTCTTCCACTCCATACTGAATCATTTTTTCTTCCATGTAAGCTCTCTAGTCTGCTCCTTGATTTTAGAAACCCCAAACTTCATCTTACCTTCATCTTATATATGCTGATGACACAATGATATATGACTTCAAAAGACGGTTCCACTACCCTCTAAGACACCTCACACAAGTGTTCATATATGTGGCTAGGATGGAGAGTAAAGAGACCAAAATCAAGAGTTGTACCTCCTATGATTAATGCAATGTAACCCCTCCCAAAGAAGGAAGGTGGTCCTACATACCATGAAGCATAGAAATAAAGGAGTAACACTCAACTAGCATCGAGCAAACTACCAAATAAATCCACTACTCCATGGATTAAAACATCATTCACTAATAAGTGATTAATAGCAAATCAATGTTTTTATTGATTTAACCAACATTAGGTTAATCATTCATTTGATTTAGAAGAAACTAATATTAGAATAGCTTTAGTTTTGTTTTATTAAGCTAATATTAGATTAATATTAGATTATTCATTTAATCTAATATTATTATAGTTTAAATATTTCTCTTGAAAAAACTAACCTTAGATTAATCTTTCAGTTGATTAATTAAAAATCTATCATTAGTGTAGCTTTAATATTTATTTTTCTAAAGTTTACATTAGATTGATTTCAACATTAATCTTATTGATTAACATTACAAACAACATTGCAATATAGAGATCTATCTTTCTTTTCTCTTAAGGCATAAATCAAGCACATGATTAAATCTATCAATCCAAGCAAAAAGAGCATACAAACACAATTGTAAGTAAAGAAGAATTAAATTAATATCTCGTTGCTTCATACCTTCATTTTATCCCTAAATGAGTGGCTCCTTATTTAAGATAGACCGAAACTATCACCTACTCATATTAATGAGGCTCATTGCAAGCAACATTCCTAGCCCAAATGTATGAACATGAGAACAAGAAAATTCATAATGCACCTACATGAAAGAGGTTATTCATTCATGTTACCCTAATCCATTTAATCATCATTTTCCCTTTAACATGGTCTCTCATTTCCCTATGGGCCAATACTCTTGTCCACCCATGAAAGTACTTGTTCCTATAATAAAGCAGCGCATCAACGATACCATATTCTTAATTAAAATTGAACACATTATCTAAAATATGTAACCATTAAATCCACAAGTCTAAGAATTTAATTGTCATTCACAATACAAATCCAAACTTGAAGGATTAGTATTTCCAAGGAGGTTCGTGACATTATTATTCTATCTAGTGCCCAAAGAATAAATTCAATCCTGATGCCAACTAAATAAACATAGTCCAACACCTCCTCTAACTACAATCCTTGGAAAGGAATGAACCTAAAGCAATATTTCAAGCTCTACCAAAGTTCCTAGCTATGTACAAAACTAGATAAGCCTTATTTTTATTATAAAAACATGATAAAAATCAACAATTTAGTTCTTTATTACCTATCTTGGAAAATAAATGTACTCTATATAATTAAGTGAATATTTCCTCCTAATTACCCTATTAACTTCATAACTAATGCAATAATCAAAACCACTCACATCCTATGTTGGAATAGCTTTAGTCTTTGTTTTAAAATTAAGCTAATAATAGATTAATATTAGATTATTCATCTAATCTAATATTATTATAGTTTAAATATTTCTCTTGATAAAACTAACCTTAGATTAATATTTCAATTGATTAATTAAAAATCTATCATTAGTGTAGCTTTAATATTTATTTTTCTAAAGTTTACATTAGATTGATTTCAACATTAATCTTATTGATTAACATTACAAACAACATTGCAATCTAGAGATCTATCTTTCTTTTCTATTAATGCATAAATCAAGCACATGATTAAATCTATCAATCCAAGCAAAAAGATCATACAAACACAATTGTAAGTAAATAAGAATTAAAGTAATATCTCGTTGCTTCATACCTTCATTTTATCCCTAAATGAGTGGCTCCTTATTTAAGATAGACCCAAGCTATCACCTACTCATATTAAGGAGGCTCATTGCAAGCAACATTCCTAGCCCAAATGTATGAACATGAGAACAAGAAAATTCATAATGCACCTACATGAAAGAGGTTATTCATTCATGTTACCCTAATCCATTTAATCATCATTTCCCCTTTAACATGGTCTCTCATTTCCCTATGGGCCAATACTCTTGTCCACCCATGAAAGTACTTGTTCCTATAATAAAGCAGCGCATCAACGATACCATATTCTTAATTAAAATTGAACACATTATCTAAAATATGTAACCATTAAATCCACAAGTCTAAGAATTTAATTGTCATTCACAATACAAATCCAAACTTGAAGGATTAGTATTTCCAAGGAGGGTCGTGACATTATTATTCTATCTAGTGCCCAAAGAATAAAGTCAATCCTGATGCCAACTAAATAAACATAGTCCAACACCTCCTCTAACTACAATCCTTGGCAAGGAATGAACCTAAAGCAATATTTCAAGCTCTACCAAAGTTCCTAGCTATGTACAAAACTAGATAAGCCTTATTTTTATTATAAAAACATGATAAAAATCAACAATTTAGTTCTTTATTACCTATCTTGGAAAATAAATGTACTCTATATAATTAAGTGAATATTTCCTCCTAATTACCCTATTAACTTCATAGCTAATTCAATAATCAAAACAACTCACATCCTATGTTGGAATAGCTTTAGTATTTGTCTTTAAATTAAGCTAATATTAGATTATTCATCTAATCTAATATTATTATAGTTTAAATATTTCTCTTGAAAAAACTAACCTTAGATTAATATTTCAATTGACTAATTAAAAATCTATCATTAGTGTAGCTTTAATATTTATTTTTCTAAAGTTTACATTAGATTGATTTCAACATTAATCTTATTGATTAACATTACAAACAACATTGCAATCTAGAGATCTATCTTTCTTTTCCTTTAATGCATAAATCAAGCACATGATTAAATCTATCAATCCAAGCAAAAATATCATACAAACACAATTGTAAGTAAATAAGAATTAAAGTAATATCTCGTTGCTTCATACCTTCATTTTATCCCTAAATGAGTGGCTCCTTATTTAAGATAGACCCAAGCTATCACCTACTCATATTAAGGAGGCTCATTGCAAGCAACATTCCTAGCCCAATTGTATGAACATGATAACAAGAAAATTCATAATGCACCTACATGAAAGAGGTTATTAATTCATGTTACCCTAATCCATTTAATCATCATTTCCCCTTTAACATGGTCTCTCATTTCCCTATGGGCCAATACTCTTGTCCACCCATGAAAGTACTTGTTCCTATAATAAAGAAGCGCATCAACGATACCATATTCTTAATTAAAATTGAACACATTATCTAAAATATGTAACCATTAAATCCACAATTCTAAGAATTTAATTTTCATTCACAATACAAATCCAAACTTGAAGGATTAGTATTTCCAATGAGGGTCGTGACATTATTATTCTTTCTAGTGCCAAAAGAATAAAGTCAATCCTGATGCCAACTAAATAAACATAGTCCGACACCTCCTCTAACTACAATCCTTGGCAAGGAATGAACCTAAAGCAATATTTCAAGCTCTACCAAAGTTCCTAGCTATCTACAAAACTAGATAAGCCTTATTTTTATTATAAAAACATGATAAAAATCAACAATTTAGTTCTTTATTACCTATCTTGGAAAATAAATGTACTCTATATAATTAAGTGAATATTTCCTCCTAATTACCCTATTAACTTCATAACTAATGCAATAATCAAAACAACTCACATCCTATGTTGGAATAGCTTTAGTATTTCTTTTTAAATTAAGCTAATCTTAGATTAATATTAGATTATTCATCTAATCTAATATTATTATAGTTTAAATATTTCTCTTGAAAAAACTAACCTTAGATTAATATTTCAATTGACTAATTAAAAATCTATCATTAGTGTAGCTTTAATATTTATTTTTCTAAAGTTTACATTAGATTGATTTCCACATTAATCTTATTGATTAACATTACAAACAACATTGCAATCTAGTGATCTATCTTTCTTTTCTCTTAATGCATAAATCAAGCACATGATTAAATCTATCAATCCAAGCAAAAAGATCATACAAACACAATTGTAAGTAAAGAAGAATTAAAGTAATATCTCGTTGCTTCATACCTTCATTTTATCCCTAAATGAGTGGCTCCTTATTTAAGATAGACCCAAGCTATCACCTACTCATATTAAGGAGGCTCATTGCAAGCAACTTTCCTAGCCCAAAGGTATGAACATGAGAACAAGCAAATTCATAATACACCTACATGAAAGAGGGTATTCATTCATGTTACCCTAATCTATTTAATCATCATTTCCCCTTTAACATGGTCTCTCATTTCCCTATGGGCCAATACTCTTATCCACCCATGAAAGTACTTGTTCCTATAATAAAGCAGCGCATCAACGATACCATATTCTTAATTAAAATTGAACACATTATCTAAAATATGTAACCATTAAATCCACAAGTCTAAGAATTTAATTGTCATTCACAATACAAATCCAAACCTGAAGGATTAGTATTTCCAAGGAGGGTCGTGACATTATTATTCTATCTAGTGCCCAAAGAATAAAGTCAATCCTGATGCCAACTAAATAAACATAGTCCAACACCTCCTCTAACTACAATCCTTGGCAAGGAATGAACCTAAAGCAATATTTCAAGCTCTACCAAAGTTCCTAGCTATCTACAAAACTAGATAAGCCTTATTTTTATTATAAAAACATGATAAAAATCAACAATTTAGTTCTTTATTACCTATCTTGGAAAATAAATGTACTCTATATAATTAAGTGAATATTTCCTCCTAATTACCCTATTAACTTCATAACTAATTCAATAATCAAAACAAATCACATCCTATGTTGGAATAGTTTTAGTATTTGTCTTTAAATTAAGCTAATATTAGATTAATATTAGATTATTCATTTAATCTAATATTATTATAGTTTAAATATTTCTCTTGATAAAACTAACCTTAGATTAATATTTCAATTGACTAATTAAAAATCTATCATTAGTGTAGCTTTAATATTTATTTTTCTAAAGTTTACATTAGATTGATTTCAACATTAATCTTATTGATTAACATTACAAACAACATTGCAATCTAGAGATCTATCTTTCTTTTCCTTTAATGCATAAATCAAGCACATGATTAAATCTATCAATCCAAGCAAAAAGATCATACAAACACAATTGTAAGTAAATAAGAATTAAAGTAATATCTCGTTGCTTCATACCTTCATTTTATCCCTAAATGAGTGGCTCCTTATTTAAGATAGACCCAAGCTATCACCTACTCATATTAAGGAGGCTCATTGCAAGCAACATTCCTAGCCCAAATGTATGAACATGAGAACAAGCAAATTCATAATGCACCTACATGAAAGAGGTTATTAATTCATGTTACCCTAATCCATTTAATCATCATTTCCCCTTTAACATGGTCTCTCATTTCCCTATGGGCCAATACTCTTGTCCACCCATGAAAGTACTTGTTCCTATAATAAAGCAGCGCATCAACGATACCATATTCTTAATTAAAATTGAACACATTATCTAAAATATGTAACCATTAAATCCACAATTCTAAGAATTTAATTGTCATTCACAATACAAATCCAAACTTGAAGGATTAGTATTTCCAAGGAGGGTCGTGACATTATTATTCTTTCTAGTGCCCAAAGAATAAAGTCAATCCTGATGCCAACTAAATAAACATAGTCCGACACCTCCTCTAACTACAATCCTTGGCAAGGAATGAACCTAAAGCAATATTTCAAGCTCTACCAAAGTTCCTAGCTATGTACAAAACTAGATAAGCCTTATTTTTATTATAAAAACATGATAAAAATCAACAATTTAGTTCTTTATTACCTATCTTGGAAAATAAATGTACTCTATATAATTAAGTGAATATTTCCTCCTAATTACCCTATTAACTTCATAACTAATGCAATAATCAAAACAACTCACATCCTATGTTGGAATAGCTTTAGTATTTCTTTTTAAATTAAGCTAATCTTAGATTAATATTAGATTATTCATCTAATCTAATATTATTATAGTTTAAATATTTCTCTTGAAAAAACTAACCTTAGATTAATATTTCAATTGACTAATTAAAAATCTATCATTAGTGTAGCTTTAATATATATTTTTCTAAAGTTTACAATAGATTGATTTCAACATTAATCTTATTGATTAACATTACAAACAACATTGCAATCTAGAGATCTATCTTTATTTTCTCTTAATGCATAGAGCAAGCACATGATTAAATCTATCAATCCAAGCAAAAAGACCATACAAACACAATTGTAAGTAAAGAAGAATTAAAGTAATATCTCGTTGCTTCATACCTTCATTTTATCCCTAAATGAGTGGCTCCTTATTTAAGATAGACCCAAGCTATCACCTACTCATATTAAGAAGGCTCATTGCAAGCAACATTCCTAGCCCAAATGTATGAACATGAGAACAAGAAAATTCATAATGCACCTACATGAAAGAGGTTATTCATTCATGTTACCCTAATCCATTTAATCATCATTTCCCCTTTAACATGGTCTCTCATTTCCCTATGGGCCAATACTCTTATCCACCCATGAAAGTACTTGTTCCTATAATAAAGTAGCGCATCAATGATACCATATTCTTAATTAAAATTGAACACATTATCTAAAATATGTAACCATTAAATCCACAAGTCTAAGAATTTAATTTGTCATTCACAATACAAATCCAAACTTGATGGATTAGTATTTCCAAGGAGGGTCGTGACATTATTATTCTATCTAGTGCCCAAAGAATAAAGTCAATCCTGATGCCAACTAAATAAACATAGTCCCACACCTCCTCTAACTACAATCCTTGGCAAGGAATGAACCTAAAGCAATATTTCAAGCTCTACCAAAGTTCCTAGCTATGTACAAAACTAGATAAGCCTTATTTTTATTATAAAAACATGATAAAAATCAACAATTTAGTTCTTTATTACCTATCTTGTAAAATAAATGTACTCTATATAATTAAGTGAATATTTCCTCCTAATTACCCTATTAACTTCATAACTAATTCAATAATCAAAACAACTCACATCCTATGTTGGAATAGCTTTAGTATTTGTCTTTAAATTAAGCTAATATTAGATTATTCATTTAATCTAATATTATTATAGTTTAAATATTTCTCTTGATAAAACTAACCTTAGATTAATATTTCAATTGACTAATTAAAAATCTATCATTAGTGTAGCTTTAATATTTATTTTTCTAAAGTTTACATTAGATTGATTTCAACATTAATCTTATTGATTAACATTGCAAACAACATTGCAATCTAGAGATCTATCTTTCTTTTCCTTTAATGCATAAATCAAGCACATGATTAAATCTATCAATCCAAGCAAAAAGATCATACAAACACAATTGTAAGTAAATAAGAATTAAAGTAATATCTCGTTGCTTCATACCTTCATTTTATCCCTAAATGAGTGGCTCCTTATTTAAGATAGACCCAAGCTATCACCTACTCATATTAAGGAGGCTCATTGCAAGCAACATTCCTAGCCCAATTGTATGAACATGAGAACAAGCAAATTCATAATGCACCTACATGAAAGAGGTTATTCATTCATGTTACCCTAATCCATTTAATCATCATTTCCCCTTTAACATGGTCTCTCATTTCCCTATGGGCCAATACTCTTGTCCACCCATGAAAGTACTTGTTCCTATAATAAAGAAGCGCATCAACGATACCATATTCTTAATTAAAATTGAACACATTATCTAAAATATGTAACCATTAAATCCACAATTCTAAGAATTTAATTGTCATTCACAATACAAATCCAAACTTGAAGGATTAGTATTTCCAAGGAGGGTCGTGACATTATTATTCTTTCTAGTGCCCAAAGAATAAATTCAATCCTGATGCCAACTAAATAAACATAGTCCGACACCTCCTCTAACTACAATCCTTGGCAAGGAATGAACCTAAAGCAATATTTCAAGCTCTACCAAAGTTCCTAGCTATCTACAAAACTAGATAAGCCTTATTTTTATTATAAAAACATGATAAAAATCAACAATTTAGTTCTTTATTACCTATCTTGGAAAATAAATGTACTCTATATAATTAAGTGAATATTTCCTCCTAATTACCCTATTAACTTCATAACTAATGCAATAATCAAAACCACTCACATCCTATGTTGGAATAGCTTTAGTATTTCTTTTTAAATTAAGCTAATCTTAGATTAATATTAGATTATTCATCTAATCTAATATTATTATAGTTTAAATATTTCTCTTGAAAAAACTAACCTTAGATTAATATTTCAATTGACTAATTAAAAATCTATCATTAGTGTAGCTTTAATATTTATTTTTCTAAAGTTTACATTAGATTGATTTCAACATTAATCTTATTGATTAACATTACAAACAACATTGCAATCTAGAGAGCAATATTTCTTTTCTCTTAATGCATAGAGCAAGCACATGATTAAATCTATCAATCCAAGTAAAAAGATCATACAAACACAATTGTAAGTAAAGAAGAATTAAAGTAATATCTCGTTGCTTCATACCTTCATTTTATCCCTAAATGAGTGGCTCCTTATTTAAGATAGACCCAAGCTATCACCTACTCATATTAAGGAGGCTCATTGCAAGCAACATTCCTAGCCCAAATGTATGAACATGAGAACAAGCAAATTCATAATGCACCTACATGAAAGAGGTCATTAATTCATGTTACCCTAATACATTTAATCATCATTTCCCCTTTAACATGGTCTCTCATTTCCCTATGGGCCAATACTCTTGTCCACCCATGAAAGTACTTGTTCCTATAATAAAGAAGCGCATCAACGATACCATATTCTTAATTAAAATTGAACACATTATCTAAAATATGTAACCATTAAATCCACAAGTCTAAGAATTTAATTGTCATTCACAATACAAATCCAAACCTGAAGGATTAGTATTTCCAAGGAGGGTCGTGACATTATTATTCTATCTAGTGCCCAAAGAATAAAGTCAATCCTGATGCCAACTAAATAAACATAGTCCAACACCTCCTCTAACTACAATCCTTGGCAAGGAATGAACCTAAAGCAATATTTCAAGCTCTACCAAAGTTCCTAGCTATGTACAAAACTAGATAAGCCTTATTTTTATTATAAAAACATGATAAAAATCAACAATTTAGTTCTTTATTACCTATCTTGGAAAATAAATGTACTCTATATGATTAAGTGAATATTTCATCCTTATTACCCTATTAACTTCATAACTAATTCAATAATCAAAACAACTCACATCCTATGTTGGAATATATTACATTATTTGGTACATACCAATGTATCACCTTAGGTACATTATTATATTAGGAATTTATCTTAGATTAAGATTTGAGTATTTACTTTATGTAATGTAATAAATGCACAAGTGTCAGAATGTGCAATGATGTAAATGTGGAGTCATAGAATAGGAAGATGAAGAGTCATAGGTATGTGAAAGGCCAAGGTTCATATCTCTCTATATATAGGATTTTTGATAGAAGAAGATGAGCATATAGAATAGAGTGAGCATATAGGATAGTAGAGCTTAGTGATGAGAAGATAAGATAGATACAGTGTAGACCATGTACAAATTTTTGGAGTCTTCATGTCTTCCATTATATTACATTGTACTATTTTCATGAGCTTTCTCAATGGCTATTTTTTTAGTTATTCTAGAAGTTTCTCATATAGTTTTCTTGCATATTATATTACCATTATCATATAGTTAACATTGCTTTCTCATTTTAGATCTTGTGGTTGCATTTTATTTAATATATATCATCAAAAGCTAATAGTGGTATCAGAGCACAAGGTAGATTGATAGGAAATAGAGAGAGCCATAAGAGATATTGAGAGGAGATAGGAAATATCATTTTCAAAATTTCTAAAAATACATTTGGCTAGAGTCTTTCCACAGAGTTGCAAAAAAACTTGTGAATATTAGGATTCAACATTGATTCCACTAGATAGACAAATCAACTAGTGAAGATTTATCATCTCTATATTTAAATTTTTCCATTATAGTTTCTCTAATACTTTGTTGCAGAAAAAGGATATTGAAAGAAATTTGGGAAGCTTCCTATAAAGATCTAGGAATAATATCTTCTTTGGAATCAATCCAACATTTGAAGCAACAAGTTGAAGACTGAGTATTTTAGAGGAGGTCCAAGCAAGAAGGCACCATTGAATATTGAAGGTTGACGAGAACCAAGAAGGAGGTCCTCATAGAAATTTGAATATTGAAGACTTCATAGTGAATAAAGAAGAAAGTCAAGGAAAAGAGTCTCATAGAATATTGAAGATTACATATTATAGAGTGAAAAGAGAGAGTAGATCAAGAAGCTAAAGAGACCAATAGGAGGTCCCATTGAAGAACTTCCAAATTTGAAAGATTGAATATAGAGAAGGACTAGAAAAAATTATATTCTAGATTTCAAAAGTAGCAAAATTAGGATATCTAAGAAATATATCTCATTGCAAAACTTCCATAGTTGAATATTTAAGATATCAAGGAAGGTATCATTGAAGTTTTGAGAAGACTAGAGAAGTTGCAGGATTTAGAGGCTCGAGGAGAAGGCATTAAGCTAACCTAAAAGGAGAAAGAAGGAGAAGGCTAGGAAAGCCTCATTGAAGGATATTTGAAGAAGTCCATTGAAGAAGACTTGAGGATAACTCAAGGGAGAAGAGTGCTAGCAAAGAGAAGAACCTAAGAAAGAAGGATTTGGTACCATTGTTGTCATACAAAAACAAGCTCAAAAGGGCAAAATATTTGGCAAATTTTTTTCCAAATTTTAAAGGAGATTTGCGAACACCTCAAGACATCCAAATTATTGAGAAGAAAAGCAAAAAATAGACCAATATTAATGTCAAATTGACAAGGATATTGGAGAAGAAAGGATCTACAAATGGTAAGAGTTTCCAAGTAGAATTTCAAAGATCCTAGAATAGCAAGAAGGCAACAATTTGGATATTATTGAACAACATAGAAGCTGATTTCTAAATAGCATTGGAAGCTATAAATTAAAGCCTATTTGAATAGCAAACCAAAGGCTAAAATATAGAGATCAAGGAAAACATTTCGGAGGAGCAATTGATTGCATTATAATCTAAAAATTTCATATTTGAGGACAACAATAAAGTAGAAATTTGGGAAGAATTATTAGCTTCTAATTTTCATATTTCAAGGGAGCATCATGAAGGATAGTTGGGGACATCAAACTGCAATTTTAGGGAGTAAATTAGAGGAGCATTAAAGCTACAAATTGGTGAGTTAAAGAGCTATTTTGGATAGCAAGGAAGAGCTGCAAATTCATCAAGTTTTAGGGCAGCAATTAGGTGATCCAAATAACCAATAAATCCATAATATATGAAGGTTATAAAATTAATTAGGGGAAAATGGTGCACCTAATGATGAAGAACAATATGCATCTATCGCTAATGAGTGATGAGCATCAAAATGGAAGCATTCAAGTAAGCATGGAAAGATAACCAAAATGCACGAAATGAAGTGAAATGAAGCTTTCTTATATTATTTTGATTGATAAAAACCATGGTTACATAAATATCCCCTTGAGGGCTCTGGATTGATACAATTGTTTACAAAAATGGGTGCCCAAGGATCGAATCCTCAAAGTAACTCGCGTGCACTTCCAATGTTCTTCCTCATACCCACAATTGAAGTGGGTAGGCCTACGATGCCACCGATTTGTTCTATGATCTTGTGCTCCTTCCTTGTATGATGTATGACCTACACCTACACACAAGGAAACCAGAATCGTTAAATAGCAAGTGTGTATATTGAAAATATGCAAACCCCATAGGCACTAAAAGACTAGAAAACATGAATATGCAAGACGCCTATCTAAAACAACTCCAAATGACCTAAAATTGCATATGTATGTAAAATAGATGGTTTTGGGAATATATAATCACAAACAGAACATAAATTGCATCCGATGGCATGGCGCATTCGTAGTTTACCTACAAAGCCTACAAAACCCAAAACAAGCAATTTCTAGACCAAAACACATCCAAATCAAATGAAACTTGGAAATTATGCATAAAACATGATTTTAAGAGAACCCATATGGTCATATTTGTAAAATCAGTAACATTTTCATGTGCATCTTCAGATGGTCCTTGGAAGCCTACAAAACACTAAAAATGCAATATCTCGCTCAATATGACTCCAAAATGCATGAAATTTGGATAGGAGGTTCATATGCTACTCTAGAATATACCTAATTAAAAATAGTAAATAAATAATGCATAGATATACCACCATGTCTAGGTAGTATGGTGGTGATTGTCACATATTGGGGACCATCCTCGGGTGGGATGACCACCAATTTTACCCTTATTTTGTCACCAATTCCTCTGTGAATTGGTTAGGGACCTCCTCAATAGTGTTTTCATAAAATTTGGTGGTGAAATTCACTCATATGATATAGTTTTGTAAACAAATTGCACCTCCTAGATCACTCACAAACCTCCTTCGCTAGGTAGAGATTTCGAGGGAAAAAGGCACAAAAGGGTGAGGGGAAATCTTGGCAGCACTTCATTGCTATGTCTCAAAAATCCTCTCTATATTTTGTGTGGAAAATAGATCCACTTTATAGCCAAAGGGAGACCTTTGGGCAAATGGGCATGCGAGGGCATGCAGGGAAAGAGGTGCCACTTGTCTAAAACCAAGCATGCATTGGAGGGGGAAGAGAATCTCCTATTTTGGCCTCCATTCTATAGCATGTCATAAGGATTTTGTACCCTTAGGTCATGCATGCTCTCATAGGTAGGATAAATGGTAGTTTTTGGGTGTCATTTGTCCAAATTTGACTTTTTGGGAGTCAAACCTTATGGTCATCCCACCCAAGGATGGCCGCTTTGCCACCATCCCTGGGTGGGACGGCCACAAACTGTGACCGTCCCAGGGTGGGATGGTCATGCCTATGTGGCCCAAAATCTCCCAAAAGTGGGGTAGAGCCTTCCAAGAGTGGTTAGGACCACTAGTAAACCTCTGAGGGTTGCCCAAGGGGGCCATATGGTGTCAATTAGACCTTGTCTTGGTCGCCTAATCGGATTGACCAGATTTTAGTGTCTACAGATGCCCCTTTTTGAGATGCGTTGTGTGCAACATAGCACTGAGCAAAAATAGATGACTAAAATGTTGAATGATTAGGGTTATTCAATAACCTAACCAACTTTTGATGCCCCAATCATGGAAAGAGCATGCGTTCTTGAATCCTTGCTTCTGACGAGCTAAGGAACTTGCTTCAAGTACAACCTTTCAGGTAAGGTTGGCTTGATCTTGGACATTTTTCATTCATGAAGAGGTGAAGCCTGGTTTTTCATGATTCTATAATGCCAAGCATTTATTTAATTTTAAATTTTGACTTCTTGTTCTACCCCAAGTAGGGGCGTGATTGTCTTTGTCAATGATTCGTTGAACGAACGCAATTTGCATGATTGAGTGTGTGATTGTTGATTGTGATTATGAATTTGTTAAGTATGACTACCCCCTCAAGTGATGAGTCGATGAGGGAATGACCAGTGATAAAAGTGATGAGTCACTTGACACATATGACTTTGTTAGGGTTTCCTCTAGTTTTACTCATTGAAAAATGGAGCATTTTTTAGAGGATTTTGGTGACTTTGTTGATGTTTCATGGAAGAAAGGGGTTGAAAACTTTGTTCTCGTGGGGTGGTCCAGCCACAATGGCCTTATTAGGGAGTAAAGTAAGGACTTTTCCATTTATCCATGAGCAATTTAGGTTCATCCTTGATGCCAATTGACTTTTGGTGCCTTTTTGGGCTGCTTTGGGGGTGTGAGGTCTAAGGACTCACTTTATTGTAGCCTACAGGAAGTTCGAGGATTATGATGTACCTTTTTTCCCCATATATATATATATATATATATGATATTTTATGTTTATCATCATGTGTTCCTTAATGCTTTATGAGATGTATGCAATGTGTTTATTTGCTTTATGATATGATGATGGATGTTTATCATGTATGCATATGTTGTGATTTGATTTGATTTGATGATATGTATATGCATGGATGCATAATGAGATGGATGATTGATTGATCTAGATGATGAAATGTGGATACTATATGACATACTATGTTAGCACCATAGACTGTATAGAATTCATCAATTCATGTGTAATGTTGTCATGAGACTATGTAATGGATTTGTGATAAAAATGGTAAGAAATGGAATGGTAATAATGGAATGAATGATAGGATGTTATAGGATGTCTTTGAGGTTTTCATGAGACTCAAACACTCTAGTCAACTGGTCAAAAATTATATACTAACCATGCAAGACTTTTTGACAAGGTATGAATCTACTAGGATGACCAAGATACTCAATATCCCTATGTGTGCAAGTGAGTTCATTTTGTGATAAGCATAAGATTACCCCAGTGCCAAATAGGATTAATGCAGATCCATCATGTATTGAAGATCACCCTATGAGTAGCATGATCCTAGGTTTTGTACTTAGTTGGATTAGACCACTAGGTAGTATAGGCTACCAAAAGCTAGCTCATCCACATGCAAACATTGGTCTGTACACACGCAAAAAGCTAATGTGATAGACATATCGTCATGCGTAAGGATACCACCATTGCCAAGAAGGCTTGATGCCACTAAACCTGTAATGAGGATCACCTAATGGTTTGTCAAATGCTGAGAATTCTAGGGATTCAAGTTCAATACTCCCTTATTTTCTTTTATTTGATTTTAGGGATATTTGCTCATACTTAGTGATGAAAATCACTATTTATTTTGTATTTTTTTTTCTTTGAGAAAGGGATTTGGGGAGTGGTGATAACCACTATTTATTTTGCTTTTGATTTTTTTCTTTTTTGGGATTTTGATTTTGATAGTGGTGAAAACCACTATTTATTTTGGGGAATTGGGTAAGGAGGAGCTTGTCCTTTTGCCAATTCTCAGCATTCTTGAACCATCCGCATAGGGGGATGAGCAGGATAGACTTTTCACTTAAGGTAACCTAGACCACTTCGTAGGTTTCATCTTTCCTTGTGCAAAACTTGGATTTATTAGTGTGAAAATGTGTTGGGATTTTGATGTATACAAGGTACAATCTAAGAAAGACTCTACCTCCTAAAAATCAGGATAGCTTTCTACAAAATCTGAAAAGAAAACTAGAGATGGCTGAGTGATCAAAAACCCTAATGACATTCTAGAACAAATGGCTAGGTGAAGGGAATGGACACAAATATGAAAAGTGGGAAATGTAGGTGGAAATGATAAGTGAAATATGAAATGGTGTGAATGATGACCTCGAACAACATTGATTTTGAATGATGACTAGTGTACAGTCTTAGTGCTAGACATGTATGAGCAACTCTAAAATGCAAAGTGCAATGATGAGTATACCTAATGCAAGTGATTATATAATGCAATGGTATGCAATGTGATGTAATGCAATATTTTTGTATTTTTGATGTTTTGATAATATTTTTGTGTTTATATATGTATATATATATGTATGTATATATGTATGTACATGTGACCAATGGGTTTATTGGGTTCCATTGGGGCATTTGGGGTGACCAAAGGGCTTATAGATGCCTTTGGGGTTTTTGGGGTGACCTAGATGGTCATAGACCACCTAGGGTTTTGGGGTGACCTAGATGGTCATAGACCACCTAGGAGTATTTTGGATTAACCAAGTGATATGTAGATACCCTTAGAGCATTTTGGGGTGACCTAGATGGTCATAGACTACCTAGGAGTATTTTGGGTTGACCAAGTAGGTTGTAGATACCCTTGGAGCATTTTGGGGTGACCTAGATGGTCATAGACCACCTAGGAGAATTTTGGGTTGACCAAGTGGGTTGTAGATACCCTTGGAGCATTTTGGGGTGACCTAGATGGTCATAGACTACCTAGGAGCATTTTGGGTTGACCAAGCGGTATGTAGATACCCTTGGAGCATTTTGGGGTGACCTAGATGGTCATAGACCACCTAGGAGTATTTTGGGTTGACCAAGTGGTATGTAGATACCCTTGGAGCATTTTGGGTGACCTAGATGGTCATAGACCACCTAGGAGCATTTTGGGTTGACCAAGTGGGTTGTAGACACCCTTGGAGCATTTTGGGGTGACCTAGATGGTCATAGACCACCTAGGAGGTTTTGGGTTGACCAAGCGGGTTGTAGATACCCTTGGAGCATTTTGGGGTGACCTAGATGGTCATAGACCACCTAGGAGTATTTTGGGTTGACCAAGAGGTTATAGATACCCTTGGAGCATTTTGGGGTGACCTAGATGGTCATAGACTGCCTAGGAGTATTTTGGGTTGACCAAGTGGTATGTAGATACCCTTGGAGCATTTTGGGGTGACCTAGATGATCATAGACTACCTAGGAGCATTTTGGGTTGACCAAGAGGTATGTAGATACCCTTGGAGCATTTTGGGGTGACCTAGATGGTCATAGACCACCTAGGAGCATTTTGGGTTGACCAAGTGTATTGTAGATACCCTTGGAGCATTTTGGGGTGACCTAGACGGTCATAGACCACCTAGGAGAGTTTTGGGTTGACCAAGCGGTATATAGATACCCTTGGAGCATTTTTGGGTGACCTAGATGGTCATAGATCACCTAGGAGCATTTTGGGTTGACCAAGTAGTATGTAGATACCCTTGGAGCATTTTGGGGTGATCTAGATAGTCATAGACTGCCTAGGAGGGTTTTGGGTTGACCAAGTGGTATGTAGATACCCTTGGAGCATTTTGGGGTGACCTAGATGGTCATAGACCACCTAGAGACCATTTTGGGTTGACCAAACAGGTATGTAGACACCCTTGGAGCATTTTGAGATGGCCTAGACTATCATAGACCACATAGGGAATAATGAAAATCAACCCCTCCGATGTGAGGTGTAAGCTTGTGCAGTATCGGCATCCCTCTGGGGTGAGTTGAATGAAGGTGAAACATTGGAGGATATCATGGGTTGCATATATCGACTGTGGTGTTCTTATTGCTCTGTTATAGCATCGATCATATTTGTAAACTCATGGGAAGGTGGAGTAATATGCACTTGATTAGGTTGTTCGACTGGATGGCCAGGTGTTGTGTTTACTTTATGTGAAGGTAAAGAGTCTTGGAAGACTCCTATCTAAAGTCCTTGCCTATCGATCATATCCTGGACTAAATCTCAAAAGACGTAGCATGTCTAGATATCATGGCCTATTTTTCGATGATAAACATAATATGTGTTTTACGTGTGTTTTATTAGGGTTCAACAGATGGATTGGGGGAAGCGTGATTACTTGTGCCTCATATAGTCGATTAAAGATCGATGCTAAGGGCTCTAAAAAATGGGTATATTGTCACTACGGTTGATGGCCTTGGTACGTCTACCTCATGCTCTATTGAGGGTTGACCATGGAATGTAAAGGAGGGGTTTGGTCCTGATAATCGAGGGGTTGAGGGTTCGAATGACACAACCATAACTCGATGTTTGTGAGTCAATCCAAGATCTGTTGTAAAGCATTGTGTTGTTGACTCACTTGTGACTCCAGGTCATCTAGCCTATCCAAGATATAGTGTATGGGCAGTGTAGGCGATGATGGGATGGCTATCGAGGAAGTTGGATGATAACTGATAGGTGGTGTATCCATGCCTAGCATGTCACCATAGGACCATGCAAAGGCTTCCTTCTTATCTGTGAGAAGGGCTATGTAATCGACTTGCTCTTTGGGGGATAGGCTTTCCCCTAACTTGATACATTAAGGATTCTTGGGATCTGAGCCGATATCTTTGTCAATCATTTTCTCGATTGACATATGCGACCCCTCCTCCAACTGGTGGGGAGTAGGGATCAAGTGGATGTCATCTACTAGGTTTAGATCATCAATTGGAACCTCGAGTTCCTCCTCAGTATGGAAGACATCATGAGTAGGCCTTGGAGAGAAATGAAATGGTTGTAACATCTCATCACAAGACCAGTACTCAGAAGGCAATGGGGGAGAATCTCCTTGATCAGAGTCAATGGCCCCCAAGTCGAGGTGCAATGGCTTCGATGGGTTATCCGGATCATGCATGGGCTCGAAAAGGTCTATGGAAATCATGTTTATGGATGGATGATTTCCCCTAGGTGATTGGAGGTGGTCGGTGTGGTTGCGGGTGAGCTTGCTCCTCTAAAGGTAGAATGTGTTACCAGCTAGGGTCATGTAATGGGAACATGCACTTATAGAACCCATCGTCATCATCCAAAGGGATGATTCGCATGTATTCTCCATCAGAGCTAGAAGAGTCAATGGGTGCAACTTCATAATTTGACTCATCATCAGATGTCCACTCATAAGGAGATCCTTGATCTTCTTCCTCACTATCATGGGGAAGGGTGTGTGAACTTTCACCTCTCTCGTAAGATTGGTTGACATCATGAGGTGGGTCATCATCTCCTAAGGGTGCAGGGAAGTAGTCCCCCAGTGAGTAGACTTGATTGGGGTTGGCGTAAGGATCTCATGCAAGCTCATCCCTAAAGTTGAGAGTCATGCACTCTAAGCTATCCATGAGGACATCAAGGGGCATAGGCTTGTTGTGTCCCAAACCAGACTTGTCATAAGGCATTTGATATTGTGGCTGGTAAGGAACATAGGTGCCTTGCTCATACAAGCCCAACCCATAACCATGCCAATTACAGAGATGAAGATACTTCATGGTAAATTCAGGGTTGGACATGTAGTTGATGTCCTCAGAAAAGGGCTCTTCATCCTCTTCCTACTATTGATAAGGCTCGATGCCATAGTCGAGACCCCCATAGATGAAATTTGTTTGATTAGGGGGAAGGCCAAGAGGTACGATAGTGCCTATGGGAAGATGAGGTTGACCCATATCTTGCATCGACTCGATGGCAGGAGTGGCTGTGACATTCCTAACCATGTACTCTCCTAAACTAGTGGAAGCTAGATGCACGGTGACCTATGGCTGAAGATGGAGGAGACGAGAGCGAGGCTTGAATTGATTCAATGTTCACCTCATGGGTAGCTCCTCATCTAGGAGTCTCGCTTGTGGAGATGGTGGATATGGTCGGAGGGCTCTCATCAATAGGCCTCTTCCCCATGTCTCTCGATGGAGGATTCACCGATGATGAAGGCACGTCTAGGGGTGCTAAATATGAGGATGGTATGGCATGAGATGATGATGGATTGAATGAAGGTGATGGTGATGGAGTCAGACCTTGGCTGGATTCATTCGGTTGAAAATCTAGATGGGTGGATGGCAAGGTAGACTCAGGGATCTACTGCACCATGTTGTAGTACTTGAAGGGTTCTAGGTCTACGGGGATGACATGAACTTGCCCTTCATAAGTGTATTTTAGGCACTGGTGAGCAATGGAAGGGACACACTTCATGTCCCTGATCCAAGGTCTACCCAGCAAGATATTGTATGCCATCTCACCCTCCAAGATGTGGCATAGTGTTGGTATGGTATTTTGCCCTACCTAAATGGGTAGGACTATTGTGCCAACTATTGAGCATATGGCATCATTAAATTCTCGAAGGGTGTAGGTAGATGCGACAATATGGGATGTTGGGAGCTTTAGATGCTTGAGAGCTATTGTAGTGATGATGTTGCTGGAAGAGCCAGTGTCTATCAACACTCTCTTGTAAGGTGTTCCATTTACACATGTGACAATGTGCAAGGGGGATCCACCATATCATTTGGAACCGGTTTAAGTTCATCTTCTCGGAAGGTAATCACCGATTTTGTGCATTGTCACACATGCCCCATGAAATTATTGAAGGAGTTAGACTCCTAGGGCTGAAGCTCTATCACCTTAAGGATCTCCATTAAAGCTTCTCTATGAGGTGGCGATTGTTGAATGAGCTCATAGATGGAGAGTCGGGCAGATGTCGTTCTCAGGATCTGAGCGAGCTTGCTCTTAATTGTGACCACAGGCCTAGGTGGGAGGCTTAGCACTGGAGGTGGTAGAGGCTGTGACGTCGAAGGAACATCACTTTGAGCCGCAGGTGGTGCAGCTGGACTTGGGTACCACCTATTCCTCATTACAATGTTGATCATGCCAACATACCCTTGCTTAGGGGGCATGATGAACCTCATTTACCTAGGGCACTAGCTTGGCCTGCTCCGCATGGGTAGGCAAGGGGTCTTTAAACACCTCCATCTATTGGTTGTTTTGCATGATAGGGTTGTCTACCTAAAGGGCATTCCTATCGATCATGTCTTGCACCAAATGCTTGAACTTATAGCACATTTGCACATCATGCCCATTTTTCCTATGAAATTTATAATATAGGTCTTCTCGGTACCCTTTGGGCTTCGATGCATTTGGGTCGATAGGTCGACTCTCAAGAAGATTGATCAAGTTAGCCACTAAGAGGTGCTCAAACAATGAGTCCATAGACTCTGCAATGGGTGTGAACTATCACTTGGGGTGATGCTATTGATTTTGCCCTTGATTATTTTGGTTGTCCTTGTTATAGTTCCTAGGTGTGGCTTGATAATTAGGCTTTTGAGGTGGCATGGGTTGCGCTGGCCCTAGGATGCTAATGGCAACCTGATTGACTACTGTTGGCTTAGGATACACTGGGGTATTCTTAGCATTCTTGTTCCACTCCTTGTGAGGCTTCATAATCTCTCCCTCTTGAATCTTGATGTCTTCAATTATCCTAGCTTGTACTAGGGCATCTTCAAGAGTCGGATATTGTTGCAGCTACAACAACAAGGATATCGGCTTTAGGTAGCTCTTGGAAAACATCTAAGTCAACTCCAACATGGGGAGTAGATAAGGTAGCTTGGCAAGAAATGCTCACCACATATTGCCATAATTCGCTATTGACTCATCATCATATTGTTTCAACCCAGTGAGATCAACCAACATCACCTTCCTCTTGGTATTGAAGGTGAAGCATTCTAGGAATGCATCTACAAGTTGATCCAAATTATGGATGCTATGCTTTAAGAGTTGGGTAAACCACTCCATGGCTGGGCCAGAGAGGGTAGTCACGAATATCCACAAAATCAAAGCATCATTATCCTGGATGCCAAAGCATTGACTCAAGAATTTGGTAACATGCTCCTGTGCATCTTCCTCTCCCTTAAAGGTAGCCAACTGAGGCATCTTAAACTATTCTAGATAGGAAGGGGTAGGCACCAAAGGATGAAGGGGCTGACTATGTAGCTAGTGTAGAGTGGGATTTTGAGATCCAAACATGGAGGTCTTGTTCTCTACTGACTCTAGGCGCTCTAGTAGTACCTTATATGCATAAGAGGATTTGATCTCCTCTTCTTTGCTCTTATCCTACGGTGGAGGGCGAGGATCCTCAGGCCTATTTCGGGGTGGTGGCATGTCACCCCCCTACCTTGGTAAGGCGTTTCCAAATATTCTACCTTCGGCTCATGCTCGGTGTAAGCCCCATAGGGCATCTCTCGAGTCGGTCTATAAAGAGGGGTAGCATTTTGCTATGGGTACCCTATGTTTGGCCTGGGAGGCAAGTCCCGATTTGGCCTAGGAGGTCATGGAGGCAACATTGGATAAGGCCTAGGAGACCTATCTCGAATGAGCATGGGTTGCCTCGGGTGGACTTCCTGTCTATATGTTCTAGGGGTAGGGACCCTCTCACGTAAATTTTTCTAGAACAGCTCGTTGGTCTGTCATTCGATTATTTCTTTCTCAAGTTGATGCAAGCGGTCTAGTTGCTCTTTGTCTCATCGAAGCTGCTTGAACTATGCTTGGCATTCCACATATCTTGTAACTACTTGATTGATCTATTCCACTATGTGGGGCCTAGGAGGCCTAGGAGTCTCACCCTAAGGCTGACCTCATTCAAGATAATCTATGATATCCATTGTGCACTTCCCTCGATCGAGGGTAGTCGTATTTACTTGAGGTTTAGGCCTAAGCATATGCTCATTATACTCAACGGGTGCATAGGCACATCGTGCATGCATGGTATACTACTCTTGAGGATAATCAAGGATTTCCTCATGCCTTCCTTCATGAATGAGGAAGGGAAGGGTGGAGTTTGCTCACCCTGAGCGATGAGTATCATACTCATTCAGTTGCCTAAGTTATTGGACCCTATCAGGGTGATGTAGAGGTAAGGTATGATCAACCTGCTCTACCCAATGTGTGAATTCATGCTCTGGCCCATAAATGGGTATGTCAGACCTATCAGGTACATGGATGCGTGGCACCACTCTATCTACTTGTGCCTCAGTGCGTTGTTGCCTTTCATCAAAGAAGGCATGTGATGTGTCTACATACTGGGAACACTCTCCCATGTAAGGTCCATCACCCATAGGGGTGTCCCGCATAGGGCTCCCTTGTAGGTGTGGTTCATGCCCCACTATTTTGGGACTTGGGTGAGTAGAGGCTCGCCAAGGAGGTATGACCAAATCCCTGGGGCTAAAGTAGAGATGACTCATGTCTCCTAGTCCACTCTCCATAGCTTCCACCCATGATTGGGCTTGGCTATGGGTGCACACCATTATTACTCTCTACCAAACCCTAGATGATTATCTCCTTTACAAATTCTTAATGAAACAACACACAAGAAAAGGAAACACTCAATAAGACAAGTGATTATCTCTTTTAAGTTTTAGATGTGAATCCCTAAACTATTTTGTGTGTTTTAGATGTGTTGTTTGTAAAGATGACCTTGTGTCACATGTTTGAATTTTATTGGATGATAATCTTGTGTTTAATTGGATTTCACCTATATGCTCGCAGCTCGAAAATCAGAAATGAAAGTCACGGTCACATAAACTCCTAAAATGTGGAGATGAAATCCACACATGGGCAAGGAGCACAGGTCCTACTGATCCTCACCTAGCATCCCGTGCATAGTGATACACCCCTCCGAAGAGGAATGCATGCTATTTTGCATGGTTAGGATAGATCTTGGAGTTGGTATTGGTAAATAACAAGGGTTCATGGGATTTGAGGCAACATATGGAGATGAAAGCCATCGTCGTTGACCTCTACTAGTGGTTGGTGATGAAATCCAACTCACTAGCATTTAAGTGAAGCATGGTGTGTGTGGTTATTTTTAAGCCCAAATAAAGTAAACAATGAAGCATTCAATGATCATTCACTAAATGCAAGAAAAAGGTACATTTTACTTTCATAAATCTAGATAAAAAGAGACCTACAAGATGCAAACCCTAAATGATGGCCTACCCATTAGGTAGCCTACATGCAAGAAAACCATACAAGGGCATCATTACTTAACTTGTTTTTTATTTTTCTTTATTTTTATTATTTTTATTTTTATTTTTGTATTTATAATAAAATGAAACTATCTTTCTACCTTTCTATCAAACAAAGCATGCGAGAAAAATCAAATTTCAGCAATTTTTGACTGTGTAACAGAAAACCAAAAGTTCAGGCACCTACCTTATCACCTGAGGAACCTGTTATTTTTGGAATATGAGTATAAAAGGCTCTATTATATGGCCTTCCCAAGGTGGGATTTCTGCAATTTTTATGGCCATCCTAGGGTGGTATGGTTGTGTGGCCATCCCAGGGTGGCACGAGGAGCAGTCCAGAGGCCATTTTAGGCCAGAACGACTAGTACCTACAATAGAAACCAAGAAAAAACCAAGGTTAAACCTTCAATAAATCAATAGGGATAGGGTCCCACCATGATCACCACTAAATTAGGGGAAAAATAGTGCACCTAATGATGTTAAACAATATGCATCTATCGCTAATGTGTGATGAGCATCAAAATGGAAGCATTCAAGTAAGCATGGAAAGATAACCAAAATGCACGAAATGAAGTGAAATGAAGTTTTCTTATATTATTTTGATTGATCAAAACCATGGTTACATAAATTTCCCCTTGAGGGCTCTATATTGATACAATTATTTACAAAAATGGTGCCCAAGGATCGAATCCTCAAAGTAACTCGCGTGCACTTCCAATGTTCTTCCTCATACCCACAATCGAAGTGGGTGGGCCTATGATGCCACCGCTTTGTTATATGATCTTGTGCTCCTTCCTTGTACATTGTATGACCTGCACCTACACACAAGGAAACCAGAATCGTTAAATAGCAAGTGTGTATATTGAAAACATGCAAACCCCACAAGCACTAAAAGACTAGAAAACATGAATATGCAATATGCCTATCTAAAACAACTCCAAATGACTTGAAATTGCAGAGATATGTAAAATATATGGTTTTGGGAAGATATCATCGAAAAAAGAATAGAAATTGCATCCGATGGCATGGCACATTCGTAGTTTACCTACAAAACCTGCAAAACCCAAAGCAAGCAATTTCTGAACCAAAACATATCCAAATAAAATGAAACTTGGAAAGTATACATAAAATATTATTTTAAGAGAACCCATATGGTCATATTTGTAAAATCAGTAACATTTTCATGTGCATCTCCAGATGGTCCCTAAAAGCCTACAAAACACTAAAAATGCAATATCTCGCTCAATATGACTCCAAAATGCATGAAATTTGGACAAGATGTTCATATTCTACTCTAGAATATGCCTAAAAAATAATAGTAAATAAATAATGCACATATTTTCCACCATTCCTTGGGTAGGACGGTGGTGACTATCATAGATTGGGGACCATCCTGGGGTGGGATGACCACCAATTTTGCACTTATTTTACCACCAATTCCTCTATGAATTGGTTAGGAACCTCCTAAATAGTGTTTTCATAAAATTTGGTGGTGAAATTCACTCATATGATTCAGTTTTGTAAACAAATTGTGCCTCCTAGATCACTCGCAAACCTCCTTCGCTAGGTAGAGATTCTGAGGGAAAAAGGTACAAAAAGGTGAGGGGAAATCTTGGTAGCACTCCATTGCTATGTCTCAAAACTCCTCTCTATGATTTGTATGGAAAATGGATCCACTTTATAGACAAAGGAGGCCTTTGGGCAAAAAGGCATGCGAGGGCATGCATGGCAGGAGGTGCCATTTATCTAAAACTGAGCATGCATTGGAGGGGAAGAGAATCTCCCACTTTGGCCTCCATTATATAGCATGTCATAAGGATTATGCACCCTTAGGTCATGCATGCTTGAATAGGTAGGGATAAATGGTAGTTTTTGGGTGCCATTTATCCAAATTTGACTTTTTGGGAGTCAAACCTTATGGTCATCCCACCCAAGGATGATCGCTTTACCACCATCCCAGGGTGGGACGACCATGAACTGTGACCATCCCAAGGTGGGACGGTCATGCCTATGTGGCCCAAAAGCTCCCAAAAGTGGGGTAGAGCCTTCCAAGAGTGGTTAGGACCACTATTAAACCTCTGAGGGTTGCCCAAGGGGGCCATATGGTGTCAATTAGACCTTGTCTTGGTCGCCTAATCGGATTGACCATGATTTTAGTGTCTACATTAAGGTATGTAAATTTGGTGCAAAAGGTTCATTATTTGAAAACTTACATTCATCTTATTATTAATTTTTATTAAGCATCGAATTAGAATTTAAAATTGCAAAGAGAAAATTTCAAGCTTAAAGTCTTCAAGATGTTGGAAATATGAGCAGGTTTTGTTGTCATTGATGTCAAGAGTCAGTTTCAGTGAGCAGGACAAAAGGAAGGATGTCAAGAGTCAGTTTCAGTGAGTAGTGCAAGAGAAATATTGCTTCTAGACCTAAGGAAAATAATATTATAATATCCCTAATTATAATATTCAAGGTGGTCAGATGAGGTCTAAAGAGCAATAGGAAGGCCCAAGAAAAATAATATTATAATATTTTATTATAATATTAAAGGTCTAAGGTTAAGACCTAAAGATTAAATTAATTATAATAATTTAATTATAAATTAATTTCATTATAAATTAATTTGATTAACTCTAAGAGTTATTAAATTAATTATAAGTTAATTATAATAATTTAATTATAAATTAGTTTATGATTTAATTTAAATAACCCTAAAGGTTAGGGTTATAAGGGCATAAAGTATTAATTAATTCGAATTAAAATTGAATTGAAAAATGTCATCGACGTTTTGAGCACATGACATATTGCATATAAGAAGGGGTAAGTTTCATTTCAAATTATCATCCATGCGATCCATCAAATGCCAAAGTAATTCATGCGCAAAGTGAAGAGAAAGTATCACGTGTGTTTTGAAAGGTTTAAGGAAGCAGAACAAAGGACAAATAAGTGGGGAGCCCACTTCACATTGCAAGGCACTGGGTAGCATGGTTGGCAGTCGAGGGCTGCGCTAAGATGTTCGCAAGTGCAAGGTTAGGGGTTCGATTCTCATGGTCTTCATTTTTGCAAGCGAAGAAAGTTTTGGTCTGCATCATAAGAGAGGAACAAAGGGAAGGCGTATGCCTTTCCCTTTGCATGGAGGCACGTAGCCCACTTGGTGGGCATGCGTTATGCAAAGGTGCTTGGGAGGAGAGGTGTTCACGTGTTCGAAACCCACCGAGGCCTTTTTGGTGGTTGGACTAAGGTATGCGCTCACATTGCTAAGGTTTGATTGTTGCATCCAAAAATTGCAAAGGTGGAAATTAATTTTTAATTTCTTAAATTTTTGTTAATTGGAAATTGCATATTTAAAAGGGATTAAAGAGTTATACAAGGGAGATAAAAGGGTATGCAAAGTTTTATTTTTGTGTTTGATTTTTGAGTGGTTAAAGTTAATAAAAGGAGAAATAAGGTGTGCCAAGGGTGTTAGATATTTTTGTTGAAATAAAGTTATATTATAAAGATTGTTTTGAAAGGAGAGATAAGGCATAGTTGATTTTTGATATTTTGACTTGGTGAAATATTTTTGAAAGGAAATATTAAGGACATATTTTTGTTATCTAACCCTTGAGATTGGCAAAGAGAGTGATTGTGATTGAGACAGGTTTTGAGGTCAAAACTTCATCAAACAAAAGGTATGGGCATATCTTCCTTGTGAGTGAAATATTGTTGGATGTTGTGAATGCTAAGTTGGAGTGAAAAGGATTGTTTGATAAGCATTGTTGAGTTTGATTTTCTGAATGAAAGTTGATAATAAAAACCTTGTTTGATAAGCATTGTTGGAAATATTGAAGTAAGCTTTCATATGCTTGAATTAGGGTTTGTGAAAGATCATGAGTATCATTGTTATGTGAGGTTTGTTTGATAAGCATTGTTGACTAAGATTTCATTAAGTGATTGGTTGAGTGAAGTAAGCTTTTATGGAAGCTTACAATACAGATTTGAGACAAGTCTTAGTGAAGACTTGTTGAGAAGATTGGGCAAGTTCTTGAGAGGACTTGTGGACATATTAGAGATAAGTCTTTGAGAAGACTTGAGAGCAGAGTTGATTGATTGATTTGTTCAAATCTTGAGTTAAGGTTTGGGGCAGATCTAGTAGAGTTGATTTGTGATTGAGTCAAGCTTTGTGTTAAGGCTTGAGGATAGATTTGAGGATAGAGTTTGGTGTAGATTTGAGGATAGGTTTGTGCTAGACCAGAGATAGATATTGAGTAGATTTGTGCTAGACCGAAGGAATATATTTAGTGCAGATCAGAAGATAAATATTGAGCAAATTTGTGCTAGTCCGAAGGACTATGTTTATGTAGATCATAGACAATATTGAGAATTAGTGCTAGATCGAAAATGTTTAGTATTTAAAAATAAGAATAAGCTTTGGAGGTGATAGAGTATAGAGGACAATAGTCTCCAGTGGATAGAGGTCCATTAGCTAGGGTAGTGAGGATATAGGTCTTCTGAGTGAGGGAAGGAGTCTTCAGTGGAGAGAGATCCATAAGCCAGTGTAGTGGAGGTAGTAGTTCTTCTAGAAGATCACCAGCCAGAGTAGAGGAGAAGGAGTTCTCCTATGGATAGAGATCCATAAACTTGATTAGGGGATTGGTGTCTCCTTTAGATAGAGGTCCATAAACATTGTAATAGGGAAAGGATTCCCAAGAGAATTTATTTGAGAAAATTTTATAAGGAATATTTTCTCCATGGAGTAGCCCACATTGGGTGAACCACATTAAATCATGTCTCTCATGTGTGTGATGCTTTGTGTAATGTTTACTACTTTAATACTACTGATGTTATCATATGGATTGAAAAGTAAAAATTTTATCTTATATTGTTCACCCCCTCTCAGTATAAGCACATGTTCTTCAATTGGTATCAGAGCGGGTCTCTCCATGAAAAGACTAACAACTTGGAGGAAGATCCATCAAAAACACACATGACTTCAGAGAGTGAAGAAGAGACCATGTTTGACATAAAAGAGGAATTCTTTGCTACTCTTAGGAACCTTGAAAAGGTTAGAAATAAGAACTCAAGTTTGAAGGATCAAATTCAAGAAGATGAAGAAGCAAGGATAGAACTTCTACAGAGTCTCACAGAACTCAAGATAAAGGTAGAAGAGGGAAAGAAAATTGAACAGGATATGACAGATCTATTAAGAGCAAGAGAAACAGAATGTGAAATATTGGAAGCAAAAATTGTTTATCTAAGGAATGAAGTTGAAAATACCAAGGTACTACAAGATATAAAGTTAGGGAAATAGAAAGAGGAGTCTAGCTTTCAAGAAATAGAGACATCAAACAGAGATAAGCTCACTACTCATACCCCGAAAGGAAAAGATATCAAGAAAGAAGAAAGCAAAGAAGAACCATGGATGAGAGTTAATCACAAAAGGAGAAGCACTCAACCACAATCTCAAAGGCATCCAAATAGGTTACATAATTTCTTCCATGGCTATTGCTTTTCTTGTAACAAATATGGTCATAGAGTTGTACATTGCATTGGTTATGTGAAAAATGATGTCAATAGAAATTTCAACTCTTTTGCACCTCTTATGAATAATGATATCATATGTTACAAATGCAATAATTTTGGGCACAAGGCTAGATGGTGCAAAATGGTACTTCCTGAGTCTAGTAAAAAGAATACAACTTCAACAACTAGGAAAGAGAAAAAGGGAAATGAAAAGGCTAGATCAATGTTAGTTCAAACAACTCTTCATGCTCAGGATAAAGAAGAACAATGGTTTCTTGATAGTGGTTGCTCTAGACACATGACAGGAGACAAAGACAAATTTCTTGTACTCAAAGAAACTAATAGAGGATCAGTAAGTTTTGGTGATAATGGATCAACAAAAATTGGTGGAAAAGGAACTCTGAGTTTAGATAATGGGAAAACAAGAACAGAAAATGTACTATATGTCAAAGGGTTAAGACACAATATTCTAAGTGTAAGCCAACTTTGTGATCAAGGTCATATGGTTACATTTCACCCAGATAGATGTGAGATAAGAAAGTCAAAAACTGGAAAAGTCATTGCAAATGCAAGTAGAACTCCAAACAACCTCTATATGCTTAGTGAGATTAAAGGGGAAAAGTGTTTTCTATCACAAGAAGATGAGAGTTGGTTGTGGCATAGAAGAATGGGTCATTTGAATTTTGACAACATAGTCAACATAAGCAATAAACAGGTTGTCAGAGATTTACCCAAGCTAAAAAGGCCACAAAACACAATATGTGCACCTTGTCAACATGGAAAGCAAACTAGAACAAGTTTCAAATCAAAGGGATATATGTCATCAAAGCCATTAAAACTAATACATACTGATCTATGTGGTCCTACCAGAACATAGAGTATTCAAGGTGAAAGTTACTTCATATTGTTCATAGATGATTACTCCAGAATGACTTGGGTAGCTTTCCTAAAAGATAAGTCGGAAGCATTTGATAAATTCAAGGCATTTAAAGAATGGGTTGAAAATGAAACCGAAAAAAGGATTAAGTGTTTGAGATCTGACAGAGGAGGAGAGTTTACCTCAAATGAATTTGTAGATTTTTGTGAACAACATGGAATCAAGAGAGAATACTCAGTTACAAGAACTCCTCAACAAAATGGAGTAGTTGAAAGGAAAAATAGGACTATTGAGAATATGGCTAGAGCTATGTTAAATGAGTCCAAGATTTCAGATGGATTTTGGAGGGAAGCAGTCAACACAATAGTATATATAATCACTAGGGCTCAAATGAGGGTAAACCATCACAAGACTCCATATGAGCTTTGGAAAGGAAGATCGACCACTGTAAAACACTTCAAGGTTTTTGGAAGCAAGTGTTACATAAGATGGGAAGAGCAAAACTTGGGCAAGTTTGACCCAAGATGTGATGAGGGAATTTTTCTTGGTTATTCTACTAAGAGTAAAGCTTATAGATGCTACAACAAAAGGACACACACTATTGTAGAAAGTATAAATGTAACAGTTGATGAGAAGATAGATTCAAGAGAACCAGTTCAACAAATTGTGTATCAGGAAGATGGAAGTTGTCAAGAAGAGTTTCATGAGGAATCAGATGAAGAAGAGGAAGAAACACAAAGACTTCTTCCTAAGACTCCATCCAGGTATGTACAGAAACATCATCCAAAAGAGCTAATCATTGGGAATCCAGATGAGAGACAGATAAGGAGAAGGATAATAACACCATCTCAACAAGCAAATTTTTCCTTGTTATCTAAAATTGAGCCAAAATACTTCAATGAGGCAAGTGAAGATAAGTTCTGGATTAAGGCAATGGATGAGGAATTAGATCAGATAGAGAAAAGCAAGACTTGGGAACTTGTTCCATGACCAAAAGATAAAAATGTGATTGGCACTAAATGGGTATTCTAGAAACAAGTTAAATGAAGATGGTCAGGTGGTCATAAATAAAGCAAGATTAGTGTGCAAAGGTTATGCACAGGTAGAGGGAATTGACTTTGATGAGACATTTTCTCCAGTTGCATGACTTGAAGCTATCAGAATATTCTTAGCCTTCTCAAGCTTCAAAAACTTCAAAGTATATCAGATGGATGTTAAATCAGCCTTTCTAAATGGTGTTTTAGAAGAAGAGGTCTACATTGAGCAACCAGAAGGTTTCAACTTGACTGATAAATCAGACTATGTATGCAGATTGAAGAAAGCACTTTATGGACTAAAGCAAGCTCCTAGAGCTTGGTATTCAAGATTGGATAAGTACCTACAGGAACAGGGTTTCAGGAAAGGAATAGTGGATAGTAACTTATACATCAAAAATGAAGGGAATGACTTACTAATTGTGGTTGTTTATGTTGATGATATCATTTTTGGAGGAAACAATGATAAGATGTGTCAAAAATTTGCAAAGAGCATGCAGAATGAATTTGAGATGTCTATGCTTGGTGAGTTGTCCTTCTTTCTTGGACTCCAGATTTCACAATCAGAGAAAGGGGTGTTCCTTTCACAAACCAAGTATATAAAAGAGATGCTAAAGAAATTCAAGTTAGAATATTGCAAACCAGTAAGTACTCCCATGGTTACAGGATGTAAGTTAAGTAAATATGATGAATCTCCAGAGGTAAATCAAAAATTATACAGATCTATGATTGGTAGCTTATTGTACGTCACAACTACTAGACCAGATATCATGCAAGTAGTGGGATTAGTGGTAAGGTTTCAGGCAGCACCCAAGGAGACACATGTAGCAATAGTAAAAAGGATTCTCAGGTATTTAAAAGGGACTATGGATTTTGGGCTCTGGTATCCCAAAAGTGATAGTTTCACTCTCACAACTTATACAGATGCAGATTGGGCTGGTAGTATTGATGATAGAAAAAGTACAAGTGGTGGAGCATTCTTTCTTGGAGACTATTTAGTCTCTTGGCTAAGTAAGAAATAGGCATCAGTATCCCTATCCACAATAGAGGTAGAGTATATTGCAGTAGTTGCTAGTTGTACACAGGTATTATGGATGAAGCGAACTCTAGAGGATTTCAAGATAAAACATGATCATCCTATTCCCATATTGTGTGATAATACAAGTGCTATAAATATCTCAAAAAATCCAGTGATGCACTCCAGGACAAAGCACATTTTGATTAAGTATCATTTTCTGAGAGAATAGGTGACAGACAAGCAAGTCAGGTTGGAATATGTTACTACAAAGGAGCAGATTGCAGATATTTTCACTAAGCCACTTTCGAAAGAGACCTTTGAGTACCTTCGAGAAAATTTGGGAGTAGTTCTACTCCCACCCTAGAATTAACCACCTCAAGAGGAGGTGGGGAGGGGCTAAGCTAAGAGTTTCATTCTTAGCCCCAAGCCCCAAAGGTGGCCCTTTGCCATTGATGACAAAGGGGGAGAGATTTGAGTTAGGGGGAGAGCATTCAATCAGGGGGACCGAAACAAAAAAAGGTAAAGGAAATGATAAAAGGAAAATGGGTTGCCATCAATGACAAAGGGGGAGATTGTTGGAAATATGAGCAGGTTTTGTTGTCATTGATGTCAAGAGTCAGTTTTAGTGAGCAGGACAAAAGGAAGGATGTCAAGAGTCAGTTTCAGTAAGCAGTGCAAGAGAAAGATTGCTTCTAGACCTAAGGAAAATAATATTATAATATCCCTAATTATAATATTCAAGGTGGTCATATGAGGTCTAAAGAGCAATAGGAAGGCCCAAGAAAAATAATATTATAATATTTTATTATAATATTAAAGGTCTAAGGTTAAGACCTAAAGATTTAAATTAATTATAATAATTTCATTATAAATTAATTTATAATTTAATTTGATTAACTCTAAGAGTTATTAAATTAATTATAAGTTAATTATAATAATTTAATTATAAATTAGTTTATGATTTAATTTAATAACCCTAAAGGTTAGGGTTATAAGGGCATAAAGTATTAATTAATTCGAATTAAAATTGAATTAAAAAGGTCATCGATATTTTGAGCACATGGCATATTGCATATAAGAAGGGGCAAGTTTCATTTCAAATAATCATCCATGTGATCCATCGAATGCCATAGAAAATCATGTGCAAAGTGAAGAGAAAGAATCACATGTGTTTTAAAAGGTTTAAAGAAACAAAACAAGGGACAAGTAAGTGGGGAGCCCACTTCATATTGCAAGGCACGAGGTAGCATGATTGGCAGCCAAGGGTTGCGCTAAGACGTTCGTAGGTGCAAGGTTAGGGGTTCGATTCTCATGGTCTTCATTTTTGCAAGCGGAGAAAGTTTTGGTTTGCACCATCGGAGAGGAACAAAGGGAAGGTGTGTGCCTTTCCCTTTGCGTGGAGGCACGTAGCCCACTTTATGGGCATGCACTATGCAAAGGCACTTGGAAGGAAGGTTTTGTGTGTTCGAAACTCATCGAGGCATTTTTGGTGGTTGGACTAAGGTATGCGCTCACATTGCTAAGGTTTGATTGTTGCATCCAAAAATTGCAAAGGTGGAAATTAATTTTTTAATTTCTTAAAGTTTTGTTAGTTGGAAATTGCATATTTAAAAGGGATTAAAGAGTTATACAAGGGAGATAAAAGGGTATGCAAAGTTTTATTTTTGTGTTTGATTTTTGAGTGGTTAAAGTTAATAAAAGGAGAAATAAGGTGTGCCAAGGGTGTTAGATATTTTTGTTGAAATAAAGTTATATTATAAAGATTGTTTTGAAAGGAGAGATAAGGCATAGTTGATTTTTGATATTTTGACTTGGTGAAATATTTTTTGAAAGGAAATATTAAGGACAGATTTTTGTTATCTAACCCTTGAGATTGGAAAAGAGAGTGATTGTGATTGAGATAAGTTTTGAGGTCAAAACTTCATCAAACAAAAGGTATGGGCATATCTTCCTTGTGAGTGAAATATTATTGGATGTTGTGAATGCTAAGTTGGAGTGAAAAGGATTGTTTGATAAGCATTGTTGAGTTTGGTTTTCTGGAATGAAAGTTGATACTAGAAACCTTGTTTGATAAGCATTGTTGGAAATATTGAAGTAAGATTTCATATGCTTGAACTAGGGTTTGTGAAAGATCATGAGTATCATTGTTATGTGAGGTTTGTTTGATAAGCATTGTTGACTAAGCTTTCATTGAGTGATTGGTTGAGTGAAGTAAGATTTTGTGGAAGCTTACAATACAGATTTCAGATAAGTCTTAGTGAAGACTTGTTGAGCAGATTGGGCAAGTTCTTGAGAGGACTTGTGGATAGATTAGAGGTAAGTATTTGAGAAGACTTGAGAGAAGAGTTGATTGATTGATTTGTTCAAACCTTGGGTTAAGGTTTGGGGTAGATCTAGCAGAGTTGATTTGTGATTGAGTCAAGCTTTGTGTTAAGGCTTGAGGATAGATTTGAGGATAGAGTTTGGTGTAGATTTGAGGATAAGTTTGTGCCAGACCAGAGATAGATATTGAGAAGATTTATGCTAGATCGAAGGACTATGTTTAGTGTAGATCAGAGATAGATATTGAGTAGATTTGTGCTAGATCGAAGGACTATGTTTAGTGTAGATCAAAGATAGAGATTGAGCAGATTGGTGCTAGACCGAAGGATCGTGTTTAGTAATTTGAGATAAACTAAGAACAAGCTTTGGAGGTGATAGAGTATAGAGGACAATAGTCTCCAGTGGATAGAGGTCCATTAGCTAGGGTAGTGAAGATAGGTCTTCTAAGTGAGGGCAAGAGTCTTCAGTGGATAGAGATCCATAAGCCAATGTAGTGGAGGCAGTAGTTCTTGTAGCAAGTGTGAACACTTAATTTATTAAGTGGTTATTTCGTGGCTAGGCTAGGTTAGAGTTGTCGGCTAATTGTTTAAGTCGGCATGATATTTGTTTTTAAATTTCTCTTCTATCCTCCTTATCCCTCCATTCCCTCCTATATTCCCTCTTCCTCCTTATCACTCCACCTCCTTTCCCCTTATTCCTCCAACCTCCCTTCTTTTCCTCTCCGTCGACTTCCTCCCTATCCCTTTCTCTTCTTATAAATTAGTTGCTATATTCTATGTTCGTTGATAATGTATTGTTGCAATTGCTCTGCGAAATTATGAAATAAATCATTGTTTGTTAGTGCCACCTGGTCCGATTTTTATATTTGGTATCAGAGCTCGGTCGGGCAAGCGTGTTGGGCATGAATCCCGAGGTCGCATGGGCATGAATCTCGAGGTCACTGTATCTCGAGGGTGCACCATGTTCGAGGAGCTGGGCGATCGGATCGAGGAGGTGGCAGAGCATAGAGCTGGGCATGCATTTTGAGGTGACACATGGCAGAGCAGTCATAGAGCGGACAGCTGACGTGGACACGTAGATCGAGGTGCTGAGGTGGACGCTGACGTGGCGGTAGCTGACACGTGGCGGGCACGCGACAGTGCCGACCGGGTGAGTCGGAGGCGACATGGCGAGCCGACGTAGGCGACGTGGCGAGCTGACGTGGCGGTCGAGCGTGTGGTGATGTGGCAAAAATTGGTTTGTCCACGTGGCGGAAGTGGATTCGTCTAAAGCAGTTTACGTGGTGGATGTAGATTGGCCGAGCAAGCATAGTGTTGGGGAGTGATTTCCCAAAGGCAATCAAAGTTTAATGCGCCTTCGCGCATATTTGAAGACAAGTTTGTCTTCCTCCCACTGAATGTGGGATAAATCCACAATTTTTTTTTAAAAAGATGCGGTAGAGGGTATAAGGAACAGGCGGTTCCTTCCTCTATCCGCCGAAGCGCGTAGCGCAGTTGGTTGAGTCTATTGCTGGCGGAAGCGAGGTCCCGGGGTCGAATCCCGTCGGGGTGAAAAAAAACAAGTTTTTTATTTTTTTTTTTTTGTAATCGCCTGAAGCACGGTTTAAATAGGTGGAAGTCGGCATTCTTCTCACCGGAGCCACGTGGTGCAGCGGTAGTGCTTGCGGGTAGAAAGCGGAGGTCCTTAGATCGAATCCCGTCGGGGATTTCACGAAAAAAATAAGGTTTTTTTATTTAAATTTTTCATTATTTGTTTTTAATTAAAGTTTTTTAAAAATATTTAATAATTTTTATTTATATTTTTTATTATGTTTTTTTAAATAAACTTTTATTTAAAAAACTAATTTAAAATATATATAGAAAATTGTTAAAAATTTTAAGGGCTTTATTAAAACAAATTTTGGAAAATTGTTTAAAAAAATTAAAAGGGTGAAAAGTTTTTTTTTGGCATCATTATTGTAACCCAGTGCATGCGGTGTAATTTTGGGTAGATGATTCGGTCATCTGGATGCTATTATGCATTGCTCTCTCGTTGAGAAGAGAGAATCCTGATTCCTTTGACGGGAAAGTCCAGCAGAGTGGACTTCATACGGTGTTTTGTCAGTTGGAAAACCAAGTGATTGCACATCAGAGAAAACCAGATTCTGGATACGAGGCAGATTCTGAAGATAATATCTTCGGGCAAAGAGTAGTTGAATTCGAGATGGTTGAAATAGTACCTGAAGGACAATCAAGTGACAGTTATACTCCTGCAGTGCTTGAAGTTGAAACGAGTGAGAGCTATACACCTCACTCTCCTAATTCAGAACTAGCAGAAGTAGAAGTAGAAGCAGAGGAAAAAGAACCAGTGGAGGTGAAACCAACAATTGAAGAACGAGTTGTTCTCAAAAGGCATCTTGAGCCAGCAACAACAGACAAAAGAAGTCATTATAATCAGTGATGACGAAGCAGACAATTTCACCTTTCCAGTTTTGGGAAATCCTCAAGAAGAAGAACGCCAAATCAGTGAGCATTTTAAGAAAGCTAGATTTGATTTAAATCAATCGTGATCTATTTTGTACTTCTTTGTACAACTTGTTTGAAGTTGAAATAAAATTTGCTTTCTAAAATGGCTTCCAATACTAGTTTACCAATCCCTGAGTTCAATGGTGGTGATTACGAGTATTGGTCAATTAAAATGAAAACTCTGTTAATTGGCAAAGGTCTTTGGGATGTGATTGAAGAGGGATATACTGAACCTTCAGCTGTTGAGTGGGCAGTTTTGAGTGGTGCTGATAAAAGGGCTAGAAAGGAAGCTCAGAAGAATAATTCTTTTGCCCTTTATCACATTCACGCCGCCCTTGATAAAAGTATTTTCCCTAGAATAGCTTCTTTTAAAACTGCTGAATCTGCTTGGAATGCTTTACAAGAAAGTTATAGGGGTAGTGACCAAGTCAAACAAGTTAAACTCCAAACCTTGAAAAGAGAGTTTGAAACTCTTAAAATGCAAGAAAATGAAAAGGTTGGTGATTATTGCGTGCGAGTGAAAGCCGTAGTAGATAAGATGGTCACTTTAGGAGAAGATGTAAAGCCTGAAGTTATAGTGAAGAAAGTGTTGAGGACACTTCTTCCTAAGTGGAATTCAGTAGCCATCATTATAGAGGAATCTAAAGACCTAACTTCTCTATCTTTTGAAACCCTCATTGGCTCACTTCTCTCACATGAGGAGAGATTACAGCCAACTCCTTCCACAAGTCATGGAGGAGATGATAAAGCCTTTGCTTCTCAAGAAGGCAGAGGTAGAGGTCATGGCAGAGGAAAGTCTAGAGGAAGAGGCAAAAATAATCAGAGAGGTGGAACTCCTAACAGAGGAGGAAATCAGAATAGAGGAGGATTCTCAAACAATAGTGAACAGCAACAGAATAGAGGAGGATAGCAAAATAAAGGGAAACAATCAGGCAGAGGTAAAGGAGGAGATAAGTCAAAACAATCTTGCTACAATTGTGGCAAACTTGGCCATTATGCTCGTGATTGTTGGACTAAGACTTCACAAGGAGCTAGTAGCAACCAGAGCAGTCAGTTTGGAAACTTTGGAGAAGAGGAAGAGGCCACAAATATCTTTCTCTCATATGGTCGAGCAGATCAGAACATGAATGATACATGGATCTTGGACACTGGGTGTTCAAACCATATGAGTGGCAAAGAAGAGCTCTTTGCTACTCTAAACTCCTCCTACAAATCCAACATCAAATTGGGAGATGATAAATCATTGGCAATAGAAGGCATTGGAGCTATGGCAGTTCCAACTAAAGAAGGAGTCAAACAAGTAAGTGATATCTATTATACACCCCATCTCCAACATAATCTTTTAAGTGTTGGACAAATGTTAGAAAAGAACTACAAGTTGCTTTTTGATGAGGGTAAATGCACTATTTTTGATAAAAATAACAATAATAGAATCATTACTCAAGTGCCAATGTCAAAGAATAGATTGTTTCCTTTAAATTTTGGCCAGCCAGGGGGAGATAAGTTAGCAAGTGTTGCTATTTCCAATCCAAGTGTTCTATGGCACTTGAGATATGGCCATTTGAATTCTGCTAGTTTGAAAATGCTAACTTCCCAAGCCATGGTCACTTGGACTTCCTAAAGTTCGGGATAGTAAAGAAGTCTATGAAGGGTGTGCTCTTGGGAAGCATGCCAGATCAAATTTTCCTCATGGACAAGCATGGCGGGCCAGCTATCCACTCCAGCTAGTGCATACCGACATCTGTGGTCCGATGCAGACATAGAGTCTAGGTAACAACTCTTACTTTCTACTCTTTATTGATGATTATACTAGAATGTGCTTGGATATATTTTTTGAAACATAAGGATGAAGCATATGAATGCTTTATCGATTTCAAAACAAGAGTTGAAAGTGAGAGTAGATATTTTGTAAAATGTCTTCGATCAGATAGGGGAGGAGAATACTCCTCTAATGAGTTTGTGAATTTCTGTAAGCAACATGGCATTAAGAGGCAGTTCACTGCTGCCTACACTCCACAGCAGAATGGTGTCGCAGAGAGGAAGAATCGCACCATTGTGGAGATGGCAAGGTCTATGCTTTAGACGAAGCATTTGACTAATTCATATTGGGCAGATGCAGCCAGGACCAGCGTATATATCTTGAACAGAAGTCCTACTTCAAGTTTGAAAGGACTGACACCTTACCAAGCTTGGTATGGTAGAAAGCCAAATGTTAAGCATTTTAGAGTATTTGGCTCGTTGGCCTATTCTCACATTCCTAATGAGCTTAGGAAGAAGCTCGATCCAAAGAGTCAGGCATGTATCTTTGTAGGATATCGTGAGAATACAAAAGCTTACAGACTCTACAATCCCTGGACTAGAAAGTTTGTGATTTCTAGGGATGTAATTTTTGATGAAGGGGGAGAATGGGGTAAGCCCCAAATATTCGATGATGTTGAATCCACTGATGTAGTTTCTCAGCAGGTGCAACAACAGACACCACAGAAAGGAAAGCAGTCTCCTCCAACAAGTCCAAGTTCATCTTCTGATTCCTCTTCTTCACCAAGTCCTTCTCCACAGCGATCTATACGTTCCTCACCAATGGACATTGATTCTCCATCCAAAGGTAAGAGAACTCTACAGTATCATCCATCATCTCAGATGTTGGATAAAAATTTTTCAAGAAGATACACTAGGAGTCAAGCTAGTGAAATGGATTCTATTTTACACATATTAGAAAGTATGCACCTCTATGGTGATGATGTCTCCCAGCAAGAACCTAGGGGAGATCAAGTTAACTATGCTTTGTTAACTAGTGCACAGCTTGAACCTTCTAGTTATGAGAAGGCATGTACTCAAAAAATTTGGCAAGATGCCATGAAAGAGGAGATAACCTCTATAAAAAACAACGACACTTGGGAGCTGGTCAAGCTTCCTAAAGGCAAGAAATGTGTTGGATGTAAGTGGGTCTACAAGACCAAGTTTAATGCTGATGGTAGCATTGAAAGGCACAAGGTGAGACTAGTTGCAAAGGGATTCACTCAGAAATATGGAGTTGATTATGAAGAGACTTTTGCTCCTGTAGCCAGACAGGAGACTATTAGAACAGTTCTTGCCTTAGCTGCAAATAAGGGATGGAAAGTCCAACACATGGATGTGAAAAGTGCATTTCTAAATGGTTACTTGAAAGAAGAAGTGTATGTTGAGCAACCACAAGGATTTGAAGAGAAAGACAAGGAACATCTTGTTTACAAACTGAAGAAGGCACTTTATGGCCTCAAGCAAGCACCACGAGCTTGGTACTCACGCATTGATGGGTACTTCAAAGAATTTGGGTTCACCAGAAGTAGAAATGAACCCACCCTTTACTACCTACAGCAAGGAAATGACATCCTCATAGTTTGCTTGTATGTGGATGATCTCATATTCATGGGTAGTAATGAAAAACTGAATATGAAGTTCAAACACTCCATGATGGAGCAATTTGAGATGAAGGATCTTGGCTTAATGCACTACTTCCTTGGAATGGAGGTTCATCAGTCAGATACAGGGATCTTCATCTGTCAACATAAGTATGCTCGGGACATGCTTAAGAAGTTTGCTATGGAGCATTGCAAACCAGTTGCAACTCCAATTGGACATGGGATCCAATTAAGCAAAGATGATGGAGCATCAAAAGTTGACGTGACCACTTTCAGAAGCATGGTTGGGAGTTTGATGTTTCTCGCCAACACCAGACTCGATATTCAGTATGTTGTTTCTCTTGTCTCTCGATTTATGTCTAACCCTTCAGAATTGCATTTGCAAGAAGCTAAGAGAATTCTCAGATATGTAAAGGGTACATGGGATTTTGGAATCCATTACCATAAAGGTAACACTATCAAGCTTGAAGGCTTCAGTGATAGTGATTGGGGTAGCAACATTGATGACAAAAAATCAACCTCAGGGAACTGTTTTAGTCTGGGATCGGGACTAATCACTTGGAGTTCCAAGAAGCAGACAGTAGTAGCACTATCTTCAACAGAAGTTGAGTATATAGCGGTCACTCATGCTAGTACTCAAGCTCTATGGCTACGAAAGGTATTAGAAGAAATTGGAGAGAAGCAAAGTGGTCCAACAAGGATATTCTATGACAACATTAGTGCCATTCAGTTGGCATACAATCCTGTCCACCATAGTAGATCAAAGCATTTTGATATGAAGTACCACTTCATCAGAGATATGGTGGAAACTAAAACTGTTGAGCTTCACTATTGCCACACGTTGGAGAATGTTGCGGACATCTTCACCAAGGCGCTGGCTAAAGCTCAATTTGTAAAGCTGAGAGACTGTCTTGTCAGTCCTCTCACCTTTAAGGGGGAGAATGTAGCAAGTGTGAACACTTAATTTATTAAGTGGTTATTTCGTGGCTAGGCTAGGTTAGAGTTGTCGGCTAATTGTTTAAGTCGGCATGATATTTGTTTTTAAATTTCTCTTCTATCCTCCTTATCCCTCCATTCCCTCCTATATTCCCTCTTCCTCCTTATCACTCCACCTCCCTTTCCCCTTATTCCTCCAACCTCCCTTCTTTTCCTCTCCGTCGACTTCCTCCCTTCCCTCTTCATATAAATTAGTAACTATATCCTATGTTCTGTGTATTGTTGTAATGGCTCTGTGAGATTATTAATTAATATTGTTTTATTTAGTTAATTTCTCATATTACCTCCTATTCCGATTTTTATAGTTCTTCTAAAATATTACCATCCAGAGCAGAGGAGAAGGAGTTCTCCTATGGATAGATATCCATGAACTTGATTAGGGTATTGGTGTCTCCTTTGGACAGAGGTCCATAAACATTGTAATAGGGAAAGGATTCCCAAGAGAATTTATTTTAGAAAATTTTATAAGGAATATTTTCTCCATGGAGTAGCCCACATTGGGTGAACCACGTTAAGTAATAAATCTCGTTTGTGTGATGCTTTATATGATGTAAACTACTTTAATACTGTTGATTTTATCATATGTATTGAAAAGCAAAAAAAATTATCTTATAATGTTCACCCCCCCTCTCAATATAAGCACATGTTATTCACAAGAAAGTGTAGAAGATAGTTTCTACAAGGGTTAAAACCTACACATAACAAATAGAAGTTAGATATATTTCAAGAGAAAGAAAAATATCAATATCCTACATTCTATTGAAAGCAAATAAGATGTTATTCTAAAGCATACATTGCATATACTATAGTACAAATCAAGGCCATACAAAAGGGTATGATATTTGCATATTTGAAAAGCTTAGAATCATCAGTGCAATTTAACCAAGTTTTGAACAAACAAATGAGACAGATGAGAGATTTTCCTTAGAGAAGAAGGTAAAATTAAATCCCCATTTACCACCAAGGGATAGGAAAGAAGCCACCATACTAAAGGAAGGAAGAAAGCTTCAAAAAGGAGACTAAAAGGTCTCAAAAATTTTGGTGCAAATTAAGGTATTTTATCTTAATTATTGCAAAATTATTTACATTCCATAATAGCACCATACTTGTCTTGTCCAATGTAGCAAAAGGAGGATAAAATTTAGAGTGTCTTAAGACACTAAAATAGCAAGTATATTACAATCATCAAGCGGTCGTATCATCAAGCTTGAAGAAAAAAATTTGAAGCAAAAGGAAGAGAGCCAACTAAGGTCTCAAAATCATATTCAAGGTGTCTAAAGACATAAAATTCAACATCATTAGGTATCATGAAAGCAGCACTCATAGTTCTAGAGGAACCTACAGCTAAAAAGATATTAAGTAAGGGCATCATAATAGCATTAGAAAGGACAACATAATGTAAAAAAAGTACAAGTTGCAAGGAGAATAATGTAAGGGAATATAGCAAATACAAGGTGTAAGTTGCATTACCCAAGCGGATAAGGATAAAATCTTGGATGAACAACCACCTGGAAGATAATTTTGAAACACCATAGAGCCACCTTCATTGGAGTAGAGCCACCTTGGTTGGAGAGGAGCCACCTTTGTTGGAGAAATCTTACTACTTTTGCAAGCCAAAACAACTTGCAAAAGTTGGCAAGAGCATTAAGGAGATAAGGGATGTTGAGAGCATAGTTACATGCAAGGAAAAGAGCTTCCACTTGCCACTCCAAGTGAAGGAATCTTGTGCCACTTGGCACAAAGGAGAAGAGCACCTACAAATATACAAAAATACCTCTGAAATATAATGCTTTCACAGGGGAAATATCACTCAAGTATAAAGTAATCTTCACTCACTATTGCTTCAAAATTCAAAGGCTAGTATAACACGTTATCTAAAACACTACCATATAAAGTTTTTAACTCTCCTACACCACCTAGAAAGAAGATTCAGGTTCAAGAGCAACATAAATACCATATGACATGCATTCCAAAGGGAGACAAAAACCTATTAATACCCTTGTCCAAAGAAAACACGTAGATCTTGCTTACACAGGTCAAACGATAAAGAAGAGGAGGAAAATACATTCCTAAGCAAGGTAGGGAATGAAATCATTTATTGCATAGTGATATACCTCAAATACTGAAGAATATGCAATATTTTAATGTCTTGAAAGTGCAGTCAATTACAAAACCAATCAACATGTAGTGCATCACAAAGAGGTATAGTTACGTTGATTTAATATTTGCTTTCTATAAGGTACAAAGGAGATATAAGGTTCTTTATTTCTAAGTTTAATTAATTATTGTAAGGATATATAAGGAACTATAACCTTAGATAAATTATTGATGATTTAGAAAGCCAATTAAAGCAAGGATTTTATATCTTTAAGAGCTATTTCAAATTGCATTAGTTGAGATTCAACTATCAAAATATTTGCAAATAATTAAACTAGGAGATATAAGGTTTTCTACCTTGAAATTAAACCATTATTTTGCAAATATTATTATTTTCTAAATTTCTAAATTAGGGAGATATAAGGAGTACTACATCAAAATTTAGATCATTGAAATTTAGAAAACTAAACCATTGAGAATTAAAGGGTAAAGGAAGAAAAATATAGAATTGCTTGAAAGTTGGAAATTATTATACTAGTCTCTTATACAAATTGAAGGGACAAAAGGAATCCAACTATAGAGTCTTGAAAAATAGAGAACATCATCAAATTGAAAGTATATTAAAATAATTTGTAGCTTTCTCAAATAGGGAGAAATAAGGTGAAAAATAGAAGTTTAACATGAGGGACTCAACTCAAAAAAAATCTAAAGAAAGCTAAACACTTTATCAAAACTATAGTACACTCAAAACACTAGGGAGATATAAGGGGTTATACAAAACTTGAGATTAGAAAATATTTTATCAAGTTTGACCACCTACTCAAAACTAGGGAGCCAAAAGGAATACTATCTAGAAATTTGAAAGATTACAAATAAGAAATTACAAAACATACCTCAAAAGGTTGAAGAATTGAAAGGTAGTATTTGATCATATTCAAAAATAGGGAGTCATAAGGTAGACAACTTCAAAGGTTTTGAAATACAAAAATTGCATCAAAATTATTCTCAATACTAAAGAGCCAAAAGAATTATATTGATTAATCATATACTACAATATTTGAAGAATTAAAAGTTAGAATTTGATCATATACTCAAATTCAACTTAGAATTCAGATAGGGAGATACAAGTTTTAGAAGTGACAAAGTCCATTAAAACTAAGGAGGAAGAAGGATGTCTACTTCAAATAATATAGTAAATAATGATATGGAAAAAACCATTAGAAAGGAAAGGATAAGTGTTATAAAAATTGGAATCAAGAATCTACTTACAAAAATTGGAAACTTAGATCTTGCCTCAAAAGTGATCTATAGTGAAGCCTTAGAAGAAAACTTTACAACCATGGAATATTATCTTCATGCTAGAATCATTGAAGCAATTGATAATGGAAAGGATGATATTTCAATTCCTCTAGACTTTGGGAGTGTATTATATATGGCTTTACTTACATTCCAATATTACAAAGAAGAGAATGCAAAGAAAAAATAATTAATCCGATCATTGAAAGAGAAAACAAAAATAGTTAAATCCTTCTTAGAGAAGATATTTCAATCATCATGTAATATTGATACTTCAAGTTCTTCTAATTCAAGATCTTATCATGATGCTTTAAGTAGTTGTACATAATATTCTATACTAAAGAAGAATTGTGATGAGAATGACAAAGGCAAAGAGAAGATTGTTTTGCAGGAATATGATGATAGCATAACAGCTCATGCAAGCACAAAGACTAACACTAGTAATGAAGAAAAATAATAAGAATATGAGGAATCTGATAAAGGAGGCATACAATGCAAAGTAAATTGAAGATAATACAAATATCGTATTGAATATTAAAGTCTTCAATACCAAAATAATGTAATATAGGGGGTGTTGGAATATATTACATTATTTGGTACATGCTAATGTACCACTTGGGTACATTATTAGATTAGAAGAGTATCTTAGATTAAGATTTGAGTATTTACTTTATGCAATGTAATAAATGCACAAGTGTTAGAATGTGCAATTATGTAAATGTGCATGTAGTCCACATGTACATGAGTCATAGAATAGGAATATGAAGAGTCATAGGTAGGTGAAAGGCCAAGGTTCATATCTCTCTATATATAGGCCTTTTGATAGAAGAAGAGGAGCATATAGAATAGAGTGAGAATATAGGATAGTAGAGCTTAGTGATGAGAAGAGAAGGTAGATACAATGTATATCATGCAAAAATTTTGGAGTGTTCATGTCCTCCATTATATTACATTGTACTATTTTTGTAAGCTTTCTCAATGGCTATTTTCTGAGTTTTTGCAAAATTTTCTCATATAGTTTTCCTAGACATTATATTGACATTATCATATAGTTAACATTGCTTACTCATTTTAGATACTATGGTTGTGTTGAGTGGTAATTTTTCCCAATTGCAAAACCACACTCACCCTTAGGATCTTGATCACAAAACCCTCTCTTGCAAAGAAGTTAAAACAAAAAAAAACTTCTCCAAGGTTCCGCTATGTAAGCATTGCCCATGTGTATTTATAATATTGTGAAGATATGTCAAATAAGTGCTAGGAATACCTTAGAGATTGCAAGTAACTGTTAACAAGGGGTCTATGTTGGTTTATTTTATTATGCTATACTAGTAATTGTTCATGAAACTTAAAAGAAAGAAAAATGTGATTTGTGATTGGCCCTCATATGACCATGATGTAAACCTTATTTTATTTTATCTTGAAATATTTAGGTAGATTTTATATTTTATTGTTAATAATATTTAGATAAGTTTTAGCTTCCTTAAATCCTGCTTTGAACATGAACATAAAGATTAAAATTTATCTCTAAATGTGAATGTGCAATGAAAATTGGATTCCTTTTATTGTTGCTTGATGAATAAAAAGGAAACAAATATGCATGACTAACTATAAATGTAATGGCCTCAAAATGTCATTATAAACTACCCCTCTTTTGAAATCATAATTTTCATAAAGAATAAATAATTTAATGCTTTAAAACAATAGCCTTTGATATAATGTATAAATTACCTCTCTTTAATGAAATTAAAATTTTCATAAAGAGAAGCCAATTTATTGCTCTGAAAATTATGGCCTATGGAATTCCATATAAATTACCCCCCTTTAATGAAATTGCATTTTTCATAAAGGGAAATTTATTTATTGCTTGTGAATAAAAATGCAAAGCTGAAAAAATTGATTTACCTTCAAAACATGAAATAATGAAAATTTTCGAAATGGCTTCAAAATGAGATTGAACTTGCTTCAAATGAAATACTAAAGTTCATTATTTATACTCATGCTTTTATTCTTGAATATTTTTTTATTTTTTTTTAATTGTCGAAGTTTAAAAAAAATCAGCAAAAGGAAGAGTTAGAAAAATAAAATAAGAAAAAATTAAATAACAGAAATGCTGCAACCCAGAATTTTTCCATAGGCCCTGCAAGCATTAGTATTCTACACAAAAAATAGCATTAGTGTGACCCGAATTCATGTAGTTAAACATATAACACGGTGCAATCTTCTAATAAAATGGTGAAATATGCCAAAAATAAGACAAAGTTAACCATAAACATGTTTTAAAGCTTGAAATATCTCCATTATATTGCAAAAAAATGTCATCAACATCACTCAAACAAGTACAAAAAACCATTCCCCAAAGTTGGCATCATGTGGTGGAAAAAAATAGCCCAACGATGTGGCTTTCTTTTCATAAAAATCCAGCATTTGGCGTACAAAAAGGTTTTGCCTCATTTCTATGTAGTAAATGTGTATTTAAAACTTTGTGTGACCCTTCATTTTGTTTTCGTTATTCATTTTCTGCTTCTTTTTCTCATGCAGGTTTTGAAACCCTTCATTTTCTCATTCTTTGTAATGTTTATTTTTCATTCGCATCCTGCCTTCACTTTGTAACATTTCATTCCTCAATCCTTTTTTTCATTTGTTTCATCTATAACGCTTTACTCATGGCCCTTTTACCATGTAGAGATTTACATAACATCAAGGCATAAACTTCTAGCCACCTCATCATTCAGGTTGATTTGTCATTTATTCAATTTTATAACAGGTCTTGCATAATACATTTTAATGAAACGCCCTTCATAATGTCATGTAGTGCAACTATTTTGTTTTATCTGTTGTTGTAGCAACCCTAGGGAAGCAACGCATCGTCCACTACTCCTATTTGCGAATATTATTTATCTTATTCATATTTAATCATGCATTAAATAAAAAATACAACTGAGACACAAAGAAAATGAATAGATAATTTTTTTATTACTTTTTCAAAATTTTAGTTACATATAGATCCCTCTAAGGTATTCCCTTCTTTTGATATAAATTTTACAAAGTAGGGTAGTAGATGTATGGTATCCCATTGCAAGGGGTAATGCACTTTTGCAGGATTCCCAGTGACACACACGAAACTATATGAGGGATTACAGATGCCTCCTTCCCCAGGTCTGGTTACTAGAGGGGTCATTTTGCCTTCATATGTTGCTAACCTATCAGATGTACCTGTAACAACACACGCTTAGATGTCATAGATTGCCTCCTCGAATGAGGTTGTTAGCATTAAATTTGCTAATAAAAATAAATATGCTTAATGAAAACAAATGCAATGAAACTAGTGCTATGAATGCAAATAAATGAAGCAGATCTATGCTAAAGAAACTAATGTTAAGAACCCTAGACTAGGTCTGCGGGCCATTGTCCAGGATAGTGGCTGCTAATATGAAAACATGTCTCTATTACTCCAAGGCTATGGATCTAAGCTTGTTACCAATGTTGAAATGATTGTAGTTTCTTGTCCGATGTGTTGAATATCCTGTAGATGAAAAACCCTAAAGCGACTAGCACTTCGTTGCTCTGAAAGGCGCTCCAATATGCTCTCCGATCTGATAGGGCTTTTCTACAAGAAAAATCTCTCCAAGTCTCTGAAATCTCTCTAATTCGATCAATAATTCATGCCTTGGTGCCCTTAGGTCTACACCTTATAATGTGTTTGAAGCCCTAGGTCAATGTCAAAACCCTAGGACTAAATTTTGCATGCACACTGGATGTTAGCATGAGAATTTTTACCTTTGTCTACCCTTGAGGGCTAGTTAACTGGTGTCTAATTCAAGACATGAGTCTCTCATGTAGACTAGCCATGAGGAATCATGCAAAGTTATCCCCGCTCAACTTTATTGCATGCAAACTACCACTTTTGCCCGAGATTAGGCTAAATTGGTGGAAAAATGCATTTTAGGGTTTAGTCGTTGTCGTCTACAACGACTAAGGTTTGGTCACTCTAGTTTGTAGTGGCTAAGTTTTGGCCACTTTGAGATGCAACGGCTAGGATCAAGCCACTCTGGTCCATAGCGGTCAAGCTTGGATGGGCTAATAATACCCCAAATGAGTGGTAAAAAACACTTTTGATACTTGGAAGGTCCAATTTTTAGTCACATGATCTATGAATGTGCCCATGTGAGTAGTCTCCCTGAACATGACATATTTTAGGTGTCTATAGATGCCCCTTTTTGTGATGCATTGTGTGGGAAAAACATAGCACGGAGCAAAAATATAGATCACCTATGGCCATATTGTGAGTTGACCAAAGATTTGTGATACCTTTGGGGCTTTTTGTTTTTGACCAAAGGGCTTATATCCTTTGGGGCCTTTTGAGTTGACCAAAGGGCTTATGCTACCTTTGGGGCATTTTGGTTTGACCAAAGGGCTTATGCTACCTTTGGGGAATTTTGGTTTGACCAAAGGGCTTATGCCCTTTGGGGCCTTTTGTGAGTTGACCAAAGAGCTTATGCCTTTTGGGGATTTTGTTTTTGACCAAAGGGCTTATGCCTTTTGGGGATTTTTGTGAGTTGACCAAAGGGCTTATCCTACCTTTGGGGTATTTTAGTTTGACCAAAGGGCTTATCCTCTTTAAGACTTTTTATTTTTTACCAAAGGGCTTATGTCCTTTGGGGCCTTTGTGAGTTGACCAAAGGTCTTATGCCTTTTGGGGCTTTTTGTTTTTTACCAAAGGGCTTATGCCTTTTGGGGCTTTTTGTGAGTTGACCAAAGGGCTTATCCTACCTTTGGGGCATTTTAGTTTGACCAAAGGTCTTATGCACTTTGGGGATTTTTTATTTTGACCAAAGGGCTTATCCTCTTTGGGACTTTTTGTTTTTGACCAAAGGGCTTATGTCCTTTGGGGCCTTTGTGATTTGACCAAAGGAATTATGCCTTTTGGGGCTTTTTTTTTTTGACCAAAGGGCTTATGCCCTTTGGGGATTTTTGTGAGTTGACCAAAGGGCTTATCCTACCTTTGGGGCATTTTAGTTTGACCAAAGGTCTTATGCACTTTGGGGATTTTTGTGAGTTGACCAAAGGGCTTATCCTCTTTGGGAATTTTTGTTTTTGACCAAAGGGCTTATGTCATTTGGGGCCTTTGTGATTTGACCAAAGGTATTATGCCTTTTGGGGCTTTTTTTTTTTGACCAAAGGGCTTATGCCCTTTGGGGCTTTTTGTGAGTTGACCAAATGGCTTATCCTCTTTGGGGCTTTTTACTTTTGACCAAAGGGCTTATGTCCTTTGGGACCATTGTGAGTTGACCAAAGGGCTTATGCCTTTTGGGGCTTTTTTTTTGACCAAAGGGCTTATGCCTTTTGGGGCTTTTTGTTTTTGACCAAAGGGCTTATGCCTTTTGGGGATTTTTGTGAGTTGACCAAAGGGCTTACCTACCTTTGGGGAATTTTAGTTTGACCAAAGGGCTTATGCCCTTTGGGTATTTTTGTGAGGTGACCAAAGGGCTTATCCTCTTTGGGGCTTTTTGTTTTTTACCAAAGGGCTTATATCCTTTAGGGCCTTTGTGAGTTGACCAAAGGGTTTATGCCTTTGGATATTTTTATTTTTGACCAAAGGTCTTATGCCCTTTGGGGTTTTTTGTGAGTTGACCAAAGGGCTTATCCTCTTTGGGGCTTTTTTTTTTTGACCAAAGGACTTATGTCCTTTGGGGCCTTTGTGAGTTGACCAAAGGGCTTATACCTTTTGGGGCTTTTTTTTTTTACCAAAGGGCTTATACCTTTTGGGGCTTTTTGTGAGTTGACCAAAGGGCTTATCCTACCTTTGGGGCATTTTGGTTTGACCAAAGGGCTTATCCCCTTTGGGGCATTTTGGTTTGACCAAAGGGCTTATCCCCTTTGGGGATTTTTGGATTGATTGTTGATTAGGGGAGGTATGATACCAATAATGCCCCAGTTGATGTTTAGAAAATATTTTTGTTTTGATTTTATGTTATGGATGCAATTATGGATGCAATGGTGAAGTTAATGCCTAGATAATGATTTTATTATGCTATATGTATGCAATGTGTTGGTGACATGTGCTAGCTAGATAATGGACATATGCTTTAGATGGTATGATCTAGATGATGATGATGGATGCATATGTGGAGGTATGTTTAATTTTGGTGTATTGTATGCATCTAACTCATGTTGTTATGATATGGTAAATGAAATGTGTGAAATGCATTATGATGGTGATCTAATGTACATGAACCTATATGCTTTAAGCACTTTTAAAACATAAGGAATAAATGTAATATGAGTCTAACAATCTAATGGGCGACACCACAGAATGTATAAAATCATGAATGTAAAAAATAACTCTTATGATAAGAATTAATCATTTAAACATCAAATGTGGGGTGGGATGATGTGATATGTATGTATGATTTGATGGAATGATTTGTTGTTATGAGGAGATTTTTGAGGTTTTCCCTTAGACTCAAACACCCTGGTTGCTTCATCAAACGTTTGTATACTGATCATACAGAGCCCTTGAAGGATAAATATTTGTTATGAAGACCTAGATATTCATTATCCCTATGTGTGCAAATGAATATATTAGATAGAACATAAGCATACCCCAGTGTCAGACGGGATTCATTCAACCCATTGATGTATTGGGGATCCTCAAATGTTTATCATGATCCTAAGTTGGACTCAGTTGGATTAGACCACTAGGCAATATAGGAAACCTAATGCTAGATCTTCCACATGCAAACATTGGTCTATTCAAAAGCGAGATGCCAATGTGACAGACATATCATCGTACGTAAGGCTTGGTCACACTGAGAATTCCAGAAATTCAAGTTCTATACTCCCTTATTTTCTTCATATTTATTTGGGATACTTGCTCATGTTTTAGTGATGAAAATCACTATTTATTTTGAATTTTTGTTTTTCCTTTTGAGCAAGGGATTTATGTAGTGATGATAATCACTATTTACTTTGTACTTTTAAATTATTCTTTGTTTTGGGATTTTTGTAGTGATGATAATCACTTGTTTTTTAATTTTTGCTTTGTTCAGGATTTTGCTTTTTTTGATTAAAGCAAGGGATTTCTTTGGGTAGGGTTGAACTTGTCCTTTTGCCAATTCTCAGTATTTCCGAACCACCCGCATAGGGGGATGAGCAAGATAAACCTTTTCACCTTAGGATACCTAATACCGCTTCGTAGTATTCATCTTTCCCTTGTTCCAACTAGGATTTTAGTGTTTTTATTAGTGATAGGATTTTGAGATATACCAGGTGCTATCAAAACTAAACCTCACCTATCAAAAGCAAAGACAACTTTCTACAAAGTTTGATAAAACCACTAGGTATGGTTGAGTGACCGAAAAACCCTAGTATATTCCTTATAGCAATAGGAGGGGTTGTGTTGAAAAACACAGTTACACACATGGGTGATGGATGATGATGGATTTTGAAGATGCATGATTGAGGTACAAACATGGTGTCATTTGTAAGATTGTGAACACAACCTACTAGATGTAAGTGCAATGGATGGAAATGCCTAATGCATAATGCAACTAGATGGATGCAAGGTGCGAATGCAATATGTAAATGTTTTCGTATTTTTGATGCTTTCAATTGTTTATTGAACTTTGATTGTTTTAAATTTTTGATTTTTGAATTGTTTTTGAACTTTTATTGTTTTGGATGTTTTTGAATTTTTTATTTTTGAATTGTTTTTAAATTTTTTATTTTTGAATTGTTTTTGAATTTTTGATTTTTGAATTGTTTTTGAATTTTTTATTTTTGAATTGTTGACCAAAGGGCTTATGGTGCCTTTGGGGCCTTTTGATGATTTGACCAAATGGCATGAATATGCCTTTGGGGTCTTTTTATTATTTGACCAAACGACATGGGGATGCCTTTGGAGCATTTTGATGATTTGACCAAACGACTTGAAGATGCCTTTGGAGCCTTTTGATGTTTTGACCAAACGGCTTGAAGATGCCTTTGGAGCCTTTTGATGTTTTCTTTAATTTTTTAATCTTTTATTATTTTGAATTATTTTTGAGTTTTCAAAATTATTTGAATTGTTTTTGTTCCTTTGATTTTTGAATTGTTTTTGAATTTTTTATTTTTGAATTGTTGACCAAAGGGCTTATGGTGCCTTTAGGGCCTTTTTATGATTTGACCAAACAGCTTGGATATGCCTATGGAGCCTTTTGACAATCTATTTTTGATTTTAATGTTTTCTAATTTGTTTGGATTTTTATGATTTCTATTATTTTTGTGATTTTGAAATTTATGAATGTTTTTGATATTTTATTGGTTTTACAGGGGGAAGGTATGATACCTTAGGTGCCCCTAGTGTGCATGTTGCCTACTGTAATGTAGTCATCTTACTTAGGAAGAGTGATATAAATCAACTCTCCCAATTGGGGCATGGACCTCTGTGGGGTACCCCTGTCTTGGTGGGGAGAAATGAGTGAACCATCTTCACGGAGCTCATTTCATTCTAAAAGGTCTTGGACCACCTTCCATAATGATTGGAAATTGTGTATCTCATCCCCTTGTATACGATGGTACATATAGAAGAGGCTCTCATTAGTGGACCCATGCTTGGGCTCTCTTTGCTTGACCTCGGGCAATATAAATGCATTTGCCTTGTACAACTTTTGAAATAAAGTCATAGTAGTCATTTCAAATGTGACCACTCATTGAGGTGGTTTGCTTAGGCCTACGAGGTTGCAAATGACCTTGGGATCTCAATTGGGATGATGTGGCCTCTATTTTGGTAGGTTGTTATTCTGTGGATGAACCATTTATGGGAAATGCCCCACTATCTATGAGATCTTGAACTACATGTCTAAATACTTTGCAATTGCAAATGCCATACCCCTCTATTCGATGATAGATGCAATAATGGTCCTCCCTATAACCCTTAGGTTTAGCTCTATTTGGGTCTAAAGGGTTTATGTCAGGTAAGGTGATGACCTTAGCCTCTTGCAGCTTTTGAAAAATATCAGACATAGGCTCGTTTAAAGGAGTCCAAGTGTAGTGTTGTTGTTTTGAGTGTTTAGCATGCTTTAGCCTAGTATGAGAACCAGGTTGAGCCCTAGGTATGTCACTTGCTGGCTCAGGGGGCTCTTATTGCATTTTTGATGCAAGATATGGATTGTTGACTATGGTCACTTGTTGGTTGACAATTTGAAGTTGCTTTTTGTTGAGCATGTTGTGTATTATGGCTCTGAAACCTTGACATGATTGAATATCATGTCCATTTTGCCTATGGTATAGATAGTATGACTCCTCATCGTACCCTTGATATTTTGGATAATTTGGATCTAACTGTTGCACCTCAGGTAAGGTAATAGCATCTACGACATATAATCGATTGAAAATTGATACTGTAGGCTCAGACAATGTGGGATACTTGTTTGGATTCTGAGGTGGCCAAATCGACATTTGCTCTAGTTGAGGCTTTTCTTGTGGTCATACAGGAGGTAGCTTGGCCTCATATGAAGGTTGCTTCTGTAATTCTAGGCTCTCAATATGGTTCATGATAAAGTGCAATGCCTCATTTTGTTTCTCCATTTGTGCCTCTATATTATAGAGGTGATTTTGCATATGCTCCAAGACTTATAAGGCTCTCATGTGTATTTCTAGCGATTGGTTTGAAATACCATTTTCTATTGAAGGAGGTGAAAAAGTGGGTGCTAAAGATCCACCGAGTAACTTTAACTTACCCATTTCCTTTATTTTAGTGGATGTGGATGCTTCATGATGATCCACTTCGATAGTGGTATCCACATGCTCATGTTTATGACTTAGTTCATATTTTTGTTTCACTTTGTAGTGTTGAACTATGCCATCTTGAGTATCCCCAATCTGATGTGGGGAAAATACCTACTCTTTCTCTTGAGGAGGCGATGTGAGAAATGAGTCTGGGGTAACTAATGCCAATGGTTTTGATCCCTTTAACATGGAAGCCATACCTGATTGCACCATATCTTGATTTATCTGCCTTAGAGTCACTTGGTCCTCCATCTTATTGTTGACCATTACCACAAACTCTTGAGAAGGTGCTTTTTTATTATGGCTCATCGACCTTCTTGTAATACTTGAATGGCTCAGGATCATGGGGGACCACATACACTTGTCCTTGGTGTATGAATTTTAGGTTTTGGTGCACTATGGAAGGTATGCATTCCATATCCCTCATCCATGGTCTACCTAGAAATATGTTATACTGCCTCTCACCCCCAAGATATGGCACAATGTAGGTATCATATTTATCCCAACCTGTATAGGTAGGATTATTGTACCAATTATTGGGGAAGTAGCATCATTGAAGGCCCTCAATGTGAATTTTGAGTCTGTAATGCATGACGGTGGTAAATTTAAATACTTCAAGGCTATAGTTGTGATGATGTTGATAGATGACCCAGTGTTAATCAAGACTCTCTTGTATGGAATCTAATTGATGCTTACTATGATGTGTAGTGGAGGATCGGGTTCATCCTAAGAGATTGTCGATTGGATTAATCTCCTATCTATGAAAGGTAATCATAGGGTCCTTTTGTAAGTGAGTTGAACTCATTTTTGGCATGGACCATGACAGATTATCAGCTTTAGTTGATCTTTTTAGTATGTTGGGTTGATCAAAGCATCTTTTGCTTCATGTTGTAGTATTGATCATACCAATAAAACCCTCATTAGGCGGGGCTATATGCACCTCATTGATGTACTCAACTTGATTTTTGTTGGCTCCATGATTGGGAGGAAAATTTTTTAATATGTCGATGCTTTGTAATTCATTCTTATCCAACATATCTTGCACTATATTCTTGAATGCAACACAATCCTGGATATCATGGCCATTTTACCGATGATAAACACAATAGAGATCTTCCCTATACCCCTTAGGTTTGGGAAAATTAGGATCCAAGATGCATTCCTTAGGAAAGTTTAAAATCTTGGCCTCACAAAGGTGGTTGAAAATTGATGCCAAAGATTCAAGCAATGGAGTATAGTTGTGAGGGGGTTGTTTCTATTTTTCCCTACCTTGATTCTTGTTGCGTTGGTTGTAATGCATAGTAGGAGGTTGAGCATGATAGTTTTCTTGTTGTTGGCTCTGTGCTGCTTTTGGAATGTTTAACACAATCTAGTTGACATGCACAGGTTCGGTCTATTATGGTTGATGTTGCGTGCTCTCATTCCATTATTTCTCGCTATGGAGCTTTAGGTCTCCTTATTCTAGCTTTATATCTTCAATAAGCTTAGCTTGAGCCAAGGCTTATTTGAATGTATCATACTACTGTAGTTGCAATAGTAATGATATGTGCTTGGCACAAATTTTCATGAACATTCAGATTAGCTCTTCGATCGGGATGGAAAATGATAACTTTACCATGATTTTTCTCCATCTATCCCCATAATCCATGACTGGCTTGTCATCATACTGCTTTAGGTTGGCCAGGTCTAAGAGATTCACCTTCTTCTTAGCACCAAAAGAGAAACGTTTTAAGAATGCATTCACTAGTTGTTCAAAACTGGATATGTTGTGCTTGGGCAGTTGGTTGAACCATTGAGTGGCAACACCCAAAAATATCATAATGAAGGTTCTTAACATAAGAGCATCGCTATATTCAAGATGAAAACATGCATTGATGAAGTTGGTAACATGCTCTTGTGCATCCTCTTCACCCTTAAATTTTTCTAACCTAGGCATATCAAAGTGCTTAGGATATGTGGGGCTAGGGATTGACGGGCACAATGGTTGGTTGTGTATTTTACTCAGTGTCAATTGGTGCCCAGTCGTATCTTGCTTCTCAAAGGATTTGATCTTTTTAGTGAGTGCCTAGAATGCATTTGAGGCAAGGAGTTCCTCTTCTTGTAGGCCCACTCATGGTGGTAATGGAGGTAACCCTTTATCCACTTGACTTGTTCTATTCTCTTCCCTCCTACGAGGGGATTCAGGATGTGTTTGATCTTGATTTATCATGTTTACCCTTTCCCCACCAGTTTGATTTTGTTCATGATTTGAGTGGTGGTTTCATTGTGGGCTTTCTTCTTGCCTAATGTGCCCTTCTTTTGGTGAGTCAGCGTGTTTATCTCTTTGGTGATCATCACCATTTTCTTGTAGATTGATATGAGCTAGCTGCTTAGCTTGTTCTCTTAAATGTTGCTCATGTTGGCACAAAAGCCTTTCTCTTTGTTTTTCATGCTCGAGAGCTTCCACTAGCTCTTGCTCTTTGCACAATGCATTTTCTAACCATCGCACGTGGTCAGATTGCATTGTTAAAGAAGGTTCATATCTATCTAATTTTGTTCATGTAGTTCTGATTCATAGGTCCCTTGAAGAGGTTTCCACTATTTCTCTACTTTGGCTAGCTAGTGTAACTTGCTCTATGTATCATGTATGTTGATAAGTGTCCCTATAGTCGGACGCTACATGTGTACTACGAGGTTGCTTTGAAGCTTCCCCAGGTTGAGTGGTGCATTTAGAAATTATGCTTTGTGAGCTTCCATATGCAGAATGTTCTATGGCTATGGTTCTGGGAGTCGACCTCGAATAAATTTTATCCAACTCATCCAATTGATCTTGGAGCATTTAATCCATAAAAGAGATAATCATATTGGAAACCAAGAATTATTTTCACACATGCCAAACATGATTTTCTCAAAAATAGAACACCTATGCCAAACATGATTTTATCAAAAAGAGACTAGGGTACACCACTTAAATCCCAGTGGGGGGTTCACCTAGCTCTTCCACTCTGAACCAATGGTTGTTCCAATAATGGGAGATAGTTTGAACACAAGTAACTAGTACCACTATAAATAAGTTTCTCTATTCTATTCTAGGAAAATCTAGAGGGCAAGACGATTGAAGGAGATGAATGCCAACGTCATCGGACTGAATTGGGGGTCAATGATGAAATCCAACTCCCAAATTTTTATTATGATACGTGCAAGTGTGTGGGCTTATTTTTAGATTTAAAAATAGAAAGCAATGCATCAACCAACATTCATGACTACTTTCCTACAATGCCTAAAAAGAATGTTTATTCTCAGACTAATGCATCTATAACCAGTATATATGATTGGGCCACATGCAAGTAAACCAAAATACAATGGCCTAGCATGCTAGATACTAGGGTGGACCTTACAGGCAGAGGTATGTTGTTCCTAGCAGTGCCTAGAGGAAATATAAAAAAAAAGCCTAAGAAATGCAACATGCAGTTTTTATTTCTCTTTCATTCTTTAATTTCCCAATTTGAAATGTGTTTTAATGTTCGTTATTTTTAAGAAACCATATGCAGACAGAAAATCAAAAAAATAAAAAAAAGTGGTACCAACCTCGAATCCTACTCATATGACAAAAATTTTGCCCTCTGCTGCACTTTTCTTCTAGCCATGGTTGATTAGAGCGGTTGTTTTTTGGTAGCTATCAACAGGAGTGGCCGAGTCTGTGGGCCGTTGTAGACCTAAGTGGCCAAATATGCACACAAAAACCTGAATCAGTAAATTGGTAGAAAATAAAAACTTGGCAGGGGTCCCACTATGATCGCCATCTGTAGTGACCCTGGGGAATCAGTGCACTGTCCACTACTCCTATTTGTGAATATTATTTATCTTATTCATATTTAATCATGTATTAAATGAAAAATACAATCAAGACACAAATAAAATGAATAGATAATGCTTTTTATTATTTTTCCTAAAGTTCGATTACATATAGATCCCTCTAAGGGATTCCTTTCTTTTGATACAAATTTTATAAAGTAGGGCAGCGGATGTATGGTATCCCCTCGCAAGGGGTGATGCACTTTCACAAGCTTCCTAGTGATGCACACAAAAATATATATGAGGGCTTACAGATGCCTCCTTCCACATGTCTGGTTCCTAGAGGGATCCTTTTGCCTTCGTATTTTTCTAACCTGTCAGATGTACCTATAGCCCTGTAAGCAATGAAATAACAACACACGCTTAGATGTTTGAGATTGCCTCCTTGGATGAGGTTTTTAGCATTAAATCTACTAATAAAAATAAATATGCTTAATGAAAACAAATGCAATGAAACTAGTGCTATGAATGCAAATAAATGAAGCAGATCTATGCTAAAGAAACTAATGCTAAGAACCCTAGACTAGGTCTGTGGGCCACTATCTAGGATAGTGGTCGCTAAGATGAAAACCTATCTCTATTTCTCCAAGGCTATGGATCTAAGCTTGTTTCCAATGTTGAAATGATTGTCGTTTCTTGTCTGATGTGTTGAATATCCTATAGATGAAAAACCCTAAAGTGGCTAGCACTTCATTGCTCCGAAAGGTGCTCCAATATGCTCTCCGATATGATAGGGCTTCACTACAAGAAAAAGCTCTCCAAGTCTCTAAAAGCTCTCTAATTCGATCAATAATTCATATATTGGTGCCCTTAGGTCTACACCTTATAATGTGTTTGAAGCCCTAGGTCAATGTCAAAATCCTATGACTGAATTCTGCATGCATACTGGATGTTAGCATGAGAAGTTTTGCCTTTGACTGCCCTTGAGGGCCAGTTAACTAGTTTCTAATTCAAGACATGATTCTCTCATGTAGACTGGTTGTGAGGAATCATGCAAAGTTATCCTCACTCGGCTTTATTGCATGCAAACTGCCACTTCTACCCGATATTAGGCTATATTGACGACAAAATGCATTTTAGGGTTTAGCCGCTATCGTCTGCAGTGACTAAGGTTTGGCCGCTTTGAGCTACAGCGGCCAGGATCCAACCACTCTGGTCCATAGTGGCCAAGCTTGGATGGGCTAAGATTACCCCAAATGAGTGGTAAAAACCACTTTTGATACTTAGAAGGTCCAAGGTTTAATCACATGATCTATGAATGTGCCCATGTAAGTAGTCTTCCTGAGCATGACATGTTTTAGGTGTCTATAATTACCATCTACCAAAATAGCTTTTGAAAAGCCTTTGTTTTATTTTATTTAAGCTTAAATACGTGGTTATAATATGCATGCAATTGTGACAAGGTATTGATGCAAAATTCATAATAAATTAAAATGAACTAAAATCAATGTTTGGATTTTATGCCTGAGATTTCCCAACACCATGTGATATACCTCCATCCATCCTATGCTTGGATGTCCAATACAATCCATAGAAAATCAAGCACCTCGTGCTAACCTTGGAGTTGACCCCTTTCACTATTTAATAATATCATATCATCAACTACCACATTGGCACACTCTCTTTGAAGCCCCATTTCCTATGTTTAAATAAAATGCCTGGCCTTTCAAATAACCATATGAATATCCACTGTCGTTGTCCACGTCATATCTTCATTCATGATAATACGCTTCCATGTTGCATCAACACTCTGACTATCCAGGTCCACTTTTGAAATTCTCGAGTGGTTATTGAATACACTATCTCATCATGTATTCATTTCTTGGTGATTACTTTATAACTCCATATTATCGGAATCAAATGTTTATCCACTTCTCTCACCATTGTTTATTTCTCCTCTATGTCCACCATATACAAACTCGCAGGCTCCTGGGCTACCTAATACATCAAAAACTAGGTGATCAAATGCTAAAATGTCTAATGTTGGTGATAACATCCCACCTTTATCGTGTCTAATTCATCTCAACATCCACAATTCCCATGTGTTTCATTGATGCGTTGGTGTGCTTCTCATCCTTGAGTGTACTTGTTGGTTTATCTGATCCTGAGTAACCTTTCCACATTATTGTAGTCATTGTTATCATCATCATGAACCTGACCTCTCTCCAACATTTGAATCCCAGCTCACTACTGCTCTTTCGATGTACTATGCCTCCCAATTCCTATAGTTATCTGTTAGAATGTATGCTTGGTGAATTTATCTGTGCACTCTATGGGACTATATCGTGACTATATCGTGTCATCCTCCTTATCATCGATGTCATGGTCGCTCATATTTGTACCTCATGCAAAACCACCTATCTCTTGAAATCAATCTAGACCACTTCTACGTCATGCTATAGTCATCATCAATCATCGCATTATCCACGCATAAACAACCCCTAATTCTAGCACAAACATCATCTTCTATTAGTGGTGAGCGTTGTATCCTCGATGAGATCTTTCAATTTCTTCATTAATAATTTCCCCTCGTAAAGATATCTTGGGTGATGTTTTTCATCTATCCTCCAACTGTAATTTAACCATTTCATGGCCCCTTTGTCATGTAATCCATTCCAATCCATTTAATGCTAGCTCTCAAAGACCATTCCTCAAGCTCAATGGTAGCACTGCTACTCAGACTGCAACGAGGATACATGATCATGAATTTAGGTGCACATTGTGGCCACCACATTGGCTCTTGTCCTCTCCAATAATGCCATGCATGTCCACATCTATTTTGATTCATTCGTAATCATTGCAGGATCCATTGCACTCAGGGTTCATCATCGGTGTCTGTTTATCGAGCGTCCATCCATCATATTGTGAATTAAAGCCTGTGTTCCTCATCATCATTGCTCTACCGTGGACAATGTGTTTCATTCACCTACAAACACCAAATGAACAAGCAAAATGAGGATGGTGATAAAAAATTATATAACCTTATGATATAAACATATGAACTGTATTATATAAATATAAGACAAAACAAGGGCAATCCCACACGCTTTGCTTTATTATTTTCATTTTGTTATTCTATTTTATTATATATATATATATATATATATATATATATATATTTTTTTTTTTTTTTTTATTTTTGTTATTTTTTTATTTTATTTTTTCTTATATAAATATAAATACATATGTACTTTTATTTTAAAATAAGTGTAGGTAATTAAGAAAATTAACTTTTTATTTTTTTATTTTTGTTTTATTTTTATTTATGTTGCTCTTTATTTATCTTATGATATTATTAATTAAAACAACCTCAAATGTAGAATTATTTAATCTTCAAAACATAAATACTAAACCAACAAAACATAAGATAAAGAGACCACAGCTTAACCAACACACAAAGCATCACCAAAAGGTTCTAAAAGGATACACTAATAAACCTTCAAACCCTAGGACCTACCATAACCACTCAAGGAAAAAGAAGTCTCCAAGACCACAAAACAAAAGGTGGGTCCCCAAGTTTGGGGTAAGTTGTACGACAGCCACAAAAAATGGTGACTCTTCTGGGAAATGCTCTTGAGCATTTCGGGTGAAGAACCCACTCTGAAATGAGAACACAAAATATTAGTGAAAGGTGGGGGTATATAGCTTCAAATAAAACAACTAATCCATCTGCCTTTGCTCAATGTGTGACAAAGTGATTCATTTTACCTGTCTGAAACCTTCTAGATTCCATCATCTGGTTTACATTTAGGCTATGAAGCATGGCTCATAAAAAGAAAGCTTTTACAGATAGAGCCCTACTTCCAATCAGGCGTCTATAGCCTCGATAGGGTTTATCTAACTCACCCTTGTGTTTTCTTAATACTTTGCAAATATTTTCTTATAATTGAGTTGTGTCTAGATAGATCCCTACTATCGGTCATGTATCCATAGCCTTAGTAGAGTTTGTCAAGACTTTGTAACTGATTTGATCAAGCTTTTCAATGCTCATTTTTTTTATAGCTTTGCAATAATTTATGTATCACTAGGGTTAGGAAGCATAGAGATAGAGTGTGTTGAATTTTTCCCTTAATTTGCAAATCAAGATAACTTCATCCTTCAGGACTTCCAAAAAAATATTTTAATATGTGAGTTACATGTGGAGCTCTAGCAAAATATTTCATTGTTCTACTCTCCACCATTTTAGTCCTAAAATCTGAGCATGATCACAAAATAATTCATCCCCCTTTTCTCAAGTTCACCTACTTTCAGATTAGGTATTTCAACCTACTTAACAAAGGAACACAAAAAATAGGCAAGAGGCCATTAGTTAGTGACCACAAAAAATCACCTCAAAATAAGGGAACAACCCAAAATTAAAAACTAAAAACACAAAACAAAACCTAACCTAATGCAAATTAACAAGAAAGCAAAACAAAATCAAAACTTAAGGACAAAGCACAAAAATATCAAAGCTAAACCAAAACATGAAAACCACAACTATATACAACAATATACACTATGGTACACGATGGTGCAAAGTTTAAGTCATCACTTACCTAGATCCCAAACATGATTAGCACAATTCAAAATATATATAACATGATACGCATGCCAATTTTTACAACAATCCAACCAAAGTAAAGTTAGGCCAAACCATGTAAAAATTATCATTTTACCTCTTTTACCCCATCAATTTGATTTAGTTCCATTAACAATCCCATAGGTGAGCTTTGAATCATTAAATTGATTAGACAATAACTGATTTTCAATTCCTTCTTGTCTATTCCTTAATGTGTCAATCTCACAATTCGATTCATGATTTAGAATTAGGCTTTCCTTTTCAAATATGAAATATTTCAAGTAGGAGCCTATTTCTAAAAAACTTGAAGCCACATCATTATGCATGTTTTTAGGCCAATCAACCTTATGTAATAATTTGCAAGCATCTAGGATATCTATTAAATGAGAATCATTATAATATTTTATCCTAGATTCCATTGTTAATTGTTGATGAACTTGATTTAGCAATTTAAACACATCAACTTCTATTTCATCCACCAAAGCAATCTTATTAGTGGTGTATGTAGAAATCAATTATATTTCTTTATTAATATCTAATGGCATTTCATCATTGATAACATTTGAATCCAACAAACAATTAGGTAAACCTTCACCTCTAGTTTGAATGGTGGAACACAAAATGTGAGATTTTACCTTTGGTATATTTTCATTTACCAATACTTGGTGAGTCATCGTGATTTCTTCCTTTCCTTCATGGTCTTCATCATTATCATGATGTAGCACTTCTTCATTTTCCATGACCTATTTATCAAAGATACCAATATTAGGCACCCAATTAAAAATATGTCCATCCTTTTCAAACCATGAGTCTTGTCTATCTAGGGGTGTGTCAACTACCCCATGCCCTTGATCAACCATTTGAGATGTTTCAGATAAAGTAATATTTTCAATTGGATCATCAATAATATCAAACCCAAACCATTCAGTTTCTAGAATATTCTCTGTCTTAGGAAGCATAGACCTTGTAGGATCCTTAGGTGAAACAATGCTTTCCATTTTTTGCATCTCAAATGGGAACAAAATGAGTGAGTCTTCTTATTTTCCTAGAATAGTAGAGTCATTATCATCATTTTCTCTTTTAGCAAGATGTTCAATAAACTCATCTTCAAAATTATTGGATCTTGGAACCTTCTCTATTTTTGCAAATGACTTGTCATCTTTTGATTGTACAATAATTGCCAAATCTTCATGCGAGATAGAGTTTTCAACATCCTGTTTGTCAAATGAAATAGAAATTTCATCAATAGGAGCGTGAGAAAACAATGATTCCTCATACCTTTTCCTACAATTATAATAATGGTCATCTAAACCCATGGGATGAAACTCTATTGCATCCTCCTCATAACTTTCAAGTTCTTCAAGAAATTCTTCTTCAAATTCTTCCTTGTCATCATCTCGAGGATGTTGAAGGCTTTGATCATCAAATTTAATCATCTCATCCAAATTTATGGAAGGTCCTAATTCGTCACATGTTTCAAAACTAGTCCACTCTAGGATCCTTCCATTATCTGAAAGAATATCACTTTTAGTATCTTCGACCTTTGTCTCATAAGGATGATTTGGAGCATCATCAAGATACGCATCTTGAGGCATTTGTTCTTGTAATTGAGTGATGTTTCCTTTAAGCTATAGAACTAGCCTTTGCAACTTATCTTGCATATCAGGTGAAGCGAGTGCTTCATTAAAAATAGTAGTAAATTTCTCCCATATATTCCACCAACAATAATCATCTTCTAGAATTGGGGTGTGATGTTCAACCACTTCTTCACCATCTTCCAATTCCTCAATGTGTTGCTTTTCAAACTCACCTTCACCTTCCTTAGATGGTTCAATTATTTTCAAAAGTGGGCTACTCTTTGTATTCAAGTTTGCAAGATCACAATCCACATTTGTAACCCATGATTCAATTTTATCATAATTTAGAAGGTGTGGGTTTTCTTGACCATCAGTTTCAACAATCTCATCCAAAGTGTCTTTCGAGAACAAGTGGTGAAATTATGTTATGTCTTCAAATTCATTTATTGATTCTCTTTCAACCTCATTTTCAACCACTTTTAATGGCTTAGGGTTTCTATAATGGGATCAATTTTTATATTTTTCTTTCTATGATCATCCCAATCCTCACTTTTAAACCAGAACTTTGAGCCACTCATCTCTAGCTCATCACAACTTGACTCATGTTGGCTTTCTTGATATTTACAATGATCGTCTTCTAAAAACAAGTGATGATATTCTATCATATCTTCAGATTCATCTATTGACTCCTCAAATTCACTCTCAACCACCTTTGGTGAGTCAAGGGTTTCTTCAATAATATCAACTCTTGTATTTTACTCCCAATGATTGTCCCAATCTTCCTTTGTGAATAAACATGAACCAATATCCATATCTTGATGGGTTTGTTCACCCCAATCCTCATTAATGGACCTTGTCTTTGAGACTTGAACATCCTCTTGGATGAAATCTAAGGTGGTTATAATATTTGGACATTCAACTTCATCCCATTGATTGCTCATATTAGACCTCATTGAATTTAAGAGAGCTATATTGGATGGTTAGTATTGGTTGGAATCCATAGCTTTTGAAAAACAATTCATCATGGGAGAAGGTTGTGCCTCATCCTGACTCATGGGTGGTATCTGATTTTTAGTCTTAGGATTAAGTAATGATAATCTACCCATATCAAAATTTCTCAAATCCCACCATCGTTCTACCATAATTGCCTCATTGTAGGCCTTAGGCAAAGATGAATCTTCAATAAGCTTCTTTAGAAATTTGGATATTGTGGGATCTAAGGCACCCACATAAATTTGAAAGGCTCTCTCTTCTGAAATGATGAAATGGGGCACCACTTTGGTATACAAATTATGGAACCTACCATTGAATTCACTCATGGATTCATTAGGTTCCTTACAGATAGAGATAAATTAATTTAGCATCAAAACTGGGTCAACTTTTTTTCCAAAATGGCTAGTAAATGTTGCTTCTAGTTGAGCCCAAGAAGTGATGGAACCTACAGGTAGGTATAGGTACCACTCAAAATCAACCTCATCCAATATGTACTAGAACAATATACAAGGAACATCTCCATGCCACATTTGCAAATGCCTTAAAATATCATTGTATCTTTTGAATATGTTCCTCAACCGAGGTCACATCATGCTTAAACATGGGTAAATAATTTTCTACACCTTCAAGAATTTGATGAGTAGGCATGTCTAACTGACTATAATAGTCACCTATCCACAATGCAATTCTTGCCCTGGCTGGAAAAACCAATGCCATTAGTGAACCTTAAAGAATATAACTTTAATACCAAATTTGTTAGTCAAATAAATATCTTGCAAAGAAACATGAAATGACTACCAAATTTCAAATGAACAAATCATCACATTCATCAATTATAATGTATGAATTAAACCATAGCAATAAATAACATTCTTCAATTTGTAAGAAGGTTAGAATTAATGCATCATCAAATAGAGAATGTTAGAATCAATGAAAGTAATCATATAGAAACAAAAACTTGTTAGTCAAGACCAATGTCTTTCAAGTAACATGAACAATTTAGCATCTAAATAGCAATAAAGTAAACCAATTCAAGCCCTCCTTCTAGATCCAAGATGTTGAGTGGTAATTTTACCCAATTGCAAAACCACACTCACCCTTAGGATTTTGATCACAAAACCCTCTCTTGCAAAGAAGTTAAAATAAAAACAACTTCTCCAAGGTTCCGCTATGTAAGCATTGCACATGTGTATTTATAATCTTGTGAAGATATGTCAAATAAGTGCTAGGAATACCTTAGTGATTTGCAAGTAACTGTTAACAAGGGGCCTGTGTTGGTTTATTTTATTATGCTATACTAGTGATTGTTCATGAAACTTAAAAGAAAGGAAAATGTGATTTGTGATTGGCCCTCATATGACCACGATGTAAAGCCTTATTTCCTTTTATCTTGAAATATTTTAGGTAGATTTTATATTTTATTGTTAAGCATATTTTAGATAAGTTTTATCTTCCTTAAACCCTACTTTGAACATGAAAATAAAGATTAAAATCTATCTCTAAATGTGAATGTGCAATGAAAATTGAATTCCTTTTATTGTTGCTTGATGAATAAAAAGGAAACAAATATGCATGACTAACTATAAATGTAATGGCCTTAAAATGTCATTATAAATTACCCCTCTTTAATGAAATCATGATTTTCATAAAGAAGAAATAATTTAATGCTTTAAAACAATAGCCTTTGATATAATGTATAAATTACCTCTCTTTAGTGAAATCAAAATTTTCATAAAGAGAAGCCAATTTATTGCTCTAAAAATGATGGCCTATGGAATGCCATATAAATTACCCCCCTTTAATGAAATTGCAATTTTCATAAAGGGGAGTTCATTTATTGCTTGCGAATAAAAATGCAAAGCTGAAAAAAATGATTTACCTTCAAAACATGAAATAATGAAAAATTTTGAAATTATAAAACCCTCATAAAACAACAATTTTCAATAATTTTTATAATTTCGAAATGGCTTTGGAATGAGATCGAACTTGCTTCAAATGAAATATTGAAGTTCATTATTTATACCCATGCATTTATTTTTGGAGTTTTAATTTTTTATTTTAATCACCAAAGTTTTAAAAAACAATCTACAAAAGGAAGAGTTAGAAAAATAAAATAACAAAAATTGAAATAACAAAAATGCTACAACCCAAAATTTTTCCACAGACCCTACAAGCATTAGTATTCTACACAAAAACCAGCATTAGTGTGACCTAAATTCACACAATCAAACAACTAATGCGATGCAATCTTCTAAGAAAATGGTGCAATATACCAAAAATAAGACAAAGTTAACCATAAACATGCATTAAAACTTGAAATATCTCCATTATATTGCAAAAAAAGGTCTTCAACATCACTCATACAAGTACAAAAAACCATGCCCTAAACTTGGCATCATGTGGTGGAAAAAAATAGCCCAACGGTGTGGCTTTCTTTTCAAAAAATCTAGCATCTGGACTCCAAAAAGGTCTCGCCTGATTTCTATGCAGTAAATGTGTATTTAAATTTTTTTGTGGCCCTTCATTTTATTTTTTTTGTTCATTGTCTGCTTCTTTTGCTCATGCAGGTTTTGAAACCCTTCATTTTCTCATTCTTTGCAATGTTTATTTTTCATCTGCGTCCTGCCTTCACTTTGTAACATTCCATTCCTTCATCCTTTGTTTTCATCTGTTTCATCTATAATGCTTTACTCATGGCCCTTTTACCATGCAAATATTTACATAACATCAAGGCATAAACTTCTAGCCACCTCGCCATTTGGATCGATTTGTCATTTATTCAATTTTATAACAGGCCCTGCACAACACATTTTAATGAAATGCCCTTCATAATGTCGTATAGTGTAACTGTTTTGTTTTATCTACCACCATATCCCAAAATAGCTTTTGAAAAGCCTTTGTTTTATTTTATTTAATCTTAAATACGTGGTTATAATATGCATGCAATTGTAACAAGGTATTGACGTGACATTTCTAATAAATTAAAATTAACTAAAATCGGTGGCCAGATGCTATGCATGAGGTTTCCCAACACCATGTGATATACCTCCATCTATCTTGTGCTTGGATGTCCAATATAATCCATATAAAATCAAGCATCTCGTGCTAACCTTAGAGTCAACACCTTTTGTTGTTTAATAATATCATGTCAACTGCCACATTGGCACACTCTCTTTGAAGCCCCATTTTCTATGTTTAAATCAAATGCCTACCCTTCCAAACAACCATATGGATGTCCACTGTCGTTGTCCATGTTAGATCTTTATTCATGGAAATACGCTTACATTATGCATCAACACTTTGGCTATCCAGGTCCACTTTCAAAATACCTAAGTGGTTATTGAATACTCTATCCCATCATGTATTCACTTCCTATTGATTACTTTATAACTCCCTATTATCGGCATCAAATTTTTATCCACTTCTCTCACCACTGTTTATTTCTCCTCTGTGTCCACAATATACAAACTCATAGTCTCCCAAGCTACATAAGATATCAAAAACTAGGTGATCAAATGCTAAAATGTCTAATATTACTGATAACATCCCATATTTATCGCGTCTAATTTATCTCAATGTCCATAATTCCCATGTGTGTCATCGCTACGTTGGCATGCTTTTCATACCTGGGTGTCCTTGCTAGTGCATATGATTTTGAGTAACCTTTCCACATTGCTCTTGTTGTTATCATCATCATGAACCTTACCTCTCTCCAACATTCAAATCCCAACTTGTCGATGCTCTTCTGATGTGCTATACCTCTTGAGTCCTATCGTCGTCTGCTAGAATATATCCTTGGTGAATTCATTTGTGCACTCAGTGGGACTATGTCATGACTATGATGTGTCATCCTCCTTACCATCGATGTCACGATTGCTCATATCTACACCTCATGCAAAACCACCTGTCTCTTGAAACCTATCTAGGCCACTTCTACGTCATGCTACAATCATCGTCGATCATCGCATTCTCCATGAATAAACAACCCTCGATTTTAGCGTAGATATCATCTTCTATTAGTGGGGAGCACTGTATCCCCAATGAGATCCTTTTGTTTCTTCATTAACATTTTTTCCTCACCAAGATATCTTGGATGTTGTTTGTCATCTATCCTCCAACTGTAATTTGACCATTTCGTGGCTCCTTTGTCATGTAATCCATTCCAATAATTTTTAACACTGGCTCTCGGAGACCATTCCTCGGACTTGACAATAGCACTACTACTTGATTTGCAATGAGGATACATGATCGTGGTTTCAGGTGCACATTGTGGCTACCACTTTGGTCCTTTTCCTCTCCAAGATTTTCATGTATATCCATGTCTACATTGATTCGTTCGTAATCATTGCATAATCCATTGCACTCAAGGTTCATCATTGGCATCTGTTGATCGAGCATCCATCCATCATATCATGAATTAAAGTGTGCATTCCCACCGTCATTGCTCCACCATGGACGACGTGTTTCATTCACTTGCAAACACCAAATGAATAAGCAAAATGAGGATGGTGATAAAACATTATATAACCTTATGATATAAACATATGAACTATATTATGTAACTATAAGAAAAAACAAGGGTAATGCCACATGCTTTGTTTTATTATTTTCATTTTGTTGTTCTATTTTTATCTATGATATATATATATATATATATATATATATATATATATTTTTTTTTTTTTTTTTTTTGTTATTTTGTTATTTTATTTTATGTCTTATATAAATATAAATACTTATATACTTTTATTTTATATATGTGTACATAATTAGGAAAATTACCCTTTTTTTTTTTTTTTAATTTATTTATGCTGCTCTTTATTTGTCTTATGATCTTGTTAATTAAACCAACCTCAAATGTAGAATTAGTTAATCTTTAAAACATAAACACTAAACCAACAAAACATAAGACAAAGAGACCACAACTTAACCAACACACAAAGCATAACCATAAGGTTCTAAAAGGAGACACTAATAAACTTTCAAACCCTAGAACCTACCATAACCACTCAAGGAAACAAAAGTCTCCAAGACCACAAAACAAAGGGTGGGTCCCCAAGTTTGGGGTAAGTTGTATGATAGTCACAAACAGGTTGCATTTCTGTTAATATATATCATCAAAAGCTAACATCCTAGTGGTGAACAAAGGTGGTAAGATATTGTCAAAAATGAGGTATTTTTGTGCTTCGTCACTTCTAAATTAGGAAGTCTACTATATATTTATCATCATCAAACACCTACTAGAAAGTATCCTTATCTAGCACAAAGGGTTTAAAAGTAAGCTTGATAGATTGTGGATTCCTCTATATGTCAAAAGCTAGATAAATATTTTCTCCATGAGATGCTAGTGCATTAGCTTAAGCATTTTCTCTCTAGGAATTGCTTTTATGTTCAAAGCTTCAAAGCTTTCTAATAGGTCCCAAACTCTATTTTATTAAAATTCTAGGTAATACTACTTGTACTTTTTTGTAACCTAGTTTACTACTAGTTCAAAGTCACCATAGATCATCAACAACTTAACTCCTAGTTTATCTACCTCTCATAGTACTATGTAGAGAGTTTCATATTTTACTACATTATTGGTGTAGCTCCAAGTCATCCAATAAGAGAATCTCTTAATTCCTTCAAAATGTGATACTAGTATTATCCCAACTCTAGCATTATTTATGCACTTAGCTCCATTGAAATACAACTTCTAGATTTTGTTTTTGCTAGAGCTTCTTATTTGTTACGATTAGAAGTGTTTTCTCCTTTTATTTTTTCATGGAGTAGGTGTCTATCCCTATTTCAATCACAACATTAAAATATTTGATTTAAAACTCATCTTTAATCTAAAACTCATTTATGAATACTTCTATGGGATCAAATTCATCACTAAATATGTTAATATGATCTTCCTCTTCTTCAATTCTTTCTACATGGTATGAGGTAGGCTTGTTTGCATATATCTTCACCTTCCTACCCTTTTGAGGAATTTTAATGTGTGAGTAGTCCAGAGACAAATACCCACCTAGCTTAGCTATAAACTCCAAGTAAAGGCACATGCCAAAGTATGGTTCTATATCCACCGCAACAACCTATCGTATCACAGTTTTCTATGGCATCTTATGGAGGATCATGGGTATATATTTTATTACTCTAATAATTTTCACTAGAGTACCATCCAACCATAGCACTCCATGGCTAGACCTATTATATTCCATCCCCATTGCTTCATACATTGCCTTCGGCATCATCATTGTTGTTTTTTTCATAATCTACCATGTAGTTATGTACAAACCATCCTTCCATGCATAGGGACATGTAAAAAGAGGGTATTCTAATTTTTTTCATTCTCGATATTGGTTTGACTTGAGGTACATCTAGCTCAAAATCATATTAGCCTTTCAATTGAGTGGATTTTAGTGATTCCTAGAGAAGGTATATATGTCCCAAAATCATTAAGGCATCATACATGCTAGCTTTAGATGGATTTTTCTTCATCTCTTATACAATATTAAATATTGAGGATTTTGGTAGCTTCTTCTCTCTTTTTTGGTTCATTAAATATTCTTTAGTAGTCTTGAGTTGATTCAATCCTTTGTCGCTTGGTCATAGAGAGATATTGAAGTGTATCCCTATCTTGATCCTAAGTTTCAACTTCCTTTTCCTGTACCGATTTTATTTCTCTTTGGGATGCTCTATTGGAAGCTACTCTTTTCTTTGAGATGGTTGGGATGGCCCCTTTTCTAGATGCTTCATCTGCTAATATGGGACCTTAAATGGGTCTAACTTTTTTGGATCTACTTGTAAGGGTTTCTTTCCAAACCATATTAAGAATGATATAGATTCTTCCTCTAGAGGGTATTGCACCAACATATTCTAATTTGTTTCCCATAGCATATTGACTTAGCTTTTCTATATATTTTTTACATTTTCTACTACCATAGTCTATGCTTGATGTTGTTAGACCATACAAGTATCTTCACAATGTGGGTCACTACAAGCTAAGCACTAATAATTCACTTCTAAGTGAAAGCCAAAAAAATTTACCATAAAAAGGAAAAGTAGCAATGAAACACAATGATCGAACAATATAAGACAAAATAGATCCTTTATATATGTATTCTCATATTTTCAAAGTGTTACAATAATATACCCTCTTAGAGGATGCTACCAACGATACAATGATTATAATATATCAAAATGAAATCTTCAGGTGCAATATCAAAAATACCCATGCTAGCATAGTTTGTGGAGGAGCGGGTTTTCTAGGACCACCACATGTGAGTTGTATCCAGATTCTTTCATTATCATTGTACCTATAACCTACGCATAAAGGAATAAAAATAAATCAATAAGTTATGCAGGGCCCACCAATGTTGGACCTGTATTCAATTGAAGTGCATGAAATAAAGAAAATTTGAGTGCATGTATTTGATAAATGAGATCTAAACTAATGCAGAACAATGAAATAAGAAAATCTAAGCTAAGCTAAAAGAAACAAAAAAAATGGTTGTTCTGACCGAAACCATCTTAGGTCAATATGGTTTCATCTATGGACCATCTTGGGGTGATATGATTGCTATCACATGCCTACTTTTCTACATGACCAGGTTTGGATGGCATTTAATATGACCTAGGGATGTATTATTGATGGATTCTCATTATGGGAAGGTGAATTAGTGGGCTCAAGCAGTCACCAATATGAGGTTATTGGTTATGTGAGGTAGGGAAGTGCGACATTCAATCTTGTATGGTAGTCCAGCAGCATGGTCTTTGTCATGGGAAAACCTGGTAGATTGATTTCGGTAGCACTTCATGGCATGAAAACTCAAAAGTAGGATTTCTAAAACTAAGGGGAGAGTATCAATTTATAGACCTCTTAGCCAGAGGCTAAATGTGGCTAAGACACTCTACATGAAAAAAAAAGGGATATACTACATGAAGAAGCATATGCATATCTCTAAAAAACTTCATGTGATTAGATGTTTGCATGTGATTTTGAATTTACCTCATGTGGGGCATTCAATGTTAGCGCGAGATCATGCATGGTGCTAACAAGTAGTTTCAGCTACCAGTTATAATTTTATTTTTTTTTATTTTTTATTTTTTGCAACCATCTCGAGTCGAGATGGTCATGATCTTAAGACCATCGTGGATCGAGACGATTACGATTCTTATGGAGAAAAATTATTTTTGGTGGTCAAAAACACTAAATTAGCCCTAAGGCTATCCAAGGTGGATGGTGTGTGCTAGAAAGAAGGCTCTTTGGGAGTCTCCTCACAATGACGCATTTTAGGTGTCTACAGATGCCCCTTTTTGGGATGCTTTGTATGTAAGCACAATGTGGAGCAAAAATAGATGATCTAAAATGGTTGAATTGATGATGGATGATGTTTCTTGAACAATTCAACATGCAATACCCCAATCATAGAAAGGGTGCACATGTTTAAGTCATTACTTTAGAGAAACTGAAGAACTTAATTTTGGTAAACTTTTCAGCCATGGCTAAACATTATTAGTCTACGAGCTCTAGGCTTTGAGTATACCAAGTTTTTTAGTAAACCTTTTAGCCATGGGTAGACATTATTAGTCTACAGGATCAAGGCTTTGGGCTTACCAAGTATTTGTTTGATTTAAATTTTTGCTTGTTGTTTGCCCCAATAAAAAGGGCTTATGATAGTATTTGGTAATGATTCTTGGATGTGTGCAATTTCCAGTATTGAGTGTTTGATTATTGACTTGATTTGAGATGAGAATTTGGAGGTATTGACTACCCCCTCAAGTGATGAGTCAATGGAGGAGATGTGAAATGATGAGAGTAACGAAGTACTTGATAAAATATGATGATTAGCAAGGCTGCCTTAGTTAATAAAGTAAAATATTGAGACTGTCTTGACCCGAGATAGTTTCTTTTTATGTATTTTTTTTAACAAGTGGCCTTATGGTAATTTACTCATCTTACCGGATTGCATGGATAACCAATCGCTACAACTGCTAAGTGACTAGAGTAAATCACTAGATACAAGATTACTTGAGACTCTAATCAATGACCAAAAAGCAAATATTAAGTTACTGTAGGAAATAAAAAGCTATTCTAGATGTTGACCAGAGGGATTTGGTGCCTCTAGAGCTTTTTTAACTTAAATGTGACCAAAGGGGTTAGGTCCCTTTGGAGCATTTTGAACTAAATTATGTCCAAAGGGGTTAGATACCTTTGGATCATTTTGGATTGAAATGGAGTTTAATCTTATGGTAAATTGTATGAATGATGCTCTAAAAAAGTGTCATTATGGTAATCTACCCATCCTACCATATTGCATGGATAATCAGTTGCTGCAACCACTAGGTGACTAGAGTAGATCACTAAATACGAGGTTCACTTGAGGATCATTTGACCAAAGGGTTTAGGCCCTTTGGAGCTTTGAATTGAGATTTGACCAAAGGGGTTAGGTGACTTTGGAGTCTTTGAATTGAAATATGACAAAAGGGGTTAGGTTCCTTTGGAGCATTTTGAACTAAATTATGACCAAAGGGGTTAGGTACCTTCTGAGCCTTTTGGATTGAAATAGAATTTGATATTATGGTAAATTGTATGAAGGATGCTCTGACCAAGTATCCTTATGGTAATATACCCATCCTACCAGATTGCATGGATAACCAGTTGTTGCAACCACTAGGTGACTAGAGTATATCACTAGATATTATATTCACTTAAGGATCGTTTGACCAAAGGGGTTACGTGCCTTTGGATATTTTGAATTATATTGACCAAAGGGTTTTTGGTACCTTTCGAGCCTTTGAATTATATTGACCAAGAGGATTAGGTTCCTTTGGATCCATTTGGACTAAAATATGACCAAAGGGGTTAGGTGCATTTACAGCCTTTGAATTGAAATGTGATCAAAGGGGTTAGGTGCCTTTGGAGCCTTTTGAATTGAAATAAGACCAAAAGAGTTAGGTTCCTTTGGATACTTTTGAATTGAAATGTGACCAAATGGGCTAGGTTCCTTTCAAGCATTTTGAACTGAAAGTGACCAAATGGGTTTGGGTACCTTTGGAGCATTGAAAGTGACCAAAAGTGTTTGGGTCCCTTTGAAGTAGTTTGAACTGAAAGTAACCAAAGGGGTTTGGGTACCTTTGGAGCTTTCTAAATTAATTTGACAAAAGTGGTTAGGTGTCATTGGAGCATTTGGAATGAAATTAGATCTTGATATTATGGATGAAAATCAAAATAAGTGTCCTTATCGTAATCTACTCATCTTACTGGATTGCATGGATAACTAGTCGTTGGAACCATCAGGTGATTAGAGTAGATTCATTAGATACGAGGTTCACTTGAGGATAATTTGACCAAAAGCGTTAGGTACCTTTGGAGCCTTTTGAATTGATATGTGACCAAAGGGATTAGGTACCTTTGGAGTCTTTGGATTGAAATTTGACCACAAGGGTGTCTCCTTTGGAGCATTTTAAACTGAATTATGACCAAATGGGTTAGGTACCTTTGGATCATTTTGAACTAAATTATGACCAAAGGGGTTAGATACCTTTGGATAATTTTGAACTAAATTATGATCAAAGGGGTTATATACCTTTGGAGACTTTTGGATTGAAATGGAATTTAATCTTATGGTAATCTACCCATCCTACCATATTTTGTTGGCAATTTTGGGTTCATGGGGTACATTGCCTTTGCTCAAGTTTTGATGTTGTCATTGATGTCAAAGAAGCGAAAAGGTTTTTGTGAAAACCAAGGTAGACAAAATAAAAGGTTTTATTTAAAACCATGGACAACATATTTGGAATGGGTTTTTCTTAAAACCCCAGTTGGCTTTTCGTTTCATTGAAAAAGGTGCTCCGGTGATGAAGATATTTAATTTTAAATATTTAGTTTAAATTTTATTTATTTAAAATTTAAATTAAAATTTTAAATTAAATTAAATTTGCCGACGTGTTAATCAATGCATCTTAGTGCATATAAAATGTGGCAATGGAATTCATTAGAGGTGATGAAATCGATATCAATAAGTGTGCATTTCATTTTTGTCTTTGTCTGCACCAATGAAGGAGGCGCACGTGATGGACAAGTCTTTGCTATGACGAATGGCCGCAGTGCCGAGGAGGAAGGCAGGCGATTGGTTGGTACAAAGTTTAAGAATAAGGTGAAGAGATGTTCTTTGAAAAATCGAACGAGGCAGCACAGGTGATATTTCAAAGGAGGATATTTGATATCGAACAAAGTGTCGCAATGATATGTTAAACATTTGGCTGCGAGCATACAGCGTCCATCGGAGATAGTGGACAGCGAACAACGGTGATCATTCAAGCATAGTTTAAACAAGCAAACAAGTGAGTGTTGATGTAATTTGAGAGAACATGGCAGAGTTGTAGGTGTACAAGTGAAAAGCCTAGCAGCTTGTGTTTGAGGTGTGCAATATTGTGTTGATAATCTGGAGGAGCAAAGATTACCTAAACAGGAGTAGTAATCTTGGCAACGTGGCAACATCTAGAAGGGTGCACGATAATCGAGAGAAAGGTTTCCACACAAGAAAATAAATTGAAAGTGTCATAAGGTCAGTTTCAACTGGGCAAATAGCTCAATCGGTGGATGGACTGTGCAAAAAGTTTGGCATAGACGAGGTTCTGATTTCAAGTCCCTGCAGCGACCGAATAGTTCATTTTTTGTGATATCGAATCCGTGATGGGTATAAGATTAAAGTGAACACCTTTTGTTCCAAGCAGCTCAGCAGCACAGTTGGCTAGGACTCTAGTGACAGCGTTGTGGTCTGCGGGTCGAATCCTGTCGAGTACATATTTTGAAAAGAAAAGCTTTTGATTGATAAAGTGATGATGTTGGAAAGCGCGCGATAAGTTTTTTTTAAAGGTAACAATCTTATCTCTGTTGTATTGTGGTAATAGGGAGATATAAGGGTTAGAGAATTAATTGTTTTAGGAAGATATAAGGCAAGTCATAACTAGAGTGTGGAATGTTGATTATTGGTTATGTAATATTTTATTTTACTTTTATGGTATAAGTGGTTTTGGGAGTTATAAGGTTATGCAATGTTGTGATTTATTTTATTTTATGGTACAAGTGGTTTTAGGAGAGATAAGGAAGTTGTGCAATTAAAGGCTTTGGTGATGATTATTGAAAAGTGGAGTAATGTTGATTATTTTGTGATCTACTAACCCTTGTGAAGATTGGCAAAAGAATTTTGTGATTGTGGCAGATTTCCAAAGGGGTTTCCTTCACTTCAATAAGGTATGGGCACATTCTTCTTATGAGTATGATTGGTGTATGTTTTCCTGAAATAATATTGGAGTGAAAAGGTATTCAACAAGGTTTCCTTTGGTTGGGTATAAGTCCTAGTTTCTGGTTTGTTGAAGACTACTTATGCATTGTTATCATTGATGAGAGTTTTGGTGAATGCATAATTCTGGTTTGGGGTAGTGGAAGCATTGTGCACTAGGGTTTATGGTTGTGAGTCTTGATACTTGCTTTGAGTTGGTGAAACCCTTGGATGGTTGTGTTGAGGTTGATGGTTGAGTTGCTTCCATAGTGGTTGTGTTGATCAAGTTATTGCTTTTACTTGATACATGATATTGGGCTTACTCCATTGAGTTGATTTGAACAAGTTATTCTTTGCATTTGGTGATATTGTGTGGGTGGCTGTTTTGTTCAAATATCTTTGGAGGGAAAAGGATTTCTACTTGTTTCCTTTTCTTGTGATGATTGGTTGAATGCTTCAAGGTTAATGTTGAGTTGAATGATGTTGGTTAAACCTTGTCTTTGAGCATTGTTGTTGAAGCCCTAATTGGTTGAGAAAAGATATTGGTTGTTGGAAAGAACATGAGTATCATTGTTATATGACATATTGCTTGGTTGGCAATTGTTGGGTTGTGTTTCATGTTCTTGAGAAAAGCATACTACATCTATCTTATTCTGTTGAGATTGAGATTGAGTTGAGATTGAGATTGGGAGTTAAGTATAGAACATATTGAGTCTCTAACAATTCTCTTTATGCTTCTATGAGGTTGATGAATCACATTGGGTCTCTAACAATTCTCTTTGTGGGTTCATGCCAAGCAAGTTTTTCTTGATGAACTTGTGAGCAGGTTTTGGACGAGTTCCATTGGGGACTTATGAGCAGGTTTTGGACAGGTTCCGTTGAGGACTTGTGAGCAGGTTTGGACAGGTCCTAGCAGAGGACTTGTGAAGCTGAGTTTGATAGTTCTATCAGAGAACTTGAGGACAGAGGTGCATTGGTTCTATTAGAAGAACTCGAGGACATTTGTGCCAGATCGAAGGACTGTGTTTGGTGCAGATCAAAGACAGAGGACGAGGACATTTGTGCTAGACCGAAGGACTATGTTTAGTGCAAATTCGAGGACCAGCTTTGAGGTGATAGAGTTGAGGATAGAGGTCTCCAGCCAGAGCAGGGAAGACAAGTGTCTTCTATGGATAGAGTTCCATTTGCTAAGGGCAGCGAGAGGCAGAGGTCTTCTAGAGGATCACCAGCCAGAGCAGAGGAAGGGGAAGGTATCTCCTTTGAGCAGAGGCTCATAAATTCAGATTAGGGGAAGGTATCTCCTTTGAGCCGAGGCTCATAAACATTGTAATTGGGAAGGTTTCCCAAAGAACTTTGAGATAACTTTTAGAGAAAAGTTTTGTGGATGAACCACGTAAATTGCTGTGTCACTTTGTGGATGATCTTGTGCATTGCTTTGATATTGCTTTGGATATTTAGCTTTACTATTTTGAAGTATAAAGGAAAAGTAAAAAGAGGTCTTATACTGTTCACCCCCCCCTCTCAGTATAAGCTTGTGTTCTTCAATTGGTATCAGAGCAGGTTCCTTCGAAAAGTTTAAACAACTTGAAGGAAGATCTTGCAAGAACACAAATGGCAAGGAAAGGCAAAAGCAAAACCATTAGACACAAGAAAAAGAAATCTCACAGGGTCATGAAAGAAAATGAAGATGATCTCAATGTTGCTGCTTTGGGAATGGAAATAGATTCAAGAGATGAATCAAACAATGGAGAACAAGCCAGATTAATAAATTTTTGCACCAGATGTGGGAAGATCGATCACTTTGCAGCTGATTTCTCACAAGGAAGAGAATGTTTTGTTTGTGGTCAACTCTATCACAATGATCATCACTGCCATGGGTTTAGTAGTAATGAAGATGAAGATGATCCGTTCAAAATTGGTGAAGAAACAGATTCAGAACAAGAGTGTGATAAAGAAGGAAGTGATGCAGAAGCAAATTGGAAACAAAAACTGATTTCAGACCTGAGTAAAAAGGTTGAGGATGCAGAAGATATAATCACCAGTTTGAAAGTACAAGCAGAAGATTACAAGAAAATTTTTGAAGATCTCGAAATGCAATCATCCAAGAAAATAGAGTATTGCAGCAAGCTAGAAAAATAAATTGACGGTTTAAGGATGCAGACAGAAGAAATGAGTAATAAAGTCAGTATATACAGCAAACATGAAGAGGAATCTAACAAAGTTGTTAGCAATCTAAAGCTGAAAATAGAAGAGTTCAAAAAGAGTGAAGAAACTCTCAGGTCTCAGATCAATGAGAAAGAGACGCTGTGCAAAACAAAAAGAAGAGATTGTTTCATTGAAGAAACAATTAGAAGAGGCCAATACAACTCTTGAAATCAAAGATGATCACAACAATCAAGAAAAGAAGAGCGTCTACCTTGACAAAGCAAGTAAGTGTTCTAGTAGTGATAGTGAAAGTTCTTCAAGTGATTATAAAAATGAGATATTGTTTATATCAGAAAAGGAGGAAGAACCGAAATGTCTTAGATATGGAAATTGTGGGCACCTTGAGGATAATTGCAAAAATAATGATTTGGTTGCTAGTATGTATGAGGATACTTCATAAAATGATAAGGAAGATGCATGTATGGTTTTTGAAAAGGGTAGCACCTCTAGTGATAAGAAATCTGAAAAAGGCCTTGATAATTCAAAGTGCAATCAAATAGAGGATCTTGAATATGAACTTACTAATGCTCTTAGTGTTTTGAAAAAGGAAAGAAAGAAGAATGCTAGACTCAAGGATAAGTTAGATGAATGTTGTATGGAGAGAGATGATCTCATAGAAAGTCTTGACATCTCTATGGCTAAGACACAAGAACTCAAGGATGAGTTGAAGTCTAAGGTTCTTGAGTATAGTGAGTTAGAGCAAAAAATGGCTTCTTTGAAAGAAGAAAATAAAGAGTACAAGGATAAGCTCTACAAATTTTAGGATAGCTCCAAGAAGGTTAAATCTCTCATCAAAGGACAAAGAAAACCAACAGATAAAACAGGTCTCGGTTTCATTAAGCTACACAAGGAACAAGTTGGAGAGTCTAGTAAGAGACTCCAAAAGGAAGAGAGTTCTGATGAGGAAAGTATTTCTGATCATGAGTACTTGAATGATAGATGCACAGGAACAGAAAATAGAATTCAGAATGAGAAGAAGTTTTTAGGACCCAAGAGGTCAAATAATGGAAAGTTTCAAGGCAGATGTTTTGCGTGTCACAGATTTGGTCACATGGCTGTACATTGCATGGCTCAAGTGAAGAAGGTAAATGACAGTTTCAGAAGTGGTAATTTCTTTCATGGGTATTGCTACTCTTGCAATCAGTTTGGGCACAAGGCAGTTCATTGCAAGGCAAATAACAGGAACAGGTTTAATCAGAACAGATGGATTCAAAGAACAGGTATGCCTCAAAGAAATAACATTGTTACTTGTTACAAGTGCAACAATGAAGGTCACATAGCTAGACAATGTAGAGCTGAAATTCCAGGATACAGGAACAGGAACAGTGGCATGATCAGGTCCAAGGATCAGAACAATGACAGGAATAGGAATATGGAAAAAGAGTTCAAGAGAAGGCCCGACAAGGAAGTTATAGACGCTGATGATGATCAGTGCCTAATGGGAGTTTTACTCCCACCCCATAATTAATCACCTCATCAAGAGGTGGGGGAGGGACTAAGCTAAGAGGCTCATTCTTAGTTTCGAGCCCCAAAGGTGGCCCTTTGCCATTGATGACAAAGGGGGAGAGATATGAGTAAGGGGGAGAGCTTCAAGTGAAGAGGAAAGCTTCAAGTTAGGGGGAGCAAAACTTCAAAGAGAGTGATTTCAGTTTTGGCTCTTGAAGATGTGTTTTTAGTAAAGTTTTGCCATCAATGACAAAGGGGGAGATTGTTGGCAATTTTGGGTACATTGGGTACATTGCCTTTGCTCAAGTGTTGATGTTGTCATTGATGTCAAGAAGCGGAAGGGTTTTTGTGAAAACCAAGGCAGACAAAATAAAAGGTTTTATTTAAAACCATGGACAACAGATTTGAAATGGGTTTTTCTTAAAACCCAAGTTGGCTTTTCGTTTCGTTGAAAAAGGTGCCCCGGTGATGAAGATATTTAATTTTAAATATTTAGTTTAAATTTTATTTATTTAAAATTTAAATTAAAATTTTAATTAATTTAATTTTGCCGACGTGTTTAGTAATGCATCGTAGTGCTTATAAAAGGAAGCAATGGAACTCATTAGAGGTGATGAAATCGATATCAATAAGTGTGCATTTTGTTTTTGTCTTCGTCTACGCCAGCGAAGGAGGCGCACGTGATGGACAAGTCTTTGCTATGATGAATGGTCACGGTGCCGAGGAGGAAGGCAGACGATTGGTTGGTGCGAAGTTTAAGAATAAGGCGATGTTCTTTGAAAAATCGAACGAGGCGACATAGGTGATATTTCAAAGGAGGATATTTGATATCGAACAAAGTGTCACAGTGATATGTTAAACCTTTGGCGAGCATACAGCGTCCATTGGAGATAGTGGACAGCGAACAACGATGATCATTCAGGCATAGTGTAAACAAGCAAACAAGCGAGTGTTGATGTGATTTGAGAGAACCAGTTGAGGTAATAAAGCCTGCTGTGTTTGAGGTGTGAATATTGTGTTGATAAATTTTATTAATTTAATAATAAGAATTTTGAATAAATTGAAAGTGTCACGAGGTCAGTTTCAACTGGGAAAATAGCTCAATTGGTGGATGTACTGTGCAGAAAGTTTGGCATAGATGAGGTTCTGAGTTCAAGTCCCTGCAGTGACCAAATAGTTCTTTTTTTGTGATATCGAATCCGTTATGGGTATAAGATTAAAGTGAACACCTTTTGTTCCAAGCGACTAGCGCCACAGTTTGAGGCTCTAGTGAACGATGTGGTCATGGGTCATTGAGTACATATTTTGAAGAAAAGCTTTGTTTAAAGTGATGATGTTGGAAAGCACCCACAAATTTTTTGTTAAAGGTAATAATATCTTTGTTGTATTGTGAATAGGTATAAGGGTTAGAAATTAATTATTTTAGGAAGATATAAGGAGTCATAACTAGAGTGTGGAATGTTGATTATTGGTTATGAAATATTTTATTTTACTTTTATGGTATAAGTGGTTTTGGGAGTTATAAGGTTATGCAATGTTGTGATTTATTTTATTTTATGGTACAAGTGGTTTTAGGAGAGATAAGGAAGTTGTGCAATTAAAGGCTTTGGTGATGATTATTGAAAAGTGGAGTAATGTTGATTATTTTGTGATCTACTAACCCTTGTGAAGATTGGCAAAAGAATTTTGTGATTGTGGCAGATTTCCAAAGGGGTTCCTTCACTTCAATAAGGTATGGGCACATTCTTCTTATGAGTATGATTGGTGTATGTTTTCCTGAAATAAGATTGGAGTGAAAAGGTATTCAACAAGGTTTCCTTTGGTTGGGTGTAAGTCCTAGTTTCTGGTTTGTTGAAGACTACTTATGCATTGTTATCATTGATGAGAGTTTTGGTGAATGCATAATTCTGGTTTGAGGTAGTGGAAGCATTGTGCACTAGGGTTTATGTTTGTGAGTCTTGATACTTGCATTGAGTTGGTGAAACCCTTGGTTGGCTGTTTTGAGGTTGATGGTTGAGTTGCTTCCATAGTGGTTGTGTTGATCAAGTTATTGCTTTTACTTGATTCATGATATTGGGCTTACTCCATTGAGTTGATTTGAACAAGTTATTCTTTGCATTTGGTGATATTGTGTGGGTGGATGTTTTGTTCAAATATCTTTGGAGGGAAAAGGATTTCTACTTGTTTCCTTTTCTTGTGATGATTGGTTGAATGCTTCAAGGTTAATGTTGAGTTGAATGATGTTGGTTAAACCTTGTCTTTGAGCATTGTTGTTGAAGCCCTAATTGGTTGAGAAAAGATATTGGTTGTTGGAAAGAACATGAGTATCATTGTTATATGAGATATTGCATGGTTGGCAATTGTTGGGTTGTGTTTCATGTTCTTGAGAAAAGCATACTACATCTATCTTATTCTGTTGAGATTGAGATTGAGTTGAGATTGAGATTGGGAGTTAAGTATAGAACATATTGAGTCTCTAACAATTCTCTTTATGCTTCTATGAGGTTGATGAATCACATTGGGTCTCTAACAATTCTCTTTGTGGGTTCATGCCAAGCAAGTTTTCTTGATGAACTTGTGAGCAGGTTTTGGACAAGTTCCGTTGGGGACTTGTGAGCAGGTTTTGGATAGGTTCTATTGAGGACTTGTGAGCAGATTTGGACAGGTCCTAGCAGAGGACTTGTGAAGCTGAGTTTGATAGTTCTATCAGAGAACTTGAGGACAGAGGTGCATTGGTTCTATGAGTAGAACCCGAGGACATTTGTGCCAGACCGAAGGACTGTGTTTGGTGCAGATCAAAGACAGAGGAAGAGGACATTTGTGCTAGACCGAAGGACTATGTTTAGTGCAAATTCGAGGACCACCTTTGAGGTGATAGAGTTGAGGACAGAGGTCTCCAACCAGAGCAGGGAAGACAGGTGTCTTCTGTGGATAGAGTTCCATTTGCTAAGGGCAGAAGAGGCAGAGGTCTTCTAGAGGATCACCAGCCAGAGCAGAGGAAGGGGAAGGTATCTCCTTTGAGAAGAGGCTCATAAATTCAGATTAGGGGAAGGTATCTCCTTTGAGCCGAGGCTCATAAACATTGTAATTGGGAAGGTTTCCCAAAGAACTTTGAGATAACTTTTAGAGAAAAGTTTTGTGGATGAACCACGTAAATTGCTGTGTCACTTTGTGGATGATCTTGTGCATTGCTTTGATATTGCTTTGGATATTTAGCTTTACTATTTTGAAGTATAAAGGAAAAGTAAAAAGAGGTCTTATACTGTTCACCCCCCCTCTCAGTATAAGCTTGTGTTCTTCAATTGGTATCAGAGCAGGTTCCTTCGAAAAAGTTTAAACAACTTGAAGGAAGATCTTGCAAGAACACAAATGGCAAGGAAAGGCAAAAGCAAAACCATTAGACACAAGAAAAAGAAATCTCACAGGGTCATGAAAGAAAATGAAGATGATCTCAATGTTGCTCTTTGGGAATGGAAATAGATTCAAGAGATGAATCAAACAATGGAGAACAAGCCAGATTAATAAAGTTTTGCACCAGATGTGGGAAGACCGGTCACTTTGCAGCTGATTGCTCACAAGGAAGAGAATGTTTTGTTTGTGGTCAACTCTATCACAATGATCATCACTGCCATGGGTTTAGTAGTAATGAAGATGAAGATGATCCGTTCAAAATTGGTGAAGAAACAGATTGAGAACAAGAGTGTGATAAAGAAGGAAGTGATGTAGAAGCAAATTGGAAACAGAAACTGATTTCAGACCTGAGTAAAAAGGTTGAGGATGCAGAAGATATAATCACCAGTTTGAAAGTACAAGTAGAAGATTACAAGAAAATTTTTGAAGATCTCGAAATGCAATCATCCAAGAAAATAGAGTATTGCAACAAGCTAGAAAAAGAAATTGACGGTTTAAGGATGCAGACAGAAGAAATGAGTAATAAAGTCAGTATATACAGCAAACATGAAGAGGAATCTAACAAAGTTGTTAGCAATCTAAAGCTAAAAATAGAAGAGTTCAAAAAGAGTGAAGAAACTTTCTCGGGTCTCGAGATCAATGAGAAAGAGACGCTTCGCAAACAAAAAGAAGAGATTGTTTCATTGAAGAAACAATTAGAAGAGGCCAATACAACTCTTGAAATCAAAGATGATCACAACAATCAAGAAAAGAAGAGCGTCTACCTTGACAAAGCAAGTAAGTGTTCTAGTAGTGAAAGTTCTTCAGGTGATTATAAAAATGAGATATTGTTTATATCAGAAAAGGAGGAAGAACCAGGAAATGTCTTAGATATGGAAATTGTGGGCACCTTGAGGATAATTGCAAAAATAATGATTTGGTTGCTAGTATGTATGAGGATGCTTCAAAAAATGATAAGGAAGATGCATGTATGGTTTTTGAAAAGGGTAGCACCTCTAGTGATAAGAAATCCGAAAAAGGCCTTGATATTTCAAAGTGCAATCAAATAGAGGATCTTGAATATGAACTTACTAATGCTCTTAGTGTTTTGAAAAAGGAAAGAAAGAAGAATGCTAGACTCAAGGATAAGTTAGATGAATGTTGTATGGAGAGAGATGATCTCATAGAAAGTCTTGACATCTCTATGGCTAAGGCACAAGAACTCAAGGATGAGTTGAAGTCTAAGGTTCTTGAGTATAGTGAGTTAGAGCAGAAAATGGCTTCTTTGAAAGAAGAAAATAAAGAGTACAAGGATAAGCTCTACAGATTTCAAGATAGCTCCAAGAAGGTTAAATCTCTCATCAAAGGACAAAGAAAACCAACAGATAAAACAGGTCTCGGTTTCATTAAGCTACACAAGGAACAAGTTGGAGAGTCTAGTAAGAGACTCCAAAAGGAAGAGAGTTCTGATGAGGAAAGTATTTCAGATCATGAGTCCTTGAATGATAGATGCACAGAACAGAAAATAGAATTCAGAATGAGAAGAAGTTTTTAGGACCCAAGAGGTCAAATAATGGAAAGTTTCAAGGCAGATGTTTTGCGTGTCACAGATTTGGTCACATGGTTGTACATTGCATGGCTCAAGTGAAGAAGGTAAATGACAGTTTCAGAAGTGGTAATTTCTTTCATGGGTATTGCTACTCTTGCAATCAGTTTGGGCACAAGGCGGTTCATTGCAAGGCAAATAACGGGAACAGGTTTAATCGGAACAGATGGATTCAAAGAACAGGTATGCCTCAAAGAAATAACATTGTTACTTGTTACAAGTGCAACAATGAAGGTCACATAGCTAGACAATGTAGAGCTGAAATTCTAGGATACAGGAATAGGAACAGTGGCATGATCAGGTCCAAGGATCAGAACAATGACAAGAACAAGAATATGGACAAAGAGTTCAAGAGAAGGCCCGACAAGGAAGTTATAGACGCTGATGATGATAAGTGCCTAATGGGAGTTTTACTCCCACCCTAGAATTAATCACCTCATCAGGAGGTGGGGGAGGGACTAAGCTAAGAGGCTCATTCTTAGTCCCGAGCCCCAAAGGTGGCCCTTTGCCATTGATGACAAAGGGGGAGAGATATGAGTAAGGGGGAGAGCTTCAAGTGAAGAGGAAAGCTTCAAGTCAGGGGGAGCAAAACTTCAAAGAGAGTGATTTCAGTTTTGGCTCTTGAAGATGTGTTTTTAGTAAAGTTTTGCCATCAATGACAAAGGGGGAGATTGTTGGCAATTTTGGGTACATTGGGTACATTGCCTTTGCTCAAGTGTTGATGTTGTCATTGATGTCAAGAAGCGGAAAGGTTTTTGTGAAAACCAAGGCAGACAAAATAAAAGGTTTTATTTAAAACCATGGACAACAGATTTGAAATGGGTTTTTCTTAAAACCCAAGTTGGCTCTTCGTTTCGTTGAAAAAGGTGCCCCGGTGATGAAGATATTTAATTTTAAATATTTAGTTTAAATTTTATTTATTTAAAATTTAAATTAAAATTTTAAATTAAATTAAATTTGCCGACGTGTTAATCAATGCATCTTAGTGCATATAAAAGGTGGCAATGGAATTCATTAGAGGTGATGAAATCGATATCAATAAGTGTGCATTTCATTTTCGTCTTCGTCTGCGCCAGCGAAGGAGGCGCACGTGATGGACAAGTCTTTGCTGTGACGAATGGTCGCGTGCCGAGGAGGAAGGCAGAGAGTGGTGTAAGTTTAAGAATAAGGTGAAGCGATGTTCTTTGAAAAATTGAACAAGGCGACACAGGTGATATTTCAAAGGAGGATATTTGATGTCGAACAAAGTGTCGAGATGATATGTTAAACCTTTGGTCACGAGCATACACGTCCATCGGAGATAGTGGACAGCAAACAACGTGATTGTTCGATAGTTTAAACAAGCAAACAAGTGAGTGTTGATGTGATTTGAGAGAACCTGCAGTTGTAGGTGAAGTGAAAAGCCTAGTACTTGTGTTTGAGGGTGCAATATTGGTTGATATAGGGGAGCAAAGTTTACTTGAAAGAGTAGTAATCTCGGAATTGGCAACATCTAGAAGGGTGCACGATAATCGAGAGAAAGGTTTCTCAAGAAAATAAATTGAAAGTGTCACGAGGTCAGTTTCAACTAGGCGAATAGCTCAATCGGTGGATGGACTATGCGAAAAGTTTGGCATAGACGAGGTTCTGAGTTCAAGTCCCTGCGGCGACCGAATAGTTCATTTTTGTGATATCGAATCCGTGATGGGTATAAGATTAAAGTGAACACCTTTTGTTCCAAGTAGCTCAGCAGCACAGTTTGGCTAGGACTCTAGTGACAGTGCTGTGGTCTGCAGGTCGAATCCTGCCGAGTACATATTTTGAAAAGAAAAGCTTTTGATTGATAAAGTGATGATGTTGGAAAGTGCACAATAAGTTTTTTTAAAAGGTAACAATCTTATCTCTATTGTATTGTGGTAATAGGGAGATATAAGGGTTAGAGAATTAATTGTTTTAGGAAGATATAAGGCAAGTCATAACTAGAGTGTGGAATGTTGATTATTGGTTATGTAATATTTTACTTTACTTTTATGGTATAAGTGGTTTTGGGAGTTATAAGGTTATGCAATGTTGTGATTTATTTTATTTTATGGTACAAGTGGTTTTAGGAGAGATAAGGAAGTAGTGCAATTAAAGGCTTTGGTGATGATTATTGAAAAGTGGAGTAATGTTGATTATTTTATGATCTACTAACCCTTGTGAAGATTGGCAAAAGAATTTTGTGATTGTGGCAGATTTCCAAAGGGGTTCCTTCACTTCAATAAGGTATGGGCACATTCTTCTTATGAGTATAATTGATGTATGTTTTCCTGAAATAAGATTGGAGTGAAAAGGTATTCAACAAGGTTTCCTTTGGTTGGGTGTAAATCCTATTTTCTGGTTTGTTGAAGACTACTTATGCATTGTTATCATTGATGAGAGTTTTGGTGAATGCATAATTCTGGTTTGAGGTAGTGGAAGCATTGTGCACTAGGGTTTATGGTTGTGAGTCTTGATACTTGCTTTGAGTTGGTGAAACCCTTAGATGGCTGTGTTGAGGTTGATGGTTGAGTTGCTTCCATAGAGGTTGTTTGATCAAGTTATTGCTTTTACTTGATACATGATATTGGGCTTACTCCATTGAGTTGATTTGAACAAGTTATTCTTTGCATTTGGTGATATTGTGTGGGTGGCTATTTTGTTCAAATATCTTTGGAGGGAAAAGGATTTCTACTTGTTTCCTTTTCTAGTGATGATTGGTTGAATGCTTCAAGGTTAATGTTGAGTTGAATGATGTTGGTTAAACCTTGTCTATGAGCATTGTTGTTGAAGCCCTAATTGGTTGAGAAAAGATATTGGTTGTTGGAAAGAACATGAGTATCATTGTTATATGAGATATTGCATGGTTGGCAATTGTTGGGTTGTGTTTCATGTTCTTGAGAAAAGCATACTACATCTATCTTATTCTGTTGAGATTTGAGATTGAGTTGAGATTGAGATTGGGAGTTAAGTATAGAACATATTGAGTCTCTAACAATTCTCTTTATGCTTCTATGAGGTTGATGAATCACATTGGGTCTCTAACAATTCTCTTTGTGGGTTCATGCCAAGCAAGTTTTCTTGATGAACTTGTGAGCAGGTTTTGGACAGGTTCCATTGGGGACTTGTGAGCAGGTTTTGGACAGGTTCTATTGAGGACTTGTGAGCAGATTTGGACAAGTCCTAGCAGAGGACTTGTGAAGCTGAGTTTGATAGTTCTATTAGAGAACTTGAGGACAGAGGTGCATTGGTTCTATGAGAAGAACCCGAGGACATTTCGTGTTTGGGTCAGAAGAGGAGAGGACATTTGTGCTAGACCGAAGGACTATGTTTAGTGCAAATTCGAGGACCAACTTTGAGGTGATAGAGTTGAGGACAGAGGTCTCCAGCCAGAGCAGGGAAGACAGGTGTCTTCTATGGATAGAGTTCCATTTGCTAAGGGTAGCAGAGGCAGAGGTCTTCTAGAGGATCACCAGCCAGAGCAGAGGTAGGGGAAGGTATCTCCTTTGAGCAGAGGCTCATAAATTCAGATTAGGGGAAGGTATCTCCTTTGAGTCGAGGCTCATAAACATTGTAATTGGGAAGGTTTCCCAAAGAACTTTGAGATAACTTTTAGAGAAAAGTTTTGTGGATGAACCATGTAAATTGTTGTGTCACTTTGTGGATGATCTTGTGCATTGTTTTGATATTGCTTTGGATATGTTGCTTTACTATTTTGAAGTATAAAGGAAAAGTAAAAAGAGGTCTTATACTGTTCACCCCCCCTCTCAGTATAAGCTTGTGTTCTTCAATTGGTATCAGAGCAGGTTCCTTCGAAAAAGTTTAAACAGCTTGAAGGAAGATCTTACAAGAACACAAATGGCAAGGAAAGGCAAAAGCAAAACCATAAGACACAAGAAGAAGAAATCTCACATGGTCATGAAAGAAAATGAAGATGAACTCAATGTTGCTACTTTGGGAATGGAAATAGATTCAAGAGATGAATCAAACAGTGGAGAACAAGCAGATTAATAAAGTTTTGCACCGGATGTGGGAAGACCGGTCACTTTGCGATTGATTGCTCACAAGGAAGAGAATGTTTTATTTGTGGTCAACTCAATCACAATGATCATCATTGCCATGGGTTTAGTAGAAATGAAGATGAAGATGATCCATTCAAAATTGATGAAGAAACAGATTCGAACAAGAGTGTGATGAAGAAGGAAGTGATGAGAAGCAAATTGGAAACAAAACGATTTCAGACCTGAGTAAAAAGGTTGAGGATCGAAGATATAATCACCATTTGAAAGTACAAGAGAAGATTACAAGAAAATTTTTGAAGATCTCAAATGCAATCATCCAAGAAAAGAGTATTGCACAAGCTAGAAAAAGAAATTGACGGTTTAAGGATGGAGAGAAGAAATGAGTAATAAAGTCAATATATACACAAACATGAAGAGGAATCTAACAAAGTTGTTAACAATCTAAAGTGAAAATAGAAGAGTTCAAAAAGAGTGAAGAAACTCTCGTCTATCAATGAGAAAGAGTTTCCAAAAGAAGAGATTGTTTCATTGAAGAAACAACTAGAAGAGGCCAATACAACTCTTAAAATGAAAGAGGAGCACGACAATCAAGAAAAGAAGAGCGTCTACCTTGACAAAGCAAGTAAGTGTTCTAGTAGTGATAGTGAAAGTTCTTCAAGTGATTATAAAAATGAGATGTTGTTCATATCAGAAAAGGAGGAAGAACTAAAATGTCTTAGATGTGGAAATTTTGGTCACCTTGAGGATAATTGCAAAAATAATGATTTGGTTGCTAGTATGTATGAGGATGCTTCAAAAAATGATAAGGAAGATGCATGTATGGTTTTTGAAAAGGGTAGCACCTCTAGTGATAAGAAATCTGAAAAAGGCCTTGATGATTCAAAGTGCAATCAAATAGAGAAGGATCTTGAATGTGAACTTACTAATGCTCTTAGTGTTTTGAAAAAGGAAAGAAAGAAGAATGCTAGACTCAAGGATAAGTTAGATGAATGTTGTATGGAGAGAGATGAACTTATAGAAAGTCTTGACGTCTCTATGGCTAAGGCACAAGAACTCAAGAATGAGTTAGAATCTAAGGTGCTTGAGTATAGTGAATTAGAGCAGAAAATGGCTTCTTTGAAAGAAGAAAATAAAGAGTACAAGGATAAGCTCTACAGGTTTCAAGAAAGCTCCAAAAAGGTTAAGTCTCTCATCAAAGGTCAAAGAAAACCAACAGATAAAACAGGTCTCGATTTTGTTAAGCCTCACAAGGAACAAGTTGGAGAGTCTAGTAAGAGACTCCAAAAGGAAGAGAGTTCTGATGAGGAAAGTATTTCAGATCATGAGTCCTTGAATGATAGATGCACAGGAACAGAAAATAGAATTCAGAATGAGAAGAAGTTTTTAGGACCTAAGAGGTCAAATAAAGGAAAGTTTCAAGGCAGATGTTTTGCGTGTCACAGATTTGGTCACATGGTTGTACATTGCATGGCTCAAGTGAAGAAGGTAAATGACAGTTTTAGAAGTGGTAATTTCTTTCATGGGTATTGCTACTCTTGCAATCAGTTTGGGCATAAGGCAGTTCATTGCAAGGCAAATAACAGGAACAGGTTTAATCAGAACAGGTGGATTCAAAGAACAGGTATGCCTCAAAGAAATAACATTGTTACTTGTTACAAGTGCAACAATGAAGGTCACATAGCTAGACAATGTAGAGCTGAAATTCCAGGATACAAGAACAGGAATAGTGGCATGATCAGGTCCAAGGATCAAAACAATGACAGGAACAAGAATATGGAAAAAGAGTTCAAGAGAAGGCCCGGCAAGGAAGTTATAGACGCTGATGATGATCAGTGCCTAATGGGAGTTTTACTCCCACCCCAGAATTAATCACCTCAATCAGGAGGTGGGGGAGGGACTAAGCTAAGAGGCTCATTCTTAGTTTCGAGCCCCAAAGGTGGCCCTTTGCCATTGATGACAAAGGGGGAGAGATATGAGTAAGGGGGAGAGCTTCAAGTGAAGAGGAAAGCTTCAAGTCGGGGGGAGCAAAACTTCAAAGAGAGTGATTTCAGTTTTGGCTCTTGAAGATGTGTTTTTAGTAAAGTTTTGCCATCAATGACAAAGGGGGAGATTGTTGGCAATTTTGGGTACATTGGGTACATTGCCTTTGCTCAAGTGTTGATGTTGTCATTGATGTCAAAGAAGCGAAAAGGTTTTTGTGAAAACCAAGGCAGACAAAATAAAAGGTTTTATTTAAAACCATGGACAACAGATTTGAAATGGGTTTTTCTTAAAACCCAAGTTGGCTCTTCGTTTCGTTGAAAAAGGTGCCCCGGTGATGAAGATATTTAATTTTAAATATTTAGTTTAAATTTTATTTATTTAAAATTTAAATTAAAATTTTAAAATTAAATTAAATTTGCCGACGTATAAATCAATGCATCTTAGTGCATATAAAAGGTGGCTAATGGAATTCATTAGAGGTGATGTAATCGATATCAATAAGTGTGCATTTCATTTTCATCTTCGTCTGCGCCAGCGAAGGAGGCGCACGTGATGGACAAGTCTTTGCTATGATGAATGGTCGCGGTGCCGAGGAGGAAGGCAGGTGATTGGTTGGTGCGAAGTTTAAGAATAAGGTGAAGCGATGTTCTTTGAAAAATCGAACGAGGCGGCACAGGTGATATTTCAAAGGAGGATATTTGATATCGAACAAAGTGTCGCAGTGATATGTTAAACCTTTGGCTGCGAGCATACAACGTCCATCGGAGATAGTGGACAGCGAACAACGGTGATCGTTCAGGCATAGTTTAAACAAGCAAACAAGCGAGTGTTGATGTGATTTGAGAGAACCTGTTGTAGGTACAAGTGAAAACCTAGCACTTTGTTTGAGGTGTGCAATATTTGTAATCCGGAGGAGCAAAGTTTACCTGAACAGGAGTAGTAATCTCGGCAACGTGGCAACATCTAGAAGGGTGCACGATAATCGAGAGAAAGGTTTCCGCACAAGAAAATAAATTGAAAGTGTCACGAGGTCAGTTTCAACTGGGCGAATAGCTCAATCGGTGGATGGACTATGCGGAAAGTTTGGCATAGACGAGGTTCTGAGTTCAAGTCCCTGCGGCGACCGAATAGTTCATTTTTTGTGATATCGAATCCGTGATGGGTATAAGATTAAAGTGAACACCTTTTGTTCCAAGCAGCTCAGCAGCACAGTTGGCTAGGACTCTAGTGACAGCACTGTGGTCTGCGGGTCGAATCCTGTCGAGTACATATTTTGAAAAGAAAAGCTTTTGATTGATAAAGTGATGATGTTGGAAAGCGTGCGATAAGTTTTTTTAAAGGTAACAATCTTATCTTTGTTGTATTGTGGTAATAGGGAGATATAAGGGTTAGAGAATTAATTGTTTTAGGAAGATATAAGGCAAGTCATAACTAGAGTGTGGAATGTTGATTATTGGTTATGTAATATTTTACTTTACTTTTATGGTATAAGTGGTTTTGGGAGTTATAAGGTTATGCAATGTTGTGATTTATTTTATTTTATGGTACAAGTGGTTTTAGGAGAGATAAGGAAGTAGAGCAATTAAAGGCTTTGGTGATGATTATTGAAAGGTGGAGTAATGTTGATTATTTTATGATCTACTAACCCTTGTGAAGATTGGCAAAAGAATTTTGTGATTGGGGCAGATTTCCAAAGGGGGTTCTTCACTTCAATAAGGTATGGGCACATTCTTCTTATGAGTATAATTGATGTATGTTTTCCTGAAATAAGATTGGAGTGAAAAGGTATTCAACAAGGTTTCCTTTGGTTGGGTGTAAATCCTAGTTTTCTGGTTTGTTGAAGACTACTTATGCATTGTTATCATTGATGAGAGTTTTGATGAATGCATAATTCTGGTTTGAGGTAGTGGAAGCATTGTGCACTAGGGTTTATGGTTGTGAGTCTTGATACTTGCTTTGAGTTGGTGAAACCCTTGGATGGCTGTGTTGAGGTTGATGGTTGAGTTGCTTCCATAGAGGTTGGTTGATCAAGTTATTGCTTTTACTTGATACATGATATTGGGCTTACTCCATTGAGTTGATTTGAACAAGTTATTCTTTGCATTTGGTGATATTGTGTTGGTGGCTGTTTTGTTCAAATATCTTTGGAGGGAAAAGGATTTCTACTTGTTTCCTTTTCTAGTGATGATTGGTTGAATGCTTCAAGGTTGATGTTGAGTTGAATGTTGTTGGTTAAACCTTGTCTATGAGCATTGTTGTTGAAGCCCTAATTGGTTGAGAAAAGATATTGGTTGTTGGAAAGAACATGAGTATCATTGTTATATGAGATATTGCATGGTTGGCAATTGTTGGGTTGTGTTTCATGTTCTTGAGAAAAGCATACTACATCTATCTTATTCCTTTGAGATTTGAGATTGAGTTGAGATTGAGATTGGGAGTTAAGTATAGAACATATTGAGTCTCTAACAATTCTCTTTATGCTTCTATGAGGTTGATGAATCACATTGGGTCTCTAACAATTCTCTTTGTGGGTTCATGCCAAGCAAGTTTTCTTGATGAACTTGTGAGCAGGTTGACAGGTTTCCCGTGGGGACTTGTGAGGTTTTGACGAGACTGTAGATTTGGACAGTCCTAGCAGAGGACTTGTGAAGCTGAGTTTGATAGTTCTATCAGAGAACTTGAGGACAGAGGTGCATTGGTTCTATGAGAAAAAATTTGTGCTAGACCGAAGGACTGTGTTTAGTGCAAATTCGAGGACCAACTTTGAGGTGATAGAGTTGAGGATAGAGGTCTCCAGCCAGAGTAGGGAAGACAAGTGTCTTCTGTGGATAGAGTTCCATTTGCTAAGGGCAGCGAGAGGAGAGGTCTTCTAGAGGATCACTAGCCAGTGCAGAGGTAGGGGAAGGTATCTCCTTTGAGCAGAGGCTCATAAATTTGAGATTAGGGATAGGTGTCTCCTTTGAGTCGAGGCTCATAAACATTGTAATTGGGAAGGTTTCCCAAAGAACTTTGAGATAACTTTTAGAGAAAAGTTTTGTGGATGAACCATGTAAATTGTTGTGTCACTTTGTGGATGATCTTGTGCATTGTTTTGATATTGCTTTGGATATATTGCTTTACTATTTTGAAGTATAAAGGAAAAGTAAAAAGAGGTCTTATACTTTTCACCCCCCTCTCAGTATAAGCTTGTGTTCTTCAATTGGTATCAGAGAAGGTTCCTTCGAAAAAGTTTAAACAACTTGAAGGAAGATCTTACAAGAACACAAATGGCAAGGAAAGGCAAAAGCAAAACCATAAGACACAAGAAGAAGAAATCTCACATGGTCATGAAAGAAAATGAAGATGATCTCAATGTTGCTACTTTGGGAATGGAAATAGATTCAAGAGATGAATCAAACAGTGGAGAACAAGCCAGATTAATAAAGTTTTGCACCAGATGTGGGAAGATCGGTCACTTTGCAGCTGATTGCTCACAAGGAAGAGAATGTTTTGTTTGTGGTCAACTCTATCACAATGATCATCATTGCCATGGGTTTAGTAGTAGTGAAGATGAAGATGATCCGTTCAAAATTGGTGAAGAAACAGATTCGGAACAAGAGTGTGATGAAGAAGGAAGTAATGCAAAAGCAAATTGGAAATAGAAACTGATTTCAGACCGAGTAAAAAGGTTGAGGATGCAGAAGATATAATCACCATTTGAAAGTACAAGAGAAGATTACAAGAAAATTTTTGAAGATCTCGAAATGCAATCATCTAAGAAAACAAGTATTGCAACAAGCTAGAAAAAGAAATTGACGGTTTAAGAATGCAAGAAGAAATGAGTAATAAAGTTAGTATATACAACAAACATGAAGAGGAATCTAACAAAGTTGTTAACAATCTAAACTAAAAATAGAAGAGTTCAAAAAGAGTGAAGAAACTCTCAGTATCGATCAATGAGAAAGAGACTTTTTTCAAACAAAAGAAGAGATTGTTTCATTAAAGAAACAACTAGAAGAGGCCAATACAACTTTTAAAATCAAAGATGAGCACAACAATCAAGAAAAGAAGAGCGTCTACCTAGACAAAGCAAGTAAGTGTTCTAGTAGTGATAGTGAAAGTTCTTCAAGTAATAATGAAAATGAGATGTTGTTCATATCAAAAAGGAGGAAGAACCATTTGAAATGTCTTAGATATGGAAATTGTGGGCACCTTGAGGATAATTGCAAAAATAATGATTTGGTTGCTAGTATGTATGAGGATGCTTCAGAAAATGATAAGGAAGATGCATGTATGGTTTTTGAAAAGGGTAGCACCTCTAGTGATAAGAAATCTGAAAAAGGCCTTGATAATTCAAAGTGCAATCAAATAGAGAATCTTGAATGTGAACTTACTAATGCTCTTAGTGTTTTGAAAAAGGAAAGAAAGAAGAATGCTAGACTCAAGGATAAGTTAGATGAATGTTGTATGGAGAGAGATAAACTTATAGAAAGTCTTGACGTCTCTATGGCTAAGGCACAAGAACTCAAGAATGAGTTAGAATCTAAGGTGCTTGAGTATAGTGAATTAGAGCAGAAAATGGCTTCTTTGAAAGAGGAAAATAAAGAGTACAAGGATAAGCTCTACAGGTTTCAGGATAGCTCCAAAAAGGTTAAATCTCTCATCAAAGGTCAAAGAAAACCAACAGATAAAACAGGTCTTGGTTTTGTTAAGCCACACAAGGAACAAGTTGGAGAGTCTAGTAAGAGACTCCAAAAGGAAGAGAGTTCTGATGAGGAAAGTATTTCAGATCATGAGTCCTTGAATGATAGATGCATAGAAATAGAAAATAGAATTCAGAATGAGAAGAAGTTTTTAGGACCTAAGAGGTCAAATAATGGAAAGTTTCAAGGTAGATGTTTTGCGTGTCACAGATTTGGTCACATGGTTGTACATTGCATGGCTCAAGTGAAGAAGGTAAATGACAGTTTTAGAAGTGGTAATTTCTTTCATGGGTATTGCTACTCTTGCAATCAGTTTGGGCACAAGGCAGTTCATTGCAAGGCAAATAACAGGAATAGGTTTAGTCAGAACAGATGGATTCAAAGAACAGGTATGCCTCAAAGAAATAACATTGTTACTTGTTACAAGTGCAACAATGAAGGTCACATAGCTAGACAATGTAGAGCTGAAATTCCAGGATACAAGAACAGGAACAGTGGCATGATCAGGTCCAAGGATCAGAACAATGACAGGAACAAGAATATGGAAAAAGAGTTCAAGAGAAGGCCCGGCAAGGAAGTTATAGACGCTGATGATGATCAGTGCCTAATGGGAGTTTTACTCCCACCCCAGAATTAATCACCTCATCAGGAGGTGGGGGAGGGACTAAGCTAAGAGGCTCATTCTTAGTTCCGAGCCCCAAAGGTGGCCCTTTGCCATTGATGACAAAGGGGGAGAGATATGAGTAAGGGGGAGAGCTTCAAGTGAAGAGGAAAGCTTCAAGTCGGGGGAGCAAAACTTCAAAGGTACAGTTGTGGGTTTCAGTTTTGGCTCTTGAAGATGTGTTTTTAGTAAAGTTTTGCCATCAATGACAAAGGGGGAGATTGTTGGCAATTTTGGGTACATTGGGTACATTGCCTTTGCTCAAGTGTTGATGTTGTCATTGATGTCAAAGAAGCGAAAAGGTTTTTGTGAAAACCAAGGCAGAAAAAATAAAAGGTTTTATTTAAAACCATGGACAACAGATTTGAAATGGGTTTTTCTTAAAACCCAAGTTGGCTTTTCGTTTCGTTGAAAAAGGTGCCCCGGTGATGAAGATATTTAATTTTAAATATTTAGTTTAAATTTTATTTATTTAAAATTTAAATTAAAATTTTAAAATTAAATTAAATTTGTCGACGTATAAATCAATGCATCTTAGTGCATATAAAAGGTGGCAATGGAATTCATTAGAGGTGATGTAATCGATATCAATAAGTGTGCATTTCATTTTCATCTTCGTCTGCGCCAGCGAAGGAGGCGCACGTGATGGACAAGTCTTTGCTGTGACGAATGGTCGCGGTGCCGAGGAGGAAGGCAGGCGATTGGTTGGTGCGAAGTTTAAGAATAAGGTGAAGCGATGTTCTTTGAAAAATTGAACGAGGCGGCACAGGTGATATTTCAAAGGAGGATATTTGATATCGAACAAAGTGTCGCAGTGATATGTTAAACCTTTGGCTACGAGCATACAGCGTCCATCGGAGATAGTGGACAGCGAACAACGGTGATCATTCAGGCATAGTTTAAACAAGCAAACAAGCGAGTGTTGATGTGATTTGAGAGAACCTGGCAGAGTTGTAGGTGTACAAGTGAAAAGCCTAGCAGCTTGTGTTTGAGGTGTGCAATATTGTGTTGATAATCTGGAGGAGCAAAGTTTACCTGAACAGGAGTAGTAATCTCGGCAACGTGGCAACATCTAGAAGGGTGCACGATAATCGAGAGAAAGGTTTCCGCACAAGAAAATAAATTGAAAGTGTCACGAGGTCAGTTTCAACTAGGCGAATAGCTCAATCGGTGGATGGACTGTGCAGAAAGTTTGGCATAGACGAGGTTCTGAGTTCAAGTCCCTACGGCGACCGAATAGTTCATTTTTTGTGATATCGAATCCGTGATGGGTATAAGATTAAAGTGAACACCTTTTGTTCCAAGCAGCTCAGCAGCACAGTTGGCTAGGACTCTAGTGACAGCGCTGTGGTCTGCGGGTCGAATCCTGTCGAGTACATATTTTGAAAAGAAAAGCTTTTGATTGATAAAGTGATGATGTTGGAAAGCGCACGATAAGTTTTTTTAAAGGTAACAATCTTATCTCTGTTGTATTGTGGTAATAGGGAGATATAAGGGTTAGAGAATTAATTGTTTTAGGAAGATATAAGGGAAGTCATAACTAGAGTGTGGAATGTTGATTATTGGTTATGTAATATTTTACTTTACTTTTATGGTATAAGTGGTTTTGGGAGTTATAAGGTTATGCAATGTTGTGATTTATTTTATTTTATGGTACAAGTGGTTTTAGGAGAGATAAGGAAGTAGAGCAATTAAAGGCTTTGGTGATGATTATTGAAAGGTGGAGTAATGTTGATTATTTTATGATCTACTAACCCTTGTGAAGATTGGCAAAAGAATTTTGTGATTGGGGCAGATTTCCAAAGGAGGTTCTTCACTTCAAAAAGGTATGGGCACATTCTTCTTATGAGTATAATTGATGTATGTTTTCCTGAAATAAGATTGGAGTGAAAAGGTATTCAACAAGGTTTCCTTTGGTTGGGTGTAAATCCTATTTTCTGGTTTGTTGAAGACTACTTATGCATTGTTATCATTGATGAGAGTTTTGATGAATGCATAATTCTGGTTTGAGGTAGTGGAAGCATTGTGCACTAGGGTTTATGGTTGTGAGTCTTGATACTTGCTTTGAGTTGGTGAAACCCTTGGATGGTTGTGTTGAGGTTGATGGTTGAGTTGCTTCCATAGAGGTTGGTTGATCAAGTTATTGCTTTTACTTGATACATGATATTGGGCTTACTCCATTGAGTTGATTTGAACAAGTTATTCTTTGCATTTGGTGATATTGTGTTGGTGGCTGTTTTGTTCAAATATCTTTGGAGGGAAAAGGATTTCTACTTGTTTCCTTTTCTAGTGATGATTGGTTGAATGCTTCAAGGTTGATGTTGAGTTGAATGTTGTTGGTTAAACCTTGTCTATGAGCATTGTTGTTGAAGCCCTAATTGGTTGAGAAAAGATATTGGTTGTTGGAAAGAACATGAGTATCATTGTTATATGAGATATTGCATGGTTGGCAATTGTTGGGTTGTGTTTCATGTTCTTGAGAAAAGCATACTACATCTATCTTATTCTTTTGAGATTTGAGATTGAGTTGAGATTGAGATTGGGAGTTAAGTATAGAACATATTGAGTCTCTAACAATTCTCTTTATGCTTCTATGAGGTTGATGAATCACATTGGGTCTCTAACAATTCTCTTTGTGGGTTCATGCCAAGCAAGTTTTCTTGATGAACTTGTGAGCAGGTTTTGGACAGGTTCCATTGGGGACTTGTGAGCAGGTTTTGGACAGTTCTATTGAGAACTTGTGATCAAATTTGGACAGGTCCTAGCAGAGGACTTGTGAAGCTGAGTTTGATAGTTCTATCAGAGAACTTGAGGACAGAGGTGCATTGGTTCTATGAGAAGAACCTGAGGACATTTGTGCTAGACCGAAGGACTGTGTTTAGTGCAAATTCGAGGACCAGCTTTGAGGTGATAGAGTTGAGGATAGAGGTCTCCGAGCGAGAGCAGGGAAGACAGGTGTCTTATATGGATAGAGTTCCATTTGCTAAGGGCAGCAGAGGCAGAGGTCTTCTAGAGGATCACCGACCAGAGCAGAGGTAGGGGATAGGTATCTCCTTTGAGCAGAGGCTCATGAATTGAGATTAGGGGAAGGTATCTCCTTTGAGCCGGGGCTCATAAACATTGTAATTGGGAAGGTTTCCCAAAGAACTTTGAGATAACTTTTAGAGAAAAGTTTTGAGGATGAACCATGTAAATTGTTGTGTCACTTTGTGGATGGTTTTGTGCATTGCTTTGATATTGCTTTGGATATGTTGCTTTACTATTTTGAAGTATAAAGGAAAAGTAAAAAGAGGTCTTATACTGTTCACCCCCCCTCTCAGTATAAGCTTGTGTTCTTCATATTTCTCCTTTTGGAAATTGTATGAAGGATGCTCCAAGTGTCCTTATGGTAATCTAACCATCCTACCGGATTGTATGAATAACCAATCACTGTAACCACCAAGTGGCTAGAGTAGATTACCAATGATTCATGGGATCCCCTCTTAATGCTCAATCAGTTTTTGCTCATCAAACGTGATCCTCAAGATAACATCATCGATTTCAATGTTCGCTTCAGGAGATATTGTAAAAGTATTCCCCATGAGATACATCCATCCCCTACTCAGGCATACCTCTATTACATATGAGCTTTTTGCTCAGATATGGGACTAATTATTCAACAGTTCAAGGAGAGTAAATTCCCATAGATTTACAAGGATGTTATACAGGCTGAAAACATACTAATTCAAGTGGGAAAGTTACCTCCTAGGAATGTTCCTTCTTCATGTCAAACTTTGGAAAGCCTATCCATGGCCCCACCCTATGAAGAAATCAATATGGACCTAGCCAGAGCTATGGAAAGTATCTCCCCCACCAATATCCTAATAAAGCAGGAAGCACTGGAACAAACTTAGATGTTAGCAGAGGAAAATGCAGGCCAGATAGTCTTTCATGATGAGCAAAATATCAGCACTATAGCTTTCTCCCAACCAGCACAGAGCATAAGTCCTTGGGTACCAATGCATTCACAGCCCTCTCTCCCACTAGACTTTTCCATGAGTTAGTAGAGGCCTTTTTTCCAATCCAGTGATCCCAAGCAAAGAGAAAGAATATCAGTGTTCTTCCATGACCTACTCAAAATATCTCCTCTTTATCTAAAAAAATTGATGGATGATGTCAACTTTGATGAGGTACAACCAGCATGGTCTCTCCACCCTAGACTATGTACTGTATTCCCTATCTCAGCACTCTTTGAAGAACCAGCTATCAATTATTGAGCCCCATGGAAACCAATGAATGATGATTATGATGGTTGGATGACAACTCAAGTTGTCATGGGAGCATATCAAAGTGGGGTATGGGCCTTGAATTAGGTAATTCCAAGTAGAAGTAACCCCTGGTACCCCTCTATACATGGGTCAAGTATCGAATTTTATTGGATGGATGCTCATACTATGCTAATTGTCTATGACCTTGGTCTACTAATCTTGAGGGAAATTACTAGAACCAAGTGGTGTTTCGTAAGATCTGAGAGAGGTCATAGGTAATATCAAGATTATCATGAAGAATAACTTGAGTTTGGTATCATCTGGTTTGAATATTGCAGATTTACAAAATGACCTATAGCGACATTTATTGACCAGGCATACCAACCATGCCAAAATTTTATATAAATAATCGATAAGTAAATAGAGTTTATGGTGGAAGCTTCATTGCTTGTTAGCAAGCTTCATTGCTTGTTAGCTATCATCATATAATTTGTGGCTTGTAGGGAAAGCACTCTAGTAATGAATTACCAGCTAGCCAAGGTGTCAAAAATTATGAAGTAAGGAGAATAAGGGAATTTCCCAAGTCACATCTTGGAATCATAATACTTTCAATTTTGCCTCCTCATTTTCTTCTTTTTTTTTTGCTATTTATTTTTTCCATTTTCATTGTTGTGACCCTATAGCCCAATGGATAATTCCCAGAAAGTACAAAATATTTACATGCTATCCTTGGAAATCTAAGATCACATGGAGAAAATTGTGGTACTCATGCAAGCAAAACAATATGTCATCCCTGTATGGACATGAAATACTTGGTAGAGGAAATACCTAAAAATAAGGATCCAGACTCGCATACCCCCACATGATTTGGTGCATGCTAAACCCATCCAAAAATTGGGTAAGCACTCTATAAATAGGTCCTATGCATAGTTGAAAAATAGTCAAGAAATATGAGCCTTGGATCATAGTTGATGTTGAGTGTCCTCATGATACGTGGAAATAAGCAAAGGAAATTCTTGCTTAACTACATTAGAAAGAAATTCTAGAGCATGACGAATATGTACCATTGGAATTATGTTTGCTCTTGTAATTTCATTGGGGTATGTTTTTGGAAGCCTAATCTATGGGGATGTCCCATGGATTGACTTTTCTTTTGTGTTGTTACTTTTCTACATCCTTTCACTTCCTCTATTTCATCCTCGTGTTTGTCATCACTACCCTCTTTGATCAGTGGCCATTGTCTTCCTACCTCTACTACTTTTAGTTTCCTCCCCTTTTTTCTTGTATTTTATTTTTTTGGTTTTTCAATTTTACTTGTTTTTTACGCTTTTGGTCCCCCTTTTCTTTTTCTTTGTAGTATTTTATTGTGTTGATTTTCCCCCGTTGCCTACCACCATCCTTTATCTTGCAACCTCATATTATTGTAATTGTATGTGCCCTCTATGTCCCCTTCTTCTTCTTCTCTCCCTTGTTTGAAATTGTTATGTTCCTGAGATGTTTGCCTAGGCATCATTTTTCCACAAATGGAAATCCCCTATGAGTCACCAAGAGTGTGGGTAAAATTTTGCACTCTTTCACCCACTCTTTCCCTTTTTGAATAAGAATGATGATGACCCTCATAAATTGCCAAGTTTTAGAGTTGATCCCTTGAGCATTGAATGAGTGCTTCTAGGAGAAAATCTCATAGATGTGGTGGAGATAATCGAGTGGGTTGTAGTACGAATGACAAGGTTTTCTTAATATGGTTTTTATGTGGGTAGGATATTTGGGTGGCTTGAGATGTCCAATATATCCTAGAAGCCCCACCAACTCTAAATGCAATATTTGGCTAAGTCTAGCATCAGGTAAAAAAGTGGGTGCACAACCCATTATAATGGATCCCAAATCCTCGCCCTAACCAAAGCATTAAAAAGCAAGGTATTAGCAAGACAAGGTCAGTTCCCAAATCACCACCCTTGAAGTTAAGATAGAAGTCCACCCAAGCTCATACTGGGTGGAAAAATGGGTGTTCACTGCAATCCTAAGGGATCTTGAAAACCTACCCTTTGAGAAATTAATAATAGCAGGTGGGAAAATGGGGGAGTATCAATGTGAATCTATCTTGGAATTCCCACCTAAAATCAGGAAGCCAAGTTGTTTAAATATAGAAACTGGTGGAGGCTTGGGCATTCATCATTCCTTAACTAATACCAAAGTTGTGCCCTAGGGTGTAGGCTCAAAAGCTCGCCCTATTGAAGTTGGAAAATAGTGGGCAGAGTTTTGGATCGATAGTACGAAGTGGGTAGATCCCAATTTATACCCTTTATTGAGCTCTTACCAGTAGTAGGAACCTCTACTAAAAAGTGTGCACCCTTATTTAAGAAGGTGCATGATGGTAGGTAGGCATTAAAGAATTTCAATATCCCACTTAATGCATGATGGCTGATTGAATCATGAATCAATCAAAGTGGGCAACCTCAACTCATCCTCTCACATAATTAATACCCTCTGGTGTAGGTAAATATAATTTATTATTTGATAAAGTTTCTCAGAGGAATAAGACTAATCAAGAGTTTAAATTCATTCAATTTGGCTATCGTACTCTCAATAGTCAAACTCGTTGTAGTCTAAAAAGTATTTAGATAGATATATAGCATGGCCATCCCTATTGGTGCCTCCCAATAGTCTTATCCACCACCCACTATATTCAATGCAACATTTATTGTAATGTCTATATATTTTGGAATGCTTGGCATTCCTAAGGACAGCTCTGTAGCCATTACAATTCATATGTAAAGCTTATGTTATTCTAAAATATAAGTATTTTATTGTTTGGTCTCCAAATTGACTCTTGTATATGCATGTGAATGTTGTAAGTTTATTTCTACTAAAGCTAGTTGAATGTGCATGCAATAATTCAGCTATCTATGTTCTCTACATCTCATTCATTGGTTTTAGAATTCACTTGTAGTAGAGGGAGATAAAGGGTAGACAAGATTAATAGTGTTTGATTTGTAGGTAATATGCTTGTGTTTTCTATGACATCTACTCATCGTGCATGTGTATTGATGTAGCCAAATTTTTCCTTGTGAGTTCTGGATATGGCCTCATTTTATATTTTTCCTTTTTCCTTTCCCTCCAATCTTAGTTAACTAGGACTTCCTGAAAGGAACTGGTCTTCTCCAAATATTGACTGCCTAGCCTCTCCTAGGTGTGGTAGTCGTTCGATGTTGTTCGAGGTTCGTAAAGCATGCAAACCTTTTACCTCTTCTTATCTTTTTTGTTAGGCATGGATGTTTGGCCAACACCCACCAACATAGTGGACTTGTGTATAGTATAGTCCACCTACATGGACAGAATTGTGTATGGACATATCCTTCTATGGATAGAAGAAGATAAGCTAACCCTGATAGAAATGTGTTTAATTACTTATAACAATACACATAGTATACCTACACAAATAGACTTGTATATAGTATAGTTTACCTACACAAACAAACTTTTGTGTGTGTGTATTCTAATTAAATGCTAGAAATAAGGTTGGGCATGGGAAGGAATATATGTGGAATTCTATTATTAGTATGTAATATTACTTAGAAGAAAGAGTAGATAGGAAGTCTCTTCTTGAGATGGGTATGGGACCCTCTCTAAATTAATAGAGAATTTACCAAATTTTGAGTTTGGTAATATTTTGTAGAGTACATAAATCCACCTTGGGAGCAAATCCTAAGATTAGAAAACAAGGAAATCTTGCTCAGCTTCAAGCCCTTAAAGAAGGCATATAATTGTTTAACCTGAAACCACATGGATTTAATAGATCAAGTTAAGGAAATGTGATCTCGAGATAAGATTTATAGTGGAATTTAGGCCAAAAATAGAAGAATATTGAAGATGATAATATGTTGGCATGGATGATGGACTCTTGTGCTTTAAATATTGGGTATTTTTATCCAAAATTGGTAATCAGGGGTGATGCATTATGCAAAAAGTGCATAGTTTTCTTATTTCTCTTGCCTTGCAAGTATGAAGATGCAAAAAATTAGGAACAAGATCTCCTTTTAAATAGGTTTTAAGAAGGATATTATTGCTTCTATTGCTCAAATATTTAGAATTGCATCTCATATAGGGTGAGTGTAATATTTATATTATTAGGAGATAATAGTATTTTGGTTAAACTCAATGGAATGGAAGATAGACATTATCCTTGTACCTAATCATATGTAGCAATAACTATTTTTTGCATGAGACACACGGGACTATGTCTAATCCAAGGGGGGTAGTATGTCATACCCCAACATGGGCGAGACTTTTGCCCAAAAGGCTATTATTTTAAATAAATAAAGGAACCTTTCTTTTTCATAATAACAAAGAAAGGAACCTTTATTTAAAAAAAAAAATAACAAAGAAAGAAATCTTTATTTTTAATAACGAAGGACTATTATTTTAAATAAAGAAAAAAACCTTTATTTTAAATAATAAAAGACTATTGTAAAGAACCTTTATTTTTAATAATAAAATATTTTTTATTTTAAATATTATTATTTAAAAGAAAATAATTTCTTTAATAAGAGATTATTATAAAGGAATGTTTATTTTGAAAAGAGTGAAAGAAGATATTTGGGGAAGAATGAATATTATATAAAAAAATATTTACCTCTTCCATCGTCTTGATGAGATGAGCAGTAATGGAGGTAGATGGGGGGGGCTACCTTGGTTGACTTAGACAATAAAATAGAGTTATATATAAATTTAAATTGTGATAGTCAGGAGGATGTTTCACTTTAGGAAAAGGGATGGTGGTTATGGACTCCAAAAATGGGGATTCACTAAGAAAAGGAAAATATGCGAAGGTGGAAATAATTTGTAGGAAGAAAGAGCTGAAGAAGACCAACCTTTTCGAGAGAACCAAGTTGGGATTATTAAACTTTTGCTTACTTGTTTAAATATTTTGTTTGTAAATATTTCATGCTAATTTTTTGGTTTGGTTTCTTAGGTTGATATCAATTTTAGACTATGAATTGACCAACCCATGAGCTATCCATAAAACCTCCTTTGATGCTCGATGTAAGCGGTAAGCTTTCTACACAGAACTCATGATTTGCTTGTAGTGGTTGTGAAATAGTTTCCAAATCCCCCTGTTTTAAGCATGAGATATCCCTATTTTAGATCTATCTTATGAAGGGTATTTGGGATGGTTTTGTAAGCCTTTGAATACCTTTTTTTTAGATGTTGGTTTGGGCGTGCACATGACTTAAAGCTTGTAATAACTTTCCATATTGCATTCCTCTATAAGCCACACTAAAACTAAGATTGTTCACCCGCTTGGAATAGATGTTCTCAATCAAATATCCCTAAGATGATAGTGGAGGATAACCTATTTTTAGCCATGTTACCATTCTTCCTGTATGAAGCTTTAGTTTGGATATCTTCTGCTTTGTATCCTTACGATCAATTTGCAGCCTTAGCATGTTATTCGAAATGTTGATTCTTCTAAAGAATCATATTAACATCGATCTCTCCTTGTAATTGATTCAATAAAATCATGATGGAGACCTTAGAAAATGATCTATTATTGGAAAAAAAGGATACGTTGTGGTCTTTGGATACGTAACATCAATTTGGGGATTTTGCGGCTCGGTGCGAGCAAGTTATCCTCTATTTTAAGTTTGGTTTAGTCCCACATGAGACACACGATGGTTTTAGTTTAGTTTAAGTAGGGTAGTACCCATCTGGTAGAGTAGCTAAGTGCACTGCACTTGGCTATCTCAAGGTTAGGCTATTTTTTGGTTGTTGAACCTTATATCCTTACTTTTAATGGTACGTGGCATTTAGTTGGTTTTATCTTGTTTATAATCATGGAGATGAAGTACCCTTTTTAATATTCTCATGAGGATTGGTCCCACATTGACGATGTGGACGATAGTGAGTAGTTTATAAGGGGGAAGTCTCCCTCTTATACTTGACTATCTTGCGATGGTCAGAAGGAGGCTCCTAAAGAGCTGCCTCCAGGCGCTATTGGCACTTGTTGACTTACCACGTGACAGCTATTTTGGTTGACCCATCTCTGACTTTGTTGACTCTATTGGATGTTGTCCTGCCTATTGATCGTTGGGTAAATTTGACCGATGGTTCAATTGATTAAATGAAACAAATTTTACAAAGCAAATGATTGGATGAACCTGATTAAATAATATAGTGCATATGAAATAAAATAGAATAATGAAAATTTTTAAATGAAAAATATAAGCTCATATGAAATGAAATAGAATAATGAGATATTATAGATTATGTTGAAAGGAAATAACATAGTTTACATTTAAATAATTATGTTGAAATGAAATAATATAGTTTATATTTAAATGAATATTATAGATTTTAAATAATTTTGTTGGAATGAAATAACATATTTTATGTTTAAATGAATATTATAGATTATGTTGAAATGAAATAACATAGTTTATATTAAAATAAATATTATAGATTATGTTGTAAGGAAATAACATAGTTTATATTTAAATAATTATGTTGAAATGAAATAACATAGTTTTTTTTAAATGAATATTATATATTATGTTGAAATGAAATAACATAGTTTATATTTAAATGAATATTATAGATTATATTGAAAAGAAATATCTCAGATTATGTTAAATAAAGGAACATATGTTTAAATGAAATAGCATAGGTTATGATTAAATAAATATAGATTATGCTTAAATAAAGTAATATAGTTTATGTTTAAATGAAAGGTTATAGATTATGCTTAAATGAGATAGTATAGTTTGTATTGAAATGAAAGGTTATAGATTATGCTTAAATGAGATAGTATAGTTTGTATTGAAATGAAAGGTTATGGATTATGCTTAAATGAGATAGTATAGTTTGCCCTAGGTGCTGGTAGAGGCCAACCCAGGTTCCATTCCCCTTGTCTCCATCCTGCAGATATATGGTATAGTCAGGAATATCCTATGTGCTGGTAGAGGCCGACAAGGCTCCATTCCTCCTATGCCCAACCTGTTGAAAGTGGCACCTCAAAAGGGGTGTTTTCCACTATAAATTAGTTTTACCCAGGTGTTATAGGTGAGTTGGAGAGGAGAGGACAATCCTCCAAGGGAGGTCCTAGGTTCAAATATCCACCCTACCAAAAATCTAAATTGGGTATCCAAAATCCAATTGATAATGTTAGTGCGTGCAAGGTCGGATGCGACTCCCGGGTGACTTTGACGGTGCAGAACCCCCTGTTCGTGGTCTCTCAGACCAAGTCGGCCTCACAAGAGGTTTTTCGCTTTAAAAAAAAAAAATGAAATGTTACGGATTAAGATTAAATGAGATAGTATAGTTTGTATTGAAATGAAATGTTATGGATTATGCTTAAATGAGATAGTATAGTTTATATTGGAATGAAATGAATATAGGTTATACTTATATCCTAAAGAGTAGATTCATATTTTAAGGTTGAAGTAGGAAGGATATACTTCTTAGATTAAATAAGAAAAGAGTTATAATTTTTAGTTAGAATGAAGTGGAAATAAAATAGTAGATATTGCATTGATTAGAGTTGTCTGATTTATGATAAGTACTTAATTGATTAGGAGTGTGGTCTCCTAGTTAATTAAGGAAATATGTTTTGATAAGTACTTAATTGATTAGGAGTATGGGCTCCTAGTTAGTTAAGGAAATATGATCTAATAAGTACTTAATTGATTAGGAGTATGGTCTCCTAGTTAGTTAAGGAAATATGGTTTGATATGTGGTTGCTTGGTTAAGAGTATGGGCTCTTAGCTGAAACAAATGGAATGATTCTTATGTAAAAATTGGTATTGATGTTATGGATGAATTAGATATTTAGGGAGATATTACTCCTCTAATATATTAGGAGTATGAAGTTACTCCTAGAGAAGAAAATGTAGAATCCATTGCAGGATTCCCTGGTTACATATGTTAGGTCGATTAAAAGATCAATTCACGATGGAGACTTGAGAACTATGAGGTTCTCATTCATTATTTTAGCACATGTTTAGGAAAAAGAGATTTTGGGATTCCTTTGTAATAAAGTAACTAAACTTATGCAATAAAGAGACATTTGAGATTGGGTTTTCCCGTAAGGTTTTTTTCTAGGATATATATTGTGTTATGGGTATCTTCCTTTTGATCTTACTTTTAATGTATCTCTTACTAGTTGTTTCCTTGTTTGATCTAATTAGATAAACTTTATGGTTGTTAAGTATGTGTTAGTATTTAATATTGTTAATTAATTTTAAAAAATGCAACCCCTTAGTTAGATTTTTGGGTTGTTACAATTAAATATATCTTTCTCAAATGATATACTAATTAGATACTATGAATACATGAAAACTGATAACAAAATCTAATCTAGTAATGTAGCAAAAATAAAGTATAAATAAAAGTACCTTCCACCTTGCTAGGAGTGGGCTCTTATTTGCAACAACATGGAAGGGAGGAAGTGTCACTTCAGATCACAAAGATATAACTCAACAATAAATTTATAAAGAAGTTTTATTACATGTGGTTTTAGCAATTAGCTATTACTCCCCTCTAGGTTCTAGGTTCTAGGTTAATGGTATAACCTTACTATTCATCTCTTCCTCCCCTTTAGGTTCTAGGTTGTTGCTCTATATATAATTGAGAGGAAAATTCCCTCTCTTACCTATATGTTTAAATGGTTATAACAACAAAACATTTAACTAATAACTTTATTCCCTAATCAATAGGTGAAGACAAATCAAAAGTTACACTAGACGGTTTGAATTAGCAAATAGCCTTGGTGTATATTACCTACCAATTTGGAATGATTTGAAAATAGATAAATTACATTAAAAATAGTTTCTAACTCCTATGCTCATATTCTATTATTTTTTCTTATTTCTTAGCTACTACCAGTTGGTAATAGCATTTGGTCATGACTATTATAGCTTGTCAAAAATTGTTGACCAAAATTAGTAAAAGTGGTTCTATGTCCAAATAGGTGTTTTGTTGAATATCATCCAGTGGACTCTTGGCCTGTAGTGTCAAGTCATCTTAAGGGTATCACAACAATACTTCTAGCTAGTTATTGCAGCCATGTGGTAAATTCAATCAACTTGGGTTTAAGTGATAGGCTTTAGTCTTGTCCAATACTAGTATAGGACTATTGTATCTTGCAGGTCACTGTGTTGTCCAACGTCTAGTAAAAAATATCATATTAAAACACTCCATATGACTATAGTCTTATGCAAAGAGTGGGTATAAAACATGATCTCAGTTTTACCAAAATATTTTGCTATGATAAAAGCTACAAAAACCCTTCTTTTTATTACATCGACTTGACAAAATCCAACATATTAGTCCTTTATTACCTATCTTAGAAAAATGATTGCACTCTATCTATCTAAGTGAATACTTCCTCCTATTTACCCTATCTAATCACATTATTAATGCAATAACCAAAACAATACATATCCTATAGGTGCAAAAAGGTGGTCAAAATTCTTCAAAATGAGGTATTTTTATGCCTCATCATTGATATGTTGGAAAAATATGGAGAGTGGAGTTTATAAAGTAAAATTTGATGGTGTTGCTCATAATATCTCTAAAAAGGTAAGACCAAGTGGAATGTGTAGGAATCTTGAAGGAGACCTTATTTCTACCTATAATTTAAAACTTGGACAAGCCACATATAATATCATTGAGTTAGATGATCTATTATTGTGAACTTTTTTTATTGATAAAGAATTTAGTTGTATCATGTTAGAGGGGCACTCCAAGTTAACTATTGAAAAGAAAAAAAGTTATGTTGGACAATTGACATGTAGAAAGAGAGAGGAATTTTGGTTAATGGATAAAAAAATTAAGAGTTTTTGATTGATTCATAGAGAATCAAATGAGGTGGAATACTTTATTTCAAAGAGGTAATATTTCACTAATAAGGACTATTAAATTTTTATAGGAAGGATAAACTAGAGGATAATTAAAGAACTATCCAAAAGGAAAGAGAATGAAACAAGCTATATCATTGAACATATTATGTGGATAGGTGTTTAGAGAGAACTCAAGCAAGGACATGTGGCATTGATAAGAAGATGAGAGATGTATGGAAAAATGTTTATTTATGAAAATATGGAAAATATTCAAGCAATTTTTTGAGGAACTCTTATATAGAGTGGGAGATTATTTAGTGCAAGTGTGAGATGTATAACGTTGAGGATATTATATTACCTCAGGTTTATTTATAAGCCTAAGTTATATTACATTGTATTATGTTGGTATAGTATACCCACATTAGATATTTCCTATTTCTTGCACTTTGTATTTACGTGAGGCATAGTATACCCATGTTGGAAATATATTTGTTATTTTTTAGGATGCTTAGTTAGATTGTTAGAGTTGTCCTTTATCTTCTAGTAGTTAGTTGGAATCCATGTTTAGCAGATTGTTATCTATTAGTTACAGTGGTTGGCCATGTTTGGCAAATTGTTACAACCACTATAACCACGTGATTCTTTGTAAGCTTATATATTTTACTACCACTAATGAATAACCAGCTTCACATTTGGTATTTCCATATCACTGGTAATCATAGCCGAAGGATAATTTTTGCAAGAAGGAGGGCAATTTGCCACTTTATTTCTAGGTATCTAGTTGGTTTTTGCAGCTAGTGCATCAAATCCTAGGTAGGTGCTTGCGTGAAATTGGCTTGAGGCCTGCCACTTTATTTCTAGGTGTCTAGTTGGGTTTTGTAGCTAGTGCATCAAATCCTAGGTAGGTTCTTATGTGAAATTGGCTTGAGGCCAACCGTAGCATCATTTTTATGAAGCTTCGAAGGTGGCATAGGGTAGAATTTACCCCTACACTGAATACCCCTTATAGAAGGTCAAAGGGTAACCAGACTTGTCATGATAAAGGCAAGAAATTTTTATTTTCTTTGGGATTGAAGAAAATTTTTATCTGCTTTGGAGATCAAAGAGATCACATATTTGAGGAGAAATTATAGATTTTGAGCCAAATTATGGCCAAAAGGAGATAGTAGCACTCCTTTCTATGAGAGCACCAAGTTGCCAAAAATATACACAAGGTTTTGGTGGTGGAAAGAACCGGATAAACATTTCATTGTTCGTGATCCTTGGAGAATTTTGGAGGTTGATTATTTTTGGGATGAAAAAATATTCATTTGTGGAAAGCAGCCAAAATAATCCCAAAAGGCCACTTACCCTTATCGACCAGCAAAGTGCGGATCACCCTACCACCTTTGCCCTACCCCTCCTTATCCCTCCACTCATCCTTATTTCCCCACCTTCCCTTATCCCTCCACTCCCTCCTCCTTTCTACCCTCTACAAACCCTTATAGGCTATGCCTGATTTATTATAGGTGACACCAATGTCACTTGGTTGATACCTATTCGACATAGGGAGCATGGCACAGGAGCAGGCATGCCCTAACTACCATTGTAGGCCAAGAGGAAGTTTTCCCTCCCTCCCATGACATGGTGCATGGACATAAAATTCCTCAAAGCATCTCAATCATAGGTGGCGATCACACATCAGTCGTAGGAGGTGGTCATTTATTTTTTTATATGCAGACGAGAAAAATCAAAACTAAAACCTAAGGTTTATTCGACCAATCATGGCCAAGATCCCACCCTAAATAAGAGTGTGCCTCGTGTTGCTTTCCAAGGGAGATCCTTTATTCTTAGTACCCACTCATATCACGCCATACGGCTCTAGTAGGGTGTTTGATCATTTTCCAACGAGAAAATTTGATTTCGATGACCAATTGCACGTTTTTGGTAGTTCAATCATTTTCAATTATTTACCCATTTTTGGTATCATCATAGGTTCTTCTAATATATTTTGACGTTTCTGATACAACTTCCACACTGATGTGTTTTGTCCAACAAAGTGATAGTTCCCCAAAAAAATCCGATGAATATCTCCATGATTTCGGTGTGAAAATTCAAATTCCAATAATTTTTTGGATGATTCAATAGTTTTCAAAGAAGAACAGTGGAATTATAGTTTTTTGTCAAAAAAATTAATTTATCGGTAATAAAAAAATTATACCCGACATCAAATTATATTTTTTGATGTGAATAAACCAACCCCCAATTATTTTTAGATAAAATATTATGTTTTCCATATATATCTAGCATTCCCCAGCATGCCATCCCATTATTTCTAGTGATAAATGGTTTTTAGGAGTTTTGTAGATTCTAAAAACCACGTGGTTTTTTGACAGTTTTCTCTATCGATCGACCAAAATATACACAAGTCCTTTGGATAATATCATACACAAGTCCTTTAGGAAAAATCATACACAAGTCCTCTAGGCAATATCATACACAAGTCCTCCGGGAAACATCATACACAAGTCCTTCGTTAACATCATACACAAGTTCTTTGGGCAATATCATACATAAGTCCTTTGGGTAACATCATACACAAGTCCTCTAGGCAATATCATACACAAGTCCTCCGAGCAACACTAACTAAGTCCTCTGGAAACATCATACACAAGTCCTCCGAGAAACACTAAGTCCTCTGAGAAAGATAATTAAGTCCTCCAAGCAACACCCATCATTCCACACACTGAATAGGATGAGTTTTACCTTAGAATGTTCCCCATCCATTAGCCCATAATTTGCTTTCTTCTTCCACAAGAGCAAGCCAAACCAACCGGTAAACCACCACCTCCACTTCATTAATCCACATCACCGACTAATTTTGTAACATATGTATATAATTAAAAAAAAAAACAAAAATTATTGCATTGCATTTGCATAATTTTATCATTTGCATCTATAAGTATTGCTTACTACTATCCAAGTTCACAAGATTCAAGGAGCACACAATCTTACTAGGATAGGAGGAGTAGAAGAACCCGAGCCACTAAACATCATACACTTGAAAGTGTTCCATGCTTACGGTGATTTATATATATGTATATATATATGGCTATTACACAAAAACAACTTTACATTTCATTTCAAATATTGCATTGCATACATTTGCATTTTACACCTTACATTTCACACATTGCATTGCATACATTTCATTACATACATTTCATTTGCATACATTTCATTTACACACATTTCATTTCACAACTCACATTTCATTCATTGCATTTGCACCATCATTTTCACACATTTCATTTCATATCAGGGATCATATATTCAGTCCAGATAGTAATTGGTCCAATAAAGTCGTGTTTCCTTAATCAGGGTCACCTTCAACACATCATACATTTCATTGCATCATTCCATAAAGTTAAATTATCATTTGCAGAGCCACATGTCGATAATTCCTAGGTATTTTCGGTCACTCAACCACTCCTAGTGTTTTAAGAAAACTCCAAATACATGTCAAGTTTTCTTTAGGACCAAGACATATTTTTACTAAGAAAATATTGAGTTCTATAAATTGACTCTAAACATTATTGAACCAAACACAATCACACATCTTAAAAACATCTTGTGTCAAAGAGGGGTAGCACCATACTTGGGTTGTACCTCGAAGTGAAAAGGGTATTTCTTGCTTGTCCCATCATGCACATATTCCACAGAAATAGTGGTTTTGACCACTATCATAATATCAAAATAAAATAAATATTAGGGTAAAACCTCTAAAAACTCTAAATATTTTACATATCACACACCACAAATCCTCAAGTTGTAAGGATAATACTACATTTTTAGTCAAATGGTTAGGTAGTCATCCCTAGGACTTAGAGATAAAATTCTTGGACTATGAAACTAATCTCTACTAGAGCTATAGATTCTTGAATGGCAGTGGAGTACACTCACGTGTGGCAACATGTATCTTTCAAAGAGACCTCTTACTGCACATAAGGACAAGCTAGCTTCTTGGTCTTCTCCATAACAAGTATCACCCAATTTACTCAATATGAGTTAATGAACTCAATTGCACACATATTGGTTCTTGATTACCTTAAGTCATTACCATGCTCATGATTCGTTAAATGAATTCATTGCACACACATTTAGTCTTAGATAAATTAGGCAGCATTTAGTGAGTTTATGATGCAGGAGCATCCGGTGGCAGCAGAGCAATCTTGCATCAACAAAAAAAATTCTAAGTGTTTGCCTTGATGTCGCAATATCACGATAGAGAAAAGTGTTGCGATATCGCGACATGTCAGGTTTTCGTGACTCAGGAAGGAGAGAAAATGCGAGAGAAAAAAAATTGTCATGATATCGTGATATGTCGCATTTTCACGACTAGAAGACGAGAGAAGGCGCAAGAGAGAAAAATGCCGCGATATCGCGACATGTTGCATTTTTGTGACTAGAAGACAAGTGAAGGTGCAAAGGAGAAAAAGTGTCATGATATCGCGACATGTCGTGTTTTTGCGACTCAAGAAGGAGAGAGAAGGCATGGAGCAAAAATGTCACGATTTCACGACATGTCACGAAATCACGACCGAAAGAAGATAGGAAATGCCAGAGAAGAAAATGTCACGATTTCGTGACATGTCGCGAAATCACGACCGAAGGAGCCAACAGAGAGCAAGGAAGGAAACTGTCGTGATATCGCAACATGTCACGATTTCACGACCCAAAACAGAGAGAGAAAGCAGAGAGCAAAGCTGTCGTGATATCGTGACATGTCACAATTTTGTGACCCGAGAGGCGAGGAGGAGGCAGAAAGGAAAGATGTCTCGATATCGCGACATGTCGTGATTTTGCAACCGAAAAGGAGAAAGAAGAGCCGAAAAGGAAAGATGTCACGATATCACGACATGTCGCATTTTTGTGACCAAAGGATGAGAGAAGGCGCAAGGGAGGAAAAGTGTCGTGATATCACGACATGTCACATTTTCGCAACCAAAAGACGAGAGAAGGCATAGGAGAGAAAAAGTGTCGCGATATCGCGACATGTCACATTATCACGACTACAAGAGAAGAGAAAGAGGAAGGAGGAAAAAGTGTCATGATATCACGACATTTTGGCAAAGAAGAGAAAAGTGTCGCGATATTGCGACATGTCACATTTTCACAACCAAACAAAAGAAAAGAAATGGCAGGCAGTTACAGGGGCCGTTACAGAGGAAATTATCGAGCGGTGGGTATACCGAGCGTCATCATTGGTTGACAGGCGGACAAAGTCTATAGTGGTAGCACTGGACAAGCACGTGGCACCAAGGTGCAATGAAAGCAGACGAAGATCAAGAGTCAGAAAGAAAGACGTTTTGAAAGCCAAGACAACGAAGAGGCACGGGAAATGAAACGAAGGGTCAAAAAAGGGAGACAGAGAGTCACGCTAGATATTTTAAAAGGGGAAGCAAAGGCATGCACAAGGGTTCATAAAACTGCTGAGACAGAGTTGCAGACGTGAAGGCAAGAGGGCCATTCTAGACCTGTTTAGGTTGTTTTTCTTCCAGGGCGGAAGATGTTGTAACAAAAACAAAAAAAATTATTTGGCAAATTGCTGTTGTTTTTCTTTTGGGATAAAGGAGTTTATTTTGCATATTTCTACCATTATTGTAAATTTTTCTAGGTTAGATGAATGAGAATTGAGAATTTGGTGTGAGCCATTTTGGCTCCCCATCAAGTGGTATCAGAGCGGGAGTTCCTGAGTGTGTGAGTAGATCGTCGAAAGTGAGGTAGTTTGCACCAAGATCTATGGAAGAGCAGGAGTTACTGAGTGTGTGAGCAGATCATCGAAAGTGAGGCAGTTTGCACCAGGATCTATGGAAGAGCAGAAGTTCTTAAGGGGGTGAGTAGATTGCTGAAAGTGAGGTAGTTTGCACCAGGATCTGTGGAAGAGCGGAAGTTCCTGAGTGTGTGAGCAGATCGTCGAAAGTGAGACAGTTTGCACCAAGATCTATGGAAGAGCGTAGGGTTCCTGAGTGTGTAAACAGATCGTCGGATGTGAGGTAGTTTACATCAGGATCTATGGTTAAGGATTGTGAGAAGAGAGTGAGGAAGAATGCCTCCACGAAGAAATCATGGTGGTGCAAGAAATGTGGTACCTGAAGAAAGATTTAAAAGCTTTGTAGAGGCAAGTGCAAGCCCTGCAAGAGGAGTAGTCCAAGGAATGCTTTTGAGTTGAGAACGATGGATAAAGGAAAAAAGAGCAGTGCTGAGGCTGAATATTTTGTAAGTACTGAGATGTTGAAAAAGAAGGTGACAGAACAGTACAGAAGTAAATGTCACTTCTCAATCCACCCCGGTTTTCTGATGCAGGAGCATCCGGTGGCAACAGAGCAATCTTGCATCAACAAAAAAATTTCTAAGTGTTTGCCTTGATGTCATGATATCACGACAGAGAAAAGTGTCATGATATCGCAACATGTTGCATTTTTGTGACTCAGGAAGGAGAGAGAAGGTGAGAGAAAGAAAAGTGTCGCGATATCGCGACATGTCACATTTTCATGACCAGAAGACGAGAGAAGGCACAAGAGAGAAAAGTGTCGTGATATCGTGACATGTCACATTTTCGCAACCAGAAGACAAGAGAAGGCACAAAGGAGAAAAAGTGTCACGATATCGCGACATGTCATTTTTTCGTGACTCAAGAAGAAGAGAGAAGGCACGAAGCAAAAATGTCACAATTTCACGACATATCACAAAATCACGACCGAAAGAAGACAGGAAAGGCTAGAGAAGAAAATGTCACGATTTCGTGACATTTCGCGAAATCGTGACCGAAGGAGCAGAAAGAGAGCAAGGAAGGAAAGCTGTCACGATATCGTGACATGTCACGATTTCGTGACCCAAAATAGAGAGAGAAAGCAGAGAGCAAAGCTATCACGATATCGTGACATGTCATGATTTTACGACCCAAGAGGCGAGGAGGAGGCAAAAAGGAAAGATGTCATGATATCGCGACATGTCATGATTTCACGACTGAAAAGGAGAAAGAAGAGCCAGAAAGGAAAGATGTCGCAATATCGCGACATGTCACATTTTCATGACCAAAGGATGAGAGAAGGCGCAAGGAAGGAAAAGTGTCACGATATCACGACATGTCGTATTTTTGTGACCAAAAGACGAGAGAAGGCACAGGAGAGAAAAAGTGTCACGATATCGCGACATGTCGCATTATCGTGACTACAAGAGAAGAGAAAGAGGAAGGAGGAAAAAGTGTTGCGATATCGCGACATGTTGGCAAAGAAGAGAAAAGTGTCACGATATCGTGACATGTCGCATTTTCACGACCAAACAAAAGAAAAGAAACGACAGGTGGTTACAAGGGCTATTACAGAGGAAATTATTGAGCGGTGGGTATACCGAGCATCATCATTGGTTGACAGGTGGACAGAGTCTACAGTGGCAGCACTAGACAAGCACGTGGTACCAAGGTGCAATGAAAGCAGACAAAGATCAAGAGTCGAAAAGAAAGATGTTTCGAAAGCCAAGACAACAAAGAGGCACGGGAAATGAAACGAAGGGTCAGAAAAGGGAGACGAAGAGTCACACCAAAGATTTTAAAAGGGGAAGAGAAGGCATGCACAAGGGGTCAGAAAACTACTGAGACAGAGTTGCAGACATGAAGGCAAGAGGGTCATTCTGGACCTGTTTAGGTTGTTTTTCTTCCAGGGTGGAATATGTTGTAATAGAAACAAAAAAATAAACTATCTTTCGAGATAAAGGAGTTTATTTGGTAGACTGCTGCCATTATTGTAAATTTTTCCAAGTTAAATGAATGAGAATTGAGAATTTGGTGTGAGCCATTTTGGCTCCCCATCAGTTTATTTGATATCACTAGTATGTCTGGGTCTCTAAAAAATAATCAGTTCTCCATATCAACATCCATATCTTCTTTCATATCAACATCCATATCTTCTTCCATGTCAACATCCATGTCTTCTTCCATATCAACATCCATGTCATTTTCATGAGTCTTCCATTTCACATGACACTATTTTGGTGCCCTTGATTAAACAACAATGCTAAACATGATCAAGAAAAATCTAAACTATGAATGATCATTATAGCATTAATTCATTTGTATTCATACACATTTTTATTTGCATTATCACTCACGCATATACACATGCATTTACACATAAGAATTTACACAAAAGCATAATACAAAAAGTAAAAGCCATGTATATATATATATATATATATATATTGCATATGCAAAGATTGCTAGAAAGTTCAAACAAGCACACAACTTGGAGGTGCTCAAGGTATCACACCTTCCCCCAATCAAACAAACAAGCACACAACTTGGGGTTGTTCAAGGTATCACACTTCCCCCTAATCAAGCAAACAAAAACACAACGTACGGGTGTTCAAGGTATCACACCTTCCCCCTAATAAAGCAAACAAGCATACAACTTGGGGTGCTCAAGGTATCACACCTTCCCCACCAATTCAACAAATAATTCAATCACGCATACACATCACATCATCAACAAAGTCAATTGTTAGGTTCAAAAGGTTGCATCCTTTTGTCAAAGGTTGAGTCATTTACCTTGCATACACACATAAAATATAAAAGGCTCCAAAGGAAAAAATTTCTTTGGTCACAATCACATTACATCATCAATTCAATTGCTAGGTTCAAAAGGTTGCATCCTTTTGTCAAAGGTTGAGCCCTTTGCCTCACAAACACACATCAAAGTCAAAAAGCTCCAAAGGGCCTAACCCCTTTGGTCACATTTCAATTCAAAAGGCTCCAAAGAAACTAAACTCCTTTGGTCACATTTTAGTCCAAAAAAAAATCAAACTCTAGAGGACCTAACTCCTTTGGTCAAGCCATCCTCAAAGTGAACCTCGTATTTAGTGGTTTATCCTAGTCACTTGGCGATTGTAGCGACTAGTTATCCATGCAATCCGGTAGGATGGACAAATCACCATAAGGACACTTACATTGTTAAAAACTCCTTCATATGTTAGGGCAAAAATAGAACCAATCATGTATATCATACAAAAACCCCTTTTTTGTTAGGGCAACAATAGAATCAATCATTTACATTGTCAAAAACCCTTCATCTATTGGGGCAAAAATAGAATCAATCATTTACATTATTAAAAACCCTATTTTCTTTTAGGGCAAAAATAGATTCAATCATTTACATCATACAAAAATCCCTTTTCTATTAGGGCAAAAACAAAATCAATCATTTACATCATACAAAAATCCCTTTTCTGTTAGGGCAAAAACATAACCAATCATTTCCATTGTCAAAAACCCCTTCTCTATTAGGGCAAAAATAGAATCAATCATTTACATTATCAAAAACCCTTCATCTATTGGGGCAAAAACATACTCAATTACTTGCATTTTTCAAAAACCCCTCTTCTATTAGGGCAAAAATAGAAGTAAACAATTACATTATCAAAAATCCCTTCTCTATTGGGGAAAAAACAAAATCAATCTTTTACATTGTCAAAAACCCCTTTTTTGTTAGGTTAAAAATAGAATCAATCATTTGCATTTTCACAAACCCCCTTCATCTATTGGGGCAAAAACAAATCCAATCACTTGCATTGTCAAAAATCCCATTTATATTAGAGCAAAAATAAAGTCAATCATCTACATTGTCAAAAACCCTTCATTTATTAGGGTAAAAACAAAATCAATAATTTACATAGCCAAAAAAACCCTTCATCTGTTAGGGCAAAAATAGATCACATTCACATTCACATTCAACACCATCAATACACCTTATTTCAATATTTGCCAAATACATTTACAAATACAAGTGAACCTTGTATTTAGTGGTTTATCCTAGTCACCTGGCGATTGTAGAGACTAGTTATCCATGCAATTTGGTAGGATGGGTAGATCACCATAAGGACACTTACATTTTCAATAACCCCTTCTCTGTTGGGGTAAAAACATAATCAATCATTGCACTTTTCATAGTCATTGCATTTTCTCATGTCAAAACCCCCTTTTCTATTGGGGCAAAAACAAACTAAATCACTTGTATTTTCACAAAACCCCTTCTCTATTGGGGCAAAAATAGACTCAATCACTTGAATCCATATATTCAAAAATGTAGCTTACCTCCACAAAATCACTCCACATTACATCCATCAATACATTTCTCATCATCACATCTTCATTTCAACATCATTTTTATCCATCAATCATTACATTTACATATTTGCCAAGTTCACCTACAATTTCAAGTGAACCTCGTATCTAGTGGTCTATTCTATCTCCTTGGTGATTGCAGCGATTTGCATCCATGCAATTTGGTAAGATGAATAAATCACCATAAGGACACTTGGCCATCTTCATCATCAAATATCTCATTGTTCGAAAACAAAATCAATTTTGGTACCTCATCTTTTGAGTGAGACTATGCCAAGATCAATTTTCTCAACAACTGTCATTGATGCCCTTTTCTATGGGGTCCCCAACATGGATAACTTTCATTATTTCATTTACAATTACACCAGTCTTTGAGGATGCAGGTCGAGTAAAGTGATTGAGCAACCGTTTAGGAATTCCATGTGAAATTAGCTACAATCATGAGTGGCCCCAAAGCAAGACTATTTTTTTATTTTCTTTTTTGCATTTTCATATTTGCATTTCAATGATGCCAAAAGGCAATTTCTTCAACAATATGAAATCACCCCAAACTTGGGGTAACCACATTTGACTTTGATTTTCCCACAATGGGATACATATTATATGATAATGGTATTTACACTTGGAAAAAACCCCCTTCTCTGTTAGGGTAAAAAGAGAACCATTAACTTGCATTTATCAACAATTCCCTTTCTCCATTGGGACAAAAACGGAATCATTTTACATCATTCATATCATCATTTTACATCATTCATATCATCTACATATACATCATACACCCACATTTACACCATTCACTTACACATTCATTGCACATTTCTATTGATTGGCTTGTAAGATTCATTCTTCACTCATTCACCAATTGAGGGGGTAAGCTACACACACAAAATTCTTTTGTCTTCAAGTTCATCTTTGCATCCCAATGAAAGAAAACTGCTTTTGCATAAGGCCAAACCAAGTGTCTCGTATTTTTGCACCGCATTGTGTTTCACGTAACAAAATACAAAAAGGGCATCTATAGACACAAAAATCTAGCCACTTGTCATCCATCCATAACTTCTTACCACAATTATCCATTATATATATGTATATATATTTATTTATTTATTTGTTTGTTTAATATATATTTACATAATATATATATTTATATATTATATTTATATATTTAATAAATATATATGTATGAATTAATCACAGTCATCCATCATGTTTTAATCTTAGCCATCCATCCACCTTAATCCATACCACTTACCCAGACTTAATCTCCACCTTTGTCATGTTTTAATTTTGGCCACACAAATTGTGTTGTCGAAACCCTAACATGCCTAAGGGAATATTATAAAGAGGAGTCATTTTGATGACTCGATCCCTAACATATTTAACCCTAATGTTCTTTGAATCTCTAAGTCCACTAACACTTTGGAGTTCTCCGAGCCCTAAGCATCCTCAGCATCATTTTCATCTACCTTCACTCCTTGTCACATCTTCCACATCCACTGCCACCCACCTCGCGTGAACCATATCTGGTTCTACAATTTTTGCCTCCATCACCAAATGGCCTCCTAAGCTTCTAGAGAGCCTCTGGGTATTTTGGTTATCACCAAGAACCCGCGAGTGTTTCGCATCTAAGATCTGTAACACTATGATCCTCAGGTATCGTTAGGGCACATCTGCATTAGCGATGAAGACAGAAACAAAAATTTAACATTGACAAGGTAAATTTTTATTGGTAACCATTTTCACATTCTTAGATGTTTTTCATTTCTAAGGGTCTCACGCAGTGGAGCCCTCACAAATATTATTGACTCTTGTTATTCTTTTTTGTGTGCATGTCTAAGAATCACATTCATTGGTAGCTACTGAAGCTCGAGTGGCCTTGCATAGGATACCAAAGCCTACTCACTACTCTATTGGGATAAAATCAAGTGTGAAGACACCACCATCATTTCTAACTAGGGTTTCAAAGAACCCTAGTGCTTTGTAACAATTGTATCAAAATAATAAGCATTGTAAACCCCCTATTTGGGGTACATTTGATTGTAATACAAGAGATCCACCGGTGATAATAATAAATTTCATTTATTTGTGCAATCATTTGTGTTACTTTGCTTATTTATTTATTTCATATTTTATGTTTGGTGTTGCTTGATTTTGTATTTTCATCACCTATGCTGAAATTCCTGAAGATGACCAAGTTGCCATTGCCACAGTCAAACTCACAAGCTTAGCAAAAGTTTTTATTGTAGAAAGACAAATCCATAATGTTGCAATGACTTGGAAATAATTGATCCAAATTCTGAAAAACACATTTTTCCCACCAAATTACCAAAGTTACCTCATGACCAAGTGGTATAGATTGTGGTAACACTATAGTATGTCAGTTGTTGGCTATATTTTTCAATTCAATAGGCTAAGGGTTCTTCTTGGTGTGAAATATTTGGAAGAGAATTTGATTACAAGTTCACTTGTGGATTGCAAGATTAGATTTTTAGGGAAATCAATTTCATTGATTTTCTCACTTTGGATGTGGTATTCATGCTTGTCATTCTTGCAGAGGAGAAAGTTGGTGGCTCTTACAGATCTCAACAGGACAACAGTTCCAAAGGTGTGAATCAACATCAACAAAAGGTGAAGAACAAGTCTCATTCTTCCCCTCATTCTTCTTCTTCTCCCACTTCTTCTAAAGCACATACTTCTTCTTCTCACTCTAAATATCCTTCTTCTTCAATAATATATTGTGATTTTTGTAAAAATCATGATCATACAAAGTCTAAATGCTTTACTTTTGAAATAATGAAGAAGAAGAAGTACCTAATTGTACAACCTACATATGAGGAACCACAATATGGTCCCATTATGACTATAGGGATAGAAGAATAATATCCTACTTTAAAGGGTAAACTAAACAAAGTTATCCTCATGACGAATATTTTGGCATAAGGGGATCATGACCATTTGTTTGTCACTAGAGCCCACCTTATGCATGATTTTTATGTGGATTGTATCATAGATAATGACTCATAGAAGAATCTCATTGTGAGGACCGTTGTCGAGAAGTTGAAGCTTCCCACAAAGCCACATCATCAACCCTATGCACTTGGGTGGAAGGATGTAGACTCCACATCTAACATCACACACACTTGCACCATATATTTTACTTTTGATGATAATTTTGTGGATAAAGTAAGATGTGATGTCACAGAGATGGATTTTTGTGGACTATTGCTTGGTAAACCCTATCAATTTGATAGGAATGTAGTGTATCATGCTAAAAAGAACACATACACTTTGGATTTACATGATAAAACATATTTTATACAAAGCACTACACCCACATCAAATTTAATGCTAAGTTGTAGGTAAGTTCATAAGCCATTAAGTCAAGTACTTATTTTTGTTCCTACTTGCATAAGTCCCACACAAGAGAAAGAACAAGCACCATCAAAGACTCATGATAAAGAAGAAGCTTCACTTCCACAAATTGAACAATCACAAGAGCTTGTGGTTAAGGAACCCATCACTCTCACTCATGATAAAGATACCAACCATTCAATTAGTACCATTTTGGGTACACCTAAGAACACACAATCACTTACTCCATATAAGTTACCTTTGGCTTTTCCCTCTTCCACAATTGCACATACAGAGGAGAAAGCTAAGGTCACTTTCTTCATTCAGCACTGGTAGAGCCTTCAGGACAAGATAACACATGACTTAAAGAACATCAGAGAGCGATGAGCAAGCATTGCAGTCCTCACTCATTTCAGGTTGGATATAGAGTTTGGTGTCCTTTGGATAAGTGATGCTTTCCAAAGACACTATATCAGGATCCTCCTTTGACACCTAAACCTGTCATCAACCCTACAACAGCAATGGCACCTGATCGTTAGCTTTCACTCATTACATATAGAGTTTTCAAGATGAAGACTCATCATACTCGATAGGGTTCTTCCACTTCTTACCTTGTCGCTCGTTGCGATCACTTTCCACATATGGTTTATTGGATTCCTCACCATTATATGACCCATGAATTTCCATATTTGTTGGGAGCATTGGGGTCTAATGCTTCTATGGTTGAGAGGAGTGTTGAGGATATTATATTACCTTAGGTTTATTTATAATCCTAAGTTATATTACATTGTATTATGTGTGGCATAGTATACCCACATTAGATATTTCCTATTTCTTGCACTTTGTATTTACATGAGGTATAGTATGCCCATGTTGGAAATATGTTTGTTATTTGTTAGGATGCTTAGTTAGACTGTTAGAGTTGTCCTTTATCTTCTAGCAATTAGTTGGCATCCATGTTTAGTAGATTGTTATCTGTTAGTTACAGTGGTTGGCCATGTTTGGAAAATTGTTACAACCATTGTAACCACATGATTCTTTGTAAGCTTATATATTCTACTACCACTAATGAATAACCAACTTCATGTTTGAATTTTCCATATCAGATAATTTCATAAAATATTTGTTTATGTCATGCAAAATACGGTGATAGGGTGGACCATTCTAAAACAAAAATATTTAATAGAATTATTAAGCCACATAAGCTTTCTAATACATCTTGTGTCGCTTTGATTCTCAAAATATCAAATAATTAGTACTTTTGGATAGTGGGCAAGGAAGATGTACAGGACAAAGAGCCTGATTAATTATCAATAATTCTTTTAAGGTCAATTAGGTGGCCTAAGAAAGTGCATTGTTGGCAATGGCTATGGAAAGAGCAAGTATGGGAAATGCCTTGTGGCACATGGAAGAAATTATATGAAATTTTTTTGTTAAGAGAAGCAAGATTGTCCTTGATAGTATATTGTTTAGAACTATGAGGGCTAACAATTTTAATATTATTATTTGTCAACTTTACATCTAACGAAGAAAGCACCCATCAATTAGTGTGAAAATAATGGGGTTAAATGAAAGTGTTGGGATGATTTTAAACTTATAATGGATTTAGATCCTTGAAAATAATTTCAATAATGAATAATTAAACCTAGAAAAGATGATTTCCATGTTGGTAAGTGCTAATGAATTTTAAAATGACCATGAATAAAGCAGGTGACCTTTAGAACAATCATGTTAAGAATAAGCAACAAAATGATGGTCATTCATTATTATCTAAAGAGGAGAGTGTGGTTCACATTATAAAGTTAGATATGGAGAGCAAATAAAGGATGTTGCTAAGATGAAGGAGAACAAACCCTTGAATATTTGAATTTTGAATGGTTTAACCATAAATAACAAAGACAAGGTTGAACATTAGTTTGGAAAAGGTAACAAGAAGGGACCTCTAAGCTTGTTACTCCTTTTGAGATGAAGGAAGTATTTGGTAAAGATAGAGGTAAAGATGATAATATGGTCATGGATGTATAACCAATTCTTGTATTAGCCTTTCCTTAATACACTAGTAGTTGGATTGAAGAAGTAGACACACGAGAACGAAAATCCAATGAAGGTATTGTCAAAAGTAGAAAATGTAAGTGTAAGAGGAAAAGTATGCATGACTAGGTAGAGAAAGCAAAATGGAACAATGGTTGTTGGATATGGTAGATGTTACAAGCACATCAATGAATCTCCTAAGTGGCATTCAAGGCTCATAAAGGAGGAACCTCTAAATTATAGAGGTCATGGACAAGTAAAATACTTGGCTTATAGGGATCAAAAAATGAATAATATGTGGGATATCATGGTGTATATAGATATAAAAATTAAAGAATTTCAAGAAGTTAAAAAAAATTGACATGGTTTGTGAGACACATTCATTAAGGCAACTTCTTCAACCTTGATACTGATAATTACAAGAGCAACTATTAGTGTGAATCATTATGACAAGGGGACAGTGCAATATAATGTTGAGATGGTGAAAGCATTATAGCCTTCATACAGCGTGATTATACCATTGAGACTTTTCTTTTAGGTTTCAACAGTTTGATCATTTTTCCTCTATGTGTTCAACTTATTTTAAGAGTTAGGAAATTTTGTTTTGGTAGTATTAGTAGCCTATTTTTATGTTTATCTTTTTGGTGCTCAATGTTTTTAAATAAAAATTAGGGTAGTACTCTAGGTTTTTTCTAAAACTATAATAAATATAAAAATGTTTTAATTTTTTGATTTTAATGGTAGGTTTAAAACTTTTATAGTAAAAACTAAAAGCCATATTGGATTAATTAGATTATTTGATCTATAACCCTAAAATTTGGTAATATACATTTAAATTTACATATTATATATAAATTAAATATTTTATGTTATTAGTATATAGGAGAATTGGTAATAATTCATTCTACAATTGATCAAAGATTTGATTTTACCTGTGGGTAGAAGCATTGTATCTAATCACTTTAAGCAATATATGGCATGCACCATCAACCCCAAGGGAATTGATATAATGCTTCCTACTAGCTCTTAGTCACAACTAATTGACCTACCCGACTTACCCGACTGCCTAAAATTTTATCGTTCACCTATAAGATATAACTATAATTTATAGTATGAAATTTTTCACTTCTAATAGATCTCAAGATATAAAAATTAAAATTATATTATTAACATCTTTATTGTACTTGGGGTGTAGCGCAATTGTTCAGGCTTTGACTTTTCTTCGGAAGGTCCAAGATTCAAACCGCAACATGGGTTCGGGCTTTGACTTTTCTTCGGAAGGTCCAAGATTCAAACCACAACATGGCCGAGTGTGTGAGGGGGTGGGTGTATGATGGCTTTGTGTTAAATTCTCTGTTGATAAGTATAACTCTCAGACGAGGGATCATAGTTGAGAAGAAACTGTCCAACCCTGTGTGTTGATCATAGAGATTTCTCGCAATAATCAAATAAAAAAAATAAATATCTTTACTTAATTTTTATATAATTTAATACACAATATAATATTAAATTATAATAATTTTTAAAAATATAAATATTTAAATATTATTAAATATAGATATTGTATATCAAACTCAAAATTAATTTGAGTTTAAACTAATAAATTATAAAATTTAAAGAAATTCTAGTTTTAATATTTGTAATAACAACTAATATCTTCATGACCTTAAATTCCTCTACCCAAGCTCGTATATTCTCATGGAAAATAAAAAACATGAGAAAGAAATGAATGAATTTAATTTAATATAAGGTAAATGAGTTGAATATGCTTTCATGGCCTTAAATTGCTGAAGTGGTATATCTTCTATACAATATAATATTAAATTATAATAATTTTTAAAAATATAAATATTTACATATTATTAAATTAATATGATAGATATGTATACCAAACTCAAATTTAATTTGAGTTTAAACTAATAAATTATGACCTTAAATTGCTCTACCCAAGCTCGTATGGTCTCATGGAAAATAAAAAACATGAAAAAGAAATGAATGAATTTAATTTAATATAAGGTAAATGAGTTGAATATTCTTACATGGCCTTAAATTGCTCAATCAAATATAAGGTAAATGAGTTGAATATTCTTACATGGCCTTAAATTGCTCAATCAAACTCAAGTCGTATATTTAATCATGAAAATATACAATATAATATTAAATTATAATAATTTTTAAAAATATAAATATTTATATATTATTAAATTAATATGATAAATATTATATATCAAACTCAAACTTAATTTAAGTTTAAACTAATAAATTATGACCTTAAATTGTTTTACCCAAGCTCGTATATTCTCATGGAAAATAAAAAACATGAAAAAGGAATGAATAAATCTAATTTAATATAAGGTAAATGAGTTGAATATTCTTCCATGGCCTTAAATTGCTCAATCAAACACAAAGTCGTATATATTATCGTGGAAAATAAAAAAAAACATGAAAAAGGAATGGATGAATTTAATTTAATATAATGTAAAACAGTTTAATAGTGAAGATTCTTCCATGGCCTTAAATTGCTCAATCAAACCCACTTGGTATATTGTCATAGAAAATAAAAAACATGGGAAAGGAATGTATGAATATGTCTAATGGCATTTGGTGTAATGGCAGTTGCTTAATTATTATCATCCATGTGGTTGTGAGGTAGATTCCTCTTGTGTTTGTTGGAACGAGTGCTGATATTTGTAAAAAAATAATAATAATAATAATAATAATAAAAGTGTGTAATTTAAATAAAAATATTTAATAATAAAAATTTGAATATTATTAATTTGTTTTTGAATTTAGTGAAAACTGGGAGTTCTACACCCTCAAAATTATCCGCACTCCCCACAAACATTATCAACTGGATTTTAGGTACCCTATATACCTATGGTAGGGTGGAGATTCGAACCAAGAAACCTTCCTTGAAGAATTGTCCTACCCTCTCCAACTCAATATTTACCAGTTCAAATTTGAAATGCTTAAGTATATAAAAATTTTAATAATGATTTTTTTTGTGTAGTGGTTTGAATTTAGATTTTTTGAATGAAAATTTAAAAATTCCTTGTAAAATAGTTTGAATTTAAATCTTTAAATAAAAACCTAAAAACATACATCATCCAACACAATGTAATTTTAATGTAGTTGGAAAATCAAGTTCCGGAAAATTAGTTCAAGGTGTCATGGGATTCAACGGCAATGACCCATCTTATGTCGTAACTATATTAACGCCGTACAAGCCACTGCAATCCAACTCATTTCTGCTGATGCTTAAAATGCACTCTTTTGAAAAATTGGTATTGGATGTCTTTCTCTAAGATTCTCAAGTCCACGTCAATGCTGTGATAGCTTTCAGATTCTGAGATAGTTGGCCTGCACCTTTCACCGTCAAAAATCTTAAATATAGGAAGGCAGAGCCCCATCTTACCTGCACGAACGATCCACGTGTGTTCCCATGTTCTTGGAGCGCACCTGCATCGTTCAAACACATATAGAGGAGATCATAATATGTCCATATTATAAATGGATGTACCTGGCCAACAAATGGAGTATTTTATTTTTTTAACCTTCACACTGTTTGTTTTGTTGGTGGATTATTTTGATTTTTTTAATAATATATAATAGGTTGAACTATCTACTTCCATTTCTTAAATAATACATAACAAGTTAAATTACCTTGATTGGATTTACTGAATAATATACAAGCTGAATTACCCGATTTCCTCGACAATATACAACAGGTTAGGGATTACAATTCAAAATTTTGATTTTTTTATTGATTTTAATAACTGTTTGAAAGGCTATACTGTAGATAACGTCAGCTATATATTTAAGGAATTCTCCAGGTGGGTCCCCCACCTGTAGGGCTATTGTTCCGTGTATTAAGAAAATAGTACTTTTAGCCTAGAGTCTACTACTTCGTGGGTTCCCAGGAGAAGCAGATGTAATGAATGAAAGTGATAGTGAGTGATGGAAATTGTAGGTACGCGGATCGAACCTCACCGAGGTGTGGCCGGCAGGGTCATGTCACAGGAACGTGGGACACATCGTTGGAAACGGGAAGAAACTACCTGGCTGGTACCTGCCTGGGCCTGCCGCTGAAAATTCGGTTTTGCTTATTCTTAACAAAGATAGAGAAAGCGCTAGTGGAAAGGGAATCTAAATTCCAATCAATTGCCTGGTAAGTACGTTGGTGAGGTGGATATAAACTGTCGAGTTTCAATCACCTTCAAAATGTGCAGTTTTTTTGAGGGAATATTAATGTATGAGTTGTACTGGGAACGCAATTCAAATGCGTACAGTTATAAATTGTCAGCATGGATGTAATGGCGGTAGTCAGAATTTAACAAGACATTCCACCGACCATTTTCGATCGAACTATAATGAATATAAATATATTATTAAATAATTAAATGATATTATTTTTTAATAATTTGTGTTTTATTTTGTTTTTTCGAAAAGGTAAAAAATTATATTGATAGAACAAGAATCAAATTACAATTATAGGTCTGCAACTTTTGGTAAGCCCTAAAACAATTGAGTACCATCTACAGAGCAAAAACATTGAACATGTTCCCATTTTTGCTTTACACTAATCCTAAGAAACCTAGCAGGCTTGATAGTCCTGCGAACACTACCCGTGCTATCCCAAAAAGGGCCAAAGAGTGTTGCAAGCAAAAAACCCAACAAATAATTGTTCATCCTCCATTGATCCACAAGACTCGGTGGACTTCGGAATTATCCTCATCCTTAGCTAAGTCTTTGCTAGCCAATTTAAGAACCATTTGGTTCACCTCCCTCCATTCAGAAGTGTCATTATCCTTATTAGAATTCAACATGTATCCAACCGGACTTTCACTACCATGTTTAGCCAAAAATTCAATCGTTGCATTATTTTGTCTGTCAACATAGATCAAGATGGCATCCTCAAACTGCTGCCAAATGGACCTAATTTAGCTCACAATATTTCTTATCCTCCAAGCCTTTGGTCTAAAATTTCTAATAGCATCTAGAAGTCCCACCATAATTTGTGAATCGAACTCAACTATGATCTTTCTAACCCCATTCTCCCAAGCATTGAGAGAACCTTGTCTGATAGCTAGGCCTTCAGCTTCATTGTTAGTAGCCCTTCCAAGACCCTTTAGCTCCCAATGGAGAATCTTCCCCTTAAAATGTCTTCTAAGAAAACCAATGCCTGCAGTCCTCGGGTTATCCTTAGCTGCACCATCAAAATTAATATTTTCCCAACCTAGGGGAGGGGGCTGCCATGGTCCCAACTTATGTGGCTTGGGAGTCCCCTCATTCACTTGAGTTTTCTTATCCCTAAAGTAAGCTATGACAGTTTCAGAAATCTTGGTAGTAATTTTATGCCAAACCAACTCGATTGGACTGAACTCCTCTCTAAAAATTCTGGATTTTCTTTCCATCCAAATGTGCCACCAAATTAAGCTCGGGCCTAGGGACCAACCTAGCTGAATGGAGGTATTTTTGAATTTTATGCGTTTCTAAATCTCCCAGTTATTAGAAAGAGTTACCTGAAATTTTAGATGAACCTTAAAGAGGTCTAACCACCTTTTCCACAAATCTCTTGCAAATGCACACTGGAAAAGCAGATGATCAAGTGTCTCCTCCTAGGAGTTACACATGATGTAGTTGGAAGGACCATAAAAACCTCTCTTCATAAGATTATCATTGGTGAGACAGGTCCTATGCATCACTTCCCATGCAAAGAAATTAATTTTAGGCTAGCCCTTAGCCAACCAAACTCTATCCCATGGGGCATCCTTTAGGATCAACGGAGGAGGGAGCAAAGCATTATAACCATCACGAACAATGAAGACACCTAGAGTACCAAGGCCTTGTTAGAGTAGTATTACCTTTTTTGGTAATATGTAATTTCTCCTGAGTAGATTAGTTTATTTACATTTACTTTCTACCTAGGTTAGTTTGTTTCTATCCTAGGTTAGTAGTTTACTTTACCAACATTTCTTATCGGCAGATATTAGTTGTTAGGATATTATATTGTTAGCATAAATCATGGGATATTATTCAGGCTATCTTTAGGAATAGCGTTGTATTTAAACATGATTATTATCAATATTATTGCATTTTTATTTCCTAATATGGTATCAGAGCGAGGATCATTCTAGGATACCTCGCTCCAATTGCATGAATTCTGGTTTGATGCTACTTTAGCAAGTTTTAAAGTGCCCTAGCTGAACAAGCTTCCAATGACTCCGATCGACGCAGGTTGTCCACTAGGCTGTGAGGTGGACAACTTGACACAACGCCCAAGCGTTGACATGACTGCAAGTTGACGAGACCTGTGACGAGATCTGGGCGAACTGAGCCACAGTGGACTCTACGAAACATGGGATAGGACCAGACTCTGAGGGAGCACATGACTCGGAGGACCCCTGACTAGCACTATTTGTGGCAGACTAGGTAATACACACGCTAGACTCGTGGACCTTGGAGGGAGGACATGACTCAGAGGAGACTACTGACTTGGAGGATACTATTTGGACACCTAGCGGGATCAAAACTCGACAATCTCTGGATGAGCTAGACATCCTACGCGAACTACGAGATAACATGCCCTGGATGACGTGGTCAAGGACGAACATGAAAGACCGAAACCTGTGATGTGAAGGTGATGTGGAGGACCAGAACTCGATGGACGTGACACACAAGAAACAACACTCAATGGATCTGTGCACAGGTAGGACCTAAACAAAGGATCTGGACAACTCGGATCTCGAGGGGGAAATGTGGACTCGACCAAAATTTGGCACGTGAGTACAAGTGATAGCCACAGGTTGGGTATAGTCTATATAACGGTAGAAATTTTATTAATGGAGTTCTTTCCCTTATAAAGCACTAAACGTGCTTTCCACGATGCATGTGGAATAATGTTTCCCCGATGCCATTGAAACCTGGCCAGTTCGTAGGTATTGCTGAGATCATTAGGTATTACCGACTTCCTGGACAACCATTGATCCCGACGGTCACTTCGTCAGGTATCTTTGATTGGCAAACAAACTTTTTACAAACAGAGCCACGCAAGAGTGGATGGTCATTCAGAGCTATGCTACAGGCCTTAGCGATTTTTTTTTGATCACCTAGAGACGAACAACCACACTTTGCAGTGAGATATTTTGTGTTTGATACGGGGAAGTGACAGACGATTTGTAGATGAAAAATCATTGCTGCGTATCTGCGTCTGAGGCGTTCTTACGAGAACAAATTAAAAAAAATCGTTTGATTCTGATGACGCAACAAATTTTTGCTACAGGAAAAGGACCCTGGAGTTGAAATCTTTTTGCAGATTAAGCCGGTATTGCGATCTCGAAAAGCGATAGGACGGATTACATTCATACGTCGTTTCATTCAAGAGCACAGTTTGAGGAGAAGACATAGCAGAGGAACGAGGACCTGGTTTCTGGAAATAGCTCATAGATCTGGTTGCTCGAGAGTTGATATACCAGACTCAAACGAAACATTGCAGGGTTTGTGACTCGATAGGTCACCCATTGGCAAACAAAATGACATAGCGCCACCGTGCCTGAGCAGCGTCAGCATCATCGACAAGCTAACACCATTGCTAAATAAGGAGGACCATCACCAGTTCACGAAACGTGATGAATTGCATAGCATAGTAACCTTGCAGCTATCCTCCAGTGCAAAAAGACCTCTGATGTCATTGACAAACATAGCATCAACCTACATGACGGTGTAGCCACTCTACTATCTGCAAATCACAAAAGCTAACGATCGATTCTACAATGAGCAGGTGTTCATCTGACGAGTTGCCAGTTTGTTGTTTTTTTAATGGCAGGTTCGCTCTACTTTAAGTGGAGATCCATTTTCACACTAAGATCATTTTGGTCAACAAATAGGGTGTAGCCAAGGCAACATCGCCTATCGGAAAAGATTTATCGGGAGAAGCGCCGCCCGTGGATACGAGTAGGCTCTCGCAGGCTTGGAAGTGGATAAGAGGAGAATCTTCTCCTTTATTTACATCGACAATGGTAGCCAGGGTGATCGGACGCCAGCCGATAAGACGCTAGTCAACCGCCAGGTCGAGGGTTCAAGCCCCCGTGGATGCATACATCATTTTTTTGCATAACAAAAACAAAGGCCTTAAGGTAAACCATTTTTTTTATTTTTTGTAATTTTTTAATATTTTAATCTTTTTATTAATAATTTAATATATGTTTTAATAAATCAATTTTTTTGATTTTATTAAAACCTGTTTTATTATTAATTAAACTATGATTAAAATTTATTAGAAAATTGCAATAAAATTAAAATATTATAAAGGCAATCAGAAAGCAACAGTTATCTCCAAAAAAAAAAAATTGACTTCATAAATAACACATCCTTGTGTTTGGATTTCTTCAAATAAGAGGGGGGATTTTTTTTCCTGTTGAAATTTTCCTAAGAGGCTAACTTTGTAAAAGCTTTTGAAGTCTTTATAGTTGCATTATTTTGCACTACAGGGGAATTAATATTTTTCTCCACCATATCCTATTTTGTAAACATGGAGGATACATTATTTTGCAAAAACAAGGGGGGATAACCTTGTAAAAGTGCATTTTCGACAGCGACCGACACCTTAGATATTTATTTTTGCAAAATTTCATTGTAAAAGGTGCATTTTTGGTAGCGACCGACACCTTAAAAATGGTCCTTATTTTCCACCTAAGATGGATGGACCGGATTTTTATGAGAAGGGCACATTTCTCACACTAAACAATGGTTTAGTAGCCCTACTCGAAGATTCTGAGTCTTGTAAAGACCTTCAGACAAATGGTGCTCAATTCACTATTGGCGTTATAAGGGGCATATACATGTCATTGGTTGCACTTGACCTTGCCCAACGTAAAGTGAAATTGGACATAAGTGAGGAAAAAGAGGTCCTAATGGTCGATGCTTGTTGTGACACAAGTGATCTTCAACCCATTGTGGTGAATGCTTGTTGTGACACGAGTGACCTTCAACCCATTATGGCGAATGCTTGTTGTGATACAAGCGACCTTATACCTTCAATGGTAGATATCAGTTGTAGCACAGGTGATCTCATCTTAGTAGTAGATTTTTCTTGTGACACCAGTGACTTAAAAATTGAAACTCCTCAAAAAGAGCTCCATAATCTCATCAATAATGACAAATGCCATATTGTTAAAAGTATTGATGAAGATGATAAAATTGGGTGTTTTGAAAAACACACCAAAGTATTTGGATCCAAACTGATGAAGAAAATGGGATTCAATGGTGAAATATTAGGTAAACAAGAACAAGGCATTAAAACTCTAATAATGCTAAATGTCAGGGCAAAGAATGAAGGCCTTGGCTATTTTGGACATGCAAGTACCAGTAATACCATGTTTGCAAAAACTAAACATCCTACAACTCCTAAAAAGTATTTTTGCAGTCATTGTGGAAAGACGGGACATGTTGCAGCTAGATGTTGGAAATTACATCTTTGTGATTCATGTGGATGTACGAATCACTCTTCTTCTAGTTTTTAGTACAAAGTAAAAATCGTCAACAAGGTTCATATCGATTGTGGATGGACAGATCTCACACAATGGACCATGATAAAAGGAATGTTGTATGGCTTCTACCGAAAAGGTAAAACCTATGGTAGACCCCGAGGCAAATCTAGTGACAGACCTAGTGGCAGTCCTAGAGATAATGACCCAAAGATAGACCTAAAGACAGACCCAGAGACAAAGTTCTAGAGGCAGATCTACAGGCAGATCTAGAGGCAATGATCTAGAGGCAGATTCATAGGCAGATCCCGAGATAGACCTAGAGGTACAAATCCAAAGGTACGCTTAGAGCCATAGCCAGAGCTAGAGCCAAAGATAAAACATGAGCCAACATTTTTTCATTTCTCTTTTTCACTGTATTGGGATAGTTATATTATTACCCAAATAATGTAATAAGGGGGGATGTTAGAGTAGTATTACCTTATTTGGTAATATGTAATTTCTCCTGAGTAGATTAGTTTATTTACATTTAATTTCTACATAGGTTAGTTTGTTCTTATCCTAGGTTAGTAGTTTACTTTATCGGCATTGTTTGTCGACAGATATTAGTTGTTAGGATATTATATTGTTAGCATAAATCATGGGATATTATTCCTACATATTTCCTAAAGGCTATCTTTAGGAATAGCGTTGTATTTAAACATGATTATTATCAATATTATTGCATTTCTATTTCCTAATAGGCCCCAGGCAAACCTATCCTCTTCCTCTTTACCTGTAAGGCACCTTTGCTTGAGGATCTTATCAATAAGAAGCCTTTGATGAAGAGGGACATGAATAAGCCATTCTTATAACCTCTTCCACTAAAAGAAAGAGAAATATCTAATTTTTAGGGAAGTAATGTATGAAGCCATTTTTATGCATCGTCTACCCTCAAGGCTTTGTTGCAAGTGTTGCAACTCTAGAAACTCATAGATTAATAAGGGATTCTAGTCCCAAGAATCACTCCAAAAGTTAGCTTTGTCTCCTTTACCTACTTTCTAGAAAAGTCTAGATTTTACCAATTGTTCACTAGCTTTCAGGACCTTCCAAATAATGGAGTCAAGGCCCCTTATAGGAATGCGGTCAACTTCTTGATGAGGTTTAGAACCCAAATACTTATTAGTGATGACTCTACTGAAGAAAGCCTCCTTGTTGGATATCCATCTCCAATAAAGCTTCCCAAAAAGAGCTTGATTGTTTAGAGCTGCTTTACGAAAACCAAGGCCCCTTTGAGCTTTAGGATGACATATTTTATCCCAACTCACCAAATCCCACTTCTTACCCATCATTTGACCATCCCACAAAATTTTTCTCATAAGCGAATCCAGCTCTTTGAAGACTCTCATAGGGATAGCTAGGATGGAGAATTTATAAACATGCATGGCTTGGATCACCGACTGGATGAGAGCCATTCTTCCTCCAAAGGTAAGCCATCAGTGAGTCCAATGACTATATTTTATTTTGTTAAAAGCCTTGGGAGAGCATGAAAAATCCTAGAAATGGAGATGGAGGAGTCTTGAACTAAGCCAACAAGAATATAATCTCGGGACTTATTGTTGGACTCAACGTAGAATAAAATAAAATAAAAATATCTTAATTTTTTTCAATTGGTTTTATGGGTTTGAAATAGGTTTGGTTATATTATTATTATTATTGTTATTATTATTATTATTTTGAGTTACATAGGAGAGTTGGTTACAAACACACTATTTTTAGTAGCAATTATTATTATTATAATATAGTGGTATTACAACATATTGGATATTATCATGTATCGCTTGTCAATATTTAAATATGAGTCTCCTCCTTGAGCTAATTTTATTTGATCACTATGTTGTGGTATTCCAACAACTTGTATATTATCCATATATAGCTTGGCAAGATTAAAATGTTGTCTCCTTAAACATTGAGGAATATAATAGATTGACTTAATGCCATTTGATTAAATGTATTTAGAGTAAAACATGGGTTTTTGAAAGATATCTAGGTCCCCTTGTACATGGTTTTAACTTGGATCTCCTAGATGAAAACCTAAAACACATACCACTACAATTATCTTTAACTTTATAAAAAAATAAAAAATTAATAATTTAATTAATACATTTTAAAATAGTTTTAAATTTATTTAGGTCAAATATACCATGTATGCATATGGAGCATAAAGAACTTAGGATTAGTTTTTAGTCCTCGTGATATGGAAATGTTTACTATTTTTTTTATACATAAGGGAATTGGTTACATTCACAATATTTTTCTAACTATCAAGCAGGGTTCAAATCTTGGGGTTGCACTCTATAACCCCTATGCCACCTTGTTATTGTTAACCCGATGTGAAACTGGACCACCAATCACTTAGGGTTGGTACTGTCATCGTTATTTTAGTAAGCACTCAAAGGATTCAGAACAAACTACTACCTTTGCAAGCTAGCAAGCATACCCCCAAGGTTTGAACCTAGGTCTCTTCTTGGTAAGTGTCTGGCCAATCATGCACTACCAATCCACCTAGTTCTTGGGGGTACATGTTTACTAATTTGACTAACACTTTTTTTTATTTTTTTTTCAATTGGTTATATGGGATTGAAATGGACCCCACCCATATCACATCATCACCACAATGGTATTTCACAAAATCTTGGATATTATCCATGTATCGCTTGAAAAAATTTGAATCTAGGTCTCCTTGAATCTTAAGGAGTCTAACCGGTTGAGTTATCATCATTTAATAATTTAACTAAAAATTTTAAATATAAATAAAATATTTTATAAATATAGCCTAAATTATAATAATTAAGCCCTCAAGGGCTAGGTGGATTGGTAATTATCTGGCTGGTAAGGAACTTACCAAGAAGAGACCTAGGTTCAAACCTTGGGGTCATGCTTGTTGCAAAGGTAGTAGTATGATTTAAATCTTCTGAGTGCGCACCAGACTGATGATGACGATACAAATCCCAAGCAATTTTTTCAAAAGAGCAATCTTTGCTACCCCTCCATGACTTAGAACTGAAGCTAGATTTCCCATATTTTCAATAATTGTCATTAACACTCTAAGCCATACTGATTCAACATTTCTCTCCATGCTTTTGAAAACTCTTCTATTTATTTCCTTCCAAACACCCCAAAGGAGATGTGGGAGGCTGAAGGACCAAAATGAGCATAAGATAGGGTTTAAAAATGAAGATATCCAATGCTCAAAAACATCTTGTAACGAGCTAGGAAACACCCATGAAATTCCTAGAAAATCCATTAGAAGAGAAAACACTTCCCTTGAAAAGGGGTATTGAAAAAACAAGTGACATGTGGATTCATCAAAATTTTTACAGAGGGAACACCAATTTGTAATTATTATACCTCTTCTTCGTAAATTATCCACCGTGAAACTTTTTATCCTAAGATGCCAACCAAAGGTAAAAGTTCACTTTTTGTTTTATACCTTTAACCTAGATTTTTTTGAAAATAGGGACTTCCTCCATGACATAAAAATAAATATTATAGGCTGACTTAACAGAAAATAACCCATCACTTTCATTCTTCCAAATTAAGTTGTCTTCCTCTTCCATGTTATTTATAACTTGCAACCTTATTTTAGGAACCTACTATTAAAAATAAGAAAACAAACACAAAATATTGAAATTAAGCAGAAACTCATGCAATATCACAATGCGGAAAGTAAATGAAAAAATAAACACTCTCACAATAAGCACTGGATCACAGGCCTCTTCGAGGGCACAACCTTCTTCAATATTTCATTCACTTGCAAAATGATACATTCATACATGGCTTCATAGATTTTAAAGAAAAGACTTCATGCAACCCTTATCCTAAGCTCAAGAGTTGGCTTACATGAAAAATACCACTCAAGCTAGAATCTTCTACCAAACATCGGTTACAATATTGATAACGGTTACATGAAATGGCCCCACTTGGCTAGGTGCCTTAATTGTCACATACATTACAAAATATTACAAAATAACATCATATATGGAATCCCCCATTTTGGAAGTGGGTCATTACATAAGCAATGAGAATTACAAAATAATGTTATGATGGGATCCTAACATGTCCTTCCCCTTTGAAAAGCTTTGTCCTCAAAGGTGAAGATGAGGAAATTAGTGTTGGAGCTATTGGAGAGACTCCCATGTAACATATTCTGGCTGGATTTCATGCCACTGAACAAGGACCTCGGTAATGGTACGATTGTAGAGAGTGTGAGTTCGATGATCCAACAACTATTTGAGCTCGAGCAAGATAGAACCTTCTTAATATAATTTTGGGAGTGCAGATTGAACCTGTACCTGAGTGCCCACCACCTTTTTGAGAGAGGAGACATGAAAAATAGGATGGATCTTGGATGTAGGTGGGAGGGCCAATTTGTAGGCTATGGCACCAATCTATTGTAAAACCTGGTAGGACCCATAGCATTTCGCAACAATTTTCTAGCACCTGTGAAGCTATAAGGATAACTATTTGTACAACTACAAGCAAAGGAAAGCCATATCACCCACATCAAAGATACGCTTGGAATGGTTTTAGTTAGCCTTTTGGCACATTCGATAATGGGATGCATCCAAATTCATTTTTAGTTGGCGGAGGACATTGGCATGTTGATTGAGAGTAGTGTCGACTGCATGGACCCTAGAGCTACCCAAAATGTAGGAGAAAGGCATGAGTGGAGGGTTCCCATAAAATGCCTTGAAAGAGGTAACCTTGGTTGTTTTGTGATAAGAAGTGGTGTACCACCACTTGGCCAAAGGAAGCCACTTCACCCATTGAGTAGGATGATCAGAGGTAAAGTAATGAAGGTAGATATCTAAACATTTTTTGATAATATTCGTCTGGCCATTCTTTTTTGGATGATAAGTTGAACTCATTTTCAGATGAGTTCCTTGCAACTTAAACAATTCTTGCCATAAGTGACTAGTAAAGGTGGGATCATGGTCTGACATGATGGAGGTGGGTATACCATGAAGGTGAAAGATAGAATCGAGGACAATTTGGGAAATAGTGGAGGTTGTGTAAGGATGGGAGAGGGAACAAAAGTGAACATACTTTGAAATATGATCTACAACCATAAAAATAATAGATTTACCTTGAGACTTAGGTAACCTATCAATAAAATCCATGGAAATATCAGTCCAAACCCGGTCAGGAATGGGCAAGGGTTGGAGAGTGCCTAGAGAATGCATTGTTTCGCATTTCATTCATTGACATGTATCACGAGCTGCCATACAATTTTAAATGTCCTTTTTATGCCCTTCCAAAAAAAAGTGTGCTTAAGTCATTCATATATTTTGAGGAAACTTGAATGGTCGGAAGATGGGGCGGCATGCAATTACCTCATGAGAAGTTCCCATAGGGGCGATGTGTGGGAAACAACAAGGCGTTGGCAGTAATGCAAGTCATGGCCTTACCAAGCGTAACTAGGACATGAAGTAGAGTCAGTGTGTAGAGAGTCAACCAAAGTTTTCAAGCCTAAATCCTGAAGTACCTCTTACCGTAATAAATCGATCCATTATCGAATGGGTGAGGAAATGGCACATAACATACTGTAAGCCTCAAATTGGTGAGAAAGAGCATCGACCATAATGTTCTCCTTGTCCTTCGTATAAGTTATGTCATAGTCATAGCCCATTTTTTGCTCTAAAAATTATTTGAGACTTTGATGGTCAGTTTTAATGGATAAATGATGCCTAATGAGATACAATTGCCAATGGGTTATCATATGCAAAATTACTAGCATTTTCTTAGCATACGTGATTTTTTCCAAATTACGACTGGAGTGTGCTTTACTAATGAAAGGGAGGGGTCTCCCTTCTTTCATCAACATTACACCAATACCACGACCAGAAGCATCACTTTCAATGATAAAAGGTTTGAAGAAATCTGATATGGCTAAAATGGGTGTAGTGGTCATAGCATGCTTCAATTCTAGAAAATTCTATTCAATGGGTCCTATCCAAGTAAAATATTCCTTCTTTAAAATGGAAGTGAGGGGAGCTACAATTTTACCATAATTATGAATAAATTTATGGTAATAACCTATAAGCCCTAAAAATCCTTGAAGACCCTTGAGAGTACGGGGTTTCAACCATTCCTAAACTGCTTGGATCTTCTTGGGATTAAATTTGACACCATACTTGGTAATAATGTGTCTAAAATACTCTACTTCTATCAACCCAAAAGAACACTTGGACTGCTTAACATAAATTTTATGTTGTGCCAACAACTGTAAAGTCTGATCCACATGAACAAGATGTTCTTCTTATGAGCGTCTATAAACCAGAATGTCATAAAAGAAAACTAGATGAATTTTTGAAGGAATGGGTAAAATATGTTGTTCATGAGGCTTTGAAAAGTGGAAGGAGCTTTAGTCAAGCCACATGGCATCACAAAAATATCATAGTGACCATCATTAGTATGGAAAGCAGTCTTAGGAATATCCTCATCCTTGAGCCTGATTTGATGGTACCCAGAGCAAAGGTCTAATTTGGAGAAGTACATAGTCCCATGTAGTTCATCCAATAATTCATACACCATCAGAATAGGAAACTTATCCTTGATGGTGAGTTTATTGAACTCACGGTAATCGATACACAACCACCAAAACCCATCTTTCTTGCACACTAGTAAAATTGGAGAAGAGTAAGGACTGTTACTTGGCCTAATGATGTCATATTTTAACAATTATTGTACTAACTTCTCGATTTTTGACTTAAGAGCATGAGGATACCGGTACGGTCTAATGTTGGGTGGTGAATTTCTCGATAACAATGGAATATTATGGTCATGGGGGCGATGAGGTGGTAATTATGATGGTTCAATAAAAACAAAAATGTGGTTGGTCAAAACAAGTTGTAAATCTGTGAGAACGAAATCATCCTTGTATGGGTGAGGTTGAATCGCAAATATTTTAGTTATGACTCCTCGAGATGATTTTTTTAACTTCTCCATTCGGCTTGAACTGATAATCTGTGAAGGTCCTGCTTTTGAACCATGGAGAGTGTGGGACTATCCATTCTATGAAAATTACATCCAAAGCTCAACAAAGTTCCATGAGATGGTTCCCAATGTGCCCAACCATTTGTTAGCTTTTGGAGCCTTAAACTTAAAGGAAATGTGATCATCAGTATAAAAATAATCATACAATATTATAACTATGATAAAGAAAACTTAACATGTATGAAAATATGATAGAAAACTTGATACAATGCTCTACAAATGCTCATATAAGAAAGCTCACAAAAATTACAATGCTCCTACCATGGATTTTGCAACTCCTCCATGATATCAAAATGAAGCTACATTGTTCCTACTACTACTCTCACCTATGCACTACTCAAATCTCTCACTTGCTCTCTCTCAAACACTCACAATGAGGCCTTTATATAGAAATATATATTACTTGCCTCTCACTCAACCCTAAGACTCATGTACATGTGGACTACATGCACATTTATATCATTGCACATTCTGACACTTATGCATTTATTAAATTATTTTATAAAGCATTTAACTTCTAAGCCAATCCTAATCTAACTATGTACCCATGAATGTGCATTAGTAAAGAACCAAATGATGTAATATATATTCCAACACCATTGAGCTTCCAACAAGATATCACATCCCCATAATTGAAGAGAAAACATATCTTGTTTGAGCTCATATTCTCTATTTTTTACTGTAATATTATGACATTTACCTTTGCAAGGTAAGGTCCCTCAATTGGTTACCATAACCTCAAAGGAATTACAAATATGTACGTAAAAATTTGCCTACTTAGCAATGCAGGGATCAATAAAGTTATGTGTACTACTAAAATCAATCAGGATGGTAAGATGGAGGCCTTTGAAATAATCCACAACTTTCATGGTTTGGGGAGTAGTAATGTTAGCAAGAGCATGAAAAAAAAATTTAGCGTGTGGTTCTTCCTACATTTCTTCCTCAGTTTGGGATGATTCCTCTACTGATTTTGTGTCATCATCACTTTGGTCACTAGTGTCTGGCTCATCAGCATCTATGAGGAATAACTTCTTTTGGGTGCACCTATGCCCGTGCGTAGGGTTATGCATAAGGGGTTGGACTCAAAATGTATTTGTAAAAAATGATGAATCCTAATTGAAATCAAGGCAAATCCTAAGCAAATCAAATCAATCATCTTCACACCAAAATTTGGGGTATTTGAAGCCCTAAAAAGTAAGGTCATATTTGAGGAAAATTTTGACCTATTAAATCACCTTATAACTTCATAAAAACACCACCATTAGATCAGGCTCAAAACAATATTTTCAATGAGTACACATATTCCTATGTTTGGATATATATTGTGGTGAATTGACCCTAAGAAAAAATTGATCTCGAACATTTTAGGCGAATGGGCCAATGTTAAGGGTCCTCATATTCACCAATTTTCAATTTCGGAAATCCTAATATTCATCTAATTTGTGAATGTTCACCATAGTGCATAACCCTACCCGCGAGTAAAATTTTCATCTCAATTGTAGCACAACCCTTGGGTGTGTCGCGCATCCATTTCTTTAGTAGTTAGACATTTGGGAGCAATAATTTTTTGTTCATTATGATTTTGGAATCTAGGAGGGAAGGAGGGTTTAGCTTGTGGAAATTTAGATGTCCATCTTTGAGCTAAAATTTTAGATTTGGCCAAATGAGTCAAATTTATAACTTGCATCATGGATTACGGTTTAAACATCTTGACCTCAGCGTGGAGATCATCCTTCAAACCACTAAAGAACAAATCATAATGAACCCTTCATTCAATCCCCTAGTTTTTTTGGCTAATTTCTTAAATTGCATTTGGTAATATCGAACTATCAAGGTTTGTTTCAACTTTGTCAATGCTCATGTAAAATCATCATACTCACTAGGTCCAAAGCAAGTGAGTAATTGAGACTCAAAGTCTTCCCAAGAAGGATCAAGATAATGTTTTACAACCATTTGTACCACTGTAAAGCTTCATATATCAAGTTGAAGGAAGCCATTTAAACTTGATAATATCTACTAATATCATGGAGTTTAAAAAGTTGATCAACATGACACAACCACCCATCTACGTCCTTCCCATTGAACTTAGGAAAGTCCAATTTAGGCATCTTAAAGGTAGGATCATGATCATAGTGAGGGTGAGAGTCATCTGTTGCCCTTCCTTTACCTTGGTTAGATTGTGATTGTTCAGTACGGTACTCAAACTTGCTTGTATCACCTTGCAATTTAGACTCAATATATGCAAGTTGTTCTTCTAAGTGGGTTTTGGAGGTATAATGATCATCTTTGAAATTTTGAAGATCTTCCCTCATGGCTTTATTTTCTATGTGCATGCTATTAATGGATATTTTTAGGGATTCCAAAATCGAGGTGGTTTGATCTATCTCATTTTGATGTCCAAGAGTGCTAGCAACCATTTTGGACATTCTTGAACCTCTTTTACTGAATTACTAAAAATAGAAGTGTGGTTTTAGGAGTTACTATTTTTAGTAAAGAGGCAAAAAACGTGCTTGGGTGTTATATATTAAAATGATCAGCTCTAAAATATCATCAAAATGAGCTATATCCCACAACAATTATTTTGGACACCCCAAACTGTTTTCCCTTATTTTGACGAGTCTATTTGTGTGATCGATTTTTGATTTGGAGATTCAGTTCAAAAGTTGGGTACTGCATCAACTATATTTAACATGTGTGTTCTATCCACTGACCCTCATGTCATTGTATTGTCCCTGTACCTGTCACATGTACTATAGTTACTGATATTGTTCACTTCCTTGACCTCAAGATTCTTTGTTGTGTAGTTACTAACACTGAAAGTTTTGTTTTTTTACACTAACAACCTGTAATATTTGACCAATACAGACAACTGTTACTGTCACTACCAACCTAATTGTTACTATTACTGAATTGAATATTAATACCACTAACCTAGATGATTCTAGAATATTTTTGATTGTCACAAACACTTGCAAAGTTTGTCTTGACTATTTGGTACATGCAAAAGATTATTCTCCAATGATAGGGAAGTCCTTATCTATATGCTCACTTTTGTGGGTCGTACATGTAGGTTTAGAAGAATAGAAAGATTTTGTTTTTGTAGGATGATGTTTTGACAGAACCAGGGTGCTATATGTAGCAGAGTATGTAATACCCATAGGCCCTTTGTTATATTACAATGACGAACAATAGTGCTTAGACCAATATTTTAGGCAACTACCTAAGGAAGATTCCACACATACCCTTGAGCACACTATTTGCCTCTATGATAATATAGGAGGGTAATCATCTAGAATGGTGTATCTCATAGACTATGGATAATACAAGGCTTAAAAGCTTCCTATTGGATAAAATTTTGCTTAAGCCTGAATGGTCTCTTGATACACCCAAAGATGCATGGGAATTCAATTCTATGCACGGGTGTTATCTAAGGCCTAGGTATTCGAGCTTGATCATCCTCACTTCACTAAATGCTTTATGGGTTATCTAGATTAGCCGATAATGACAACTCTTCACAATATTTTATAAAACCCTCAACATAGGGTTTCAACCTACTCAACTACTATAGAAAAATAGATTTTTTTTTGCATTTTCTAGTTTTTGCTAACTTTTTTGTTTTTAAATAAGGGAAAACAAAAATGAAAAATATAGAAAAATTATACCTAACAAGAAAAATGGATGGGCAAGAATTGTCATAGTCATAGAACTTGACATTGAAAAGCGCCATGATACCAGTTGTTAGGAACCTACTATTAAAAATAAGAAAATTCACACAAAATACTAAAATTAAGTAGAAACTCATGCAATATCACAATGCGAAAAGTAAATGCAGAAATAAACACTCTCACAATAAGCACTAAATTGCAAGCCTTTTCAAGGGAGCAACCTCCTTTTAAACCCTAAAGACTTATTAAACCCTATTCAAATTTTGCATTCTAAGAAATTTCCTACTTTTAAACCCTTGTTGAATCTGCATATAATTAGCCACCTTAGTACCAAACACAGTAGTGGCTATAGGTTCAGCTTCAACCAATTCTTGGGAGGATATTAGAGGTTGATCCTAGATCCAAGGATCCTTCCAAAAATCAATAGCATTCCCACTACCTAGAATCCATCTATGCCCTCTACGGATGATGCTTTTCATTTTTAAAATACTAAGCTAAAAGGTCGATCCTGAGGTCGATGAAGGATCATTCAAGAAATTAAAGCTGGTAGAAATATATTTAGCCAATATATTCACCCAACCAATGTTTTCTTTCTTAAAATCTTTCATATCTATTTTTCCATTAAAGCTTTATTCCACTTGACCCTTTTGAAACCTAGACCCCCAACTTTGATTTCTTTACAAACTTGTTCCCATGAGACAAGATGAAATATTTTCTTACTCTCCAAACCAAACCATAAGAAATACTTTTGAAGCTACTCAATATTTTGAACTATTTTCATCGAGGATTTGAAAATAGAGAGAAAATTTATTGGTATGCTCTAAAGAGTTGCCTTAACTAATTGTGCCTTTCCAACCTGGCTAAGAAGAGCCACTTTCCAGCCAACAATATTTTTTTGAATCCTATCTAATACTAGGTCCCAAATATTCTCTTTCATTATACCACTAATTAGGGGCTTTCCTAAATAATAAGATGACACAACCACAATCTCACAACCCAAAATTTTGGAAATCTTCCTTTGCCTATTGAGGGGCGTATTCAAGAAAAAAAGTCTACTCTTATGGAAACTGATCATTTGACCTATTGCCTTTTCATAAAAGGTCAAAATATATTTAACCTTTTTGACTTGGGGAATGGATGCCACAGTGGACATAAGAGTATCATCTACAAATTAGTTATGAGATATGCAAAGTGTAAAATTAGACTAATACCCTTGATATCAACTCAACTTTTATGGCTCTACCGAGTGCCTCAACAAGAAGGATGAATAGAAAGGGGGCGAGTGGGTCCCCTAGAGAAGCCCCCTTTTTTGGAATTTGATAGTTTGGTTAGCATATTTGTATTCCTACGTAGCTAAGGATTGGTTAGCATATTTCTTGTTCTAGGTTGAGAGCATATAGGGAGTAGTTAGACCAAGTCTATGTTTAGAGTAAGCTCATAATAGCAGATTAGGTTTACGTAAAATGATGGAGCTCCAACTATTTTGAGCTCAAATTGGTTTCTCTCAAACCTATATATATTGTAAACTCGTGCAAGAAAATTATAATGAATGTAAGATTTCATTGTGGTATCAGAGCCTACGTGAAGAACTCTTTTCTAGTGGATTGCCCATCACAATTTTATGAGTTCATTCATGATGCTAGTTTGCAAAGAAGGAGCAGTTTATATTTTGTTACAACAGAAGGCATATTTTTTTGTTTGTCTTGCTAGAGAAAGATCATAATATTGTTTAAGAGTGGTCATAATTTTTGAGAGTGCTATAGAATTGTTGCAAGGCACTGCGATTGGTAGACGTAAGTGTATTTCTATTTCCTATAGCAAGTTCATTGAAAAGAAGCACAATATGAAGGACACACTTTGATGCATGTCAAAACTCCTTCAATCCGTGGTGAAGGGGATATAAAAAAACAACGTGTTGTTTGTTTTGATCCGAGGGATAGAGGAGTTATCCGTAGAGACACTGGTTTTGTTTTTGAGACAATCACATGCAATTCAGGTGAGAGTTAGCTTTGCGTAATACAAAGGTGCGTTTGATTCACATAAAAAAGGAAGATAGATGTATATGAGTTAGGAAAGTAGATCATTTTTTTTTTCATAAGCAACATGAGATCAATTTTTATGATGCGATTCAATGTTAAACGCCAACAGAGTTCAGTGTTTGAGTAGATCGCTGAACGTGTTTAAAGGCCAAATTTTTTGGAAGAAGAAGATATCCACGTAGGAATTTATTCATGAATGCAGTCTTTCTACCATCATATACTGGAGAAGTATAGTCTATCTTAACTCACACTATGTTGAGTATTAAGGAGGGCAGTGTTGGCATAAAGTCAGCACTGCTATGTAGGAGGATATGCATTGCTAGAGACTGCAACACTTCAAGTAGTCAATAGCAATATGGGAGCCCTTGATTCCTATGTCGAAGTGGAATATGGGACTAAGAATATCTCACCAAGTGTGTCAAGAGGAGTACATATGTTGGAGAGAGGAACACTTGTGAAGTGAATATTGGTGTAAGGATTGTTACATTGTTGTAGTGAAGGAGAGGACAATGTGGTTTTATATAGCAAAAAGAAGTCTGAAAAGATAGAGGTATTTTTTATTTCATCAAACCTGAATTGATATTTCTTTCTACTACATATTTCTACTATCTTCTTATCTTGCTGCTATTTTGTGCAAGTAAAACAAAGAGAGGTATTTGTTTTGTTTTCTTCCAAAATCTTGTTTATTAAGTTATGGTAGCTAATAACAATCTACCCATTCCTAAATTTAATGGGTTAGATTATGAGTATTGGTCTAAGAAAATGAAGACCTTACTTATAGGAAAAGGGTTATGGGATATTGTAGAAGGATACAATTAACCTTAGGATTGGACAACCTTGAGTGCAGCTCATAAAAATGCTAAGAAGGATACCCAAAAGAAAAATTATTTTGCCCTTTATCATCTCCAAGCAGCCTTGGAGAAAATCATATTTTTGAGGATTGCTTCTTGTTCCACAGCTCTAGAAGCATGGAAAGCCTTTAAATATAGCTATCAAAGGAGCGATCAAAAGAAGCAAGTGAGGCTTCAAACCTTGAATCAAGATTTTGAGAATCTCAAAACGTAGGAAGATGAAAAATCTAGTGATTATTGTGTGAGAGTTAAAGCAGTTGTCAGCAAAATGGAGACACTTGGAGAAGAAATAAAAGCTAAGGTGGTTGTGAAGAAAGTGTTGCGAGAACTTATTCATAAATGGAATCATATTGCAATAATTATTGAGGAATCTGAAGATCTTTCTAACATCAATTTTGATGCACTAATAGGTTCTTTGATGTCTCATGAAGAAAGACTCTAGGGTGCTCCATCTTCAATCTTTGGAGGTGATGAGAAAGCCTTCTCATCCAAAGAAGGTGAGACTCATGTCAATGAACAAGGAAGAGGACAAGGAAGAGGAAGCACAAGAGGAAGAGGTAGATCAAGAGGTGGCTACCACGAAAAAGGAAGAGGAAGAGGAAGTGACAAATCAAACAAATCATGTTACAATTGTGGTAAGGTTGGTCACTTTGCTAGATATTGTTGGTCCACGACTTCTCAAGAAGGGCAAGGTAATAAATATGGAAACTATGGAGAAGAGGAAGGAACTTCTTCAAATTTATTCCTCACATATGGAAAATTAGATCAAAATCTTAATGAAACTTGGATTTTGGATATTGGTTGCTCAAATCATATGAGTGGTAAGGAGGAGTTATTTGCTACCATGGATTCTACATACAAGTCAAGTATCAAATTGGGATATGACAAGGCACTACAAGTTGAAGGCATGGGAGCCATGGAGGTTCCAACCAAAGAAGGCACAAAGAAGGTAAACAATATCTATTACACCCCTAAACTCCAACATAATTTGCTTAGTGTTGGACAAATAATGGAAAAGAACTATAAGCTTGTTTTTAAATATGGAAAATGTGTAATTTTTGACAAAAATAATTATAATAGAGTTGTTACAAAAGTACCTATGACAAAGAATAGGTTATTTCCTCTTAAGTTTGGGGAACAAGGAGGTGCCCAACTTGCTAATGTGGCCATAGAAAATCCAAGTGTTCTTTTGCACTTGAGATATGGCCATATTAACTTTGCAAGATTGAAGTTGTTGACTTCTCAAGCTATGGTGTGTGGATTACCAAAAGTTGAAGAGCACAAGGAGGTGTGTGAAGGATGTGCTTTGGGAAAGCACTCAAGAACAAATTTTCCAAGAGGTCAAGCATGGAGAGCAAGATATCCACTCCAATTGGTACATTTAAAAATTTGTGGTACAATGCATACCAAAAACATGGGTAATGATTCTTACTTCCTTACTTTCATTGATGATTTCTCTAGAATGTGTTGGATTTATTTTTTGAAAACTAAAAATGAAGCTTTTGAATGTTTCAAGGATTTCAAAAATAATGTAGAGAATCACAGTGAATATGTTGTAAAAAGTCTAAGGACTGATAGAGGAGGGGAGTATTCCTCAAATGCATTTCTAAAATATTGTAAATATTGTGGGATCAAAAGGCAATTAACTACTACCTACACCCCACAACAAAATGGTGTGGATGAAAGGAAGAACCGCACTATTATAGAAATGTCTAGATCAATGCTTCAAAAAAATAAGCTAAGTAGCATGTATTGGGCTGATGCTATTAGAAATAGTGTTTATATTTTTAATAGGAGTCCTACTTCTAGTTTATATGGGATCACTCCCTATGAGGGATGGTATGGCAAAAATCCAAATGTAAAACACTTCAAAGTTTATGGTTGTCTTGCATATGCACACATTCCTAATGAGATAAGAAATAAACTTGACCCCAAAATTCAAGCATGTATTTTTATTGAGTATTGTGAAACTTCAAAGACATATAGGCTCTACAATCCAAAAAAACACAAAATTATTATCTCAAGAGATGTAATTTTTTATGAAGGGGGAGAATGGGGTCATCAAAAACTTTTTATTGATGATGGATCTCAAGATGCAAGTTCCTCTCAAGTGCATCAAATGAAACCCAAAATAGCAAAGGAAGTCCTCCTCCAAGTCCAAGCAAGAGTTCTACTTCTACAACAAGTGCTACTCCAAGTCCTCCATAGAGATCATCAAGTTCTTCTCCAATGCTAACGGAAGTAGATTTACCATCAAGAGGTAAGAGAACACTTTAGCACCATCCTTATTTTCAAATATTTAATAAGAATTTTCAAAAAAGATACATTAGAAGTGAAGCTAGTGAGATGAATGAAGTTTTGAAAAGACTTGAAAAATTGCACATGTATGGTGATGAAGACTCCTAAGATCTTAAGGAAGATGTTGTAAACTATGCTTTAATGACTAGTGTAGAGCTAGAGCCATCTAGTTATGAAAAATCATGTGATCATGATGTATGGCAACAAGCCATGGAAGAGGAAATGTCCTCTATAAAAAGGAACGATACTTGGGAGCTAGTGAAGCTTCCTAAGGGCAAGAAATGTGTTGGATGTAAATGGGTCTATAAGACCAAGTTCAATGCTAATGGGAGCATTGAAAGACACAAGGCAAGGCTAGTAGCAAAAGGTTTTACTCAAAATTATGGTATTTGTTGTAATTAGTATGGAACTGAGAGGGGGGTGAATCAGTGTGGCATTCCAAAACATGAATTAACGACTCTAAAAACCACAGCAATTAAAACTTATAAACAAATATAATAAGTACGGCAAGAGAACATCACACAACATAGATTTTTAACGAGGTTCACCAAAATGGCTACTCCTCAAAAAGAACGGCTGCTTGGACTACCATCCAAATCCAGCCTCTTGCAAAGCACCAACTTTACAATTTGTTTACCGGCACCAAGCTGGAAGGAGCACCAACCCCTTATTTATCTGCACCAACGGAAAGGAGCACCAACCCCTAATTTGCCAGCACCAAGCTGGACTTCAATTTTGAATGAAAATGTTTGACAAATACCTTTGTTATTGCAAGACTCTAACTGATCTACTTCACCTTTGCAATCTCTGCACACTCTGCTCTTTCTTGCGCAATCTCTTCACACAATCTGCTGCACTGCTATAGCCAAACTTTGCAATCAACTTTGCCCTTTGCGCTCTCTGCACATTCTACTTTCTCTGCTCACACGCTTCGCACACTCTGTGTCGTTCCACACTCTGCTCTCTGTGTGCATTCACATTATGCACTTCGCTATCATCTCATCGATTCTATGCTATCTACGCTTTTACGGCCGCATCTCGCACTTCAACATTCACCCGATGGATACCTAAATCTCCAAATAGCCCCGCTTATATACTTGAGATTTTGAGATGAAAACCCTAATAGTAGTCGGTTGATTATGCAAATGCAAACCCTAATCTTGGTCGACTGCAAACCCTAAACATGGTCGGTTGCAAACCCTAAATGTGGTCAATTGCAAACCCTAAAATCTGTCAGCCTGCATTGAATGACTTCTGAACTACCTGTCCACTGCATTATTAGATCTAACTGCCTGAGTTGACAACAATGACAAAACTCTTGCAACACCTTGCTCAACAATCTCCCCCTTTGGAATTGTTGGCAACACCTGTGTACATTCCTGTAACTCTTCTCCCCCTTTGTCAATAATACCAAAGGGCTGCTGTAGACTCCCCCTGAGTCCATACACACCATTCTCAGAACCACATTGAAATAGTTAGCAAAAATCATGGATATGATCAATAAGATGAACAAATGCACAAATGCCCCCCTTGAGAATTTGATCCCAATGGCTAGTCAAATTTTAGACTATTCTTGGGAATATGTGGCCACTTCAATTCATGCTGTCTTCTGAGCCTCAACCCTCTGTTGCTCTGCAATCTCAAACTTGTCCACTGATTTTAGTGAAAGCATACACTGATCGTTTAACTATCCAACTTTTTGCTCTGTAATGCAAACAACATCTGCATATACATCTTGAATATTCTCAACAGACTTGAACCTACTGATAGCTGTTTGTCTTTCTCTGCAGTGAGAATCCAACAGACTACCTCAATTCTTTATAAAAGCACCTCAAACATTCATCACCAGGCTGGAAATCATCTGGCTGCACATTATAAACTTTTTCTTCAATCTTCCCATTCAACATGCTGATTTCACTTCTATCAACAGAATTGACAAGTGACTCACATCTGTACCAATTTTTGTCCAGCACTGCAATTTTACTGCCAACTCTTACTTTCAACTGTGCATGTCGAAAGAAGACATTTTGTCAAACACTTTATGGCCAACCGTAGTGCACCTTACTCAGCCTCAAACTTCTTATCCTTGAATTGGCATTATATTAAAAGTTAAAACAAAACTGTCTGTGAATTAAATATATTCACCAAGGTGTAATGAAAGATCTAACAATCTTCACATCAAGCGTCGAACAAAAACATGTTGCTATTATCGAAACACAAATACGCAGCTGGGGCAAGCATTCTTTCAATAAACAAAAACAATCTGAACTGTTATAATCCATAGCTATAATCAGTGGCAGTAAGAACCATCAACAAAACAACAATGACATAAGCAATACTACCAATGGTGAAGATTCTCAATGCAAACACTACCCTTCACGGCACTTCCACACACAACTAAATGAACAGCCAACACACTTGACAATTATACCACAAAAGCCCAACTGCTGGTCTTTCATCCTCAGATACCCAGACAAATATACAGAAGCATTAAAATAAAACCTTTTTCAAAATGCTCCCCCTGAGGATGTGTTACCTGGAGTTGCTTAGTGCAGTAGAAGAGCAATCTCCTTTAGTTCAAGGAGACACGATTTCCTCTCTTCTTTCTTTCTCCAGACTTTCTTGACCTCGGGCTTGGATTTTTCACCTGCGTCCCTATTTTGCATCATTGCATGAACTTGAATATCTCTCTGGTGTGGTTGTCTCTTATGCATCCATGATGAATGATTATTTTCCTTTCTTCTATGAACCTGATTTATTTCCTGTCTGTGTTGTGTTCTTTGCGTCTTATGAAATCTACTGTTTTGCCTTAGATTTGATACATAAGCGCTTGGACAAAACCTTGCTATGTGCCCATGACCATTGCATTGAAAACATTGTACAAAGTGTTCACTCAGATATGCAGATGTATTTCGACCAGCATAACTCTTTGATTTATTATTTAATCCACAATAAGTTGCCTTGTGACCATACTGGTTACATATGAAACAATAGCCATTAAAAGTGTTAGTATGAAAAAAGTGAGAGTGGTAGAACCTCTTTTGTTGTGGCTGCTTTGTTGTAAATCTCCTTTGATATTTTCTTTCTTTTGAAGATACAGATTTAACCTTTTCTTGCTCGGACCCTTCAACGGTGAACTTCTTCTTCTCTGCAGAATTGGAAGATACAGGTTGTTCAGCTTCATATCCAAGACCATGCTTAATCGTGGAGCTTCTCTGATGACTTATCATTTTATCTAGCAATTCTGTGCTCTTCTCGAATTTAAGATTTGTATTGGCCTCTTCTAGTTGTTTCTTCAATGAAACAATCTCTTCTTCTTGTTTGCGGCAAATAATCTCTTTCTCATTGATCTGCGACCTGAGAGTTTCCTCAATCCTTTTAGACTCTTCTACTTGCAGCTTTAGATTACTAACTACTTTGTTAGAATCCTCTTCATGTTTGTTACACACATTGACTTTATCATTCAGTTTGTGACTTCAAGTCTTCTTCTATTTTCTTGGCTTGTTGGAATTGTAAGAACAAATTTTCAATCTCATCCCCATATTCTTCCAATTTCTTGGACAGGTCTTTTGTTCTTTTTCTTTTCTATACTAAACTCTTCAAGAGGAGAGATCAACTCACCTTCCCGAGTCTACTTCGAGCATTGAGGTTTTTATTATCTGCTTCAGTGTTCACCCCTTCTGCCTTTTTTGGTTCAATTTCCTCTACCATAGAAACTAAAACTAGTTGAGATGTCCTTTTGAAGGAGGTTCTATTCTTCTTACTTGGAGCTGTAATTTGATCTTCATTCCAATTTGCTTCTGCATTCATTTCTTCTTTATTACATTCCTGTTCTGATTCTATTTCTTCTTCATCTTCACTGCTACTAAACCCATAACACTGACGTTCATTATGCCGGAGTTGATCAAAACATTCTGAACCTTGAGAACCTGCATTATGACCGAGTTGACTCTTGGCCTTTTCTCCATTGTTTGATTCATCTCTTGAATCTACAGCAATAATGAATTTATCTTTATTTTCTTTTATGACCCTGTGTGATCTTTTCTTCTTGTGTCTCATGGTTCCATTCTTGCCTTTCTTTGCCATTAGAGTATTAATCCAAGATCAACCCTAGCTGATTTAGCCTTTAAAGGGAACTTGGCTCTGATACCAATTGTTGTACTTAGTATGGCACTGAGAGGGGGGGTGAATCAGTGTGGCATTCCAAAACATGAATTAACAGCTCTAAAAACCACAGCAATTAAAACTTATAAACAAATATAATAAGTACAGCAAGAGAACATCACACAACATAGATTTTTAACGAGGTTCACCAAAATGGCTACTCCTCAAAAAGAATGGCTGCTTGGACTACCATCCAAATCCAGCCTCTTGCAAAGCACCAACTTTACAATTTGTTTACCGCACCAAGCTGGAAGGAGCACCAACCCCTTATTTATCTGCACCAACAGAAAGGAGCACCAACCCCTAATTTGCCAGCACCAACTGGACTTCAATTTTGAATGAAAATGTTTGACAAATACCTTTGTTATTGCAAGACTCTAACTGATCTACTTCACCTTTGCAATCTCTGCACACTCTGCTCTTTCTTGCGCAATCTCTTCACACAATCTGCTGCACTGCTACAACCAAACTTTGCAATCAACTTTGCCCTTTGCGCTCTCTGCACATTCTGCTTTCTCTGCTCACACGCTTCGCACACTCTGTGTCGTTCCACACTCTGCTCTCTGTGTGCATTCACATTATGCACTTCGCTATCATCTCGTCGATTCTATGCTATCTGCGCTTTTACGGCCGCATCTCGCACTTCAACATTCACCCGATGGATACCTAAATCTCCAAACAGCCCCGCTTATATACTTGAGATTTTGAGATGAAAACCCTAATAGTAGTCGGCTGATTATGCAAATGCAAACCCTAATCTTGGTCGGCTGCAAACCCTAAACATGGTCGGTTGCAAACCCTAAATGTGGTCAATTGCAAACCCTAAAATTTGTCAGCCTGCATTGAATGACTTTTGAACTGCCTGTCCACTGCATTATTAGATCTAACTGCCTGAGTTGACAACAATGACAAAACTCTTGCAACACCTTGCTCAACAAGTATTGACTATGAGGAGACCTTTGCTCTTGTTTCTAGACAAGATACCATTAGACTAGTGCTTTCTTTGGCTACCCACAAAGGGTGGAAAATTCAACACATGGATGTTAAGAGTGATTTTATCAATGGGTACTTGAATGAAGAGGTTTTTGTGCAACAACCTCAAGGCTTTGAAGAACAAGGTAAGGATAACCTTATCTACAAATTGAAGAAAGTATTGTATGGCCTAAAGCAAGCACCAAGAGCATGGTACTCACGCATTGATGGCTACTTTCATAAGTATGGATTCACTAGGAGAAAAAGTGAACCTACTCTCTACTACATGAAACAAGGTAAAGACATTATCATTGTGTGCTTATATGTGGATGATCTAATATTCATGGGTAGTAGTGATAAAATAAATGAGGAGTTCAAACACTCCATGATGAAAGAGTTTGAAATGAAGGATCTAGATTTGATGCATTACTTTCTAGGAATGGAGGTACATGAAATAGGAAATGGGATCTTCATATGTCAACATAAATATACTCATGACATGATAAAGAAATTTGCTATGGAGTAATGCAAGTTTGTTGCAACTCCAACAAGTCATGGGATACAATTATACAAAGAAGATGGAGCACCAAAAGTTGTCAAGACCACTTACAAGAGCATGGTTGGGAGTCTAATGTTCCTTATCGACACAAGGCTAGATATTCAATATGTTGTTTCTCTAGTTTCAAGGTATATGGTTGATCCATCTGAACTTCATCTAAAAGCAACTAAAATAATTTTGAGATATGTAAAGGGTACATTGGATTATGGGATCCATTGCCACAAATGCAATGCTATAAAATTAGTTGGCTTTAGTGATATTGATTGGGGCATCAATATAGATGATAGGAAATCTACTTTAGGGAATTGTTTTAGTCTTGGATTAGGGCTAATTACATGGAGTTCCAAAAAGAAAATTGTTGTAGCATTATCATCTACTGAAGCTGAGTACATAGCAATCACAAATGCTAGTACCCAAGCTTTATGGTTGAGAAAATTTCTTGAAGAAATAGGAGAAATACAAAGTGGTCCTACCATATTATATTGTGATATTATGAGTGTCATAAAATTGGCACATAATCCTATCCACCAGAATAGGTCAAAACACTTCGACATGAAGTATCACTTCATTCGAGACATGGTGGAGAAAAAGGTGGTTGAGCTACGACATTGCAACACTTTGGATAACATGGCAGACATCTTAACCAAAGGAGTTTCTAAATCTTGGTATATAAATCTAAGAGACTATCTTATCAGCCCTCTCAAATTTAAGGGGAGAATGTTGGACTTTGATAGTTTTGTTAGCATATTTGTATTCCTACATAGCTAAATATTGGTTGGAATATTACTTGTTCTAGGTTGAGAGCATATAGGGAGTAGTTAGACCAAGTCTATATTTAGATTAAGCTCATAATAGCATATTAGGTTTACGTAAAATGATGGAGCTCCAATTTTTTTGAGCTCAAATTGGTTTCTCTCAAACCTATATATATTGTAAACTCATGCAAGCAAATGATAATGAATGTAATATTTCACCCTTTGGCTCTTAAAGTACCTAGCTACAAATCCATCCACTAAGATTGAAAACCAAGATGTTTAAATACATTCTTTAATAAGACTGAGCCACTACTGGTGAAACCTAAATTTATGCATGACTTTTATCAAAAATTCCTAGGAGACACGGTCATAAGCTTTGTTCATATCTAATTTGAGAAAAAGACCCAATCTTCCACTTTTATCCATAAAATGAATGATCTTGTGCACAACAATAATCCCATCCAATATTAGTCTGCCAACTACAAAACATACCTAGGTTGGATCAATGATCTTCAGGTGGAAATTTTTTAATCTATTTGCTAAAACTTTAGATAATATTTTATACACTATTGCACAAACTAATAGATCTAAAATCATTAAAATCCTTTATCCTGTGAGACTTAGAAATAAGCATAAAAAATGTGGAATTAACATCCTTAAAAATGAACCTCGTTCTCTGAACCTCTTTCAAAGCATTTCTAATATCTCTCCCCATAATGTGCCAATATATTTGGAAGAAGATAGGGGAGAAGTCATTCAAAACTGGAGCTTTCAACGCTCCCATGGAAAATGCCACCTTTTTATTTCCTCATCTTCAAAAGGGATGATCAAAATAGAGTTTATATCTTATGTAACCAGCTATGGAATGCTAGATAATACATTTATTTCTTCTTATTCATTCCAATTTGACTTCTAATCTAGTAGGGATTCAAAGTAGTTTACTGCTTTTGCTCTAATTTCATGAATATCAATATATTTCTGACCATTTGCTTTTAAAATTTCATTAATCTTGTTAATACTCCTATGCCTCAAAGTGAACACATGGAAAATTTTTGTATTCCTATATCTTTTTAACCATAAGGCTTGAGATTTTTTTTTCCAAAGAATTTCCTCACACGCCATAGTGTTATGTAGGTCTACCAACAGAGTCTTCTCTTTCAATCTGGCTTCCATTAAAAACTCTCCAATTTCAATCTTAGCTTCCAAAGTTTTAAGCTGAGCCTTCAAGGATTCTTTTTCACATTCACATGGCCAAAAACCTCTCTATTATAGATATTTAAATTAAATTTAACCCACCTTAATTTATCAGCCACTTGAGAGATCAATGGCCCACATAGTTTTTGAGATCACCACTCACTAATATTAGCTTTCAACCCTGGGTATTTTAGCCACATTGCTTCGAATCTAAAGGGTTTAGAAATTTTGAAAATGCCTTGAGAAGATTCAAAAACTAGAGGTTTATAGTCTGAAACCACTTTTGGGAGGGATGATAAAAAAACATCTCCAAATAAAAACCATTCTTCTTTTGATATAAAAACTTTGTCTAACCTTATTTGGATGATTTGGGTACCAATCCTTCTATTACTCCATGTAAAATTGTTGCCTTTAAGGTCTAAGTACATAAGTTAATTTTTATTGAAAAAAGAGGGAAAATATCCCATTCCTCTCAAAGTGTCAGCGATATGTCCTTTTTTTTTTTTTTTTTATGGAAAACATCCCAAAAGGGATGCCACTTTCGGGTAAGACCCAAGGAGGTAGGGGTATCCATTCCACCAAAAATGCCCAGGACTCGGACCTGGCCTACCACCTTTGACATACTCAAGGAGCAAACAAACACACAAAACCAATTTAAAAATAAGTAAATAACAACAAAAATAATAAAATAAAATAAAAAACATGCTCCTTGAGTGTGTCAAAAACAAAAGCACAACCAAACACACACAATAAGATAAAAGAAACCACAAAAAAACCACATAGAAAAACACAAGAACCACATAACAAAATACAAACAAGACAAAAACAACAGAACACTACAAAGAACCTTGTGTCGATATGTCCTCTTTTATCAACATGATATAATAAAGAATTAAAATCTTTAGCTAGGATCCAAGCTTCACCTTGTAGACCTTCTCTCAAAGTGTTCAAATATTCCTACAGAATACCTCTATCAACATATGAATGTGGGATGTATAAATTGGTCAAGATCCATATCCTATTAGTCTCTTTACAACAAAACAAAAAAATTGTTATTCTATCAGAAGTTGATAATATTGAACCCACCAGTTTTTTCAAATCCTGCAAACAAAGAAAAACCTCTGACACACCCCATGATCTAGGCTAGCACAAAAATATAGATTCTTCCAAATAGTCACTCTAACAAAATTGAAGAACACAAGCTTATACTAAGAGGGGGGTGAATAGTATAATATCGCTTTTTACTTTTCTTTCCCAAACAATATTATATAATATATATATCAATGCTAATATCAACAAGAGTAATCAAATAAATGCATAAATCACCACACACAATAGAGACACCAATTTAACGTGGTTCACCCAATGTGGGATACTCCATGGAGAAAATATTTCATTAAAATTTTCTCAACAAATCTCTTGGGAATCCTTCCCTATTACAATGTTTATGGACCTCTGTCCAAAGGAGACACCAATATCCTAATCAAGTTCATGGATACCTATCCATAAGAGACACTAATCCCCTCAGCTGGTTCATGGATCTCTATCCATAGGAGAACTCCTTCTCCTCTACTCTAGTTGGTGATCCTCTAGAAGACTAATGCCTCCACTGCACTGGCTTGTGGATCTCTCTCCACTAAAGATATTTATCCTCACTCAAAAGACCTATATCATCACTACCCTAGCTAATGGATCTCTATCCACTGGAGACTACTATCCTCTACTTTATCACCTCCAAAGATTACTCTCAACTCTGCTCAATATCTGTCTCAAATCTACATTAAACACTGTCCTTTAGTCTAGCACAAATCTACTCACAATTTTATCTCTAGTCTGGCATAAATATTCCCTCAAATATGCACCAAAATCTATCCTCAAGCCTTAATACAAAGCTTGATCCAATCACAAATCAAATCTGCTAGATCTGCCCCAAGCCTTAACATAAAGCTTGAACAAATTAATCAATCAATTTTGCTCTCAAGTCTTCTCAAAGACTTACCTCAAATCTGCTCACAAGTCTTCACCAAGACTTACCTTAAATCTGCTCAACAAGTCCTCTCTAGAACTTGTCCAATCTGCTCAACAAGTCTTCACCAAGACTTACCTCAAATCTACTCAACAAGTCCTCTCTAGAACTTGTCCAATCTTCTCAACAAGTCTTCACTAAGACTTACCTAAAATCATATCAATAAGTCCTCTCTAGAACTTTTCTAATATGCTCAACAAGTCTTCACCAAGACTTATCTCAAATCTGCTCAACAAGTTCTCTGTAGAACTTGTCCAATATGCTCAACAAGTCTTCACCAAGACTTACCTCAAATATGCTTGTAAGCTTCCACAAAATCTCACACAAATCTATCCTTAAGTCCCCTCTAGGACTTACTCAAATCTACTCACAAGCTTTCACAAAAGCTTGCTTAACTCTGTCCTTAAGTCCTCTCTAGGACTTGCTCAAATCTATCCACTAGCTTTCACAAAAGCTTATTCAAATCAATTGTAAAACTTGCATACAAAACTCAACTTAATATCTTTTAGAAAACCTCTTCAAGACCACAAACAAGTTTCACTCAGAATCTTGTTTAACCACATAAACATATAGAGAATGATTAGAGACTCAATATGTTTCACACTCACAAAACACTCAATCACTTCCAAACTCTCTTTCAAATCAATTTAGAAATAAATAATAATTTGTTTCACAAATCTTGAACTATCATTCCAATGCTCTCAATAAATAATGCTCAACCAACTTCACTCAACCAATCATTCAATGAAACACAACTTGCTTTCAAACCCTAACCAAGTGTTTCACTATTCTTCCAATAAATCACACTATGAAACTCAAACCTTGACTCAAGATGATTCCAAATTCACATAATAATGATACTCATGTTCTTTCACAAACCCTAGCTCAAGATAGTTCTCAACTTCACATAATAATGATACTCATGATCTTTCACAAACCCTAGTTCAAGATAGTTTTCAATCTCACATAACAATGATACTCATGGTCTTTCAACATCCACAAATCATGCACATGAAAACTCGCTCAAACATTTCCAACAATGCTTATCAAACAATCCTTTTCACTCCAACTTTGCATTTCACAACATTCAATCCAACAATATTTCACTCACAAGGAAGATGTGCCCATACCATTTGTTTTGATGGAGATATATCTTCAAAACCTGTCTTAATCACAATCAAATCCTCCTTGCCAATCTCAAGATTAGATATCAACAATCTTTCTCAAAATCTTCACTCAAATATTTCCCTCAAAAATTATTTCATCATACAAAAACATTAAATCTCAAGTACACCTTATTATCTCCAAACTTCTCAAAATATCACTCAACACATAAAAATCACCTTCCTTTATTAATTCCAAACTATTTAATGCATAGAAGACCAAGTTCCTTTATAAACACCTTATAAACTCCCAAAAATAATTTTCAACCTATAAAAACTAATCCCTTGTTTAACCCTTATTACTCCAACCTCTATTTATTTTTTCTAAGCACAAAATAATATAAAATATCCAAATACCCTTATGACTCCCTATCTTTCACCAAGGCGCTATCTAAAATATCACATGGCCTTAATACCATAAGCGCTTCCCAACCTTGGCGTAATTTAATTAAAAAAAAATTATAATTATAATGGGCTTACCTCATACACCTTGACCCACGTTGCAAAAACAATAGTGCTCACCTTGGCTGTGCTTCGAGCCCATGACCAATTGTCATCGTGGTGCTCTATCCAAAGGCTAGGCAGCCGTTGGGCCACATGCCCACACAAGCAACTAAACACATGCGCTCTAACTTTTTACCTCTACAAATTTTGACGAATGAAAATAAAACCTCCTGCCTTCTCAAAATGATCGCATGGGGATTTGAAACCCCAACCTCTGCCCTACAAATGACTTAACACACCCTTGGCCACCAATCATGCTAACCAGCGTTATGAAACACTTTGGTCGCACCACATGCATTTATTCGAACGCCTGCCCTCAAATGGTTTTAAAAATGTGAAAGCCTCTTCTTACTCACAACAAAGCAACACATGATGTTAGCATAACCTTTGATATTCGAATGCATGGATGAGAAAATTAAAAGATTAATTCCCCTTTAAATACACCTTGTCCTTTTTGCTTCGACGTCGGCTCAAAGTCGACTTTAGAAATTTGAATTATAAATTTAATTTTTAACCTTTAACTTTGGCGCCCATAGTTATTTAAATTAAAATTTTAACCTTTAGGTTAAAATATTTTAATTTAAATAAATTAAATTAAATCCTTTGCAAACTGCTCAATGGGTATTTTCAAGGATAAAATATTTTTAATAATTCCTTGGACCTCGTTTTCTTCACCTCATCCTTTTTCCCAAAATATTATAATATTAAATATTATTATTTTATTTTAAACCTGCTTCTCCTTCCTTGGGTCTTCAACCTTTTAGGCCTCTTTAGGCATATATTATTAAAAATAAATATTATATACTATTCCTTTAAAAACCTTCCTTGCCTTTCGGAAAAACCACCTGATGACATTAATGATGATGAAACTGAAACAACAATCTCTTGACATCAATGACAACAAAACTTGCTCAAATTTCCAACAAAAATCTACTCTACTATCTTCCACCTTGGTTTCTTGCAAAAGAATAATATCTAGCTTATGCTTAAATCTAAGAGAAGCCACTAATATTTGTTTTGAGTGACCATTAAGGCCCCTCACATTCCAGGAAAGGAAATTCATTTACCATGATTGAAAGAGAATTTCTTCCCACCCCTCAACCTATGAGGAGAAATGTTATTAAAGGATATTATATTTAGTTGTTTTCTTCTTGGAACCAATCCTTCATCCCCTCCTAACACCAACTGAGTCCCATTGGCTATATTTGAATCTGTATCCTTTTTCTAAGATTCTTTATTTGAGGGTTTTACCACTTTTCTCTTAATCCCCAGATCCATAATCCCTTTTTTGTGGCTTCTAGTTTTTGGGCCTAGAGACCTTTTCTCCAAAGTAATGGGAGCTAGAAAATTAGGAGAAAGCATATCTAGTGATATAGAATCTCCTCCACTCCATGGGTTTTGAGACAATCAAAAGAATTTTTAATAATAAGGAGACCGAAGAAGGCAAAGCACTTACTTATTCAACACGCTTCTGAATCCCACATTCAAGGAATGACTCGAGCTCCTCCCGACTTACACTTAGGGTTTTTGATGTGATTTTCAAAAATTTCTCTAAATTTTATCCCATGTGCTAAATAGATCCATCCAAGGGTTGAGGAATTTCCAACCCTTGTTCAAAAGCTACCCTTTTTTTATTTTGGAGCTCAATCTAGGCTGATTTGTTCGTCATATCTACCTTAGTCTATAATTTCCTCATTGGCTTCTTTGTTGAACATTGACCTGAGAGATGTTTTGAAGCTTTACACTTAGTAAAAATTTCTAGATGATTTTCATATATAATTGGTTTTATTCAAGTACCCAGACTCGAGACCAACTTAATAGAATCTGGTAGATATGCTTCCAAATTTGCATTAATACACATCCTAGCATATATCAATCTTGATCTAGCTCTTGTCGTTGAGTCAATGAGAATTAGTTCACCCACTTGTTTGGCTATACCCTATAACATATTATCATGATAGTATAGGAAATACAAATGAGGTAACCTAACACATAAGGGGTTGTGTTTATCCTCTACAAATCAAGATAGAAGTTCAAAGTCCACCTTTGAAGGAAGAGACCTCACTTCCCAAAGAACCATGGGCCCCCACTAAGCATATTTTTGGAGTCTTCTTCATGATTAAATTTAAACATTATGAAGGCTTTAGGGAGAGCCACAATTTCCAAATGGTCTTGAGGCCTCCATTTGGAAAATTCCCATCTATGAACCACATCAAGATCAGGATGGGCCCCCATAAATTTTCCAACCAGGTTAAGTGCACCATATTCCATTATAATTTTAATCAGATCCTATGAAACCCTAAGAGTATCTTCCTTTGGGGAAATTTCAAATACTACTTTTGAACCAAGGTTCCTTGAGCTAGACGAGACCACCGCTACAAAATACACATTGGTACTAGGGCTGAATGACTTATGAAAATCCCCCTACCAATGGGGTCCCATCACTTACCAGAGTCCCACCAACCTTACCACTTGATAAAGGCTAAACCCCACCTTTTGATCACGAGAAACAATATCCATCCCAATCCAACAAAACTCCTTCTGAGACTACCTGTGAACCTCTACCTAGTAGCCTACCACCCGAAACCATCCCACCCCCACCACCACCTCACCACCACCCTCGACCTCGCTCGCAACAATGAACCCCCCATAGACCACATATTAGATATTATTTATTTATTGTTATCTCAATTATACAATTGTTACCGCAACATGGTGTACAATCCAACCCCCTTAGGATTTGAACATTGGACCTCTATTAAAAGTTTCAAAGTTTCCATAAACAATTCCAATTGTATTATATCATAATCATATTATTTTAGTCAGTATTTTAATAAGCTATTTTGACTTGCCACAAGAGGGTCTATTACAATATAAGGAGCTATAATTTTTATTGTTTTGCTTATTTCTTAACAAGCTACTTATGGCTTCTATTGGGTTTCACTCACATAAAAATAACAAAACATTACACTGTTGTCATCACATTTCCATAAGGGTAATTAAACCACATTCAACTTTGTTTTTACTAAAGATATTTTTCATTTGCCTTTTTACCAAATATATATTCTTCATCTTCCTTAAATAACTATTTTTCCATAATCAACTCCATATAAATTTTATTAAGATATAAAATTTTGTTTAGTTAATTGTTTTCTAAAATGTAAACTTCACCAAGAAAAAAATCAACGATTATATTATTAATTGCATGGTTTCCTTCCCTATAGACATTTCTCAACAATAGTTGAGAAAAAATAAAAATAATGTTATTTTTTATCCAATCTCTACATCCATTTTTTAAATAACATTAGTTAAAAATTGTAAATCCCTCAATTAAAATATATTTTCATCCTTTGCAATGGAAAATTTGATCCCCATAAGAAATGCCCTAGTCTCTGCTTAGTTATTAATTGGAGTCCCATGTGATTATAAGTAAGCAAGAAGAATTATTTCTTTATTATTTTGAAACACAATGCCTCCACCTACTTTTATGATATTTGCTTTGGAAGTACCCTCAAATAATCTTCATAAACCCAAATTTTGAACACCTCCATTTTACCATAAATAAAAGCAATTATTTTGCATTAACTTCATTGTTGCAAATGACCCTTCCATGCATACTCAGATCCTGTAACCAAAAGACTAGCACCTCTTTTTTTGCACTTGAGACTACCCAAGAACCATGTTGTAAAAATTTCTAAAAGAAATTTAGTAATAGGATTTCAAACTTGAACATGATTTTATTTTTTGAATTTAGTGAAAATCCCTTGTGGGGTCACATTGGTCTTAGAAACCATGACCAAGGGGTTCTACATCATCAAAATCACCCAAGAGTTGCGCCCAACCCTGAACACACCAACATTATCAACTAAATTTTGGGTACCCAATGTGTATTTGGTAGGGTGGAGATTCAAACCAGGGACCTCCCTTGGAGGATTGCCCTACCCTATCCAACTCACCTACAACACGTGGGTAACTTGAGCATGATTTTTAGATTTAGTTTTATTAATTCCATTATTTCTTTCAAGCCATTAATTTCAACAAATAAGGGGAGGACCAATCCTCCACAATATGCATAATGCTTTAGCTTTGAAACCATTATTCCAATATTTTGTGAACTCTTTCATTGTTGATGGTGCTACCCAACATGTTATCGAATTTTTAAAAAAGTGGCCTCAAATGGTATAAGCAAAAATACAATTAAAGGTGAATGATATTATATTTCTACCCATCTCACACGAGACACACCTAAAAGCACACCTAAAAGGTCCATGATATCCTTTTCTTTGTAAACTTTGACCTATAATAATCTTTCTTTAGACTCCTAACCAAAGGAATGTTGAAATCTTATGCAAGACCTTGAGTGACCAAATATTATTCCAAGGGAAATATTTAGGAGTAAGAATTTTTAATTGCTTTAAATCCTTATATCCTAATAGATCAAGTATTGACCATTTTTTAATTGATTCCAAACTAACTCATTTTTCTGGTTAAAATAGGCAAATACAATATTAAAGCATTCTTTAATGCTCATCTACTATTTTATTGAGGTCCTCTTCTTCAACCAAGTTGTTAATAAAAATCCATGATCTACAGCTTTTTTTGGTTGGATAATAAAGGGTTGTACTCGAGTCCCCCACCCTTGAAAAATTACAACTCTCTTCTTTAGAGCTTGAGAGTTTACAAATAGATACACTTCTCATCTCAATTGAGATGCTATAGCTAGAAATCTACATCATTTTATATAAATGTTTGAATTCTTGATTTTCATTTTATGGATCTTTTCAATTTTTTATATGAATACAAATATTCTAAAATTTAGCATCATTCTTGATATTTTCTTATAGCAGCCTTCACAATACCAAAACTTCACCTCTACTATGTATGCATTGCATCTTAGTAGAGTTATATTTCCAAAACATCACACTATCATAGTCTACTTTACCAAATATGGATTGCTAATTTTCTTCCTGAAACACAAGTGCAACCACAAAAATTATAATAAATATTTTATATAAAAACACATTATTGTTACAAAAAAGAAGATATTACCAATAGAAAACATTAAAATAAATCACGATCATTAATTTATTTAGGCAATCAAAATTTTCTTGTCAACTTTAACTAAACTTACTATTTCCTATATCCATGGAAAGGAGAATTTAACTTCACGATCCTCAATCAAAACCCCTCTATTGGCTAGCCTATCTGCATATTTGTTTTCTTCCCTTAATGTATGTGTAAACCTGATTTATTCAAACTCTTTAGCAAGATCTTGAATTTCCACATCTTGTATATTCCATGGAGCCTTTGCTTTACTCAAAATTATATTTATTACTATGAGATAATCACATTCCATCCATACTCTATTCCATTTCATTTGTTAGCATCTTTTTTAACCCTTTTAAAGCTCCCTAAGCTTCAACTTAATTATTTATATTAAATATACTATTAAAAGTGTAATGAGACAAAATCTCTCCTCTATTATTTCTAATTATTCCTCCTCCTCTTGTTGGTCTTGGATTTCCTTCAGATGCTCCATCAAAATTAAAGTTAACCCACTCTACATCTGGTGGTTTCCACTTTATATTATTTGTCTTATTTTTTCTTCTCTTGTACCCAACATCATAATTCCATTTAATGAATTGACTCCATTTATCAAGGCTCTTTGCTTCTAGATTAGGGATTGGGTGATTTTATAGGGTTGGTTTAGACTCCTCTATGGCTAAAAATATCTTATTTTTCATTAACTCTATACTACTTTCCTTTCCTTAAATTATTCTTCTATTCCTTTCTAGTCATATAGTCCAAATTTTGTATCTTTTGATATATCCCATATTGTCTGTAAAGCCTCACTTTTATAAGTGCTTTACCATTGCTTTAACCAATTTTCAACTTTGTTATTCATCACCATGAATTCACCAAACTTATTAATAATCCATTACCATACACTTTAGACTATTGAGAAATATCCCAATATATGGTCTATACTCTACTTTTTACAAAGAACATATTGAGAGGGGCCATGAAAACCTCATTTTATAAGGTTATCCTTGGATAAAATTCTTCTATGATCTACTAGCAAAACAAACATTTTAACTTTAGGAATGCTTGGGTTATCCCAAATATATCTCCATATTCTAGTGATATTTTTTTTTTTTGGTGTTTTACATTATATCCACTTCTTGTTGTGTAATCTCCTGAGTTATTCAACTCCCAAATCAATTTATCCTTGGATCCCCTCAAAATAATCATAGTTGTTATCTTTCTACTCAATTACCTCTTAGAATCAATGTCTTGTATACTTGTAAAAAAATCTTCTTTCCATATGTATCTTCCTTCCTGATCCTTGTACAAAATGTGTAAAAACCTATCACCATATTTGTCTTGAAACGATCTCATACAAGGTTTCAAAATTGGATCTAAACTGAGTGGTTTTTATCACACCAAGTATCCATCCAAATAGAAATTTTTCTCCAATTCCCACCACCCATATTAAACCTTTAATCATAATATCAATAGATTTTATCAAACCATCCCAAAGAGTAGAACCATTTGGTAGAGAAAATGAAATAAATATTAAACTTGGGTCATTGGGATCAACATACTTAGAAGAAGTTTGGTCCATTGTATTTGACTCTCTTTGTAAAATATCTAGATTACTTTTACCTTGAGAGCTAAGTTTACATCTATAAGAACTCTTAAACCAATATATCCCTAGTATTATCATCACACACCTTGCTCCATTTCACCAAAGGAAATTTACTTTTATCATGTAAACCTGACAATAAAAGGATCACATAATATAGATTAAAATTTTTTCAATTGATTTTGGCATAGAATACAATGACATATAATATGTTGGAATGTCCTGTAAGACTGACTTAATTAACTACACTCTTCCTACTAATGATAACCATCTACCTTTCCAATTTGGAAGTTTATTTTAAATTTTACTAATAACTGGATTCCATAATTATATCCTCATTCTCCCCTCAAATAAAGGCATCCCTAGATAAGTTGCTAGCAAATTTACCTTATCCATTTGAAGTAACCTACGAATTCTTACTTTGATATTACTTGGAGTATTAAGAAAGTAAATATTAGATTTTGTCCTATTAAATTTTTGCCCTGATGCTCTTTCATATTTCTTTAAAAAGTTATTCAAAGTTCTGGCCTCATTTATCCTTTCCCTTCCAATAAAGGGTTGTATCATATACAAAATTTTTATGGGTGATGTTGTCGATGTTATTACTAACCTTAATTCCACTTATAAGTCCATATTTGTAATTCTTCTTTAAGTTCCTACTAAAAACCTCTGCCATAATAATGAACAAATAAGGAGATAGAGTATCTCCTTGTTTAAGGTCTCTCTTGGCTTTAAAAGATTCTATTACTAACCCATTGACCAACATTGAATAAGAAAATGTAGAGACACAAGATTTAATCCATCTAATACATTTATTACCAAAACCAAACATTTCTAAAGCTACAAAAAAAATCCCATTTAACCCTATCATAGGATTTACTCATCAAGTTTTAAGATCATTGCTTTCTATTTTTATGAAGCTGTTGAATGTATAACTTTATGAGCTACTATGATCCCACCCAAAATTTGTCTCCCTTTCATAAATCCTCCTTATTCTTTTGAAATAATTTTTCCTAACAATGGCCTTAATCAATTCACCATCACTTTGGAGATAAACTTATATGTCATATTACATGGGCTTATGGGTCTAAAATAATCAAACAATTCAACATCATTATTTTTTGGAATTAGGGTAAGATAAGTTGCATTTATTTTATAAGGTATGTATTGTTTTACCCTAGACTATTCCATTTCCACCAATAAAGAATCCTTCACTATATCCCAATTATATTGTTAAAAATTTGCAGAAAGCCTATTTGGACCTAGGGATTTATCCTTATTAAAAGAGAAAAGAGCTAAATGAACTTCTTCTAGAGTAATAGGCTCCATCAATTTCCTATTGTCTTCATTCATTATAACCAAAGAAACATCTTGAAGAATTTTATTATTAAGAACTTCAATCTCCTCTGATCCTATAATATTTAGATAAAAAAATTTACCTCTTTTTTAATTTCACTTTGATCTTCAATCGAAATCTATTCTATTGATTTAATTCTACTAATTCTAGATGTTGATCTATGTACTATAGCCATCCTATGAAAATACTTTGTACTTTTATCTCTTTTTAACCAAGTTTATCTTGATTTTAATCTTTAGAATTTCTCTTCCTTACTCAAAATATTATGATATTCACTAAGCAACTCCTTTTCCTCTAATCTTGGTTTATTATGATCACCTTTTTGTAGTTTTTAAAGTTTATCTTTTGGTTATTATTTCTTCTTAAAATTATTTTCAAAAGTTTTATTGTTCCATTCTTTTAATCTAGATGTCATATATTTAATTTGATTTGGAAGATCATACAACCCACCATTACCTGAAGAATTTCACGTTTGAGCTATCATACCAAAAAATTGAGGATGATATTCCCACATCTACTAATATTTAAAATATAATATTTTTTGAATTCACTTACCACCATTTTAACTCTTATTGGCTAGTGATATGAACCAATCCTTGTTAAGATAATTTCGTCTAGCCAATGATTTGAGAATAAGCATTTATCTATTTTTTTTTTTTCTATTTAGTTTTGGCCTCTCCTGTTGTTGGTCCAAGTATAGTTGTCTTATTCAAACTCAATATCCCATAGATTATTTTTTTGAATAAAATTTGAGAAATCTCTCATACATTGGGTTAATTTCCTAATTCTTCTATATTTTTCTTCCAACTTGGTTATGGCATTAAAATCTCCTATGATCATGAAATGGGTTTCTTGGTCTTTACTTATCATAAAGGCTTCAATATTGCTCCAAACTTCTACTCTACCTGACTAAATTGTAGTTCCATAGATATTGATAAGGATGAAATGAATATCTACAAAGTAGCAAGTGACTAAAGAGGCTATCCAATGCCTAGTTTTATAAATGGTTACATATGAGGTTCTAGAAGGATTCTAACAAGTTAGAATTTCCCCTACCACTCCCTTAGAATCCATAGCATCCCATTCATATCTTACTCATATTGCTTTCATAGTTTTTTAAACTTCTTTTGTCATTTTATTTTCCTAGATACAAAGAATATCAGACTTACTACTTAAACATAAGTCCCTAATACACCTCTACTTTGAGGGGGTATTAGCACCCCTTATATTCCATGAGATGATAATCATGTCTCATTAAGGTATTTTGGCCCCGCCTATGTATTACCAATATCATTTTATTGTTTGGTAAAGATAAATTCAACCAACTTAGTTTGTGTTCCTTTCTCTATGTTTTCTCTTGCTTCCTTGGATATTACTTGATAATTTGAGGGTTTTCCTTTTTTTGGCTTGCCTATATCAAGAGTGGGTCTTATTATTCAATTTATCAATATTATTTCACAATTTTTTTCATCATATTTAGCCTCTCCTGACTCTATTACATAAGCTTGTGACTTGTCCTACTCATTTTCTAGTATTTCCTCATTAATGTCAAAGGTATTAACTTCTAAAATTGAACTTTTTTTACCAATTTTTTTTCTCCTGAATGGTGCCTGTAACTTCAAGAGAGTCTTCAAAATCTGATGAGACACATTCCTTAGGTTCATCAAAAATGTTATTCCTTGAATTAGGATCATACTGAATGGATGGTTCCTTGTTAATATGTTGAACTATTGTACTATATCTTCTAAGTTTTGATCTACTAGGCTAAAGCTTCAAAAGAGTTGGTATTTATTCCAATATCCTTTCTTACTGGTCTCCACTATTTATTTTCTTTCATTTTTCTAGATTTACTTTTTGGAAGTTGAAAACCATCTTCATCCATAACCATTTGTAAGTTTCTCTTGTTGTTTTCTACATAAGACTATGTTGGGCTCTTCTTAAGGCATGATCTCTCAATATACCCCACCTCATGACATATTATACATCTAAAAGATATGTTTTCATAATATATAGTTTTGATCCACATATTATACCTATACTTAAGAATGATTAATTTAGGTAAAGCTTTACTTATATCAGTCATGACCAATATTTGATCATAGATAGCTAAGAATCCATCTTTCGTCGTATTTGAAATCTCAAGGAATTCTCCTAAAGTGTTGCCTATTGCCTTGAAGGTATCTATTTTACAAAATTCAATGGGTAACCCAAACATCCTAACCCAGACTGGTACTAGGGATAGATTTACATTTTTAGGTGAAAAGCCTTCATACCAGCAGGCAAGGAAGAGTTGCTCTTCCCATAAACCAAGGACCACTTTTTAGGATTTTTTCTCTTTCTTCCCTAGAAAAAAATATGGCTAGGAAAAAACATTTGGGAAGAAAAGATAGATTCACTCCTGGAGACTTCCAACTCCTATCAATCCATTTTATCAAGGTTGAATCCCCTAGCTAATACCCATTAAATTTACAAAAAATTGCCCTATCTTGGAGCAACAAGGATCTCTATGAGGTGCGTTCACTAACCTATACCACTAGAGATGATTCTAATAATTTAACTATAAATTAGTCCATGGAAAGGAAACTAAAAATATATTAAAATTTATCTGAATGTCCTATAGAAAATATAATATTTGATTAAAACTTTATAATAATTTGCATGCAAAATTTCTAAGATAAAGAAAAAAAAAACTTAATTGAAAAATTCTATGTTCAGATAGAATGTATTGCCTCACTGAAATCCTAGCCCTTCATTGCTCTTCCCTTCATCCAAACCCTAGCTGATAAATAATTACAATTTCATTTTTTGCGACTTGAAAATTTGTCACTGCCCTTGTTCCAAATGGTTGACTTCACAAGGTTATATATCCTTCAATACTACTCGAATTCTTTCATATGACCACTTATTTTAAAGCTATTTAAATTACACACAAGTTGGTCCAAGAATAAACTAAATTGGATAATCCTTCGCGAAGATATGGCTCCTAAATATGAGATATTTTTTAGAAAAAACTCTAATCCTTCATGAAGCTCTCATTCTATCATGATCTAGAGTTGTTGCTCACATCAATATAATTTTTTTGACCTTGAATGTTTACAAGCTAAATATGCTTAAATGAAAATTTGTCATTTTAGAGAAAAAAATAAGAGGATACGACTTTAACCAAGCATTAGACAAAACATTTATAGAATCCCCCTCATTGATTGACTAGATTATGCTTAAACAAAAAATTGTCATTTTAGATAAGAAAATAAGAGGCTAAGGCTTTAACCAATCATTATACCAAACATTTATAGAATCCCCTCATTGATTGAATAGATCTAATATGTTTCTTGATCAATTGGCTATATCTTTGCTTCTAATTCAAAGAAATTGCTGCATAATACTTTGAATGTTTATGATATACTTCATTGTTAAACCTTTCCTAATACATAAATTCAAATATTATATTAATTGTATACTAAATTTTAATATTTATTAAAAATAAATATAAATTAAAAATATTTTTAAGTTTTGTTCAACAAAGATGAATAATACTAATCTTATTTACGTTTTATTTCATCTTCACCTAATTAATTTTAAACACAAATAAATATATTTTTTATATTTAAAAATTACTCAAATAATTATATGTATTATAATATAAAATACATTTACTTATTATATTAATAATATTAATGTATAATAATAACATTTAAATATTGAATCATTATATAACCTTATTATATTAATAATGGTACAATAAATATGGAAGTATTAATGTGTAAGTAATCACCTTACAATGCACATCCAAAGCATTATATTCATATTCTAACATATGCCAATTAGTTTTAATTAAAAATGTTATGTGAAATATTTTTCTTTTTAAAAAAAAAATGTATCTTTATAATTCTAGAATTCTAACATATGCCAATTATTTTTAATTAAAAATATAATGTGAAATATTTTTCTTATTAAAAATAAGAATGTCTCCTCAATACAAGCTTCACCATCAAATGTAAGAATTGTTCTATTTTTAAATAAATATTTTTTTAATTTTAAACCTCCTTTTGAAGTTGAGGCTTGTATTTGTGTCCTTTTCCATGGTCACACTATTAAACCATATCAACCATTACTGAGTATTTCTACTATCTATAGAATATGAAACAAAGCCATTGTTTGTAGAGATTTTATAGGGCGAAATTGAATTTGAGGTAGAAATATTTCAAGGAGTTTGTTTTGATATTTCTAGCATGCACTAGATTCAAACAACAAAAATTGTGTAGGATAATGAAGGGGACTCCCATGTGTTAGGGTTATAATGGTGGCTAGAACAATATTATATAGTATGTGATACAAAGCCATTGCTTGCAGAGATTTTAAAGGGTAAAATTAAATTTTGGGCAAAAAGCATTTAGACAAGAACCAAAACCCCAAATAGCATAGGGTTTTAAATTGAGATATTTATGCAGGGATCAAAATAGAAGGGTTTTTATTTTTAGTTTTTAATAACATTTTTAAGTGTTTTTTATAATTTAAACGATTTTAATGGTTAAGATTTATTCTAGGCCCTTTAGAAAGGAGTAGCCATGACTGTTGCTTTATTGTTAAAGAATCATGTAAATGGTTTTTTTGTTTCTCTTAGTTTCCTTTGTTTGATCAAGGGAAGCTAAAATATATGGTGTAAGAACTCAAAGCAATATGTCTAGTCAAACCATAGTTAGGTAGAAGGAATACCTTTGTACCCAATCTTGATGAAGCTCCCATAGTTGACGTCCGCCCTAATTTTATCCAAAGTTTAATCCTTATACTAACAACCCAAACTCTTGCATGCAATTTTATGGGTATTTGGCCAAGTCCAACATCCATCCAAAAATGTAGCATCTACCTGAGGATGTAAAATATCTAGCTATGAGCTAATGATGACTAGAAGAGGCTATTTCATGGTCATTCTATCCTCATTAGAGGAAAAAAACTCAGTCTTCCATGGAGGGACCTAGTTTTTAGGATCAAACCCTTTATACATGACCCTTTAGTCCAAAAGCTTTAATCCATGGGTAGAAGAAGCAAAATAGTTTCTACACGGACCAAGATCTCATTCCTACCTCTATTTTTATGGAATAAAAAAATAATAGAAATTATAGGAAATGCAATAGGCACATTTGTAGATTGGGTTGTCCTAAAAACTAGTTATGTAGCTTGTGCTAGAATATGTGTACAAGTGAATTTAAAAAAAAGGTCTACCAAAGAGTATAGAAATTAAAGTACTTGATTGGATCCACACATGACCACTAAAATATGAGCACGTTCCTTCAAGTGAATCTCTTGTTATCAACATGGGCATTCCTCTAGGATTTGTCCATGAAAAGTTCAATAGGGAAAAAAATAGAGGAACAAGAATTTCAAACTATTAGAAGAAGGCACTTGAGGCCAAAATGGTCACATTAAAAAAATGTTTTTTTTTGCAAAAATGACTAAGTGTTGAAGATGTCTTGAAACTATGGTCAAATCAATCAAACATGTGCCTAAGCTCAGGATGTATCACAACCATGTGATAAGATGCTACAAAGAAATATGTACCAAAACTATGATCAAACTGGTCAACAAGCGCCCAAGCTCAAGATGCATTGTGGTAGCACAACAAAATATTGAAAAGAAAGATATCCCAAAACTGTGGTCAAATCGGTCAATAAGCACCCAAGCTTGGGATGCATCACGACCACACGATAAAATGTTATAAAGAAAGATATCCTAAAACTATGGTCAAACTGGTCAAGTGCCCAATATTGGGAAGCATCGCGATCACACGATAAAATATTGCAAAGAAAGATGTCCCAAAACTATGGTTAGATCAGTCAATAGGCACCCAAACTCAGGATGCATCATGACTACATGACAAAATGTTGCAAAGAAAGATGTCCTAAAACTATGGTCAAACCAGTCAACAAGCACCATTCTTGGGATGCATCGTGGCCACATGACAAGATGCTACAAAGAAAGACGCCCAAAACCATGGTTAAACCGATCAACAAGTATCCAAGTGAAAACACGAGATTTCGGAAACAAAAAGGATAAACTAAAAATGCAATGTAAATGAAACTAAAATAACGCTTAAACCCTATGTTATTGAAAAATGCGTAAAAATAAAGAACATGAACACAAGATATTAAAGCAATATATATAAAAACAGCCATTTTATTGATATGCTTTTCAAATTTGTGTTACAATGCGTCTCCTTCCTTTTTAGGGGATAGGAGCGTTAAATGTTGGTCTTTTACAACTTGTTTCAGAATTCCTTCTTTCGCGTGCCCACATATAAGATGGGTGAACCAAAACGTTGCCGCCGCTTGTGTTGGTAAAAGTAGATTCCTCGCTGCTCTAATGCTGCAAATCTGTGTTCAAAGAAACAAACAAAGAATCAGTAGCACCTGTGTATGAAAAATAAAAGATAAATCTAACGATGGTTAAAATGAGTCTAAATAAACTAAAAACTTGACAAAAGCTTAATCATAAAACTAGCTAAATACTACAAAAGAAATAGTCACCAAAGGCAATAAGGCGGGGGGTGCCCGAAGGCAAACCACCCGCAGGTGAAACTTTGTTTCGACACCAATCCGCTTGGGATGGGTCCGAAACCTGATGTGATGTGTTGTCAGCAAATTGGTAGGATATTGTGGTCAGAAAAATCGGGTTTTGGTTCTTGATTTGTGCCTTCAAAAGTCACCCAATAACCTCTCTTTCGATTAAGAGATTATAGATGTTGAAAGAACAAATCGCAAGTAAATGAATTAGTAGCACTTCGTCGCTCAAAATGCTCCTTCTCTGTATGTCTTTTGGGTGAGGAAGCTCACCATTTTATAGACCCAAGGGGTCTCTTTGAATTAACATGCAAAAGTGTTTCTTTGCATGAATGTTTTTTTTTGTAAATAGAAGACTTCTTCTCGATCAAGGGCTTCTTAACTACCTCTGTGCATGTCTTTGTATGTTTAGAAAAGCTCAATCACACTCCCATGCAATGAAGGGATAGCTAAGTGGCAAATCTGAGTTGTCTTAAAAATCTCACTCCCATTCCCATGCAGTGAAGGGAGAGTCAATTGGCAGATATGAGTTGTCAAAAGAACTCACTCACACTCTTATGCCATGTAGGGAAAGCTAAGTGGCAGTTATGAGTTGTCATGCACTGAGATATGACTTTTTTCCGATCAAACCTAGCGTTCGTCCCACCCAAAAATGAGCACTGGTAATCCTCTCTGGGTGAAACGAGTAACAATCCACACTCGTCCCTGGATGAAATGAGTAACAATATGCACTCGTCCCTGGGTGAAACGAGTAACAGTCCGCACTCGTCCCTGGGTGGAGCGAATAATTAGCAGTGTCTAAAAGGTGTCCATTTGATCTTTGACTTGTAAAAATGCTATGCGAGTGGTTAGAACCACTGTTTTAACCTCTGGGGCTGTGTGTGTTAGTGCGATCAGTGTTTGCAGCCACATAATCGAATTGGTGTTGTTTTGGTGTCTATAGATGCCCCTTTTTGGAAAGCGCTGCACATGGTGCAGTGCTAAGAAAAAATATATAACCAAAGCACTAATGATTAGGGTTTCTTAGTAACCTAACCAACTCTTGATGCCCCAAGTATGGAAAGGGCACGCATTCTTGAATCCTTGCTTCTGACGAGCTAAGGGACTTAAATCAAGCATTAACCTGGTTCGATGAGGTATTACTTGAACTTAGACATTGATCAGTCATGAATAGGCAAAGGGCACAACCTTTTGTCTGTGGGAACCTTGAGTTCATGATTCACGAATGCCAAGTATATGATCAGTTTGTGATAATTGCTTGTTTGCTGCCCCAAGCAGGGTCACGATTGTCTTTTGCAATGATCCTTTGAATGCGTGTCATTTCCTTGATTGAGTGTGTGTGTGTTGATTGGCAACTAAGTGTGACTACCCCCTCAAGCGATGAATCGATGAGGGAATGACCGACATGAGAAAAGCGACGAGTCGCTTGACCCAAGATGACTTAAGTGAGGGTGCCTTCAGATGTTATCCGATGCATGCTCGAGCAGTTTCCCGATTGTTTTGACCTATTTTTGGTGGGTGTGAACCCATTTTGGGATGCCATTGGGGGTTAACATTGGCAAAAATCCGTCTTCCCGTGGAGCGGTCCGGCTATGGTAGCCTTCTTGGGGAGTAGGATAGCGACAAGGTAGACCCGTTTTCTTATGCCAAGAGGTTAAGTGCAAGAGCACTTTTGTCCAACAATTTTTAGTGGTTTTGTTGGCAGTTGTCATTTTTATATTTTGGTTGTTTTTGATTGATTTTTTTTTTTTTTGTATTCGTCCCGGGGGGGATGAACTCCATGACTGTACTCGTCCTGGGGTGGGACGAGCGCGCCTCCGAGGAAAAAGTGCTCATTCCATACAAGGACGAATACCAGCAAGTAAAAAAGGTATAAATAGGCAAAAATGACGGATTTGGCTCATTTGCATTGTTCATCGATTGCGAGTTGGAGCTCTGAGGAGGAGGAGGTAGATTTTCTGACGCGAAGCACTGTCGAATTTTCTAGCCACCATGAGTGCACAGACTGGGTCGTCAGGCGACGAAGCTGAGGTGAGACCAGTAAGTGCACTATCTCCTCGAGTTTGAATGTGAAAAATGCAAATGTCTTTTTATTATGTGTTTCTTTTGTTTAAGACATGGAACCCTAATGAATTAAATTAAAAGGTGAATGAATTTGATGTAAAGACCCTGAAACAAAAACGTGGATGCAAACCAATGGAAACCTAGATGGAAAACCGTAGGATAAACCCAAATGAAACTTAGAGTAACACGTTAGGGTAACCACGGTTAAAAAATGTTTTTTATGTGAATGGTAAAACTTAGGTCGAAACCTTAGGTAAACCATGTCCATTTTTGTCTATTTTTAAAATGAAACCCTAGATTAAAAAAATGGATGAATTTTTTTTTGTTGGAATAGTAAACTTAGGTAAAACCGTAGGTAAACCATGTCAAATATTTGTTGTTTTTGATGAAATGTAAGATGAAAACTTGATGAATTTTTTGTCTTGAAATGGTAAACTTAGGTAAAACCGTAGGTAAACCATGTCAAATTTTTGTTGTTTTTATGGAATTAAAAATGAAAAATGGATGAAATTTTTTTTTTTTTTTTTGTTGAAATGGTAAACTTAGGTCGAAACCGTAGGTAAACCATGTCGAATTTTTGTTATTTTTTAGATGAACTTAAAGATGAAAATTTGATGATTTTTTTTGTATTGAATGGTAAAACTTAGGTTGAAAACCGTAGACAAACCATGTCAAATTTTTGTTTGTTTTTATGAAATTAAAGATGAAAAATGGATGATTTTTTTTGTTGAAATGAGAAACTTAGGTCGAAACCGTAGGTAAACCATGTCAATTTTTTATTTGTTTTTATGAAATTAAAGATGAAAAATGGATGAATTGTTTTTTTTTTTTTTTTTTGTTGAAATGGTAAACTTAGGTCGAAACCGCAGGTAAACCATGTCGAATTTTTGTTATTTTTTAGATGAACTTAAAGATGAAAAATTGATGAATTTTTTTGTATTGAATGGTAAAACTTAGGTTGAAAACCGTAGATAAACCATGTCAAATTTTTGTTTGTTTTTATGAAATTAAAGATGAAAAATGGATGAATTTTTTTTTTGAAATGGTAAACTTAGGTCGAAACCGTAGGTAAACCATGTCAATTTTTTGTTTGTTTTTATGAAATTAAAGATGAAAAATGGATGAATTGTTTTTTTTTTTTTGTTGAAATGGTAAACTTAGGTCGAAACCGTAGGTAAACCATGTCGAATTTTTGTTATTTTTTTTTTAGATGAACTTAAAGATGAAAAATTGATGAATTGTTTTTTTTGTATTGAATGGTAAAACTTAGGTTGAAAACCGTAGATAAACCATGTCAAATTTTTGTTTGTTTTTATGAAATTAAAGATGAAAAAGGGATGAATTTTTTTGTTGAAATGATAAAATTAGGTCGAAACCATAGGTAAACCATGTTAATTTTTTTTTGTTATTTTTTTGTATGAAATTAAAGATGAAAAATGGATGAATTTTTTTTTTTTTGGTTGAAATGATAAACTTAGGTCGAAACCGTAGGGAAACCATGTCAAATGTTTTTTTTTTTTTTGTAACAGATGTACATATGAATGAATGAGGTTACTGTATATTGATGCATTTTTTTTTATTTTGAATATGTGATGGTGATGTGATGCATGTTTTTGATGTGTTTATGTTTTGTGATATGCAGGTGGTGAAGAGTTGACATCGGGTACCGACTATTTTTTCTATTGCTCGCGAGGTGTTGAGTGCGGAGGACTGGGAGTGGCTTGATGCCTTAGGGCTCAAGCATGTGATGCGATTGGAGGCAGTTATGGGGGATCGAGCGTACTTAACAGCTTTGATCAACCTATGGGATGTTCGAACGAACACCTTCCATATTTCGACAGGGGAGATGACAGTCACCTTAGAGGACGTGTATCGGATTCTCCGGATTCCAATAGACGGGGTTCCCATCCGGACGATGCCACGAGGCCAGAGGATGGTTGTACTGACCCGGTGTTTTGGACATGGGGAGGATGTGGATGGGATGAGCTCAGTGGAGAAGGTTGAGGAGGATTGTCAGATTGGTGGTATCCTAGTGCAGTGGTGGTATAGGAGGGGGTGTTGGGAGTGAGGCATGCACTACTCATGAGCCTCATTTCCAACATGCTATTGCTAGACTCTTCGGGGGTGAGGTTCCCATGGAACCTACTAGAGGTGGTGTGGCAGTTAGTGGATTGTTTGATGATAGAGCCAGTGATCATGAGATGGGGCCAGACGCTCTTGGCTCATCTGTATGATGAGCTATACAAGATCTGTTGTCAAAAGCGAAAGGGGATTGGCTGCAGTTTCTTGTTGCAGTGTTGGGCCTGGCAGCATATAACTGTAGAGCGACCATGAGGGCTACCCTAGACTACACGAGCTGATATGGTGGACAGAGATATTGGGTATGGTGCTTTATGGTATCGGTCTGAGGAGTGAGGGTAGATTCGATGATTTGTGGGAGACATGGACCATTATGTAGATGCATTGGCCCAACTGACTCCAGGAGATGTAGTGTGGAGGCCATATCGGGATTGTCCTGCATGGCTGAAGGCTGATGAGTGGCTTCGATGAGTTCGGAGGGGGAGATGGGTCATTGGACGACATGGGACAGAACAGGAATACTTCCATTATCTCCAAGTGACACGACAGTTTGGGGTATGCCAGGGGTTGCCTAGGGAGCCCGTAGTCTATCGACATCGGAGCGATGAGAGGACCCTAGCTGCACTGATCCTTGAGCCGCTAGGGGAGGAGGAAGATATAGTACTAGACATTTTGGATGTGGATGACGTCAGAGTGACTGCCGAGTACCAGGAGTGGTGGATGCTACGACAATGGTGAGGTAAGGGGCCATTGGGAGGGGGTGGGGCAGCAGGAGGCGAAGAGGGTGTAGAGGCACCAGGAGAGGGTTGGGGAGCTCCTGCTAATGTGGACATGGTTGAGGTGGCAGATGTGGGAGAGGACTTTGATGAGGAGGAGCAGCCAGAGATGCAAGATGCTCCAGAGCAGGTCGATGCTCTAGAGAGGCTGACGTAGCCGGCCATGTCGAGAGATACAGATGTGGGGTTACGCGTGGAGGTGGCACGGTTGACGAAGTTATTATGAAGGCGAGATAGGGAGCTTGAGGAGATGGCATAGGAGAGGGATCTCCTGCGAACACATTTGGGGCAGCGCGAGGTGAACCTTGCGACATACCACCAACGAGTGAGGGACTTGGAGCGATAGCGGGACGAGCTGGAGGATGAGGTTATCCGCCTTGATGGGCGAGTGCCTACATTCTCTAGAGGTGGATCATCGTGACGCTCGATAGGGAGTGACACAGAGCAGACAACATCCTCGCAACGAAGGCAACGAGATGAGGGAGAGGCCAACGGGCATGGTGTAGGGGCAAGCAGTAGCCGCCCTAAGAGGTCTCAGAGGACTCGCACCATGGGGGGTAGTTCTCGTTGCATCGATCCTACGTGATCATGGTGGACGACACCCTAAACTTTTGGATTTTTGAGTTTTTGGATTGTGGTAGCGAGGTCTGAGGATCGGTTCATTGTAGCCTGCGGACAATTTTGTTATGATATATATATACAGATGACTCTTTTTGGTGTTTATACATTGTTCATGATTTATTTTTATGTGCATGTTTTTACATTGAGGTATGCATATGCGATTATGAATGCGATGGTTCTAATTTGTATGATGTATGCATATGGAATGAATGAAATGAATTTTTGATGATTTGTCGATGCACCATAGACTGTACAAGATTTGACTGGCTTGCTATAGGAATGGGATAACTTTGTGGAATGCTTGTGCATGTGAAATTTTTTTTTGTGTATTTTGTCTATTTTTGATGGTGATGTATGAAATGAAATGTACTGGTTGTTTAAAAATGTAGTTAAGCTTTTCTAAGATGCAGATATTTTAACTAACTAGCCAAGACGATACATTTATATCGCAAGACTTTTGAACAAGGTTTAAATCTGACTTAAATTGAACCAAGTTATTTCACATCCCTGTGTGTGTAATTGAGTTCATTTATGTGGTATTTGTCAAGATATCGCCAGTGCCAGATGGGCTTTCAACCAAACCTGTACTGAGGATCACCTAATTAGCTCCACTAACTCCTTTATTGTATTTAGTCAGATTAATCTGTGATGCTATCTAGGATACCATAAGCTAGCTCGTCCACATGCAAACATTGATCTATACACAAGTTAATGTGACAGATATATCATCATGCGGTAGGTTTACCGCCAGTGACCAATAGGCTATCAACCAAACCGATACTGAAGCTTGCCTCATGACCTGTCGAAATGCTGAGAGTTCTAGGGATTCAAGTTCGACTACATTAGGAGACAACTGACGATGCAAAAAAATGGCGATGGTGCTATTATAGATGTAGGCGTTTATGAAAATGGATCTTATGTGGAAAAGGATGGAATTTCCAAGTAATGACTGTCTATGGTGCTTTTGACTTGTATGACCTAGCAAATGTATAATGTATGGATGCGATGCCTAATGCAACCTATATTTTTGTATTTTGATTTTTATGAGAATGCATGGAATTGGAATACAATTGTTTTTGTGATTTTGATTTTTATGAGAATGCATGGAATTGGAATGCAAATGATTTTTTTTTTTTTTTTTGAGAATGCATGGAATTGGAATGCAAATGTTTTTGTGATTTTGATTTTTTTTTTTTTTGATTTTTTTATGAGTATGCATGGAGTTGAAATGCAATGTTTTTTTTTTTTTTTTGTGATTTTTGACGATTATATTGTTTTTGTTTATTTTTGAATATTTAGGTTGACCAAGCAGTTATGGTAACGCTTGGAGCTTTTAGTGTTGACCAAAGGGTTTATAGATACCTTTGGGGCATTTAGGGATGACCAAGTGATTATGAAAATCCTTGGAGCTTTTTAGGATGACCAAGCGATGGAGATAATCCTTGGAGCTTTTAGGGTGACCAAGTGATTGTGATAATCCTTGGAGCTTTTAGGGTGACCAAGTGATTGCGATAATCCTTGGAGCTTTAGGCATGACTAAAGGGTTTATAGATACCTTTGGGACATTTAGGGTTGACCAAGCGATTATGAAAATCCTTGGAGCTTTTTGGGATGACCAAGCGATTGCGATAATCCTTGGAGCTTTTAGGGTGACCAAGTTATTGCGATAATCCTTGGAGCTTTTGGCTTGACCAAAGGGTTGATAGATACCTTTGGGGCATTTAGGGTTGACCAAGCAATTACAAGAATCTTGGAGCTTTTGGCTTGACCAAAGGGTTTATAGATACCTTTGGGGCATTTAGGGTTGACCAAGCGATTATGATAATCCTTGGAGCTTTTAGTTGGACTATGGCTCTCTAGATGTGGAATGGCCTCAAATGAATGATGTTCAAGGGTTTTGTTTCCTTGATTCCTACAAGAGAGGCAAGCCGGTATGTTTCGGGTCCTATTCTACTATCAATGATGTAAGGACCTAACCAGTTTGCCGTGAACTTGTCCCGTAGATGGGACGACAAATTAGAATTCTTTTGGTTCTCTTTTAAGACCAAGTCACCAACCTGAAATTACCTAAGGTGGACTTTCATGTTGTATGCTTTCTTAAGTCGCTCTTGATAGATACACAAATGCTCAAGAGCATTAACGTGTCGTTCGTTGAGCAATGTCAGTTGATCTAACCGGGCCTGCCGCGTAGTGTCATCATCGATGAACTCTTGCATTGAAATGCATAGGGAAGGGATTTCCAACTCAAAAGGCATGACTGCCTCGAAGCCATACACCAGCGAAAATGGTGTTGCCCTAGTGGGTGTTCGAATGCTGGTGTGATAAGCCCATAGGGCAAGCGGGATATGAATATGCCAGTCCTTATGATTGTCTACAACTATATTTTTGAGAATGGTGACTAACGTTTTGTTTGACGCCTTTGCTTGCCCATTTGCCTATGGATAATAAGGTGTTGAAAAGCTATGCTAAATTTTGTACTTTGTGGTCAAAGCACGCACATCTTTATTCTTGAATGGTGTCCCATTATCTGATAGGATCTTGGATGGAATACCAAAACGACATATGATGTTATGCAAAATAAACTCGTAATGCGGGATCCAGTCGTAGTGGTTAGTGGAATTGTTTCCACCCATTTGGTAAAGTACTTTGTGGCCGTTAAAATAAACGTGTGATGACCAGATGACGTAGGGGAGATTTTTCCAAGTAGATCAAAGCCCCACTGCAAAAAATGCCAAACTGATTGAATCGGCTGCAAGGCCTGAGAAGGTACGTGTGTCAAATTAGCATGGTGCTGACACTTCACGCACTTCTTCACATATGTGCAACAATATCGCTCTAAAGATGGCCAATAATAACCCATGCAAAGAATGTGCTTTACGATGGCCATACCACTGAAGTGGCCACCACATGTACCATCATGAGCTTGGGTGATCGCCTAAGCAGACTCTTGCTGGTCCAAACAACGAAGGAGGATTCCTTCATAATTTCGATGATACAAAATGTCTCATAACAAGATATGCTTTGCTGCTTTCTGTTTGAATGATCTTTTCGTGGCTTGTGTCAATCCAAGTGGGAGATTACCTAGCTTGAGGTAATCTCGAATGGGTGTGCACCAATATTGCTGATCAGAAACCTTGATAGTATGAACGGCCAATCCCTATTGAAGTCCATCCTGAACAAAAGCTGAGCAGGAAAGAACTTGTAAAAACAATGTGGTATTGCTAGTAAGAGGGGTCGAGGAGAACAAGGACCCCCAGTTGGCTTGAGTCAAACAATCTCGAATTCGAGAGAACTTATCTGGAGATGGTTCAATCTAGATCAGGTGGATTCCTGGCATCAGATCAGAGCTTGCACGCTCCATCATAGATTGCGATAATGTTTTAACCTGGATGGTTGTCATTACAGCAGAAGGGTCTTGCGGGATGAGTGACCCCAAGGAGGCCATAGTATCTGCAAAATGATTTGATGATCGAGGGAGTACCTCGATGTCATACCATTCAAGTTGTGCCAGGAATTTGTCCATAAGGGCTTTATAGGCCTGTAAAACTGGACATTTACATTGGAATATCCCCTTTACTTGATTGAAAATTAACAGTGAATCACTAAAGATGTTCAATCGTTTAATTTTCATGGTGATTGCTATCTGAAGACCTATGAGCAAGGTTTCGTATTCTGCATTTTTGTTAGTGCACGATAAGTCTAATTTAAATGACAAGGGCATTGGAGCACCTTGCGGAGTGAAGAATACAATTCCCGTGCCACCCCCTTGCTCACATTTAGAACCATCGAAGAATAGGGTTATGTCAGCCTGTGACTCAGGCTCATCAGAATCTAGCAACTCTGAAACATGAAAGACCCCATCATCAGGTAGTTCAAAAGTCGGAGGTTGATCGTCTTCAAGAGGAGCCTCGACTAGTTGATCGGCGATGACTTGACATTTTATGGATTTTTGTCCAATGAACTCTATGTCAAACTCCGTCAACAACATGATCCATTTCTTTTGTGCGGCTACTATGATAAGTATGACTCATCATGTATCGTAATGGATTCTCCTTAGACACAACATACGTCTTATTACTAAGCATGTAGTGGCGTAGCTTTTTGGTAGCAAATACCACTGCCAAGCAGAGCTTTTCAACGTATGCATAGTTAAGTTCATAATCGACCAGGGTGCGGCTAAGATAGTATGTAGCCTATTCTTTGTGAAGTTCATTTTTTTGGGACAGCATGGTGCCCAGTGCCACCTCAGTGGCTGAGATGTATAAATAGAACAACACTCCTAGTCTAGGTGGTGCCAATACTGGCAACGAAGCCAAGTACTATTTAATGTCGTCAAAGGCGGACTGGCACTCATCATCCCAATGAAATGTGACCCCCTTATGCAATAATTTATTCATGGGTCAGCATTTGTCAGATAACTGCGCTATGAAGCGCTTGATCGACGCAACCTTTCCCTGTAGACTCCTGAGCTGCTTGATGGTGGCTGGGGAACACATTTCAAGGATTGCCTTGACTTTGTTTGGGTCGACCTCAATTCCTCATTTGGAGACTATGAAACCCAAGAGCTTCCCAAAGGTGACACCAAAGATGCATTTCTTAGGGTTTAGTCTGACTTTATGTTCAATGAGGCGATCAAGGACCTTGTTTAAGTCATCGAGGTGATCTGGGCGCAAAAGAGATTTGGCCAACAAATCATCCATGTAATCTTCCAAAGTTTTGTGCATGTAATTATGAAAGATGTATGTCATGGCACGTTGGTAGGTGGCTCCGAAATTTTTAAGGCCAAAAGGCATGACCTTATAGCAAAATGTCCCCCAAGGCATTGTGAATGCCATTTTTAGTTGGTCCTCAGGATTGATAAGAATCTGATTGTATCCTGAGAAACCATCCATAAGGGAAAGCATTTCATGGCCCGCTGTAGCGTCTACCAATGTGTCGATGCTTGGCAAGGGAAAATCATCCTTAGGACTCGCTTTGTTAAGATCTCAAAAATTGGTGCATATGCGAATCCTCCCGTCAGGCTTCTTGACAGGAACCATGTTAGACAACCATGGAGGATAATCCACACAGATGACAAACTAGGCATCCAACAACTTTTATAACTCATATTTTACCATTAAGGCCACTATTGGGTGCATCTTGCATAGTTTTTGCTTTACTGGCTTGATTGTCGGATCAAGCGTTAAATTATGCGTGACTGGCTGTGGGTCTAGTCCAGGCATATCCTTGTATGACCATGCAAAAACCTCCTTCTTTTCCTTACGAAGGGCAACATAATCGACTCGCTCTTCGGGGGAAAGACTTACCCCCAGCTTGAGAATTTGTGGATTCATTGGATCTGTGTCGATGTCTACATCAGTTGTTGCTTCGATCGACATATGGGATCCGTCTTCCAACTAGTGTGGAATTGGGATCAGATGGATATTGTTTGCTGAATTAAGATCATCATTAGGAACGTCAAGTTCCTCTTCAACATGGAAGACATCCTAAGTCTGTCCTGGAGTGAAATGAAACATCCCATCGCAAGGCCAATACTCTGATGGAGATGGTGGTGTGTTAGCGCGATCCCAATCTATAGCCTCTATGTCTAGATGCAATGATCATGTGGGATTGGCTAGATCATGGATGGGGGTGGTCAAGTCAATGGAGATCATGTTTATGAGATGATGGTAACCTCCATTACCGCAAGTGTGATAACTCTGACATTCTGGATGCTCTTGGTGCATTGGATCTGGCTCTGTAGGCACTGGCATAAAGGGATCAGCCCTATGCATAGACCTGCAAATAGGGTTTGCCCCAGCCACTAATGGTTTGATAGGGTCTCCAGGCGAAAGATGTTCTCTATATACCTAGAGTGGCGAGTGCAGTAATTGCTATAACTGCGTTGGGTTGAAATGCCACCTATGTCTTGGACCTATGTGTAAGTGTTCAAACATGTCATCTATGTCCAAAGGATATTGTTGTTGTTGAGGTAGCCTATGCTCACTGGGATCGTTCAATGGGAACATCATCAGGAAGCTATCCTGAACGTCATTCATTGGATATTCATGCGAATGATAGTACTCCGACTCATCTTCAGAAGACCCTTTGTGGTCTTGTCCATCTTCCCCTTGTGGGTGAGTCCATGAGGTTTGTCCTTGTTCAACCATAGGGAAAGGGTTGTTGAGGTCAACAAGGTTATTTGTTTGTAATGGGAAATAATCCCCCAGTGTATAAGTTGTATTTGGATTGGCATATGGATCTAATGCCAACCCATCCTTGTTGCCTATCCCTAGGATTTGCATGTTGTCGACCAAGATGTCGAGGGGCAAAGGGTGATTAAACCCTACTCCTGACTTGTCATAAGGCATTTGGTATCTTGGTTGGAACAAAACACACATTCCTTGTTCATACCTGCCTAACCCGTATCCATGCCAATTGCATTGGCTAAGATATCGTAATGCGAAGTCTAGGTTAGCCAGATAGTTGACATCTTCCACAAAGGGATCTTCATCTTCCTCTTCTTGTTGGGAAGGTTCAACACCATGATCTAGGCCCCCAAAAATAAATTTTGTTTGATTAGGTGGGTAGCCTAAAGGAACCACAGAGCCTATGGGGAGTCGAGGTCTTCCCATGTCTTGCATAGACTGAAGTGTGGGCATTGCAAAAACATTGCACACTATATACTCCCCCATGTTTGTGTTAGACATCTCAACAATAATCGTTGGCAACTAAGAGGAAGCGAATGGGAGTTCTCCTTGAGTCCACTCCATGTGGGGTGAACTAGGCGTCTCAACTTCCATTCTATTAGGTGTCTCTTTTGTAGACATGTTGGAGACTAAAGGTGGTTCTACTTCCAGGGGCTTCTTTCCTTTGTCTATTGGTGTGGCCATCGTAGGTGACGTCGTTGTGGGAGGACCAGATGAAGAAGATGAACCCACCTGGGAATTTGATTGAGTTGGTAATGGATATTCTTGCTTAGTTGGACCCCTTTTAGATGGATTTAACTAGAAATCCACATGTGTTGAAGGGAGGGTCGACTGCGGCATGATTTGCACTGAGTTGCAATATTTAAAAGGTTCCAAATGTGCGAGGACCATGTGCACTTGTCCTTAAAATGTATACTTCAAACATTGATGAGCAATTGAAGGGACACACTTCATATCCCATATCCAAGGCCGCCCAAGCAAAATATTGTAAGCCATCTCACCTTCTAAAATGTGGGACAACGTATGAATGGTCTTTTGTCCCACTTGTATGGGTAGGACAATTGTGCCAACTGTCGAGCATATCACGTCATTAAATGCTCAAAGAGTATAAGTGGAAGGTACAATGTGAGAGGCTGGCAGCTTCAAATGTTTTAGTGTAGCGGTTGTAATAATGTTACTAGACGAACCAGTGTCTACCAACACCCGCTTGTACGGAGTCCCGTTGACCCGTGCAATAATGTGCAGGGGTGGATCCGCTACATCTCCAGTCACCATTTTTAACTCATCTTCCCTGAAGGTGATGACTGGTTCAGTACACTATTTGACATGCCCTACAAAATTGTTGAACGAATCTGCTTCGTGGGGTTGCAACTCAATTGCCTTTAATATCTCCATGAGAGCTTCTCGATGGGGCGTCGATTGTTGAATAAGCTCATAGATGGATAGCCTAGCCGATGTGGTCCATAGACTTTGAGTAAGTCTAGTTCGAATCGTGGCCACTGGTCTAAGCGGGGGCAATTATGTAGGATTCGGGTGAGGTTGTGATGTGGATGGAACTTCCCTTGTTGCTGTCGCGAGGGCAGCCCCTGAGTGTCTCTTGTTTCTTGTCACAATGGTAATCATCCCAACATACCCCTCCATGGGGAAATTCTGTTGCACTTCGTTGACATGAAGAGGTTTTTCTTGTGCATCATGTGTGGGTAAAGGATATTTGAAAACACCCATTTGTTGGTTGTTGGGTGCGATGGGGTTATCCACTACCAATGTGTGATTGTCAATGAGGTCTTGCACTAAACCTTTGAACATCCAATAGACATTAAGGTCATGCCCTTTCCTTCTATGGAATCTACAGTAAATATCCTCTCTGTAGCCCTTAGGCTTTGGTGCATTAGGATCGATTGTTGGAATCTCTGGCAGATTAATCAAGTTTGCCACTAACAAACGGTCAAACAAGGAGTCCCTAGACTCAGTGTATGGTGTAAATTGCCGCCTAGGGTGACGTTGTTGATTGTGATCTTGTTTTTTATTCTTTCTCATAGTTATTGTGAGGCACTGCCTGATAATTAGCCTTTGGAGGCTGTGTTGCTTGGGCAGGCGTAGGGGCATTGATAGCAACTTGATTGACCACGACGGGTTTCTGTTGCGTATTCCCTATTTTGGTGCTCTTGTTCCACTCTTTTTTCTTAGGCTTGGAAATTTTGCCATCCTGTATCTTGATCTCTTCGATAACTCTAGCTTGCGCCAGAGCTTATTCTAAAGTGGCGTATTTCTGCAGCTACAATAGCACAGAGATCGATCGCAAAAAACTCTTTGCAAACATTTGAGTTAGGTCATACATAGGAGGGAGGTAGGACAGCTTTGAAAGCACCGTCCTCCATCAATTACCATATGCTACCATAGATTTTTCCTCATACTGCTTGAGGCTAGCTAGATCACTTAGTGACGCATTTTTCTTTGTGTTGAAAGCAAAACATTCTAGGAATGCGTCCACTAGCTGATCCAAGTTGTAGATGCTATGCTTCGGTAGATGGGTAAACCAATCCGAGGCAGATCCTGTGAATGTGGTTATGAATGTTCTTAATAACAATGCATCATTGTCTTGTATACCAAAGCATTGGCTCAAAAATCAAGTCACATGCTCTTGAGCATCTTCATCCCCTTTAAAGAGTGCCAACTGGGGTAGCTTGAAATGTTCGTGGTATGGAGGTATTGGCACTGACGGATGCACAGGATGACTATGAAGTTGGCGTAAGGTAGGCTTTTGGGGCCCAGCAGTCTTGAGTTTCATAGTCTCCAAACGTTCTAACAACACTTTGTATGCATCAGAGGACTTAATCTCCTCCTCCTTGGTTTGTTCCCATTGTAGATTATGGGGAACTTGAGGCCTTTGGAGGGATAAATGGGTAGCATCCCTTTTGCATTGATAGGGCATTTTAGCCTGCTCTTCTTCTTGATCATAATCCTCATAATCTTCTTGAGGAGTGTTTGGCCTAGGCCTGTAAACATTTATGGGTGCCCGCGGAGGATGCCCATCCCGGTTGCGGGGAGTGGCCTCCCGCTCAGGTCTAGGAGGTCTTAGAGGCAGTGCTTGCTGAAGTCACGGAGACCTGTCTTGCACGAGGGGGTTGTGCATCACATACATCTTAGATTGTTGTGCACGAGGGACTGGGGCCTTCTCAAGTGCATTGTTGTGAAGCAATTCAGTTGTCTGACGCTGAATGCGCTCTTGATTAAGGCGACACAAATGTTCTAATTTCTGTTGGTCTTGCCTAAGCTACATGATTTGCACTTGGCGGGTGGCTAGTTGGGCAAATTCCAAGTCATTTTGTTTCACCGTCTCTTGTTTAGGAGGCCTAGATGTCTCCCCTACATATATGTTTCGATCATGGTGCTCTGAGACCCCTATATGTTGCTTCCCTCTGTCAAGGTTGGCAACATTGACTTGAAGCTCTGGTCTCAATGAGCAATCTGGATGTAAAGCGGGTGCAGACGTGCATCATTCCTGCACTATGTACTGTTCTTGAGGAATGTAGTGATCCTCCTCACACTCTCTGTTATATGCAAAAAAGGTGCGGGATGAATTATCTTGCCCTGTCAGGAGAGCCTGATACTCTAGATATGGTCTAGTGTGTCTGACATTAATCGGGGGTAAATTAGGAGCAATGACATCATATGGTTCCTCCTTGTGGACCCTTTGTTGTTCTAGAGCAATACACAGCGCTTCATCACTAGGCCACCCATAATGAACTTCAAAGGGGGGCCTCGTACTTAGACCAAGTGCTAACTATTGGTTATTTTCTTGAAAAGATTGTTGTTGCTTAGGAGTTCCCCCTAAGGAGGTGCCTCTATAGTCCTGTCTATTGATGGCATGAGTCGGAGTGCCCCTCAAGGAGGTGCCTCTAGAGCCATGTTCTGCATGGTGTGAACTAACTTGTGTACCCTGCCGCCAAGGCAGGATGACCAAGTCTTCAGGGCTATATCGGAGACAATTTGTCTCGGTGCATTTTCTACAGCTTCTGCCCGTGATTGGGCTTGGCTACGAGTAAACACCATGGTAATGTTAACCTAAAGATGCAAAAATTATTTTTATGATTTTTCCTTTTATGATTTTTTTGTCTAAACATAAAATAGCATACACACACAAGCAATGATTATCTCTTTTAAAGATTAATAGTGTGCCCTAAATCTGGTTTAGTGTGTTTTTGTTGTTTGTTTTTGTGTTGTTGAAAATTTTTGTGAAACGTTTAAATGCAATTATGAAGGCTCTTATGACTCCCAAAATGGTCGCCCCTTCAATATACCATTGCTAGACCGATATACCAACCTCTCTATATACCCGCCCTTACGTGAGGGAGACTATAGGTACGTGAGAGTAGATGATACATGGAACATAGGCGGTACGGAAGGGGAATCGCTTTGTTTATGACACCTACCACAGAATACTTATCCTCATGCGCTAGGAATCACCCTAGCTACATTCGGTCAGCTTTCGTCAGGATTTACGTCTAGAAACAGTCGCGATCGGGGTAATGGATGCAATATCTCAAGCCAAAGTGATAATGGAATCCACCTTTGGTCTTGCTCAAGGGTTGGGGTTTTACGACCAACGCATTGTGTGTAAAATACCACGTGGTGTGTGGGGTTCATTTTAATTTGCAAAAATTGAAACAGGCAAACGAAAAGGAAACTTTTCCTAAGCCATACAAAACTGAAAACCAAAAAACAAAAAATAGAAATTTGATAGAAGCTTGTTAAAAAAACCCCTACCTCTTCTCTGCCCAATAGGATGTTCCTGATTTGCTCTAAAAAATGCACAGAACTATACTCGTCCTTGGGTGAAGCAAATATCAGAACAGTATTCGTTCCAGGGTGAGATGAATGCTTATTCATCCCTGGGTGAAACGATTACCACTCCTATAATCGCCACTTGCAAAAACGAATAACAGTATGATAATTGAAAAATAGGTACCTGTAATCAAAACAAGCAATTTTAGATCAAAAATCTAACCTAAAAAAAATAGAGGACAGAGGTCCCACCGTGATTGCCATTGAAAACACGAGATTCCGAAAACAAAAAGGATAAACTAAAAATGCAATGTAAACGAAACTAAAATAACGCTTAAACCCTATGTTATTGAAAAATGCGTAAAAATAAAGAACATGAACACAAGATATCAAAGAAATATATAAAAAATAGCCCTTTTATTGATATGCTTTTCAAATTTGTGTTACAATGCATCTCCTTCCTTTTTAGGGGATAGGAGCGTTAAATGTTGGTCTTTTACAACTTGTTTCAGAATTCCTTCTTCCACATGCCCACATATAATATGGGCGAACCAAAATGTTGTCGCCGCTTCTGTTGGTAAAAGTAGATTCCTCGCTGCTCCTCTAATGTTGCAAATCTGCATTCAAAGAAACAAACAAAGAATCAGTAGCACCTGTGTATGAAAAATAAAAGATAAATCTAACGATGGTTAAAATGAGTCTAAATAAACTGAAAACTTGACAAAAGCTTAATCATAAAACTAGCTAAATACTACAAAATAAATAGTCACCAAAGGCAATAAGGCGGGGGGTGCCCGAAGGCAAACCACCCGTGGGTGAAACTTTGTTTCGACACCAATCCACTTGGGATGGGTCCAAAACCTGATGTGATGTGTTGTCGACAAATTGGTAGGATATTGTGGTCAAAAAAATCGGGTTTTGGTTCTTGATTTGTGCCTTCAAAAGTCACCCAATAACCTCTCTTTCAATTAAGAGATTATGGATGTTGAAAGCACAAATCGCAAGTAAATGAATTAGGAGCACTTCGTCGCTCAAAATGCTCCTTCTCTGTATGTCTTTTGGGTGAGGAAGCTCACCATTTTATAGACCCAAGGGGTCTCTTTGAATTAACATGCAAAAGTGTTTCTTTGCATGAATGCTTTTTTTTGTGAATAGAAGACTTCTTCTCAATCAAGGGCTTCTTAACTGCCTCTGTGCATGTCTTTGTATGTTTAGAAAAGCTCACTCGCACTCCCATGCAATGAAGGGATAACTAAGTGGCAAATCTGAGTTGTCTTAAAAAGCTCACTCCCATTCCCATGCAGTGAAGGGAGAGTCAATTGGCAGATATGAGTTATCAAAAGAACTCACTCGCACTCCTATGCCATGCAGGGAAAGCTAAGTGGTAGTTCTGAGTTGTCATTTGTTGAGATCTGACTTTTTTCTGATCAAACCTAGCATTTGTCCCACCCAAAAGCGAGCGTTGGTAGTCGTCTCTGGGTGAAATGAGTAACAATCCGCACTCGTCCTTGGATGAAACGAGTAACAATACGCACTCGTCCCTGGGTGAAACAAGTAACAGTTCGCACTCGTCCCTGGGTGGAGCGAATAATTAGCAGAGTGTCTAAAAGGTGTCCATTTGATCTTTGACTTGTAAAACTGTTGTGCGAGTGGTTAGAACCACTGTTTTAACCTCTGGGGCTGCCCTGGGGCTGTGTGTGTTAGTGCGATCAATGTTTGCACCCACATAATCGAATTGGTGCTGTTTTGGTGTCTACACCAAGCTTGGGATGCATCATGAACACACGATAAGATGTTACAAAGAAGATATAAGAATGTTCAATTGTGCTAGTTAAAAAATCAAATCAATGAACAAAATTCAAATTATTAGAAAGGATATAAAATAAGAGAAATGTCACTACAACCAAGTGACAGAAGATAAAAACAAAGGGAAAGGTATGGTCGAGACCATTCATTTGGACCTGGTAAGTAAGAATTGAAACATTGGTTCTGGAAGACTAGTGATAAAATTCAAAAGCTTCTGATTAACCAAATTTTGTTAAAGATCTACTGTGAAGAATGGCTGCAAGAATAGATGATGACTTAGATCAAAGTTTAGGTAACAAATTTCCTGCCAATCATAGAAGAGCGTACAAATCAATGAAGCTAATTCAAAATTAGGGTTTAGAAAAATGTGAGGTTACCACGTAGGCATTCTACCAACCTAATCCTCTAGCATATTTTTGTAATTTTTAACTACAAATATCTATAAATAGAAGTAGTAGTACCGAAAAATTTGGGTTGGCTCTTAAGCATTTACAATTTACATGTAAAAAGATTTTACATATTGAAAAATATAAAGGGATTGTTGTTTGGCCTCTATTTCAACTTTGTTGCAGGACATGTATGTATGAATGGTTGCTTATTTCTAATTTTAACTTGTTGAATGCTCATGGTGTTAATTCTACTTACTAGATTTATACTCATGATTCATTCTCTGGTTTTGGAATCTACAATTTGATAGCTACACATTGTATAAATGAATATTGTGTGATTGATATAAAAACTGGTTGGTCTGTTAGGCAATTTACTTACTTTCTTAATTGCATAGTCTTTTACAATATATGTATCTTGATGTGGCTTAATCTATACCATCATAAGTTCTAGCTTCAGCTCTTTACTTCTTTCAAAACCCTTTTTCCTCCATATTTTAGGAACAATTAGCTTGGACTTCATAGGAATCAGCCTCCTCTAGATATTGACCACTAAAGCCTCATGAATTTTAGATCATTCAATGTTGGTCAAGGTCTTTGGGTGCATAATCTTACCATAGGTATATTTTCAGACCAATAGAAAACAAAATAGATAAAAAAGCAAAACACAAATAGGTACTCTATTTATTGGAAGAGGAGGAGGAGACTCCTCCAGAACAATAATTTCCTAAAGAAATCACAACCTAAAACAAAGGAAAAGCCCCAATGGAAACAAAACCCAAAGAGGAAGTTGAAGACACATAGACAAGAAAGGACAACTCCATAGAATATGACAATGAGAAAGAAGTAGAGGAGACTCAATTTGTAGAGGTCACTATATTTGGAGGCACTCTAACAAATAGATCCATGACAAGGGGTATGAAGATAAACCAAGAGACAATAGTAGAATATGCTAATATGTAAATTTAGAAGAAAACTCAAATAGTCTTAGACTTCTCCAATACTAAAAATACAACCAAAAAATTAAGGTCATCTCTTAGAGTAAAAGGGGATTAGGTAGTCTCATGAAGAAAAGATACCTAATATCTTTAATAGATAAAAAAAACTATATGTAGTATGCATACAAAAGATAAAATTGTCAAAGTAGACAATCAACACCAAATGGTATAGAATCTAGAAAACTCTAAGCTAGATGAAACTATCTCATCTGTTTAAAGAGAAAGTATTAGGAACCTAATTAATAAAGAAATAGAATTATTGAAAAACTTGGATCTCCAAGATCTCTTGGAAACCAATGACATCAAAATCAAAGCTAGCCTGCCCAACATAATGTATCATACTCTCTTTTTTGATAGAGCCTCCAAGATTCAAGTGTGTTAAGTTTTTGGGACAAGATATTTAGTTTATGTACAAGTTCATTTAGTTTTTGTTCAAATTTGTTAAGAATTTGTGTTAGCATAACAATTATATTTAATCAAGAGTTGTATCATTCTATCTATTACAAGATCTTAGAATTGTGTATCAACTCTAGATACTGGCTAGGAGCATAACAACATTGCATGTAATTGTGTATCTAAATATTAATATAAATCCTTTATTTTATTAAAAAAAATCTACTGAATGAATATTTATTTTTTTCTTATGTTCCATGCTTCATAATATTTTATTTTTAAATTCATAAAGACCATTGGTTAAAAAAATAGTTTAGATTGAGAGATATTATATATAAACGCACATATATATATATATTTGAATTTACATGGTGGAATCGATAGCCGCCACGAATCTGGGCAGGCTGTCCAGCTTTTTATGGCCACCATAGTATTCTACGTTGTCTGCCCCAGAAGCCGCCACATAGATCTTCGCGCAATATGCCCCTATAACCACCATGCCACAATCATTTTAAATCTTTTACACCATTGAAAGCACCAGGAAAGGGACAAACGTTTAGTTCGACAAGGCCCGAGATTTGAACCTTGGACCTCCGCCCCCCTTATGGGGTTTGGATGAACCAATTGGTCTACACCTCGGACCTAATGCACATATATATATATTAAAGTAATAATTTTTATATTTAATATATATTATTATTAATTTTTTATTTAATATAATAATGTTGAGGGATTCAATACCTTAATTTTTAAGGAAGAGATCCAAGTTTGAATCTTACCTTGTGATTAAGATATATATATAGTCCTAGGGGGGACAACACAACGGTTCGGGCTTTGGATCTTCTTTGGGAGGTTCAAGGTTCAAATTGCAATGTGGGCGAGTGTGTGAGGGGGTAGGTGTGTGGTGGCTATGTGTTAAATTCCCTATTGATAAGCATAGCTCTTGACTTTATGAGGGGTCATGGTTGAAAGGAGACTGCTCAACCCCGTGCGTTGGTCGTAGGGGTTTCTCACACTAACCTATATATATATATATTATATATATATATATATATATATATATATATATATATATATATATATATATATATATATTTACAAATATATTATTGGAATAACATTATTGATCGTGATGTAATATGGGTTTCTCTTTCAATTTCATATTATATGATTAAAAAATAACATTTAAGTTTAATTGAGTTGAGTTCAAACAATTAAGATTGATCATTTTGCACTAAAAAATATAAATTTAAGTTTAGACAAACATAGAAGTGGCTCAATATGTGCGAATGGTGGTAATTTTATACCAAAATAAATTATCTAACCTTACTATAAATACAAATATATGAAATTTTAGTTAATATAATTTTTTAAAAAAATTAACATTAACTATGATTCTCTACATTCAAAATTATTTTCTATTTTTTTTTTTTGTCTAATATAAGCTTGTATATTAGCTTGTCTCTATATAAATAACTTAACCACTTAGTGATTTAAGTAATTTATGTGTTTCTTATTTATAATAATTTATTTATTAAATAAGTTATGTAAGTGTTTATGGGTGAAATTTTACACCCTTCACCCACTCTTTTTACTAGAGAATGATACCTTTTTAAGATTTTGCCAAGTTTTTTTTTGAACATCAATGGATGGGTGGAAGATAGAAAACGATGACAACAGTAGTGGGTGGATATAAGTAGCAGGAAGATGGAAGTTTGTTCAAAATAATGGGGCAGATAATGGAGCAGGCAGATGATCCACCCTTTGCCTTGGGTGAAACTACCCAAAAGGCCCGCCTGCTTGTTGGGAAAACATTTAAACTAATCAAAAAGGGAAGATATATCGTACAACCCTACCCTCAGGAAGGATGAAGAATCCCACCCATTTTTGAGCAAAACTCTTAGGTACAAGTTGGTCAAAACTTTGGACAAGTAACCACCCTCCTTCCTAATGACTCCACTAGTGAAAGGAAGGACAAATAATGCACCTACTCGACACGTAAAGCTCCCATAATTGCTTAAATTTCAAATAGGAGTATTCATTGCTGTAGTAGTTCTATACCAGGTGATCGTATGTAGAAGTGACTTATTTGAGGTGCGCTACTCCCAAGGTGGTTAATATCAATCATTCATCACCTAACTAGAGGATCGTCGGTCGAGTAAAAGGATGAGGTAGATGAAAATTAATAAATTGGGTAGAAATATCAACAAGTCTGAGGACCTAGATAAAAATGGATGCGTCTACCTCCTAGAAGATCATAGCCATCTTGATTAGTGTACTAGATGAGCATCTGTTAGCTTCAAGTGTTGTCTTCCCACCTATTGCCATTAATGTTTGAATTTTAAATTTAATGTAAAATACCTATAAATAGTGGAATGTTGGTCATTCCCAAGGGTGGCTCTTTAGCCATTACAATTCGTATGTAAGGTTTTCACTACTGTGTAAATATAAACTTATCACTATTTGGTCTCTAATTCTGCCTTCATTTCTTTTAGCATTGAATGTATGAATGTTTATTTCTACTTTGGTTAGTTAGGTGGTTTCATATAATTTTACAATATGGATTTCATAAAATTCACTTGGTGGCTTTGGAATTTTCATTCATAACACAAATGTGGGTTTATTTCTATTAAATTTGGTCGGATTGGAGCACTCTAATTCTGCTTTTTGGATTTCGTACACTCAATTGCTAGTTTTAGAATTCAATCTCCACCCTTCGCTCTGAACCGTTTAGTGAGTGTATAGTTGGCTGATCTATTAGGTGTTAGGTTTATGTTTTCTCCTGTGGTGCAATACCCACATGTGTCTTGATGTGGCTATACCCATCCTTATGAGTTTTGGCTATGCCCATTTTTCCATTTCTTTTCCCCTTTTCCCTTTTTCCACTTTGCAACATAGATAGATGGAACCATCATAGAGGAATAAACCTTCTCTGGAGATCTACCCCATCCCAATTCAGTGGTCATTTGATGTTGATGCTGGTCTGCCCTCGCCCTTTGCACGGTGCTTGATTCCTGACCAATAATTTTTGGCAACTTTATTGGGGAACTCATTGAGTTTCCATGTTTTAGGAAGTCAGAGTTTGGTGATACTTTGATTTACCCATATCCTCTCAAAATCACCTGGTGACTTTGATAGTACATCTTTACCAGGTCATGAGATCGATTGCTTTTTTATGCTAAAGATTCAAACACCCCAAAGGACTCAAGGTTCAATGAACAACCTTGACCTCACTAGAAAAGATAGTGATGGGGAGCCAAATAAACCACAAATAAAATGATGCAATTTTATTTGAAAGACGCAGTTTTATTAATTTGAAGCATGGAAGCTTTTACAGTCAAAGACTAGGAAAATAAATACATAGTGCTTTAAATGCAAAATATAGCCGCAACCTTCCTTTCTTCCGTCAGCCTCTCGAATCCTTCAAATAAATCCCTTTTATGCTCTATGCTCCGTGCTGCACCACCGTTCGTAACCGCCTTAACGGTTTCTGGAACGGTCATATGGAATGGCCTTAACGACCCTTGAAACTACCGCTTGGAACGGCCTTAACGATCTCAGGCACTGCCACTCGGAACTGCCATTCGTAACCACCTTAACGGCTTCTAGAACAGTCATATGGAACGGCCTTAACGACCCTTGAAACTGCCGCTTGGAATAGCCTTAACGATCTCAGGCACTGCCACTTGGAACTGCCACCTGGAACTGCCACCTGGAACTGCCACTTTGGCTTTGTCTGCTAAGGTGTCGCGATATCGTGACCCTTCTTTGTGTTTTGGCTTGGCTGCCAAAGTGTCGCGATATCGCGACACTTCTTTGTGTTTTGGCTTTGGCAGCCAAGGTGTCGCGATATCGCGACACTTCTTTGTGTTTTGGCTTTGGCGGCCAAGGTGTCGCGATATCGCGACACTTCTTTGTGTTTTGCTTTCGGCAAGGTGTTGCGATATCGCGACACTTCTTTGTGTTGCCAAGGTGTCGCGATATCGCGACACTTCTTTGTGTTTTGGCTTTGGCGGCCAAGGTGTCGCGATATCGCGACACTTCTTTGTGTTTTGGCTTTGGCAGCCAAAGTGTCGCGATATCGTGATAACTTTGGTGTCATGATATCGCGACCATTAGTTGCATTTGCCATGGTGCTCGAAATACGTCACGATATCGCGACGACATTTGCGTTGCGATATCGCGACCATCAGTTGCTTTTGCCACAGTGCTCGAAATACGCCGTGATATCGCGATGACATTTGGGTCGTGATATCGCAACCATTGGTTGCTTTTGCCACGACGCTCAAAATACGTCGCGATATCGTGACCATTAATACGTCGTGATATCGCGATGATATTTGCGTCGCGATATCGCGACCAATTTTATACTTAGTCAATTTTGCAAATTTTGAACTTTTTCAAACTTTGAATTTTTTTTTTTGGTGATGCAAGATTGTTGTGCTGCTCGAGATGCTCCTGCATCAGACACCTGGGGTAGATGTTTTTAGAAGTGATCCTCACTTCTGGATGGTTAGAGGAAAACCCAAACGATCAACCTCCGATTTGGACAACCATGTGGCATCTTCGACAAGTCTGTTCTTCCACTTGACCAAATACTCTGAATATTGCTTGTTTCGGGTACTTCCTGCTCGCACGAGTGTCGAATATGTCTTCAATTTCTTCTTTTCTCGGAGTGGATGCGGGAATTTTCCACGAGATCCGAGTTGGGTTGTTCACTACAACTTCCTGCATGATATTCAACCAAGTATGAAATATTAAAGATAGGTGAAATATTCAGCTCACTTGGGAGATCAACTTCATAGGCATTGCCTGAATCTCGTTTGCCTATGATCTGACATGCTCCAAACTTCTTCATCTTCAACTTATTGTAAGTTTTTCTAGGAAAATGTTCCTTACGCAAGTGAACCATGACTTCATCCCCTACTTGGAATTCTTTGAAACACCACTTCTGATCTACTTTGGCTTTGTAAGTAGCATTCATTTGAATGATATGCTGTTGTACCTCTTCATGTAAAGTCTTCATGTGTGTTGCAAAGTCTTCAGCTTCAGCACTGCACTTGTCTACTTTACCCATCAGTCTCAACTCAAAAGTGTTTAGGGTTGTACCCATGCACAATCTGGAATGGTGATTTACTAGTACTGTGATTGACAGAATTGTTGTAAGCAAACTCTGCCTGGGGTAAAATCAGATCCCATCCCTTTGGTTTATCTCCTACCAAACATCGTAGAAGATTACCCAAACTTTTGTTGACTACCTCGGTCTGTCCATCAGTCTGCGGATGGTACGCAGAACTGAATTTCAAGTCTATTTTTAGCTTCTTCCATAGAGTTCTCTAGAAATAACCCACAAATTTGGTATCTTTGTCCGAAACAATGCTTTGGGGTAGACCATGAAGTCGGACTACCTCCTTGAAGAACAAGCCGGCAATGTGAACCGCATCACTTGTCTTCTGACATGGAATAAAATGGGCCATTTTCGAAAACCTATCAACAACAACAAAAATGGCATCATTTCCACGTTGTGTTCTTGGCAGACCAAGAACAAAATCCATGCTGATATCCTCCCAAGGTCTTCCTGGTATAGGCAATGGCTGGTACATTCCTGTATTCTGGCTGACTCCTTTTGCCATCTGGCACACTCTGCAACCCTGCACAAATCTGGTCACATCCGGCTGCAACTATGGCCAATGGTAATTTTCACTAACAAGAGCAATGGTCTTATCACGGCCAAAATGCCCTGCTAGTCCTCCACTATGCTTCTCTTTGATCAAAATTTCCCTCATGGAACTTTGGGGAATGCACAACTGATTCTGCCAAAACAGCATCCCATCTTGGATCATGAAATCTAACCACTTAGTGCGATCCATGGTAGTAGAAGACACACATGCGGTCCATGCCTCTACAAAATCTGGATCTACTGGGTATAAACTCTTGAGTTCATCAAACCCAACAACCTGCACTCTCATTTCCATCAACAAATTATGCCTTCTACTCAAGGCATCTGCAACTCTATTAGATTTTCCACTTCTATGCTTTAGTACAAAGGTATAACTCTGCAGGAATTCAACCCACTTCAAATGCCGTTGGTTAAGTTTACCTTGACTATTGATATACTGCAAAGCTTGATGGTCAGTATATAAAACAAACTCTTTGGTTAGCAAATAATGTCTCCATTTCTTAAGAGCATGAATTATAGCATAGAATTCTTGATCATAAACAGAGTATTTCTTTTTAGCATCATTCAATTTTTCACTAAAATATGCAACAGGTTTACCTTCTTGACTCAACACAGCTCCAATGGCATCGCCACTGGCATCACGATCAACTCGAAACACTTTATTAAAATCTGGAAGTGCCGAATGGGCTGTTCTGTCACTTTCTTCTTCAATATATTCATGCTTGGTGTCCGATTTGGCAGTCCACTTAAATTCTCTCTTATCCCCTCTCATAGTTTCTGTTAGGGGTGCACAAATACTGCTAAAGTCTCTAATAAACTTTCTATAGAAACTTGCAAGACCATGAAATGATCTTACCTCTGTCACATTCCTTGGAGTAGGCCATTCAAGGATAGCCTTCACTTTCTTAGGATCCATTTTTAGACCCTCCTCTGAGATGACAAATCCCAGGTATATCAACTCTTTCTGTACAAAACTGCACTTTTGTATATTTATCAATAATCGCTCCTCACGCAGCTTTTTCAAAAACTGTCCGAACATGCAACAAATGTTCATCCAATGTTTTACTAAAAATCAGAATATCATCTAGATACACTATCACGAACTTTTCCAGGAAGTCATGCAATACTTCATTCATCAACCTCATAAATGTACTGGGTGCATTAGTCAATCCAAATGGCATAACTAACCACTCATACAAACCTTCTATGGTTTTAAAGGTTGTCTTCCATTCATCACCCTCTCTAACACGTATTTGATGATATCCACTCTTCAAATCAATCTTAGTGAAGTATTTAGCTCCACTCAAGCAATCCATTATATCGTCCATTCTAGGTAATGGAAAGCGATATTTAATAGTAATTTTATTAATGGCTCGGGAATCAGTGCACATTCGCCATTCACCATTCTTCTTTGGTGCAAGTACTGCTAGCACTGCACAAGGGCTCAAACTTTCCCGAATCAAACCCTTCCTCAACAATTCCTGAACTTGTCGGTTCAATTCTTCATTCTCAACAGGAGACATTCTATGAGCTCCCTTGTTGGGTAAGCTAGATCCTGGCATTAATTCAATCTGATGACTAATCTTCCTCATTGGCGGCAAACCCTCAGGCACATTATCTGATATAATATCAGGAAATTCTGCTAACAGATGTTCAACTTCTACTGGAATGTTAGTAGTATCTTATCTTTTTACATTAGGAATTAATGCATAACACATTGAATCCCTCTTTATACCATCCAAATTTTTTTTGCCATCTACTAAACAAATTCTAGCATTATTGCATACCTTTTCCTCAACCTCCTTTAATGGCTTCAATTTGTGGCGTACTCCATCTTTTGTCAGGGAATAGGTATTTGCATGTCCATCATGCGCTGCACGTCTATCAAATTGCCATGGTCTTCCAAGCAACAAATGGCAAGCATCCATCGGCATCAAAAAAATATCACACAGGACCTCATCCTGGTATCTTCCAATTTTGAACTTGACCAAGCATTGTTCACTGACCAATGCTCTATGATCCTTCTGCAACCACGCAATCCGGTATGGATGCAGGTGCTGTTTTCTTTCCAGATTTAATTTAGCTACCATTTCCTCAGAAACCAAATTATCTGTACTACCATTATCAATAATAATATTACAAATTTTACCTGAACATTTGCACCTCGTTGGAAATAGGATTTTTTGCTGATCTGGTTCCTTCTCTTCATTCAACAAAGTTCTTCTTGTGATCATCACTTCTCTGTGCTCTACTTCTTCAGAGTGCTCAGATTCAACACCATCCTCAGCAACTGCAGCTCTGGCATTTCCTTCGAGGCCTTCTGTTTGGTGCTTCTTGGTGTTTGGGACACTCATATGATCGATGCCCTTCTTCTCTGCAATTAAAATAGGTTCCACGAAATCTGCCTCTGCCATATCCGCGTCCACCTCTACCTCTGCCCCTTTGATAATCATTATTCTGATTATGGGGTCGGTAAGCATTCTCCTCCTTCTGTTCCTGGTGATTGTTGGTTTCACCATTCTATTTTTGATCATCATATTTAATTCCACTGGTTCTTCCACCAGTTCTTCCACCACGACCTCTTCCTCTTTGCTTGTTGTCAAATCTGCGATTCAGTTTCTCTTCTACTTTCAAAGCAAACTGATAAGCATATTCAATGTTGTTCATTCGAACCAGACTCAATTCCTCTTGCACGCTGGTTCTCAACCCATTAATGTAACGGGCTACTCTTTCCTTATTTGCTTCCGTATGACCGGTTCTAATTGAAATTTTTAAAAATTCCTCAGTATACTCTTTAACAGTTTTGCTGGACTGTCGTAAACTCTACATTTTTCTCAGCAGATCTAATTCGTAATCTACTGGAATAAACTATCGTTTCAATTTTTCCACCATTCGATCCCACCTGGAGATCTTTTCTTTGCGTCTTCGATTTCTTTCCAACTGCACTCCTTTCCACCATATGCCAGCATGGCCTTTTAATTTTGTTCTGGCAAATTTTATTCGATTTGGATCTTCAACGTCCTCATAATTGAAATATTCTTCCATGTCATTAATCCAGTCAATTAATTATTCTGGATTTAAATTTATAGAATACGTAGAAACGTCAATCTTTGGCCTTTTCCCAATCTACGAAATGGCTTTTATCATTCGCGACTCTGTGGCACTCATTTCTTCTTCTACCTCTTCAGATGGGTCTTCAACTCCATCATCATCGCTGCAATCTTCTCCTCTTGGATCTATTCCCCTGCGCAATTCTTCCTACAATGCCAACACTTGTCTCTGCAATGCACGAAAATATCCTTCAGGAACCATGTTCCTTCCAGCACCATGATTTCTTCGCGGCGGCATTCTGTCTCACAGTTTCTCAGAAACCCGTAACCCTAGATCCTGGTGTGAGCTGCCTCACGTTTGGTGCTCTGCTCAACACACTCAGAATCTTACAGCTCTGATACCACTTGATGGGGAGCCAAATAAACCACAAATAAAATGACGCAATTTTATTTGAAAGACGCAGTTTTATTAATTCGAAGCATGGAAGCTTTTATAGTCAAAGACCATGAAAATAAATACATAGTGCTTTAAATGCAAAATACAGCCGCAACCTTCCTTTCTTCCCTCAGCCTCCCGAATCCTTCAAATAAATCCCTTTTATGCTCTATGCTTCGTGCTGCATCGTCGTTCGTAACCGCCTTAACGGTTTCTGGAACGGTCGTATGGAACGGCCTTAACGGCCCTTGAAATTTCTGCTTGGAATGGCCTTAACGATCTTAGGCACTGCCACTCAAAACTACCATTCGTAACTGCCTTAACGGCTTCTAGAATGGTCATATGGAATGGCCTTAACGGCCCTTGAAACTGTCGCTTGGAACGGCCTTAACGATCTCAACCACTGCCACTCGGAACTGCCACTTGGAACTGCCACCTGGAACTGCCACTTTGGCTTTGTCTGCTAAGGTGTCATGATATCACGACCCTTCTTTGTGTTTTGGCTTGGCTGCCAAAGTGTCGCGATATCGTGACACTTCTTTGTGTTTTGGCTTTGGCGGCCAAGGTGTCGCGATATCGTGACACTTCTTTGTGTTTTGGCTTTGGCAGCCAAAGTGTCACGATATCGCGACCATTAGTTGCATTTGCCATGGTGCTTGAAATACGTCGTGATATCGCGATGACATTTGCGTCGTGATATCACGACCATTAGTTGCTTTTGCCACGGTGCTCGAAATACGTCACGATATCGCGACGACATTTGCGTCGCGATATCGTGACCATTGGTTGCTTTTGCCACGGCGCTCGAAATACGTCACGATATCGCGACGACATTTGCGTCGCGATATCACGACCATTAATATGTCGCGATATCGCGACCAATTTTATACTTAGTCAATTTTGCAAATTTTGAACTTTTTCAAACTTTGAACTTTTTTTTTTTTTGGTGATGCAAGATTGATGTGCTGCCCGAGATGCTCCTGCATCAGATAGTATGTTCATATAGTGACTTCAACTATGACTCTAACTCTGAAGGGATATTTGAAGACTAATGCCACCATGAATTTCTTACATGGGAATGATTTTGGTCCCCTCAGTCTCCCTGACTAGCATGATATTCCAGAAGCTACTTTTGACACCTTAACAAAATATAGTGATGTTAAGGGAGCCATGAAGGAACATCTTGAAAATATGGCTTCTCTAGCCACCCTTCACAATATCATGCATGAGGATGTAATGATAAAGTTGTTGGTCACTTCTCTTGAGGTAGAGCATGGATCTGGTACAAAACCTTGTAACCTAGGAGCATCTCTACATGGGTGGACCTGGTAGAGCCTCTCATGGATACATTTGGTGAATTGGAGGACCTCTTCCAACCTTTGGATCAATTCACATTTATCAAGAGGAGCCCTCTTGAGAGTGTGGTAGACTTTAACATCTATTTTGAGAAAAGCTAGAGGAGGATTCCACGATAAATCCTCCCAAACTGTGCCCAGGTGTATCTATTCTACCTCTGGGCTCTCGGCCCTGACATCAAATTCCTTCTGCATGATTCTAGGGAAACCAAGTTTTTACAAATTTATGAGGAATTCATTAGAGCCGAGCAAGTATTGACATGAAGGCTTCATCCAACTAGTTCCTTTTAGGAGTTGGTGCTAGATCACACAGTAGGCACACATCAAGGATGAGTGTACCATGATGACTACATCCATGAAGATAACATGAAAGATCAACCCCAGACTTAATTGAGTCTAGGTGAGGATGTGGATGCCCATGAGTAAGAGAAGGTTAAAATATAGGAGAAGAAGTCAACCACAAGATTGGCTTAATAGGCCAATCTAAAAAAGGAATAGCATGAAAATTTATCCCTTGATAGGTCACTGCTCAAAAGGTAGAATACGATGGCAAAAATCATTGCCACCCTAGGTTTCAAAGGTCTGAGTATCCAGGTGCTCAGGTAAAACAAGATGAATTATGATTTTATCATAATTTTGAGCCAATATGGACAGTGCCAGATGCAATACAAATGGTTCCTTAAGTACAACATAATCTGGTCTGACCATTGTAGATTCACAAGATGATTTTCATGAACATCCTAGCTAAGGTGTGTCTATCATACTGCAATTTTGAGGCCAGTAAATAAAGTCTCATGCTATGTGTGGCCAATACGGGGGTATCATAAGTTTTACCAACAACCATTAGGGCAACAAGCTCCTATAAAATATTTCCACTTGGTCAAGCACTAAAAAACATCAGGGAAGGTTCCCCAGGATTTGTATTGGAAATATAACGTCCCTCCTCTGTCTCTGTGTTGTCTTCCTAGTTTTTAGTTCTTTTTTTTGTTGTTTTCATGACTCCATAGCCCAATGGGTGCATCCAACAATTATTGACCTCTTATCTCATCCTCAAGAGGTGCATAAAAAATCCTTGGAAATTGTAGCCACAAGCAAAAGGTAAGGCATGCACTCTATAACCCTATGGGTAGATGCAGATGAGACCAAAAAGTTTAAACTGGAAAATACGGTTGAAGCATAATGGTATCCTAGTGGATAGAAATCAGTAAAAGAGGATCATTGTTGGAATGTGTGAAAAGAAGGTTTGAGACACAAGAACCAAAAGTAATGGCAATCGATGTTCTCTTGGAATGTCTCAGATTATTGGTGGACTGCATTTAAAGGGATGCAGTCTGAGAGAGTGCCTCATGGAAAAGGATCTATGCCCTGTCAGTTTCACTTGATAAGCTTTAGATTACTTTTCCCTTCATGTATCCATGTTTCCTCACCCCACCCTTTCTTCTACCTTCCTCTTCCCTTTGTTTCCTGCATCTCTTTGAGTTGGTAACAAAGGCTTCTTTGTCTCAACTATTTCCTATTGTCCCTTCTTCCCCTTTGTGTCTCTCGATAAGATTTTTGAGTGCTTGCTTATTGTTTCCACTATTTTTCTTCCTGCTACTCTTGTTTACCACAATCCTATTTGTGTTGTCCATTTCCACCTTGGTCTTGTGGATTTCTCTTTCTTGTCCTCCCCTTCTACCCCTATTGGTTGTGCCCCTGTTCTATTTCCTTCACTCCACTTTTCACTGTGTTAAGTGTATCACTTATTCTAACATTTATTTATACCTTGCATCTCCTTTGTGTTATCTTTGTCTTCACGTCTTCCTTTCCTTTTTGTATTTCCTTACTTTTCTTTGTCTCTCTATTTTGGATGTTATATTTCCTGATTTCTCTAGGTTCTTTCTTCACAAGATGGAAAACCCTTGTGAGTCACTAGAAGTGTGGGTGAAATTTTACATCCTTCACTCACTCTTTTTCCCATAGAATGATACCTTTTTAAGAGTTCACCAAGTCTTTTTTGGAACATCAATGGATGGGCGAAAGATAGAAAGTGACGGTAGTAGTAATGGGCAGATATAAGCTACATGTGAATGGAAGGTTATTCAAAATAATGAGGTAGATAATGGAGCGAGTGGATGATATACCCTTTACCTTGGGTGGAAATACCTAAAATACCTGCTCACTTGTTGGATGGACTTCAAACGATTGGAAAGGGTGGATATATAGTACAACCCTGCCCTTAGGAAGGATGAAGACTCCCACCCATTTTTGGGTAGAACTCTCAGGTACAAGTTGGGCAGAACTTTGGACAAGTAACCACCCTCCTTCCTAATGACTATATGGATGTAAGGAAGGATAAATAACGCACCCGCCTGACATGTAAAGCTCACGTAATTACTTGAATTTCAAATAGGAGTATTCATTGTTGCAGTAGTCTAATACCAGGTAATTGTATGTAGAAGTGACTAATTTGAGGTGTGCTACTCCTAAGGTGATTAATTCTAGTCTTATCCTTTATCTCATATCCCCATGTGGCCTAGTCCTCACCACCTTGTTATCCACATCATCCTTTACTTCATACCCCTTACATGATCCAACCCCAACAACCTCACAACTCACACTATCATTTAAATTCATCTTTTCTTCCTTCATTTCCTCATCCCTATCAAATTAATCCTCACCATCACATCCAAAAATCCCTAAATATCTTGTCGAATCTATGTCTACTACTAGTTATATTGCAACAAATCTGGGAATGATTCACCAACATTAATCTTAGTTTAATCCATCAAAGAGCATCTACACCTCACTCTAAATATTCCTCCATCCAGTCTTCCTTCACTTCACCTTCTTCATCATATCCCTCCAATCGACCTCAACCTCCTCATCCTCTACCTTATCCCTGGATACCCTTATCAGATCCATTGTCTAGTATTTTTTAGTGATTGAAAGATGCAAAAGTGATCTCCTTACCTAACATCTATCCAGAGCGAATCAACAATCCCAAAACTAAATGTTATAAAGAAGACCACTATCGCATCTACCACTGTCAAAAGGGTCATGACATCAAGGAATGTCAATATTTTTAGTGTCTAGTACAATATCTACTAGATCATGAGGAATTAACTACCTCATCCATATAATCCCCTCCCAATGGTCCCTTTTTGCTTTAGTTTCCTCCTCTTAATCAGTCTACCTCTTATGTCCACCTGCATATCACACACAATCACCAATAAAATTCATCCACACAAATCATGTCCATCCTAAATCACCTTGTCCCTTGAGTTGGACAACACTCCCCAATCATCGTTGTCATGAATATTGATTAATATAAAACACCCATTTTTAGAATCAATGTCTATTCTAAAACCTTGTCCAAGAGTATCATTCACCCCAATTAGCTCTCTTAATCATAGCATAATTTTAGCACAATGACTCAGGTCTCATTAGTTGCTTTTATTTTTCTTGGCATAATGACTCAAGTCTCATTAGCATAGATGCTTTTATTTTTCTTGACACAATGGCTCATGTCTCATTAGTATAGTTGTTAGCATAGTTGTTTCAATGCGCTCAAAAATCTATCAATGACAAGGTTCAAAGATATTCATTGCTTCCATCACTAGGGCATCTCACATTGATCATAATTCGAGATAATATTACATATCCTTCTCAAGTGTCACTCCAATCCCCTTGCATCCATCATCAACCACCATCAACATCCTTCACTTGTGTGCATTTTACACCTAGCTCATATTCAACTCTGTCTTCTTGTACATAATCAATTAAAAAATCAAATAAAAAACAACACACACAATCAATCAATAAATTAGTTCATGTCACAAGCACTCTTTGCTTTTTAATAAGTTCACGTCCACTTCATGTTCTCTTTCTTATTTTTATTTTTCTTTCATTCCTCGCACATCACTCCTAGTTGTACAATCATTCTTCAAGCAACTACGTACCATGGACTGATGTGTTTCTCTCTTTCATATTTCTCCTCTTTCTTATTTCTTCTTATTTCTCCCTCTTCTCTTTCTTCTTTTTTTGTCATTTTTCACTTCATCATAGTCTAATTACTTTTTCATGCTTCACTTTGTGTTCTCATTTTGTTTTAATATCATGCTACCTTGGTCATCGTTCGATTAAGTTTGGAATGTGTCATTACAAAGGATTTTTGTTGTATTAATCAAAGATATCTTCATAGTCGTAGTTGTCTAACCTCTTTATATGCACTTTTCCATAATATCCACTCTTTCCATATTCATAGTTCATAATGCTTTGTCTCTTTCCTCTCGTAGGTTTGGAGAATCTTTGGGTTATTTTAGTCGTTCAACCATACCTTGTGTCTTAGTCATCCTTCATAAAAATTCATGTATCACTTGAGTGCTATAGGCATTCCTGGTTACCTTAGATTTTCTCTTGGACCATGTGCACATTTCATATTTAATCATATTTTGAGTCTAGGAAAGATGAAACCAAGCATCCCTCTGGCCATAAAGTGAAAAATTTCCCCTACTCATCCTATCATGTCATAATTTGACCCCAAGTGTCTATCTTACAAAATAAATAAATAAAAAAGAAGAAGCATAATCTCCTATCAATTATCATGGATCCTAGGGAATTTTAGACATTTCCACTAGGGCTATAAACGTCTGGTTGGCATTGAAGCAACATTGAAGGATTATGGGACTATATCCATCGAGGCTATATATGTCTAACTGGTAGTGGAGTATGCGCTTGCATGGCGATATGTCTATCATATTAGCAACCTTCTTTTGTACAAACTTATTTCTGTTCATGGATGAGCTAGCTTATAATGGCTTGAGTCACAATTGATAAATCCTACCTCACTCAAAATGAAAAATGAACATCATTGCATACATGTTGATATTTGAGTAACTTGACTCCCTTGGTTGGTCTTAATATCTTCAAGCACTTACTTGATCAGTGGATGATTATGATCGATGTCACTAGGGTGTTTGACCTTCCTCAAAACACTTGTTGATCCTTCCCTCCTAGGATAGGAAAAATGAAACGTCATGTCATTTTTTCTCTCACAATTTATTTATCTCCTACATACATAGTATCACATTCACTCCATTTCATTCTACAGTTATGTCAATACCATTGTGTTTAATCCCTTGATTATGAGTAGCGATGCATTTTTAGGCCTTTTAGAAATGATAATAAAACATGTAGCTATAAGTCACTACACATCACCATCCATTCCATACATAATCTAAACACCCTAAACACATGCATAATGCCATCCATACATCACATCATATCATATTACCCATCCAACCATCCATACATCTCTATCATGCATCAATCAACACATACCTCATCCTCATAAAAAAATGAATGAATGAAAATGACTATCAAAATGGAGGCCTCTCAAGCCTCAACCAAAATGACTACCCTTGTTACTCAATCAAAAGGCTCAATCAATCGATCAATCAAATTTTGTATTAGATTAGATTTATTCTCATGCATTAGATTACACTTACTTTCTTGCATTAGAATAACTTTCCTTATTTTCCTTTTGCATGCCATCATTGTCATATTTTTTTCATTCTCAATCAACTCATAGTTGTCATCCTTTTATTTCCACACATTCACCGCTTGAGGGAGTAGACAATACCCACAAACTTCATATCAAATCAATTCAATATGCAAACACCCAATTTTGGAGTTATGTGTGTTCGAGAATATTTGCCTAAGGTTATCATTAACTCTCATTCTATTGGGGCAAATAATATAACTCATATTTTATTTTTCAAAATTTTAATCAAAACCTTGATTCCAAAACTCAAAATTCTAATCAAATTGATCTCATCAATTCGTCAAAGACAAAGATTCAAGGATATTTATTGCTTCTATAAATGGGACATCTTACATTGTTCTTGATTTTAGATAATCTTGCATCACCTTCCTCAAGGTAAGAGTCACTTTCATCATTCACTAGTCATTTCCTCTATCCATCGTCAATCCAAAAGTCAATGTCATCAATTTTTTGCATCATATTGTGTTTTCACACAATGTGGTACAAAAAGGGGCATTTTTAGACACCTAAAAAGTATCACATTTACACTGATTAATATTAATATTTAATAATGTGTGCAGTTATTTTAATTAATGTTTTACAACCTTATAAACTATTAATATTGGCTATTCTATCTCCTTTGACCCACTTAAGCCCCTTTCTATGCTTAACAACGGTCATCATGAGACCACTTCGCTATTTTTAACTTTGGTTCACATTAACTCTAGTTAGCATTTATTTCCCCTCTTTCCTCCACTTTCCAAGTGCATTCAATGCATTTGGGTGAGGATTCCCTCCACCTAGGCACATTGGTGAGAAATGTCAATTTGATGGGTGAGGAATATTGCCACAAAAAGAGCATAGTGAGGTGCATCATAATGTGTCATGACATGTCATAAGGTGTTATGGCACATCATAAGGTGTCATAGGATGTCATAGCCTAAATAAATAAAGTTGCACATTTGTACATCAAAGTGGGGAATCCCTAAGATTCTTCCTTTCCCTCACCCATGTCACTTGTCACCCATCTACTTCACCCTCATCACTCTTCTCCACCCATGAGAGACTTTACAAATATGTCCCCATTTCATTTTTCATGGGTGAACAAAAATTATAACGAAACTCTACTCAAATTTCATTCGATTTTGTTGTGTATGTTTTTTATATTGTGGTTATAGGTTTACCATTAAGATAGCTTGAAGGCTTCAACCATGGAGACTCTTGGAAGTGTTCACTAACCATTATTTTTGTAGCCACGCCCATAGTCGATATCCAACAGTGCACTAGATCTACAACAAGGACCTTGAAATAAATCTAGGAAGGCTCAGATCTAGGATTGAAACCCTCTACTAGATAATAGTCTCAACCACCCATGGAGGTTACCTAGGAGTACAACCACCTTGTGTGGTTACCCAGGAGCACAACCACCCTAGGCGGTCACACATGCACCATACAATTGCCTTGGGTGGTCACATAGGAGCTACACAACTGCTTTAAGCGGTTAGAATCCAACCTTAAAAATTTGAGGGTATATTCTTGAAAACCAGAGGAAGGTTCCCATAAAAGTTTAGCCTATTTGTAGGAACATAAGGCAACCTCCCTAGGCGGTTATACAACTATCCTATGCGGTTACACAAAGAGCCAACTACCCTAGGCGGTTGATCCTCAAGGTCAACAACAACTCCAGATCAACCACAAACTATACAAAAAGGTAAATTAGGTATTTTATCAGGTTTTGTAGCCATTTCATATAGTTTTGTGACTTTTGCATTCAATTTTTTGAGATTTTGTAACATTTTATTTACTTTTGTAACCCTCTTTCATGGTTTTGGGCCTCATCTTGAAAGGCCTCGCATATGCTATTTATGCTATCATTGTGAACTTGTTTACAGGTATTGGATACACATAGAAGCTTATAAGTTCAAGCAACACACCTTTAAAAACCTCCCACAACCAATTGTGTGATCGAGGAGATAACTTGCGACACCATAGATCTTACTTGTAAAAGAAAATCCTCTGTTTTGGGGAGGTCTATTATAACCAAAAAGGCTAATTTGTAAAAGATATAGTTTATCAATATCAAATCTATTACAAAGCTCTTTTTGTTTATTTTTAGTTGTTATGGTGTATTTCCTCTTTCACATAAAATGTAGCTTTCACACTTCTTCTTGCCTCTCTTCAAGAAATAACTTTCACTCTTAGTCTAGCTCTTGGATGTAGCATTCTCTTTTTATAGAATCTTGACCTAAAACTCCAGATAATTATCTCTCAAACTAGTCATTGCTTCTTCACCTATCCTCTATGATAATTTCCTTTTATCCAATCTACTCATGCTATGAATGTATGTCTAGCTAATCATCAACCTTAACGTCAATAATCTACTCTCAACACTCCAATCTCCTTCTCTCCAGCACTCCTTCAATATCCAATCAATGCATATTCATCTCTTCATTGTATCTCTTCCCCAACTTCTATTAAACTCTATTTCTCTCCACCCTATATGGATAATGAATGTGGCTCTGATATCACTATTAGCAAATGAACCCTATTATCATAGGTTAATAATTTTTAGGATCTAATAATCTCACATAAACTCATACAACCTTTCAATATTTATTGAAAATACATCTACTAAAACCATGCATAAATGCAATGCTTCTTTGATACATGATACTGATATTTATATTCAATTTAAAATTGCATGAGACTCTTCATATGCACCTGACTCTTCACCTTTGTTGTCCTCAAACTCATGGGAGAACCAAATCTTCATATTTCCTTCTTTTACATAATAAGTCCCACATATTACACAATGACAAAGTTTCTCATGATTGCAAATAACTCCCTACTTCTAAACTTGACACATCACTCTCATAACTCACTCTTACTCCCAATACACCTAACACACATAAATCCTCACTTATATACATGACACACACTCACACTTGACAACATGATACATACTATAGACATGGATATAAAACACTCTAATCTAAATATTTACAAAGGTGGCCAAATAATATTATACCTCCAACAAAACTCACTATTGGAAAATCTAGAAATAGTATGCAAGTTAGACTATCGATAGTTTTATCAAAGAACCACAATTTACATTTGTGATAGTATTTGATGAGGTACCCCTCTTTTTGGTAGTAGAAATAATGGTCAACCCTATTGAGATATAAGACAAACTAAAAGTATTTAAAAATCAGACCAACCAGTTGAATGACATTTGATAAGAATTGTGTCAAATCCTTTTCCACATAAATGCAAGGGCAAACCCTAAACCTAAAGAACTTATCTCTCACATATTTATGCCAAATAACTTGATCTATATCCGCACATGGGATATCTAGACCAAAAATCTTTTGATGAGTTAAATTTAAATGTCTATACCCACAAATAGTATATTTGACTATAGAGCATACATATTTTGTACTAAAACATTGTTTGTTCTACTTCAACATAAGTGAAAGTATAATCAATGCATCCTTAACCATATATTTTAATTGATTCAACCACCCCCTTTTCAAATTGTCTTCCTATTTAAAAATTTCATGCTCAAAGTGAATACTCATTGAGAAGAATAAGATTATATATATAAAAAATATTTTTAATGACACTTAGCACAAGATTAGGGAGAATGAAACCAAAAACTTGGCATTATTCATTCACTTCTTGTAACAATGAATCTATTAATGGTATTATTGGTCGATACATATTGAATTGGTCCATCAACCAACAACGTAGTTTTCCTAATGGGATATTGATGAGGCATAATCCATAGATCCAAAAATACCAACAATGAAAAAGACACCCCCCTTACTTTTCAAATTGTCTTTCACGTATTTAAAAATTTCATGCTCAAATGAAACTCATTAAGAAGAATAAGATTATATACAATATAATTTTTTTAAAGACACTTAGCACAAAATTAGGGAGAATGAAGCCATAAACTTGACATTATTCATTCATTTCTAGTAACAATGAATCTATTAATGGTCTACTTGGTTGATACATATTGAATTCGTCCATCAACCAACAACGCAAATTTGCTAATGGGATATTGATAAGGCATAATCCATAGACCCACATATACCAACAATGAAAAAACAATGTTCAAAGTGAAGATCAAGACAACATGGAAGGAGATAAAATAGATTAGTGTACAATGATATACCAACAACCTTAAATGTGTCCATAAAGAAGAGTCATTTTCCTTTCTAAAGAATCAAACACCACTCATTTGAGATCCATAAAATCCATGGGGAAGCAGATGGGAGGGGTCACAAGGATCCTATGTCAATGTTTTTCCATACAAGGATGAAATAACTAACCTACCAAAGGATAAAGAAAAGATAATGCCATGGTGATGACCAATCAAGATCACAAGGATCCTATGTCCATGTTTTTCCATAGAAGAATGAAATAACTACCCTACCAAAGGACAAAGAAAAGATAATGCCATGGTGATGACCAATCAGGTCCATGAATGAAAAGGGAAAACAAATATAAACCCTAACCATGGTTAGGATGAAATAGCTAATCCCTTTTACCAAAGCATATGCCACTCTCTTATCGCCATTATCACATTTTTTTACCAAAGCATATGCCACTCTCTTATCATCATTATCACATTTATATATAACTCTTGTTTCCACTTAGGTTTTTTCTCAACAATGGTTTGATCTAAAATCATAAATGCCACATATAATGGTGAAATCATTATCTACATTGTAGCTATGGCCAAAAACATTGGTTGAGTGCTTACCTTAAAATGCTAAACAACAAATTGTTAAAATCTTAAGTTATGGGCACTCAATGGTTTACCCCAAATAGATCTATCGAAGAAAACTAAAATTGAGTGTGATGTGAACATGCAATTTATAGCGTCACATAGTGAATTTCCTTTGGCATCATATTTTATTTTGTTGTTATAAGGAATATTTGTTTTAATAGGTTATGCGTCCATAACTAAATTTGAGTGTGATGTGAACATGCAATTTATAGCGTCACATAGTGAATTTCCTTTGGCATCATATTTTATTTTGTTGTTAGTATAAGAATTTTTGGTTTTAATAGGTTATGTGTGGCTTTTATAATCAAAATACCAAAGTTTTTCATTTCTTTTTTCTTCTTCAACTTTCTCAATCAACTCCTTGACATCATTTTGATTAAGACATATAATCTCACTTGGTCAGTTGCCTTCTAAAATTTGAATTTCACCGGTATGAAGATCAACACCATAATTCCTTAATTTATCTCTACTCGATTTCCTTCTCTATAAATATGCTCACACTACCAAGAGATTGCATCTTATAATAGATGATGAACATAAGTAATAATATTATTTTGTATCGACTCTCCACATCCATTTTTGTTAATAGCATTGATGATATTTTGTGACTCCCCTTCAATTGAAATATACTTCCATCTTTTTTTGCTGCAATTTTAATCCCTGTAAGAAGTGCTCTAGCCTCTGCATAGTCGTTAATTGAAGTTCTATATGATTCTGAATAAGTGAGGGGAATTTTGCCTCCACTATTTCTAAAATTACCACCTCCACCAACTTTTCTTGGATTTCCTTTAGAAAAAACCGTTAAAATTAATTTTGATAAACCCAATTTTTTGATATTTCCATTTTACCATAGATCAAAGTAGATCCTTTGTTTTAATTCCGTTGTTGCAAATGACTCTTGTATGTATGTTCAAATCATATAGCCAAGTTATTAGCACCTCTTTTTTTGCAATTGAAACCTCCCATGATGAGCACATTTTGCAAGAGAGACACTAATACTGTTTCAAACTTGGGCATGATTTTGATATTTATTTTTAAAAAGTTTGATATTCTTTTCAAACCATAAATTCCAAAACATAATGGTAGGGCCAATCCTCCAAAAAATACATAATGCTTTAGCTTTAAAATAATATATCCAACATTTTCTAGCTCTTTCAATAAGCTACCCTATATAATTTCATATTTTTTAAAAATTAATATAAATAACTTTTATAAATTTAATTGTTTAAAAAATTAAACTAAATAACCTCCCACCTGGTTACCAACCGGCCTATGAATTTCAGATCTACTGTCACCGTCACCGTCACCGTCACCGTGACGTTTTCTACTCCTTTAGAGATGTGCTACGTTGTAATTTTGCTCCCTACCTACACCAACGGACTTGCCACGTAGAATTCCATTGTTTTGAAAGCATATGGAAGTTGTTAGTTGTTTCCTCCTTGTCTCAAGATATATTTTTCTTTTTATTTATATTTAATTAAATATTTTTTAAAGTTTTATAAATTATATAATAGTTATTTTTAATAAAAAATATTATTTATATAATATATGGTTATTTAATTACATTTTAATAAATAAAACATAAAATATAATATAAATTTTACTAGTATGAGGATTCAAACTTTGAATTTTTATTACTAGTTGTAAAGTCGTATACCACCTTATTATCACCAAAATTCAAACTTTAAACCTTTATTCAAAATTGCAAAATCTCAAATATTAAATGCACTACTTATTTTTTACTCTGTAAAACAATAAACCATATAAAACAATCTTATAAAAAAGATTACTAATTATTTAACCACATTCCTCTAAGATAATACCTTTCTGAAAAAATTTAAACCTTAAAATATATGTTTCTTGTACTTTATTTGAAATTTCAGTCATGCCAGTGAGAGGTACATATGTATTCAATGGGCTATTTAATCGGCAAGACGTTTGAATAAAGGTAACAAATGTGAAAGGAAGGCAGAGCACATTGTAGAGATTTTACACGGGGCGGGCGCAATTTGTCATTTCATATAAGAGCTTTCTCACGCTTTGGACACTAAAGTCAATAATGTTGAAATACAGGAACAGCCTCGTGTTAATAGGCGCATGGTTCGCTTTGATATATCCGAATTATGCTCTTCTAGAAATGATCCATGATGTTGTCGTAGCCGAATTTAGTACAACAGGTCTCAACCTAGAAATAGTTATACGGAGATTTTTTTTGGTGAACCTACTTTTACAGGTGGACACAACAATCAAAGTTATACGAAGTCCTCAAGGTTAGGTGGATTGGTAATTTATCAAGATGATATCCACGTTTTTATTCGCAGTTTGTCTGCAAAGGTAGTAGGCTGATCTGAATCCTCTGAGTATGAATCTGGATTGAACATCAATAATTAAACTGAATAGGATTAATAGAAAGCAACACTTATTAATTACGTGATTGTCATCAACTAGTTGATATCACAAAAAAATTATACCAATTTTAAATAAAATATATTAAAGTTATACCAATTTAAAAAAAAATTATACCAATTTTAAATGAGATATATTAAAGTTATACCAATTTTAAATGATATATTTGTTTATACCACGTTGATAACGCTCTACATGTGTCAGCTCTACATGTGTCATAAAGATTGCTATTTTCATTAGCTTATATATATTTTTTATTGGGTAAAAGAAAAGGGGTTAGTTTTATTTTGTGTATAGATTTATAATTAGTTTTTATATATAAAATAAATTATATGAGATTGAAATAAATTCTAAGTATATTTTATTATTTTTATATAATGATTTTAATGTGTTATAATAATTTGATAATTATATATTTATTAAAAGTTAGAAATTTAATTTATTAATTTTTAAATATTATTATTTAATAATTTTAACGATGAGAAATGATTAGGAATTGTTGGAAGGTGAAGATAGGATAGACAAATAACAATGGAGATTAGCAGGAGAGTTGGTGGAGTTGGAGTTGGAGGAATTTGCAATGGTTATTCGAAATGAAGGCCTCTCCAATGTGATTTAGAGATGATATACGCAAGAAAAATAAACCAATGGTTTTGTATTATTGTAATTTCTGAGGAGTCATCCTACTCTACTATGTATTTTAGTCATTTGGTGTAGCAATGTTTTTTTTTTTTGTAATTTTAGTATATTTTTTAATTGAGCGTTAACCTTCATGGATTATAGGCATGTATATCTCTTTCATCAGGTTGTAGCCCAAGATAACCTCACAACTATATAATCTAGTTTTTGTTTAATAAAATCTAGTCTTTGTTGGCTCAAAAAAAATTAATTATTATTTGATAATTAAATAAATATTGTTAATAATTTAATATTATATATATAATATATTAATTATAGAGGATGTATAGTTTTGCATCATTTTTATATATTTTTAATGTGTTAATAGTATTTGATATTAAATTTATATATTTTTACTAAAAATTAATCATTTCTTATGTATTTTAGATTTGGTATTTTAAATCCTTTTACCTATTGTTAATAATTTAATATTATATATATAATATTAATTATAGAGGATGTATAGTTTTGCATCATTTTTATATATTTTTAATGTGGTAATATTATTTGATATTAAATTTATATATTTTTAGGAAGGATTAATCATTTCTTATCTATTTTAGATTTGGTATTTTAAATCCTTTTACAAACATGGTGTTTAATTTTTTTTATTTGGTTAAGGGCTTAGGATTGGAATCACCAAACTCAAGCTAGCAAACATCATGCTATGGTCTACTACCTTAATCTTATATCTCTAATATTGTTGTCTCCTACCTTTATGGCTAGTGTGTGAAGAGGTGGGTGTGTGGTGGTTGTGTGTTAAATTTCCTATTGATAAGCATAGCTATCAACTTTACGAGGGATCATGGTTGGGAGGAGACTGCCCAACTTGGTAGTAGGGGTTTCTTACACTAAGTAAGTAAAAAAAAAAATGTAAAATTTAATATAAATTGTTTGGAAAGATTATTTCAATATCAAATTAGATCTTATTCTTATGGAAGATAATTTTAAGTTTTTAGTGCATCATATATTTGTGAAATTCACCTTTAAGAGCTTATTAAGAGGATTAATTCAACATCTATTTAGAACATTATCCCTGTATAAGATGGTTTTTTTTTTATGAACACACACCCACCCTCTCACACACTCACTCATGCCACGGTTTGAACCTTAGACCTCCTAAAGGAGGACCAAAGCTCAAACCATTGCGTTGTCCCCCTTGGGACAAGATGATTTTATTTTTTCTAGTGCATCATAAACTATTGCTAACTTCATTATCGTAACTCTTTGAGATAACGAGTTTGATAGTACCTTTCAATATATATATATATATATAAAGGTAGGTCATGCATCTACATTATGATACCATTTTTTTTTCCATGCATGATATGATAGTAACCGCACACTATGATTATATAATAAATAATGAGATCATTGAAATAATTCTATGATAACATATAACATAGATAAGTCTAATTCCCTAGATCACACAACTCCAAGAAAAGATACAAAGATTAAAATTTCAAGGTCACATAATTGGTAAAATAACTAGTTAATTTAGATTTACAACTTATCTTGTGGCTAGATGTTATTTATCAAATTTGAAGGAAATTTTCTTTGATCAAAATCGTTAGGTAGTTAGGATATTTACTTTGGCCAACATATGATAGGATTCTTGTTCTAGTATCAAGTTAATTTGTATTAAACTTCAACATTGGATCCCAAGGATATAATGTAATGTGATGCAATGTCACTTTGATTGATTGTGTTGAACTACTCCTTTAAAAGCATCTTTATTTATATGATTATCATGACTTATAAAATTTAGAAAGATGATATTCTTCAATTTCATATCTATTTCATAATTATTCTTTAACTTTTATATATTAAGTACTAAAACAAATTAATATTAATATGTATCTAAGAATGTATATTATAATCCCAATAAACTAATATAACATAGGGAATATCTCTTTGTTTATGACAAGGATATTTTTAAGTTGGTTTTAATATTTTTGAAGATCCCACAAGAGCATATCCTAATAAAACCATATAATAAACAATGTTTTTTTACAGGTTCTTTTCTCAACAAGTTTCCTATAAATGATAGTGCTACATTTATTGTGAGTATAAAAAAATATAAAAATATATATTAAGTTCTTGGAGATGGTAAGATGCATCCTAGAATTTCTACTTGTGATACCCATCTTGGTTGGTCCTTGATTATAGATTAAGGTATTTATTTCTTAGAGCATTGCAATAACATATCTAGTTTTAGAGGTGCTAGCCACTTGGTTAGGAGATTTGAATAAACATAGAAAGGTCATCTATAACAATGACATTAAAATAAAGGTTTTGCTTCAATCTACGGTAAAATAGAAATGTCCAGAAATTGTGTTTATCAAAATTTATTTTTATGGTGCTTTCAAAGAATATCTAGGAATTTTTTTTTGGGTGTGGTGCTTTTTAAAATAATGAAGGAAAAATTCTTCTCACTCCAAATTACATGGAACTTTAACTAACAACTATAAAGAGGCTAGGGAAATTCTTATAAGGATTAAAATTACAATTAAAAAATGATGGAAATATAATTCAATTGAGGGAGTTTCAGAATTATCATTAGTGCTATCAACAAAATAGATTTGGGGTATTGGATAAAAATAACATTATTATTGATGTTCATCAATACTATTGAAGACAATCTCTATTAGTGCTATCAACAAAATAGATTGGGGTATTGGATAAAAATAACATTATTATTGATGTTCATCAATATTATTGAAGACAATCTCTTGGATATATGATCATATTTATAGAGAAGAAAATTAAGGAGTAGATAAATTTACCAATCATGGTGTTGATCTTCATCTTGGTGAAATTCAAATTTTAGAAGGCAACTAATCGAGTGAGATATTATTTCTTAATGAAAATGATGTGAATGAGATAATTGCAAAACATAGCATTTTTATAAAGATAGAATATATTTGATAGAAAAAAGTAAAAAAATATCTTTGATAAAACAACAAGCTAGATATGGTATAATTGACCTAAAAATAAATGTAATATTTTGGTATTTTAATGGGAGTGGCCCCAAATGAAGCCACATATAAGTTATTAAAAAAATTAAAAAGAAAGTAACCATTTCCCATGACTAATGATATTCAACAAGTAAAATAGAAAAAAAAATATTTTAGTGAAATTGATTAGCTATCTAGTACTACTATATGTTTGTTGGAAATATGAGCAAGTTTTGTTGTCATTGATGTCAAGAGTCAATTTCAGTGAGCAGTACAAAAGGAAGGATGTCAAGAGTCAGTTTCAGTAAGTAATGCAAGAGAAAGATTACCTCTAGACCTAAGGGAAAATAATATTATAATATCTCTTATTATAATATTCAAGGTGGTTAGATAAAGTCTAAAGGAGCAATAGGAAGGCCCAAGAAAAATAATATTATAATATTTTATTATAATAGTAAAGGTCTAATATTAAGACCTAAAGTTATTAAATTAATTATAATAATTTCATTATAAATTAATTTATAATTTAATTCAATTAACCCTAATGTTAGGGTTATAAGGGAAAAATGTTTAATTTAATGCGTCGACATCAAATGTATTCCCCCCCCTCCACTGATGTCCAAAGGGAGATGGCACAATGGTATAAATACCATGTGCATTTGGTTGCCTAAGCTCCTACCTTCGATCGAATAACATTGTGAGTGCTTGTGAATTTATGCGATCTGCGTGCAAAGAAAAAGGATAATATTTTTTGTTTCAACAACCATTGAAGGGATAAGACAGTGGAGGCTTAAAGCCTCATTACCAACCTGGTGGTTGGGCTAGCAGCAAGTGGTTGTGCGTTGAAGCGTTGACAAGTGGGAGGTCTCGCGATCAAATCTCGATAGTAGGCTTGGGAGTGTTTTACTGGTACTCCTTTTTATTTTGGTGCCTAGCACATGATACAAAGCGCACAAGGCACTTTTGACTACCAATGTGAGTTCCTAGCTCATGCGACTATTGGGCTATGACTAGGGTGTTAGTGGCAGTGCAGCGGGGGATCGAATCTCGTCGAGGGTAATAGAGGTATTTAATTTTTAATTAAATTTGGCTCCTAATGTTTTTAATGTGGTATGAATTTTTGAGTTAAAGGGAGGTATAAGGTGTTTTATTAAAGTTTATTTCTACCAATTTAATTTGAGATATAGGGTTTTGAGTAGTGGTTAAGAGTGAGGAGATTATAAGGTGTAATTGAGATTTAATGTTTTGTAAAATATTTTGAGGGAATATTTGAATGAAATTTTGAGAAGGCTTTTTCTACCTAACCTTTGATATTGGTAAAGAGGTTGATTGTGATTGAGACAGGTTTTGAGGTCAAGCCTTCTTAAAAATAAAAGGTATGGGCATATCATCCTTGTGAGTGAAATATTATTGAATGTTGTGAAGTGCAAGTTGGAGTGAAAAGGTTTGTTTGATAAGCATTGTTGAGTGAGTTTTCATATACATGATTGGTGAATGATATTGAGAGCAATTGGGTGTAAAATTGAGAACTATCTTGAACTAGGGTTTGTGAAAGAACATGAATATCATTGTTATGTGAGATTTTTTGGTAAGCATTGTTGAAAATATTTAAGATTTCATGTGCTTGATTAGGGTTTGTAAAATATCATGAGTATCATTGTTATGTGAATTTAGAATTATCTTGAGTCAAGGTTGATTACCATAGTTTGGGTTGTTGAGAAGAATTGTGAAACACTTTAGGGATTGTAAGCAAGTTGTGTTTTATTTAGTGATTGGTTGAGTGAAGTTGATTGAGTACAATTGATTGAAAGCATTGGAGTGATAGTTCAAATTCTATGAAAAAAATTGTTCTTTACTAATTTGAGAAATATATTGAAAGTGATTGAGTGTGAAACATATTGAGTCTCTTACCATTATCTATATGTTTATGTGGTTAAAATGGTTTTTGAGTGAAATTTGTTTGTGTGATTGAAGAGGTTTTTTGAAAAATATTAAGTTGAGTTTTGTGAGTGTGAAACATATTGAGTCTCTAACCATTCTCTATATGTTTCTAAGGTTAAACAAGATTTTGAGTGAAACTTGTTTGAGTGATTGAAGAAGTTTTCTAAAAGATATTGAGTTGATTTTTGTATGTAAGTTTTGCAATTGATTTGAATAAGCTTTTATGAAAGCTTATGAGATGATTTGAGAAAGTCCTAAAGTGGACTTAAGGACAAAGTTGAGGAAGCTTTTGTGAAAGCTTAAGGATATATTTGTGTGAGCTTTTGTGGAAGTTTACAATTATATTTGAGGTAAGTCTTGGTGAAGACTTATTGAGCAGATTGGACAAGTTCTTATGAGGACTTGTTGAGCAGATTTGAGGTAAGTCTTGGTGAAGACTTGGTGAGTAGATTTGACAAGTTCTAGTGAGGACTTTTTGAGTGGATTTGAGGTAAGTCTTGGTGAATACTTGTTGAGTAGATTGGACAAGTTCTTGGAAGGACTTGTGAGTAGATTTGAGGTAAGTCTTTGTGAAGACTTGAGAGTAGAGTTGATTGATTGATTTGTTCAAGCTTTGTGTTAAGGCTTGGGACATATCTTGAAAAGTTGATTTGTGATTATATCAAGCCTTGTGTTAAGGTTTGAGGACATATTTGATACAAATTTTGGTGTAGATTTGAGGGTAGATATATGCCAGATCAAAGATAGAGATCGAGCATATTTGTGCTATATCGAAGGACTATGTTTAGTGTAGATCAGAGATAGATATTGAGCAAATTTGTGCTAGATTGAAGGACTGTGTTTAGTGCAGATAAGAGACAAATATTGAGCAGATTTGTGCTAGACCAAAGGATTGTGTTTAATGTATATCAAAGATAGAGATTGAGCATATTTGTGCTAGATCGAAGGATTGTGTTTAGTATATATTTGAGATAGTGGTAAGAGCAATATTTGGAGGTGATAGTGTAGAGGACAATAGTCTCCAGTAGATAGATTTCCATAAGCCATAGCAGTAATGAAAAGTATTTTAAGTGAGGACAAAGGTATTTAGTGGAGAGAGATCCACAAGCCAGTGTAGTGGAGGTAGTAGTCTTCTAGAGAATCACCAACTAAAGTAGAGGAGAAGGAGTTCTCCTATGGGTAGATATCCACGAATCAGCTGAGGGGATTGGTGTCTCCTATGGATAAATATCCACAAAATGGATTATGGGATTTGCGTCTCCTTTGTATAGATGTCCATAAAAATTATAATTGGGAAGGATTCCCAAGATATTTGTTGAGAAAATTTTAGTGAAATATTTTCTCTATGGAGTAGTCCACATCGGGTGAACCACGTTAAATTGGTGTCTCTATTGCATGTGGTGATTTGTGCATTGCTTTGATTACTTTTGTTAATATTACCATTGATATATTGGATAATATTGTTTGAGAAAAGAAAAGTAAAAAGTGATCTTATAATGTTCACCCCCTATCAGTATAAGCTTGTGTTCTTCAATGTTTATTATGCAATATGGTGTTTACAATTGATTTGGTAATTAAATTTAGAGTTATACCTTTTTATAGGTTTGTAATGAAAATCAATTCATAGATAATTTCTAGATTTTTGGTATCACTAGCTTTACTAGGTAACTTATGTGAAATTGAGATATTGATATAAACATAAATTAAATGCTTTATAAAATTATTTTATAAGCCTAAAATCATATACATTTTCCTCTCTTTGTACATGATTTTTTTATTAGGTAGGAAAACATAGGATTTTGAAAGGATCCTTAACCTTTTACAATGAGAGACAATAAAAACACGAACAATAAGAAAATCAATGAAAAACAACCCCAAGGTACATGGGGATACAAAAAAATAGCCACAAACAGGTAGAAGGAAGAAAATGCATTCAACAAAAAGCAAGAGGGAGCACCTTATCAACCAAGAACTAATAGAGACCAGAATTCAAAACGTGAACACACTAAGTTAAAAGGGTAGGAAAATCCTTCATCCAGATTTGAAGAGCATTCTGATTGACCCCCTGGTTGGCCAACATATCAGCTTCCTTATTTCCTTGTCTAAGGTGTGCATGAATTCAACACCTTCTAAATTATCAGCATGATGATATATATCTTCTATTAAATATATAATGGACCAATGGGAGGAATGATTTCCTTTAGCAATATTAATGACAGAAAGAGAGTCACCTCCGATCACCACCTTCTTTGCATTCAAATTTTCTAGGAGCATGACCCCTTGATAAAGTGCCTAAGCTTCAACAAAAAAATTGGATTGAACACCTAATAAGTCAACAAAGACCAATAGAATAACCTCTTTGTCATTCTTGATGATTCCTCTAGCCCCTGCGATGATTGGGTTACCCTTAGCCACCCTATCCAAGTTTTAATTTTATCCAATATTAAGGTGAAGTCTACCATATGATAAGATCTCTAGGAATGGGGATGAGTAGAATTTATTACATTAATGGAATTGTCTTAATGAATAATTTCTTTGTATAGCACATAAATTCAAGTCAATTTTTGCCAAAAAAAAAGTTATTTTTTCATTTTTTTTATGTGTAAAGTCACAATTATCATTGAATTTGTGAATGAATTTTCAATTATGAGTGCTCATACAATTAATATCCCAGTACACAAATAGAAGAGGAAAAATAATTTGGAATAGTTCCCTCTTTTATTTTGATATCTTGTATAAAAATGTGACAATATACTTTTAAGAGAATATTTTCTTGATTTTGATTTACCTACAAAGATATAAATGAGAGTTTGGATATTATTTTATTTACAAAGTGAAGATTTTAAAGTTGGTAGATGATATAGCTTTTTAAATTTTTAAGAGAAACAAAATAATTTGACTCCTACATTGGATTATTTTTATAATTAATCAAAGTCATATTATTGTAAAATATATTATGCCCAAAATTTTGACTCCTTGGATATGATAATAGATCTTCCATTAGATTAGAATCCCAAATAGACACATGGATTTCTTGTAGTAAAATTTGATATAGTATATGGTCAAATATTATTATGTTGAGACTTATACTCTTACTTCTCATGATGAATAGTTTATAATTTATATAAGATTGATTTAAATAATTTATGGTTAATCTTAATAATATTGAGTTGGGATTGTTTTAGTAATATGTGTGACATGTTCAATGGGATTAATAACATAAGTATTAGAAAACAAATTATCCCTATGGGACATTGTAGTGGTTAGGGATTTGGGCTTTCTTCTGGGAGATCCAAGTTCAAACCACAATGGGGTGTGGTGTGTGTGTGAGCTTGTGTACAAAAAAAAGTATTAGAAAATGTAAAAACATATTATGCTTGAAATTATTATATAATATTTTAAGTAAAGTTTTAAAAAAATCTTTATTAAATTAGAAATGATATTATTATTAAAATTATTTTTACTATATTAATATCTATATAAATATTATATTTTTGTTATAAATAGATATCATTAAATTATTCTCTTATACCTAAATAATATAGTTATTTATGATATTTTAGATAAGTAAAATGCAATTGCTTTTCTTTAAAAATATAATAGTAAAAAAATAGAAAGGTTTTTGACTATAAGAGTACACTTTATTAGTAAAATAAATGAAAAAGATCTAAAAACTAATATGGATGCTTTTTCTAACATAAGTTGTATAAATATATAAAAGAGGAAGATAGGTGAAGTAATATTATTATTATTGAGGTGGTTTTCACTAATTAACATGATTGTTCTTCTGTCTATCAATATTCTAAAATCACCCATGCGTATGCATAAATAATCATACAACTTATATTATTGATTTACAAAGATTTAAAATTAGTGATAAGTAGGGCTACAGATCATATTGAGATGAAAAACATGCTCCTAAATCCTTTCTATGAGCAAGTGAAATTAATAGAATATTCTATAATAAATTTTTTATACAAGCACATCTATAGGGAGCTAAATGTATAAGCAAACAATCTTTCAAAATATGATCTGAACCTTTTGATAGGCGCTTGGTAGAGGGAAACATTGGTTAGAGGACTTGGGGTTTCCTCATAGTTTTTTTTATTAAGGATCATATAATAGATCTATTAATAGCAAAAAAATATTTTGAAAGGGACCATTGCCTTTATTCTATAGAAAGACAAACTTTAGAATAACATCAGTCTTTAGGATTGAAGTCTGAGTCTTCCTCAGTTTTGGAACTTAGGCAAGAGTTATTCAAGAATTATGATTGATCAGGAAGTTATTCTTGCTTTCCACTTGTTAGTCATATTATTAGGATTTTGTTTTTGGATTGTAAGTTGTCTGTAGGTTATTACAACAGGGAGGTCAAAAATACTCTTACTTTATTTTAGAATAGCTCCTAGATGGGATGTAACTAAAATTATTGAGGGTGAAAGAAATTGATGTCAACCTTTTTATTTGTTTTACTTTCTTAATTACATTTATATTTTACCCTCTATAGTTCTATTTTCTCATAGGAATGATTTCCTATTTATTTAAAAAACCCCTCATTTTGTAGTGGTTTTCAAAAAGGAGGTTGGAGAAGGTTAGATAGAGGTTGAAGAGGGCTATAAATGCTTTGAAAGTGGCTAGGTAATGTTGAATATATAGCATTTGTTGAGAGCTTGTTGTGAGTGAGTTTTCTTTGTGCCCTTGCTGTGTAAGCACTTTGTTTTTGTTGCACTTATCAAGTTGTATCCATATTTTGATAAATACAAATGTGAATCTTGTTGTTGAAGAGTTTTCCACACATATTTCAAACTGTTATTAGCATCCAAAACTCCATTTTTGGATGATTTGCTATATTTTTTTGATGAACACAATCCAAATTTATACTAAATTATAGAAATATTTATAAGCCTATATATTTTGATTTATAACGTATTTTTCATATTTTTCAAGTGTTTTGGATACCCATTTTCATATATTTTCATCCCTAAATTTTTTAGAAAGTTTTGGGTACTTTTATAAAAACATCATTTTTGATGCTCTATGTTTGCCTAGACACTCAAATCTAGCACTCTTTGGTATCTTAGAGCCTCTTTCATTTCTTCATTTGATAATAGAGCATCCTTACTTTCATTCCTTTATTTGGTATCAAAGCAAGTTCATCTATTGGATTAAAATATTTATCCATGATGGCTCAAAATAGTGGAAATATTGTCCAACTTCAAATCGTCATGTTTAGTGGATAAAATTTTGAATATTGGAGTATTCGAATGAAAACCTTATTGTAGATGATAAAAATATGCACCATAAAACAATGTATATGAAAGCAATAGAGTATATGTATATGTTATTTGTTTTTTTTGGTTACAATATTGACCCTCACATGGGTTATACAAGTGTTAAGGGATCGATTTCCCTTTTACAATGCAAAATTGTGCCTCAATCCTTTTGTCACTATAATATTGGAGGGCAGGTTTGTCATGATCATCACTTGCTAGATATGGGTATTTGCATCTGGATCTATGTTTACTTCAATATTCATTGGATATGTCTTCGAATATCGACCGTTAGGAATATCGACGATCATGTGCTTTGACTATCTAGGTGTTAGATGGTTGCAATATTCAATCATCTGGGGTCATACGATCGGGCACTGGAGTTTGTTGTTGCATATGGGTTTGGTGCTGCATCTGGATATTCTCACATTGGACTTGTATACCTACACACAAGCGAAATACAATTGATCAATAATACCTATCGGGCCTCTCAAGGTGAGGCTCGATTTTCAACTAAATTAAAAAATAGAGATATAGAAAGAAACAAAGATCTATAAAAAGAATAATACTAAATGGAGCATAAATAGATCTTACCCTAATTTTGCTATCATTAATATCTTTGTTGTTGCATCATGTTGTGTTAGGTTGCATTGTGTTGCATCTAAAGGTTTGTGTGTGGGCTGGATGATGACCGTTCAAGTGTAGATGATCACAAACCAAGATCATTCAAGATCAAACAATCATGACCTGTGATATCCTTTCACTAACAAAAATTAGGTTCGGGCGTACAAGGTTTTACAATTGAGGTTTGGCACAAGACAAGGATGGTTGTGTAGGATCTACTTTGGGTATTTAGGTGCAAAGTGTGCTCAGGATTTCAATAGTGCTTCAATGCATATACCATCCTCATTGTAATGAGAGTAAATGAGATGCATTTCTAGAATTCCTAGGGAAAATGGATGTCATGGAATCTTAATCCATTAAGTGAGATTAACTGATGTTTCATTTCTACATTGATTTTATCATTGAAGATGCATGTTTGCAAAAGGAAGATAAGCTCACCTCATGATTATCACTAGACTTGTGTGCACATTAAACTGGTTTTGCATGATGAATTAGATATGTATATTGAGTTAAGTGATCCTGTTGAACTGACTGTGCATGTTGAAATATACCATGTGTAGATGGATGTGCAACTATGAGTTATTGGAGTTCAATTTGTGGGAAAAGAGTGATTCTTTCCTACGTGTGATTGGAGTGAACTACGGATGATGTGGTCATGTGGGATGAAAGGATGAGTGGTCCTAGTGATGAGGGGTAAGTGATTGTGTAGCTTAGGTAATAATTAATCAATTATTTAATAAATAAATAAATTAATAGATACTTGACAAATGCATATTTAATTAATATTAAATATATTAATTAATTAGTGTTTATTATACTTAATTTTGGTGTCTATAGATGCCCTTTTTTGTATCATTTTGTGTGAAAACACAATGCAATGCAAAAATAAATAATACTTGTTGTTACATGAATGAACACAATTTTTTATGCTTGAGGAGTCTACGTTTGATTACCCTAAATCAAGAGCAATGTAGGATGCCCTAGTAATGGATACAATGAATATCGTTGAACCTTGTCATTGAAAAATTGATGAGTGCATAAAGATGCTAACTAATAACTAAACTATTGATACTTGAAGTCTCTATGCTAGAAATTGTGCTAATGTGACCTAGAGTCACTGTGCAAAAACTAAGATGATACTATGCAAATGATAGTCTCAAATAAGGTTCTTGGAAAAACATCAAGTCCAACATGGGTGTTTTGTTATTGACTTTGTTTGGAGTGATTTTTTTGGTATTGTCTATCCCCTCAAGTAGTGAGTCGACGAAGGATAAAATGGATGACAATGATGAGGCAATTGACCTCAATATGATTGGGTATGGGTTGGATGGATGAATTGTGGTTGGTGGTGGTTTTGCTTTTTTTGTTGTATTTTTTTTGTAAAAATGATGACCATCCATGTGGTAAAAATTTGAGACCATCTAGGATGGTTGCGATGTGATTGTCTCGAACGATCACACCCTAAGGGATATAAATTGATTTTTGAATGCGTGATTGGTCATTTTCATCGTTGTGGATGAGGAACGAGGAGAGTGAGGCATGTAAGTAGAAAATTGACATGCAGGTATTGCTAAATTTTGAGTGGAGTGGATCAGGTGGCTTCGGGAGGTGGGATGACTAGAACTCGAGGGAGTGCAAGATCGATAAGTAACAAAAATTATCCTTTCTCAATTTCATGTTGGATAAAAATTAATCTAGTGTATATTTTTGCTTGCAATTACTTTTTTCTTTGTTGTGATAATTGTTATTATTATTATTATTATTTTTTCTATGATATATGCAATATTTTGTAACCGCTCGAGGTTCGGGAGGTTGTAGATAAAGGTCATCCAGATATCGGACGATCAATTTATTGTTGAAAATTGTTGTGTTTGGTGTTTTTATGATGTATGCAATGTTTGGTGATTGTCCAAGGTTTGGATGATTATGGATCGAGGTCATCTAGATAGTGGATGAGGATGGTTGGTGTGTTTTTGGTTTTTTTATGTAAGTATTTTATGTTGTGATTTCCTGTGGTCCAGACGGTGATGTCCAAAGACCATCCATTGGTCAGACGGTCAGTGTGTTTTTATTTTTTATTTTTTTGGTATGTATTTGGTGTTGATTATTTGATATGATTTATTTTTATGCAGTGAAGATTATTGAGACCCAAGTATTAGTTCAAGGGCATTTTTTATAAAGCTCAACAGTGGATGTTAGAGGAGGATTGGAAGTGCTTAGTGTAATAGGGCTATAATATGTAGCCAAGTTAGAAAATGTGCATGTAAATCATGAATATTTGACCACATTATTAGATAGGTAGGATCCTGACACATGCACCTTTCACATGTCCACAAGGGAGATCATGATCACACTAAAGGATATTTATTGGATTTTTGGATACCAGTGGAGGGTGATCGAATTGAGATATATTTGATGCATCAGAGAGAGACCTTACTATAGCGGGTGTACAAAAACCATTAGGTAATGATTAATATAGATAGTGGGATATGGATATCGATAGTAATTGTTGATTATGATGGTTAATAGTGAGGCACATAATTTTGATGATATTGATCTCCAATTTGATACTGCTAGATTCATCAGGTGCCTTATTCCCATAGAACCTACTTGGGTTGGTGTAGGATTTGGTAGAGGAGCCCAAGGTGATGGTATGGGCTCTAGTGCTACTAGTGTAGACTTACCAGAAGCTATATGAGATAATATACCAAGGCAGATCTGGTTTGGGGTGTAGTTTGTTACTACAAATTTAGGCATAAGAGCACTTCACGGTTGGGCAACCCAAGGGGTTTCCCTTGTTAGAGGTGAAAGACATGGGTGATGAAAATCCTTATGCCATATGATGGAGTAAGGATCAAGAGGAAGGCATGAACTAATTTTTTTCTAGAGTGTGGATGTATTATTACGATTTGTTTTCATGATTGCATTAAAGGGAGGTGATGTGGAGGCCCTAGAGGGAGGGCCTAAGCTAGTGAAAGGATGAATTGCATTTGGTATAGGTTCGATGGGGGATATGGGTGGTGGGTCACCATAGGACCAAGTATGAGTTCTTCTAGTATGGTCATGTGTTGTAATAATTTGAATTTCCCTAGGATTTTTCTCCAGATCCTATGATATTGTAGAGGGGGAAAATCGCCCCATTGCATACAATTCCTAAACAAGGATGGATCTGCAAGAGAGAGAAGCCTTATTGGGGTGAACTGTGAGGGTATGCATTTTTATCTACACTCAGTGCTAAAAGATGGGGGAAGGTTTCACCAGAAATGAATTTCATGACTCACTCCAAGTCCATAGGGATTTCAGGAATGTTTGATGTATGAGATTCAAGACAAACACCTATATTTAGCCTTTTTAGATCTATGCTATAAAAGAGATAAAGTATAATGTAAAAATATAGGATGCCAGAATACAAGGAATAACCCTAGTATGATTCTTTCCTTTGAATTATCTTCTAACCTAGGGTTCTAAGAAAATAATCTTTTAAGCAAGGGCTCAAGAGATAATGCACAAATAGAATTAACCCTAAGAGCACACTATATGTTATTTTACTTTCAAATACCTATAATTAATTAAATATACTTAATAAAATAAGATCTAGGGTCTTATAACAGAAATAAAAAACACTCAATAATCAATATTAAAGACTAATAAGAATACTTAGCTTATTAGATGATTTATCCTTGTTATATCCCTTTGTCCACTGTTGTCAATAATACCTATTCTTGCAAGATAACTGAATAAACACTTGAAAATAGGATTAGCATTAGGGAGTCTACTTAGGCCGCTATACAACAGTGCTTGGAGGTGCAACGGTCAAGCCCCTTAGGTCCTTTTAGCCAATATTTGAAAATTAAAAGCATAAATTCACCTTTGGAGGAAAATAAACATTAATGCAATACAATATAACATGATGCAAAAATAACAGAATAAAATATGCCACTATGCTCTAGATTCAATTTAGAATGCAATGGAGAAAACAAGGATATCAAATTACCCCTAGTTTAGCCTCAGGTAAAATAACACCCCGTAATGGGTGACCATGATAATGCTAGGTGAAGTCGTGCCCTGTATCAGATTGGGCATGATTTCGCATAAACTATGTGAAAAATAAAATATAAATGCATAAACCTAAATGCACATAAAAAAGATTAAATTCACCTGGTAGAGAGTTCAAAAGCAAAATAGAAGGGTTTGGTATCTCCCAATTGGTCAATATCTCCTTAAGGCTCCAACAAAAATCCACCAAGGGTGAACAACAACAAATATGATGCAGCAGATAATAAAACTCCAAACTTCAAAGTTGCTTGCAAAAGAAGAAGAAGGATGCAAATAGAAAAACACTTTACAAGAAGTCAAATACAAGCAATAAAATCATTAAGTGCCAATTATGTGAGCGTGTGTTAACTTGTGTGTTATCGTGTGTGAAAAGTGAATTCAAACCCTCCTTATATAGTAGATTTGAAGGTGGAAAAAGTGGGAAAACCAAGGAGGGCCAATGTAAAACATGCCAACTCTAAAAAATTAGGGTTTTAATGCATCAAACCCTAAAAAGGTGAAATCACACCCCATCTGGGTCGATCGCAATATCACAATGTGAAGTCGCACCCCATCAAGGACCGGGTGTGATTTTGCATAAATAGGGAAAACAAGAAAAACATGGGGAAAGCCTTATCCTTGCTCTAGGCAAGTCTAAGGGGTCCCCTAGAGGGCTTAGGGAATATTACCCACTAAAGTGGGTCAATTTTTTATGTCTACATTTTACCCCCTCTTTGATGCATTTATGGCCTAATAAATGTGTCAAAGAAGAGATGTAAACACCCACAAACAAAAATGATAAGCAAAAATGGGGTGGATGGTTTAGAAGAAAGGGATGGTGCAAAAATGATGTTATTTTGGATACTTTCAAGTTTTACATACAAATTGAAGAATTAGGAACATTAATGTCTCTAAGGCCAAGGTACCCTCTCAAGTTTTATGAGAGACACGATCCTCATAAAAAATTGAAAAGGTAGACTCAAAAGAAGAAGCAAGAAAAACCAAAAAAAGAAAAAGCATGTGAAAATAGGGTTAAAAGTGGAAAGGGAGAAAAACCCTAATTCATTTTAACCACGTGAGGAAGAAGAAAGGATCTCTAGAGAAATGGAGGAGATGGTGCTACAGATACATAATTCAACGATAATGAGGGGCAAAGCCAACATAGAGGTAGAGCGGGCATAGGTAGCATTGAAAAACATTTCTTGCATGTAAATTTTTTAATTTTTGCATGCATTTTTAGTGGTTTTCCATCAAAATTGGTAGTTTTTCATGTACAAACCAAGCACAATTTTGTAGCCCAGCCACAAATTTTCCCTGGGAAACAGTGGTGAAATCACACCTAGCAAAAATCGACTCGGTGCGATTTCATGAAAAGGTGCCTAACGAGCGCGATTTCACCGAAAGAGGAAAAAAAGAAAAAAGAAAAAGAAAAGGAAGGGACAAGAAGGGAAAAATATGCAAGAAAACAACTTTAAAGATGTAGAATTTGATTGTGCTATGGATTTTGATTGATTTTAAATTAATTAATTAATTTTAATGTATTAAATTTTTGATTAAATTTATTAATTATTTTTTTAATTTTATTTTGTTGTTATTGCAACTTAGGGTACTCGAGAGCCACGAGTGGAGAGCAAGCTCCCTAGAGGTGGAGCTAGAGGTCCTCAGGTAGGCAGAGAGGGATAAACTGATAGTTGTGGGGCTAGACCACCTATCTAGACTACCTTAAGTAGAGGTAAATAGGGATCTGCTGATAGCACTGGCAGAGAGGTGGTACCTAGAGTCGTCTACCTTTCAGTTACCCATGGGAGAGATGATCATCACACTAGAGGATATGTGGTGCATATTGTGCATCCCATTAGGGGGAGAGAAATTTACAGAGCACGAGGGAGTCCAACTACCTTAAAATGATTTTTAGGAGTTTGGACCCACCAGGTATGAGAGAGCATCATAGTCATGGATGATCTGGAGGGGCAGTATGGGGTAGACCCATTCATGACTATGCTCTGTGGGGTGGTTGTGGGTATGCTGATGTGGCACACTAGTAGGCAAAATTTTCCATGGGTGATTGCAGGTGTAGTGGTAGACATGTGAGACTAGAGGGCTAGGTTCACATAGGATCCATATGTGCTAGCCCACTTGTACAAGATATTGTACAACATTGTGTATAAGAAACATACAGGGATAGTGTGTAAGATAATGCTCCAGGTGTAGAGCTGGGAGCACATAACGGTATGGAGACCAAATGCACTACCAAGTCCATTGCCTAGTATGGAGTGACAAAAAACATATAGGTGGTCCAAATACCTATATCAAACCATGAGGACCTACACCAAACATCTACCATTAGCAAAGGTGGATAGTAGATGAGTTGAGGGAGGCCACGATAGTATGGTGACCCTAATGTCTACACCCAAGATGGATTGAGGATAGGATAGAGTTGGTGAGGATCAGGAGGATTAGGTGGTTGACTACAGATAAGGGGGAGCCAAAGATCTTATAATTTGATCAAACCCTAAGGTAGTTCGGGATCTTGCAGGGAATCCTAGACCTAGGAGATCACTGGCATCAAAGAGTTTACCAGGACCCAACAAGGGTATGAGGAAGACCTGAACTTACTAGGTGGGCCAAGGATGACCTAGATGATTCTCATTACATGGATATTAGGATGAACAATGCGAGAGTGGCCTTTAGCTACTAGTGGTGGTACATAGGAGTCATTCCTCATAGGGTCTCGTTGCCAGTTTTGATATAGAGGCACTAGGTGATGGGCCTAGGCATAGAGTGATATTTTTGAGAGGTAGCTTGTAGAGCCATAGAGAGGGCTTAGTAGAGATCATATAATATAAGATAGAGGTGGGCTCAGGTTAGGATTGATATGGTGATAGATAACACTAGCACTATTTGGACAAGGAAGGTAGGGGCATCCAAAGTTGCACCCATAGAGGCCAAGGTACTACCAGGTGGAAAATTGAGAGAAGCCTCAATATCAGTAGTAGCTAGCCAAGGTTAGGCTCCAGGATGAGGGGATCAGAGGGTAGAGACAGAGGCGCTATAGGTATAGGTGAAAAATCCATAGATGTAGATGGACCTACTCCAGGAAGATAGGTCCAAGAGGATCGAGGTACTGTGAGGCTTTTTGAGCACCATAGAGAGGGAGAGATATGCGACTCAAGTAGAGGCTAATAATCTATGAGGAGATGTGATATGACTAGACATATATCACTAGAGAGCTCAGGTAGAGTGGATGGTTGTCATTAGGAGAAGCCAAGCTAGCGATGGAATATGCCTTCTACAAGTGGAACTACAAAGGGTAGGGGAGATGTTGGAGGTGGCCATTTAGTGAGCTACATTTTATGAGACCATGTATTACCAGGAAGTACCAAAGGAGAAGAGAGTGATGCTTCTTGCATCTTTCCAATTAGCTAGTAGGTCATGATATCAATCACAAATATTCTTGGCATATCCATTCATGGGTATGTAGTTTCTTGGACCACATTCTCCTCTAGGAGAAGCAGTGGATATAGGATCTTAGAGATAGGCTAGGGATTAGGATGACATACCAATTTTGATTGTGGCATGCAACCCTAGGGATTGGTTAAGTGTACTGATACTGTACTGTGGTACACAAACTAGACATGACTGTATCTCTTTCTTTTTCATCGAGTAATACATAACTACTTTCTCTTTTTTAAATTTTTTGAATGTGTGCATGTGATTAATTGTTATCTTAGATGTTCTTTAGTTTTATGTTTTATGTATGCAACCTATCTTAAAAGCAATGCTATATGAAATGCATGGATGAAAATGGATGGAATAAACAAATAAAATATGAGATGAAGAAAAATAAGATGAAGAGGAAGATGAAGAAGAATATAAAGAAGAAAAAAAATAAGACAAAGAAGAAGATAATCCAAAGGTCAACCATTTAAAATAGAGAAGGATGGGTGAAACATAGTATCGAAATCAACATAGGTTGTAAGAGACCAATGTGACTAAATACTATGAATCGTACTAGAAAAGAAGGGAGCTAAACCCGCTATGGATGTAGTGCTCACTGAGAGGGATGAGGTGTTGGAGTATGACCCACTATGGGTAGTTTCTCACTTATTTACTAATGTGGGGTGATTACCTACTAGGATTTATGTTGAGGCCTACTAAAAATGGCCAAGGAGCTTATCCTATAATGGGGTGTTGATCCCACTGAGTCAAAAGAGTGTATAACCCAATATAATATCATATCCAATAAGATACCCACTAGGATGTATACCTATCCCATGTGGGGTGTAATATAAGGATAATATATATATTAGGTGAGTGCTACCTCGACAGGGGTTTAGAGTAGAAAACAAGCTAGTGAGTGTGTGCAACTGTGCCAAAAGATAACTTAAAAAGAAATAAATAATATGTATTTCCTTGTCAAAAGCAAAGGAAGACAAAGAAAATGAAGGCAAAGGAAGAAAGTAAGAAAATATTAATGAATTATCATCCCCGATCCAAGAGATGCTCTCACTTATTTCCAAGACCAAGGAAAACATTAGAAGAAGTAAAAAGAAAAAAAAAACAAAATACTGTAGAAGAAAGCCCTAGGTGGGGATATTACTAGGCATCAAAATCCTATAGAGAGTGCATTGTATGTGAGCTACGACCTAACTTGGTATCATTATATCCAATTTTCACAAGATCCCCAAAAATATATATGATCAAGTAGTCATGAACAAGCAATCATGCAAATATGACATCCAAAACATGCAAGTTAAATTAAATATCAAGCAGACAATGCAAAAGAATGAAAAGCAACCATGCAATATGAACAAGAAAATGGATGCAATGGAAGTGCAAATGCATAGCTAAATGATGATTAATTGATTTGATACAAAAAAATTATGTGTTTTTATGTTTTATTATTAATTAATTTAAATTAATTAATTTAAGCAAGTAGAACGAAAGTTGAGACAACATCTAAGTGTGTTGCCTTTCTTAACAAAAAGAATAGACATGCCATGGATAGTTTTATCAAAGAAATATCTAAAAGATAAGCCTTCTAGATAATTCAAATTACAGAGAGGCTCCTTCATAGCTCTTTCTTTGGCAACCATAGCACAATAATCAATGCACTCACAAACATAACCATTCTTTTTAACATAAGGAGGAGCAATTCCTAACTTTGCAAGATCACTATAGGACAAGGAAGTAGGATCCTCTGCTAAAATAGAAGGTTTACTTTTAGAACACACAAAATAAATCATATTGTAAAATAAGACACTAGAAGAATAAGGGGGACCATCATCCTCATCACCCACTCCTAAATTTTGATAATCCATATATTCAGCATAAGTCATAAGATGATCATCATTGTCAAATGGTAAAGGTTGGTCTTTACTAGGTATAAAACCTATGCCACATCTCCTAGGCTAGATTTCAACATCCAAAGGCTCTTGAATGCCCTTATGTTGTGGCCCTAAACCTTTACCTACATATCCCATATTAGATAGGATCTATTTAGGAAGTGGGTAATCATTGGAAAGGTAACAATGAGCAAAAGAACGCTCAACGGGAGAGGGGTTGCTACCACGTATCTTATCTTTGAAGGAAGTTCCTATGAAGATAAAGGTACACGTGCCAAAGTGTACAACATCACATTTCTTATGGGGTAAACACATGGTTCTTGGTGATGGTGGTAGCTTAGCTAGATCCAGAAGAGGTTCTTGAAGAAACTAATTATCATGATCCTAAGATGAAGAAATTAAGATATGTTCCTCACTCATTTTTAAGTTTTAAAATTGTTTTGATATTTGAGATGAGAAACATGGAGAAACCATTGAAGATATTGAGGGATGATGCAAAATCGAACAACACCAAATAACTAAACTTAAATAAATGAACAATTAAAGCAAAATAAAAACGTGATTGCACATATATAAATTTATGTTTTATTTTCAGGTGGATTTATGATATTACAACCAAATATACCCCATATTGGGATTTTTACAAAGCTTTATTGTTCAATACAATAATCTCAATATGCTAGGGTTATTCAAAACCCTAGCCAACAAATCAGGGTGGTGTCTTCACGCTCAATCGATCCCAATAGTAGGGTGAGTGGGCTTCAGATATCCATAGGTTGGACCACTCTAATGCTTTAGTATCTTACCATGAACTTGATCCCTAAACCTACAAAAAATAAACAACAATAGATCAATAATATCTACGAGGTCTCCACTATGTGAATAAGAAAGCTACTAACCCTGGTTGCAAAAAAAAAGTTATAAGCAAATATAAAAATATTAAAATAAACACAATAAATAAATTTATATTTTAAATTTGTCGCTTTCAAAATTTTCATTGTTGTCGTTATAGGTTACAAGTACACGGATGCCCTAGCAACACTCGAGGGTTAGTGGGACTACAAATATAAGGCTGAAAATGCTCGTGGGTACTCAAGGAATTAGGAAACACCCATGGGCACTCAAGGAAACATCTGTGGGCACTCAAAAGAATAGAAAACACCCATGGGCACTTAGGGAAACACCTATGGGCACTCGATAGAATGGGAAAAACTCGTAGGCACTTAGGGAAACACCTATGGGAACTCGACAGAATGGGAAACACTCATGGGTACTCAAGGAAACACCTATGGGAACTCAGGGAAACACTCATGGGCACTCAATAGAATGGGAAATGCTTTTGGGTATTAAATAAATGCTCGTGGGTACTTGAATGAATGAAAAAATTAGAGGGGCGTTTGAGGGGATTGTAGGAAATACGACATAACCAAATCTAGTTTGCATAAGGTGGGCAACAATGGATGCAGAAGCGACAAAGAGTGAAAGAAAAGGTGAGGATGCGAGGGAGAATACAAATATTATCAGGAATCTTAGGGCTCAAAAAGTTTTAGGAAAACTTAGGGAAAATTTTGAGAATTTAGGGATTTCTTAGGGGTTGAGCCATCAAAATGACTCCTATTTATAATCTTCCCTAGGGCACATTAGGGTTTCAACGACACAATTTGTGCGATCAAGATTAAAACGTGATGGAGGGTGGAGATTAAATCTGGGTAGGTGGCATGGATTAAGGTGGATGAATGGCTAGGATTAATTTACACATATATATACATTTATTAAATATATATAAAAATATAATATAAAATATTAATATTTAAATATATATTAAACAAATATATATATAATATATGTAAATAATGGGTAAAAATGGTGGGAAGACCTGGATGGATGACAAGTGGCTAGGATTTGGTGTCTATAGATGCCCCTTTTTGTACCGTGTTGCGTGAAACACAATGCGGTGCAAAAATACGAGACACTTGTTTTGGCTTGATGGAGAAGCAACTTTGTTGAGATATGGACATGAGCTTGGAGATAAAAGAATTTTGATTGTGTAGCTTACCCCCTCAATTGGTGAATGAGTTTGTAGATGAATCTCATGAGCCAATTGAAAATTGAGTGCAATTGGTTGTGTAAAAGAATGATGTGATTGTGGATGATATGAATGATGTAAATGTGATATCGTTTTTGCCCCAATGATGAAAGGGGGTTGGTGGAAGATGCATGTGATGAACTCTATTTTTTCCCTAACAGAGAAAGGGGTTTTTGCCAAGTGTAGATGCCATGATCATGTAAGATGTATCCCATTGTGGGAAAGTCAAAAACCAAATGTGGTTGCCCCAAATTTGGGGTGATTCGATGTTGTTGAAGAATATGCCTTCTAGCATCATTGATATGCAAATATGAAGATGCATAAAGAAAAAGAGTCAACTTTAGAGGGCCAACTAGTGATTATCAGATAATTCCTATGATCGGAACCAATCACCCTAGCTAAGGTCAGTCACCATGATGATTATCAAGGAGATGGGAAATGATGAAATTTGATTTTGTCCATGTTTTAAGCCCCACGAACTAGGCCATCAATGACAACTTTTGAGCAAATTGGTCTTGGCATAGTTTCACTCAAAATGTGAAGTACCAAAAATGATTTTGATTTTGAACAATGAGATATTGAGAAGATGAATATGACCAAGTGTCCTTATGGTGATTTATTCATCTTACTCAAATTGCATGGATGCAAATCGTTGCAATCACCAAGGAGATAGAATACACCACTAGATACGAGGTTCACTTGAAATTGTAGGTGAACTTGGCAAATATGCAAATGTTATGATTTGATGATTGGAAATGATGTGAAAATGAAGTATTGATGATGAGAATGATGATTATGGTCATTTTGTGAAAATTTGGACCATTTTGGAATGCTTTTGAATTTCATAAGTGATTTTTGTGCCTTTGGGGTGCAAACTAAAATTATGCATCCAAATCAGTTTGGACTTTCACAAAACCTGATAATGTGATGAAATGGATGCATGGATGAAATTTGGAGTGATTTGATGGGGGTAAGCCACTATTTTGCATTGATTTGGTGTTTCTTGTCATTTTTGATGCCAAACGCCGATTGGTGCTTACTGCATGTGCAAACGCCCATTAGTGTTTGGGCACTCCCAAAATGCCCTAGGGTGCTTCAATGCACCAGGAAATGCCCATGGGCATTTCAAGGCGCCTGAAGCAGCTATAAATAGCTTTCAGGGTGAAGATGGAGCTCATTGTTGCATTTGTGAATTTGCGAAGCTACATCTAGGAGAGTGAGGTGGAGTGGAGTGGAGTGAAGGGAAGTGAGGTGAGCGTGGAAGCTATGGTGGTGAAAGGTGCAGGCTGAAGTGGGAGTGCGAGTGGCTACGGTAAGTTCCCTCTTTGAAGATTTTATTGTTTTTGTGCAAAAAATATTATATATTTTTATATATTTTTTAATTATGAACATGTATTAACAATAAATATTTTGTGTTGTGTTGCAACTTAGGATTTTGGAGGCTCGACACCGGTTCTCACCTCTCATCCCGAGGATGAGAAAGGCATTGCAGAGTGAGGATTGGGATTTGTTGGAGGTTGTGGGGCTAGAAGAGGTAGCCTGGATAGATGTGGTGAGGGTGGATGAGGGGTACCTCTCTACCTTGGCAGAGAGGTGGGATCCAGAGAGGGGAACCTTTCAGATCCCTACTAGAGAGATTACCCTCACACTTGAGGATGTATATCGCATCCTCAAGCTATCGATGGAGGGGATTCATGTCGAGGTTGGACACGATCGGGGGATAGATATGAGGAAGATGTTTGGTGATAGTTGGTAGAGTGTGGTGGTGACATGTGGGGGTATTTTATACTTGTCCATGTATGTGGACAAGGAACTGGATGCCCTACTAGCTTTGGTAATGTTCATGTTGGCCAACATCATGGTCCCAAATAGTATCGGTTGTAGGTTCCCTTGGAACCTGATAGGGTTGGTGAGTGATATGCTCACTACATCATAGGTGTATGCATGGGCTCCTACCTTATTGGTGCAGATGTACCAAGAGCTTTATGAGGTGAGGAGGTAGGGGAGAAAGGGTTTGGGATGCAATTTGTTACTGTAGTGCTAGGGATGGGAGCATTTCAGTATGGCTCGATCAGAGGGTCTACCAAATGTAGGCTAGGATAGGGATCAACCCTATGCTAGGAGATGGGTGGTGGTGGAGGAGGTACAATTGAGTTGCTCTATGCAGATGAGTCAATGGTACAGATATTTATGGGTTAGATTGACATTCACCCAAGTGATATGGAGGCCATGGTGGGGTGCTAGATGGATAGGAGATGGAGAGAAGCTATGATAGGTTAGGTAGGCTAGGTGGGTGGTTGGGAGGTATCAAAGTGAGGCTAAATATATTCAGTTCTCATGGGTGCTTCGATAGTTTAGCTTGAGGTAAGGGGTTCCTGATGAGCCAGTGCTCTATAGGAGGCATCAAGATGAGATAGGGCTACCATGTGTTGAGGCATGGAGGGATACTTATGAGGATGATGAGGAGATAGATCTCCTTAATATGGATGATGTAGGGACTACTATAGAGTATGATGTATGGTTCACTACATAGCCACCATGGGCACCAACTCTAGTAGTAGCTAGTGGATATGGGGATGAGGTTGAGGTCAAGGAGATCAATGAGGCTCCTAAGTGGTGGAGGTACCTTCGATATGATAGTTAAAGGAGGAGGGCTAAGGGTGTGGTGAGGTAGGCTCCAAGGAGTGGAGGATATAGGGATGATGTGGAGGAGACTTTGGATGGACCTCTAGGTTGGAGTGAGGAGGATTGGGTGAGGTTGGAGCAGCAGGTGGTAGAGTGGGATGTGATGGTGATAGCTCAAGATGAGAGGATCATGAGGCTCTAGGTAGAGTTGCTAGAGAGGGAGCATCATCATAATGTTGACATAGTGCACCTTCGATCTCGATAGAGGTATATCGAGTCTTTGGAGGATAGGTTGATGGAGCATCATATTCCACTTCCATATCCTCCTACCTCATCTATATCTGAGATTGTTAGGCATAGTGAGTCTAGGCATAGCTCTAGGTCTAGGGCTCCTTCTAGGTCATAGGGGTCCTCTTGGAGGGCTTAGCTAGTGCTTAGATGCAATTTTTGTATATGAGCCTTGGTGCTCCATTGTATGTAGCCTTTGGGCACTCATTGTATATATAATATTTATACATATATATATACATGGATTTTACTTTTGTGTTATGTTTTTGTGTGAATGCTTTTGTGTGGATGCATTTGTGTATATGGATGATTAATATATATGATATGTTATGGATGATTAATGCAAGTTATGGAATGCAAATATTCTAATGATCATTTATAGTTTATATTTTTCTTGGCCATGTTCTAGCATTGTTGTTTAATCAGGGGCACCAAACTTGGTGGCGTATGATGTGGATGACTCATGAAATGACATGGATGTTGACATGGAAGAAGATATGGATGTTGATATGGAAGAAGATATGGATGTTGATATGGAAAACTGACTATTTTGCAGAGACTCAGACATACTAGTGGCATCAAACAAACTCACTAAAATTACCTAATTCCTCTAGGACCAAATGTGTGTGCAATGAATTCATTTACCGAATCAAGAGCATGGTAATGACTCGAGGCAATCAAGAACCAATGTGTGTGCAAGTGAGTTCATTAACTCATCTTGAGTAAATTGGGGGTGACCTATTATGGATGAAACCAAGAAGCTAGCTTGTCCATATGTGTAATCAGAGGTCTCTTTAAAAGAGATGTGTCACCACGCATGAGCGTACTCCACTTCCAGTCAAGCATCTATAGCTCCGATGGAGACTAGATCCATAGTCCAAGAATTTTGATCTCTCAAGTTTTTGGGATGACTACTTAACCATATGACTAGAAATGTAGTACGATCCTTACAACCCAATGATCAATGGTGTGTGATGTATAAAATATTTAGAATTTTTAGGGTATTTTCCCTACTCTTTCTTTTATTTTGAAATTTGTGATAGTGGTGAAAACCACTATTTTTGTGGACTATGTTGCATGATGGGACTAGCAAGGAATGCCCTTTTCACTTTGAGGTTCAAACCAAGTATGGTGTTATCCCTCTTTGACACAAGATGTTTTTAAGATGTGGAATTGTGTTTGGTTCAAGAATGTTTTGGAGTCAATTCCTAGAACTCAATATTTTCTTAGTGAAGATTGTGTCATGGTCCTAAAGAAAACTTGACATGTATTTGGAGTTTGCTTAAAACACTAGGATTGGCTGAGTGACCAAAAACACCTAGGAATTATGGATATGTGGTTTTGCAAATGACAATTTGACTTGGTGGAATGGTGTAAATGATGTTGGGAAGGTGCCCCTGATTAAGGCAACATGACTTTATTGGACCAATTAATACCCTGAACTGAATAAATGATCCCTAATATGAGATGTGAAATGTGGATGGAATGTATGAAATGCAATTTTGTGAAATGGAGTGTATGCATGCAATTGTTTTTAAATGAAATGTGTGCAAAATGAAATGCAATGTTTTTGTGTATTAGCCATGTATATATACATATATAGAAATAACATTATGCATAGAATGCTCTCAAGTGTATAACATTAAGTGGTTTGGGTTCTTCCTCTCCCTCTAGACTGGCAAGCCTATAAGTACCTTTACCCACTTTTTGAGTGATAATGTATGGACCCAACCAATTAGCCATGAATTTATCACGAAGATGCGATAATGCATTGGTGTTTTGTTGATTCTCTTTAAGGACAAGATATCCTACTTGGAATTCATGTAGATGAACTTTGGCATTGTAAGCATGCTTTAGGTGGTCTTGATAAACTCTTAAATGCTCTAAAGCATTGACTCACCTCTCATCAAGAAGTGTGAGTTGGTCAAGACGTGCTTGTCTAGCAGTGTCGTCATCTATGAATTCCTGCAAAGAAATTTGCAAGGAGGGGATCTCAAGCTCAAGAGGCATGATTGCTTCGGCTCCATAGACCAATGAAAATGGTGTTGCCCCAGTAGGCATGTGGATGCTTGTTTGATAAGCCCATAATGCCAAGGGAATTTTTGTATGCCAATCTCTATGATTTTTGTTAACGAGTTTCTTGAGAATAGCAATTAAGGTCTTGTTGGTAGCCTTAGCTTGTCCATTTGCTTGTGGGTAATAAGGAGTCAAGAAACTATGTTGGATGTTATATTTCTTGCAAAGTGCTCGAACATCCTTGTTCTTGAAAGACTTGCCATTGTCAAAGATGATTTTCGAGGGAATACCAAAATGACAAATGATATGGTGAAGTATAAACTCCACAATTCTAGGTCCTATCGTATTGGTTAAAGGAATTGCCTCAACCCACTTTGTGAAGTATTCAGTGGTTGTGATGATGAATGTATGTTATCCCAAGGAAGGAGGTGAGATTTTTCCAATTAAATCAAGACCCCATTGTGAAAAGGGCCAAAGGCTTTGAATAGGTTGTAATGCTTGTGATGGTACATGAGTTAAATTAGCATGCTCTTGACATTGCTTACAATGTTTGACATAAATGCAACAGTCTCGTTCCATGGTGGGCCAATAATAACCCATGCATAGAATACACTTTGTGATAGCCATCCCACTAAAATGACCACCACAAGTACCATCATGAGCTTCAGCTATGGCTCTTTGTGCCTCAATAGCCTCGAGACATCGAAGGAGGATTCCATCATAACCACGTTTATACAACACGTCCCCCAAGAGAACAAAATGAGCTACTTTTTGCTTGAAAGTGCATTTAGCAGTTTGAGACATGTCATATGGGAGTGTTCCAAACTTGAGAAAGGCTACTATTTGGCTTGACCAAGGCTCATATGGATCCGACTGGATAAAGCAAACATTATTTTTCATCCTTAGATTCAGCACGGATAATTGTAGATTTAGATATTGTTGTGATAATTAGAGGTTGTACCTCTCCTAAGGAGTATTTTGGAATCAATGATCCAAGAGAGGCCATCACATCTACAAATATATTAGTCGAACGTGGCAAACTATCGATTTCATACCATTCAAATTTAGATAGCAATTTCATTGCTACTTCATGATAAAGCTTAATGGTAGGTTCTTTACATTGGTATTCTCTATTGATTTGCTTGACAACAAGTTGAGAATCACCAAATATCTTGATACGCTTTATGCCCATAGCTATAGCTGATTGAAGGCCTAAGATTAAGGCTTCATACTCTGTAGTGTTGTTTGTGCATTGGAAGTCAAGTTTGAATGATAAGGGGATAGGTACCCCCTGGGGTGTATGAAACACGACTCCAACACCTTGACCTTTCTCGCACTTAGAGCCATCAAAGAATAGTGTGATATCGATGTCTTCCTCTGGAATGACATCTTCTTCTTGTTTGATGATAGCAAATACCGAATCATCTGGGAGCTCAATAATCAAGGGATGATCACTAGGTAGTGGAGCTTTCACAAGTTGATCGACTATAACCTGACCTTTAATGGATTTTTGGCTAATGAACTCAAGGTCAAATTTAGTAAGAAGCATTATCCATTTAGCGATGTGGGTGTTGTTGTAAGTGCGAGACATCATATAACATAGAGGATTTTCTCTAGCTATGACATATGTTGTGTGGCTAAGCATGTAATGTCAAAGTTTCTTAGTGGTAAAAACCACTGCTAAGCACAATTTTTCTACATAAGCATATCTGGTTTCATAGCTTACCAATGTTTGACTAATGTAATAGACAACTTGCTCTCAATTTTCTTCATTCTTTTGTGCAAGCATTGTCCCTAATGCAAAGTTCATTGTTGAAACATAAAGATAGAAGGGGACCCCCGAACGAGGAGGAGCTAAGACTGGTGGAGAAGCTAAGTATTGCTTAATGTCATCAAAGGCTTTTTGGCACTCATCTATCCAAGAGAATGGCACCCCCTTTTGTAGCAGGTGATTGAATGGCCTGCATTTGTCAAAAATTTGTGCAATGAAATGATGGATCGATTGGATCTTTCCTTGTAAACTATGCAATTCCTTTAAATTTGTTGGGGGAGGCATCTCCATGATAGCCTTGACCTTGTTTGGGTCCACCTCAATGCCTCTTTTGGAGACAATGAACCCTAGTAGTTTGCCAGAGGTAACACCAAAGACACATTTCTTGGGGTTCAACCTTACATTATGCTCTAGAAGTCGGTCAAAAACTTTCTCCAATACACCAATGTGCTCTTGTCGAGTTTTGGATTTTTCCAAGAGATCATCCACATAGTCTTCGATGATCTTATGCATATAGTCATGGAAGATGTATGTCATGGCACGTTGATAAGTGGCACCTACATTTTTAAGGCCAAAGGGCATCACCTTGTAACAAAAAGTTCCCCAAGGTGTAGTGAATGTTGTTTTGTGTTGGTCATCAGGATTTATTCGAATTTGGTTGTATCTTGAAAAACCATCCATGAGGGAAAGCATTTCATGGCCAACGTAGGTGTCGACAAGAGTATCAATGTTTGGGAGAGGAAAATCATCCTTAGGACATGCTTTGTTAAGATCTCGAAAGTCAGTGCAAACGTGTATCACCCCATTAGGCTTGCGAATGGGAACCATGTTTGAGAGCCACTCAGGATAGTCAATGGGTACAATGAAACCCACATCTAATAGCTTTTGAAGCTCTTCTTTGACCAAGAGGGCAATGGTAGGATGCATCCTTCTAAGTTTTTGTTTGATCAACTTAGCATCAGGATGTAAGGTGAGATTATGGACAACCAACTTAGGGTCAAGACCGGGCATGTCTTTGTAGGACCATGCAAAAATTCCCTTCTTCCTCTTGAGGAGAGCAATTAATTGCTCTTGTTCATCTTTGGATAAGCTTTTGCCAAGCTTGATAATTTGGGGATTGTCGGTATTTGAACTAAGGTTCACATCGATGGTATCTTCAATGGACATGTGAGAACCTTCCTCAAGTTGATGGGGAGTTGGGATTAGATGAATGTCATCTAAGATGTCATCAAACTCTTCTGACTTATCCTCATCTACATCTACCTGGAAAACCTTGGGGTTCAAAGGTGAAGGTGAAGGTGAAGGTGGAGGGGATGGAGGAATGTAGTTGGATGAAGCCCTTAACAATTCCTCGGATAGGACAAACTCAAAAAAGGATGGTGGTGAGGAAATTTGATCCATATCAATAAGGCTCATGTCAATAGGAATTGGCTTTGCCAAATCATATGGATTACGGAGGGGAGAAAATAAGTCAGCAGGATTCATGTTGACTTATAGGGAAAATGGATGAGGTGAAATGGATGGGATGGATAGAGCCTAAGAACCGATGCTAGGACCTTGGTAAACCTAGATAACAACAAGCAACACAAATAAATGCACTTAACTAAATTCTATATACATGAAATGCAAAAAAATGTTTTTGTTTGTTTTATGTTTTTCATTTTTTTTTGCATTATATACATATGTTACAATTTTGGCTGATGAGATGGATTAATGAGATGGAGGTGGTGGTTCACCGGTAGGTTCAGCTCGCTCTTGTGGAAGAAGCAAGTGAAATATGGGCTCATGGATGGGGAACATTCTAAGATAAAACTCATCTTGTTCGGTATGGGGAATGATGGGTTTCGATTCCTCATTAGATTCATCAGAAGCTATCGACATGAGGTCGAATTCTTCATACATTTCCTCATCAGAGTCATCGGGGTGGAGGGCTTCTTCTTCTAAATTTAGATTAAGCCTTTGGAAGGCTTGTTCAAAAGAAGAGATGGTGGGAAGTGGGTGATAACCTAGACCTGAACGGTCATGCACTTCTTGATATGGGACATCAATAAGTTGAGGCACTCCCTATTCATATCGGCCTAAGCCATGTCTTTGCCAATTATATCTATGAAAATAGTAGGATGGAAAACCCGTCATTTTTTGGATATTGGTAGGTGGTGGTTGTTTGGGTTCTTCTGGGGGAGTAGGATTAGAAAAATATTATATCCCCCCATACACAAAATTTATGTTGTTAGGCACCGAACCCATATTGTATACCGCTCCTATAGATAAATGTGGGTCACATGGGTGACCAAAATCCTTAGTAGTTGAGATATTGAGTGGTGTGATTATGATGTCTTGGACCACATATTCACCAATACCAGGGTTGGTGAGGTGGACCTCAACTTGGGATGATGAGGATGAAGTGGACATGGGAGGCTCATGGTTGGCTAATGGCTCGGATGATGGGGAAGATGTGGGTATCTCATAGTTCGACAATTCGACTTGTGAAATGTTGGCTGATGAAGGTGGATTTGGTTGTGAAGGAATTGGTGTGACCAATGAAGGGGATGATGATGTGGATGGCATGGATTGAGTTTGACCACATGTACATGTAGTCAATGATGATGAGGATGAAGGTGTAGAAGTGGATGCTTGGTTGGAATTGGTGATGGGAAGCTCCTCAAGAATGGGAGCTTTTGATGAAGGATTGGATGGGGTGATTGATGATGTGGTGGATGATGTGAGGAAAATGTGGGTAGAAGGAAGCATGGATTCATAAGGATTCGAGATGAAGTTGCAATACTTAAATGGCTCAACATCCACTGGTATGCAATGTACTTGCCCTTCATGTACATATTTTAGACATTGATGTAATATGGAAGGGACACATCTCATTTCCCTCATCCAAGGTCTTCCAAGGAGTACATTGTACGCCATGGATCCTTCTAAGATGTGGAACAAGGTATGCAATATTTTTACCCCTACTTCGATGGGTAAAACAATAGTGCCAACTGTAGAGCAGAGAGCATCATTAAATGCTTTCAATGTGAAGGATGATTTGGTTATATGAGATGGAGGAAGATTGAGATGATGGAGGGAATATGTAGTGATGATGTTAATGGAGGAGCCAGTATCAATTAAGACTCTTTTGAATGGCTTCCTATCAATTTTATCCATTATATGCAATGGAGGATCCACCGATTCTGATGAGATTGGTTTAATCTCAAAGTCATAAAACATGATGGAAGGCTCCATGCATGTTTGAATACTCCCTACAAAGTTATTAAAGGCATTGGAATCTTGAGATTGAAGTTCGATGGATTTTAGAATATCCATTAATGCCTCATGATGTTGGGGAGATTGTTGAATTAGATCATAAATAGACAGTTTTGATGAAGCTATTTTTAAACTCATGGTTAATCGGCTACTCAGAGAAATGATTGGCCTTTGGGGGTGGTTGATGGGATGACTTGATGGATTAGAATGATTGGGAATGTGGATTGGTGGAGAAGGATTTGGGGAAATTTGGATGGGTGGTGATGGAACAGGTTGAGACTCCCTTGCTTGTGAATTCATGGGTTGTTGAATGGGTTGTTGTTGTGCATTTTGTCATTGTTGACCTCGGGTTACCACATGAATGGCACCTACAAAACCTTGGTACTATTGAACATGGTTAACTTGATTGGGAGGGGTCTTGATGTTAGACCCTCCCATTGTGGATTGCACCTCCTCATGATGAGGAAGTGGTGTTTGGAAGATACCAAGATTTTGGTTTTGTTGAGCTAGGGGGTTGTCAAGCTTGATGGCCCCCAAGTCAATGAGGTCTTGTACTATATCCTTAAACACATGGTAGTTATTTATGTCATACCCATTTTGTCTATGATAAGGGTAAAATAAATGTTCCCTATAGTTTTTACCACATCTGGTGGGATCATCTGGTTTGACCTCAGGCAAAGCAAGTCTATTGGTGTCATACAACCTTCAAAATATGGAAGCATAAGATTCAGATAGAGGGGTGTATTGATGATTTTGTCAAACAAATTGTCGATATTGGTGATTCTCCATAGTTGGCACTATGCTTTGCATAGATTGGGTTACTAAGGGTACCGCATGATAGGCAATTTTTTGTGGTGGTTGTTGCATTGGTTTTTGTTGAGCCATTATCGATTGGCTCATGACCACTTGATTGACGTGATTGGCTTGATTGGTCGGATTGGCCTGTGTTGATTTGGTTTGGCCAGAATAATTATTTTTGTATTGGCCCTTGTTTTGCCATTCCTTTTTTCTTGGCTTAAGTATGCCCTCTTGGATTTTTATCTCTTCGATGACACTAGCTTGGGCAAGAGCTTCCTCAAATGAGTGATATGTTTGCAATTGAAGCATCCAAGAAATAGGTTTTAGGCAACTCTTAGTGAATAGCTTAATTAGCTCTTCCATTGGTAGGGTGAATGGCATTTTGGTTATGATGGCCCTCCAACGGTTGCCAAAATCATAGATAGACTCATCATCATGTTGTCTTAAACCATAGATATCAGACAATGAGACTTTATTTCTTACATTAAGGGCAAATCATTCAAAGAATTGGTCAACCAATTGTTCGAAAGTATAAATACTATGATTGGGCAATTGGTTATACCACTCTATGGCATCTCCTCCCAATGTTTGAGGAAATGTGTGGAGCATGAGAGCATTATCATTTTGAATTCTGAAACATGAGTGCATGAATGTGCTCACGTGCTCTTTAGGATCCTCAGTCCCTTTAAATTTTTCAAACCTTGGTACCGTGAAGTCTGTCGGATATGGCGGTGATGGTACCAAAGGGTGAATTGGTTGATTGATTAATTGATGTAAGGTTGGCTTCTGGTTATTGTAACCAAGAGTATGTTGTATCAAATTATCAATCTATTGTTGCATAGCCTTGATTCTAGGGTCTTCCCCAAGAATGTGAAAGCCCTGAATCACTTGATGATTCTATGATGGGGTGGAAATATGTTGTGGAGTGACAAGATGATGATGGATAGGCGGAGTGGATTGGAATTGAGGTTGATGAGATTGATTGAGAAATGATGGTGATTGTTGAAAAGGGGACAATGCATGAGGACTATGGTTGGGTTGGCCTATGGGAATGGAATGGGTATGGGTGGATGGAGGTATAGGGATGGAAACCACCAAATATTGTGGTGCCCATGATTGACTTTGTGTGATGAAGGTGGGTTGAGTGGAAATTGGCTGAGGCCTAGGGTTCACTTGAACTTGTTGTTGAGCAGTCTATCACTTCTTAAGCAATTTGTTCAAATGTTCCCATGCTTCATTAATTTCCATATCATCATTGGAAGGTATGGATGAATATGGAATAGATGATGTGGATGGGGGACAAGTGGCAATGGGAATTGCAACTTGATTTGATGAAATGGGCACTTGTGAAGCAGCATTGACTTGTGCTTCATACAAGGGGTTGGTATAGGTGGATATATATGATGTGCTAGGAGCACATGATGGTTGGGGAATGGAGACATGGGATGAAGGTGCAACTGATGCCTCAAAAAGAGGGTTAGTGTACACTTGGGTGAAGTTGGATGGCTGGGAAGGAATAAGTTCCTACTGTAAAGAAGGATCTTGATCCGAGATATTATGGATGGGTTGTAAGACATAATTAGCTGATTTGTAGAAAGCCTCTACTTGGGCCATGTCTATGTGGGTAATATTGTGGTCAATTGTAGGTGAGGATGATTCAGTTTGCGGAAGAGATGTGGAGGTGTATCTATGTGGGACATCATTAGCTTGCACAGTGTGTGATGGGCCCGCAAACAAATCTGTGCAATCTATCTGAACCACACTGATAGGATTTACCACATAAGTGGTAGGAAATGAAGATGAACAGTCCATAGATGTATTGTTTTGGTTTAATGCTTTCTTTTGATTTCTTGTTAAGACCATAAGCTACTAAACCAAGATACAGATTATGCAATAAAATGAAATGTAGAATTGAAACTTCACAAGAATAAAAATAAACAATCAATGCTAAGTTTGTTCAACACATGTGTCTTACCTCATTCATTGATTATCTTGTTTTAGTGTGAATTCATTTTTTTTAGATTTAGATTTTAATTTCGTGTGTTTCAATGTGCTAATCTAAATTAGAAATGGGTGAAGACTAAGGCTAGGCTGGGGCAATGAGATTCTTGCTGGTGATGAAATCCAGCAAGTTTTCTCAGGGGTAATCTAAGGTGTCTAGGGCAGATATTGGTGGATGGAGATGAAAGCCACCATCACCAGATCTCAAGCAGTGATTGGTGATGAAATCCAACCACTACTATTTAATGTGAAACATGAAGTGTGTGCAAAATTCCTTTTAAAGGTTCTATTTTTTATGGTGCACATACAATATTAGAAACAACTGATTTCACTAGTCTAAATCAGAAGCCAACATTAAGAGTATCAATTTCTCCAAAGGATGTGAAGTACACCGCTTAAATCCCTCTCTAAACAGTGGGGGGTTCATCCACTCCTCCACTTGGAATCACCCAACGTGGGGATACTTTTGACACACTAATGATGTTCCTACTTAGATCAGCAAAAGGAGGAGTTTCTAACCCTACAATGCAGTCTAATTTATGCAATTTAATAATTCACATGCAACCAGAATGCAAGATTTTTCAATTGCAATACACCAGAAAACCAAAAACTTTAAATGGAAAATGGAAATGTGTGAATGAATGCAATGACTAATCTAATGCCTAGAATGCAAACTAGAATGATTGTTTTTACCAGATTTATTAGTGATGTTCTTTTTAATCCAGAAATCTGAAAAAAAATGTAAAATGCTAGAATACATAAAAACATAGAGGTTAGGGTTTGACAGTAAACTTACAAAGAAGCCTATGTTTTTGTTTTAACTCTCTATAAAACACCTCTGGGTGCTTCTGAAACACCCCTGGGAATTTTTGGATGTCCCTCGAGCATCGCAGGGCATTCGTGCACCTTCTGCAACTTTCAACGAACCTTCAAAAACCCTAATACAGCAAAAATCATGCGATCTATGCTTCTAAAAACCCTACAAGATAAGACAAAAAATAACAAGTTAGTCAACAAAGTAAATCAAAATGAGAAACCCTTAGGGGGTCCCACCGTGATCGCCATTTGTAGATGTAAATCGAACAACACCAAATAACTAAACTTAAATAAATGAACAATTAAAGCAAGATAAACACATGTGATTGCACATAAATAAATTTGATTTTATTGCTAGGTGGATTTCTGATATTACAACCAAATATGCCCTAGATTGGGGTTTTTACAAAGCTTTATTGCTCAATACAATAATCTCAATATGCTAGGGTTCTCCAAAACCCTAGCCAACAAATTAGGGTGGTGTCTTCATGCTCGATCGATCCCAACATAAGTGAGTGGGCTTCAGATATCCTTTGGTCAGACCACTCCAATGCTTCAGAAGCTTCCCATGAACTTGATCACTAAACCTACAAATAGAAAAAAATAATAGAAGGTCAATAATATCTACAAGGGCTCCACTATGTGAGGCCCTCAATAAGAAAACTACTAACCCTAGTTGTAGAAATGAAGCTATAAGCAAATATAAGAATATTAAAATAAACACAATAAATAAATTTACCTTGTGAACTTGTCGCTTTCTAATTTATTGTTACCATCATTGTAGGAAATAGGTGTGCAAATGCCATAGCGACACCCTAGGGTTAGTGGGAATACATGTCTAATATTGGAAATTCTCATGGGCACTCTAGGAATCAGGAAATATCCAAAAGCACTCAGGGAAACACCTATGGGCACTTAGTAAAACAAAAAATACTTGCAGGAACTCAGGGAAACACCTGTGGGCACTCGCTAGAATGGGAAACACCCACGGGCACTCAATGAAATACCCATGGGTACTCAGTAGAATGGAAAACACCCACGGGCACTCAAGGAAATATCCATGGGAACTCAATAGAATGGGAAACACCCGTGGGCATTTGGGAAACACCCATGGACACTTGGTAGAATGGAAAACTCAAAGGGGTATTCATGGGGATTGCAGAGAATGCGACAAAACCAGATCTGGTTCGTACGATGTGGGCAGTGATGGATGCAAAAGTTATGGCAAGTGAAAGTGAAGGTGAGGATGCAAGGAAGAATCCAAAGATTGTCAAGAATATTAGGGCTCAAAAAGTTTTAGGAAAACTTAGGGAAAACTTTAGGAATTTAGGGATTGCTTAGGGGTTGAGTCATCAAAATGACTCCTATCTATAAGATTCCCTAGGGCACATTAGGGTTTCAATAACACAATTTGTGTGATCTAGATTAAAATGTGACAAAGGGTGGAGATTAAATCTGGGCAAGTGACATGTATTAAGGTGGGTGTATGGCTAGGATTAGACCAAGATGGATGGCTAATATTAATTTACCCATATATACATATTTATTATATATATAAATAATATAAAATATTAATATTTAAATATATATTAAAAATATATAATATATGTAAATAATGGGTAAAAATAACGGGAAGACCTGGATGGACGACAAGTGGCTAGGATTTGGTGTCTACATATTAAACTTAGATCGAGCTCTCTATACATTTGAACAAAATTCAAATGATCGAGGTCCACCTGAAATGGTGATAACTTGATTCTTAAACTCAAACTTAAGATATTGATGAAGAGTAGAAGGGACAATCTTCATTGCGTGAATCCAAGGATGCCCAAGAAGAATATTAAAAGATGCAAGATAATGTACCACATAAAACAAAGTATCCAATATTTTAGGCCCAAATTTGATAGGAAGAGATATGACACCATAGGCTTCTTGGGACTCATTATTGAAAGCTTTTATAATGATATCAGATTTTGTTAAGTATTCCTCTTTTAATCCAAATTTTAGAAATAATTGATATCTACACAAATTGAGATAAGAACCACTATCAATCATAATTCGCTTGATAAAAGTATCCCCAATAAGTGCGGTGATGTAAAGTGAATAATATTATTGCAAGTTTGAGGAAAATTTATCATCATCCAAGAATGAGATATGATGTATCCCAAGAGAACCTACAACATCAACTATGACATTGGCTGAAATATCTAGAGGAACTGATTATTGCTTTAAAAATTCCATCAAAGACAATTTATGGTTGGGAGAAGTTTGAAGGAGTTCTAAAAATGATATCTTTGTTGAAGTACTAGCCAAATTCTTTTGAAGATCAAATAAAACCTTAGGTTGTGGTCTCAACACAATAGGTGGAATCCCTGTATTTGAAGCTTTTCCTTGATTATTCTTCAATATTGAATTGGGCTGTAACACAAAATTCTATCCTTACCGAGGATGTTGAGTTTGAGATTGTATTATTATAGTTACTTCAACCATACAAACCACATTGCCATAGGGAGAAGGCTCATTCCGACGAGCCACCTGATCTGTTGCTTGTTTATTATGTTTTAGTAATGGATCTTTAAATATTCTCATATCTTGATTGGTAGTCAATTTTTTTTGGATATGTACTTGATTATTTACTGCCTAAGAATTGCCTAAGTCAATGCGTCCTGCATCAATCATATCCTAAACCACATGTTTCAACTTCTTACAAGAATTCATCCAATATCCTTCCACTCTATGATATGCACAATGTTGACTTACCTTATACCAATGAGTTGAAGTATATGATTGTCTAATAGGAGGTAACTCAATTGCCTTAGCTTCTAAGAGTTGTTTCAAAGTTACTTCCATAGACATATTAAGACTTGTAAAATTCCTTTGTGGAGGTTTTTTAAGTACTATATTTTGTAGGTTGTTAGTAACACTATTAACAGGCCTACTATCCATTCTGCTGTCACCTCCAAAATGTCTATTTTTATGTTGAGACTTAGTAGGTTTTTCTTTCAAAACTTTGCGTTGACCTCTCCTGATGAGATACTGCTCCACTTTTCTTGCTAAATCAATTGCTTGATAAAAATATGTGATAGTAGTAGTCTTTAATGTATAAGATAACTATTCTTGTAAATTACCAATAAATATCTAAAGCATATCCTTAGGAGGTAAAGTATATGTCAAGCGTCCAACTAAAATTCTCCAACGAGCCAAATTTTTTGAAAAGCTTTCTTCTTTACTTTGTTTTAAATTATAAACATCTTTCATTGTCACTTCTTTCTCAATGTAAGTACCAAATTGCTGTAAAAATAATTATGTTGTCTCTTCAAAACCTTTTAAGGAATAATTAGGCAACCGATAATACCACTCTAATGCCATGCCACCAAGAATCTTAAGAAAATTTTTAAGCAACAACATGTCATCATAGATGAGATCATGGAAAGCTATTCTAAATCTTCTTAAATGCTCTAATGGATCTTCTATATGCTTATAGATAGGCAATAATGGAATAGAAAAATACTTAGGATAAGCCCTAGCAACAACAATAGGATCCAATGAATGATTACACATTTCCTTATAACTATAAGTAAAACTTGAGGGCTGAATCATCTCAACTTTTGAAACCAAATGTTTCACCATATTTGCCAAATTATGTACTTTTGGATTACTATTATGCATTATTCCTAGATTCCCATATGTATGTCGAGGAACCAATGCTTGGTTCAAATTGGAATTATGAATATTATTGTTATATATGGCACCTTGTAAAAGTGGACAACTAACATTAGGAAGAATAGAAGCAAAAGTGTTGATATTAGAAGATTGAGGAAGAAATTGGAAATATTTTTGAGTGACACCACTAATTGGAGGAGCTTTCATATTCCTTTCAATGTTGGTGGTTGTAGTAGTGTCAATAGCTGAGTTCAACTTATCAAGATGTATTTATTTAGGCAAGGGGTTTTCCTAGTTAAGCATAGGGAAGATTATTAGAGGGGGTGGAGGAGTCTCATATCTTTTGAGGTGAGATTCCCGCTCCATAACTCCTAATATCCTATCTCTATTAGCTTTCATAAAACCCCAAATATGCTCAAAGGATGAAAAGACAAAGCTACCATTAGGTCCCTCATAAGGATCAAAACTCATATTAGTATCCATGTTGTCTTGCTCTTCTGGATCTATGTTAGGATCCTCTCTATCAATATTATCATATTTTGGGAAATACAATAAGATTCAATATGCTTTTGTTGACTTCTAAGGACAGGAGCCATTAGAAAAGAAAAAGGATAGAAGAGAAAACTAACAACAAAAATAAAAATATTTTTAAATATCTTATTAAGGTTCTCCAACCACACAAATAGATTTAATGATATTTCTTAAAGTTTAAAAGAAAAGGAGATGTTCACATCGGGTTCACCAAAGATGTAGAAAGGGAAAACCATCCCACCGCATACAATTCCTAAACAATTGGATCTGCAAGAGAGAGAAGCCTAATTGGGATGAATCACGGGGGTGTGTTTTTATATACACTCGATGCTAAAGGATGGGGGAAGGATTCACCAGTAACTACTTTAAGTACTCTCTCCAAGTCCATAGGGATTTAAGGAATGTTTGATGTATGAGATTCAAGACAAACACCTAAATTTGGCATTTTTTGATGCAAAAATATAGGATGCAAGAATACAAGGACTAACCCTACTATGATTATTTTCTTTGAATTCTCTTCTAACCTAGGGTTCTAAGCAAATAATATTTTAAGTAAGGGCTCAAGAGACAATGCACAAACAAAATTATCCCTAAGTGCACACTATATGTTTTTTATCTTTCAAATGCCTAAAATTAATTAAATATACTTAATAAAATAAGATCTAGGGTTTTATAACAGAAATAAAAGCACTCAAAAATCAATATTAAAGACTAATAAGAATATTTAGCTTATTCAATGATTTATCCTCGTTATATCCCTTTATCGAATGTTGTCTATAATACATATTCCTGCAAGATAACTCAATAAACACTTGAAAATGGGATTAGCATTAGGGGGCTTACTGAGGCCACTATACAATAGTTCTTGGAGGTGAAAAAATCAAGTCTGCTAGGTCCTTTTAGATGATGTTTAAAAATTAAAAGCATAAATTGACCTCTAGAGAAAAACAAACATTAATGCAATACATCAGAACAAGATGCAAAAATAATAGAACATAATATGCCACTGTGCTCTAGATGCAATTTAGAATGCAATGGAGAAAACAAGGATAGCAAATTACCCCTAATTTAGCCTCAGGTAAAATAATACCCTATAATGGGTGACCATGATAACACAAGGTGAAGTCGCACCCCATATCAAACTGGGCATGATTTTGCATAAAATATGTGGAAAATGAAATATAAATGCAGAAGCACAATCACATCATTTAGAAAATCTAAATGCACATGCAGAAGAGTGAATTCACCGGGTAGAGAGTTCAAAAGAAGGGTTTAGTATCTCCTGGATGGTCAATCTCTCCTTAAGGCTCCAACAATAATCCACCAAGACCGAACAACAACAAATCTAATGCAACAAAAAATCAAATTCCAAACTTCAAAGTTGCTTGTGAAAGAAAAAGAAGAAGGATGTATACCAAAAAATACTTTACAAGAATTTAAATGCGAGCAATAAAATTATTAAGTGTCGATTATGTGAGCGTGTTGTTGAGGTGTGATTTTGTCAGGTTACAAAAACCACTCGACAACTTAGAATTTAAAATTCTCTCTTGTAAAGAAATTCTATTTCTCCAAGGTTCTTACTTAATGTTTAATGTGTCATGCATATATGTGTAAATAAGTACTTGAATAATCTCCTTAGGTTTGCAAGTTACTGTTTACAAGGGGCTTCGAAATTAGGTAAGTGATTCCAAGTTCTGTAAACAAGTAAAAGGTAAGATAAATTATTTGATTAATAAAATATTCATTAGGTTGGAGCATAGGTTACAACTAGCTTAAATAGGTTACAAAATAGGTTGTAAAACAATATTCCCCTAAACTAACACTAACAGACACGTTATAGGATCTCTTACCCTAAAGCTAGCTAACAACTAACCTACTAACCAACGTAGTCAAAATGACTACTGTGACTAACTAGGTAACTAGTAAAAGAAATTTACTAGTGGTAAAAAGTAACAAGATACTTTTTACCATGAGGTAAATTATATCTACCTGAATGAAACTTACAAATTACCTAAATGAGGTAATAATCATAGTTACTAACACAGTAACTCTAACATCCCCCCTTATTACATTATTTGGGTAATGTATATAACTGTCCCAATACAGTGAAAAATATGTTGATCTGCTGGTTCTTGCTCTGTCATAGTGCTCTGGCTGCTCCTAAGCAAAAAGTGGGTCATTCCTCACTTTGTCTTCACACCAACAAATGTCCTTATAGTAATCATGTCATCCAACCGAATTGCATGGGTAACCATCCGTTGCAATCACTAGGTGTAGTAGAGTAGATCACTTCATACGAGGTTCATTCATTTACAATATGAGTTTTCAAAAGATAAGGTAGCTAAGGTGTTGGTCACTGCCAAAAATGCACCCTTATAAGTTCCCCCCTTCTCGTTACAAAACATGTTGTGATTAATTTCTGAAAGAAGTATGACTAAGGTGTCGGTCGTTGCCGAAAATGCACCTTTATAAGTCTTCTTCCCTTTTTACAAAAATATTTGTGAAGAAAAGAAAGTATATCCCCCCTTATTTGCAAAAGATATGCAACTTTAAGAAACTTTGTGAAGGATTTTACAAATGTTGCCTCCTAGGCAATTTTACACCAGAAAATTCCCTCCTTTTATTACAAGTACTTCAAACATTGAGAGTTTGCTATTTATGAAGCCTAAAAGAGGTACAATCACCCCTTATTGCAAGTACTTCAAACAAAAACTTATGCTATTTATGAAGCCTAAAAAAGAGAGAGGAAATGATGCTTTGCTCAAGGTGACACATGTGTTTTCCCTCTACAATATTGTTTTAACAATGAGCACTCCCTGTGCTATTTTTGAACCAGAATCAAAATCAGTATGAGACACTTCACTAGAAACTTGACTTTTGTGTTGTGCCTTTGTCATTTTAGTTTTGCTTGTTTTGAAACCAACATTGAATGGTGTCTTGGTTGTCATTTTTACAAGTTGTGCAAAACTATGCTTTCTAGGCAATTTTATCAAAAAGTTCACCAAATCATCCTTCCTTATTGCAAGTACTTCAAGCATGGTTGCTATTATGAAGTCTAAAAGAAAAGATATAATTTTGATGACTTCTACTTTTATGATTGCCTTTACAAGTTTTATTTCCCTCTTGTCAAAAATCTGTGTTTTGAAGGAAGAAAGGAATTATCCCCCCTTAGTGCAAAGGATTGCAACTTTTTAAGGTTCCTTATTTTCAAAAAACTTGTTCTTTCTTTTGATTACCCTAAAAGAGTACCAAAAGATAATTCACTCAAACAAATATTTAATGGCACTTGCCTGAAAATCCTCTTGAAGAGGGATAATCAGTTTGAGGAAATTAAGCCAAACAAATAAGAGTGAATTAGGGGTTTTTTGATTTAGGAGAGAATATCAATTAATTTTGGCTTTAAATATGTGCAAGGATTTACACAAATTTGTGAAATTTTGGGGTTTAGTGTGTTCTTGATTCTATGACTTATAATTGCAAAAAGAAATAATGCAATAATCAAACAAGAATGCCCACAAAATTCTTATCACCTAGGTGTCGGATGCAACCGAAAATGCACCTAATTTGCCAATGAAGGTGTCGAGTAAAATCGAAAATGCACCTTTTAATTTTTGCATCAAAATATTAATGTGTGTTGTGCAAAAAATTGATATTTTTATGTCTCCTCCTTTGTTTTACAATTTTGCAAAAGAAGTACAATGTTGTCTTCCCCCCCTTTATTTTGCAAAATTAACAAATCAAGCACTCCTTCCAAGACAAGTCGACACATGACCCATGTTTGAAAGGCTTCCAGACCAGTCGACAAACGACTTGGTTTTGATGGACCCAAGGTTTCAAGTTCTTCTCAAGTTTGCAAAAAAAAATGTGCAATTTTATGTCTTATATCCCCATTTTGAGAAAACAAATGCACACTTTCAATTTTGATATTTTGCAATTTTGGAGTCTCCTTGTCTTTAAAATTTGCAAAAAGAATTCAAGTTTGATCCTTTCTTGTATGCTAAATTAACAAGGTTGAGAAGAGTTTTAGGTTGCCTAATTTTGCAAGAAAATTCTGCTTTTAAATGTCTAATATCTCCTTTTTGAGGAGAAAACAAAAAAACATTATTTCATTTGATTTGCAAAAAAAAAAAAGGTCTTTACCTTTTTTTTTAATTTTCAATTTCATTGCATTATTCTAATTAATTTAAGTATCATTTAATTAATAATAAAAATTATTCTTATTTAAAAAATCACTTTATTATAAAAATAAAAATGATTTTATAAACAAAAAAACATTAAATTATTAAAAAAAATACTAAAAAATTAATAAAAAAATACAAAGAAATAAAAAAATAAAAAATTACCTTTTAATTTTGATGCTCCTTTGAGCAAAAAAAAAACGTTATTGCCCCAACGGGAGTCGAACTCCCGACCTCCCGTCGGGCAGCGCCTTAGCGTTGGCCCTCTCTCCAGTCGGGCTAGCTAGCCCGACGGGAGGAGTAGCCCATTGCCTTCTCCTTGAAGGCTTCCCTATCGACTAGTGGGGAATCTAGTGGGATTTATCCCACATCGCCCCTGCGAGCGATCTTAAGTTGCTTAAAAGCAACAGAGCACCTAGTGCTCTTTGATTGCTTACGGGCAATCTGGGTCTAGTCGGACCCCTTTTGCTGCCGCCCACGTGGCGCAACTAGAGGGGTCCACGTGTCCGATGGCACACGTGGTTGTCCGCCACGTGGCCACCACGTGTCCAGTCTACATCGGGTGCCACGTGGCCAATCCACCATGTGTCACCCTATGTCTGGTTCGGTCCGCATTAGTAGCCTAGTTAGCTGCCACATCAGCCTCGTCTAGTCAGGGTCTGTCCAGTCAGTGTTTATAGTCCATATTAGCAGCCTAGTCAACTGCCACGTCAACCTCGTCCAATCAAGGTCTATCTAGTTAGTTGTCTCAAATTTTGTGCTTGTGTCAATCTGTCGACCACGTGTTTCACATCGGTGTCCGTGTCGGTCTTTCCGGTCATCGACATAGGCCGCGTCCTACCATGTCAAAGTGTGTCGATCTTAGGGAGTCGTGTCGGGCCGGTCACCAGAGATCAGAGGGCGCTCTTGCCCTCACAGATCCCGATGTCGATCCTGATCCTTGTGTCGGTCCCACGGGAGGGCGCTCCTACCCTCCTCGATGGGCCGGTCGATCGTCGGTTATGGGCCACCGGTCACCGGTCCCACGGGAGGGCGCTCCTGCCCTCCTCGGTGGGTCGGTCGATCGTTAGAGCCGATAGTCGATTGAGCTGCTGGTCGCTAGAGCCTAGCTTTGGTGGTCGATCGAGCAACTTGTCGACGGAGGCCTCCTATGGGTGGGCTCGCCTGATGTGGCTGAGCCACCTCAAATGCCTGCCTGCTCGATCTCTGTGGGCCCGAGTAAGGTAAGGCAAAAAAAAATCAAACCCAAACTTAGGAAATGATAAATAATGAATTGCATAACAAATCAAATCAAACCCTTCACAATGCCTTCTCTAGTGGAACGAGATCTGCTCTCGTCTTCTCTACTTGGAATGAGATTGAGATCTGAATTCTCAAGCGCTTCCTCACCTTCTCCAACAAAACGAGATTGTCTCTCGTCTTCTCCACTTGGAACGAGATCTCCAGCACTTCCTCCCTCTGGATCTGATGCCAATGTTACCAAGTAAAAGGTAAGATAAATGATTTGATTAATAAAATATTCATTAGGTTGGAGCATAGGTTACAACTAGCTTAAATAGGTTACAAAATAGGTTGTAAAACAATATTCCCCTAAACTAACGCTAACAGACGCATTATAGGATCTCTTACCCTAAAGCTAGCTAACAACTAACCTACTAACCAACGTAGTCAAAATGACTACTGTGACTAACTAGGTAACTAGTAAAAGAAATTTACTAGTGGTAAAAAGTAACAAGATACTTTTTACCATGAGGTAAATTATATCTACCCGAATGAAACTTACAAATTACCTAAATGAGGTAATAATCATAGTTACTAACATAGTAACTCTAACGAGTTCATCATGTATAACATGCATTTCATACCAATTTAGTTATCTAAATGATGAAATAAATTTGCTTTATGATTTAAGTTTATGTATGCAAATTTACTTTATGATCTCAATATAATATCTCAATTAAAATGCTTTTAAATGAATTTGAAATCAAGAAAATCCAGCATTTTAATCAAAACTCAACTAACTTTAAAGAATCAACTTTAATGAAATTTAAATAAAATTAATCAAATATAAACATTTAAATATAAATTTTAGACTTTATAATATTCCGACTTCAAGGCTTATTTGATAAAGATATTTGTTCACTCAACTTACGAAATCATATTTGAAATATCTAAAACAATGAACAAAATGTAACAATGTCTAGCCCAATTCATAAGGTCTTGAAACCTTAGTAGTGATAAAATATAGGGCTTAATATAAAACTGACTTTATGCACTTTTGAGTTTTATAATATAAAAACAAAGTTCATAAATCAGATCCTTAATAATTAATGAAACAATAAATCAGGGCGATCTTCAATGGAAATAATTTCAAAAATAATTATATTGCACCATCTCTTCAACATTCAAACACAACATAGCACATATTTGAATCCAAAACAATACAAAATAATCAATGATCTTACAATGAGGCTCCTGATCCCTGTGTATTTCACATCCACTGTAGCTTCTTCAAAAACTTTGCTTTGGCTTCTTAATTTCTCTTCCTTCTCCTGCACCAAAGATCCGACCATCTACTTGGTTTTTCTTCCTCCTTTTATAGATTATAAATTCGTTATTTGAATTGGTTTAATTGGTTTTATTTCCATTCTTCTACAGTTTTAAAACAAATTTTAAAACCCTAATATCAACCAACACTTCCACTTTATAATGTATGAATTTCATTTAAATACCTTTCTTCAAAGTATTTAAATATCCATAATATTATCATTAATATTATTTCATTTCTGCGCCCATTTGATAAATCATTTATCCACTCCAACATCAATTTCCAAGAGAACAACCTTCCTGTATCCCTGCATACATAAAATGAAACTACTTTATTAAAACAATAAAGACATGCAAACATAAATTTTAAAGTATTTAAAATTATAAAGTTTAAAATATTTTAAACTTTATCCTTTTAAATATTTTAAAATAACACTTTTGCCTCATCGGAATGACTCCAACAAACTCCAAATAGTAAGCGCTCTGCCTCATAGATCTAATCATTTTGCCCCCTTAAACAACCTTCACATTAGAGAGGACATTTCAGAAGACCTACCCATAGATCTAACCGTCATGTCCACACCCACTTTGATCCAGTCCCCTTTGTCCAAAGGAAAGTCTACAATGACCTTTCCAAACTCACCCACCGATTTCGGTCCCTCACATATTCCTCTTCCCTTCCCGCCCCTCCACCCATCTTAGAGCCCCCTTCCCCAAACCCCAGAGTCTGATGCCCTGTGCCAGCCTCCCCGCTCTTCATCCCCCCATCGGCCTGCCCCTGGGACTGACTCCATCTACATCCACAAAACCTCTAGCCCATTTAAATCTCCCAATATCACACCCAAAGCAGATGTCAACAAAGACCAGAGGAGGGGACGACCAAAAAATGTAGAAAAACTTTCCAAAGTAGCTGAGATCGAAATGGCTGATGGCACAGTGTCTACCACCTTGGGCCCCATTTTTGAAAACTCCATCACAACCCACCAAGATGAGGATGAAGTTAGACCCAAACTAACTCCATCTCAAGGGAGAGGCAGAGGTCGCAAAGCAAATTCCAAATCATCTTGATGAAGATCGTCTCCTGGAATGTCAAAGGCCTCAACGAAACTGCAAAACAGAGAACTGTTAAAACGATAAGAAAAAATCTAAAACCAAATATCATGTTACTTCAAGAATCCAAATTAGATGAGAATAACAACACTCAAGTCTACAAGATAATCTGGGAAAACAACAAATTTGCCTTTTGTCCTTCCATAGGGGCATCCGAGGGTCTCCTCTGTTTATGGGACCTGACAAGCATTGAAGGAAGAGTTATTTCAGTCTTAGACATAACCATCAACATTCTGTTTACTAATAAAGTCACTCACCTCCAATGGATCGCCACCAATGTTTATGGACCTAACAGTCCTGTTAATAGAAGACTGTTGTGGGATAACATTTTTGCAATGCGTAACAACTTTGTAGACTTTCCATGGATGCTTTGTGGCAATTTCAATTCTCCCCTCCATTTGTTTGATAAACAAGGAGGCAATCCGATCACCAGCAGTTGCATAGAAGACTTCAAAGACTTTGTCAACCACAACGAGCTAATGGACATGCCACTCCAAGGGTCCAACTACACATGGAGCAACAGACGAGCGGGAATCCATCACATCCAAATCTAGCTAGATAGATTTCTCTTATCCAAAGAACTCATTCCTATTTTTGGCAATGCCAGGCTTCATAGCCACCCAAAAATTGGCTTCGATCATAATCCCTTAATTTTGGATGTTTCCCACCCCCAAAAAATCTTCAAAACCCCTTTCAGGTTTGAAAATATGTGGCTCACTCATCCAGATTTAGGGCGGTGTATTCACCAATGGTGGTAGCAAGATTTCTACCCAAACCTTCTCACGAATCTATTCCTCAACTGAAAGCGGTCAAACTCAAGCTAAAATGCTGGAACAGGGATGTCTTCGACAACCTCTTTAGTGAGAAAAAGCATCTGATGGATGAGTTGAAAAGGGTGGAAAATCTAATTCAAAGAGGAGATCTGAGGACCAAAACTTTCCTTGAAGAAAAGAACCTCCTTTCAAATTTTCACAATGCCTTGGCTAAGGAAGAGACATATTGGAGGCAAAAATCTAGAAACCTTTGGCTCAAAGAAGGAGACACCAACACGAAGTTTTTCCATGCTTCCACCATGCGTCACAGAGGCTCTAATAAAATCTCTGAGCTGACCAAAGCCGATGGATCCATTGTCTCTGACATCCAAGCAATTAGACAGGAAGTTGTGTGCCACTTCCAGGAAATCTTAGGACCAAGCATTGGCTGCCATCACCGCACCTCAATTTCTCTGCTACAGAACATCCCAAAGATGGTGTCTAAAAATGATAATGGAAAATTGCTTAAAAGCTTCACTGAAGAGGAGATCAAAGAAGATTTATTCGCAATGGAACCTGATAAGGCCCTCGGACCTGATGGCTTCCCACCCCAATTTTTTCAACACTTTTGGGATATTGTGGGGCAAGATGTCATTACTGCAGTTAAATTATTCCAAAGAGACAAAAATATGCTGAGAGAGGCCAATTCCACTTTCATTTTTTTAATAACCAAGTCCAATGATCGTGCTTCCCTTTCTGATTTCAGACCAATTAGTCTCTGCAGTGTCATTTACAAACTTATCACCAAAGTTATGGCAAATAAGTTGAAAGACATCCTTACCTCCATCATCGACCAATGCCAAGGGAGCTTGGTCAAAGGTAGATTCATTTTGGATGGAGTGATAACCGTCCATGAATTGGCCCACTCGGCATCTAAAAATAAAAAACCTAGCATGATCCTTAAGCTTGACATGAACAAGGCTTTCGATCGGGTTTCTTGGAAATTCATGTTCGAAGTCTTGGAAAATTTTGGGTTTCACAAAGAATGCATCAAGATGGTTCATGAATGTATCTCGACTGCTTGGTTATCTGTTATTATCAATGGCTCACCCGCAAGTTTCTTCCAAAGTTTCAAAGGCATCCGTCAAGGGGACCCTATGTCCCCCTTTCTCTTCATCATTTTGGCCGAAACCCTTGGAAGAACCCTTTTAGCTGCCTATAATAGGGGTCTTATTTTTGAGATCAAACCAGCCTCAACATCCAAAGCCATATCCCATCAATAGTTTGTTGATGATACTATTCTATCCTCTTATGCTTCCGTTCCCAAAGCAAAAACCATTAAGAACATTCTTGATTCTTATGAAGAGGCGACTGGTCAGAAAGTCAACTATCATAAAAGCAAGCTATACTTTCTCAATACTCCCACTCATAGAAAAAATAGGATTGCTGAGATCCTTGGGTGCAACATTGGGAGCCTTCCAACTACTTATCTTGGATTACCTCTTTTTCATGGCAGATCAGTATCGGCTATGTGGAACCCTGTTTTAGATCGCCTCAACAAGAAACTAGCAGGGTGGAAAAGCTTAATGCTCAGCCAGACAGCCAAATCCACTCTAGTCCAAGCTTGCCTTCAAAGTATCCCCATTTTTTTCTTATCTATCTTCAAAGCTCCAGCTACCATCTGCCAAAAAATTGAACAAATTCAATGTAGATTCCTTTGGGCTGGAAACGAAAACAAGAATAAATTTTTGCTAGTCGCCTGGGACAGGGTTTGTTCCAAGAAAAAGGATGGAGGACTCAGATTCAGAGACATAAAATAGATGAACATGGCCCTCATTGCCAAGCAGGCCTGGAGACTTACCATTAATGAAAAATCCACTTGGATTGATATTATTAAAGCTAAGTACCTCCATAATTTTTCCTTTCTTGGAGAGCACAACCTTCCTATCGGATCCCATTTTTGGAATGGCATAATCAAAAGAAGAAAAATCATCATGGAAGGCCTAAGGTGGTGTCTAGGAATTGGAACGACCATCCATTTTTGGGACGACCCGTGGATCCATGGTAAACTTCTCAGCCAAGATCCGCATCTTGTAGTGCTCAAGGCGACTACCGAAGATACCTTTGGAGATAAGGTGTGTCACTTCATTAACCAAGGTCCTACAATACCTGAATGGAAACACCTGGATCTTAATGGGCCCATGCATATCACTGAGGCTCTTAGGCGGTTACAAAACTTGTTGAGGACTTGCATCATCCCGAGCTCACACAAAGATGATTCCATGGTTTGGAACCTTGAAGAATCTGGAAATTTCACTGTCAAATCAGCTTACTATAGTCAAGAAACTCCCACAGATGGTTGGGACTTATCAAATCAGGTTTGGGTTCCCAAGATCATTCCCAAGGTCAAATTCTTTTGTTGGTTGGCCATCCAAAATAGAATCCTCACCATTGACAACTTGATAATCAGAGGGGTATTCATTCCCAATTGGTGTATCTTGTGCAAAAATGCCTGTGAGTCAACTTCGCATGTTTTTTTGGAATGTCACTTTTCATTAGCAGTTCTCAACCAGGTTCATAAGATCTTTGACATTTCCACAGTCCTCCCACATTCCATTCCCCTCATTATTAAGCAATGGCCCCGACCTTTCAAGAGCAACCAACTAAAATTCATGTGGCAAGCTTGCCTCCACCTTTACCTATGGCAGATATGGCTTGAGAGAAACGCCTGAATTTTCAAAAATCAAGCCACTAATAAGAAGATTATCACTATCAAAATATTGGCCCTAGCTATGAAGAATGCCTCTCTTTTTTTGTCTCCAAAACCCCCCCTCCTGGCTTAGAATCGGACCTAACCAAACTTTTCAATCTGTCTAACATCTCTGTCATGCCCCATAATTCTGTTGACAGGTTTGTCATCAAGTGGGTCTTACCACCTACTGGGTGGCACAAGCTCAATTTAGATGGCACGACTAAAGGCAACCTAGCAGTGGCTGGCAGAGGAGGAATTCTTAGAAACCATAGAGGAGAAATAATTTTGGCCTTTGCCTAGAACTTGGGAATTCAATCCAACAATATGGCAGAGGCACGGGCTCTGTTCCAAAGTTTGATCCTCATGGAAGGGTTGACCATCAATAAAATTATCATCGAAGGAGACTCGTTGCACTGTATCAACTAGATCAATTGTACCGCTAAGCCTCCCTAGCGCCTTTCTTCAATTTTCCAAGAATGCAAGGCCCTAATTGGCAATTACCTAGAATTAGTCATTAAGCATCAATACCGGGAAGGAAACAAAGCTGCAGACTGGCTTGCTAACAAGGGAGTCGATGAATCTGACATTCAAGTGTGGAGAGACTCCTTCCCCATTGGCCTAAGGAATGATTCTACAAGTTTCAATGTTTGCACAATGTGAGATGTTGCCTAGGGATTGGTTTGGTTTGCTGATGAAACTTGTCGCGATATCGCGACACTTTTTCCTTCTCCTTTGACAACGAAAATGCAACATGTCATGTTATCGTGACACTTTTCACTTTTGGCCATGAAAATGCAACATGTCACGATATTGTGACATTTCTTTCTCCATTGGCCGCAACGTTGCAACATGTCACGATATCGCGACACTTTTTTCTCCTTTGGTCGCGGTGTTACATCATGTCGCGATATCATGACACTCTTTCTATTTCATCCGTGATGATGCTATATGTCGCGATATCATGACACTCTTTCTATTTCATCCGTGATGATGCTATATGTCGCGATATCATGACACTTTTTCTCTTTGGCCACGATGATGCAACTTGTCGTGATATCACGATACTTTTTCCTCGTTTGGCCGTGGCAATGCAACATGTCGCGATATCGTGACACTTTTTTTCTTTTGGCCACAACGTTGCAACATGTCACGATATCGTGACATCTTTTCTCTTTGGCCACGATGATGCAACATGTCGCGACATCGTGACATTTTTTCTCTTTGGCCGTGATGATGCAACATGTCGTGATATCGTGACACCTTTTATCTTTGGCCGTGATGATGCAACATGTCGTGATATGGTGACACTTTTTCTCTATGGCCACGATGATGCAACATGTCGCAATATCACGACACATTTTCTCTTTGGCCGCGATGATGTAACATGTTGTGATATCGCAAAAATTTTTCTCTTTGGTCGCAATGTTGCAACATGTCATGATTTCATGACACTTTTTCCTCCTTTGGCCGTGACAATGCAACATGTCACGATTTCACGACACTTTTTCTCCTTTGGCCACGACGTTGCAATATTCGTGATATCGCGACACTTTTTCTCTTTGGCCACGATGATGCAACATGGCGCGATATCGTGACACTTTTTCTCTTTGGCCGTGATGATGCAACATGTCACGATATCGTGACACTTTTTTCTCCTTTGGTCGCGGTGTTACATCATGTCGCGATATCATGACACTCTTTCTCTTTCGTCCGTGATGATGCTATATGTCGCGATATCATGAAACTTTTTCTCTTTGGCCACGATGATGCAACTTGTCACGATATCACGATACTTTTTCCTCATTTGGCCGTGGCAATGCAACATGTCACGATATCGTGACACTTTTTTTCTTTTGGCGACAACGTTGCAACATGTCACGATATTGCGACACCTTTTCTCTTTGGCCACGATGATGCAACATGTCGCGATATCGTGATATTTTTTCTCTTTGGCCGCGATGATGCAACATGTTGTGATATCATGACACCTTTTATCTTTGGCCGTGATGATGCAACATGTCGTGATATTGCGACACTTTTTCTCTATGGCCACAATGATGCAACATGTCGCAATATCACGACACATTTTCTCTTTGGCCGTGATGATGCAAAATGTTGCGATATTGCGACACTTTTTCTCTTTGGTCGCGATGTTGCAACATGTCATGATTTCACGACACTTTTTCCTCCTTTGGCCATGACAATGCAACATGTCACGATTTCACGACACTTTTTCTCCTTTGGCCACGACGTTGCAATATGTCATGATATCGCGACACTTTTTCTCTTTGGCCACGATGATGCAACATGTCGCGATATCGTGACACTTTTTCTCTTTGGCCGTGATGATGCAACATGTCATGATATCGCGACACCTTTTCCTTCCTTGGCCACGGCAATGCATCATGTCACGATTTTATGACATTTTTTATCTTTTTGCTGAGACGATGCAACATGTCACGATTTCGTGATACTTTTTCTCCTTTGGCCACGATGCTGCAACATGTCATAATATCGCGACACTTTTTTTCCTCTGGCCGCTACGATGCAACATGCCGCGACATTGCGAATTTTTTTCTCCTTAGGCCGTGATGATACTACATGTCGCGATATCACAACACTTTTTCTCTTCTAGCCGTGACGTTGCAACATGTCACGATATCGCGACACTTTTCCTCCTTTGGCCGCAACAATGCAACATGTCACGATATCACGACACTTTTTCTCTTGTGGCCACGACGGTGCAACATGTCATGATATCGTGACACTTTTTCTCCTTTAGCCGTGATAATGCAACATGTCGCAATATCGTGACATCTTTTCTTCTTTGGCCTCGACGATATCGCGACACCTTTCATTTTTTGGCCGCGACGACTCTACTTGTCATGATATCGCGACACTTCTTCTCTTCTGGCAGCGACGTTGCAACATGTCACGATATCGCGACACTTTCTCTCCTTCGGTCGCGATGTTGCATCTTGTCATGATATCGTGACACCTTTTCTTCCTTTGGCCGTGACGGTGCAACATGTTGCGATATCGTGACACATTTTTCTCCTTACTTTTTCCCTATGCTTTGGACCGCAAAAATGCAACATGTCACGATATCGCGACACCTTTCTTCTTGTGGTGTTTTGCTTTTTCTTTGATCTTTAGCTCATGGGCCTCTTCGGTCGGTTTGGAAAACATGTAAAAAATTCTTGTACAAGGTTCAAGGACCTTTCAACACCCTTTCAACCAATCTAATTTTTTTTTTAAAATAACACATTTCTTTTAAAATAAAATAGTAAAGACATGCAAACAAAAATTTTAAAGTATTTAAAATTATAAAGTTTAAAATATTTTAAACTTTATCCTTTTAAATATTTTAAAATAACACATTTCTTTTAAAATAAAATAATAAAGACATGCAAACAAAAATTTTAAAGTATTTAAAATTATAAAGTTTAAAATATTTTAAACTTTATCCTTTTAAATATTTTAAAATAACACATTTCTTTTAAAATAAAATAATAAAGACATGCAAACAAAAATTTTAAAGTATTTAAAATTATAAAGTTTAAAATATTTTAAACTTTATCCTTTTAAATATTTTAAAATAACACATTTCTTTTAAAAAAAATAAAAAAGACATGCAAACAAAAAATTTAAAGTATTTAAAATTATAAAGTTTAAACTATTTGCATTCTTGATATTTCAATGATGACAATGGTGAACAATAAGTGCAAGCAACAATTTGAAACAAGCTTTCAAATTTCAAGTGGGTCCCCAATTTTGGGTCCGTTGTGAAGGAGTCACAACATTTATGTTAACTTGTGTGTTATTATGTGTGATAAGTGAATTCAAACCGTCCTTATATAACAGATTTGAAGTTAAAAAAAACAAGAAAAAAAAGGAGGGTCGAGGTAAAACATGCCAACCCAAAAAAATTAGGGTTTTAATGCATCAAACCCTAAAAAATGAAATCGTGCCTCATCCAGGCCAATCACGATATCACAATGTGAAGTCATGCCCTATCAAGGATCGGGCACAATTTCACATAAAGGGAACAAATGCAAAATAGGGGGGAAAGCCTTGTCCTTGCCCTAGGTAAGTCTAAGGGGTACCCTAGAGGGCATAGGGAAGATTACCTATTGAAGTGGATCAATTTTCTATGTCTACAGATATACATATGATGACATACTAAAGAAGTCATTGATCCAGAGTATGAGTTCATAGGAGTGGATGTGAATGAGGTTCGGTTATGGTAGATGTAGATGATGTTGAGATGATTCAAAAGTATGATATGTGGGTTGGGGTACAGACAATCCAACCAAATGTAGGGGGTGGTGCCATAGGTAATAGGAAGAAAGGACCTAAGGAGCCTATAAGATGATGGATATGGTGATGGATAGATCTTGGGGTAGGATCATCATGAGAGATCAAGAAGACAGTTGTAGAGGAGATATCTAGCAGAGAGGGATGTAGTGATAGTAGAAAATTTGCAGTAGGGTATGCTATTATGTCAAATTGGGTGAGGGTGCAAGAGAGGCAAAATGTAGAGTTGAAAACTACCATTATCCAGGAGCAAATTCAATGGTATTTTTGGCATCTGAATTGACATCAAGTAAAACTTGAAATTGTGACTATTATATTCAACATTCTAATTAGGCATGCACCCACTAATCATAGTCCAAACTCCAACATTGGATGGATTAAAGATTACTCTAATCCAACCTCTAGAGTAGGCTGGTATACCTTGTCAACTGATAAGGTGTTGACTCATTTAATATTAGTTAAATGTTTAAGAGATAGGGATAGAAATAGGTTTAGGGTTAGAAAGATAATAATTAAACAGTGGTTAGATAAAGCTAAAATCATAGGTATCTATAGGAAAACTATTGCCAATCAATTTCTAGTGTCCCACTCTTATGATTAACAACACTCAAAACAAGTGATCTTCATCAATTAGATAAACAAAGACTTACTTCAAGAAATCATTTCAAACATCTAAGATACTAATAATCCAAATAGCAGAATTAGATCAGTACCTAGACTAATAGAAAATAACCCCTTGCAAGTATAGATTCAATCATGAAATATTTCAAAGTTATCTAAGCTAGCAATCCAATATCAACAGAATAGACTAACCATAGCAACAATAGCAAAAATGCATTCACAACTTGAATCTGTCAAAAGATATAAAAGACATTAGTCTAAGGCAAACATCCAAGTAATATTCCTTCTATTGAATTGTAAAAAGTATTTACACAGTAATGCAAACAAACACTCTAGATTTTACCCCCAAAAATAAGGTTTTGACCTCTATTTATAGTTTTACATGTTTGAAAAATTTGAAATAAAATGGAACATTAAAAGGAATTGAAATGCCAGATCGGCCAGGTGCTGAGTTGACAACCTCTTATTTGTTTTGGATGAAAGAAGAAATTGTGGATCTTGCGCTCCTCTGCAACTTGCTAGGCTTTCATGGAGTTTGGATTTTAGACTACGCAAAACTATGATCCAAACCATTCAATGTTCTTGTAGATGATATCCAACCATAGATATGCAACTGCCTTCACTTCTTGGTTCTTGATCCATTCATTGATTCAACTTCCAGTTCATTTCAATCAACCAAGTCACATTATAGATTTATTACTTTTATGTGCCTTGGAGAGTATTAAAACAAATAGCCCATTGATATTTTCATGGATGGCTGAGATCAATGCTTCACTCTATCATTAGCTCCATGATGTAGAACCATGTCATAGACCGCTCATTAAAACATGCTATTCACACCAGTTGACTACTTTGACTATGGGTTCAAGTAAAAAATGCTTCAGTGTATAATGTAATCTCAACCACGTGGGGTGGATCATTGCACTGGTCCACACCTTTTAATCTTCAGGTATTCTTCCTTTTGATTTGAATTCATGGTAAAGAATATCTTAGTCATGTTATAGCTTACACTTTAAAATTTCCATGCGCAAGTTTTATTGATGCTGACTGTAGGGTAGAACCTTGTGCTGGCCCATGTAGAGTGGGAAATTATGTTGGACTATATGATATAGAACCTTGCATTGGCCCATACCTTGGAAAGCTCCTTCATGAAATTTGACCTCTTTGATTGTGAGCTGGAGCAATGTGTTTAACTATGCGATATGGAACACACTATAACTTGTATGGGATAAAGTAGTGTTGTAATTTGTGATTCAAAGAGCGAAGATATCATATTTGATCGATATTGCTCATAGGTAGGAATAATATTCTATGCCACATGGGGTAGAGCATGCTACGAACTACTCACGATTTGACTGTGTTGTGGCTTGTGATCTTAAAATTGCTAAGTGTGAACTTTGACTGCTTTGACCACAGGGTAGAACATCATGCGCTACACCAATACCATGGGGTAGAACCAAATTCTTCATGACTTAGAAAATTTTGCAAAAGTTTTCTAAGGATGTGGTCATTTTGGGACTACATTTCGACACTTCCTAGGGGGTTTTGCTCGTAAATCTTGAGAACTCATAATCTTATCCATTGGGTATTATAATTCAAAAAAATATGAAGAGAAATAATAGTAGAATGGAAGAAAATTCTTAAAATAGGGTATGTATGGAGTGAAGAAAATAATATATGCATTAGAAAAGATGAGGAAAATGGATAAACTCCACTATTTGATGAGCTATGTTTCATAGAATGACTTCTATATCACACACTTCCTAGGTGAAGCTTTATTTTTAAATTAATTTTCCATTGTTTCATTTTACAGATTGAATGTATGAGCGAAACTTTAGGTGTTAGTCTCACAATGACACTGAGAGGGGGGGCTGAATCAGTGTAGCTATTAAAAACTTAAATCTTCAACTATTAATGCCAAACAGAGAAAACTTAAAACTCAATAAAGCAGATATAACAAGAGAGCATTCCACAACACACGATGTAACGAGGTTCACCAATTTGGCTACTCCTCAAAAATGACTACTTGGATTCCCGTCCAAATCCAGCCTTTGCAAAATACAATTTTACAATCACTTTACCAACACCCACTGGAAGGAGCACCAACCCTTGGTTTATCTACACCAATAGAAAGGAGCACCAACCCCTAATTTTTCTACACCTATAGAAAGGAGCACCAACCCCTAATTCAAGCACCAACTTGAACTGCACTTTTGAAACTATCATATTGACATAAGAATGCCTTCGCTTATACAAGACCCTGACTGGTCTGTTGCTAACCCAACCTCTCTCACTCTTCACCAAAACACACACTCTTCAAACTCGCTTCTTGCTCTTCTATGGATCTCACTGCTCTGCTTGATACTCTTCTTGTAGCACTCTTTCAACGCATTTCTTGCAGCACTTTCACCCTATTTTAGCAGCTCCTAATTCTCCACGCAGACCTCCTTTTATAACAATCCTTTCACTTTGTAACTCTAGTTATAATGCCTTCTTTCATTTCTCATACGCCACTTGTCAATTGTAACTGTTTCTTTCATATTCTTATCTTTACCATGACTGTTCGTCTTCTTGGTCATGACTGTTTGTATTTTCCTTAGTGACTGTTCGCTTTCTTTTTTGTGCATGCATGCATTTTCACTGTCACTACACCTGTAACTGACGTACTGAATTTGGTTAACTATTCTTATCTTATCTGCATGAATTTCTTCTACAACTGCACTTCAGGTCACGAAAACCTAACATGTCACGATATCGTGACACTTTTTCTCCTTCGCTCTTTCTCTTGCCTTCGGGTCGTGAAAACCCGACATGTCATGATATCGTGACACTTTTTCTCTCGGACTCTCTCTCCTGCAACATGTCGCGAAATCACGACACTTTTTCTTTTGGACTCTCTCTCCTGCAACATGTCACGAAATCATGACACTTTTTCTCTTGGACTCTCTCTCTTGCAACTTGTCGTAAAATCGCGACACTTTTTCTTTCGGACTCTCTTTCCTGCAACATGTCGCGAAATCGTGACACTTTTTCGTCCGTACAATCTTCCTTGCAATATGTCACGAAATCGTGACACTTTTTTGTTCATACAACCTTCCTTGCAATATGTCGCGAAATCGCGACACTTTTTTTTCGTACAACCTTCCTTGCAGTATGTCATGAAATTGCGACACTTTTTCTTTCTCTGCCTTCCTCTTCGCTTCGGACCGTGAAAATGAAACATGTCATGAAATCGTGACACCTTTTTCTCTCTCCTCTTTCTCTTCGCTTTGGACCGCAAAAATGAAACATGTCACGAAATCGTGACACCTTTTTCTCTCTCCTCTTTTCTTTGCTTTGGACCGCGAAAATGAAACATGTCACGAAATCATGACACCTTTTTCTCTCTCCTCTTTTCTTCGCTTTGGATCACAAAAATGAAACATGTCACTAAATCACACCTTTTTCTCTCTCCTCTTTTCTTCGCTTTGGACCGTGAAAATGAAACATGTCATGAAATCGTGACACCTTTTTCTCTCTCCTCTTTTCTTCGCTTTGGACCACGAAAATGAAACATGTCGCGAAATCGTGACACTTTTTCTACTTGTCTTTTTCTCTTCCAACATGTCATGAAATCGTGACAATTTTTCTTTCTTGCTCTTTCTCTCCGAACATGTCGCGATATCGCGACAGTTTTGCTTTTTGGCTCTTTCTTTCCAAACATGTCGCGATATCATGACAGTTTTTCTTTCTTGCTCTTTCTTTCCAAACATGTCGCGATATCGCGACAGTTTTTCTTTCTTGCTCAACCTGTCGTCGCGATAGTTTTCTTCCTTGTGATTTTCTGTTGATTTTTCTCAAATGGGCCACTTTTGTCTTTTGGAAAATCACTGTACATGCTCTGAAGATCCTCTTAACTCCTATCCACTGCATCAACCGATCTGTCTAACTATGTTGACAACAATGAAAATACTATTGCTGCACCTTGCTCATCAATCTCCCCCTTTGGAATTGTTGGCAACACACATGCACATTCCTGCAATTCTTCTCCCCCTTTGAAAATAATACCAAAGGGCTGCTGCAGACTCCCCCTGAGTCCATGCACAACATTCTTAGGCACACCTTATGACAGTTAGCAAAAATTACAAATATGAGCACAAAGATAATCAAATATATAAATGCTCCCCCTGAGAATGTGATCCCGATAGCTAGTCAGTACTTGGGAAGCAGGACCACTCCCAATTTAGTGTGAAGGTACTCAAAAATTTCTTTGGGCAGCGGTTTTGTGAAGATATCCACTACTTGCTCTGTAGTTGGGACAAAATCCAACTTTACCTCTTCTTCCGCAACTTTCTCCTTCAAAAAGTGATATCGGATAGCAATATGTTTTGTGCGAGAATGCATAACTGGATTCTTTGATATATTAATGGCACTGGTGTTATCACACTTAACTGAAATTGGCTCACTGAAGTTAATGCCAAGATCTTTCAAGGTTTGTTTCATCCATAAAACCTACGTACAACACGTAGTTGCTGTAATATATTCTGCCTCTGCTGTGGATAAAGAGACTGATTCTTGTTTCTTACTGTGCCATGCAACCAACCTGTCTCCAAGATAGAATGCACCTCCATTGGTACTCTTTCTGTCATCGACACATCCTGCCAAATCTGCATCTGAATATGCAATAAGAGTGAAGTCCTTACCTCTCGGATACCATAACCCATACTCCATAGTACCCTTTAGATACCGAAGAATCCTCTTCACTGTTGTCACATGAGTCTCCTTGGGACTCGCCTGAAATCGTGCTACCATGCACATTGCCTACAATATATCTGGTTTGGTAGCTGTCAAATACAATAGGCTCCCAATCATAGATCTGTACATGGTTTGATCAACATCTGGAGCTTTGTCATCCTTGCTCAACTTGCATCCTATTGTCATGGGAGTGCTAATAGGCTTACAATCCTCCATTGTGAACTTTTTTAGCATTTCTTTCACATATTTAACTTGAGAAATAAATATGCCCTTCTCATTTTGATTAACTTGTAGGCCGAGAAAGTATGAAAGTTCACCAATCATTGACATTTCAAATTCTTTTTGCATCTACTTTGCTAAATCCTTACACGACTTATCATTGCTGCTCCCAAAGATTATATCATCTACGTATACAACAAGGACAATGAGATGGCCATTCTCCTTTTTGACATACAAATTGCTATCTACCATACCCTTTTTGAACCCTTTTTGAGTAAGATAGTTGTCTAGCCTTGCATACCATGCTCTGGGTGCCTTTTTCAAGCCATACAATGCTTTCTTCAACTTGCAGACGAAGTTGGGATTATCACCAAGTTGGAAACCATCAGGCTGCTCAATATAGACCTCTTCTTCAAGTTTTCCATTCAGAAATGCTGATTTCACGTCCATTTGATAAACTTTGAAATTCTTGTGAATTGCTAAAGCCAGAAACATTCTGATTGCCTCTAGTCTAGCCACAGGTGCAAAGGTTTCCTCAAAGTCAATGCCTTCAACTTGTGCATAGCCTTTACAGACCAATATTGCTTTATTCCTTACTACTTGTCCATCTTCATTCAATTTGTTTTGAAAAATCCATTTAGTATCGATTATATTTTTATTTGTAGGTCTTGGTACTAACTCCCAGGTTTTGTTTTTCTCGATCTGATCTAATTCTTCATTTATAGCCATCATCCAACTTTCATCTTTGCTTGCTTCAGCAATATTTTTGGGCTCTATGCTGGATAATAGAGAGTAGTTACTTACTACCCTTTTTCTTGTCTGAACACCAACTGTGGGGTCTCCAATTATCTGCTCTCTAGGATGATTTTTCTGCCAGCTGCCTATTTTGAATTTTTTGTTTTCTTCCTCTTCTGAATCACTACTTAAATCATCTGATTCAATTTTTTGTTTCTTTTCTGTTTCTTTTTCCTCATCTCCTTCAATGACTTCTTCATAAATTGGGTAGTTTTCTTTATAGCTTATTTCTCGTTCCCTACCTTCATCAACTTTAACATCGGCACTCTCAACAATTTTCTTTAGCCTCTTGTTGTAGCATGTGTAGGCTTTGCTTTTTGTCGAGTAGCCAAGAAAAATACCTTCATCCGCTCTATCTTCAAACTTACCAAGATTATCTTTAGTTCTTTTGATGTAACACTTACTGCCAAAGACTTTGAAGTATCTTGTTGTTGCCTTTCTACCGAACCACAACTCATATGGTGTTTTGCTTTCATGCATCCTCAACATGCACCTATTTTGGATGTATACCATAGTATGGACAACCTCTTTCCAAAATCTATCTGCTATTTTGCTCTTAGTCAACATAGTCCATGCCATTTCCTGCACTATCCTGTTCTTTCTTTCTACCACACCATTCTGTTGAGGTGTCCTTGCTACTGAAAACTATCTCCTAATCCCATATTTTTGATAGTACTCTGCAAACTCCTCTGAAATGAACTCTCCTCCTCTATCTGATCTCACACATTTAATCCTTTTTCCTATTTGATTCTCAACTTGTTTTTTGAAAATCTTGAACATCTCAAAGGCATCTGATTTAAGCTTCAAAAATAGTATCCATGTCATCCTGGAATAGTCATCTATGCACAACATAAAGTATTTGTCACCATTTATGCTTTGTGTTCTCATGGGTCCACATAAATCAGTATGTATTAGTTCTAATGGTTTGCTTGTGAAGTACTCTTTAGTTTTAAATGTGGCTCTAGTTTGCTTCCCCTTTTGGCATGAAGCACAAATGCTATTTAAAGGTTTACCAATGGTGGGAATATCTCTTACTACCCTTTTTGAGCTGATTCTTACTAGATTGTCGAAACTGATATGACCAAGCCTCTTGTGCCACAACCAATTTTCTTCTTCCTATCCAATCAAGCATGCTCCTTCTAAAGTCTCTAAGAGAGTATACAAGTTTCCAGATGTCCTTGATCCAGTTGCTATCAACTTTCCACGGTTTGCTATTCTGACTTCACAACCCTGCTTCTTGAAAATTACTTCATGACCTCTGTCACAAATCTGACTTACACTTAACAAATTATGCTTCAGACCAATCACAAACAAGACTTCTTTTGATTTGATTTTTCCATCACTGATCTTAACTGATCCTTTGCCAACTATCTTAGCTCCATCATTATTTCCAAATTTTACAGAACCACCTTCATATTTCTGTAACTCCTCAAATTGTTGTTTGTCACCTGTCATATGACTTGAGCATCCACTATCAAGTATCCATGGTGCAGATTTGTTCTATGCTTTAAATGTTGTCTGCACGATCAAGGATTCCTTTTCTTCCTTGGGTTGCTCCTTTTCTTTCCACTCTGGTTTGATTACAGTTTTGGTCACTTGTTTTGACTTTTCTTTGTCAATAGCTTGTGTATGTTTTTCTAGAAATTTTCTAGTTTGTCTCAAACCATTTGGTTGAAACTTTCTTCCTCGATGTTTATTTGCTGCAAATGTGCTTCGAAAATTTCTTGCAATGTGCCCAAAATTATGACAGTTATAACATTCTATTGCATAATCCATCAGCGGTGAAAAAACATTTCTACTGGTAAAGTTCCTTTGTCCTACATTATACTTGCAATCTGAAATCTTATGACCATAACCATTGCATTTAAAACAATAACCGAGAAAAGGAATGAGTGAACCTGGGTGATGGTCTTTGCCATTTTGTAGTGGGAGCCATAAATCTTCTTCTCCTTTGATGAGTGACATTGGTGAATCCATCATTGTCAATACTTCTCTCTTGCCTGGCTTTATTGCTTTCTTTAGCATGATTCATTTTTTCTTGATCAACCCTGATCTTATCTTCATTCTTTATGGGTTCTACAGTTATGGCCTTTGATCCATCTGATGATTCTCCTTCGATGAAACCTAGACCAAATTTGATGCCTGTAGTCCTTTGGTTATTTATAATCTTGTTCGACTTCACAGAACTTCCTTCAAGTTTGTGATAGCAACTCAATTTTTGATTCATCTCTTCTAGTTGTATCCTTAAACCAACAATCTCTTCTTCTAACTTACTGCACTCATCTATTTTCATGGTTAATTGTAGTTCGATATCTTCAGATATTTTCTTAAATTCATCTATCTGTACTTTCAAGTTGGATATGATATCATTGGCATCCTCAAGATTTCTTGAAGTTTTCTTATTCTTTTTCCTTTCTAAACTCATCTCTTTAAGTGCAGCGACCAACTCACCTTCCAAATCTACTTCAGCCTCAGCCTCAAGGTTTTTATTGCATTCCTATTTTTCTTCTATTTTTTCTTCTTCAAATGCCATAAAAAGAGCTTCACCTTTTTCTTCTTTAGAATCCTCACCAGAGTCGTCTTCTGAAGGACTGACATTCTTGGATATGAAACTTTTCTTCTTGAAGTTTCCTTTTCTAAAATTTGGTTTCTTCTTCCAGTCACCTCTTTCTTGGTGTGAACCTTCATCACTTTTGCTTTTCTCATTAAGAGGACATTTAGCTGCAAAATGCCCAATGCCTCCACAGTTGAAACACTTAAATGGTAGCTTTCCTCTATATTTTTCTTTTCCCCTGATTAGTTTTTGAACAAAGTTTGCTTTTGCTTCATCTGATGTCTCTTCTTCCTCGGATTCTTGTTTTCCTTTTAAATTTTTATGTGCTTTAAAAGCAGCTTCTTTGTCTGTGGGTTTAGTTTTTCCTATTCTCATCTCATATGCAGTTAAAGAACCATGCATCTCATCCATACTAAAAGTATTAAGATCTTTAGCTTCTTCTATTGCAGAAACTTTGGAATCAAATCTTTGGGGAAGAGATCTTAGTACCTTTTTCATGACGACAACATCTTCCATTTCCTCGTCGAGTCCTCTAATTGCATTAATGATTCCATTAACTCTCAGCATGTATGCCTCTATGTTCTCATCCTCATTCATCTTTAATGCTTCAAACTGAGATCGATGCGTTTGTAGCTTGGCCTCCTTGATCTTGCCGTCTCCTTCATGAATGCTCCTTAGTTTGTCCCACATATCTTTTGCCATTTTACAACTCATGATCTTTATCAGTTCGCTGTCCACCAAACCGCACATGATAGCATTCTTTGCTTTAGAGTTATTCTCAAACAGTTTCTTACCGACAGCATCGGTTGGAGGAGTGGTGGGTATGGTGTATCCACTGTCTACTGATTCCCAAATGTCATATCCCAGAGAACACAAATATGTCTGCATCCTGAGTCTCCAAAATGCATAATTAGTTTCATCAAACAATGGTGCTTTGTTTGATGAGAATCCTTCACCACCTGCCATTGTCTCACTTCCAAGATCACCTTAGCCGATTAAGCTTGTTCAGGAACTTGGCTCTGATACCAATTGTTAGTCTCACAATGACACTGAGAGGGGGGGGTGAATCAGTGTAGCTATTAAAAACTTAAATCTTCAACTATTAATGCCAAATAGAGAAAACTTAAAACTCAATAAAGTAGATATAACAAGAGAGCATTCCACAACACACGATGTAATGAGGTTCACCAATTTGGCTACTCCTCAAAAATGATTGCTTGGATTCCCGTCCAAATCTAGCCTTTGCAAAATACAATTTTACAATCACTTTACCAGCACCCACTGGAAGGAGCACCAACCCCTGGTTTATCTGCACCAATAGAAAGGAGCACCAACCCCTAATTTTTTTGCACCTACAGAAAGGAGCACCAACCCCTAATTCAAGCACCAACTTGAACTGCACTTTTGAAACTATCAGATTGACATAAGAATGCCTTCGCTTATACAAGACCCTGACTGGTCTGTTGCTAACCCAACCTCTCTCACTCTTCACCAAAACACACACTCTTCAAACTTTGCTTACTGCTCTTCTATGGCTCTCACTGCTCTGCTTGATACTCTTCTTGTAGCACTCTTTCAACGCCCTTCTTGCAGCACTTTCACCCAATTTCAGTAGCACCTAATTCTCCATGCAGACCTCCTTTTATAACAATCCTTTCGCTTTGTAACTCCAGTTATAACGCCTTCTTTCATTTCTCATATGCCACTTGTCAATTGTAACTGTTTCTTTCATATTCTTATCTTTACCATGACTGTTCGTCTTCTTGGTCATGACTGTTCGTATTTTCCTTAGTGACTGTTCACTTTCTTTTCTATGCATGCATGCATTTTCACTATCACTGCACCTGTAACTGACGTACTGACTTCAGTTAACTCTTCTTATCTTATCTGCATGAATTTCTTCTACAACTGCACCTGTAACTGTCGTATAACTCTAGTTATAACGTCACATATCTTATTTCGGTTGGGTTCTCTTCTTTGCTCGTGCCAAAGTGACCTGTCACGAAATCGTGACACTTCTGCCTCTTTGTCCTCTTCTCGGCTTTGCACCCGCGAAAACACATGTCGCGATATCGCGACACTTTCGCCTCCTTGCTGCTTTACTTGGTTCATACCCATGAAAACACTACATGTCGCGATATCATGACACTTTCACCTCCGTACTCTTCCTTTTTACTTTTGTCGTGATATCGCGACACTTTTTCTCCTTGGCACTTTCTCTTACCTTCGGGTCGCGAAAACCCGACATGTCACGATATCGTGACACTTTTTCTCCTGGACTCTCTCTCTTGCCTTCGGGTCATGAAAACCCGACATGTCGCGATATCGTGACACTTTTTCTCCTTAGCTCTTTCTCTTGCCTTCGGGTCGCAAAAACCGACATGTCGCGATATCGCGACACTTTTTCTCTCGGACTCTCTCTCTTGCAACATGTCGTGAAATCGTGACACTTTTTCTTTCGGACTCTCTCTCCTACAACATGTCGCGAAATCGTGACACTTTTTCTCTCGGACTCTCTCTCCTGCAACTTGTCACGAAATCGTGACACTTTTTCTTTCGGACTCTCTTTCCTGCAACATGTCGCGAAATCGTGACACTTTTTCATCCGTACAATCTTCCTTGCAATATGTCATGAAATCATGACACTTTTTCGTCCGTACAACCTTCCTTGCAATATGTCGCGAAATCGTGACACTTTTTCGTCCGTACAACCTTCCTTGCAGTATGTCGCGAAATCGTGACACTTTTTCTTTCTCTGCCTTCCTCTTCGCTTTGGACCACAAAAATGAAACATGTCGCGAAATCGCGACACCTTTTTCTCTCTCCTCTTTCTCTTCGCTTTGGACCGCAAAAATGAAACATGTCGCGAAATCGCGACACCTTTTTCTCTCTCCTCTTTTCTTCACTTTGGATCACGAAAATGAAACATGTCGCGAAATCGCGACACCTTTTTCTCTCTCCTCTTTTCTTCGCTTTGGACCGCGAAAATGAAACATGTCACGAAATCGTGACACCTTTTTCTCTCTCCTCTTTTCTTCGCTTTGGACCACGAAAATGAAACATGTCGCGAAATCGTGACACTTTTTCTACTTGTCTTTTTCTCTTCCAACATGTCGCGAAATCGTGACAATTTTTCTTTCTTGCTCTTTCTCTCCGAACATGTCGCGATATCGCGACAGTTTTGCTTTCTTGCTCTTTCTTTCCAAACATGTCGCGATATCGCGACAGTTTTTCTTTCTTGCTCTTTCTTTCCAAACATGTCGCGATATCGCGACAGTTTTTCTTTCTTGCTCAACATGTCGCGATATCGCGACAATTTTCTTCCTTGTGATTTTATTTTGATTTTTCTCAAATGGGCCACTTCTGTCTTTTGGAAAATCACTGTACATGCTCTGAAGATCCTCTTAACTCCTGTCCACTGCATCAACCGATCTGTCTGACTATGTTGACAACAATGACAATACTGTTGCTGCACCTTGCTCATCATTAGGTTGCTCTCCGTCCAAAATAATGTCCAAAATATCTGCCCAAGGGTTGGGTGACACTTTACTTTGCTCACTTCACCAAATATGAAGAGAAATAATAGTAGAATGGAAGAAAATTCTTAAAATAGGGTATGTATGGAGTGAAGAAAATAGTATATGCACTAGAAAAGATGAGGAAAATGGATAAACTCCAATATTTGATGAGCTATGTTTCATAGAATGACTTCTATATCACACACTTCCTAGGTGAAGCTTTATTTTTAAATTAATTTGCCATTGTTTCATTTTATAGATTGAATGTATGAGCGGCACTTTAGGTTGTTCTCCATCCAAATTAATGTCCAAAATATTTGCCCAAGGGTTGGGTGACACTTTACTTTGCTCACTTCACCAAATATCTAAAATATCCGCCCAAAGGTTGGGTTGGGTGGTACTTTACTTCCATCGGGATGCGGGAAAATGTCTAAAACCTCCACCAAAGTGGTTGGGTGGGACTTTACTTCTTCAATGGAGTCCCTTTATCTAAAACTCCCACCCTAGCTTTCCTTCTTTGTAATTTGGGCGAAACTTTGGAACCTCATTTTTTCACCAATGCTTAAAACCTCCACCCAATTTTTGGGTCACACTTTAGCTTGTTATCCACCCAAAGCAATGTCTAAAATATTTTCCCAGGGGTTGGATGACACTTTAATTTCATCGAGGTGTAGGCAATGTCTAAAACTTCCACCAAAGTAGACTTAGGTAATTTTATTTTTCCTGCCCGCTTCTTCCAACACTTAGCAATTTTTTTGGAAATTGCACATGGACTCTAATGACTCTGTCCTTCTTCATTTTGGTACTTTAAATATTTGTTAAGGATATGCCATGCTCAAAAGTGATTTTAAAATATTGGAAAATGAATTTAAATTACCCGAAAGTTGCCCGTTTCTCATAGTGTGAAAAATGTGATGAAAATAAAAAGTAATAAAAATTGAAAAAAATATTTTAGGTGTCTAAACGAACCAAATGGGTATCCGAATATGCAAAGAAATATTGAAAATTCAGTTCGAATCAATATTTATAGCATTAATAAGTTTACTAGCTGCAATTAGAAAGTGCTATTTATGGAAGGTAAATCATGCCTTAAACCCTAAAAATTTAGCATCATTGGAAATATTAGCTCACAAAAATTCATCCAGAATTTGAATCATCCCAAACGGATTTCACTAGCAAAAGATATGGCATTTCCAAGATTGAAGTAAACATTAGGGCAAGATGAAGATTTCTTTCAAAACCTTAGAAATTGATTTTAATATTTCAGACCTTAGGTAAACTATTGAAAATCAATATTTCTAAAATACTTAACTAGAAATAATACCATTGAAGAATGAATATTTAGAAAAGATTCAATTTAAATCAATGCTCTTATGCAAGGAATTCTAACACTTTGATGCAGGCAATTTTAAGAACTTGATGCGAACAAAAATTGGAATTAAAAACCCAAAAACTTCAAGAGGGTCCCCTCAGAAATAAAAATTAATTATTTTCAAAGGCTCAAACAATTTTATTTTTAGTGGGGGTGTGTTGCTTCTCAAAAAATGGCGAAGTTTGTGGGAAATTAGTACTGCTATTTAGAATCCAAAACTCTAGTTTTAGAACAATTTAAATCATGCACCACACTCACTGCAAAGGTTTTCAAAATATTTCAATTATTATTTATCGGTCTATTGAGATTTCCTAGGGACATACTAGGCTAGATCACTCCAATAAAACTTTGATGTCTGATTGTGAGTGCATAAATTATTCCTCCAAATAAAATGATGGCTTAGAATTCTTACTTGGATCAATCAGGTTATTTGGGGTGCACAAGGTTATTTGAGTGAAACTTTGCTTCTAGTTTAGCATTTTACAACCCCGAATGAGTTACTCTTAGCTTTCCAAGACCTTGGTTCATAGCCATGGGACGTCTATAGCCCTGGTGAACATGTCTAAAATTCCTCTTTCAGAAATCTAGACTATCCTTTTATTACTAAACTTTCAATTTATTTATTTTTTTTGGTAGAAATTTCTTTTCTCTTATATTTTTTTTGGGTAAGACTCAGATAGATAGCCAATAAGCCTTACTAGAGGTTCAAAATTTAAGTTGATTTTTGTGAATCAACTAACCATTTTATCTCAGACACCAAGAGCCTCTTTAAAGTATTTAAGGTGATCTTTGCAAATCAGAGTTTTTCCCTCATGACCAACATTTTTTGAATTCCATGGGAGTTCTCCATCCAAATAGCATAACAATTATTTTATGATTAAAATAATTACAGTGGGCTAGGTACAAAATTTAAACTATATCTCTACTATCATCCTGGATCACAAGCATTACCACTATCTCCCTACTTAAAACATCCCTCCAAAATCACTCCACTTCAAAAATTTGTGGGATCGAGATAAAAACCAAAAGAAGAAAGAAAATAAAAACAAGGATAACCAAGAGAAACTTAATGCTGATAAAACAAACAAAATACACCAACTAAAACTTTATTTTACAATATATACATATGCACAAAGGTCCCTATGATCATTCAAATGATGCACATATGGAAAAGTAGAGAAATAATTCCTTAAAAATATACCATTTACAAGTAAATTTAGAAAAATACCTTCTAGGTCCTATTGACGAAATGCACTCCAATTTACATTTCCCATAAAGTTTGCTACCCAAAGAAAACTTGGTGTGTTTACCTTTCTTTTCATGGGCTTTGTCCCACAGAAGTACCATTTCTGCAAGTCTTTCACCTTTAAAATTAGTCAAGTGATATAATAAAATGAATGGTGAAGTTTTCACCTCCTATGTCTTATTCTATTAGCCCATAATGCATACAATTTTTCTACCTTTTTCAGAATTAGGGTATAACCATATATCTGTTTTTGTCTAAAGAATTTACAAAATTATTTAAAAGGTATTGTATGTGTAAACATTCCAAGATCAAATATCTTAAGGCCTATATAGGATCCGATCATCACATATTCAAACATATGTAACAACTTAGTGAGATCAAGTTTTTTGATTTGTGGATCACAGTCCTTAATAACATGAACATTATGTGGTTGCTCTACTATTTCAATGTTCAAGATTTCAGTTTCTATTCCAGTAGTGGAATTTCTTGAATTTGCTCTTGTACCGGAGACTTGCTTAGACTTAGTCTCATCAATGTGTAATGTTCAAATATCATTACTACGATTCGTTGGAGCTTTTCTCACCTTCTCAGTTGTCAAATTAGAAATCCCAATATCTACATCAACATAATTTACAACCTCATTTTTGACATAATGTTCAGTGATCACATATTTATACCAAGGCTCTCTTTCTATTCCAAGTTGGTCGAACACATTCATTTTTACCATTTCCTTCCCCTTTTATTGAAATTTAAAATAGGACTAAGAGTAAGTCTTAATTTTCTTTGTATCCCCGATGATGTTATACTCCTTCCCAGATATTGCACTAGTTTGATCCTAAATCTTACTTTCATTACCCTTTGGTGGGAGAGGATCATTACTAGGATTAGATTCTAGATTTTCATGCCTCAAATTATAACTATCCCTCTAGAACTGTTGAAAAGCTTGTATTTCATCGATAGGCACTTCCACAACATATTTTGATTTATCCAAGAAGGTGAATGAATCAAGAACCATAGAAGCACTAGGTATGGATGAACTAGGGCCATCAATGTTTCTTTGAATTTTAGGAAAACCCAACTCACCAAATAGAGCTTCAAAAGTGTTACAAAATTCTAGATAATCTAATTTCTTGGGTTGGGATGTTCCATGAATCCTGCATCGGTTGGATAAAGCGAGGTTACATATGTTCACTTCAAGCCCTTTGCCTTTGTTATAATACTTATTGGCTTCATATGAAGATCTAGGGAGTTTGTTCGATTGGTAAGGCAATTTGTTTAAATTTTATCCTCTAGAGACTTGACTCTTAAAACTTAGGAAGTCATTTCCTAGGTTTTGGACCATATTAGATACATCTTCCATGTAGGCAGCAAATCCACCTCCCAGAAAAAGAAGTGATTTGCTAAGTTTTGGACAGTTTTGGGGATGATTTGCTCCAATTTTGTGAAACCATACAGTGGGAGAAAATCATATAGGATACCATACAACTGAAGTGGCAAACCATACAGAGTAGTGGCAAATTGTATAGGGTGTACCAAAATTCAATGAGATGCAAAGAAAATGTAATTTTAGGATGAAAGGTCGCATAGATTTTCTAACATAAGGTGTAAAATTAGGAAAATGCCAAAATATTGTATTCAGTTATAATTTGGTAGTTGTGAATAATGTATTGTCTTAGGAACCACTTTGGAATAGCCTGAAAAACGTTATATAAGGCCCCATTTTTGAATTTGTAGGTTTGGCTACTAGATTACTGGTTCTTAGTTGCTATAATATAAAGATAGTAATATTTTTGAGTTATTGCTATGATATTGATAGAGTTTCCACATTGTAACTGAGTTGACAACCATTAATGATAATAACAGACATTATGGATGATAGTGTACGATCCTGTTGTGTATGGTTGATGCATTGTGGATTATCATTGTGTGAATGAGTTTCCTTTCTTACTGTTATATGTTAGTTCTAGGCTTTGTTGCAGCTTTGTGAGAAGAATTTTTACTGGTGGAATCATGGAGAATGATCTAGAAGCATGAGAATGTTGACAAGGATTTATTTAGACTGACTGTATGATTTTTAGATGTAATTTCTTGAATGTAATCTCTCACTAACCCGGATTGGGAGTTTTTTCTGTGAATGGAACCATCTTGTTAGGCTGTTAAAAACTCTACAAAATATCTCAAAGAGAGATTGGAGCCGAAGAGCATTGTAATTACTACCTTTTTTTACTTTTGGATCATACAGATCATACATCGTACATCGTACAAATCATACACAGAGTTATTATCCGATTTGGTAAAACAGGCGATCGATAAAAACTTACCTGATTTGGCAGTTTTGGTAATCGACTTGAATGATTACAAAAATTTGTACAGAAGCCTCCAAAATAGAATCTATCAGTTTTTATGAGTGCAATATCATACCATATTGGTCACTATATGATCTGATATCATATAGTGTATGTGTTAAAGACCGTACAAGAGATTGACAATTCATACAAGGGTAGTTCGGGTAACTAGAAGATTATCCAATTTGGTAGATGGAACAAAGCTCTGTATAGGGATCATTATAGCCTTGGAAAGCACATTCCCATAGGGAATACTCCACCGTTGTGTTACATTCCATCTTGGACTTGTCAAATTTTTTTTTTGTATTATGCACATGCTTAGTGTGTATCACGGTTAATGGAGTTTCCTTGGGTGGAGTGTGACACATTAGCATTAACATTTGATGTGGAATGGGATTCAAAATAGATATGTTCTACATAACATAAGATATCAAAGGAATGATAAAATATTGAGGTCCTAACTATATTTCAAAAGTTAGAGCTTCCTTATAAGCGTCTGTCAGGTTCGTAATATTGGTGTCTCTCTTGAGGAAAATAGAGGTAACTGGATCCAAGGTATTTTTGTAGATTTCTAAGGCTAGATCCACACTTGATATGTAATGACCTGTCATTCTACCATAAGCATTTTGGAACCTCATGTTGAAAGACCTAATGATTTCACTAGATTCTCTCTTAATGCTGGAAAATTGTTGAATAAGCACATTGGGATAAATCACTTGATTGAATTGGGAAATAAAAGTAGTTTCTAATTCATCGCAATTGGTGATAGAGTCATTCGTAAGATTTAGAAACTAGTGATATACATCTTCTTATAGAGTAAACAAGAATAATCTACAAGCAACATCTTCATGAAGGACATTTAACAATTTAAGAGCATTTTTTAAGGTAACCATGTGCTCTTTAGTTGTCCTAGCACCATCATGTTTGTAGGTTGGAAGATATTTCTTATGATTCCTAAGCAAACCATGAGTTGGACTAGAAATATTCAAACCATTAGAGCCCAACCCATTGGCCATGATTATTGAATTAATGATCCAAAGATGATAAAATACTATGTAAAACTATATTTCTCACCTTAAACATACCATGTTAAATACCGAATGAAAGTTGGTCCTCCTTCTAATTCCAGTTTATTTTGATTGGGATTTCATGCACACCTTGTGAAGAGTAAATATAAAACACAAGTAACATTGAATGGGAATAAATTTCCTCTCACTTTAGGATGTTGTTGGTTATCCAAGGTGTGAGTTACAAGGTTGGGTCGAACGTCCTTGATCTTTTCCACTTCTAGAATAGTTTCAAGTGGATTGTCTGTATACCTTACAACAAGTTCAACCTTCATTCGGTGGTTTTTGGATTATCAATCAGATATGGTATTTTATGAATTGATCTAGCTCTGAGAATATCAACAGATTAAATGAATAAATAATTTTAAAGAACATAAAAGTAGAACCTTTCAGAAATAAAACAGAGATTAGGATAGGGCAAAAAAGAGAGGAAATCTAATCCAATTGCAAAATATAACTATTAAAATCAATCAAATTGGTCACCTTCGTAAAAATACAACATCAAAATAAGAAAATGTCCAACTTTCTAGGATCACTTTCCACCTTGAGCATGGGACAAAGCAACAAATGATAGAGTAAAAATTGCAAATAGAAGAGAGGTCAACGATAATTGGTGTTTCTCACCAATAGCCTAGCTCATGCAGTAAGGACAAAAAAAAAGAACATAAGCCCGAACCTTAAGCCTTTAATTTTCTCAAGCATACAAAGAACAAAATGAAGCTCAACAACCTAATGTAATCTCAACCATCACAAATTTGCAACCAAAATAAAAATCCTTAGTGAGATGAAAACAAAAGAAAGTGTACTTATCACTATCTAAAAAATATTAGGCTCTTGGCTACGCTATTTCAGAAGAGGTTCTCACAACTAAATAATGCTAAATAATACCATAAGTCTTCTATTCCAAGTTTTTGCATCCTAGTGAAAGACTCTGAAAATCGCTCTTATAGACAAGATATTTTTCCTAGCCATCCACCTTTACATGTGAATTAATTACAATCGTGGGATATTTTTACATAATAACTCCTCTGAATACTTCCAGATCTTGCAATATTCTCATACGTTAATTAATCTTGACAACTCATAAGGAGAGAAATATTTAAATAATATATTTTAATCAAAATGCAACTCTCTTCATTGAAAGCTCCAAAGTCGACACCGCCTAAACCGAGAGTAGGTAGCACATAAATCGAGCACAAGTACCGTAGCCATGATTTTGTAAATACTCCACTTGCTAAAATATTTGCAAAATATGGGCGAACCATTAATTTTATGCATCTTCCATCCTTGCACGGTCACCCTTTCTTGGTTTACATTGAAATTCTCTATCCATCATCACTTTCGCCATAAATTTTACTATTAAATGCAGCCACCGAAAATTTCCTACAAAAATTTAAAAAGGATAGAACATTAGCTTTAAAATTAAACATAATTAATTTTAATTTTTTTAAGGTTCAAACTTTAATTTTTTATTTTAAATAATTTTTCAAAGTTTCCCGTAAAAATAATTTTCTAGGATTTAATCATTTCTAGGCTTCACTCTTAGATTGTCGAGAATAAGTTTCTAATGCCTGAGCTCCATTTTATCATTGACGAGCACTTTCCAAGCTTTAATTCTGTGGGCAAAGATTTATTTTAATTTTCCCAATCAAATGCATGGGTGGCACTTTAAGTTGCTCTCCACCCAAAGTAATATCCAAAATATTTTACCAAGGGTTGGGAGACGCTTTATTTTGCTCACTTCTTCACCAAATATCTAAAATATCCACCCAAAGGTTGGATGGTACTTTACTTTCATCAGGATGAGGGTCAATGTCTAAAAACTTCGCCAAAGTGGTTGGGTGGGACTTTACTTCAATGGAGTCTCTTTATCTACCCAAACTTAGGTTTTACTTGTTGGTTGAGTGTGGCCAAAACTTTGGAATACTTCTCTTTTCTCGATGAATCTATTTATCCACCCTTCACACATAAGTAATTTCTCATTATATCTTAGAAAACTTCAATATTTTCAATAATGTGCATGGGTGGTACTTTAGGGCTTCAAATTTTCAATTGACATCTAAAACTCCTTCCCTAGATTTCCTTCTTTGTAATTTGTGTAGAACTTTGGAACCTCATTTTTTCCACCAATTTTTAAAACCTCTGCCCAAGTTTTGGGCAAAACTTTAAGTTGTAACTCCACTCCTGCCCTAGCTTTCTTTCTTTATAATTTATGCAGAACTCTGGAACCTCATTTTTTCCACCAATGCTTAAAACCTTCACCCAAGTGTTGGGCAAAAATTTAAGTTGTTACTTCATCCAAAGCAATGTCTACAATATTTTCCCAAGTTTTGGGTGAGATTTTACTTTCATTGGGGTGCGGGCAATGTCTAAAACTTCCACCAAAGTACACTTAGGAAAAATTATTTTTCCACCCACTTCTTCCAACACTTAGCAGATTTTTTAGAAATTGCACATGGACTCTAATGACTCCGCCCTTCTATATTTTGGCACTTTAAATATTTATTAAGGATCCTCCATGCTCAAAAGTGATTTTTAAATACTAAAAATACATTTAAATTACCTAGAAGTTGCCCGCTTCTCATGGTGTGAAAAATATGATGAAAATAAAAAGTGCTCAAAATTGAATGAAACTTTTTAGGTTTTCAAACAAGCCAAATGGGTATCTGAAGCTACCAATAAATCTTGAAAATTTACTTTTGATTAAGATTTATAACATTAATAATTCTACTAGCTGCAATTAGAAAGTGCTATTTATGAAAGGTAAATCATGTTTGAAACCCTAAAAATTTGGCATCATTGGAAATATTAGCTTACAAAATTTCATCCAGAATTTGAATCACCTCAAAATTATTTCACTAGCAAAAGATATGACATTTTCAAAATTGAAGTAAACATTAGGGCAAGATGAATATTTCTTTCAAAACCTTAGAAATTGATTTTAACATTTCAAACCTTAGGAAAACTATTGAAAATAAAAATTTCTAAAATACTTAACCAAAAATAATACCATTGAAGAATGAATATTTAGAAAATCTTCAAATTTAAACCAATGCTCTTATGCAAGGAATTCAAACACTTTGATGCATGCAATTTTAAGAACTATATACGAACAAAACATGGAATTACCCAAAAACTTGAAGAGGGTCCCCGCGGAAAATGAAAATTAATTATTTTCAAAGGCTCAAAATATTTTTATTTTTAGTGGGGGTGTGTTGCTTCTCAACAAATGGTGACGTCTACGGGGAAATAGTAGCACTATTTAGAACTCAAAACTCTAGTTTTAGAAAAAATTAAATAATGTACTACACTCACCACAAAGATTTTCAAAATATTTCAATTATTATCCATCGATCTGTTGAAATTTCCCAGGGACATACTAGGATGGATCACTCAAAGAAAACTCCGGTGTGTGATTATGAGTGCATAAATTCTTCCTCCAAAGAAAACCATGGCTTAGAATTCTTACTTGGATCAATCAAGCTGTTTGGGGTGCACACGATTATTTGAGTGAAACTCTGCTTCTAGTTAGCATTTTACAACCCCAAATGAGTTACTCTTAGCTTTCAAAGACCTTGATTCATAGCCATGGTATTTCTATAGCCCTGGTGAACATGTCTAAAATTCCTCTTTCAGAAATCTCGACTATCATTTTATTACTAACTCTCTCTTTCTTTTTTTTGGTAGAAATTTATTTTCTCTTCTCTTTTTTTGGGTAAGACTCAGACAGATATCCAAGAAGCCTTACTAGAGGTTCGAAAGTTGGATTTGACCTGATGTTTTATTAACAAAATAGCTAATAAACTAACCATTTTAGATCAGACTCCAAGATCCTATTTAAAGTATTTAAGGTGATCTTTGTGAATCAGAGTTCTCCCCTCATGACCAACTATTTTTGGATTCCTTGGGAGTTCTCCAACCAAATAGCATATAAGTTATTTTATGATTAAAATAATTGTAGTGGGTTTGTAGCACCCTAAAATTGGCATGGTTAAACCTTAGTAAAAAGATAAAAATTTGAATTTTAACCCCAAACTGCCCGTTAACCGCCTGTTACCCGCTTTCCCCATTTTTCGTGCCATTTTTAGGATTTGTTTTGACCGTTGGACGATATCGTCGCAGATTAGACGAAATCATCCCCGATCTGACGAATTCATCTGGAATAGAACGTCCAGACGATTTCGTCCCAAAACCAAATTTTCATAATTAGCTTCTGTTTCAACAGCCTCTCCAACTTGGGCAGAAACGCGTCTGCGCAGTTGGAGATTTCCCTGTTGGAGATCTCCCAGATTGGGATGATCCCCAACCTCCTAACCTCTTCCTAATCCTATATAAACTAGGATTTTTCTAGTTTATCCCCCTGAACCCCTTAGCTGATGGATTTCCCTGTAGATTTAGTTCCTTATTCACTAGAGCATCCTCGCACTACTGTCTGCATTCTGTATTTTGCATTTTCTTGCAGGAACTCTACTATTTTTTAGTCGAAGCTAGCTCGGATCGTCGCAAGCGATCCTGGACGATTTCGGACGATCTTGTCGAGGAGCGCAGATGATCTCGTACGATTGGAGGTGATCCTAACTGTAGTCCAGATTGGGGGCAATCAGAACCCAGAGTTTGCATTTCCTTAGCTTTTTTGCATTTTCCTATTGTATTTTTGCACTCTCTTAAATTATTATGTTTATGCATCTTGGAGTTCACCTCATTTAGCATAACCGCATGATAAAGTTAAGAACAAGCATTTAAATTTACTGCATTTTCCTTATTTTGTTATTTGAATCTATGATTTAGGCATGTTTGTTGTTATTGCTATCATTCTTCTTTGCTTCTGTAGTTGCATATTCGGTATTTTGTACCTATTTCTGTGATTGCAGGTTTTTGATGAATTCGTCTCACGAATTCGTCAGATTTCAGATGATTCTGTCTGATCTCAGATGACCGTCTATGATTTGAGATGATCCTATGAAATATCAGATGATTACGTATGAATTGAGGTGATCTGGACTGTTACAAAACTCAGAATCTTCATCAGACATCCAGAATCAGGTATGATACATTTTAGCTAGCATATTCTCTGTGATTAGCATTCATTCCTATTTTCTGTATTCATTTAAATCAGCATTGGCATATAGAATAGTTTAGATTCATCTTGGCCAAACCTAGGAGTTGAATGATTAAAGTGCAAAATGAACACATCAAACTCACTGTCAACCTAGGCATGGAAACTGCCATTCAAAAGTTTCCTGGTGAACCCACCATCCATCAAAAATTCACCCTTATACCCCTCCCCCGAGAGGCGGGACCTTCAAAGGGCCTCTCAGTCCGAGGTATTGTCCCATCCTTCTCGCATCCCCCTTCCGGGCGCGGATCCTATAGCCTGAGGGTAAGGATGCAAAAAATTTGGAGCGATACATTTTGGTGAACCCGACGTGAAAACTAAAAACCTTTTGAAAACAAAAATAAAAATAAAAATAATACAATGAAAACATAAATGCATTTAGAATCAAAGATTGCATATCATATTTAGATGGTAGATTATAATAAAAGACGAGTTGTCACCATTAATGTTGAAAATCAATTAGCAGCCATAGAGATCAACTCTTTACTTAGAGTAGCTCCAACATATAGAGTCCCACCTTTATGGGACGAGCTTAATAGGAGATTGAATCTCATTTCATCTAGAGCAACCGAACTTAGGCAAATCAAGAGGTTTGTCCTAGATAGAATCCTGGATCCCGATCAAGTGACTTTGTACCATGAGCTTCAGAGAGCTTGCCATAGGTGGTTAGCAGATAAAAGAGCCCTTGTGTCTTCTGAATTGTATACCTTTGAGGAATACCTCGATAATGCAGTTGTAGTACATAAATTTCTATCTCGTATAGAGGACCAAGAGGTCATTCTTATGGATAGACAAAGATGGAATAGAGTTCCTAGAGCTGTGTTATATCGAGAGTATTGCCATGAGATTTATTTTTACAAGACAGAGTCTGAAACCGATAATATCACTATAGCACACTTTATCAAGTTCTTGAAAAACCACTTCCAATTTGAAGAGGAGCATTTCATGACTCCTGATGAACTTGATCCTATCAATGATATCTATAAACTATTTATAGAGAACTAAGCTATTATTTTATTATTGCTATTTCTTGCATTTAGTGTGTTGTTTATTGTCTTTATAAGCATAAAAACAAAAATAAAATAAAAAAACAAAACAAAATCATAACCAAAAATCAAAACATTTTATTTTTAAGCATTATAGTAGGTATATAATTAAAATATATACCTCCCAAATTTGTTGCAAATATATTAATATATATTTGCTAAAATCTAAATTTAGACATAATGACTAGACTCAGGAATGGAAAACAAATTGAAGTAGAAGAAGATTGGTTAAGAAAACCAGAAAATAACCCAGATGTCCTTCCTGAAGATCCAATTCAGGAAGAAGGAACCTTCGACCAACAAGAAGAAGAATTTTCTGTAGGAAATGAACAAAAAGAAAATGATAGAGAGGAAGGATCCTCATCCCCTAAAATATCTCCAGAAGGAGCTGTTACTTTTGAGAACATGGAACATTTTTGGAAGTTCCTCAATACTAATATTGGCACTCTTAATAGAGCAGTCCATATGGACAAAGATCAAATTAGTGACACTCAAGCAACCCTAGAAGACATCTATCACACACGCACTAATCCCCTATCCTTCGTTGATCAAGAGAGTGATCAAGCTGGACCGTCCAATTTGGACATGGCTACTATAATTCAAAACACGCAACAACAATAGGTTACCCAACCACCTAGAGTGCCTGTTACCAAGCCAAGGGTTATCACCACACAAAAGAAACCTTCATTCACTGCTCTATTTCGCCAAGCTATTGATCAATATACCTCAAATCAACAAAAGCCTAAAACAAAACCAAATACCAATTTCCAACAATCGGGGATACAACATAATGCTACAACCAATCTTCTTCATAATACTCTTCCTACCAACCATTTGCATAACAACAATATAGCATCTAATCCTTACATCGCGCCATCCTACGCTCACAAATCCCATACTCATGTACCACCGAACCAATATGGTGGACAAACGGGTAATCTGGAAGCCATGGTGAAACAGTTAGTCTCCCGCATGGACCAGATAGATCCCTACCATCCCTCGTACAATTATCGAGAGATGTGTAGTCAGCCTCTAGATCCTATAGTTGTAGCACAACCATATCCCAAACACTTTCCCATGCCTATCCTACCTATATACAAAGGAACTGAAGATCCCATAGAGCATCTTCGTATGTTTAGGATAGCATGTCATGATATATCACATGATGACTTGTTGTTACTAAAAATGTTCCCAAAAAGTTTAGGGGGGATGGCATTGGAGTGGTATTATCAACTACCCACTCATTCTTTGAGGAATTTCGAAGAAACCGCCGAATATTTTGTGCATCAATTTAGTGCCTATATCGAAAGGCATGTAACCATTAAATATTTGTACAACCTAAAACAAGACAAAGATGAGTGTTTTGCTGACTTCTTAGCTCGATGGAGGCAGTTGATAGGAAAATTACACTTTGTGTTACCTTATCGGGAAATGTTGGATATTTTTATCAATAATTTACAAGAACAACTATCCTATGAATTATCAATCGCTACCTTGACCACCTTCGATCAAGCTATAGATTTAGCTCGAAGAGTGGAAGATGCTCTCATTAGAAGAGGTCAGCTCAAAAGGAAAGATGATGAGAAAACATCCAGAAATCAATATAAAAATAAACAAGTTGTGGGTGATGGAGTCACCGATAGCAGTAAACATTGCCAATGTTAATACTATGAAAACAACAGAGAAGTTTATACTAAAACCTCCTGATAAACCACCCCGAGAATTTACTAGGTTAAATCAACCTTTATCAACTATTCTCCCGCAACTATTAGCACGAGGTTTGATCCAATTACCAAACATCCGGGAACCTGATCCAACCATACCCGGATACAGAGCTGATTTACATTGTGATTTCCATAGAGGACCTGGACACGCTACCAACTCTTGTAAAATATTAAAACATAAAATACAAGACCTGATTGATAACAATGAGATGGAGGTGCAAGCCTTCCAACCTAAACAAAATCCTTCTAATAATGCTCAAAAGAACATCCCCCAAAATCAGAATCAGAATGCCAATCAATCATTGGACATATTTCAACATCCTTTACCAAAGCATGGTAAAGAGGTGGCTAATCAAATTGAGCATCATAATGTTCCCCCTCCTACCCGATATGTAGGAACTATTAGTGGACAATTACCTGTTCACGATCCGCAAGTCTTTGACACAACTTTATCCATGGTTACGGCCAAACCTCTACATAATATTCGGACACTTGATCTTAGTGATACCGAATACGAGACTGAAAGTGACATGGAAATCACCTCAAATCAATCGAATAGTTCTGAAGATGAATCAGATCCTGTTCAACCCATCACAAGTTCTATGGTTCCAGAAGAACCATTTCCTAGAAGAATCACCACTAGACCATCTTCTCACCAAATACTTTCTAATGAACAAGCCATAAATGCTAGACCAAGACCTATTCATCACCCGCAAAATAATATTGTAGGAACCATCGGAGCCGTTACCAGACAACAGGCCCAAAACTCTCAACAAGATCAAACTCAGAACGATGGATCAGCTCCATTTGTTTTGAAAAATCCCAATAAAGGGAATTATGCGCCTAATGTTCAACATAAGCCTCCCTATAATATTAATGAACAATTATCAAATACTACAGCTAGAATTTCCCTTTTGGATCTCTTAAGATCTTCTCCTACCCATAGGGATGAATTAATGCTCACATTAAGCCAAATGATGGTACCACAAAATATTCAACTTGAAGCCATGTCCAATACTATCATAACTCGAGAAGTCGATTGTATTGACTTTCGGGATAGAGATATCCCGCAACATAGTCTACATAAGGATAACCCCTTATATATTACTGCCCTAATTGGGGATGTAGCAGTTAAACGAGTCTTGATTGATAATGGTTCATCTTTAAACATATGCACTTTTGACTTCTACCAAAGATTTGGGTTTAGAAGTGATGAAATGAAAAGAACTGATATGATTATAAAAGCCTTCAATGACGAAACACAAGAAACGTGTGGAGTTATTACTATACCCTTGCAAGTTGGTCCTAGAACCTTAGATACGACCGTGTTTATTGTACATTGCCCTGCATCGTACAATATACTTTTGGGTCGCCCTTGGATCAACGCGATGCGAGCGGTTCCATCCACTTTACATCAGTGTGTTAAATTCGAATTTAAAAATCAGTTGGTTACCATTCATGGTGATCCTAGACCCTTTGATATGTGTGCTTTGGCAGAACCTGTTGGAGTTCAATTTTGCCCTGCCCTGTCATCCACACATCCTAATTCTCATCATCCGCCCAAACGTGTGAAACACACACCCATAACATCATCTACTCTTTCAACTACACCTCTACATATAGCTCAACCATCTTCTGAACAAACCACATTAGGACCTCGAAAAGATCCTAAAACTACAACCAATGCTTCCTGTTTTACTCCTATAACTTCCATACCTATAGACTCATCCATCGATATCCCTATAACATCTACATCCACTACAGGCATCCTTTCCACATCCGACGATGTAGGAAATGTTCCTTCTACCTCTTATGCTCTCACTGATGAGCTCTTACCCGATTTATCTAAAATTCTTATATCAGAAGAAACCAACACTGCCATGCAAGCTTCCCTTATTTTAAATAAACTCCCACCCTCTCCTCGTACCTTGGGCCTCCCACAACCTATGGGAAGTATCTACCAAGTCGGGAGTTGTGCTTTTATTTATAAGGGATATGATTGGGGAAGAATACCCAGAAACATCAAGACACATTGTGATGGATATGCTAGATGCTATTTTGCTAATGAGTATATTAAAGCTAAGCCTATAATGCTTAAATTGGGATATAAAGGGAAAGGTTTGGGACCTTTCTAGAATGGTATGAAAGAACCTTTTGAGGTCGAACCATGGCCTGCCCGATGTGGTGTGGGCCTATTTCCTAGTAAAGGTCAGCCCTTCCCATTTGAGGATGATGACCATCTTGTGTGTTACCAAGATTATTTGGATAAACGAGATGTCTTGCATTTAATGAATAAGCCTCTTACATGCAATATGCTATCCATAGCTTACCCTGAGATGATTGCTGAATCCGACGACGAGTTGGAGGGGGATATCTTTCATGATGTCTCCATTGAGGAATTGTTATATAATGGATTTTATTTCGATGGCTCTATACCTAGTATAGCCCAGCTTGAAGCTACGACTCCTCAAGACGAATTATCCAAGCTAACCTTGGAAGAATTACAAGAATTAGGCATTTCACCCGCCCCACCTAATTTTGAGAGAGATCTACATATGGAAGTAGAAAACATCATAAAAATTAACATTGGAACCAAAGACAACCCTCACATAATCAACATTGGATCAGAATTGAGTCAGGAAAAACAAGATAAATACATTGCATTCCTTAAACAATATGAAGACGTCTTTGCTTGGACATATGAAGATATGCCAGGATTAGACCCTTCTGTAGTTATGCATCACCTAGTAGTCCATCCAGATGCTAAACCTGTTAAACAGAAACTTAGAAAAATGCATCCTAAAGTGGCCTTACTAGTCAAAGGGGAATTAGAAAAACTCTTAAATGTTATTTTTATACAAGCCATTGATTATGCTGAATGGATTTCAAATGTAGTTCCAATAACTCAAGAAAGAAGCCACTAAAGTTAGGGTTTGCACAGACTTCAGAGATATTAATGTTGCATGCCCTAAAGACGATTTTCCTCTTCCCAACATGGATCAGATCATTGACTTTACTGCTAGAAGTGGAATGATATCCCTAATGGATGGATTTTTTGGTTATAATCAGATCAGGATAGCTCCTGAAGATCAGGCTAAAACAACCTTTATTACCCCTTGGGGAACCTTTTGTTGGAAAGTGATGCCATTTGGTTTAAAGAATGCAGGTGCAACCTATCAACGAGCCATGACTTATATCTTTCATGATATGATGCATGATATTCTACATGATTATGTAGATGATATTATAGCTCGTTCTATCAAAGAAGATGATCATTTAAATGACTTGAGAAAAGTATTTGATCGGTTAAGGGAATATCTTATCCGACTAAATCCAGCCAAATGCATATTCGGAGTTAAGTCCGGTAAATTATTAGGGGTTATAGTTTCTTTACGTGGCATTGAAATTGACCCTCTCAAGATCGCGGCTATCACAGATATGCCCGCACCCACCAATATATCAGAATTATGAAGTTTACAAGGTAAGCTTCAAGCTATTCGTCGCTTCATCGATAAGTTGGCAGACAAAACCGGACCCTTTCTTAGGCTTCTTAAGAAAGATGTCTCTTTTCATTGGGACGACGAATGTCAGGAAGCATTTGAACTCCTTAAGCAATATCTCCTTAAACCACCGGTGCTTTCCCCACCTAAATCTGATCGTCCATTTATTTTATACATTTTTGCTTTCGATTTTGCCTTAGGAGCTATGTTAGCTCAGCTTGACGATGAGAAGAAAGAACGTGCTAATTATTACATTAGCAGGACCTTAATCAGTTATGAAACTCGCTATACCATATTAGAGAAATTATGTCTAGCAGTTGTATTTTCTACACAAAAACTACGACATTATATGCTCAGTCAGAAAACGTATGTTATTGCCAAATTCGACCCTTTGCGATATCTCATGAGTCGACCGTACTTATCTGGTCGTACAACAAAGTGGGTTCTTGCGCTAAGCGAGTTTGAACTCACATTTATAGGACAAAAGTTTGTTAAAGGTCAAATCATAGCAGATCAATTAGTTGCTGCACCCTTAGAGTCTACCCGTCCCCTCATCATTGAGTTTCCTGATGAATGCCTTAAACTAGAGGCAGACCATCCAGAGCAATGGTCCCTATACTTTGACGGAGCCCGATGTATGAGTGGGGCTGGTGCAGGTATTATTTTAATATCTCCGTAGAAACATCTTATACCTTTGTCCTTCAAATTAACATTTGCTTGCACCAATAACACTGCTGAATATGAAGCTCTTATCCTTGGATTACGAGCTGCCTTGGCACTAAAAATTAAAAATTTATTGGTTTTCGGTGATTCTCAACTTGTCATAAATCAAATCAATGATGTTTATCAGACCAGAGATGATAAATTATGCCCATACAAAGCATATGTTTTGCAATTATTATCCTTGTTTGATCAAGTTACCTTGGAAGCTATTCCTCGAACTAGCAATCGTGCGACTGACGCTATGGCTACAGCCGCATCTCTTTTGCCCTTGGAGTTAGATGACGAATATGCTACCATCATTATTCATCGACTCCAGGAACCCGCTTCAAGAAAATCATGCCTAGAACCTTTGGATGTGTTTCTAATCACCGAAACTACTCCTGAACATTGGTACACTGATATCTTTAATTTTCTCCAAAATGGGACCTTCCCTGATGGTTGTACTAGCAACCAACACAGGTTATTACGTAGACGAGCAAGTCGCTTCATGATTATTGGTAATACCTTGTATAGGAGATCTTTTGAAGGCATCTTACTAAGATGTTTGAATCTAGAAGAATCTAGATCAACTTTGAATGAAGCCCACAATGGATCTTGTGGGGGACATTTTAGTGGTAGCGCCATTGCTAAGAAACTCCTTAGGATAGGATATTTTTGGCCTACCATGGAAAATGATGCACATAATTATGTGCGACATTGCGACAAGTGCCAGAAACATGCTGACCTTGTCCATGCGCCTGCACAAGAACTGCAGGCTATTTCATCTCCTTGGCCCTTTTCAAAATGGGGCTTAGACATCATTGGAAAAATCAACCTCGTGTCATCCGATGGACACAAATTCATCATAACCGCCACTGAGTATTTCACGAAGTGGGTTGAAGCTATGCCATTAGCTTCTTGCACTAGAACCCAAGTTTCCAAGTTTATTTTTAATCAAATTATTTGTAGGTTTGGAATTCTTGCAAATCTCATTTCAGATAATGGAACTTGTTTTAAAAATAAAGATGTTAAGAAATTATGTCAAAAATATAAAATTCAACATCGTTGGTCCACTCCCTATTACCCTCAGGGCAATGGCCAAGCAGAAGCCTCTAATAAAACATTAATCAAAATCCTCAAAAAATTGGTCAATAAATCTGGCCGCGATTGGCACATCCAATTATATCCTCGCTTTGTGGGCTTATCGAACTAGCGTTCGTACCCCCACAGGCACTTCACCTTTTGTTTTGGTTTATGGTGCTTAAGCTATTTTTCCCTTTGAATTAGAAGTTCCTTCTTTAGCTCTACTACTTCAAGATACTCGAAGTAGGAGATGAATATCGTGTTGGCAGACTTAGTCAACTAGAACTTCTAGATGAAAAGCGCATCAATGCTTTGGAGCATCTTCGTGCCTACCACAACAAGCTTAAACGAGCATACCTTAAGAAAGTTCACCAACGATCCTTCAAGATCGGCGACCTTGTCTTAAAAGAAAATCAAAAAAATACTAATGCAACTAAAGACCTTAAAGGTAAGTTTGAGCCCAACTGGCTCGGACCATATGTCATCACTGCTAAATTTGGATCGGGCGCATATCGATTAGCTACCTTAGACGGTAAAGATCTTAAAGAACCTATGAACATTATGCATCTTAAACGTTATTATGCATAACATTGGGTCATTTCATCATTTGTATATATTGTATTTTTTGCATATTGTTTCATTTTGCCATTTTTATCAAAATATTTTTCAAAAACAGTAACAATTTTTATTCTTTCTTTTCATCAATCAAAATCACAAATATAAAAATATAAAACATCAAAATCAAAATATTCAAAAACATATTTTATTTTCGTACTTGTCAAATCATGAAGTATTGCAGTTATATTTTCAGTTATTTTGGATAAATTAGCATTTATTTGGAATCCCGCACTTTCACATTCACATGAATAAATATCTTGATTTTATTTTTGATTATTAATCTCTCATATATCAAAGTCCATAGTTGAATTAAATAAAGTTTTGAGCATAGAGAATTGATCTTGTTATTTACTTGAACCAAGTATATCTCCTCACATTAAAATGATTTCATTGCAAATTCGATATGATGCTACATAGTAGAAATGGTGTCTTGAGCGAAAAGTTTCCCTTGCTATCCTATCATGCACATGGTCTAGGATCTTTGAGAATTGACAAAAGGACAAGCTCACCCCTACCCGAAATAAAAATCCCTTGCTCTACAGCTAATCCGAGCAAGTATCCCTAGTATAGAAAGCAAAGAAAAGTTCAAAGAAAAAGAGAAAAAGAACAATGTTATTTTGTATCATCACGACAATATTTCAGCATTATCTCAAATATCAAGCAAAAATACAAAAAAAAAAAGAGAAAAGCAAAAGCAAAAGCAAAATGCAATAAAATCCTTTCCCTACCCCTTGAAAAGAAAAGAAGGGTGAATGAGCTTGAATCCCTGGAATTCTCAATTATTCAAAAACTGTGAGGTAAGCCCCATAACAGGTGGTTTGTGCCCAACCCACTTGGCCTTGGGTAATCCCTAGCATGGTGATATGTCTGTCACATTAGCGACCTTCTTTTGTACAGACCTATGTCGGCTTATGGATTAGCTAGCTCTTGATAACCTAACTTACACAGTAGTCTGGTACGGTTACATGCATATAAATCATGGTCAACGAACATTCATTTGGTTAAGACAAATTACTTGTATCAAATTATCTTGCTCAAAATTGGTGAATGAACAATACAATTGCACACACATTTGTATTTGAGAGATTCTCTATCATTATGATAAATCAAGATCGGCAATGAACTCACATATGCACATGAGGGTTCCTTATAAATCTACATTTTTCTTTGAGATAATTTAAAATGTTTCTGCAACTCTTTTGGAATAAATTTTATTCTTATTTTCAGAACATCTGTTTAGTATACTCACAATTACATACATTGTTTTCAAAAATCCAAAATTATTTTACACAAACCTATTGCAAAATCTAGCGAAATAAAGTCAAGTTTATATTATTATTTTCTGTTTATCAAAAATCAACAATCAATCATGCAATAAAACCAAAATATCAAATTCTCTTTGGATTTCGTGATGATGGTATAAGTCTATACCTATAATTCTATGCCTAGCGCAAACCATTGTTCTAATTTTATTTTCCATTTATTTTAAAAACAAATTCATAAAAACATATGACTTGCATCATTATGTTACACAATTGTGCTTTACAAATGAATGAACACTTATTTTATTTCATGTCATTATGTCAACATTCAATCTTGCAACCATGGTATAATTTCTAAGGAATTGTTCAAAATTTTATCACACTTAGGAATTTATGCCTAGCAAAATCATATTTCTTTTAGTATCTCATGCATACTATTTTTATGAAAATCTGAAAACAAATCATCAAACCATCATCATTTCCATCATCACAACACAAAGTCTTAAGACAGTCTCTTAAGCATTCTTTTACTTTTAGCAATATTTCTATACTGGGATTAGCTTGACGACCGAGCGAGCGGTGACTCCATGAAATGGTCTATAACAGTGACAATGTCCTTTGAAATTATTGTTAGAAGTCCCTTTTATTTTTTCATCAAATCACACCAAAACAACCAATTGTTTACATCAGATTATTTCATTTAAAATTTTACAGCATGACATCAAATTATAATATTTCCAAATGACATAATTACATGAATCATCAATCAAACAAACAAACAATTCAAACATTGAAGCATCATAAAAACATATGGACAAGTTATATTACAAAAATATCATATATACATCTCAAACATATCTGTACATCATATCACAATTGGATTGGTATGCCACAATCTATATCCTGGCATACTCAATCCTCTCAAAAAATATATAATAATACATATACAATCCATCTATAGCAGCTAGCCTCGAGAAGCCCTCGAGCTCTCAGCCTCGTCTCCTCTCCCACCCTGAGGTGGAGGAGGAGGCCCCATAGGAGTCTGCCCTATGTCGTGGGTCCTCGACGTCGATCGTGACGATGTCCTCGATGACCCCATCCTGATCGGCCCAGCAATGTCAGCTGGTAGCTGTAATCTCTGGCTCTCTGGAACCATCTGGTAGTATGCTCCCCGGTAGAATGTAGTCTGAGCCATAGACCATGCCAACTCCTGCATACTCGCTCCTCCACCCCGAGCTCTGAGCCATGTAGCCTCATCCTGTAGTGTCTGCACCTGAGCCCGGAGGCGGGCAACCTCAGCCTAGAGAGCCACCGTCTCGCTGCTCTCTCCCACCTCGACACCCTTGCCCTTATCGGGCGATGGTGGTCTCTCCCTCTACTAAGGAGGCAGTCCCTCCTCCCTCCTCCCTGGCTGCTGTGGTCTCTAGGGAGCCCGTGCCATCCTCTGGCATCTCTCCTATGGAGACCATCGCTGCTCTACCCCATCATGACCCTATGCTGCCTCAATCATAGCCTACCACTGCCTCCCCATCTAGTGCACCATGGCATGCACTGGACCCTATGCCCTCATCATCCGAGGAGGGCGGATGCCTGCATACCAGGCATCATACCCATCGACAACCCTAACATCATCACCATCCACTGGCTGGATGGGGGCATCATCCACATCCTAGCTCCAGAACCACTGCATGTCCGGAGCCCCGCTCAATGTAGTACTATCCCAAATAGTCCGAGAGTACTCATAATCCCTAAGAGAAGGGATCCCCTATTGAAGACCGAACTACCATAGTACCCGGTCGTAGCGGTGGAGCTCTACCTCTCCCCGCTCCATCCTCAGCCAGTAGACTCGCCTGATGCGAGCCAGCTCCTGCCCATCCTCTACCCACCCGGGGTGCTCTCGCCATGGCCTCCAGGTGATCTGGTCTGGGATGAGGTCATCCAACAACCTCCGTGACATCGATAGATCTATCCACCATTGTGACCCCTCTTGTAGCCACCAATAGAAAACCCGGGGCCTCTCTCGGTCAACCCCTATCAATGGGAGCCCTATCGGCCTCCGTACCATAATGTGCTCCCAACACCAAACCTATAGCAATGATGTCAAGACCAGACATCGACCTCCCTTGTATACGACCCCATGCAGGATCCTATACAAGCGGCAAAGTACAAAGCTGCCCCATGCAAATCTATACCCGTGGTCTCTCATGTCGCAAACTATGTCTGAGAGCACCCACGGTAGTCTGCACCCGCTCTGGTGGCACAGCAGTAAGCCACCGACCACCCCTGCCAAAACTCGAGTCAGCCTAGATGCCCCAGGCATCTACCATAGAGACTCGATGTTCACTCCGCCCTTCTCCAGGGTGAAGCTCGGATCTCCAGTCAGTCTCATCATCGCCTGGCCTTGATTGGCCATAGGCGTCATCAACCGTCCCTGTATGGGGATCCTCATGATCCTCCATACGTCCTCTAGAGTGGGAGCCATCTCCCCTATCGGTAATCGGAAGCAGGATGACCCCGGATACCACCTCTCTGCTAGGGCTATCAGTAGCCCCATATCAGTCGGTACTTGTGGCATCTCTGCCACATGTCGTAGCCCGACCCATGCTAGTTGGTCATGCTCTGCCTGGTCGAGAGCGGCCAAGTCATCTCTCAGCCCATCGTATTTCCATTCCTGGCTCTTTAGTAATCCTTTCTACAAAACAAACAATAAAACAACAAAATTCATTAATAAACCAATCATTGCAATCAAATTAAAAACATTTTAATCAAGCTTAAAGATGATATCGTCCACCATTGGATGATATCGTCCCAAATTGGGCAACATCATCCTTTGTTAGGATGAAATCATCTCAGATTTCGCAACTTGGGGATCGCCCCTTGTTGGACGAGATCGCCCCTATTTCATCGATTTCGCCCTCGGACGAAATCGACGATATAGAGACGATTTCGACGAAATCGGGACGATTTCGTCCCGACGTCGTCGACGGCCTAAAAATGGCCGCGATGCCCCAAACAATCAAAATTTAAATCCAAAAATTGCACAAAGTTAATTAAAACCTAATCTACTAGGATTAGATCCTTACCCGTAGCCCGCGTCGGACCTCTGTCGCTCTGTGCGCTGTCTCCACCATTTTTCTCTCTGCAGAGCTCTGGAACAGTAAAAATGAATAGTAAAAAAATGAATTAGGGTTTTACCCTATTTTCTTAATTTTATTTAAAAATCAACATTTTAATTTTGCTTTTCCATGTTTTTACCTCAAACGTTCGATTTGGGTAAAAACACGGAGGGGGCACCATAGTCAGCATTCGTACGATTCGACCAAGAATCGTCGTCTAAAAAATTGAGTATATTTTTTGCTTTCTCGTAAAACGGGAAAAACTCGTCTTTAACGCATTTTCTTCGAAAAATTCGCTAAAGAGGGGGCAAAATGTAGCACCCTAAAATTGGCATGGTTAAACCTTAGTAAAAAGATAAAAATTTGAATTTTAACCCCAAATTGCCCGTTAACCGCCTGTTACCCGCTTTCCCCATTTTTCATGCCATTTTTAGGATTTGTTTTGACCGTTGGACGATATCGTCGCAGATTAGATGAAATCATCCCCGATCTGACGAATTCGTCTGGAATAGAACGTCCAGACGATTTCATCCCAAAACCAAATTTTCATAATTAGCTTCTATTTCAACAGCCTCTCCAACTTGGGCAAAAATGCGTCTGCGTAGTTGGAGATTTCCCTGTTGGAGATCTCCCGATTGGGATGATCCCCAACCTCCTAACCTCTTCCTAATCCTATATAAACTAGGATTTTTCTAGTTTATCCCCCTGAACCCCTTAGCTGATGGATTTCCCTGTAGATTTAGTTCCTTATTCACTAGAGCATCCTCGCACTACTGTCTGCATTCTGTATTTTGCATTTTCTTGCAGGAACTCTACTATTTTTCGGTCGAAGCTAGCTCGGATCATCGCAAGCGATCCCGGATTATTTCGGACGATCTTGTCGAGGAGCGCAGATGATCTCGTACGATTGGAGGTGATCCCGACTGTAGTCCAGATTGGGGGCAATCAGAGTCTAGAGTTTGCATTTCCTTAGCTTTTCTGCATTTTCCTATTGTATTTCTGCACTCTCTTAAATTATTATGTTTATGCATCTTGGAGTTCACCTCATTTAGCATAACCGCATGATAAAGTTAAGAACAAGCATTTAAATTTATTGCATTTTCCTTATTTTGTTATTTGAATCTATGATTTAGGCATGTTTGTTGTTATTGCTATCATTTTCCTTTGCTTCTGTAGTTGCATATTCGGTATTTTGTACCTATTTCTGTGATTGCAGGTTTCTGACGAATTCGTCTCATGAATTCATCAAATTTTAGATGATCCTATCTGATCTCAGATGACCTTCTATGATTTGAGATGATCCTATGAAATATCAGATGATTACGTACGAATTGAGGCGATCTGGACTGTTACAAAACTCAGAATCTTCATCAGACATCCGGAATCAGGTATGATACATTTTAGCTAGCATATTCTCTGTGATTAGCATTCATTCCTATTTTTTGTATTCATTTAAATCAGCATTGGCATATAGAATAGTTTAGATTCATCTTGGCCAAACCTAGGAGTTGAATGATTAAAGTGCAAAATGAACACATCAAACTCACTGTCAACCTAGGCATGGAAACTGCCATTCAAAAGTTTCCTGGTGAACCCACCATCCATCAAAAATTCACCCTTATACCCCTCCCCCGAGAGGCGGGACCTTCAAAGGGCCTCTCAGCCCGAGGTATTGTCCCATCCTTCTCGCATCCCCCTTCTGGGCGCGGATCCTATAGCCTGAGGGTAAGGATGCAAAAAATTTGGAGCGATACAGGGTTAGGTACAAAATTTAAACTATCTCTCTACTATCACCATGGATCACAAGCATTACCAGTCCCTCCCTACTTAAAACATCCCTTCAAAATCACTCTACTTCAAAAATTCGAGGGACCGAGACAAAAACCAAAAGAAGAAAGAAAAGAAAAACTAGGAAAACTAAGAGAAACTTAATGCTGATAAAACAAACAAAACACACTAACTAACACTTATTTTTTTTACAATATACACATATGCACAAAGGCCCCTATGATCATTCAAATGATACACATATGGAAAAGCTGTCTAATACCTTAAAAATTGACCATTTACAAGTAAATTTAGAAAATACCTTTCATGTCCTATTGATGAAATGCACTCCAGTTTATGTTTCCAAAACCTTTTTCTACCCAAAGAAAACTTGGTGTGTTTAACTTTCTTTCCATGGGCTTTGTCCCACAAAAGTACCATGCCTACAAGTATTTCATCCTGCAAATTAGTCAAGTCATATAATAACATGAATGGTAAAGTTTTCAATGCTTGCTTATGTATTATTCTATTAGCCCACAATGCATACAATATTTTTGTCTCTTTCAAAATCAGGGTATCAACATGTCTTTGTTTCTGTCTAAAGGATTTACAAAATTCTTTCAAAGGGATTGTATGTGTAAGCCTTCCATGATCAAATATATTAAGGCCTTTATAGGATCCAATCATCACATATTCAGACATATGTAACAACTCAGTGAGATCAAGTTTCTTGATTTGTAGGTCATAGTCCTTAATAACATGAATATTATATGGTTGCTCTACTATTCCAATGTTCAAGGTTTTAGTTTCTATTCTAGTAGTGGAATTTCTAGAATTTGCTCTTGTACCTGAGCCTTGCGTAGACTTAGTCTCATAAATGTGTAATGTCTAAATATCATTGCTATGATTGGTTGGAGCTTTAATTGGTCTCACCTTCTCAGTTTTTAAACTAGAAATCCCAATATCTACATTAGCACAATTTACAACCTTATTTTTGACATAAATTTTAGTTATCACATGTTTATACCAAGGCTCTCGTTCTATTCTACGTTGGTTGGTCACATTCACGTTTACCATTTCCTTCCCCTTTTCTTGAAACTTAAAATATGGCTCAGTGTAAGTCTTAATATTCTTTGTATCCCCAACATTGTTATACTCCTTCATAGGTATTGCACTAGTTTGATCTTGAATATTAATTTCATTACCCTTTGATGGGGGAGGATAATTATTAGGAGTAGGTTATTTTTTTGCATACCTCAAATTATAACTATCCCTCTAGAACTATTGAAAATCTTGTATTTCATCAATAGATACTTCCACAACATATTTTGATTCATCTAGGAAGGTGAATAAATCAATAACTATATTAGCACTAGGTATGGATGAACCAGGGCCATCAATGTTTCTTTGATTTTTAGGAAAACCCAACTCACCAGACATATCTTCAAAAGTGTTACAAAATTCTAGATAATCTAATTCCTTGGGTTGGGATGTTTCATGAATCCTGCATTGGTTGGGTAAAGCGAGGTCACATATGTTAACTTCAAGCCCTTTGCTTTTGTTATAATACTTATTGGATTCATACAAAGGTCTGGGGAGTTTGCTTGGTTGGTAGGGCAATTTTTTAAAATTTTCTCCTCCAAAGACTTGACTCTTAAAACTTAGGAAGTGATTTGCTAGGTTTTGGATCACATTAGATACAACTTCCACCTTGGACTTGTAAAAATATTTCTATGTATTCTACACATGCTTAGTGTGTGTCACGGTTAATGGAGTTTCCTCAAGTGGAGTGTGACATGTTGGCATTAACACCTGATGTAGAATGAGATTCAAAATAGACATGTTCTACGTAACATAGGATATCAAAGGACTACTCAAAGCTTGAGGTCCTAACTGTATTTCAATAGTTAGAGCTTCATTATAAGCGTCTGTTAGGTTCATGGTATTGGTGTCTCTCTTGAGGAAAATAGAGGTCACTGGATCCAAGGTATTCTTGTAGATTTCTAAGGCTAGATCCACACTTGGTATGTAATGATCTATAATTCTCCTTTAAGCCTTCTAAAACCTCATGTTGAAAGACCTGATGGTTTCACCAAATTCTCTCTTAATGCTGGAAAATTGTTGATACAACACGTTGGGATCAATCACTTGATCGAATTGGGAAATAAAAGTAGTTTCTAATTCATCCCAACTGGTGATAGAGTCATTGGTAAGATTCAAAAACTAGTCATATGCAACTTCTTGCAGAGTAAACAAGAATAATCTACAAGCAACATCTTCATGAAGGACAATTAACAATTTAAGAGCATTTTTTAAGGTAACCATGTGCTCTTCAGATGTCCTAGTACCATCACCATCATGTTTGTAGGTTGGAAGATATTTATCATGATTCCTGAGTAAATCATGGGTTGGATAAGGAATATTCAAGCCATTGGAGCCCAATACATTGGCCATGATTATTGGATGAATGATCCATAGAAGATAAAACACTATGTAAAATTATATTTCTCACCTTAAACACACCATATTAAATACCAAACGAAAGTCGACCGTTGTTCTAGTGCCAAGTTATGTTGATTGGGCTTTCATGCACACCTTACGAAGTGTAAATAGAAAACACAAGTAACATTGAATGGGAATAAATTCCTCTCACTTTAGGATCTTGTTGGTTATCCAAGGTGTGAGTTATAGGGTTAGGTCAAATGTCCTCGCTCTTTTCCACTTTTAGAATAGTTTCAAGTGGACTGTCTGTATACCTTACAATGGGTTCAACTTTCATTCGATGGTGTTTGGGTTATCAATCAGATATTGCATTTTGTGAATTGATCTAGCTCTTAGAATATCAATAGATTAATCGAATAAAGAATTTTAAAGAACATAAAAGTGGAACCTTTCAAAAATAAAATAGAGATATTAGGGTAGGGTGATGAGTATCGTTAATCACACCATTTAATAAATATAATTTTCATTCTAGGGTGGTTTCCTATGGTTGTATACGATAGCAGCAATAGAAAAATTACAAGTCAGTTTACGTAGGAAATGGATTTATTGATAAGTCCAGTAATTTTTGGATTTTATGGTGTCACCTCTAATAATATAAATTGAATTAGAATCCTAATTACATTTGCTGAAACAAAATTGCAGAAATGGAAGGATTGCAAAAAATTAAAACTAATTACTCTTGCAGAATAAAAAATAATAGAAATGAAACCTATTCATGCTTGCAAAATGGAAATGACAGAAATAACAGTTTTATAGAAAACAAATCCTAATTACATTAATAGAATTGAAAGGCTGGAATAGAATGTTGTAGAAATGAAATAGTTGGAAATCACTTTAACACAAATGGAAATGCCAAAAATTGGGAAGTAATTGTTGAAAACAAGGGAGCTTCAAAAGTGTTGTAAGATTCAAAAGAATAAGCTAAGTGATCATATACCTTGCAGCTACCTATACAACACATATATTTCATGCATCTACAACCAACACAACTAACAAATGAAATGGAAATTGTCAGGTTACTACTAACCTGCTATAGCAAGAAATGAACAGTAAACCTATCAAAAGTGATCCTTCTCCTAAGCCTGAAAGTGGGCCCTTGCTACCTAATCCATAAGAAAGCAAGAAGACTAATCTAAACTACCCAATGCTCACATGTCCACTCAATATACTAAATTTGATGAAGAAACTACACCTTTTATTGATTATGACATGAAATTACAACAATGGAGGAGAAATCCTGTATTATTACTGCTCTGCTACACCTTAAACAAAAACGTCTATCTATCTTGATATTTCTCTATCCCTATTTCCTATATACAAATGTCTATCTCTGCTCAACCAAGATGGGAGCTTGTTATTTATACTATTCTATTACATATGTGGATTCGTTCTATTGTTGCTTTTTAGGGATTCATCAATTGTGCTGAAGTTGTCTTCCTAAAATGCAGGAAATTGTTCTACTATAACTTTATCCATTTCACTTGCTGGGCATAATATATTGGAAGAAATATGTTGTAATAGGTGAGGAAACCTCTCATACATATGTATCCCTCTTAATTTTACCATTTTCCTCCTTGTTGACCATTTTGTTGGTATTTTTGAACAAAATTGATTCTGCTTCGCTCATTTCGAAGCTGCTTTAGAACATCAGGCAGTGTAATAGTTCTGATGTTTATCCATGCATCAATTGATCAATATGATGGGTTTAAAAAGCTATATAGTATTATTAAGTCCTCATAAGATTAATTCCATAGGTTTCACATGTTGGCATTGACAAATTACAAGCCATGTTGTTTATGTACAAGCTAGAATTTGTATGGTCAAAATTTGTTTTCTGCACAATCAACCTAGTTTGAATAGGTTTTGGAACTTTTTTGCAATTCTAATAGGTTAGAAGGTAAGGAAAACAAACAACATGATCCTAGAACAAAATACACATCAACATACATTATTGCCTATTCAAATAAATATTTACTTGCTAAGTAAATCAACTAAAACAGTGCAAAAAAATGCAGAAAATGTAGAAAATGATCAAAACATAGTGTTATGTTCTTGAACACCTAAACATGTAAATAATAATACATAATGCATTCCATCATCAAAATTAGCACAAAAACATAGCATAAGGTTTATCAAATAGTTTATGAAATATCAAAAAATGGGCTATGAACTAGGCAATTTTTGACCTTGTCATTTCCCCCCCAACCTATTGTAATGCATGTCCTCATGCATTCTGTGAAGCCAAAATAGCACATAGATCTATGTCTAGATTCCATTCTTCATAACTCAGATTTTGCCTTATAACCTGATAGTATCCTCAGATTTCTTGCATTTGCTTGAGCCACTCTTGGAAATTCTCATTAGGTTGGGGATCATTATCAAAGAAATATGGAACAAGAATTATAACCATAGGCAGCCTATATATCAAACCTACCCAATGCTCTTTTAGTTTGTGGATGATCTACACTATGCCCTCATATCTTATTCTAGACCACAACAAGTTTTTGGGTGAGATAGGTTCCCTTTTCTGAAGTGATATTGACAACTCTCCCCACATGCTCTTACAAGATGATAAAGCATTACCAAAATGTTGGTTACAAAGACCTAAAAACCCATTATACAATCAATAATATTTCTAACATAATTTTTTTTTATAATCTGCTCCCTCATCATAGTGAAATGTTCATTTATGGAGATCCTATAATTGGCATGGGAAGGCCTTATTAGTAGTTCAACTTTCAACTTCAATTCCTTACTTGCCTTTTTCTCCTCCTCCTAATGCATTTGATTTTGTAATGTAGATATGAAGGCTCTCAACTGGACATCTCCTATGGAGATATTTGGAAAGAATTTTACATTCCTAGGTATGAAGAAGTTATGTAGAAACAACTCACAAAGTAAATTCTTTTGTTCCTTAGGACTATGCAAATATGTCTACAAATTCCTTAGTAGTTTATAGTTTGTAAGGAAGATTGGAAATAATCCTCATTAACTGACAACGAAGGTATTTTTATTTTAGTATCAAACTATAAAACCTTGCAGGTCTTCTGCACTGAACTAAGTACTCTACAATTTGACAAATATCCTGAACCTGTTCCTGCAACTTAGTTGTTTGTGCACTTTGAGCATCAAGTTTTTGTTCCATAGATTTCAAGGATGCAATTTGTGCTTTCATGCCTTGAAATTTAAGCATCCAATGTGCTATGTCTTCATTATAATTTGTTAGTGTAACTATTTGTGGGGGCCTGGCTATCAGCTTCACTTTTGGAAGTAGATCCACCTGTATTCCAATTTTTGCTATGTCTACAAGGTGTAAATCCACTTGCACTCCAAGTTATTCTATTTCAATTTGAGGTGAATTAGCTGTAGTTATTTCAATAGAAACTTGAGGGAAATAACATTTACCTATTCCTATATTACCTCTTATTCATTGGCCTCCTTAGTTGCTTGTGAGGTTTGTGCTTCCTATTGTTGCAAATTACCAAAATGTTCTGTAGAAGCCCTTAAATCTGTCATACTTACATCCTGTTGGAAGATATGTGTTGCTTTTTCTTCTATTTCTACTCCTTTGACAAGGGATTATTCCTCAGGTATGGCTGCCTCCCTATGCTCTTCTACTAATTCCAATAGAATTCTAGCCAACTCATCTTCAGAATCATATTCTATAGGTTGTTGCTCTAGAGTTGACAACCTAGCCCTTAATTCATTTACCTCTTGCTACAAATCAGCAAGAAGCTTATCCTTTTATTTGATAGAGGCTTCATGTTGTTCAATCCAACCCATCTATGTCCTAATGACACTTCTAGAAGCACAAAATTGTTCTTGTATATCTTCCTATCCTTCCTCTACTATGAAATATTCTTCAGAATTAGAATCAAAATAATAAATAAGTGAGATATTATTTGTAGGTATTGTTGTATCTATAATTATTGTGCCTACATCTACATCATTTGTGCCTATATATGCTTTCTCTGTACTAATTTCTGCACTCTTATCTACAAGCATTTCTCCCTGTAGTATACCTTCATCCAATATTTCAAAGTCTTGTTCTATACTCACTTGTTGGGACAGTGATACTACCTCTATATCCACTATTTCCTCCATTTCTTTCTACTTTTGAAGTCTAGAGGACCTTCACAACCCTACAATAGATTGTTTGTGTTTGACATTTATAGAGTACTTTGGAACTAATTTTGTCAATTCTGGAGTAGAGTTTACTTTAGGTGTTTCCTTCTCCATCAGTGTGTCCTTGCTTGAACTTCCAAGTCGCTCAGTGGGCTGTGTTGGAAAAATAGTTACATATTTAGAAAATGTAACCTTCCTTCTTTTTCCTATAGTATCAGAATTATATTGTTTCTATCTTTAATTCTTGGTCCTAGAGGATGGAGGTCCTTGTGGTGATGAGGGAATTTTTTTTTTAGAGGATTCAATTTCAATTTCATGTTCAGAACTTCCAATTTCTACTTCATCAAATTCAGGTCCTTCAACCTCTACCTCTTCTTTAGATTCAGGGCTTTCAACTTCTAATTCATTCCATGCAGAGAAAATCCTATCAAAATTTCTAGGGTTTCTCCTAAAATTATGTTTACAAACCAATTTAATAATCCAATGGTATTTTGGAGTCCCTCTTCCTGCTTGGTATCGTTTAGCCATATTGTGTAACTCCTAGTCTAAATACAGGGGGAGATTTACTCTTACTTCTAGGTTTGAACCACCATTCCTCAAATGGTTTAAAATCCTAATATTATGTCTAGACAAAATGACAAATTGCCCATCACAAGTCAGAAACCTGGTTACCCATACTACTACTTCCCCCCAAGTGTGTTGTAAACTAGTTAGTTTTACCCCTTTGCAAACATTATTATTCATTTGAAACTTAGTAGGTTTATCTTGTTCCTCTCTAAACTGATTAAAAATTTCTATTAGGGTATTTTTACCAGCTTTTAAAATTTATAACCCTTGCAATGGTAATTCAGTGATGTGACTCAATATTTGTGGTGCTACCTAGATTGCCATGCCACTGATGCTTGCCTAGTTATTTCTGAAGGTTCATGCAAACTCTACCGCCAGCCCCTCTGAGTGCCCATCAAATATGTTCAGAAATAACATGAATCCTCATTCTATGAATATGCGTAAGGATTCAGGATCTCTTTGCATACATTCTACATTTTTAGGATCAATATTATTTTTCTTGCCTCCCATATTCAATTCTTTGTGTTGTCTTCCCTCAATTGATCTAGAGTAAGTCGTATTCTATTTTTGACCGAACAATTTGTGTTTGAAAGATTTAATATTTTGGCTACGGAATTTAAATTCTTGCAGCACAAGAACTAGCTTCAGAATGTGTTGGAGTGTTTGAAAAATTAAATCCTCTTTACTCATCACATGGTAGACTCCTATTCCCCATAGGAACATGAATTACCCATTTGTGTTGCTTCTGAGTAAATGATTATGACTTGTTGAGGTGGCAACTATTTGTTGGATATATCGTGTACAACATGTAATTTTTCCTTACTAGAGTGTCTTGTTACATGTGCCAATCAATTTTTTTCATGTCACGAAGCACATGGCGATTCCTAAGAGCATTTTCCATTGCAGCCTAGAAATCTACAACTTGGAATGCGTGTCCTGATTTTGTTCTTTCCAACTCCAAATGGTGAAAACATTTTTATGCCACATGATATTTCATCTTGTGCCTCTGCTCATTCTAATGCGTGACATTATTTTATTCCGAAGGTTAAAAATCCTCCCTCATTTTAGAGCACAAACCCTCATCATTCTAAAGTTGTTTTTGTTTTAGAAGCAACAATTTCATTTTGGAGCTTTCATCATTCTGAAGCTAAAAAATATTCTCATTTTGGAGAATCACATTATTCCAAAGCTTTTTCAACTTTAAAAAAGTAGCCTAAAATGTCTTATCTCCCATTGACCAGATGGATATCTTTTATATCAAACCTTATGAATTCTTTATGTACTAATTAATGACTTTACACACTATGTACTAACTCTCTACAATGTTTAAAATGTAAAGGGCACATACTTGATTTAACCACTTATCTATATTTGTACAAATGACTGTTTTTGCTGACTACCAACTGGCTCTTCTAATGAATAAGATAGGTGCAGTTTTGAGAACAGAGAAAACAATGATTGTGAGAATAGATGGGACAATGGGTGAATATGACAAGGCAAACATGTCAGAAAACTAGTTTTCATGCAAGCCAATTCAGAATTGCCTCCTTGGAGGTTTTCAATTTCTGAATTATTCATTTTTTATCATTTTTTTCATATTTTTGATCATTTTTTTTATTCTACTAAATTGATTGTGGAAGAAATTGTTCCTTCCAACATGCGTACATCCAATTGCTCCACTTTATTTAGAAATTGATCCTTAGTTAGTGGTTTATGATATATCTGAAGATGATTCCCATTAACCACTAACTTTCTACATGAATCATCAATAGATGAAAGGCAAACAAATTCATTTTCAAACACTTCTTCGATCTGATATGGTCCAAGCCACCTAGTCTACAACTTCCCAGGAAAGTCTTCATAACAAGAGTCAAACAACAAAGCCCAATCACCTTGTTGAAATTTTCGTTGTTGAATATGACTATCATGCCACAACTTTCGCTATGCTTGAATCACCTCAGTCTGGTGTAAAGCATCCATTCGTAGTTCATACAATGCATTGAGTTGTAAAATTCGGTCTGCTTGTGCTTATGACAAATCAATACCAACTTCCAAAGTAGTTTGAAGTGTTAGTAATTCAAATTAAATAGGCAAAAGAGGCTTTTTACCATAAACCAATTCATAAGGTGTAAATCCAGTAGTAGATTTCCAGGTAGTATTGTAAGCCCAAACTACTTCAGGTAGTTTATCAACCTAATTCCTCATATGGGAAGCTACTGTTCTGGTTAATATTATTTCTAATTCCCAATTTGTTACTTCAACTGAAACATTTTCTTGAGGGTGATAAGGTGAGGATTTCCTATGCTTTATTTCATATAGTTTGGTGAAGGCTTCAACAACCTTTGATGTAAATTGAGGTCCTTGATCTATGGTAATAGTGTGGGGGGCTCCAAAACGTAAGAAAATTTGTGAATACAAGAAATCAACAACATTTTCCTCTCATACATGCTTAAAAGCATGTGCTTCTACCCATTTAGTTACATAATCAATACATACCAAAATATGTACCTTACCTTGAGAAGGTGGATCAATAGGTCCTACAAAGTCTAAGCCCCACCTCTCAAATGGTTTTGTACCTACTTGAGGTTGCAATGACATTTCAATAGTATAAGTAGGCTTTCCTATTCTTTGGCATGCATCACAATTTCTGATATATTTCTTTACATCCTTATGTAGGGATGACTAGTAGTAGCCAGCACCCAAGATTTTTTGAATTTTACTATGTACTGAATAGTGCCCTCTAGATGGTTCATCATGACATGCATGAAGAATGTTATACACTTCATCCTTGCAGATGCACCTGCATAGAACATGGTCAGGACTACATTTAAAGAGTAGACACCCTATCCATTTAAAGGAAGCACTTTGCTTGATTAAATATTTCTTTTGTTTAGGAGTAAAGTGAAGAGGAATTTTTCATGTAGCTAAGTAATTAGCTATATCTGTAAACCATGGAGATTGTACAGAAATAGAAAACAATTTCGCATTAGGAAAAGAATCTTCAACCAATTCCCCTATGTCTCTATTTGGCAACTTGGACATAAAATTTACCACTACATTAGCTCTTCCTGGTTTATTAACTATAGTGATATCAAATTCTTGCAACAGTATTAACCAACAAATAATTCTTGCACTAACCAGAGGTTTATTCATCAAGTATTTAATAGCAACATGATCTGCATGATGAACACCTGATATCCTATGATGTAGCATCAAAACTTATTGGTAGCATATACCACAACCAAGAATTCCTTCTCAGTAGTAGTGTAGTTCTTTTTAGCTCCTGACAAGTTTTTACTAATGTAGTAAATAGCATAATGTTCTCCATTTTCAATTTGACCTAATGTTGCTCCAATGGTAGTATTGGAAGCATCAGTCTGAATATGGAATGACAGTTCCCAATTAGGTCCTCTTAATATAGGGGAGTTGTTAATTTCTCTTTCAAGGCCTCAAAATACTTTTGACAATTAGTATACCAGGTAAAAAGTAGAATCTTAGTCAATAATACAAACATTGGGTTGGCTATGGTATTGAAATTTACAATAAATATGTGATAGAAACCAATATGTCCCAAGAAACTCCTTACATCAGTTTGAGTTTTTGGAGGAGGAAGGTTTTTGATGACTTCCACTTTCTTGGGATCAACCTTCATCCCATAAGAGAAAATATGATGACCAAGGACAATCCCTTACTCCATCATTAGAAAATATTTTTCAAGATTTAAGGAAAAATGGTATGTTTCACATGTTAAAATTTTTTTTAGTTGTTTTAAGATATAATCAAAATTTTCTCCACACACTCTGAAATCATCCATATAGATTTCCACACTTTCATTTTTTAAATCAGATAATATTGTCAAAACAACTCTTTGAAAGGTTGCTGGAGCATTACCTAAACCAAAATGCAAGACCCTATAAGCAAATGTTCCCCAAGGGCATGTGAAAGTAGTTTTATCTTGGTCTTCAGCTGCAACTTGTATCTGATTATATCCACTGAATCTATCAAGAAAATAGAAGAATTTATTTCCAGCAAGGGTATCTAACACTTGATCTATGAAAGATAATGGGAAATGGTCCTTATGTGTGACCTTGTTCAACTCTTTGTAGTCTACACACACTCTCATTTTCCTATTTTTCCTTGGAACAATAACCAATGGAGAAACCCACCAACTATCTAAAATTGGATAAATGAACCCTATATCTAAAAGTTTTTCAATTTCTTCCTTGACAATATCTTTCAGAGTAGGATTCAAACATCTTTGAGGTTGTCTCACAAGTTTAACATCTTCAATGTATATCCTGTGTACACACATCAGGGTGAATTTTGGTCATATCCTTGTAGCTCAAAGCAAAATCCTGAACATGTTTTTGTAGAACAACAAATAATTTTGCTCCCTGCTCATTAGTCAACCAGCTATTAATGTTCAAAACTTTATTTGGATGGAATTCAACTTGTTTTATTCCGGTATGAACAGAGTTGGCTACCGCATACTTGTTGATTAAAAAATTTAATGGACAATGATGTGGTTTCAAAGTATGAAATAATATAGATTTTATTTCAAAAGTGATGCCTGATGGAATCATTTATTGCATGGGACATATGAAATAAGTAAGAATATGATGATGCCATCCATGTAGCAGTGTGAAAAACTTTCTTGTATTGGAATGGATGATAGATGTTCTGAGGTTTGTTCTTCATCCTTCCACAACAAGCGATAAACAAGGACTTGATCATCTTTAAGTCCCTCTTCCTGTAATTTCTCAACTAGGATAGTTTCATAATCTAATATTTCTCTTTTTTGCGAGTTGATTCCTTCAATATGTTCCTTTACTATTATTGTGGCCAGAGTGGAAACAATTTCTTCCTATTCTTAATCAGACTCAGGAAACCATATCTATCCAAAAAATTTGGTTGAAGGTTGGGCAAGTGGATAAAGGGAAATATTTTTAAGATCAATGCCATTTGAAATAGTCATTTCCCTAGATCTGTAGTTTATAAAAGCAACTGCAGTGGCAAGCCAAGGCCTTCCTAGAATGATGGGATAACCATTAACTGAATTTCTAGGCTTCAATACTAGGAAATCTATAGGATATTCCCAAGAAACTTCAATGGAAATGTCTTCCAGTATTCCATATGATTTGGCAATTGACCTATCTACAATTTCCAAAACTGTAGTTGTAGTACTAAGATTATTGAGTCATAGCTTTTGCATTGTATCTTTAGTCATTACATTAATTGCAACACCAAGATCAATCAACACATTTGGAATTTGAACTAGACCAATAGTTACTATAACTAATGGAATTCCTGGGTCACTATATTTTGGAGGAACAAGTTTTCCAGATAGCAGGTCAACCAGTTTCCCTTCTACTTGCATAATTTTAGTAAAGGCCTTCTTCTTTCTGCCAGGTTTCTGAATACACAACTCCTGAATGGTTTTATTGATTAATGACACATCCTTTATTGCTTGTAACAAAGGAAGGGATATAGTCATTTTCTTAAGTTCTATGAATAACTATGATTCAGGGATAGTTACAGTATTAACAAACCTTTCAAGATATGGTACCATTTCTATAGGGGGTACATTTTTCACCTGCATATTTTCTAATTTTTATTTCTCCTTTTCCAAAGTTGTTGGCAACTGTTCAAGGTTGGAAGAGTATTTTTTCCTTCAATTTCTTCAATGGTGGGTGGATCAGGGTCAGGTAAGACCTTTCCTAAATGCAATTGGATATTAATACAACTTATTACATGTACTGCAAGATTTTCTTCAGACTTAGCTCCATAAATAGGGGTTGCTTGTATGGTATTATTTGGGTTTAGCCATAGGATGAGTTGGAAGTGGAGGTTGTTTTACCTGCTGTGCTTGTTGTGGTTGCACTCTTCCTAAATTTTTTTATTAGGAGCAGGCAACAAGTTTTGGTTTTGTCCTTTATACCTTTTCTATCGTTGATATGATGGGTATTGTTGTCCCCATATTTTCCCATATTGTTTATTTTATGTCCAAGATGGATTAACAGGATTCCAGGGTGGATGTGGCCAATCTTGGGGAGATGTCCAATATTGATTCCAGGGTTGTGAAGGTGGTTCTACATATCCCCATGGCATATTCCAAGGATTTTGTCCATAACTTGTAGGAACATGAGGGGCATTTTAATATTTTGAAAAGTTACCTCCCTACCTTTGCCTAATAACATTAAGTTCTTCAATTTTATTTTCCAAAATGTTTTTAAGTTGATGCAAGAGATGACACTTATCATTCATGTTCTCTTTTGAGAAAATACCACAAATAGCTGAGATGGAAGTTCTATTCAGGGGATAGTCCTGTAAGACATGCTTGTTTCTACATATTGGGGAATATATAGCTAAAGGAGGTGTAGAGTTAGATATTACATTTCTTTCCGCTAATATGGAATTTAATTGGACAAGAATATTAGTTTTCATGTTAGCAATTTCCTCCATTAATTCCTTCATATCATTAGTACCAAGACTCCGCTTCTTCCTTCTTTACCTAGTGCGAGAATAATTTCTTCATAACTCTACAATATCATTAATTTCAAGCTGGTTCACATCTCCTTTTCCCATTAAATCTAATACTTCTCTGGAATCATCCTGCAAATCTCTCAAAAATAAAGTCTTCAACATGTCAGATTCTACAAGACCACATCTCTTTTGTATAAATGTAAATCTATCAAGATAGTCCTCTAAATTCTCGTCCACCTCTTGTTTAATATGAAATATTTCATCCTTTCTATTTCGTACTCTACAATACTCCTGATATTTATCCAAGAATATAGTTTCCATTTGTTCCCAGGTGTGGATTGAATCAGGTTCAAGATTCATAAACCAGCATAAAGCTGCATCTTTAAGTGTATATGTAAACAATTTCAGTTTTTGATTGTCATTTACATAGTCATAAGTCTGATACAGAACCTTAAATTCAAACAAGAATTGGTCAAGATCCTTAGAGACAATTCCCCTAAAGGTTGGAAATACAGAAGGTGATTTTTTTCATAGGAGCATTCTGATTAGGATTCAACCAGATAGGATATTCAAAAGATTTAGTAGGAGTTTCACCTGGAACTATAACATCCCTACCACATTCTTCTTCTATAGCGTCCCCCTCACTTTTAAATTTTGCAATTTTTTCAGATAGACCAGGTCTATAGGGATGTCTGGAAGCAAGTGCTTCTGAGAGTTCTTATTCCAAGGGTCCCAAGATTTTGGTTTATGAAGAAGATGATTCTCATTTAAGTCTTTTAGGGATTTCATACATAGGAAAGTTTGATCGTGAAGAACATATTTTTGGGAAAGAGCTGGTTCTTATGATAAACCTCCCTCTTTCATCTCTTGGCCTATGCATTCATGCTCATTTGTTGAATGAACTGAAGTACAAGTTTCCAAGAACTATTACTTGTATCCAAATAACAATTCTTGGCCTACTTTACTTCTCCTAAAAAAACCTTGTCCTTAACAACGACACCAAAAATGATGAGTCGTTAATCACACCATTTAATCATTATAATTGTTAGTCCATGGAGGTGTCCTATGGTTGTATACAATAGTAGAGGTAGGCAGCTTGCAGGTTAGTTTAATCATGAAATGGATTTATTGATAAGTCTAGTTAATTTTTGGTGTTTCTGGTGTCACCTCTAATCCTATGAATTGAATTAGAATCCTAATTACATTTTTTGAAATGGAAGGATTGCAAAAAATTGAAACTAATTACTCTTGCAGAATAAAAAATAACAAAAATGAAACCTATTCATGCTTGCAAAATGGAAATGATAGAATTAACAGTTTTACAGAAAACAAATCCTAATTACATTAACAAAATTGAAAGGCTAGAATAAAATTTTGAAGAAATGAAACAGTTGGAGATCACTTTAATATAAATGGAAATGCCAAAAACTGGGAAGTAACTACTGAAAACAGGGGAGCTTCAAAAGTGTTGTAAGATTCAAAAGCCTAAGCTAAGTGATCATATGCCTTGCATCTATATCTACAACACATATATTTCATGCATATACAACCAACATAGCTAACAAATGAAATGGAAATTGTCAGGTTACTGCTAACCTACTGCAACAAGAAATGAATAGTAAACCTGTCAAAAGCGATCCTTCTCTTGAGCTTGGAAGTGGGTCCTTGTTCCCTGATCCAGAAGAAGGCAAGAAGACTACTCTAAAATAACTAATGCTCACACATCCATTAAAGATACTAAATTGGATGAATAAACTATACCTTTTATTTATTATGACATGACATTACAACAATGCAAGAGAAATCCTGTATTATTACTGCTCTGTTACAGCTGAAATAAAAATGTCTATTTATCTTGATATTTCTCTATCCCTATTTCTTAAATGAAAGTGTCTATCTATGCTCAACCAATATGGGAGATTTTTATTTATACTATTATATTACATATGTGGATTCGTTTTGTTACTATTTTTCAAGGATTCAACAACTGTGTTGACGCTATCTTCCTAAAATGCAAGAAACTATTTTGCTGTAGCTTATCCATTTCAATTTCTAGGTTTATTCTATTGGAAGAAATGCATTGGAAGAGCTGAGAAAACCTCTCATAAAGTTGTATCCCTCTTCATTTCACTATTTTCCTCCTTGCTGACCATTATGTTGGTATTTTTGACCAAAACTACTCTGCTCTGCTCATTTCGGAGTTGCTCCAAAATATTAGGAAGTATAATAGTTCTGATGTTTATCCATGCATCAATTGCTTAGGATGATGGGTTTGACCATCTAGATAGTCTTATTAAGTCCTCATAAGACTAATTCCATAGGTTTCATGTGTTGGCATTGACAAATTACAAGCCATGTTATTTATGTACAACTAGCAGGAATTTGTATGGTCAAATTCTATTTTTTGTACAATCAGCCTAGTTTGAACAGGTTTTGGCACCTTTTTGAAATTTGAACAGGTTATAAGGCAATAAAATCAAACAACATGATCCCATAATGGAATACACATCAACATACATTATTGGCTATTCAAATAAATATTTACTTGCTAAGTAAATCAGCTAAAACAGTACAAAAAAATGCAGAAAATGGTCAAAACAAAGTGTTATGCTCCTAAATATATAAACATGTAAATATTAATACATAATTTATTCCATCATAAAAATTATCACAAAAAAATAGCATAAGGTTTATCAAATAGTTCATGAAATATCCAAAAATGGTCTATGAATGAGGCAATTTCTGGCCTCATCATAGGGCAAAAAAGAGAGGAAATCTAATCCAATTGTATATTATAACTATTGAAATCAATAAAATTGCTCACATTCATAAAAAGACAACATCAAAATAAGAAAATGTCTAGCTTTCTAAGATAATTTTCGACCTTGAGCATGAGATAAAGCAACAGATGATAAAGAGAAAATTGTAAATAGAAGAGAGGTCAACGACAATTGGTGTTTCTTACTAGTAGCCTAGCTCGTGCAGTGAGGATAAAGAAATTAGAACACAAGCCTGAACCTTAAGCCTTCAATTTTCTCAAGAATACAAAGAACAAAATGAAGCTCAACAACCTAATGTAATCTCAACCATCACAAATTTGCAACGAAACTAAAAATACTTAGTGAGACAAAAATAGAAGAAAGTGTACTTATCACTATCTAAAAAAGATTAGGCTCTTGGCCACGCTATTTATGAAGAGGGTCTCACTCCTAAATAATGCTAAATAATACTAGATGTCTTCTATTCCAAGTTTTTACATCGTTGTGATAGACTTAGAAAATCACTCTTATAGACCAAAACATTTTCCTAGCCATCCACCTTTACGTGCAAATTAATTACAATCATAGGATATTTTTACATAATAAGTCCTTTGAGTACTTCCAGATCGTGCAATATTATCACATATTAATGAATCTAGACAACTCATAGGGAGAGAAATATTTAAACAATATATTTTAATCAAAATGCAACCCTCTTCATTGAAAGCTCCAAAGTCGGCACCGCCTAAACCGAGAGTAGGTAGCACATAAATCGAGCACAGGTATCGTAGCCATACTTTAATAAAGACTCCACTTGCTACAAGCTTTGAAAAATATGGGTGGATCATTAAATTTACACATCTTCCATCCTCGCATGATCACCCTTTCTTGGTTTACATTGAAATTCTCTACCATCATCACTTCTACCATAAATTTTGCCATTAAATGCAGCCAATGAAAAATTCCTACAAAAATTTAAAAAGGACAATATAGATTAAAAATTAAATTTAAATAATTATAATTTTCCTAAGGTTCAAACTTTAACTTTTTTATTTTTAATTATTTTCCAAAGTTTCTCATAAAAATGATTTTCCAGGATTTAATCATTTCTAAGCTTCACTCTTAGATTGCCGAGAATGATTTTCTAATGCTGGAGCTCCATTTTCTCATTGATGGGCACTTTTCAAGATTTAATTTCGTGGGGCAAAGCTTTATTTTTAAATTAATTTTCCATTTTTTTATTTTCCTGATAAAATACATGGGAGGAACTTTAGGTTGCTCTTTGCCCAAAGTAATGTCCAAAATATCCACCCAAGGGTTGGGCAACACTTTACTTTGCTCACTTCTTCACCAAATATCTAAAATATCCACCCAAAGGTTGGGTGGTACTTTACTTTCACCAGGATGCAGTTCAATGTATAAAAACTCTGCCAAAGTGGTTGGGCAGTACTTTACTTCTTCAATGGAGTCCCTTTATCCATCCAAACTTAGGTTTTACTTGTTGGTTGAGAGTGGGTGGAACTTTGGAATACTTCTCTTTTCTCGATGACTCTATTTATTCGCACTTCACACTTAAGCAATTTCTCATTATACCTTAGCAAACTTCAATATTTCCAATAATTTTCAAGGGTGGCAATTTAGGTCTTCAACTTTTTGGTCAACGTCTAAAAATCCTTCCCTAACTTTCCTTCTTTGTAATTTGTGCAGAACTTTCTCATTTTTTCCACCAATGCTTAAACCCTTCGCCCAAGTGTTGGGCAACACTTTAGGTTGTTCTCCACCTAAAGCAATGTATAAAATATCTACCCAAGGGTTGGGTGAGATTTTGATTTCATTAGGGTGCGGGCAATGTCTAAAACTTCCACCAAAGTACACTTAGGTAATTTTATTTTTCCGCCCACTTCTTCCAACACTTAGTAGATTTTTTGGAAATTGCACATGGACTCTAATGACTCTGCCTTTCTATATTTTAGCACTTTAAAAATTTGTGAAGGATCCTCAATGCTTGGAAGTGATTTTCAAATAATGAAATGCATTTAAATTACTTGGAAATTTCCCGCTTCTCATCTTGTGAAAAAAATGATGAAAATAAAAAGTACTCAAAATTGAATTAAAAGTTTCAAGTGTTCAATAAAGCCAAATGTGTATCTTAATCTACTAAGAAATCTTGAAAATTCGCTTGGGATAAATAGTTATAGTATTAATAATTTTACTAGCTGCAATTAGAAACTGCTATTTATGAAAGGTAAATCATGCCTAAAACCTAGAAAATTTGGCATCATTGGAAAGATTAGCTCACAAAAATTCATCTAGAATTTGAATCACCCTAAACATATTTCACTAGCAAAAGATATGGTATTTCCAAAATTAAAGTAAACATTAGGGCAAGATGAAGATTTCTTTCAAAACCTTAGAAATTGCTTTTAAAATTTCAAACCTTAGGAAAACTATTGAAAATAAATTTTTTTGAAATACTTAACTAAAAATAATACCATTGAAGAATGAATATTCAGAAAATATTTAATTTTAAACCAATGCTCTTATGCAAGGAATTCTAACACTTTGATGTAGGAAATTTTAAGAACTTCATGCGCACAAAACTTGGAATTAAAAAAAAAAAAACCCAAAAACATCAAGAGGGTCCCCATGGAAAATGAAAATTAATTATTTTCAAAGGCTCAAAAATTTTAATTTTAGTGGGGATGTGTTGCTTCTCAACAAATGACGATGTCTACAGAGAAATAGTAGCGCTATTTAGAACCCAAAACTCAAGTTTTAGAACAATTTAAATCATGTACCACACTTACAACAAAGATTTTCAAAATATTTCAATTATTATCTATCGGTCTATTGAAATTTCCCAGGGACATACTAGGCTGGATCATTCAAAGAAAACTCTGGTGTGTGATTGTGAGTGCATAAATTCTTCCTGCAAAGAAAACCATGGCTTAGAATTCTTACTTGGATCAATCGGGTTGTCTGGGGTACACAGGGTTATTTGAGTGAAACTATGCTTCTAGTTTAACATTTTACAACCCTGATTGAGTTACTCTTAGCTTTCAAAGACCTTGATTCATAGCCATGGGGTGTTTATAGCCCTGGTGAACATATCTAAAATTCCTCTTTCAGAAATCTCGACTATCATTTTATTACTAAACTCTCTCTTTCTTTTTTTTGGTAGAAGTTTATTTTCTCTTCTCTGTTTTTTTGGGTAAGACTAAAAAAAATAGCCAAGAAGCCTTACTAGAGGTTCGAAAGTTGGATTTACCCTAATGTTTTATTAACCAAATAACTGATCAACTAACCATTTCAGATCAGACTCCAAGAGCCTATTTAAAGTATTTAAGGTGATATTTGTGAATTAGAGTTCTCCCCTCATGACCAACTTTTTTTGGATTCCTTGGGAGTTCTCCAACCAAATAGCATAGAAGTTCTTTTATAATTCAAATAATTGTAGTGGGCTAGGTACAAAATTTAAACTATATCTCTACTATCATCTTGGATCATAAGCATTACCACTCTCTCCCTACTTAAAACATCCCTTCAAAATCATCCCACTTCAAAAATTCAAGGGACCGAGACAAAAACCAAAATAAGAAAGAAAATAAAAACAAGGACAACCAAGAGAAACTTAATGCTGATAAACAAACCAAACACACTAAATGACACTTTTTTTTAACAATATATACATATGCACAAAGGCCCCTATGATCATTCAAATGATGCACTTATGGAAAAGCAGAGAAATGATGCCTTAAAAATTGACCATTTACAAGTAAATTTAGAAAAATACCTTCCAAGTCCTATTGACGAAACACACTCCAGTTTACATTTCCCAAAAATTTTACTACCCAAAGAAAAATTGGTGTGTTTACCTTTATTTTCATGGGCTTTGTATCACAAAAGTACCATGTTTGTAAGTATTTCACCCTACAAACTATTCAAGTCATATAATAACATGAATGGTGAAGTTATCAATGCCTACTTATGTCTTATTCTATTATCCCACAATGCATACAATTTTTTTATATCTTTTAGGATCAGGGTATCAACATGTCTTTGTTTCTATCTAAAGAATTTATAGAATTCTTTCAAAGGGATTGTATGTGTAAACCTTCCAGGATAAAATATCTTAAGGCCTTTATAGGATCCAATCATCACATCTTCAAAATATGTAACAACTCGGTGAGATCAAGTTTCTTTATTTGTGGGTCACAATCCTTAATAACATGAACATTATATGGTTGCTCTACTATTCCAATTTTCAAGGTTTTAGTTTCTATTCCAGTAGTAGAATTTCTAGAATTTGCTCTTGTACTCGAGCCTTGATTAGACTTAGTCTCATCAATGTGCAATGTCCAAATATCATTGTTGTGATTGGTTGGAGCTTTAACTGGTCTCACCTTCTCAATTTTCAAATTAGAAGCCCCAATATCTACATCAGCACAATTTACAACATTATTTTTGATATAATGTTCAGTGATCACATGTTTATACAAAGGATATCTTTCTATTCTATGTTGGTTGGCCACATTCACGTTTACCATTTTCTTCCCCTTTTCTTGAAATTTAAAATAGGGTTTAGAGTAAGTCTTAATTTTCTTCATATCCCCAACAATGTTATACTCTTTCCTAGGTATTGCACTAGTTTGATCGTGAATCTTAATTTTATTACCCTTTGGTGGGGAGGATCATTATTAGGAGTAGGTTCTAGATTCTCATACCTCAAATTATAACTATCCCTCTAGAACTATTGAAAAGCTTTTATTTCATCTATAGGCACTTCCACAACATATTTTGATTCATCCAAGAAGGTGAATGAATCAAGAATCATAGCAGCACTAGGTATGGATGAACTAGAGCCATCATTGTTTCTTTGATTTTTAGGAAAACCTAAATCACCAGATAAATCTTCAAAAGTATTACAAAATTCTATATAATCTATTTCCTTTGGTTGGTATGTTTCGTGAATCTTGCACCGGTTGGGTAAAGTGAGGTCACATATGTTCACTTCAAGCCCTTTGCCTTTGTTATAATACTTATTGCCTTCATACGAAGGTATAGGGAGTTTTTTTGGTTGGTAAGACAATATTTTTAAATTTCTCCTCCGGAGACTTGTCTCTTAAAACTCAGGAAGTCATTTGCTAGGTTTTGGACCACCTTAGATACATCTTCCACCTTGGCATTGTCAAAATATTTCTTTGCATCTTGCACATGCTTAGTGTGTGTCACGATTAATGGAGTTTCCTCGGGTGGAGTGTGACACATTGACATTAACACCTGATGTGGAATGGGATTCAAAACATACATGTTCTACATAACATAGGATATCAAAGGATTGCTCAAAGCTTGAGGTCCTAACTGTATTTCAAGATTTAGTGCTTCCTTATAAGCATATGTTAGGTTCGTGATATTGGTGTCTCTCTTGAGGAAAATATAGGTCATTGGATCCAAGGTATTCTTGTAGATTTATAAGGATAGATCCACACTTAGTATGTAATGACTTGTCATTCTACCATAATACTTTTGGAATCTCATGTTGAAAGACCTGATGGTTTCACCAGATTCTCTCTTAATGGTGGAAAATTGTTGATACAACACGTTGGAATCAATCACTTGATCAAATTGGGAAATAAAATTAGTTTCTAATTCATCCCAGCTATTTATAGAGTCATTCGTAAGATTTAGAAACTAGTCATATGCATCTTCTTACAAAGCAAACCAGAATAATCTACAAGCAACATCTTCATGAAGGACATTTAACAATTTAAGAGCATTTTTTAAGGTAACCATGTGCTCTTCGACCTATCCTAGCACCATCATGTTTGTAGGTTAGAAGATATTTATCATGATTAATGAGAAAATCATGGGTTGGACCGGGAATATTCAAGCCATTGGAGCCCAATACATTGGCCATGATTATTGGATTAATGATCCATAGAAGATAAAACTCCATGTAAAAATATATTTCTCACCTTAAACACACCATGTTAAACATCGAACGAAAGTCAACCCTCTTTCTAGCACAAATTTATATTGATTGGGATTTCATACACACCTTGCAAAGAGCAAATAGAAAACACAAGTAACATTGAATGGGAATAAATATCCTCTTACTTTAGGATCTTACTGGTTATCCAAGGTGTGAGTTATAGGGTTGGGTAGAACATCTTCACTCTTTTCCATTTCTAGAATAGTTTCAAGTGGACTATCAGTATATCTTACAACAAGTTCAATCTTCATTCGGTGGTGTTTGGGTTATTAATCACATATTTCATTTTGTGAATTAATCTAGCTCTTAGACTCTCAACAAATTAACCGAATAAAGAATTTTAAATAACATAAAAGTGGAACCTTTCAAAAATAAAATAGAGATATTAGGATAGGGCAGAAAAGAGAGGAAATATAATCCAATTGTAAATTATAACTATTGAAATCAATCAAATTGCTCACCTTCGTAAAAAGACAACATCAAAATAAGAAAATGTCTAGCTTTCTAAGACCACTTTTCCACCTTGAGCATGGGATAAAGCAATGGATGGTAAAGAGAAAATTGTAAATGGAAGAGAGGTCACCGATAATTGGTATTTTTCACCAGTATCCTAGCTCACGTATTGAGGATAAAGCAATTAGAACACAATCCCAAACCTTAAGCCTTCAATTTTCTCAAGCATACAAAGATCAAAATGTAGCTCAATAACCTAATGGAATCTCAACCATAACAAATTTGCAACCAAACTAAAAATCCTTAGTGAGACAAAAATAAAATAAAATGTACTTATCACTGTATAAAAACTATTAGGCTCTTGGCCATGCTATTTCGAAGAGGTTATCACACCTAAATAATGCTAAATAATTTAGAAGTCTTCTATTCCAAGTTTTTGCATCCTTGTGAAAGACTTAGAAAATTTCTCAAATAGACAAGAGATTTTCCCTAGCCATCCACCTTTATGTGTGAATTAATTACAATCATGAGATATTTTTACATAATAACTCCTCTGAGTACTTCCAGATCTTGCAAGATTCTCATGCATTAATGAATCTGGACAACTCATAGGGAGATAAATATTTAAATAAGATATTTTAATCAAAATGCACCCCTCTTCATTTAAATCTCCAAAGTTGGCACCACCTAAACCGAGAGTAGGTAGTACATAAACCGAGCATAGGTACCCTAGCCATGCTTCCGTAAAGACTCCACTTGCTACAAGCTTTGCAAAATATGGGTGGATCATTAATTTTACGTATCTTCCATCCTCACACAGTCACCCTTTATTGGTTTACATTGAAATTCTCTACCCATCATCACTTCCACCATAAAATTTACAATTAAATGCGGCCACCAATAATTTCCTACAAAAATTTAAAAAGGACAAATGTTAGAACATTAACTTTAAAATTAAATTAAATTAATTTTAATTTTCCTAAGGTTCAAACTTTATTTATTTTTATTTTTAATTATTTTCCAAAGTTTCTTGTAAATATTTTTTCCAGGATTTAATAATTTCTAAGCTTCACTCTAATATTTATGAGAATGATTTTCTAATGCTGGAGCTCCATTTTCTCATTGATGAGCACTTTCCAAGATTTAATTCCAAGGGCAGAGCTTTTCTTCTTTAATTTGTAGGGTTACACTTCCTCGACAAAGCTTTATTTTTAAATTAATTTGCCATTGTTTTATTTTCCCAATCAAATGCATGGGTGGCACTTTAGGTTGCTCTCCCCCCAAAGTAATGTCCAAAATATCCCTTAAGGGTTGGGTGACACTTTACTTTGCACACTTCTTCACCAAATATATAAAATATCCACCCAAATGTTGGGTGGTACTTTACTTTCATCGAGATGCAGGTCAGTGTCTAAAACCTCTGCCAAAGTGGTTGGGCAGGACTTTGCTTCTTAAATGGAGTCCCTTTATGTGCCCAAACTTAGGTTTTACTTGTTGGTTGAGAGTGGGTGGAACTTTGGAATACTTCTATTTTCTCGATGACTCTTTTTATCAACTATTCACACTTAAGTAATGTCTCATTATACCTTAGAAAAATTTAATATTTCCAATAATGTGCATGGGTGGCAATTTAGGGCTTCAACTTTTCAGTCGACGTCTAAAACTCCTTCCCTAGCTTTCCTTCTTTGTAATTTGTGCAGAACTTTGGAACCTCATTTTTTCCACCAATGCTTAAACCCTTCGCCCAAGTGTTGGGCAACACTTTAGGTTGTTCTCCACCTAAAGCAATGTATAAAATATCTACCCAAGGGTTGGGTGAGATTTTGATTTCATTAGGGTGCGGGCAATGTCTAAAACTTCCACCAAAGTACACTTAGGTAATTTTATTTTTCCGCCCACTTCTTCCAACACTTAGTAGATTTTTTGGAAATTGCACATGGACTCTAATGACTCTCCCTTTCTATATTTTAGCACTTCAAAAATTTGTGAAGGATCCTCAATGCTTGGAAGTGATTTTCAAATAATGAAATGCATTTAAATTACTTGGAAATTTCTCGCTTCTCATCTTGTGAAAAAAATGATGAAAATAAAAAGTACTCAAAATTGAATTAAAAGTTTCAAGTGTTCAATAAAGCCAAATGTGTATCTTAATCTACTAAGAAATCTTGAAAATTCGCTTGGGATAAATAGTTATAGTATTAATAATTTTACTAGCTGCAATTAGAAACTGCTATTTATGAAAGGTAAATCATGCCTAAAACCTAGAAAATTTGGCATCCTTGGAAAGATTAGCTCACAAAAATTCATCTAGAATTTGAATCACCCTAAACATATTTCACTAGCAAAAGATATGGTATTTCCAAAATTAAAGTAAACATTAGGGCAAGATGAAGATTTCTTTCAAAACCTTAGAAATTGCTTTTAAAATTTCAAACCTTAGGAAAACTATTGAAAATAAATTTTTTTGAAATACTTAACTAAAAATAATACCATTGAAGAATGAATATTCAGAAAATATTTAATTTTAAACCAATGCTCTTATGCAAGGAATTCTAACACTTTGATGTAGGAAATTTTAAGAACTTCATGCGCACAAAACTTGGAATTAAAAAAAAAAAAACCCAAAAACATCAAGAGGGTCCCCATGGAAAATGAAAATTAATTATTTTCAAAGGCTCAAAAATTTTAATTTTAGTGGGGATGTGTTGCTTCTCAACAAATGACGATGTCTACAGAGAAATAGTAGCGCTATTTAGAACCCAAAACTCAAGTTTTAGAACAATTTAAATCATGTACCACACTTACAACAAAGATTTTCAAAATATTTCAATTATTATCTATCGGTCTATTGAAATTTCCCAGGGACATACTAGGCTGGATCATTCAAAGAAAAATCTGGTGTGTGATTGTGAGTGCATAAATTCTTCCTCCAAAGAAAACCATGGCTTAGAATTCTTACTTGGATCAATCGGGTTGTTTAGGGTGCACAGGGTTATTTGAGTGAAACTATGCTTCTAGTTTAGCATTTTACAGTCCCGATAGAGTTACTCTTAGCTTTCAAAGACCTTGATTCATAGCCATGGGTGCTTATAGCCCTGGTGAACATGTCTAAAATTCCTCTTTCAGAAATCTCGACTATCATTTTATTACTAAAATCTCTCTTTCTTTTTTTTGGTAGAAGTTTATTTTCTCTTCTCTGTTTTTTTGGGTAAGACTAAAAAAAATAGCCAAGAAGCCTTACTAGAGGTTCGAAAGTTGGATTTACCCTAATGTTTTATTAACCAAATAACTGATCAACTAACCATTTCAGATCAGACTCCAAGAGCCTATTTAAAGTATTTAAGGTGATATTTGTGAATTAGAGTTCTCCCCTCATGACCAACTTTTTTTGGATTCCTTGGGAGTTCTCCAACCAAATAGCATAGAAGTTCTTTTATAATTCAAATAATTGTAGTGGGCTAGGTACAAAATTTAAACTATATCTCTACTATCATCTTGGATCATAAGCATTACCACTCTCTCCCTACTTAAAACATCCCTTCAAAATCATCCCACTTCAAAAATTCAAGGGACCGAGACAAAAACCAAAATAAGAAAGAAAATAAAAACAAGGACAACCAAGAGAAACTTAATGCTGATAAACAAAACAAACACACTAAATGACACTTTTTTTTAACAATATATACATATGCACAAAGGCCCCTATGATCATTCAAATGATGCACTTATGGAAAAGCAGAGAAATGATGCCTTAAAAATTGACCATTTACAAGTAAATTTAGAAAAATACCTTCCAAGTCCTATTGACGAAACACACTCCAGTTTACATTTCCCAAAAATTTTACTACCCAAAGAAAAATTGGTGTGTTTACCTTTATTTTCATGGGCTTTGTATCACAAAAGTACCATGTTTGTAAGTATTTCACCCTACAAACTATTCAAGTCATATAATAACATGAATGGTGAAGTTATCAATGCCTACTTATGTCTTATTCTATTATCCCACAATGCATACAATTTTTTTATATATTTTAGGATCAGGGTATCAACATGTCTTTGTTTCTATCTAAAGAATTTATAGAATTCTTTCAAAGGGATTGTATGTGTAAACCTTCCAGGATAAAATATCTTAAGGCATTTATAGGATCCAATCATCACATCTTCAAAATATGTAACAACTCGGTGAGATCAAGTTTCTTTATTTGTGGGTCACAATCCTTAATAACATGAACATTATATGGTTGCTCTACTATTCCAATTTTCAAGGTTTTAGTTTCTATTCCAGTAGTAGAATTTCTAGAATTTGCTCTTGTACTCGAGCCTTGATTAGACTTAGTCTCATCAATGTGCAATGTCCAAATATCATTGTTGTGATTGGTTGGAGCTTTAACTGGTCTCACCTTCTCAATTTTCAAATTAGAAGCCCCAATATCTACATCAGCACAATTTACAACATTATTTTTGATATAATGTTCAGTGATCACATGTTTATACAAAGGATATCTTTCTATTCTATGTTGGTTGGCCACATTCACGTTTACCATTTTCTTCCCCTTTTCTTGAAATTTAAAATAGGGTTTAGAGTAAGTCTTAATTTTATTCATATCACCAACAATGTTATACTCCTTCCTAGGTATTGCACTAGTTTGATCGTGAATCTTAATTTTATTACCCTTTGGTGGGGAGGATCATTATTAGGAGTAGGTTCTAGATTCTCATACCTCAAATTATAACTATCCCTCTAGAACTATTGAAAAGCTTGTATTTCATCTATAGGCACTTCCACAACATATTTTGATTCATCCAAGAAGGTGAATGAATCAAGAATCATAGCAGCACTAGGTATGGATGAACTAGAGCCATCATTGTTTCTTTGATTTTTAGGAAAACCTAAATCACCAGATAAATCTTCAAAAGTATTATAAAATTCTATATAATCTATTTCCTTTGGTTGGTATGTTTCGTGAATCTTGCACCGGTTGGGTAAAGTGAGGTCACATATGTTCACTTCAAGCCCTTTGCCTTTGTTATAATACTTATTGCCTTCATACGAAGGTATAGGGAGTTTTTTTGGTTGGTAAGACAATATTTTTAAATTTCTCCTCCAGAGACTTGACTCTTAAAACTCAGGAAGTCATTTGCTAGGTTTTGGATCACATTCGATACATCTTCCACCTTGGCATTGTCAAAATATTTCTATGCATTCTGCACATGCTTAGTGTGTGTCACGATTAATGGAGTTTCCTCGGGTGGAGTGTGACACATTGACATTAACACCTGATGTGGAATGGGATTCAAAACATACATGTTCTACATAACATAGGATATCAAAGGATTGCTCAAAGCTTGAGGTCCTAACTGTATTTCAAGATTTAGTGCTTCCTTATAAGCATATGTTAGGTTCGTGATATTGGTGTCTCTCTTGAGGAAAATATAGGTCATTGGATCCAAGGTATTCTTGTAGATTTATAAGGATAGATCCACACTTAGTATGTAATGACTTGTCATTCTACCATAATACTTCTGGAATCTCATGTTGAAAGACCTGATGGTTTCACCAGATTCTCTCTTAATGGTGGAAAATTGTTGATACAACACGTTGGGATCAATCACTTGATCAAATTGGGAAATAAAATTAGTTTCTAATTCATCCTAGCTATTGATAGAGTCATTGGTAAGATTTAGAAACTAGTCATATGCAACTTCTTGCAAAGTAAATGAGAATAATCTACAAGCAACATCTTCATGAAGGACATTTAACAATTTAAGAGCATTTTTTAAGGTAACCATGTGCTCTTCAACTATCCTAGCACCATCATGTTTGTAGGTTGGAAGATATTTCTCATGATTAATGAGAAAATCATGGGTTGGACCGGGAATATTCAAGCCATTGGAGCCCAATACATTGGCCATGATTATTGGATTAATGATCCATAGAAGATAAAACTCCATGTAAAAATATATTTTTCACCTTAAACACACCATGTTAAACATCGAACGAAAGTCAACCCTCTTTCTAGCACAAATTTATATTGATTGGGATTTCATACACACCTTGCAAAGAGCAAATAGAAATCACAAGTAACATTGAATGGGAATAAATATCCTCTTACTTTAGTATCTTACTGGTTATCCAAGGTGTGAGTTATAGGGTTGGGTCGAACACCCTCACTCTTTTCCATTTCTAGAATAGTTTCAAGTGGACTATCTGTATATCTTACAACAAGTTCAATCTTCATTCGGTGGTGTTTGGGTTATTAATCACATATTTCATTTTGTGAATTAATCTAGCTCTTAGAATCTCAACGAATTAACCGAATAAAGAATTTTAAATAACATAAAAGTGGAACCTTTCAAAAATAAAATAGAGATATTAGGATAGGGCAGAAAAGAGAGGAAATATAATCCAATTGTAAATTATAACTATTGAAATCAATCAAATTGCTCGCCTTCGTAAAAAGACAACATCAAAATAAGAAAATGTCTAGCTTTCTAAGACCACTTTTCCACCTTGAGCATGGGATAAAGCAATGGATGGTAAAGAGAAAATTGTAAATGGAAGAGAGGTCACCGATAATTGGTGTTTTTCACCAGTATCCTAGCTCACGTATTGAGGATAAAGCAATTAGAACACAATCCCAAACCTTAAGCCTTCAATTTTCTCAAGCATACAAAGATCAAAATGTAGCTCAATAACCTAATGTAATCTCAACCATAACAAATTTGCAACCAAACTAAAAATCCTTAGTGAGACAAAAATAAAATAAAATGTACTTATCACTGTATAAAAACTATTAGGCTCTTGGCCATGCTATTTCAGAAGAGGTTATCACACCTAAATAATGCTAAATAATACCAGAAGTCTTCTATTCCAAGTTTTTGCAACCTTGTGAAATACTTAGAAAATTTCTCAAATAGACAAGAGCTTTTCCCTAGCCATCCACCTTTATGTGTGAATTAATTACAATCATGAGATATTTTTACATATTAACTCCTCTGAGTACTTCCAGATTTTGCAAGATTCTCATACATTAATGAATCCGGACAACTCATAGGGAGATAAATATTTAAACAATTAACTGCGGGATATTTTAATCAAAATGCAACCCTCTTCATTAAAAGCTCCAAAGTTGGAACCACCTAAACTGAGAGTAGGTAGCACATTAACCGAGCATAGGTACCCTAGCCATGCTTCCGTAAAGACTCCACTTGCTACAAGCTTTGCAAAATATGGGTGGATCATTAATTTTACGTATCTTCCATCCTCACACAGTCACCCTTTATTGGTTTACATTGAAATTCTCTACCCATCATCACTTTCACCATAAAATTTACAATTAAATGCGGCCACCAATAATTTCCTACAAAAATTTAAAAAGGACAAATGTTAGAACATTAACTTTAAAATTAAATTAAATTAATTTTAATTTTCCTAAGGTTCAAACTTTATTTATTTTTATTTTTAATTATTTTCCAAAGTTTCTTGTAAATATTTTTTCCAGGATTTAATAATTTCTAAGCTTCACTCTAAGATTTATGAGAATGATTTTCTAATGCTGGAGCTCCATTTTCTCATTGATGAGAACTTTCCAAGATTTAATTCCAAGGGCAGAGCTTTTCTTCTTTAATTTGTAGGGTTACACTTCCTCGACAAAGCTTTATTTTTAAATTAATTTGCCATTGTTTTATTTTCCCAATCAAATGCATGGGTGGCACTTTAGGTTGCTCTCCCCCCAAAGTAATGTCCAAAATATCCCTTAAGGGTTGGGTGACACTTTACTTTGCACACTTCTTCACCAAATATATAAAATATCCACCCAAATGTTGGGTGGTACTTTACTTTCATCGAGATGCGGGCCGGTGTCTAAAACCTCTCGCCAAAGTGGTTGGGCAGGACTTTGCTTCTTAAATGGAGTCCCTTTATGTGCCCAAACTTAGGTTTTACTTGTTGGTTGAGAGTGGGTGGAACTTTGGAATACTTCTATTTTCTCGATGACTCTTTTTATCAACTATTCACACTTAAGTAATGTCTCATTATACCTTAGAAAAATTTAATATTTCCAATAATGTGCATGGGTGGCAATTTAGGGCTTCAACTTTTCAGTCGACGTCTAAAACTCCTTCCCTAGCTTTCCTTCTTTGTAATTTTTGCAGAACTTTGGAACCTCATTTTTTCCACCAATGCTTAAACCCTTTGCCCAAGTGTTGGGCAACACTTTAGGTTGTTCTCCACCTAAAGCAATGTATAAAATATCTACCCAAGGGTTGGGTGAGATTTTGATTTCATTAGGGTGCGGGCAATGTCTAAAACTTCCACCAAAGTACACTTAGGTAATTTTATTTTTCCGCCCACTTCTTCCAACACTTAGTAGATTTTTTGGAAATTGCACATGGACTCTAATGACTCTACCCTTCTATATTTTAGCACTTTAAAAATTTGTGAAGGATCCTCAATGCTTGGAAGTGATTTTCAAATAATGAAATGCATTTAAATTACTTGGAAATTTCCCGCTTCTCATCTTGTGAAAAAAATGATGAAAATAAAAAGTACTCAAAATTGAATTAAAAGTTTCAAGTGTTCAATAAAGCCAAATGTGTATCTTAATCTACTAAGAAATCTTGAAAATTTGCTTGGGATCAATAGTTATAGTATTAATAATTTTACTAGCTGCAATTAGAAACTGCTATTTATGAAAGGTAAATCATGCCTAAAACCTAGAAAATTTGGCATCATTGGAAAGATTAGCTCACAAAAATTCATCTAGAATTTGAATCACCCTAAACATCTTTCACTAGCAAAAGATATGGTATTTCCAAAATTAAAGTAAACATTAGGGCAAGATGAAGATTTCTTTCAAAACCTTAGAAATTGCTTTTAAAATTTCAAACCTTAGGAAAACTATTGAAAATTAATTTTTTTGAAATACTTAACCAAAAATAATACCATTGAAACATGAATATTCAGAAAAAATTTAATTTAAATCAATGCTCTTATGCAAGGAATTCTAACACTTTGATGTAGGCAATTTTAAGAACTTCATGCGCACAAAACTTGGAATTAAAAAAAAAAAAAACCCAAAAACATCAAGAGGGTCCCCTTGGAAAATGAAAATTAATTATTTTCAAAGGCTCAAAAATTTTAATTTTAGTGGGGATGTGTTGCTTCTCAACAAATGACGATGTCTACGAGAGAAATAGTAGCATTATTTAGAACCCAAAACTCTAGTTTTAGAACAATTTAAATCATGTACCACACTTAGCTGCAAAGATTTTCAAAATATTTTAATTATTATCTAACAGTCTATTGAAATTTTCCAGGGACATACTAGGCTGGATCATTCAAAGAAAACTCTCGGTGTGTGATTGTGAGTGCATAAATTCTTCCCGCAAAGAAAACCATGGCTTAGAATTCTTACTTGGATCAATCGGGTTGTGCGGGGTACACAAGGTTACTTGAGTGAAACTATGCTTCTAGTTTAACATTTTACAACCCCAATTGAGTTACTCTTAGCTTTCAAAGACCTTGGTTCATAGCCATGGGGTGTTTATAGCCCTGGTGAACATATCTAAAATTCATCTTTCAGAAATCTCGACTATCATTTTATTACTAAACTCTCTCTTTCTTTTTTTGGTAGAAGTTTATTTTCTCTTCTCTGTTTTTTTGGGTAAGACTCAAACAAATAGCCAAGAAGCCTTACTAGAGGTTTGAAAGTTGCATTTGCCCTAATGTTTTATTAACCAAATAACTGATCAACTAACCATTTTAGATCAGACTCCAAGAGCCTATTTAAAGTATTTAAGGTGATATTTGTGAATTAGAGTTCTCCCCTCATGACCAACTTTTTTTGGATTCCTTGGGAGTTCTCCAACCAAATAGCATAGAAGTTCTTTTATAATTCAAATAATTGTAGTGGGCTAGGTACAAAATTTAAACTATATCTCTACTATCATCTTGGATCATAAGCATTACCACTCTCTCCCTACTTAAAACATCCCTTCAAAATCATCCCACTTCAAAAATTCAAGGGACCGAGACAAAAACCAAAATAAGAAAGAAAATAAAAACAAGGACAACCAAGAGAAACTTAATGTTGATAAACAAACAAAACACACTAACTGACACTTTTTTTTAACAATATATACATATGCACAAAGGCCCCTATGATCATTCAAATGATGCACTTATGGAAAAGCAGAGAAATGATGCCTTAAAAATTGACCATTTACAAGTAAATTTAGAAAAATACCTTCCAAGTCCTATTGACGAAACACACTCCAGTTTACATTTCCCAAAAATTTTACTACCCAAAGAAAAATTGGTGTGTTTACCTTTATTTTCATGGGCTTTGTATCACAAAAGTACCATGTTTGTAAGTATTTCACCCTACAAACTATTCAAGTCATATAATAACATGAATGGTGAAGTTATCAATGCCTACTTATGTCTTATTCTATTATCCCACAATGCATACAATTTTTTTATATCTTTTAGGATCAGGGTATCAACATGTCTTTGTTTCTATCTAAAGAATTTATAGAATTCTTTCAAAGGGATTGTATGTGTAAACCTTCCAGGATAAAATATCTTAAGGCCTTTATAGGATCCAATCATCACATCTTCAAAATATGTAACAACTCGGTGAGATCAAGTTTCTTTATTTGTGGGTCACAATCCTTAATAACATGAACATTATATGGTTGCTCTACTATTCCAATTTTCAAGGTTTTAGTTTCTATTCCAGTAGTAGAATTTCTAGAATTTGCTCTTGTACTCGAGCCTTGATTAGACTTAGTCTCATCAATGTGCAATGTCCAAATATCATTGTTGTGATTGGTTGGAGCTTTAACTGGTCTCACCTTCTCAATTTTCAAATTAGAAGCCCCAATATCTACATCAGCACAATTTACAACATTATTTTTGATATAATGTTCAGTGATCACATGTTTATACAAAGGATATCTTTCTATTCTATGTTGGTTGGCCACATTCACGTTTACCATTTTTTCCCCTTTTCTTGAAATTTAAAATAGGGTTTAGAGTAAGTCTTAATTTTCTTCATATCCCCAACAATGTTATACTCCTTCCTAGGTATTGCACTAGTTTGATCGTGAATCTTACTTTCATTACCCTTTGGTGGGGGAGGATCATTATTAGGAGTAGGTTCTAGATTCTCATACCTCAAATTATAACTATCCCTTTAGAACTATTGAAAATCTTGTACTTCATCGATAGGCACTTCCACAACATTTTTTGACTCATCCAAGAAGGTGAATGAATCAAGAATCATAGCAGCACTAGGTATGGATGAACTAGAGCCATCATTGTTTCTTTGATTTTTAGGAAAACCTAAATCACCAGATAAATTTTCAAAAGTATTACAAAATTCTATATAATCTATTTCCTTTGGTTGGTATGTTTCAGTGAATCTTGCATCGGTTGGGTAAAGATAGGTCACATATGTTCACTTCAAGCCCTTTGCCTTTGTTATAATCCTTATTGCCTTCATACGAAGGTCTAGGGAGTTTTTTTGGTTGGTAAGACAATATTTTTAAAATTTTCTCCTCTAGAGACTTGACTCTTAAAACTCGAGAAGTCATTTGCTAGGTTTTGGATCACATTAGATACATCTTCCACCTTGGCATTGTCAAAATATTTCTATGCATTCTGCACATGCTTAGTGTGTGTCACGATTAATGGAGTTTCCTCGGGTGGAGTGTGACACATTGACATTAACACCTGATGTGGAATGGGATTCAAAACATACATGTTCTACATAACATAGGATATCAAAGGATTGCTCAAAGCTTGAGGTCCTAACTGTATTTCAAGATTTAGTGCTTCCTTATAAGCATATGTTAGGTTCGTGATATTGGTGTCTCTCTTGAGGAAAATATAGGTCATTGGATCCAAGGTATTCTTGTAGATTTATAAGGATAGATCCACACTTAGTATGTAATGACTTGTCATTCTACCATAATACTTCTGGAATATCACGTTGAAAGACCTGATGGTTTCACCAGATTCTCTCTTAATGGTGGAAAATTGTTGATACAACACGTTGGGATCAATCACTTGATCAAATTGGGAAATAAAATTAGTTTCTAATTCATCCCAGCTATTTATATAGTCATTCGTAAGATTTAGAAACTAGTCATATGCATCTTCTTACAAAGCAAACCAGAATAATCTACAAGCAACATCTTCATGAAGGACATTTAACAATTTAAGAGCATTTTTTAAGGTAACCATGTGCTCTTCAACTATCCTAGCACCATCATGTTTGTAGGTTGGAAGATATTTCTCATGATTAATGAGAAAATCATGGGTTGGACCGGGAATATTCAAGCCATTGGAGCCCAATACATTGGCCATGATTATTGGATTAATGATCCATAGAAGATAAAACTCCATGTAAAAATATATTTCTCACCTTAAACACACCATGTTAAACATCGAACGAAAGTCAACCCTCTTTCTAGCACAAATTTATATTGATTGGGATTTCATACACACCTTGCAAAGAGCAAATAGAAAACACAAGTAACATTGAATGGGAATAAATATCCTCTTACTTTAGGATCTTACTGGTTATCCAAGGTGTGAGTTATAGGGTTGGGTCGAACACCCTCACTCTTTTCCATTTCTAGAATAGTTTCAAGTGGACTATATGTATATCTTACAACAAGTTCAATCTTCATTCGGTGGTGTTTGGGTTATTAATCACATATTTCATTTTGTGAATTAATCTAGCTCTTAGACTCTCAACAGATTAACCGAATAAAGAATTTTAAATAACATAAAAGTGGAACCTTTCAAAAATAAAATAGAGATATTAGGATAGGGTAGAAAAGAGAGGAAATATAATCCAATTGTAAATTATAACTATTGAAATCAATCAAATTGCTCGCCTTCGTAAAAAGACAACATCAAAATAAGAAAATGTCTAGCTTTCTAAGACCACTTTTCCACCTTGAGCATGGGATAAAGAAATGGATGGTAAAGAGAAAATTGTAAATGGAAGAGAGGTCACCGATAATTGGTGTTTTTCACCAGTATCCTAGCTCACGTATTGAGGATAAAGCAATTAGAACACAATCCCAAACCTTAAGCCTTCAATTTTCTTAAGCATACAAAGATCAAAATGTAGCTCAATAACCTAATGTAATCTCAACCATAACAAATTTGCAACCAAACTAAAAATCCTTAGTGAGACAAAAATAAAATAAAATGTACTTATCACTGTATAAAAACTATTAGGCTCTTGGCCATGCTATTTCAGAAGAGGTTATCACACCTAAATAATGCTAAATAATACCAGAAGTCTTCTATTCCAAGTTTTTGCAACCTTGTGAAATACTTAGAAAATTTCTCAAATAGACAAGAGCTTTTCCCTAGCCATCCACCTTTATGTGTGAATTAATTACAATCATGAGATATTTTTACATAATAACTCCTCTGAGTACTTCCAGATATTTCAAGATTCTCATGCATTAATGAATCTGGACAACTCATAGGGAGATAAATATTTAAATAAGATATTTTAATCAAAATGCACCCCTCTTCATTTAAATCTCCAAAGTTGGCACCACCTAAACCGAGAGTAGGTAGTACATAAACCGAGCATAGGTACCCTAGCCATGCTTCCGTAAAGACTCCACTTGCTACAAGCTTTGCAAAATATGGGTGGATCATTAATTTTATGTATCTTCCATCCTCGCACAGTCACCCTTTATTGGTTTACATTGAAATTCTCTACCCATCATCACTTCCACCATAAAATTTACAATTAAATGCGGCCACCAATAATTTCCTACAAAAATTTAAAAAGGACAAATGTTAGAACATTAACTTTAAAATTAAATTAAATTAATTTTAATTTTCCTAAGGTTCAAACTTTATTTATTTTTATTTTTAATTATTTTCCAAACTTTCTTGTAAATATTTTTTCCAGGATTTAATAATTTCTAAGCTTCACTCTAAGATTTATGAGAATGATTTTCTAATGCTGGAGCTCCATTTTCTCATTGATGAGCACTTTCCAAGATTTAATTCCAAGGGCAGAGCTTTTCTTCTTTAATTTGTAGGGTTACACTTCCTCGACAAAGCTTTATTTTTAAATTAATTTGCCATTGTTTTATTTTCCCAATCAAATGCATGGGTGGCACTTTAGGTTGCTCTCCCCCCAAAGTAATGTCCAAAATATCCCTTAAGGGTTGGGTGACACTTTACTTTGCACACTTCTTCACCAAATATATAAAATATCCACCCAAATGTTGGGTGGTACTTTACTTTCATCGAGATGCAGGTCAGTGTCTAAAACCTCTGCCAAAGTGGTTGGGCAGGACTTTGCTTCTTAAATGGAGTCCCTTTATGTGCCCAAACTTAGGTTTTACTTGTTGGTTGAGAGTGGGTGGAACTTTGGAATACTTCTATTTTCTCGATGACTCTTTTTATCAACTATTCACACTTAAGTAATGTCTCATTATACCTTAGAAAAATTTAATATTTCCAATAATGTGCATGGGTGGCAATTTAGGGCTTCAACTTTTCAGTCGACGTCTAAAACTCCTTCCCTAGCTTTCCTTCTTTGTAATTTGTGCAGAACTTTGGAACCTCATTTTTTCCACCAATGCTTAAACCCTTCACCCAAGTGTTGGGCAACACTTTAGGTTGTTCTGCACCTAAAGCAATGTATAAAATATCTACCCAAGGGTTGGGTGATATTTTGATTTCATTAGGGTGCAGGCAATGTCTAAAACTTCCACCAAAGTACACTTAGGTAATTTTATTTTTCCGCCCACTTCTTCCAACACTTAGTATATTTTTTGGAAATTGCACATGGACTATAATTACTCCACCCTTCTATATTTTAGCACTTTAAATATTTTTGCACTATAATTACTGCAAATGCATTTAAATTACCCAGAAGTTGCCCGCTTCTCATGGTGTGAAAAATATGATGAAAATCAAAACTGCTCAAAATTGAATGAAACTTTTCAAGTTTTCAAAAAATCTAAATGGGTATCTGAATCTACCAATAAATATTGAAAATTCACTTTAGATCAAAAGTTATAGCATTAATAATTCTACTAGCTACAATTAGAAATTTCTATTTATGAAACGTAAATCATGCTTGAAACCCTAAAAATTTGTCATCATTAGAAATATTAGCTCACAATAATTCATATAGAATTTGAATCACCTCAAAAAGATTTCACTAGAAAAATATATGGCATTTCCAAAATTGAAGTGAACATTAGGGCAAGATGAATATTTCTTTCAAAACCTTAGAAATTGATTTTAATATTTCAAACCTTAGGAAAACTATTGAAAATAAAAATTTCTGAAATACTTAACCAAAAATAATACCATTGAAGAATAAATATTCAAAAAATCTTTAATTTTAAACCAATGCTCTTATGCAAGGAATTCTAACACTTTTATGCAGACAATTTTAAGAAGTTGATGTGAACAAAACTTGGAATTAAAAAAAAACCAAAAAATTCAAGAGGGTCCCCATGGAAAATTAAAATTAATTATTTCCAAAGGCTCAAACAATTTTATTTTTAGTGGGGGTGTGTTTCTTCTCAACAGTGCACTTGTGTTTCCTCTTCTGGGGTAGGTAGACCATGTGTCTTGATTCGGCTACACCCATCCTTGTTAGTTCTAGCTATGGCTTCCTTTCATTCCTTTCATGCTACCCTTTGCTCCCCCAATTTTTTAGGTAGGCATATAGAATCCCTTTTAGGAACTAACCTTCTTCGAAGATTGACCACCCCACCTTCCTTAGAAGTAGTAGCCATTTAGTGTTTGTGTAGCTCCATGGGTGCATCAGGCTTTCCATTCCCCACCTTCCCATTAGGTCGAATTTGTGACAAAAAGACTTCAATGAAGGTCTTGGTTTGGTTCTTATTGAAGCTTTTCAAAATATTCACTTGGTTACTCCACTAGTTGAAGAGTTCAAAATTTTTGGTGAATCCACTGAAAACAACCCTAGAATTAGCCATATAAGTGACCTATAGATTAAGGTTTTGATGGAGATATTTTTCTAGCTACTTCACTAGAGCAACAATACCATCCACTTAGTGGTTTTACTCAACCTATAAGGGCTCAAAACCCTACAAGCATAAGGATAGTTATGAATCTCCATACACCATATTTCTAGAGAATAATAATGCCCAACCATAAAATGGCTATTCATAACCCAATAAGAATATTTCTAGCATGGAACAAAAGAGGGCCTTTGATCCCTCCTACTTTACCCACCACTTTGGACCCCATCCCAACCTCATCTCTAAAATACCTATTTGAATACATCAAAGAAGATGCAATCACACCAATGAAATATTTGTATCATATGGTGAGCCTATGCAATACATATAAATAAGTAGAACATAACACTAATACTCTTGATGATATCCTTCAAAGGTAAGGTATAATAATATTATATAACTCTTTCATCACACTCAATCAAAATTTGGGACCGGTTCAATGATTAGTTGGTAGATGGATTCCAAGAGAAGGTAGCTGGAGCATCCTTAATACTATCAAATTAGCTCCCATGGAGGTTATAGATGATTTCAATACCCTATTTCATAAGACCTAGTATAGGATCCCAAATGACATTTGACCCTCCTAGGTATGACATTCGTATACTATCTCAAATATTTTAACTCAAGGATTTCCATGATGATCAAAACCTAGGGAGGGAAATCCTTATTAATAGCCTCTAATAGATAGTCATATAAGTAGATAATGACCTCATCTAGATATGAAGGCTACCACCCAAGCCCCTAATACCACTACTCTCAAACATCTAGCCCATAAATTTTTAGCTTGAACCAACCATAAGCCTAGTCCTAGTTATCACCTCTCTTTCATATAGCCTCAAATAACCCATGGATGAGATAGATGAAATTAGGAGAAACCTCTAGGCTCTCTCAAAAGAGGTCACATACCTAAGAAATCAATAAAATGAATATAGGTTTGAACATTAGAGTCATCCAAAACCTTATTGTTGGTAAAATGTCCAAGGCAATACCTTTTTTGGGAGGATAAATAATAGATCGAGCCTATCCTACTATAGTAAGCCACTCCTAACTATGTTAGGGATATTTCCATTTTGTAGAAAAACTATATAGAGGATTCTATTGGATGATCCCCAAAAGCTTACCCCTATAACACCCATGTCAAAGGAATATTTTGGTCATTTGTAGTAGTGCTAGGAGAGGAGGAACCCATTTGGGCATCTACCCATATTTTAGAGGTAAGGAATCCAACTCGATATTGGCCAACCCAATCCCCAACCATCTATAGCCTATTTATTACTCACCTAGAGTAGGTTCACAATAGGTTCTAGTCAACTATGAGGAGGAATGCACATATACGACAACCAATTGGATGGTCCTTCCAATACTTAACAAGCATTGGATCCAACTAAAATTCAAGTCATTGACCAAGCTTGGAATAGTTTGAGGACTATGGCAAAACAAGCCAACCAGATAAGGAACGGCTATCACCACTTGCACATATGCGATATGGTGAATCAAAAACTAGTTTACAATTTTAGAGTATTGCTTTGCCATGTTTTTTTTTCATTAATGATTTTACCCATTAATGGTACACACTACTCTACCAATTATTGACCTTTCAAATTTTTAATCCTCTCCCATAGCTCCCAATAGTCCCCCTATTTCCCCTATTCATATTCCTCGCAAGGATCTACAATAAGAGGGTTTACAAGAACAAATTTGAAAGCTTGAAGAACGAGTCTTCAACATAGACAAAATGGAAGATTTTTGTAGAGGTCTAATAGAAACAATTTTTTTCTCAAAATGGAAGAGTTCCTTCCAAAAATGATAGAAGGACCTTCATAGATGGAATTGATGCAATGCATAATGTTCCTCCATGAATAGAGTCTTTGGACAAACTGCTAGAAACAAGGTTCAAATAATTCAAGATTTTAGTAGAAAGGTAGAAAAATGTCGTTCCAGGCTAGCTTAGCTTTAAGAGAATATAGGCAAATAAATTATTCCCCATAGCCTATGAATGAAAAAGCCATGCCTTCAACTTCTAGGTGAAGATATAAATAACTATTTTTTTGATGAATTAGAGGCACTCACAAAAACTTTTTTCTTAGAAATGGCTAAACTATACATTTGTAATTTCAAAAAATACATAGATAAATTAGCTATTAAAACTAATTATTATATTCCTAGTATTTATTTACCTGTAGTTAAGAAAATTCCTATAGATTCTATAAATAAACACAAGAAAATTTCTTGAGAAATTTGCTTCAAATTGGAAATCCTAGATTAAAGAGATATTTGAAGGAAAGCTTTAGGCCTAGAAAGTTAAAATGCAAATCCAAAAAGACATACAAGAGAAAGCCAAATTTTCTCGAGAAAATTTTACTTCAAAAGTTCTAGAAGTTAATATGTCAGAAGCTACAAAAAACATAGCCAACTTGGTTAAAAGAAAAATCAAGCAGTAAATCGATCATATGGAAAAAATAATCATAGGTGCACAAAGAATTTTCCTACACAACACAATAGAAATAGAAGTCACAATAGAGGTTTAAACTAAATATCCTCTACTACATAAAAAATGCAATCACAACAACATCCATAGCATAGAAACAAACATCAACAATGGCAACCACAATAAAGGAATAAACAACCAAAACAACAACAACAACAAAGGTAGTAGCAACAACAGGGGTATATTTTAAACTTTTTGGGACCTTCTCCAAGAATACAAAAGGAGGGAAGGAACTTCTAGAACCATACTTCCTCTATGCAAAAAAAATTACAACAAGATAATGGAAGAAATTTTTGTAACTCTGGTTTTGAGAATCCAGAAAAGGTTTTTGCCCCATCAATTCAGAAGCAGAAAGAGAAAGGGTTTTTTTATGTCAAAATGGTATCAAAAACAAAAAATAACCCCTTGGTCCACAATTGTTAGCCCATAGGATTTTGATCATCGGTACTTTTATAGGAGTCCTATCTAGGTTGTGGATGGAAAAATCACAAATCTTATCATCCATAATTTTTCCTCTAGAAAAATTACCCATAATGAACTTGAGGCCTTCAACCTTGGTTTAAATTTCCTTCCTATTACTCCTACCATGGCCAAAGAGGTTCTAAAATAGGATTTTTTAGCCTTTTATAGACGTCTTTGTCTTGAATAGTTTTTTGGACCGAGAGGTGGCCTTCCAAAACTGCCTAAGCCCATTGATATTTTTCATGTCTTTAACCCAAGTTTTAATTCCTCGTAGTTTTATAGGCCTTTGGAAGAAATTATTGGCATGGGTGAAATATTCTTCAATAACAAATTATCTACTACCAATCCCACCCACCAATGTGCCTTTTCACCCCATATTTGGTTTGTCATTCATTCCCTTGCCAATGAAAAATTCATTGGCATTAGGTCCACAGATAAAAATTTGGGTGTTTGTATTTTTTCCATGGGTTGGTACATTTTATAATGTTTTTCCTATATTTTATATTAGAATGTGTACTCTAAAGTGAATAGAGTCCCTTGGAAGGATATTTTTTATCAAATCCAAGACTTGCTTGGCTAGGCTTTTAGGAGAAATCTTCTTTTAGAAAACCACAAGAAATTTATGCTCTAGGTAACACCATCCTCTACTAGAGTGTGTGTATTTTACCTACTCCCCAAATCCATAAGTTTAGGCTTTCTAGTTGGCCCATCTATTTCTAGTATGGTTTCATGCTTGAACCTGCATCCCAATGGCTTCATCATCTACTCCTGCCAATTTTGTTGAAGCAAAAAAACCATCTCTTGGATTCCATATCTCTAATTAAAGATCTACATGGCCTTATTTTTCCTCAAAACATCATCCTTTTATCTTTTTATGTTGAGAGTCTCTATCCCAACATCCCCACCTCTCAATTACTGGTAGTCCATCATTTTTTGAGGAACCAATTTGATCCAGCCAAGACAAACTTTGTGGTAAGGCTTGTAGAGATAGTGTTAACATAACACTACTTGGAGTTCAAAGTGAAGATATATAGGCAGATAAGTGGAACAACAATGGAAAGTAATTTTGTTGTACTTTTTTCTTGTTTATTTTTGTGTTATCTAGAGGAACATGTATTTAATAATGTTGTTGTGGAAAATATTTTATTTTATAAAAGATACATTGATGATGCCATTGGATTTTGGCATGATCCTAAGGAGGATATTAATGGTTTTATTTCTACCTATGGTTCCTTCTATGAAAATATTAAAATTACTTCCTTTGTTTCTGATTTTTAAGTAACACTTCTAGATACTATATTTTTTAAGGGGTCTGATTTTGCTTAGACTGGAATTCTCTACACCAAATTGTTTTAGAAGTCGATGAATGCCTATCAATACATCCCTACTTCCTCCCATCATCTAGTTCATCAACAAAAGGCCTTTATCATGAATGAAATCAATAGAATTCTGGTTAGAGAAAGCTCTAAAGATGGATTTATTTCTATTAAAAATATTTTTTTAATAGACTCAGAGCTAGGAGATATCAAATTAAGTTTCTCCTACCTTTTCTTGAATAAGTTGAATTTTATGGTAGGCCTTCACTTTTGGCTAGAGTTCTAGAGCGAGCAACACACATACATGGAATCAAAATAAAAATAGTTCCTCTTATTTTTAAGTTGGACAACTGCAATTTTGTCAAAGATCTTCGAATCGACATAGATATCATTTCTCCAATTTTTGAAAAATGGAGAAAAGATAGAGAGCTCAATCACATTACTCAAGGCATACTTTTCTAGAGGAACCAAAAACCTCTTCATTATTATCTTTTTAAAAGTAAAATTATTTAAGGGACTATATTTCCCACTTTGTATTTTCACATTTTTTAATTCATTTCTTCTTTTTTTTTGTATGGGCATATTTTTTTTGGGGGGTTGAGCCTAGGACTTCTCTTCTTTTCATTGTATTATTCTATAAACCTATATTTTGTAATAATGCTTAATTTTTTTTTATCCAACATGCATTACTCTTTAGCTCCCTCCTAGAGTTAGGTCTTTATAAAGATAGGTTGTACCTCTTCAAAGCTAACTCTACTAATGAGACCTATAGGTTGAAACACATTCAAATTTTTGTAGATGTATCACTTCTTATTTTTTTGGAATAAAAATTCAATCAAATGTTTTTTGTTCCTTTCCTAACTCATATATTTCTTTAAGTTTATAATCCCTATTTTTTATTCTTTATGTTTTCTAATATGTTTTTGCTACCAATATTATGCTCTTCACTTGCACGTAATGTGAACTGGTGAACCAAAAATATTGTAGCATTAGGATTATGCTCTTCACTTGTGCATCTATGATTTAGTGAATCTGGCACTAGTTTACGGTTTTAGAGTACTACTTTACCATATTTCTTTTTCATTAATGGAACTACTAAAAATTTTGGTACCAAGCATGACACTTTAGATCCACTAAAGGCCCCCAAGTTATCTGAGGATAAGCCCAAACCATAATCACTATTGAGCACCCTATTGAAGGAATATTTTAAGGAAAATCCTATTAGATCAAAGAAGACCAAAGCAACCAAAAATAATATAGAATATTGGTTTGGTGACCAAATGATTCAATTCAAATCCCTTCTACCTAAATTTTATCTATGAAAATAAATCAATCTACAACTTACTGGTTGAATTTAGGGCCAGTACCTCCATAATTCCAAAAGTAGTGGTAGACATAATTAGACTAACTCTTCAATAGGTTGAGAAAGAAGTGGTGCAGTTGGATGATAACTTAGTCCAAGTTTAGAGGGTAGTGAAAGGATTTGAAATCAAGTTGTACACCTACCCATACCTCACTATTCCCCATGATATCATGGTGATTTACCTCCCAACATCATTCAAAATTTGTCTCTTAAGAGACTTCACTACCAAACTAGGAAGCTACCTATGGGTGGACCAGAAACAAATAGACCTAAGGGCATAAGTTAGGGTTGAGGTTGTTATGCTAGCTAAACCTCTTCTTGGGTACCATGTTGAGTAACTATTTGTAGGTGATATGAACATTAGGAGGGATATAAAGAAGGAAATGGAACAAAAGAAACCCAAACAATTTCTAGTTAAGTGTCACAACCCAAATCTATAAAATAATTTTTTTTAAATAGTACTTACAAGTACTTCTCTCAAGGAGTTACCCATGATGATTTATTTTTTAGCATTTAAGGCTTTAGAATATTTGAGATTTCAAATCATTGCAGATGATGCTTAGTGGACAGGATAAGTCAACTACCATGACTTTTTGGGTTCACCTTACTAAACCTACATGTTTAGAAGGATACCTTAAGTGTTCAACCCACCTCTCCTATACCCTTCTTGGTATAGGACCATGTGACCATGATGTAGAGATTACCCTTTAAGGCCCATAACACTTAAATAAGGATGCCAATACCCTAATATAACTCTAGTTTCTCCTACATAGGTTATTTGGTGTGGATCCTTGGTGCTTAGTTACCATACCTTTGTGGGCTAACTAATATTATTATCACTTTGATGACAACAAACATGACTACTTGATCCTAAGTGATCAAAGGGTCATTATTGTTGTCTTACAAATAGATTTCCTCACACCCTTGATCCTACTCAACCCAGGGTATGACTACTCATAAGTATCTTGGCTATTGTATACTCACGACTCCTTCTAGGTTCAATAGATTCTAGCTATTGCATTCTCACAACTCCTAGGACTCCTACCTTAGCTAGTTGTTGCATTCATGCAACTCCTAGGATTGAGTTCATGGTTTACAAGAGGAATAATTCTACCCACCCCAAGGATAGATAAAAACAACACTATAATAACAAGCTATAAACAAGGCTAAAAATAATAAAAGCACTTTGCATTATTCATCTCAAAATGTAAAGTGTAAGATAAATTCCTCTTAACCAAAATCTTACCTTTAATTGAAACTTGCAATATAAAAGCTTTCCATCCATAATTATGCATTAGTTAGATAACTCAAATTCTAATACAAACATAAAATTCAAAAACCATTTCCAAGTATTACTTAAGATTATGTCTCCAAGGCAACAATATTAGATGAATATATCATTTATTACAAAAGTATCTAAAAACCACACTTAAATCTATATCATTAAAGTATCTTCTTTATTGCATAAGGAAGCGTCATTCTACACTTGGAATTTAATAAAAAAAAAGATTACATGTCTTTCAAGAAAAACAAGCCTTTGCTTATTTACAAAATTAACATATTTAAATATCTTACTAAAACCATCCAGGATCTTATACCAAATGAATGTACGAGCCTCTTTGATGTCAAACCACTCACCAAAAAGAAAGTTTACTTAGGGATTAGAACAACTCTATATGCAATGCAACTTTATTATGCAATCATCCGTGCACATAATAAACATAAGAAGAGAGGAATCCTTCATTAAAAGGGACATGCAATATTCTACCAAAGGAAAAATGCCACATCAACCCATAAAAAAACAAGAGAAGCCCATACTTCTCTTATCAAGGTCCTTTAATTAACTTAGATCTCAGAAAAAACTTGTAAAAACTTTCTCTTTCAAACCAAAGCACAACATCTAGAATAATCAAGAGAAACTCATACTTCTCTATAATGATCTCTTAATCCACATAGATTTTAGAAATCATTATAACCACTTTATTTCCATAGCAAAACAAACATAATATCCAAAACAATCAAGAGAATCCCATAATTCTCTTTATAATGGTCCCTTAACCTACAAATATCTTAGGAACCATTATATTGCATTCTTTCCATCAACAACAAACTATAATATAATCAAATCACAACTTTAATAAAGATACCCATCATAAGCTTGACTAAAGAGGGTTTTAAAAGACATCTAAATAAACTAAGAAAAATATTACAAACACTAAAATAGCTTCCTCTAAAAAGGTTATGAAACCATTGAACATACAACTTATACATAAGCCAAAAATATATTAAAATATATGAATTAAAGACTACATTAGTAATCATTCATTCTTCAAATATAAGAAAAGGTGAAAGCTTACAATTCAGCCCTAAAACAAGCATAAAAATAAATCATAAAACTTAGGCTAAATCTTAAATTAAGCAAGGAGATCCAACCACTACATCCAATAACATAAATAGACAACTAGAAGCTTAGACTAGTTGCATTGAAGGTAATAACACATGATGCTCTGTACGTGAAGGTGAAGAAGAAATGTAGAAGATCAACAAAGATATTTGAGATTCTACTACTCAGCACAACCAACTAAAAGAACCAACGTAGGACTACACTCAACGTAGGTTTACTCAATGCATTGGGAGACATAGAGGCTACACAATTCCAAGAAATGAAGACAACCACCACACACAAGAAAAATGAGAGTATGATCTAGGTAGAGATATGGCATGAAAAGTGATGCACCAAAGAAAGCCAACCCCTCATGAAAAATAGGGTTCTAAATATTTTTATCACCATCCTACGAATGGAGTGAAACATCCCACAACTAGCCAATGCTAAAAAAAATAGGTTCCACAACTAATAAGCAACACATGCTACTAGAACAATGATCCAAGCAAATCAAGTAGGAGCAAACCAAAAAATTACAATGTAACTATGAAGGAAGAACATGGTAAGAAAAACAAGGAATAGGTCTATCCAACAAAAGCATAACACATGCAAGTACAAATAAAAGAGCACCTAAAATGTTGAGAAAACTCATTCCATGTCATTGCTCTTCTTCTTTGCTCAACTTTCACTTCCATTGCTTCAAAAAATGACCATTAACCTCTACACACCCCCCTTCTCTAGGATTTAAGGAGGTCCATAAATGACATGCAAGGATTTCCCAAAAGTGGTCAATAGCATTACTAACCAAGAGTGTTTTCTTGCTATACTCAAAGTAACACAAAATAAGACCCTTCAACTATCTAGGGTGGCTACCATAACGTGCCCACAAAGAAAGAATATAATAATATGATGCTTGCTAATAAACTAAACCAATAGTACACATATTATGTATGCAAATATATATATACACACAACATAAGAGAAGCCATTTGAAAAAAATGATTTAAGGAACTTAATTAAATCTGCTAACTATAGCAAAGCATGAGCAAAGAAATGATCAAAACATAACAATATTTCCACCCACAAAGCAACTTGATCGAACAAGGCATCACATCCACAATATTCCACACCAATGTTTTATCCCCAAGTAGGTGGCCCTTTTTTACGATAGTCTAAGCTATCACCAAATTCATTGAGGAGGCTACTTATACGCAATATCCTGGTCCAAGGGTGTGAAATATGGATATAAAAGCAAAATTGATATGCATCTATATGAAAGGTAAATTTTCCATGTTTACTTTAAGTTATCGATGTATGAAACATCATCATCATTTCCCTAGGTATTCTTCTTGGTAGGTGGTTTACCCATAGCCCCACCAAGGAGAAGGTACCTAATCCTGCATCCATAGATACATCAATAGTACCATGTTCCAAGCTTAAATAATACAATAATTCTATTATTAAATCATACTAACAGAAATTGTCATTATATCAATAATCAAAACATAGTTATTTATTCAAAAATGTTTTTCCAAGGAGGGGTGTTACATACTTACCCCCTTTTACTAAACACAGTCCTTTGTGTTTCATACAAAAAACAACATACACTATCTTATTCAAATAAAAATGAAAATTTTTGTCTCATCTCATCAGTGTTTTCCATGTAGCACAATTTTCTAAATATTGGTCCCACAGGATCTTATATTGATCTAGGTTCCATTTCCTTAGCACTTTGGAATGAAACCCTAAAATCTTAACTAGTCGTAACTCAATGACTACAGGATCTTTCATCTACAAAGTAGAAACATTTTGCATGTGAGTAGGATCAACATACTTCCTAAGTAGAGATATGTGGAAAGTTTAATGGATTTTTGATAGGTTGGGTGGCAAAGCGAGCCTATAGGCTATGGGGATAACTTTTCCAATGATCTCAAAAGGCTCCACATAGTAAGGATCTAGCTTTATTAACTTAATGGAATTTTTCATAGGTCTAACCCTTAAGAATACTATCTCCTACAAAGAATTCCATTAGTGATATTTTTAGATATGCATAGATATTTTATCGATCAACCACTTTCTTAAACCTAAGCCATATTATTTTGAGTTGTTCATCTATATCCAAGATAGTATTGAGTACAATCACCATCAGATCTTATGAGTTTTCTCATGATAGAGGAGTCATGCACCTTATACCATACAAGACTTCAAAGGGGACCATCCCTAGTGATGCATTATATCTATTATTGTAATCAAATTTCGTGAGATGCAATAAGCCTTCCCATTTTTACTTTTGGTACATGTAGTACATACATAACATGTCTTCCAAAACTTGGTCCACCCTATCGATTTGATCATCTATTTTAGGATGATATGACAAACTAATATTTAGCTCAGTTCCTATTGCATGATGAAGGGATTACCAAAATTTTGATGTAAATATAGAATCCTTATCAGATATGATTACCTTTGGAAACCCATGACATATAAAAATTTCTTTTGTGAACTTATGTGCCACCATTGGTGCATCATCCTTGATATTCCCTAGTATGAAGTGAGCGACCTTAGTCAACTTATCAACCACTCCCAAAATGGTATCATGCTAGAACCTAGGTAGTCACACAATAAAGTCCATAGATATTACCTATTATTTTTGCATAGGTATCTCATGTGGGTACAGTTTTCCCATTGGGTGATGATGCTTTGCCTTCACTTTCTTGCATTCCAAACATTTGGATAAAATTTTTATGATATCTTGATTCATCCCAACCAAGTAGAAAATATTTTTCATATTTTCTATCATTTTTATCCTCATGAATGAGTGGATTTGGGATAATTATGTGTCTCTTTCAAGATCAATATCCTTATATCACTAATTTTGGGTACCACCACTTTATCTTTAAAGCAAAAAAGCCCATATTTTATGCTGAAACCCTTGTTTTCTTCCAAAGTTTCATCTATTTTTCTCCAAATTGCTAAGAAATATGGGTCTTGTAGATGCATTTCCTTGACCCTATTTATTAAATCCACATGGCTCTAGGTTAGGACTATTATGTACCTTCTTCTACTCAAGGCATCTACCACCTTATTTTCTTTTCCTTTGATGTAATCAATGCCAAAGTCATATTTGGCTAACAACTCTACCCACATTCTTTGTCTTGCATTCAATAAAGGTTGAAAAAAATGTATCTCAAACTTTGATGGTATATCCTTAGCTCAAAAACTTGACCTAACAAGTAGTGTCTCCAAAATTTTAGGGCATGTAAAACTATTGCTAATTCCATATCACGATTAGCATAGTTTACCTCGTTCTTTATGAATTTTATCTACTCGTATGACATTGTAATTTCCTCCTATGATAACACTCCCCCTAAAACTTCTAAGGAAGCATTTGTACACACAATGGACTTCTTGAGGGGGTCTAAAATATTTAGAATTGGTGCTATTGTCAGCTTATTTGTCAACTTATTTTTAATTCCTTTCCATTTTTTAAAGGTTGGTGATTGGATAGGTGATTTTAGAGTAGTTCTTCATGAAAAACCTATAATATCTTGCGAGTCCCATGAAAATATTAACTTTGGACACATTATAGGAGTTAGCCAATTTAGTATAGCTTTAATATTATATGGGTCTACAATAATATGTTGTACTAATATAATATATTCCAAATACTGCACTTGTGGAGTATTAAATGGAACACTATCACAAACAAACATGAAAAAAATTTCATGATCAAAAATTGATTTTGTATTACTAATAATACCTATAAATAGACATTACAAAGCTTTCTATTGGATAAGACTACATTAAATACTGACGATTACAAACCTTATCCATTACAACCAATAATTAAATAAAAAAGTGGTCATAAATATAATTTATCGACTTATTACAATCAAAGTAATACATTAATCCCTATCGTTCCTCCCCACCATAGAAGCATTGGACTCCAATGCACTAAAAAAGGGAAAGAAAAGCATGTAAAAGGTGAATGGTGAGAACCTTGGAGGTTTTTGGGAGGCACCATAATTAGGGCCCATGTAAATGCAATGGGGGATTGCCAATAGGAGGATGATGATGGTGCATGGATGGAAGTGGTAGAAATATGAGAGGATACACCATTTAAGGTTGGAATTCTTACAAGGTGAAGGAGGTAGGATGTTGAGTGGTGTGAACCAAATTAGGAATTGGAGTTAGAGTTGTAACTAGAGTAGGAGTAGGAGAAGGATAAACAAGAAGAGGTGTTGGTACCATAGGAGTAGGTGTGGTTGCAATAGGAACAACTATTGGTGCAACAAGAACAACTACTAGTGCAACAATAACAACCACGGGTGCAACAAGAACAACTTCTAGTGTAACAAGAACAAGTATGGGTGCAATAGGAACAACAACATGTGAAATAGAAACATAAACCTAATGAATGTGATGTGAAGTGGTCAAAATTGTTCTTTCTTGGTTGTTCTCATATTATGGGGTACTAAAAATTAAGGCAATTGGTTGTGCCTGATGCAAATTAGTGTAAGTTTGATGTGGAGTGGGTGGAATACTATGGATAAGAAAAGTTTTTTTCTCATATTTTAAAGCATATGTATTGTTATAGGAATCATATGTAGCACACCTATTATATTGATAAGGTTTACAAAGCAATAATCCACAAAAATCCATGGGTGTCACATCACAAGTGACTCTATCCTTAAACTTAGGGTCAAAAGCAAATGCAAGTGTGCATGTGTGTATGATCAGTGAAATGGTGTTACTATCCTTCCACCCAAGAGAGTAAGGATAAGGATTTGGTGCTATTGGAAGCTTGAGCCTATCAATAATGAACTTCACAATGAAAGTCTTTTAGGAGCCATTGTCAATGATACAATCAACCACAAATTATGAAGCAAATGAGCATGTGTGATGAACAAATTGTCACAGTTGACTATGGTGGAATGATGATGCATCAATTTACATCACTGATTTGACCCCTTAACTCCTCATAAATCTCTCCATCACCAGTAGTTTGGATGGGGTTATAACATGTGCCCTCATCAGACTGTAAAAATAAATTCTTCTTAGAATTCTATAATTTTGTACATGTAAATTTATCATGCCCTGTTTGTTTACAATAATTATAAAAATTTTAAACTAAGCATGATAAGAAGAAGAAGAATAAGCACAAAATTTATGCTTAGAAGGAAGGGATTGATTAGAAGCAAGAGGAGAAGAAAAAGGGGAGAAATGAGAAGATTACCTTTGTCCCTGGTGCTATGGATGGAATAATTTTGTTGAACCACCAAAATAATAGCGAGGTCATTGTCACTGAACAACATAGTTCTTCTCCGTAAGTTGTGCATTATTGAACATGTCATCAAGTGTAGTGCAAGGAGTATTTCAAATCATGATAAAAGTATGCAAAAATCCCACTTTTAAAGTTAGTAATGAGGGTAGTTGCAGGATATGATATGTGAAGCAATACACGTAGACGGTTGAATTAATGAATATAATCTTGTATAGATTGATGTTGTCCATATAAAAGGTAGAGCCAATGATGTAGAAAATCATCATCATATTTGGATGGATAAAAAGCGACCTTCAAATATTTAACCAAATCATCCCACATGAGAATGGGGTTTTAGGTTCTATGGCATTCAATAATGAGAACTTTAGCTATTCCAAAAAGTTTGAGTTTGGAAAAAGGAACCTTATCATCATCTGATGATTGATTAAAGTTAAACCAGATATCCATATCGAGTATCCAACTATTGAGGATAATAGGATTTTTGTAACAACACCATTTGTTACCACATTTATATATATACATATCCATATTTTATGAGGTAAGGGTCATAATAATGAAATAAGATAGAATCATTCCATTTGGATTGTAAGATATCAAGGAAAATAACATTAAGAGTTATTAAGACTTGATCAGAGTCACTCTTGAGTAGAAGTGATCAGCTTCTATGAAACCCTTATACCACTTGGATATGAGAACGCTGACCAAGTGTTAGATTTCATCCCTATTAAAATGGAAATCATCCTTACCCATATAGTCTACTAGGACCAATATATAGGTGAATTCCTTGAAGATGGAAATCCATCATAATGAAATAATCTCAACAATGGTTATTCATAAATCTTAGATTACTACCCACATATTCTCGATGGGGTCACTAATATAACAAAATCACTATACTTGATCAATTCATAGAAACCTTGGAATGCCATATTAAGCATGATTATATAACCTTATATCTCTTAAGGCTTATTTTTCCACCCTTTTTATTTAGGTATCCCTTTTTTTATATACATGAATCAATTAAGTTCATTACGAAAAAATATTATTTAACCATCATGGG